>OZ024818.1:59100793-60350793 GCA_964017055.1 Chloromyia formosa
CTCCAGGCGAGAGGCATTAGAACTGATTTTAATTAAAAGATAATTCCTAAATCACCGTACTGCATCATGACAGCGATCTCAATGGATACTAAACAAGATATGAGATACTCGTATCTATTAAAGAACTAAATGTCTGAATATTTAACACCTTTACAGTGGATTATAAAATGACCATAATATGGTCATATTGCCGAAGGATTCATGTTGAATAGGAGGATATTGTAGTGAGACGACGACCAGGGTCGCATATTATGAATAAATTAAAAACACCTTGATGTGGTAATTGGGCCCGTAACGTATCGCGATTTCAGGATATTTTCTCCAACAGATTGACAGCTGTACATATAACTTAGTAACCCTAATAGCAGTAAACTTCTTTGACTATGTATATGATAAATAACAGTCGATATTTCCTAACATACTACTACTTTGCCTTAACCCCTAGCGGGGCATAGCGCGTCAACTACTCCTGCGCGCAATCGTACTCTGTTCTGGGCAATGGGGCGCAACTCCCCAAAAGACTTACCCAGTGCCTGACACTCCTTTGCCACAGATCGACGCCATGTGATTCGAGGACCCCCTCTTGGTCGGCCTTGGTTGGAAATGGGGTTCCATTTCATGGCATGCATAGCAATGCAGTTATCACTCTTCCGCAATGTGTGACCTATCCACTGCCATTTTCGCCTGTGTATCAATTCGTCGATTGGCATCTGACCCGTACGCCGACTTAGCTCTTCATTTGATATTGTTTCGGGCCAGAAAATTCTTAAAATTCGACGAAGACATGAGTTGACGAAAACTTGCAGCTTTCTGGTAACTCCTACGGAAACTTTCCATGTACTGCTCCCATACAAAAGCACTGATAGTACCAGGGAGCGAAACAGGCCCAGCTTGGTCTTAATGCTGAGATAACTGCCCTACCAGATTTTGGACAGCATGCCGTATGCGCGTTTAGCCTGGTTGATACGACGAGCGATGTCCTGCTCCGTACCACCATTTTCGGCAACAATGCTACCCAGGTAGACGAAGTTGTCCACCTTCTCCACAGGCTGCCCATTAATATTGATGGCAATAGGTGTCGGATTTCTTTTTCGCAACGGCGGGCTAAGAACCTTGGTCTTGTTGGTATTAATCTTAAGCCCAACCTTGCTTGCCTCCCTCTCGAGATCTAACGCCATTGCGGACAGATCCATGATTTTGTGGGAGAGTAGGCATATGTCGTCAGCGTAGTCAAGATGTTGTAGATAAGATGTCAAAGTCCATTGAATTCCTCTGTCGAGTCCGGATAGGGCTGCATGCAACACATCGCCGATCACAATGAGGAATAGGATCGGTGGGAGGATGCACCCCTGCCGAACTCCACTGCGAATCTCAAAGTCCCCCGACACCTTACCTTTATGCAGAACGCGACATTTCGCACCGTCATAGGTTGCCTTAATAATAGCCACAAGCTTCTCAGGGATGCCTCTCCTGCGCAAGGCCGCCCATATAGAATCCCGGTTCACACTATCGAAAGCCTTTTCGAAATCGATGAAAAGCAAGTTTAGCGGAGAATCGTATTCAGCGCATTGCTCGATGATGATTCGCAAGGTGTTAATGTGATCGACACAGGAGAATCCGGATCGAAAGCCAGCCTGCTCTTCATCAATTGTGCTTTCTAAGTGGGCCTTTAGTCTTTCCAGGACGATTTTAGCTATTATCTTGGCAACGGCAGGAAGCACACATATGCCTCTCCAATTATTACAGTCTGTGAGGCTACCCTTCTTTGGAAGTTTGATGATCAAACCTTCCTTCCACTCAGTGTGAAAGGTCTCTGTATTCCACGCTTTATCAACAAGTGGGTGCAGCAAATCGGCAGTTACGCTTGGCGCTGCTTGATAAAGTTCGGCAGGGATGCCGTCAAGTCCGGCGGCCTTTCCTCGTTTTAGTGCAATAATTGCAGTGACTATTACCTCTTTAGTCGGGGCAGTGGACCGTATACGCACATTTTGATGGTTAGCTAAATTATCTATATGAGGGGGAACTTCACCAGAGGTTACACGGTTTAAGACCGCGGCGAAGTGTTCTTTCCACCGCCTCATTTGATCTTCTTCCAAGATAAGTAGCTTTCCATCACTATCTTTCACAGGATGTTGGCAGGAGTTACGACCACCTGTAAACTCCTTGATGACACCGTATACGGCATTTAAGTTGTTACTTCTTGCGGCTTCTTCTGCTGACGCTAAAAGAGAATTGGCATAAACTCTTTTATCGCGTCGCACACTACGCTGAACTTCTCGAGCTTTCTGACGGTAAAGGAGTTCGATGCTGCTTCGATTGTCGTCTGATGCTGCAGCCAAACGAACTTTCAGCTCCTTTCTTTCAACAATCCGCTGCCATGAAGCGTCGGACATCCAGGGCTTATTCCGACAATCCGGGTTTGGGCCAAGGATGGTATTTGCGCTATCAATGTACGCATTTTTTATGGCATCCCAGTTTTCGTTAATGTCACTATTTGGGTGACTAGTTATCTCAGCCGCTTTTTGCGCAAGATGGTCATTATATTGTTGTAAGACAGCTGGATTTTTTAGTCGAGCGGTGTTGAATTTGCGGGGCCTGGATCTTTCGTCGCTGGGGCGGCGCACGGCTGCAATACGCAATCGAACATTAGCGATCATAAGATAATGGTCTCTTCCCATCCCAATATCGGCACCCTTCTTGTTTCGCACGTCCAGGAGGCAACTCTTGAATCTTTTACTAATGGCAAAATGGTCGATCTGATTTTGTGTTCTGCGCCGATCAACAGAGGACCAACTGATTTTGTGGTGGTCCTTATGCTCAAACATAGTACCACCGATGAAGAGACTGTGAAAGTTGCAGAACTCTACAAATCTTTCACCGTTGTCATTACGATCACCAAGACCGTGTCTCCCCATCACATGTCTGAGCCCATAGTTATCAGCGCCAACTTTCGCATTCAAATCACCCATAACCATTATAATGTCACCTTTAGGTGTTCTGCTCTGAACGGCGTTTAGTTCTTCGTAGGAGTCTTTTGCCAAGACATTGTCGGGTTCAGTAGGGGCATAACATTGTATTATTGAGATGTTCCTCATTTTGGTCCGGAACCTGGCGGTCAAGACCCTGTCAGAGACCGGTTCCCAGGATAAGAGACAGTTTCGCGCGGCTCTGGTTAAAAGGAGCCCCACACCTGACTCACGACGACTACCGGTAGCTTTACCGGAGTACAACATTACAGTGCTGCCCGTTGGAGAGATTAATTCTCCGCTGTTCCACCATCTTATCTCACTAACTCCTAAGATATTTAATTTGTACCTCAGAAATTCACTCTCTAATTGAAGAAATCGTGCGTTCTGGGGACCTTCTGATCCATTGTCCAGGAGAGTACGCACATTCCAGAATCCAATCTTTGTCATTGTACGATAGCCAAAAGTCGTAACCGTTGAGTCAGTCCTTATCCGAGGCATAGTTGACGTTTCGTTAGCATATAAAGATTTCGGATAGTGCAAGTTGCTGGCATACACATCCTGTCCTTTGATTGTCGGTTTTAACGACAGGCCCTCAAAGGGAAAGGCCGTGGTATTTTTTTCACACCCCACACCACAGGGGTACCTCAACCAAATCATCGCACCGCCATCACTGGCGGCTTGACGTTGGTTGGCAATGGTCTGTGACCACCGCCGTTCCAGGGGGCGCCCACGCGGAGGACTATGGAAGAGGAGTTTTTGCCCCCCCTGGTCTTTATTACCCAATATCGTCCGGGGTGAGGGAATCAAAGAAGCGTTTTTTTGTGTTTTTTTTTTAATCTCTGTAACTATCACTCCCAGCGATAAATGTTGTCAGAACAAAATCATGTAGACAAAACTATTTTTGGACTTATGCTTTAAAAGATATAGGGTGATCAATATATAGGAATTTTACAACATTTTTTTAGATAAGTCGTTTAAATTAAAAGTAAAATGCAACGCAAAGTTCCGAAATTCGGCACAATACCTAAAGTACATTATATCAAAAATCCCCGAAATTGGGAAGTAAACTATTAAAGGAAGAGGGGGAGACGCTTGAAAGATGTTTGAAAGTTCTTTTTCTAAGTTTTTTTTCACCCCTGTTTGCTTACATGTACAATGCCAGGAAAAATATCCTCAAAGGATTTTCAAAATGTGGTTTCTGGTTTCATCAACCGAAGCCAAAGGCGAAGCCTCAACTAGTCAGGCGCAATGGTTGAAGAGGCGCGACCAAGAAACTACCAGGTATATTTTGACGGATATACCACGCACATGGTATCACAACTATCTTCGCAGTGGTGTCTGGTTTCGTCAACCGAAGGAAGGCATGAACGCGTCAGGTGCCCCTGCCTTATACCTCGCAACAGTTGGTGACTTCCTAGCACTACTATCTAGATTATACAGGCCGGCTATCAGTTGATTTTGAGTAATGAATTATATCATTACTGCCTTCGGCTGTTTCGTCATAGAGTCTGTAAAAAAGAATCCAGCGGTTGGCGACTGATGACGGCGCGTTCGGTTTTTGTGCGTTTCGCGGTTAGTTTTGGTTTTCCGCATTCAGTATTTATTTATTAGTTAAATTGCATTAGTTGGGACGCTAAGCGACATAAATGGACGACACCTTGCAAAATATGATAGAGAAATGCCGTTTGCCATTATTGTTGGTGGTCCACATACATTCATTTTAAGAGATGGAGCCATCTTGAACCCCGCGGCTGTGCGGGCGAAAAACCAAAAAATTTGAGCCCTTTTTATAATCTTATCCTCATAATTTGTAAATGGTGCCACGGATCGAGACAGTGCGATGATTTGGTTGAGGTAAACCCCACACCACAGGGGGAAGTGATGGGGGGTGTAAAAATAATATCACGGCCTTTCCATTTAAGGGCCTGTCGCTAAAATCGACAAACAAAGGACAGGATGTGTATGCCAGCAACTTGCACTATCCGAAATATTTATATGCTAACGAAACGTCAATTATGCCGATAAGGACTGACTCAACGGTTACGACTTTTGGCTATCGTACAATGACAAAGATTGGATTCTGGAATGTGCGTACTCTTCTGGACAATGGATCAGAAGATCCCCAGAACGCACGATTTTTTCAATTAGAGAGTGAATTTCTGAGGTACAACTTAAACATCTAAGGAGTTAGTGAGATAAGATGGTGGAACAGCGGAGAATTTATCTCTCCAACGGTCAGCACTGTAATGTTGTACTCCGGTAAAGCTACCGTTACCATTATCTTATGATCGCTAATGTTCGATTGCGTATTGCAGCCGTGCGCCGCGTCACAAAGATAGTGACATAAATGAAAACTGGGATGCCATAAAAAATGTGTACATTGATAGTGCAGATACCATCACTGGAGATAACACGGATTGCCGGAATAAACGCTAGATGTCCGAAGCTTCATGGCAGCGGATTGTTGAAAGAAAAAAGCTGAAGGTTCGTTTGGCTGCAGCATAAAAAGATAATCGAAGCAGCATCGAACTCCTTTACCGTCAGAAAGCTCGAGAAGTTTAGCGTAGTGTGCGACGCGATAAAAGAGTTTATGCGAATTCTCTTTTAGCCTCAGCAGAAGAAGCCGCAAGAAGTAACAACTTAAACGCTCTATACGGTGTCATCAAGGAGTTTACAGGTGGTCGTAACTCCTGCCAACAGCCGGTGAAGGATAGTGATGGAAAGCTACTTGGAAGAAGATCAAATGAGGCGGTGGAAAGAACACTTCACCGCAGTCTTGAACCGTGTAAACTCTGATGAAGCTCCCCCTCATCCATCAAAAGACTAAAGAGGAATTAGTCACTGCAATTATTGCACTAAAACGAGGGAAGGCCGCCGGACTCGACGGTATCCCTGTCGAACTTTATCAAGCAGCGCCAAGTGTAACTGCCGAGTTGCTGCACCCACTTGTTGATAAAGCGTGGAATACAGAGACCTTTTCCACTGAGTGAAGAAAAGTTTCATCATCAAACTTTCGAAGAAGGGTAGCCTCACAGAGGCATTAGTGTGCTCCCTTCTGTTGCCAAGATAATAGCTAAAATCGTCCTGGAAAGACTAAAGGACCACTTATATTAGAAAGCACAATTGAGGAAGAGCAGGCTGGTTTTCGATCCGGATTCTCCTGTGTCGATCACATTAACACCTTGCGAATCATCATCGAGCAATGTGCTGAATACGATTCTCCGCTTCACTTGCTTTTCATCGATTTCGAAAAGGCTTTCGATAATGTGAATCGGGATTCTATATGGGCGGCCTTGCGCAGGAGAAGCATCCCTGAGAAGCTTGTGACTATTATTAAGGCAACTTATGACGGCGTGAAATGTCGCCTTCTGCATAAAGGTAAGGTATCGGGGAACTTTGAGATTCGCAGTGCAGTTCGGCAGGGGCGCATTCTCTCACCGATGCTATTCCTCATTGTGATCGGCGATGTGTTGCATGCAGCTCTATTCGAACTCGACAGAGAAATTCAATGGACTTTGACATCTTATCTACAACATCTTAACTACGCTGACGACATATGCCTACTCTCCCACAAAATCATGGATCTTTTCGCAATGGCGTTAGATCTCGAGAGGGAGGCAAGCAAGGTTGGGCTAAAGATTAATACCAACAAGACCAAGGTTCTTAGCCCGCCGTTGCGAAAAAGAAATCCGACACCTATTGCCATCAATATTAATGGGCAACCTGTGGAGAAGGTGGACAACTTCGTCTACCTGGGTAGCATTGTTGCCGAAAATGGTGGTACGGAGCAGGACATCGCTCGTCGTATCAACCAGGCTAAACGCGCATACGGCATGCTGTCGAAAATCTGGCAGGGCAGTTATCTCAGCATCAAGACCAAGCTGGGCCTGTTTCGCTCCCTGGTACTATCAGTGCTTTTGTATGGGAGCAGTACATGGAAAGTTTCCGTAGGAGTTACCAGAAAGCTGCAAGTTTTCGTCAACTCATGTCTTCGTCGAATTTTAAGAATTTTCTGGCCCGAAACAATATCAAATGAAGAGCTAAGTCGGCGTACGGGTCAGATGCCAATCGACGAATTGATACGCAGGCGAAAATGGCAGTGGATAGGTCACACATTGCGGAAGAGTGATAACTGCATTGCTTTGCATGCGATGAAATGGAACCCCATTTCCAACCAAGGCCGACCAAGAGGGGGTCCTCGAATCACATGGCGTAGATCTGTGGCAAAGGAGTGTCAGGCACCGGGTAAGTCTTCTGGGAAGTTAGGCCCCATTGCACAGAACAGAGTACGATGGCGCGCAGGAGTAGTTGACGCGCTATGCCCCACTAGGGGTTAAGGCAAAGTAGTACTCTCTGTTATTTGCTTCATTTTGCTCACAAACTTCAATATAGGAAAATAAAACTAGCACAACTTCATCATATGAATCCGACCACATGTTGAACACCACTACAGCAAGTTGGAAACTAAATTTTGTCTTATCTCAACACACACCAAACGAAACAAGACAAAAAAAACGTTTTGTTTCACTGTGTTTCAGTTGGTGTGTGCTGCAATGAAAAACGTTTTCTTTCCTTATGAGACAAAAACGTTTTGTCTGATGCGATGTGTTTTCACACTAAGGTATTTTCTCAGACAATTTTTTTTTCTATGGTTAATCGTTACAGAGATAAAAGCGAAAAACCATAAAAGTCCCTTTTAACCCCTTCCCCACGCGCGAGCTTACACTAAACAGGCGGGAACTTTTAGTATAATATATTCCTAATACCAACCAACAAATCGCGCTAAATTTCAAAGTTCCTTTATTTTTTTTCCTCGATTTTTACTCGTCACCTGGGTTATATCACAAATTTAGTAATTATTGAATTAAATTAAACTCATGCATCAAAACTAATATGTAAATTCAGAAATAAGAGAAAAAAATTATTGCCATATTTATTTTGCAACTGGGCTCATAAAATGATTCACAAAGATACTTTCCAGATTTCTGTGTACATTTTGTGTATATGTATATATGTATGTAAGTAAAGTACAGTAGCGATAATATCAATAGGCGATAACTGAAATGTTAACACTTTTTTCGCAACATTAAACATTCACCAAAAATATCAACTTTTTGCAATTTTTTCAATCTGCAGTTTTAGGTGATTTCCCTTTTTGACTGACTTCCAAAGAACTGTAGTTTCATTATCAATTAACTTATAATTCGATATAGAATACAGTAATGAGGACCGGTGGGGTGACGGGTTTAGAATATGCACTCCTAGCTGAGTTCTACCTTGATCGTAAGAGGCAACTAAAAGGACCGATCACATGCAGGCATCAGCAACATGTTTAGATAAGCTTGCGGTACTGTTTAACATCTTTAGGACCTCCCACAGATCAGTATGTGTGAAAGGGTTTTCAGGTCTGGAGACCACCTCCGGATGTAAAAGGAAATTCCATACAAATTTATTTTCCACACACTAGCGCCAAACTAACTCCACCTTTCTCCAGGTAGGTGAATAAGAATGGATGTAAGGCTTTATGGTAGTACACGCTAGAAGCATTACCCCGCTGGGCAATTACTTCTGATACGCCGTTGAGTGATCCCAGGGCGAAAATTGTTCGTGCCAGAGCTCGACAATTTCCGAGGGCGAGCGCTATGAGGCAGTCCAAGTGCACTATAGAGAACCTGAGGGTTGCACGTTGGAATATCGGATCCACGACAGGAAAGAGCGAAGAACTGAAGGACGTCGTGAAACGGAGAAAGATAGACCTTATGTGCGTGCAGGCGACCAAATGGCGAAATGATTAAGCCGACCGAACGCGTTTTTTGACGAATTCCAAAAAGTACAAATTGAACTATTATATAATCTTGAATGATAGAATCGGGGTTGGCGTTATTCTGTCATCGGCTTTACTTGGCATCGTCGTGAGTATCTCGAAGATAAGCGACCGCGTGATGAGTATCAAATTAGTTATCTGTGGAAGAGTGTGGAACGTCATAAGTGACTACGCTCGCCAAGCGGGTCTGTGGCAAAGAGAAAAAGAAACATTTTGGAACGACATTGACACACTGCTTCAAAGTGTACCAGATACCGAGCTGGTGTTTTAAAGAGGGGATTTCAATGGCTATGTGAGTCGGAATCGAACTGCAATTACGAGGATTGCCATGGTGGGAAGGGTAGCCAATCTACGGCCAGAAATGATGAAGGTGAAGCAATCCTGACTATGTGCAGACCACATGGTCTCTCTCTCTCTCAGTTGCCCTAACCCCTTGTGGGGCATAGCGCGTCAACTGTTCCATGTGGCCCAGTTGACGTTTCGGCGGCGTAAACTGGTTTCGGAGAATGCAGTTGCCAGCATGCACCTCCTGCACATCCATGGCCACGAACGTCGTCGTGGACGAGATTCGAACCCGAAACGCCGGTAGTCAAACATGAGACTGATGCCTCAACACACTGCGCTACCGGTCGCCCCGTCAGACGGTCTAGTCATCCTTAACACATGGTTAATTAAGAATTAAAGACGCCTGATCACATACAGCAGTGGAGCTCATGCGACACATTGATTATCATATGTGCCTACATTTCTTGAGACGTTGGGTGAAAGACTGCAAAGTGATCTTGGGTGAATCCGCGGTTACCCAGCACCGGTTGCTCCTGACAGGATTTATTTTGAAAGAGGAACAAGATCTAAAGCAATCTCTTAGTCAGCCAAGAAAATCAAGTGGCATAATCTCAACGACAAGAGCTTTGAACCTGTTGTAACTCCATGCATTGGTAAAATGAAGAAGTGGCTTCAAAACAACGCCAACTGCGACGAGCAGAGTCCATCACAAATGTGGAATACTTTGGATGAAAAGTTAGTAGGTGAGGCTGAAAAGACAGAGGGAGTTTCGAAAGGCCCACTCCACGCAACAACAAAGAAACGTGATGGTGGAGTAACGAAACCAAAGAAGCAGCGCAGGTCAAATAGAAAGCATTGAAAGCTTGAACAATATGCGATTCAAGCAGTGAAGCCGAGAAAATTCAACTTCGGAAGGAATATGATAAATTCCGGGAGGAAGTAAAGCGCAAGGTGGCTCAAGCAAAGGCGATGACAGCCGAGAAGTTATATCAGGAATTGGAAGATCAGACTGCGGATAAGAGATCGCCAGGATTTATAAGGTCGCAACCCAAAGGGGAACAAACGCTCAAAAGATTCAGGCGCCAAAGTACGGTAAAGACTCACGAGGAGTGCTAATGCTTGAAAACTCAGCAATCTGTAGCAGGATGCGTGAGTACTTTGACGAACTTTTGAATGAAGAATTTCATCGAGAAGCTTTTCAAGCTGTGGATCCAAACACCTGTGATATCAGTGGAGGAGGTGATGAAGAGGAAACGCGGAAAGGTAGTCGGACCGGACAAAATACTGATAGAATTTTGGCTGAAAATGAATACTGTCGCATTACGATGGAAAAGCATCGTGATGCACGGACGGACTTGCACTTTGTCTTTATCGATGTAGAAAGAGCCTTTGACAGAGTTCCTCGTGATCTGACATGGGTGGCCCTGAGAGCACTTAAGGTTCCCGAGGCATATATCAAGATGATACAAGACATGACACTACTAAGGTTACATGCACAGCTGGTGAGTCCGAGTAATTTCCAATTAAAGTCGGAGTTTACCAATGCAGTGTACTAAGTCTCTTGCTCTTCAACATTATCATGTTCTATTTGTTAACACTCATCTCTGACGACCTGGAACTAATCCTACTCTTCGACAATGAGGTTTTCCTGGGTAGCAAAGACATCTGCGCTGACCAGGTGGTGTAAGATACTGGAGGATCATGGACTGAGGATTAGTATACCAAAGAGTAAGTGTCTTTGTTGTCCTTTCTCAGATCCAGAGAGACCGATAGCAGATATCTACATTAAAAGAGAGCAGCTGAAGTCGTAATGGTAGTGCTGCTTCCAGATCGAAGTCAGCACCTTATAAGTAAGTAAGTGATCTGTTGGTGGTATGAAACCATATGCCGAGGGTCACATTACACCCGGACCCGATGCGAGCGCTAAGGCATCTACGCTAACCATTCCATCCTTATCGCCCCATTTTTTTATTATTCCCTATTTATGCCTTCCATGTTTGCGTTGTCTTCCCCATTAATACGTAAAGGATAGGGGCAACAAGCAGCAAAAACCCCGGTCACATCTCATGAACTGAGCTGCAGTAATCCCAGGCCGCTGCTTAGCTCGTTGAGGACCTTTTTCTTCGCCAGATGGCACGGCCACGGTCATTATTATGCTACCTTAGGCTTCGTCCCCACGGACATCTTCGAATGTCCACCAAGCCGTCCATTACAAAGTCTTGCACAAAGTTCAAATACCTAGGCTCGACGATGGTCAACAAGGAAGCTACCTGCAATGACGACATTAAACATAGTACCAGTGTCGGTTGGATGAAGTGGCGAGAAAACTCTGGAATTTCTGCGACAAGATGATGCCACGAAAGCTTAAGGGTAAGTTGTTCAAAACCGTCGTAAAAAAATGCTAGACTATGTACAAGACATCCGAGAATAAAATGACTACGGGCGAAAAGAAGACCAAAAAGTAACGCATCAAAAGCACCTACATTCGAGGCAGCTTGTCTGTTGAGCAACTGATCATTGAAAAGCTCGAAGATCGTCATATGGACTGGTGTTTCCAAGTTCTAAAGCGTCCGCCTGAGAATCCTGTCAATAAGGCACTATCAACGAATGTTTCACTTGTTGGACTCAAAACTGGAGGCAGACGGAAACACACGTGGACACGAAACACACGATCAGATGCAGAAGTAACAAGAACGCATTAATCTCGGCGATGATACGATCCAAGACCGAGCTGCCTGTAGAAGGAAGCTGAGATTATACCGCCAGAATGGGCAAAGTGCCAACACCACAGGCAGAGCAACGCGATGCCACAGAGTGGTATAAAATGGCAAGAAGGAAGAAGAGAATACAGTAATGAACCGGTGTCCGAAGCGTATATACCCTAGACTTGTACAGACCTAGTGGTGATACCAAAAGTACCAATAGGCAACGACTATATGCATTAAAAGTGAGTTTCTTATATGGCCAGCTTATAGGGAAGGTTGGCACTCATTCAGGAGGATCTTGACCATTCTCAAAATCAATTCACTAGTCCATTCTACAAATATTTGTCGAATTTTTTAAGTCGCTAGCTTCATTCTATCGAAAGGTATCGCTTATTTGAAGTCTCACTTGTAGGGGAGGTAGAGGTTTCGTTTGTCGAATCTTGCGCATTTTTAATAACAACCAACTAGATCCCAGTACAAATCTTTTACCAAAATTTCAAGTCACTTGCTTAATTTTATCGAAAGTTATCGCTTATTTGAAGTTTCACTTATAGGGGAGGTAGGGGTTCCTTGGATCGGATCTTGTCCATCATTGGCACCAACCAATAAGATCACCCTACAAACATTTAAATAAAATTTCAAGTCTCTAGCTTCACTCTATCGAAAGTTATCGCTTATTTGAAGTTTCATTTGTAGGGGAGGTAGGGGTTACTTCTGTCGGATCTTGCCCATTTTCAATACCAACCAAGTAGATCTTATTAGCAATGTTCTAGTGAATTTTCAACTTGCTAGTGCCATTCTATCGAAAGTTATCGTAATTAAATGAATATTTAATTTTTTGAACTTTGTAGGGGAGGTAGGCGTTCCTTTGATCTGATTATACCCAACTTACTAGAACTCAAGCAGCTTCTCACCTCAGGGTTACATGCCAAAAATCAGGTGTCTAGGTCTATTGGTTCAAGAGTTATAGACGAAAAACCTGAAAATTAGGTTAGTACGGGGCTCTTTGTAGGAAAAGTACCATTAGTTTTGAGCTGATCGATTTTATTTTTCCAGAAGAATATGAGATTACCCTCACGAACAATCTACCAAAGATAGAGCTTCCCATGTTTATTTAATCGGGAGTTATGGATACATTTAATTATTTTACATTTGTAGGGGAGGTAGGCGTCCTCTTGGCCTGATCATACCCATTTTCGATACCAACAAACTAGATCACACTACCAACATTTGACCAAAATTTCAAGGCTCTAGCTTCATTCTATCGAAAGTTATCGTGCGAACGGACAGACAGACAGACAGACGGACAGACAGACAGACAGGCAGACAGACATGGCTAAATCGAATCAGGAGGTGACCCTGATCATTTATATATATACATTGCTATACCTACGGAGCCTCCTTTAAGGTGTTACATATTTTCGTCGTCACAAAAACAATATACCCTATACTATAAGTCTAGGGTATAAATATTCTACATACATACATTACACTACATTTTTTAGTTGATCCGATAGTTTCAACAGTCAAAGTTTTCTGACGCGCTATGCCCCACTAGGGGTTAAGGCAAAGTAGTAAAGTTTCAGTTAACTTGGTTTTTATACCCTAGACTTTTAGTATAGGGTATATTGTTTTTGTCACGACGGAAATATGTAACACCTTAAAGGAGGCTCCGGAGGTATAGCAATGTCTATATATAAATGATCAGGGTCACCTCCTGATTCGATTTAGCCATGTCTGTCTGTCTGTCTGTCCGTTCGCACGATAACTTTCGATAGAATCAAGCTAGAGCCTTGAAATTTTGGTCAGATTTTGGAAGTATGATCTAGTTGGTTGGTATTGAAAATGGGCATGATCAGGCCAAGAGAACGCCTACCTCCCCTACATATGTAAAATACATAAATGTATCCATAACTCCCGATTTAATAAACATGAAAAGCTCTAGCTTTGGTAGATTGCTCGTGAGAGTAATCTTATACTTTCTTGGAAAAATAAAATCGATCAGTTGAAAACTAACGGCAATTTTCTTACAAAGAGCCCCGTACTACCCTACTTTTCAGGTTTTTTGTCCATAACTCTTGAACAAATTGACGTAGACATCTGATTTTTGGTATGTAACCCTGAGGTGAGAAGCTGCTTGGGTTTTAGTAAGTTGGGCGTAATCAGATCAAAGGAACGCCTACCTCCCCTACAAAATTTAAAAAATTAAATATTACTTTAATTACGATAACTTTCGATAGAATGACACTAGCGAGTTGCAAATTTGGCAGAACGTTGGTAGTGACATCCTGTTAGTTGGTATTGAAAATGAACAAGATCCGACCCAAGGAACCCCTACCTCCCCTACAAATGAAACTTCAAATAAGCGATAACTTTTGATAGAATGAAGCCAGCGACTTAAAATTTTGGTCGAATGTTTGAAGTGAGATCTAGTTAGTTGGCATTAAGGATGGGTTAGATTCGACTTAAGGAGCCCCTACCTCCCCTAGAAATGAAATTTTAAATAAGCGATAACTTACGACAAAATAAAGCTAGCGACTTGAAATTTTGGTCAAATGTTTGTAGTAGGATCCAGTTGGCTAATACTGAAAATACGTAAAATCCGACCAATGAAACCCCAGCTTCCCCTACGAATGAAACTTCAAATAAGCGATAACTTTCGATAGAGTAAAGCTAGACACCTGGCATCTTTTTTTTAATGTTTGTATGGTGATCTAATTCCAGGCGGCCAAGGCCCGACGTCGGGCTGTCGCGCCACGATGATGATGATGATGGTGATCTAATTGGTTGGTGGCTATGATGGGCAAAATCCGATCCAAGAAACCTCTACCACCCCTACAAGTGAGACTTCAAATAAGCAATAACTTTCGATAGAATGAAGCTAGCGACTTCAAAAATTCGACAAATATTTGTAGAATGGGTTAGTTAATTGATTTTTAGAATGGCAAAGATACTCTTGAATGTATGCCAACCTCCCCTATAAACTGGCCATATAGGAAACTCACTTTTAATGCATATGGTCGTTGCCAAATGGTACTTTTGGTATCGCCACTAGGTCTGTACAAGTCTAGGGTATATACGCTTCGGACTCCGGTTATTATTGTAATTGATATTATTGCGACTGTATTGTATATATTTCTAAATAGAAGGTCTATCTGTTTGTATTAAATATTATCGCCAGTTGAGTATCTGTCTTATCAATTGATAAGAAACCCCCATATGGGAAGGAACAAATCTAAATTGAAGGAAGTTGTTAGTGTGTAAGTACAAAGACCCTCTTTGAAAATTACTGTGATATACGTACATATGTATCTACAAATTGAATGGTCGTTCGAATTTTTTTCTATGACAATAAAATGTACTTGCATATACGAGTACGTAATCTAGAAGACAATCTGTAAATGTAATCTGTGTGACGAAATGATGAGAAAGTCATGATACATTCTTGAAAAAAAATAAAAGGGGAATACGATTCACCATTTTTATGCTTTTCAATACTAGGCGTGTTTTTTTTTGGACTGCGGTGCAGGTTAATAATACCCAGATTATTATTACAGTGTACTCTCTATTAAGCGGACACCTTCGGTTCTTGAAAATTTGTCCGCTTTATAGAGATGTCCGCTTATAAGGGAATCCAACTAATTCATACACATTTCCGTCATCAGGAGGCACCTGTGTCAGTTGTAGGGACGAGGATCGGTCTTTGCCACCCCCAATGTAGGGTCAGTGTAATTCTATCTAGTAGTAGTCCGGATGGCGCAACGGTTAGCACGTTTGCCTTCAGCGCACTGCGCCCCGGTTCGATTCCGGGGATTTACGTGTCGGACTATGAGCCCACTCAGCTGTTAAATGAGTACCCATTATGGGGTAAATAACTCGGTTGAGTGTATTGCTGATCACATACCTCTGCACAAAAACCGTCACGATCTAGAAAATGAGATGATGCTAACTCATCTCGAGGCCGTGGTTCAAATTGGACTGTTGCGCCAGTTATTTATTTATTTATTTAATTCTATCTAGTCAGTGAAACTGAAATGAGTAATCGGACAAGTGCGCGGTTTTGTTCATCACAAGAAAAACAAAACAAACTGTTTAAGACCTTACTTACTTTACTTTGATTTTAAAATGTAACGTTTAATTTATTAGATTTGAAATTTCGCGCCCCTAGTGACAGCCTGTTCAAATGCACAGTCTGGACGTATGGCAGAGCCGGGCCTGAGGGGGTATGAAAGGCGATGGGTTTTTTTTTTCAAATTTAATGTAGACAGCGAGTTTCCCTTGTTCTGAAGGTCCAATGATCTAAACTTCGTCAAGATCGCAGTAAAACTGTAGATAAAACTACGAAATTTCAACATGGACCTTCCTGACCTGAAGAACTAATGTAAGGATTTCATCTAAATCGGAGTTAAACCGCAGCTGAAAGTGCAGATTTATTTTAGGGGGTGAGAAAGAAAGGAAATGTTTTTTACGAATCTGGGGAATACAGTGACCTTGCCCTTATTCCAAGAAATAGAAGAAACTATACAAAATGCAACGCTCACATCTGAAAAATGAAACTGTGGCGTCATGCGCAGAGAGAACGAAAATGTTGCACTATGCTGCCCCAGGCTCCATCCGTACGGGCATCTTCCGATGCCCACCAAACCGTCCATTACACCTTCTTTTCTTGAACCCAGAGTACGAGTACGTACATATAAAATATAAGGCGCATTCTTTTGCAGCTATCCAGGTCAAGGGTAGTTAACCCGAAATTTTGTGCAAAATAAACGATGTATCTGAGCCGTACAAGGTAAAAGCATGTATTTGACATGAAATGGATTTTCTCTTAGATAAAGTTTGGATTTTAAGTGGTGGAATAATCCCACTTTTTGGAAAATATTAAAAACAAACTTCAAACGCAAAAATCACTTTTCCAATTGGAAAAAATGTGGAGTTCCATTGAATCTCACTGAGGTGAACTGAGGTGAAAATAGAGTGGAACATCGTGGAATGAATGAACTTCTTCTACCAACCGTTAGATGCGCCCTGAACAAAAGCTTTACTTGTGCGCTATCCAGGTCAGGATCGACCCTCGATAAATTACTGGGTTGAGCGCTAACCTATATAGGGTAGCATTGTTGTTGTATCGCGTGTTATTTCACTAACCTATACAGGTTAAGAAAAGCAAAAGAACGCGCCTATAATAGATTTACGAGTACGGGCATACTGTTAGTGATTCACAGATTTTTGAATTTGTGTTGTCCACTCAGTAGGTAGTGATTTCCCTTATTATTTATTTATGTATTTTTGTGTAAGAAATTCCGTGTCCCCGTCTGGTTAAAAGGATGTCCTAAGCGGAGAAAGTGGGTTTCTATAAAAATCTTGTAAATATCACCCGTTCTTGAAAAAGTGTCCGCTTAAGAGAGGTGTCCGCCTTAAAGAGGTGTCCACTGAAAGAGAATACACTGTATATACCCGGTTTATAATTATATATGTCTATAGGCGCGCTCTTTTGCGTATCTACCAAGTGTGGTGTAGGGTAGCAAACACGCATTGCACAAACAACAAGCGTTGTTGTTGCGTAATGCGTGTTCGTTACCTTACCCTAAACCCGATAAATACGCAAAACAACGCGTCATATATGTATGTAATTGTATTAATTTTCAATACTATGTTCGTTTTGTCTAGTCTAGTAAACTACATTTAAGTTCGACAGGTTCAGTTTGAGAGCCTATAAACGATTTCATTTTGTCATGGCTGTAACCAAATCGCATACACACTTCTTGAAGATGATCAGATACATAAATTGAAATGGTGCCATCGCCACGGATCGCGTGGCTTTCAGTTCGCGCAATGCAATGCATAGTTTACTTTATAGAAAACACGATTGCCACTAAAAGTAGGTTCACTAACCATAATAATTGGAGGAAAATTAGCATTTATGTGTCAATGCTCTACAAACTTTTTAGCGTATTGCAATTCGACGGTAAAGACGTTACTCCGACTCCCAATCCTCCTAAGACGTACCTACCTCCAACGTAGTAGGTATATGTTAAATACAAGAAGCAATACGAGTACATTTCACCATTTACTTTGTGAAGCGGTAATAGAAACATTGACATTATTCAGAGCTACCGTATTGAATCCCAAGTCAGATTAAAATTGTACATATGGGATACTTTACTTCTAAGGTGGAAGAGTGAACAAGATCTTGTCCACTTAAGTTATTGCCTTATATGTGCACCTTCCATCACTACTTGTTACTTCGCATTGCCTCCAGTCTGAGATAGTGACACATGACTTTTCTAATGCCTTCTGATATCTAGGGAATTTTAATTGGCTGCAAATGCTTGTGGACAACAATCAGAGTTTTTCCTTTTATATTGATGAGAACAATGATTGCAGTTAGATCAGAAGGTCATTGTTGTAGCTACTGTCTGATTCAGCAGCATACCATGTTGTCTGTCCATTAAATAACGTTGAAAGCATGAAGCACAGCCTTAATTTGCAGATTTGAGGTGATTCTCTTAAAATTTTCATTATGCAGGTGATATAGTAGGTAGTAATGCCTACAATACTATATACAGTTGTGTTCATGAAAATAGTAGTGCAGCACCTCACAACATTAAATAATCATGTTTCGACATACTGGACATTGCAAATTGATCACGTGTTCATATTTTTCTAAGAATAGCATGCAAAGAAGAGAATAGCGATAAGATCCCGTTAGTTTTGCATTGGTTTGGGTAAATTTTTGATGACTTTTGAGTGATGCACCGAAATTTGGCTGTTCATTAAAATAGTAGTGCTCGTTGTGAGTGGTTGAAAAACAATTATATTAATTGATTAGTACAACAAAAAACGTCAATAGTAAGTGTAATTTAGCAATGAATATTTTGATGATTGATATTCATTGGGTTTGTAACTATTTTTTATTCTAGTGGGCAGAGGAAAGCATTGCACGGCTGAGAAAAGAGATTTAATAGTTAGCCTTAGAGCAAAAGGCAAAACGTACAAGGAAATTGAAAATATTCTTGGCTGCACACCTACAATGATATTTAACGCGATTAATTATAAAAAAAGGCCAGAAAATCGTGGTGGGAAACGCAAAACAACCGCTGTCGAAGATAGACGCATTGTGCGCTTTAGCAAGATTCGGCCGTCATCATCCTCTAAAGATATCAAAAATAATTTAAATCTGTCGGTCAGTGATGTTACAGTCCTTCGTGGTCTAATTGAGCACAAGTTAAATGCCAGAAGTCCTAGAAAGGTACCCCTTTTGATTCGGACGCATGTGGAAAAACGGCTTAGATTTGCAAATACTGATCTGGTCTGGCCCGCCGAAAAATAGCGCAACATATTGTGGACAGATGAAAGCAAAATTGTTTTATTTGGTGGAACAGGCTCTAGGCAGTATGTACGACGTCCACCAAACACAAAATATTATCCTAGGTATACCAAGAAGACAGTTAAACATGGTGGCCTAAGTATAATGATATGGGCTTGCTTTTCTTACAATGGCGTTGGTCCTATCCATATGATAAATGGTATTATGGACAAAAATGTTTATACTGACATACTAAAAAACACAATGCTACCATATGCCAGTTGGGAAATGCCATGCCTATAAAATGGACATTTCAACAGGACAACGATCCAAAACATACTAGCAAGCTCGCGAAAGATTGGTTTATATCGGAGAAGATCGATGTGATGCAATGGCCACCTAAGTCCCCAGATCTTAATCCGATAGAAAACTTATGGGGAGATGTAAAACGGGTTGTGGCAACTGCAAATCCTTCAAACAAAGCACAGCTTTGGCAAGTGGTTCAGGAAGCATGGTCTCAAATTCCCTTGAAGCGTCGTCAGGACCTTATCGATTCCATGCCCCGCCGGTGCGAAGCCGTTATTAAAAATAAAGGATATACAACTAAATACTAGACTTTTTTCAATATTAAGAACCTGTAAAATCAATTTTGAATAAAGTTATACAGTTTAGTTTTTCCTTTCATGTGGCCACTACTATTTTCATGAACAACAAAATTTTGTTATATTGTTTTGTTTAAGCCGTGCAGGCAAATAAAGCTTAGTTTTTAATACAAAATTACATGGATATTAATTAAAATATGGTAATTTTAAGGCTCATCTGGCCAAGATGAAAATCGGGGAAGATGACGTTTGCAGGCTATGCCTGGAGGAGGCCGAGACGGCAGCACACATTGTGTGCGAATGTCCAGCACTGGCTAGCACGAGGTTGAGGATCACAGGCAGGCACACGATAAGTGTAGAAGCCATGAGTGAACTCAGCTTCAAACAAATGCTAGCAATAACACGGGACTCAGTGATGAAGAAAGAGGTCGACAATTATCAGTCGACATCTGGAAGTCACTGATGACCGGGAGGGGGCGAAAAGGGACCCAAACGTTAGTGGTCTGCTTCGGCTATCCCCTAGAGTATATGATAATAATTAAAATATGTACATATATTAAAATTGTTAGTCTAGTTTTTCTTTAAAATAGCTTTATTATTTAAATTTTCTGCGCAGTATTTAGAACTGAGCTGCACTACTATTTTCATGAACACAGCTGTACATATACTAGCTGCGCTCGCATTGTTGCTTTGTTGATTGTCATTGCGTAACATACGTTGACTGGAAACTCCACACGTTTGAAGCCGAACGGGAAATTATTGGGAATGAGAGGGATTCGCAGTATGAAGCCTCTTATCACCTGCTTCGCATCCTGACAAAATCTCAGCTTCTATCAAGTTTCGCTGAAGATTTATGACTTTCAGTCGAGTACCGTTACATAGTTTCGGCGGGCTCAAATTTCTAAGCAGAATTAGAGGGGCGCCGACTTTTAAAATTAATGTGTGAGACGGAAGACCAGATGCGCTTAGGTAATTTAAAAATTCAACCGGATACTGAGTAGCATCTTCTTGATTTGTTACTCGGTTGACTGAACTAAATTAAACACTTTCCCCAGGAACGCATTTTAATATTTCAGCGTTTATCGCAAATACCTGGTCGCTCCGGGGAGTCAAAATAGCTCCGCAAAGCCAAAAATGTTCCTGATCAGTTAATTTTGTCGGGTCGCCATACACTGGAGTAATTAGATCTTGCCGTGATTGAACTACACAACATAAATCATTCTGCAAAATAACGATCCCTTTTTCTTCCGGATACGTACCGTCACCAATTTTAAGTAACAAATCTGAAAACACTTGTGCATTTGGATTATTCTCAGTTTGCTATGGGCTCAGACATGTGATGGGGAGACACGGTCTTGGTGATCGTAATGACAACGGTGAAAGATTTGTGGAGTTCTGCAACTTTCACAGTCTCTTCATCGGTGGTACTATGTTTGAGCATAAGGACCACCACAAAATCAGTTGGTCCTCTGTTGATCGGCGCAGAACACAAAATCAAATCGACCATTTTGCCATTAGTAAAAGATTCAAGAGTTGCCTCCTGGACGTGCGAAACAAGAAGGGTGCCGATATTGGGATGGGAAGAGACCATTATCTTATGATCGCTAATGTTCGATTGCGTATTGCAGCCGTGCGCCGCCCCAGCGACGAAAGATCCAGGCCCCGCAAATTCAACACCGCTCGACTAAAAAATCCAGCTGTCTTACAACAATATAATGACCATCTTGCGCAAAAAGCGGCTGAGATAACTAGTCACCCAGATAGTTACATAAACGAAAACTGGGATGCCATAAAAAATGCGTACATTGATAGCGCAAATACCATCCTTGGCCCAAACCCGGATTGCCGGAATAAGCCCTGGATGTCCGACGCTTCATGGCAGCGGATTGTTGAAAGAAAGGAGCTGAAAGTTCGTTTGGCTGCAGCCTCAGACGACAATCGAAGCAGCATCGAACTCCTTTACCGTCAGAAAGCTCGAGAAGTTCAGCGTAGTGTGCGACGCGATAAAAGAGTTTATGCCAATTCTCTTTTAGCGTCAGCAGAAGAAGCCGCTAGAAGTAACAACTTAAACGCCGTATACGGTGTCATCAAGGAGTTTACAGGTGGTCGTAACTCCTGCCAACATCCGGTGAAAGATAGTGATGGAAAGCTACTTATCTTGGAAGAAGATCAAATGAGGCGGTGGAAAGAACACTTCGCCGCGGTCTTGAACCGTGTAACCTCTGGTGAAGTTCCCCCTCATATAGATAATTTAGCTAACCATCAAAATGTGCGTATACGGTCCACTGCCCCGACTAAAGAGGAAATAGTCACTGCAATTATTGCACTAAAACGAGGAAAGGCCGCCGGACTTGACGGCATCCCTGCCGAACTTTATCAAGCAGCGCCAAGCGTAACTGCCGATTTGCTGCACCCACTTGTTGATAAAGCGTGGAATACAGAGACCTTTCCCACTGAGTGGAAGGAAGGTTTGATCATCAAACTTCCAAAGAAGGGTAGCCTCACAGACTGTAATAATTGGAGAGGCATTTGTGTGCTTCCTGCCGTTGCCAAGATAATAGCTAAAATCGTCCTGGAAAGACTAAAGGCCCACTTAGAAAGCACAATTGATGAAGAGCAGGCTGGCTTTCGATCCGGATTCTCCTGTGTCGATCACATTAACACCTTGCGAATCATCATCGAGCAATGCGCTGAATACGATTCTCCGCTTCACTTGCTTTTCATCGATTTCGAAAAGGCTTTCGATAGTGTGAACCGGGATTCTATATGGGCGGCCTTGCGCAGGAGAGGCATCCCTGAGAAGCTTGTGGCTATTATTAAGGCAACCTATGACGGCGCGAAATGTCGCGTTCTGCATAAAGGTAAGGTGTCGGGGGACTTTGAGATTCGCAGTGGAGTTCGGCAGGGGTGCATCCTCTCACCGATCCTATTCCTCATTATGATCGGCGATGTGTTGCATGCAGCCCTATCCGGTCTCGACAGAGGAATTCAATGGACTTTGACATCTTATCTACAACATCTTGACTACGCTGACGACATATGCCTACTCTCCCACAAAATCGTGGATCTGTCCGCAATGGCGTTAGATCTCGAGAGGGAGGCAAGCAAGGTTGGGCTAAAGATTAATACCAACAAGACCAAGGTTCTTAGCCCACCGTTGCGAAAAAGAAATCCGACACCTATTGCCATCAATATTAATGGGCAGCCTGTGGAGAAGGTGGACAACTTCGTCTACCTGGGTAGCATTGTTGCCGAAAATGGTGGTACGGAGCAGGACATCGCTCGGCGTATCAACCAGGCTAAACGTGCATACGGCATGCTGTCCAAAATCTGGCAGGGCAGTTATCTCAGCATCAAGACCAAGCTGGGCCTGTTTCGCTCTCTGGTACTATCAGTACTTTTGTATGGGAGCAGTACATGGAAAGTTTCCGTAGGAGTTACCAGAAAGCTGCAAGTTTTCGTCAACTCATGTCTTCGTCGAATTTTAAGAATTTTCTGGCCCGAAACAATATCAAATGAAGAGCTAAGTCGGCGTACGGGTCAGATGCCAATCGACGAATTGATACGCAGGCGAAAATGGCAGTGGATAGGTCACACATTGCGGAACAGTGATAACTGCATTGCTTTGCATGCCATGAAATGGAACCCCATTTCCAACCAAGGCCGACCAAGAGGGGGGCCTCGAATCACATGGCGTCGATCTGTGGCAAAGGAGTGTCAGGTACCGGGTAAGTCTTTTGGGGAGTTGCGCCCCATTGCCCAGAACAGAGTACGATGGCGCGCAGGAGTAGTTGACGCGCTATGCCCCGCTAGGGGTTAAGGCAAAGTAGTATATTGGTTGATAAATGCATGGGTATGACACTGCGCCATAGGTTTAAGCTTTTTAGACATGCCCTAATTTCATCAGCCCTCATCCCTCGGGGTATTACTGCCTAAATTCGCCACAGAATAGTAATATAATACCGCCCATGGGTCGGTCGTTTTGTTTGGGTGTTACGTAAGGTTCTATCTACTGTTTCAACCGCTTTCCGATTCGCCATAGTGCACTCGGCCCATATTATTAGGGAACGCGCAGAACCCTGGCTACACACTGGGGTCTCCGTATGGTCCAAGTCCACTGGGATCTTGAACACAATATAGGCAGTTTTGACTCCTGGTAACAATGTGGCGGCTATTCTTGATGAGGCGACAGCAATGGCTGTTTTGTTTTAAATACGTATTTGAGCTAAGATGACTTTAGTGAGAAATGTTTTCACTATCCCACCGGGTGAATCTAAAATTAGGATTTCCCCCAAACCACCGTCTACGCTATGACATACACATTCGAATATCAAACGTTGTTCTGCTGTCATCCTCGATAAATCATTTCGCAATGTTTCAGCCAACTGCGCTGAACTATAGTTGATTTCCGCTGCATACTCCCTATTGATTTGTTCCCCGCCTGAGATTGGTGTGGCCTACCGTATTGAGAGAGAGAATTACCCCCTATAGATGTTACTGTTTCTTGGATAGCCAGCAGGCATCGATTGAGATTGCGTAATCTGTCATTCAGTTCCCCGTTAAAAAGTGACACACAACAAATTTAACACAATTGAATTTAAAAAGTGGCTAAATGTATGCGCAACAATCTGTATTTGCTAAATTGATTGATATTGAAATGTCAAACCAGAAGGAAATAAAACCTAAAATACACATTTTCATGAATATGTCGGCTCCAGTGCCACCTACCGGGTCCAAATTTTGTCAACAATTTTGTTCTTATTTAGATAATTGTACATTGTGAATTTGAGCCAATTGGACCTTAATAAGAATCTTGTAAATAACTCCACTCCAGTATCAACTACTGGATGCAAAAAAAAGTTATACACATCGGAGGACCAAACGAACATATGGTGTGAATATGAGGTGGATAGCTTTAATGGTTCAAGAGTTATAAAAGCAGCAACATATGCACCAACATTAAGATAAATTCCTTTCTAACTATTTTCAACAATATTGCCTGAACTCAGCCATGTTGTGGAAGATGTAACTATGAATGTAGAGGCTTTTGCAATTTTCATTGCATAAACACACTTTGAAATTGCTAAAACGCATACTTTTTGGCTACCTGATTTGCGACGCTGTTTGGCATATCTAACAATCCGAGATCCATCATCAATAACACAAAGTGCAGTACCGTCCCCCAAATGCGATACATGCACTGACTAACGTGCACTGCAGTATGCTCAAGAAATTGCAAACGCATGACGAACAAAAGCCTGGAATCACATTTCAAATCACATTTCGCCTCCATAATTGAAAGGTCACCGTGATATGATGATGATAATTTCGCATGGTTGGAATATTGCTCCGCCGACAAAGAGGCACCGATCATCACGCTCTGGGAATTTTAATCAAACATAGTTCAGATACACTTACGTGAACTATTTAAATGTATGGTCATAGTACATGCACTACACCGTACACAATAGGCGCGTTTTTTTTTCGTACAGAGCAGAGTAGAGCAGGCTAGGCGGCAAAAAAACGCTATAGAACAGATTAGAGTAGCAAAGACGAAAACGGGGCATATCTTTGCCGGGAGTGTGTCTTAGTGTGGTGTGTTTAGCATTCAAACGTCAACTGAATTTCAAGAGGAAACTTAAATCCTTAGTACAGATACAATCGGACAGTAGACTCATTTTGTATGTTTACTATTCCATGTAATTACACAAAAGGAAGATTTTAGTGACAGCAAATGAATTTATGTGCTTCCCAAACTGTAAACTGCTCGAAAACATCGACACCAGTGCCACCTGCATTTCAAAACGCAGACTATTCAACAGTGTAGAATTCTTGCGCTAACCTTCTATCCAGAGTAGCTCAGATCAAATTGTTAGTGTAATTGTGTGGTGTTAACCTGCTCTGCTTTGCATGGCTATTAAGAAAAACGCGCCTAATATCAATGGTGCTGGTGGTGACCGTGTACGTATATACTGAGGTGGTCATTGCAATAAATGAAAAAAGAATCGGAAAATACGCAGAAACGAGGATGCATGTTTTCCGGTTAGATTGTTAACATGAGAGTCGGTTCCATTGTTGGAATACAATATTGGGCATAGCTTTGATAAGGGGTCAGGCAAATTTTTAGTTTGTGGAGAATGTGGAAAAGTCAGTTGGACTCCAGTCAAGAAAAGAACATGTTTAACACATTTTTGTTATTCGTTTTATACGACCGTTTGACGGGAAGGCACTGTTGGAATGTATATACGAGCGGGAATATCGGGAACTGTGATTGGAAGTTATTATATTCTAAAACGCATTACGGCTTAACTGCGTAACTGCCGATTTGCTGCACCCACTTGTTGATAAAGCGTGGAATACAGAGACCTTTCCCACTGAGTGGAAGGAAGATCTGATCATCAAACTTCCAAAGAAGGGTAGCCTCACATACTGTTTTAATAGTAGAGGCATTTGTGTGCTTCCTGCCGTTGCTAAGATAATATCTAAAATCGTCCTGGAAAGACCAAAGGCCCACTCAGAAAGCACAATTGATGAAGAGCAGGTTGGTTTTCGATCCGGATTCTCCTGTGTCAATTACATTAACACCTTGCGAATCATCATCGAGCAATGCGCTGAGTACGATTCTCCGCTTCAGTTGCTTTTCATTGATTTCGAGAAGGCTTTCGATAGTGTGGACCGGGATTCTATATGGGCGGCCTTGCGCAGGAGAGGCATCCCTGAGAAGTTTGTGGATATTATAGTATTAAGGCAACCTATGACGGCGCGTTCTGCATAAAGGTAATGTGTCGGGGGACTTTGAGATTCGCAGTGGAGTTCGGCAGGGGTGCATCCTCTCACCGACTCTATTCCTCATAGTGATCGGCGATGTGATGCATGCAGCCCTATCCGGACTAGACAGAGGAATCCAATGGACTTTAACATCTTATCTACAACATCTTTACTACGCTGACGACATATGCCTACTCTCCCACAAAATCATGGATCTATCCGCAATGGCGATTGGCAAGGTTGGGCTAAAGATTAATACCAACAAGACCAAGGTTCTTAGCCCTCCATTGCGAAAAAGAGCAGCCTGTGGAGAAGGTGGACAACTTCGTCTACCTGGGTATCATTATTGCCGAAAATGGTGGTACAGAGCAGAACATCGCTCGTCGTATCAACCAGGCTAAACGCACATACGGCATGCCGTTCAAAATCTGGAAAAGCAGTTATCTCAGCATCAAGACCAATCTGGGCCTGTTGCGCTCCCTGGTACTGTTTGTGCTTTTCTATGGGAGCAGTACATGCAAAGTTTCCGTAAGAGTTATCAGAAACCTGCAAATTTTCGTCAACTCATGTCTTCGTCGAATTCTAAGAATATTCGGGGTGCTGATTGAGTTATAGCCAAAAAAAAACAACAACAAAAACCATTCTTTTTAGGGTTTTGTAGTAAAAAAAAACCCTTATGAAATCGGTCATGCGTCCGTCTGTCCGTCTGTGGGGCGGTGTCCACATAGAGGCGAAATTAATGTCAACTTTTTTTTATCTACTGGTATAGGCAAGTGAGGTGTCGTGAGAAAGGTAATGTTGAGTACAATCCATTTTTTAGGGTTTTGTAGTAAAAACAAAACCCTTATGAAATCGGTCAAATGTCTGTCCGTCCGTCTGTCTGTCCATGAAATATCTCATGAACCGCTGAAGCATATGAAATTTTGAGGGAATATGTAGAATTATTATAATTCACCGGAGAAAGCGATTCGTTGTAATAGGCTCAATTTAAGGGGAGGTCCCCATAGAGGGGAAATGAAGGTCAAAATTTTTTTTCATCTGGTATAGGCAAGTGGGGTATCATGAGAAAGGTAACATCGAGTACATTCCACTTTTGATATTTTCCTCAAATTTGAAAAGAGGGGAAAAGAGGTAGATTGGAAAATATGTGTTCCGAGTTTGTCCCACCCCCCTTGAATTTCGAGACCGTTATACTTAGAAATGTGAAAATTTGCAGGAAAGCGGCATTTTACTAGCATAGAAAACCATAAATCGTAAAATTTTGATATCTCATCATAAAAAGGTTATAATAGTACATTTCTATAGTTGCAGTTAGCACACCCCTGCACCCCTTAAGCATACCCGAGGTCAAAAATATTGATGGCCAATGATAACCAACATCATAGGCAATAATATCTCTAAGTTTCATTACAATCAAATAAATTTGAAATCAAAAACGGATACTTTGTCTAATCACTTTTTTATTATTGTTCCCTGACGCGTTTCGCTCTTTCAGAGGGATCAATTTATTTGTTACAATTACCTGTGTTTTTATACTATCTTAACATAGCGTGTACATAACATTATTCAATACATCCTACTTAAGAGATAATTAAAAGGTCATTTACTCTAATTGCTGAAAAACCAGGATATAGAAGGTAATGTTACGTTAAGGTAGATGTTGTGACGCAATGTGATTCAGATTAAGCAAACGAGAATGGTTAAGGTCCTGATGGTCATTAAGTAGTGTTTTCCCCGGAGTCCTGTTCGCTCTGTTTATTTCAAGGGCTTCAAGAAGGTTGAGTTTTTTCCCGAGGCACTCGCAACATATGTGGGACAAACAGGCCGGTCAATAAAGACAAGGTTCAAGGAACACATGAGTGGTTCTAATTTCTCCAATTTCTCCGAACACCTAAAGGAAACAGGTCATAAGGCTGGAAACAACTTTAAACCCCAGATCCTACATACCTGCTCAAAAGGGAAAAAACTCAACCTTCTTGAAGCCCTTGAAATAAACAGAGCGAACAGGACTCCGGGGAAAACACTACAAATTTAATATGGACTATCACAAAGTGCAAATATCGTCAATCGAGTTTACAATCAAATAATATTTAATAAAAGTACATTCATTTAAAGTTAGGCATTTTGACACTACCCACACAAAAAATACACCTACTGGCCTCATACATACGTATATGTGTGAGTACTACTTTCTACTACTACTTTCTACTATGTTGTTTTTCGTAGTGCGAGTTGCAGTTATTTAATTAATAATTTTTGAAAGGGTAAAGATTGGCTTTGGGGCGCTGTGTTGTAAGTAACTTAAACGGGCGGAAAGGGGAGGGTCCACATAGAGGCGAAATTAAGGTCCAATTTTTTTTTTCACTGGTATAGGCAAGTGAGGTGTCGTGAGAAAGGTAATGTTGAGTACATTCCATTTTTTCGCATTTTCTTGAAATTTGTAGAAAGGTGAACAGTGGGGGAGGAGAAAATATTAGTTATGAAAACTTACAGGAAGGTGGGTTTCGAATAGCATATAAAATGGAAAATAGTGGAATTTGTATATCTTCTCAGAATAAGTCAATAATAGTTTATTTCTATAGTTACAGTTAGCACACCACTGCATGCCTTAAACACGTAAGAGGTTAAAAGTACTGATGGCCAACGATAACCAACACCTTAGGCAATAATATGTTCTAAATTTCGTTACAATCACGTAGTATGAATTAGCATGTAAAATGTAAGTGGGTAAGACATTTTAATAATGTTTTTTTATTCATCTGAGTGGCATCAAGAAGAGCAAGGAGGCGATATTTATATACCAAAATAAGCGCTTGCTACAAAACCCTCGGATTGCGGGCGTAGCCCTCTATATTCCGGTTTCATTTTTTTAATATTTTGAAAACCGTCAAGCCTAGCGAGAAACTTTGTGAAACAAAATCATGAAAAGATCAAGAATAGCTCAACAAAAAAGATTAGTACAACTTTTTCCGTATCTTTAATAGTTTTTGAGATATTCTCACTTGAAAAATACATCCGATAACGGAGATTTTTTAGATTTTTTCAAGTGTGAATATGAAGATACGAAAAAAGTTGCATTAATCTTTTTTATTTATGTGTTCAAGATCTTTCATTTTGTCTAAGAAAGTATTTCGCTAGATTTAAAAAAATTTTAAAAAACAAAAGTGTTTTTTTTCTGGCTAAAACTCCAATTCCACTTAGAAAAATATGATAGCAAACCTCAGTTTCGTAATCAACACAGGTTTAAACTTTCTAACGCCTAGTACGCACTGCGACTTTTGAATAGATTATTTTGCGTCTCGCCAAAATCTCGCCTGCCTCGACTCATTGCAAAATGCAGAAAATACATACTACTAATTCACGGCCACAATGAGTCGAGGCACAAGGAATTCTGGCGAGACGAAAAAGAATCTATTCAAAGAATCCCTGTGCGTACTAAGCGTAAGTTGTTGCCAATCGAAGTTTTACTACTATGGTTGATGAAGGGTACATGGACAATTTGATTTTCGCTGTGCAAATAGAAAATTGTATATGTATGCCTAATGAATTATGCCGAAAGCAAATTGTGTTCGGTACTTGTGAGAACTGGGTCACCGCAGATATTCACGTAAAATACAAAAATAAAGCCAAAAATACAGATGTACCAATAATCTTTCATATATGTAATACCTACGTGCTCCATTTGTTATAAACAATTAGTTAGCAAGTATGACACGGTCACCAAGTACTTGGGAAATAAGATACACAGAAACATGCCAACAAAGCTAAATTGAAATTGATTACGTTTACATCTTCTTTATGTCAATAACACTATTCAAACTCAACAACCGGAACAATTTTCATTCGGAAATATAGTACATATGTACATGCAAGTTTGGACTTATAGGCATGTACAATAAATACCAAGGACGTTACTATCGTTCCGGAAAATATATGTACATACATCGTCTACTATGTATTCTTTAGTAGGCATACTATAGATTCTTGTTCTTGTGATACTGCATTTTTTTAATTCCAACTTGCAACTCTGACAAACTTCCAAGACTAAAAACCGGTGTTTGTGCAGATAAAGGACTCCGTGAAAGTCCCAAAGCATGTGTTGAGGTTTGCAAAAATATAGAAATATTTAGTTAAATAGAAGTTGGCATACCCAGTGCCATTATGATATTCGTTCTCATAATCTTACTTAATACTAGTGGTGGGCACAATGACTCTTGTAACTGTGCCGGCACATAAGCTCCGACTCTTTCCATCGAGTCGTTCAAAAACAGTCATTCGAAGAGTCAGAAACTTGGTTAATGTGAGTTAAGTTTTCAAGAAATTCGTTTTTTTTCCTTTTTTTGACCCCAGATTCGGAGTCAGCGACTCTCCAATGAACGACGGGTGCCATACTAGCTTTTTTGATTTTTTGTGTTCCTTCTTCTATGATGTATGTAAGACTGTATTATAGCAGCTGGAAATTTGAATTTGCCCCCACTGTAGCTGCAGTAGAAGTTATGGGTTTTTGCTTAGTTTCATCTAAAGTTGAGCTTGAGATGATGATACATAAGACGATTACTTTTGTTTTAGAATGTTGGGCTTGTTTTATGTATTTGGAGAAATTTGGGTGTGCGATGCGACGTAAGCAAATGATTTTTGATTGCCAACACTGTCATCTAGAGTAAAAGACCGGGAGGTCAGCTGTTTTTCAAAGCACCGACGGCATGACAAGCTGTCAACCATATGTAAACGCGTGCGGTCGCCCGTTAAAATTTCGCGGTTTTCGTGCGTAAAAGTGAATTTAGTATCGTGGTTTAAGTGCAATTAAAAGTAGAGGTTATCAGTGACGTGTGGAAGTGAAAAAAAAAACGTAAGGTGCCGTAAAACACCGAGCAATGGACTGTTAAAAAATGCGAGGTTATGAATGTGCGAAACGGAAAATTTCGCATTTTTCGTTAATTTGCCGGCAATTTTACTAATGTGAAGGGTGTAGCACTACCCTGGGACTAATCCTGGGGCCGATGAATTTAGCGGAAGCTCCCGCAAGTGCTCCAAAAAGTGACTGCAAAGTGGTTGTCAAAGGACAACATTCCAAATAATTTCCGGCCTTTTCATCGGAGTTCAAAGGGTAAGTATACGTTTTCTTGTGTTAGTATTTTAGTGGATTGATGCGCCCGAAAATGCCGGTTTTGACCACGATATTGACGAGCCAAACAAACATTTCACTGCAGCTGACAAGACGAGATGTCTGGTAGTGAAGCTTTCGTGCGGCTCGTCAACATCGTGGTGAAGATCCGCATTTCCGGGCGCTTCACTCAACTAAAATGTACAAAAAAAAAACGTATACTTACCGTCTGAATTCCGATGAAAAGTCCGAACATCATCTGGAATGTCGTCATTTGACAACCACTTTACAGTCACTTTTAGGGCACTTCCAGGAGTTTCCGCTAAATTCACCGGTCTGAGGATTAGTCCCAGGGTAATGCTGCACCATTCGCATTAGCGAAATTGCCGGCAAATTACTGAAAAATGCGAAATTTCCCATTTCGCACTTTTATAACCACACGTATGCCTCGCGTTTTTAAGCAGTTCATTTTGGTCGGTAGTTCACGGCACCTTGCGGTTTTTTCACTTTCACATGTCACTGACAGGCAACACTTTCAATTGCACTTAAAATCGGGATACTAAACAGAGTTTTACGGACGAAAATCGTCCGCGTTGTTTTCTACAGTTTGACCTTATTAAGAAGGCGGTGCTTGCAGCCACCCATGATAGCTGTTGTTCTGTATATATATAGGAAAGGAGTATACTCAATGCGCGCATCGTGCATACTGTATAAAGATTATGAATGGATTTAGATGGTGTTGGCAAAGATTATACATTACGAAGAGACCTTACTTAATATAAATTAAGCCATAGGCAGGTTCCGAAAATTCAAATGTAAATCGCCTTGAGAGAGAATGAGACGGGAACACTTCGGTAATGACAATTGACTATAACGTTTCATTGTGTGAGTAACATGCTTGTTAATTGGCAATACCCCTTTATCTACGCATATGGGAACCAACACATATGCAACTACTAGTCACTCGCGTTAATTTGTATTATAGTAAGACGGATATCTTTCAATACCAATAATCTTTGGTATTGGTTTGGCAGATAGATAATTGTGATTTTAGTTTTAGATAAATAATGGGATGTGAATTAATTAATAATAATAATATATATAAAGCGAAATTTTAAAAGAGCGTGGATTAGCTAAATTGAACGACTCGAAGGCTGTGTCATTGTGCTGAATCTTTCGCTTATTCTGTTGAGTCATTCAAAAAGAACGAGTCGTTACTGTGCTACACATCACTACTTAAGACGTCCTTTACTTATAACAAAAACAGTTGGGAAGTGTTTACTACATATAGGGTTTTTCATTAAAAGCGACGCATTTTGTTTTTTCAATCAAAAGACTTGTGGGTTAATTATGGAAATGACTGAATGACAATCTATGCCATTAATTATGGAGTACGATATCGTTCAAATGTCCGCCGCGGAAGCGCTGGAGTTATGGATTAAACGAAAACCACTCGGTTTGCTTTCCAAAATTCAACTGATTTTATTTTTACAAAATTTTAGTTCACATTTCAAGTAACTGTATTCTTTCTTCATTTCATTTCAATATGTTTTAACTGCATTTATTTCTATATTTTACATGTAACATACATTCGTATTCAAAACCGGATTTATAAGAATGTTGTCGGAAGATTTATAATTCATTAAAAAAGATATTTATTCATCCAACCACGTCGGGACTCGAACCTCGTACCTCCGGGCCGCCGATCTGGGACAGAGCCACCAGGCCATGGAAGCCATTGACGATCCAGCGCACTGTGCTAGTGTCGTTCGGATCCTAACTCCTCCCCTCTTGCTTTCGACCGAATAATGTGTTGGTCGGTGGATTCCACTGTTTGGATCATTTGAGCGTCGAAATGTTATAGTATTGCTTCGAATGCGGTTGTCAACGAGGGTTGCGGCGCGGCGTGAGGTCGTTACATTACTCTTGCGATGATTGTTACAGATTTGAAATGACTGATTTTTCTTCTCGATTATTTTTAATTGTTGGTGACATTCTCCGTACGTTGATTGTTGAGAGAAATTTGAATTAGAGGTTATGCGGGTAGAGAATAGGGTGTTTGGGTTTGGATTATGGAAATTGGGATTCGAACTGACGATGAATTAATTATATTAAGCCATATGTTCAAGGTTATTCATTAATATAAACGGTCCAACTAATTTTAGAAATTTCCAATCCATTTGGTTGTGAATAGTCATGTAATTCAATTAAAAATGGCACGTTGAAAATATAAGCAATATAATTACTACTATCGCTTCTAGTCACACTTCTATGTGAATTTTCTTCTTTTTTTTTTTTTTTTTTTTTTTTTTTTTTTTTTTTTACAATATCCTAATGGGAAGTATTACTGAAATTTCCATTTTACTCATGCTTTTGTCGGAAAATCGACTTTATTTTTTCTTCTTATTTTTGCTTTATGGAGTTTTTTGTCATTATTTGTAATTAGTGTAACTTTATTATTGGTTTTAATATTGTACTTGTTAAACCTTGGTGTCAGTTTGTTCCTCCTATTAGCTTTATGGAATACAACACTTCCCTCGTTTCGATTTTCAGCTTCCTGTCTAGTTTCATTTAATTTCCTCATGGTGTTTTTAGCGTTTTCTTCTAATTTAGATTTTATGGTAGGGTACAATTCTGACTGAAATTTTGTTAATTTTTCAAGATAGTCGTGAATTCCGCGATATTGCTTATTGTTAAATTTATAAGTTCTACCATAAAAAATTTCAAAAGGTGTAAGATTGGTGCTTGAATGAATGGCGTTATTATAAGTGATTAATGTTTCTGAAAGTATTTCATCATGATCTCTCTCTTTTTTGTTTTGGTAGATAATGCGATATATTTCAGTGAAAGTAGAATGTGCTCTTTCAACAATTCCATTGCTTGATGACTGATGTAATGAGGTCATATGGTGTTCTATATTGTAATGGTCGCAAAAATCACGAAAAATTAGAGAAGTGTACTCAGGGCCCTGATCTGATACAAGCTTTCTCGGAATACCATGTAAACTCATGAAGTCTTTAATACACTTTATAACAGCCAAACTAGTTCTTGCGTTGAGTGTAAAAGCTCCTGCAAATTTTGAAAATTTATCCACAATTGTCAAAATCTGTTTGCCATTAATACTATAAATATCTGTGTGTACTACATCCAATGGTTTGTCTGGAGTTTCAGATACTTCGAAACAATTCTTTTGTGGGTTTCTATCGTATTTGCATGTTTTACATATGTCGCAATCATTTATAATTTTATTGATTTTAGATTTCATAAATGGAAAGTAATATTGGCGTTTTAAATGTTGTAACGTTTCGTTTACGCCTCTGTGGTTCGCTTTTGAGTGATACTCACGTATGATCTTGTCTTGATTATCCTCAACTGTTACATCTGTTACTCTTTCAGTACAGCGAAGTAATTTAAATATTTTCGATTGTGAGAAGTACTTAGAAAATATGTTTTGGATATTTAAGAAGGTCTCGTTATCGGTAAAAATGGCAGTTAATTTTTTAGGGGGAAGGTATTTTTGGAGGATATCCAGAATGTCGTTTTCTTTGAATGACGTCGCTCTAATTGTTCGTCTTACTTTTTTACGGAAAAGTATTGAAGTGACAACTGTTGGTTTTTTGTCGGATTTCTCAAGAATAAGCTGACAGTTGAATTCGTTTAAAGGCTTTTCGGATATGGGTATACCATCTTCCAAATTTTCCTCTGCGGAATGGATTGTTGTTCCGTTATTACCTTGCTCCGAAAGATTGATCTCGTTAGCGTTGATATCAATCTGTTGGGACTCAGATAACTTTACTCGACTCAGTGCATCAACATTGGAGTTAAGTTTCCCTTTTTTGTAGCATAATTCATAGTCGAACTCTTCTAGCAATAATCGCCAACGAATTAGTTTGGAATTTGGATCTTTCAAACTAAATAGCCACGTGAGTGGTTTATGATCGGTAACGATCTTAAACCTTCGACCGAAAAGATAAGGGCGGAAATATTTCGTTGCCCAAATAATTGCCAGGAGCTCTTTTTCGATTGTCGAATAGTTACATTCTGAGTTCGTTAGGGTCCTACTTGCAAAGCAAATTGGTTTGTCAGAACCAACAGGGCCTTGCGAAAGGACGGCACCTAGTGCGTAGTTACTCGCATCTGTTGTTAATACAAATGGTTTCGTAAAATCTGGGTATTGGAGAATTGGTTCATTCACTAGCAGATCTTTACATGTTTCGAATGTTTTTACATAACGTTCGGAAAGTACAACCCTGTTTCCTTTTTTCAAACATTCAGTCATAGGTTTTGTAAGACTGGCAAGATTTCTTATAAATTTCCTATAATATCCAAGTAGGCCCAAAAACGATTTTATTTCTTTTTGTGTTTTCGGGAGCGGAAATTCCTTGATAGCTTTTATTTTAGATGGATCTGGTTTTACACCATCAGTCGTGACAATATGGCCTAGAAAGGATACCTCTTTTCGCAGAAACTCGCATTTATTCAGCTGCACTTTAAAATTGGTTTCCCTTAATCTTTGACATACCAAACGCAAATGTTCAGTGTGTTCCTGGAGTGATGTGGAGAAAATAATTATATCATCTAAGTACACTAAACATATCTTCCCTTGGAGACCCTTTAGAACATTGTCCATCACACGCTGAAATGTTGATGGGGCGTTTTTCAATCCGAAGGGCATTCGTAAGTACTCGAAGTGGCCACCTTCAACCGTAAATGCTGTTTTATTTATATCCCGTGGATCCATTTCGATTTGATGAAACCCACTTGCAAGGTCAAGCGTGCTAAAGTACATGCACTTGCCAAGTTTGTCAAGGATTTCCGTAATGTTTGGGAGTGGGTAGCGATCACTAATAGTTTTGTCATTAAGTTTTCGGAAATCAATAACGAGTCTCCACTTTTGTTTCCCGCTTGAATCTTTCTTTTTCGGTACTATCCATACCGGAGAACTCCAAGGAGAAAAGCTGTGACGAATTATACCCTGTTTCAACATATCGTCAATCTGTCGGTGTACTTCTTCCTTATGTACGAACGGGTATCTATAGGATTTCGTATAAATTGGTGCTTCATTTAGTGTCTTAATTCTATGTTTTATTTCGCTAGAAAAAGTGAGCGGCTGCCCCTCTTGCAAAAAAATATCTCCAAATTCGCGACATATTTTAAGAATGTACTTCCTTTCTTCAGTGTTCAAATGAGATATGTCAATGTTCAGACTTTCTGCATCACTATATTTGAGTGGCTGTGAATAATTTTCCTGACAGCCAATATTGAAATTATTCATTTCAACGAAGTCCTCTTCCGCATATTTTGACACTTTAAGTGGTTGTTCCAAGAAAAGGGTAAATTCATCATTGGATCCATTCACTACTTCCATCAAACTGAACCAATTTTTAGCCCGATAGATCCCTTCAGGAATGTATATATTATTGTTCAGTATGATGGTTTTTGTGTAAATATCACCATCTCGAATGTCAACCGGAAGTTTGACTATCATTTTTGTACGCGAAGGAATGGAATATTTGTCGGATGCGAAATTAGGTTTAAATTCCAGTGGGATTATTGCATTATTTGTTATCAAGGTTCCAGTGGAAAGATCGACTTTGGCTTTTAGATTAGACAATGCATCCAAACCAAGTAAACCATCGAAATACCCATGGAACTTGAATAAAAGGAATCGCGTGTTTCCAGGTTGATGGAACTCGATGAAGTTTGGGAGAACAATTTCTTTGTTGATTTGATAGTTTTGTAAAATTGTTGTTACTGTCCGGGGTTTGATATAGATAGTATCCCTGGGATCTATAAATTCCGGGTTTATAAATGAACATGACGCCCCAGTATCGATCAAAAATTTAAGTGGCCGACCAAACGGAGATGAAATGTTTATATACGGAAGTATAAATCCATGTTTATTGACATCTATATATCCAACTGGGTCATTGAGGCACTTATCATAAAATTTTCATCATCCACAGTATAATCTACAGACTCATTAATACTTTCATATTGTTCATCGAAACGCTCATTATTACAGGGGGCTGATGTTACATTTGGTACTGTTTTGGTTTGTGAATTAACTTCGTCGACATTGTGAAGAGCACTTTCTGAATTAATAGGTTTTTGATTTCTTTGAGTGCTTTGACCAATATTTCTCCTGAAAGGGGTACTATTTTGAACTCTTATGTGGCTAGAGCCGATATCCATTGGTTCCGAACTAGTTTGTTGTGGTTGATATTGTTTTTGTGCAACCTTTGATTGGTTAGAGAAAGAGTGAGATACTTTCGGAGCTTGAGATGAAAAAGAATTAGAAGAAGTTTGTATTTGCGATCTTTGCTGAGGGAAACGGTAAGGTTGCATTAAATTAGCACCGGGTGTGTTGCGAAGTTTTGTAAGAGATATGTGCTGCTCTTTGAGACAATATTCGAAAGCCTGTGCTAAGCTACTGGGTCTCATTGCCCTTATTATACTACCCAAAGGCTCTAATAAACCTACCAGAAAAGTATTTGCACACATTTCTTCGTAAAGACTTTTCTTCGCCTCTATAACCTTTGAATCACCTTCATGCATCTGAATCTGATTCATCATAATACACTGCATATCAATAACTTTACCATAAAATGTTTCTACACTACTCTGGCCTTGGCGAAGACTATGAAGATCTCTAATAAGAGTTATTTCGTTTCGTTTGTCAGAAAAGTGTAGGATAAGATTTGTTTTAATTTGCTGCCAGTTAAGTGGAGTACGATACATAATTAAAATTTCATTGGCTGGGCCAACTATTTTATTACGGATAGCACGTAATAGAAGCTTTCCGTATGGTGTTCCGTCCGAAATACCAATATATGTTAAAATTTCTTCGACATTTTCAAAGAAATCGAACATTTGGCGGGGATTCCCATCAAATTTTGAAAGATCTTTGATGGGGTCCGGTATCCTCAATGAATTAAAAATATCCAATGAAGTAACGGTCGCGGGAACAATAGATGCCGAAGCAGTTGAACTTTCTCCAAGTGCACTAGATCCAATGGGGAATGCACCGTTATTGCCAGTCGCCATTTCAGGTTTTGGAAGATTTTCGCACGAAAAATATGGAAATTTCGATAATTCTCGGAGGTCACTATGTGGTACAATATCTTTTCTGACAAAATCGATCTTTTCGCTAGCGATATTAGCACTTAAATCACTTGCCAGAATCGAAACTTCACTTTCACTGTCCAAATGATTGGAACTTCCTAAATCGTTTTCCGCGAAATTTCTTTTCTGCACAATATACGGCTTAGTACGTTTTGTCGGCATCCGAGGAATATATTGGGAAATGGAGAGAAGGAAAATTCAAATTTCACTTACGAAATATTCGTTGACTGATGATTTCGATAATCCGTCGAAATTAGGTGAACGTGATAAATTATTAGATTTTTCGATAATCCGTCGAAATTCAGTGTTCCTTGGAACGGGCTCGTTGATTTATCTGTATGGTGTTCGATAATCCGTCGAACAAAGATAAAAAAAGCTCGGCTGCGCCAGTTATGGATTAAACGAAAACCACTCGGTTTGCTTTCCAAAATTCAACTGATTTTATTTTTACAAAATTTTAGTTCACATTTCAAGTAACTGTATTCTTTCTTCATTTCATTTCAATATGTTTTAACTGCATTTATTTCTATATTTTACATGTAACATACATTCGTATTCAAAACCGGATTTATAAGAATGTTGTCGGAAGATTTATAATTCATTAAAAAAGATATTTATTCATCCAACCACGTCGGGACTCGAACCTCGTACCTCCGGGCCGCCGATCTGGGACAGAGCCACCAGGCCATGGAAGCCATTGACGATCCAGCGCACTGTGCTAGTGTCGTTCGGATCCTAACTCTGGCACGAGTGAATACGCTGGACTCAATTTTTCGTGACTCGAGCACACAAATTGGCCGAAATACCAGGAATTTCGTGTTCGATGTTAGCCTGCAGCTCTTCTAACGTTGCTGGCTTATTGCCCCACGCACACCCCATCGATTTAATGTAACCCCAAAGAAAAAAGTCCAAAGGGGTTAAATCGCACGAACGAGGCGGCCATTCGCGAGGACCGTTGCGTGAGATAACTCGCTCGCCGAACTTGGTCTTCAATAATTCGATTGTGTCGTACGCTGTATGGCACGTTGCACCGTCCTGTTGGAACCACATATCGTCCAAGTCCATAGCGTCGGGCTGCTCTCAAAAACACGCCGCTCCGATATCATGGCGCTGTAGCGATCGCTGTTGACGGTTGTTGGCGCGCTGTTTTCATCAAAGAAGAAAAATGGGCCAATAACGCCGCTGCCATGAAAACAGCATCAAACAGTTAATTTTTTCCGGAGAAAGTTGTGTCTCATGCATTACGTCAGGCTGCTCACGGTTTCTTCGACAGAAAATTGGCGTAAGCACGCGCAACGTAGTCGCGATAGAACGTGAACTTTGATAAAGAAGTTGAATAATTTGAAAACGTTGTTGAAGCGTGTATCTATCCACGATTAAATGGCATAGACTGACGTTTCAAAATGTGAAAGAATTGCAAAGCCAACTTCACTGCTATTCGAGAAATGACAAAAACAAAATGCGTCGTCTTTATTGAAAACCCCTATATATAATATAATGTCATCCCTATTATCAGTTCTCACAACAAAAAGAATTCACAAATCTGGGACGAAGAATAAATTTAAAATGAAACCGGAAAATAGAGGGCTACGCCTGCAATCCGAGGGTTTTGTAGTGTCCCATGCCAATAGGAGATGAACTGTCCTACTCTTGGAGATGCTTAACCATTCATGTTAAGACGATATTGCAAATTGCAAGCTTGCGTAAAAAATATTGAAAATAAATTGTTTGAATAATTATCGAAAGTAGAGTCAGCTGTCAGCATACCCCCCCCCCCCCTTCCCTCCTCCCTTCTCCCACCCTTTCCCTCCTCTCTCTTCTCCCACCAATCTTTACCCTTTTGGAAATGGTTAACTCCAACTCGCTCTACGCAAAACAATATGCAAGTATGTTGTACTCGTAGTACAAGTATGTTGTACTCGTAGTACAAGTATGTAGTACAAGAGGCCGGATATGTGCATTTTTTTGTATTTATGGTATCAAAATGACCACATCTAAATGAATGTACTACTATTAAATATTACGTGATTATTACCAAACTTGGAGATATTATTGCACATGGTGTTGATTATCGTTGGCCATCAATATTTTCGACCTCGGATGAGTTTGAGAAATGCAGGGGTGTGCTAACTGTAACTATAGAAATGTACTATTATTAACCTATTTTGAGAAGATATCAAAATTCCATAATTTTTTTCTTTTCTGTGCTAGTTGAAAGCCATCTTCTTGTATGTTTTCATATTTCTAAGTGTAACGGTCTCGAAATGGTAAGCGGGGTGGGACAAATTATGATCTCATATTTTCCCCTCTGCCTCTTTTCCCCTTTCTTCAAATTTGATGAAGATGCCAAAAATGGAATGTACTCGGTAGTACCTTTCTCATGATACCCCACTTGCCCATATCAGATGAAAAAAAATTTGACCTTAATTTCCCCTCCAAGGGGACCTTCCCTTAAAGCAGTAACCCACCTACCTCCCCCCTTAAACTTCTCTCCCCTACCACTCCCTATACCACCAATCTCCACCCTTTCAGAAATGGTTAACTCCAATTCACTTTACGAAAAACAATAAACAATATTCAAGTGTGCAGTACTACGAGTAGTATGTGTAGCCGGTTATGTGCATTTTTTGTATGGATGGTATTAAAATGTCAAAATTAAAATGAATGTACTATTACTAAATATTATGTGATTGTAATAAAACTTGAAGGTATTATTGCCTATGATGTTGGTTATCATTGGCCATCAATATTTTTGACCTCGGGTGCGCTTAAGGGGTGCAGGGGTGTGCTAACTGCAACTATAGAAATGTACTATTATTAACCTTTTCTGATGAAATTTCAAAATTCTAGAAATCTAGGTTTTCTACGCTAGTAAAATGGCTCTTTTCTGTAAATTTTTATATTTCTAAGTATAACGGTCTCGAAATGCAAGGTGGGGGGGACAAACTCGGATGACATATTTTCCCCTCTCCCTCTTTTCCCGTTTCGTCAAATTTAAAAAAAAATTTCAAAAATGGAATGTACTCGACGGTATCTTTCTTATGATACCCCACTTGCCAGTACTAAACGAAAAAAAAATTTCGACCTTCATTTCCCCTCTATGGGGACCTCCCCTTAAAGTTGACCTATTACGATGATTCGCTTTCTCCGGCGAATTATAGTAATTCTACACATTCCTACAAAATTTCATGTATGTAGCTTCAGCCGTTCGTGAGATATTCCATGGACAGACAGACATTTGACCGATTTCATAAGGGTTTTGTTTTACTACAAAACCCTAAAAAAGGGCAGAAAAAAAGACAATTAGCAAACTAACTAAACAAGATATTACAATTAAATCTGGATTTGTTGATGTTGCCATCATATAAACCTTGCCACTTTCAAACGACAACAATCCCCGTGAACATGTTTCTTTATTTCTTGCAATTTCTTCTTATACCTTGAGAATTATCTCTTAACACAGTGTATTTTCTCATAAGAAAAGTCGAAGAAAGTACATATAAACATCAAAAGAAAAGATAGAATCGATTACTGTTAAACTGTCTGTTAAAGTGTCAATAGGCTTAAGTTGATTGACTGTACGTATACGTTCAGTGAATCCGCGCTTCTTGTTTTACGCATTCATTGTATATTTTTTTCTTTAAGAATTATGTTGCGAAAGGCATTGAAAAATTCTTAGGCATGGGAAAATTCTTGTGTCTACGATGTACTTGAACGTTTCATTGTAAATACGTTGATAACAAGTAATCGAAGAAGTGTAATAAAAAGAAAACAGGACTGAGGCCTAGCCTACATGCTTTTTGAAATCATCTTTGCAAAAATATTTATAGCTATTGTAAAATAGTATTCTAACATTCAATTAAATTTTGTTAGTCTTAGCTTAGTTAGCTTTTGAATTGAAATCGATTCGAGGCCTTTTAACCTATCTCGAGTGTGAGTGTTTTACGGTGGAGTCACTAGACAAACCAATGCACTGCACACTTTCCTTTTTCTCCAATCCACTTATGCTAGCAGTATTTTCCAGGAAGTGTTCAGCACTATTCACTGCAATTTTTTTTAATATTTAATTACAAATAATTTTCATGGTTAACATATGTACATGCGCTTCAAAATTACGTTCACGTTTTTTCAAAAAATTACCATAATTGAAATGTTAATCGCATATATTATACTGGCCTACCGCGAGGAAGTGCGCCACGTTTTCTAGACGCCTCCATTGTCATCGTCATAATTTCACCTGACTTCAAACCTCATAGTTCAATATGTACAACACATTATTCTTCTACGTGAAAGACAACCAGTATTATATATTGTAGATTATACGTTGCTGATGCCATCATCATCCACCTTCTTCGACCAGCAGTCGCCGTCGAGGCTCTTCGACACTTTCATCTTCCCCAAAATTTCAATCTTTTTTATCTGCTTGTTACCGGTTGCAACCATCGTAGTAGTGACTTCTTCTTAAACATTACATCAAATGATAATTTGTTGTTGGTTGTCCGTAGCTGGATGGAAGCACCACCATGCATAAATGCATAAATCATTCAGAATAAAAGGCAAGGCCTGGGACTTGTCGTTTGGAACGTAATGTAAAATTGCCCGAAGGTGTTACTATGTACCGGCCGGGTCTACATACATCCACCAAGTGATAGTGCACAAAAACAGAGGGACACAGTTAACTCTTTGAATGTTGGGAATCTGTCTTACGAGTAGTTTGAAAATATGTTGTGTCACGAGAAGGATGTGGCGTCATGACGACACTTGACATGGCTCTCCTCGGAAATCAACATGCAACCATCCTAACGGCATTTAATAAACGCTGTCGTTAAAGATTACCGAAAAAAAGACAAGTCTCTTGAAATTTGTTTGAATTTTGTGTAGACGAATAATCCTAGAAAATCCGTGATATGTACATATGAGTATTTGTTGCCGTTGCATTATAATTTAAATTCAAAAGAACTAAACAAACAAACTATGGGACAGATAAACAAGAAACAACAAACAAAATAAACAGACAACTGATTCAGCACGGAAATTTCAGATAGTAGTTGCTGTTGTGTTGGAACGGCTTCGATTTCTAAATGAATAAAAAACCAGGTCCGAAGCGTGTATACCCTAGACTTGTACAGACCTAGTGGGGATACCAAAAGTACCAATTGGCAACGACCATATGCATTAAAAGTAAGTTTCCTATATGGCCAGTTTATAGGGGAGGTTGGCATACATTCATGAGGATCTTGGCCATTCTAAAAATCAATTAACTAACCCATTCTACAAATATTTGTCGAATTTTTCAAGTCGCTAGCTTCATTCTATCGAAAGTTATTGCTTATTTGAAGTCTCACTTGTAGGGGTGGTAGAAGTTCCTTGGATCGGATCTTGCCCATCATAGCCACCAACCAATTAGATCACCCTGCAAACATTAAAAGAAAAGATTTCAGGTGTCTAGCTTTACTCTATCGAAAGTTATCGCTTATTTGAAGTTTTATTTGTAGGGGAAGCAGGGGTTTCATTGGTCGGATTTTACGTATTTTCAGTATTAGCCAACTGGATCCTACTACAAATATTTGACCAAAATTTCAAGTCGCTAGCTTCATTTTGTCGTAAGTTATCGCTTATTTAAAATTTCATTTCTAGGGGAGGTAGAGGCTCCTTAGGTCGGATCTAACCCATCCTTAATGCCAACTAAATCAATCTCAGTTCAAACATTCGACCAAAATTTCAAGTCGCTGGCTTCATTCTCTCAAAAGTTATCGCTTATTTGAAGTTGCATTTGTAGGGGAGGTAGGGGTTCCTTAGGTCGGATCTTGCCCATTTTCAATACCAACTAACAGGATGATACTACCAACGTGCTGCCAAATTTTCAACTCGTTAGTGTAATTCTATCGAAAGTTATCGTAATTAAAGTAAAATAATATTTAATTTTTTGAATTTTGTAGGGGAGGTAGGCGTTCCTTTGATCTGATTATACCCAACTTACTAAAACCCAAGCAGCTTCTCACCTCAGGGTTACATACCAAAATTCAGATGTCTACGTCAATTTGTTCAAGAGTTATGGACAAAAAACCTGAAAAGTAGGGTAGTACGGGGCTCTTTGTAAGAAAATTGCCGTTAGTTTTCAACTGATCGATTTTATTTTTCCAAGAGAGTATAAGATCACCCTCGCGAGCAATCTGCCAAAGCTAGAGCTTTTCATGTTTATTTAATCGGGAGTTATGGATACATTTATGTATTTTACATATGTAGGGGAGGTAGGCGTTCTCTTGGCCTGATCATGCCCATTTTCAATACCAACCAACTAGATCATACTTCCAACATCTGACCAAAATTTCAAGGCTCTAGCTTTATTCTATCGAAAGTTATCGTGCGAACGGACAGACAGACAGACAGACAGACAGACATGGCTTAATTGAATCAGGAGGTGACCCTGATCATTTATATATATACATTGCTATACCTCCGGAGCCTCCTTTAAGGTGTTACATATTTCCGTCGTGACAAAAACAATATACCCTATACTAAAAGTCTAGGGTATAAAAATAGAAAGCGGCCAGTACTGGCTAAATGAGAAGTTCGCGAACTTCGTCAGAATAATTAAGTCAAGCGAAACTAGCCCCTCGCACATGTGGTTGTGGATTGAGCTGAGAGGTTATCTTAAGCTAAGCGCAGGTGGGCTAAGTAATTCCTGATTCGTTATATGTACCTAATCTAGAGCAGGGGTGCCCAACCTTTTCGCTTCACTGGGCCGCATTGGCAGGGAATGGGTTGTACTGGCCCACATAAACACTAAAGATAGCTACCGAGGAAAAAAAAACCTTGACATACGAGCACCGATATATTTATGTAATTTACACTTTGCTAATGACTTTTTTAGGGATTTGTATTAAAAATAAAACCCTTTTGAAATCGGTCAAATGTCTGTCCGTCTGTCCATAGAATATCTCACGAACGGCTGAAGCTACATACTACTATATACATGAAATTTTGTAAGATTGTGTAAAATTACTATAATTCGCCGGAGAAAGCGATGCGTCGTAATAGGTCAACTTTAAGGGGGGTCTCCATAGAGGGGAAATGAAGGCCGAAATTTTTTTTCGTTTGGAATAAGCAAGTGGGGTGTCGTAAGACAGGTGCCGTCGAGTACATTTCATTTTTGAAATTTTCTTCAAATTTAAGAAAGGAGAAAAGAGGAAGAGGAAAATATGTGATCCAAGCTTGCCCCCTCCCCCCCCCCCCCCCCACCCCTTGCATTTCGAAATTTTTTTTTCGTTTGGTATAAGCAAGTGGGGTGTCGTAAGACAGGTATCGTCTCGAGTACATTCCCCCCACCCCTTGCATTTCGAGACCGTTATACTTAGAAATATAATAATATATAAGCGTAGAAAACTAAAAATAATAGAATTTTTAAATCTCATCAAAAAAGGTTGATAATAGTACATTTCTAGTTCAGTTACAGCTAGCACACCCCTGCATTTCTCAAACTGATCCGAGGTCGAAAATATTGATTGCTTGGCCAAAGATAATCAACACCACGGGCAATAATATCTCCAAGTTTCGTAATAATCACGTAATATTTAATAGTAGTACATTCATTTAAAATTGGTCATTTTGATTTCATCCATACAAAAAATGCACATAACATGTCTCTTGTACTACCATACTAGTACTACGAGTACAACATACTTGCATATTGTTTTTCGTGGAGCGAATTGGAGTTAACCATTTTCAAAAGGGTAAAGATTGGTGGGAGAGTTAAGAGGAGGGAAACTATTCAATTTATTTTCAATATTTTTTATGCAAGCTTGCAATTTGCCATATCGTCTTAGCATGAATGGTTAAGCATCTCCAAGAGTAGGACAGTTCATCTCCTATTGGCATGGGACACTACAAAACCCTCGGATTGCGGGCGTAGCCCTCTATTTTCCGGTTTAATTTTTTTTATTGTAAAGAAATAAGAAACAGAATTACTTTTTTAATGTGAAATTCAGCATTGCACTAACGAATCAATAGGCGCGTTTTTTCAGAACAGAAGACCACACAATTACACTAACAATTTGATCTGAGCTGCTATAGATAAAACGTCAGTGCAAAAATGCTGCTCCGTTAATTAGTCTGCGTTTTGAAATGCAGGCGGCGCAAGTGTCAAAGTTTTCGGGCAGTTAAAGTTTATGAAGCACATGAAATTAATTTCCTGTCAATAAAATGTTCGTTTTTTTTTGTAATTATGTGGAATTTATCCGAATGTATCTGTACTAAGGATTTAAGTTTCCTCTTGAAATTTGAGTTGACGTTTGAATTCTAACTAAACCAAAACACACTCCCAGCAAAGACATGTCCTGTTTTTGTGTTCGCTACCCTAATTTGGTCTCGATCGTTTTTTTTTGCCGCTTAACCTGCGTTATTCTGCTCTGTACGAAAAAAACAACGCAGCTAATATTGGTTTCAATCGACATTGTTGCTATACGCACTATATATGTATAGTCCAGGGAAATAATGATTTAACCTCGTGAAGTAAGGTAATAAGCTGAATTTATGCATAAACTTTCCTTTTGATCTTCTAAATATAGGGTAAAAACTTACATCAAATCACGTGTACGCGGCTTACGATATGTAACGATAAAGTAAAAAAATCGGGTTTTAAATGATTTTTGAAAGGAAATCGGAACGAAAGAAACTGTAAGGGTGAAACTTGTGAAATTGGTGGGTGCTAGTAAAGACGAGGCTCATATTCAATTTCAATAATAATAACCGTCTCCGGGTCGCATGCGGCTCGCGGGCAGCCTGTTGGACACCACTGATCTAGAGTATCATAAGCATAACATGTACTTCATATCGCTTATAGCCAACTTTGACCAACTGACACATGGGCATCATATCGCATGCAGTATTGCCATCTCTCCAAAATGTGTTTTCTTCTTTTTTTTTAAATCCGCCCGTCTTTAATACAAAAGGCCAAGTCAAAAACCCTGGAAGTTCGATCGATTCTTGAAAAAAAATGATTTATTGGAAATATCTTTTTATACGGATATAACAAACTTCCTGACTTTTTATTCTCAGAAGCTCATGTGAACTCACTGCATTGAGATATCAAATCTAATGTTGCTACCTATACACTTCAAAATCTATAAATAAATTTTACCACCAATAAATTTTCCAACACCATATCAAAGGCCATCCCGCTGACCTGCTCCTCCCATATTGACAAATTTTACGGTTCGTCTCGACAGGGAAAAATAGAAATGTATACCTAAATATTTATATAATAGATAGAACATGGATATCTATATTTATCTATCCATATCTAGTGACTCATGTTAAGCCACCTTTAATCATGCTGGCCTAGATTCTTGAATACACATGTATTTCTTTCACCAATTCCTGTAACTGGACAGTCAATCATTCTGGCATCCATAAGATCTATCTTTACCTTTAAAACACTTCTGAATATTGGTCAAGTCTACTGTTTTCTTCCATTCCCATTTTGTTTTCATGTCTAGTGTCAGACGTATTTTTTTTAACAATTTGACTAATGACCATCCATTTATCTAAGTTTTAATGATTGCATTCTTAAAACAAAAAAAAAAAAGAGAGAGAAATTGATCCAGGAACGATGGACAATTAATCACGGAATACAATTTTAAAAATGAAAACTTTTCTTACAAGAGGCTTCTGCTTGTGGTTGATCAATGGTATCGATTAGGGAAATGTTCAAAAATGTATAATTTTAATATAATAATAATAATTAATTAATTATTATCAGCGACTATGGAATAATTCTGGAAAAGGGATATGTTTTTATTTTTCCGATTGAGAAACGGTCAACGTTAGTTGCTTGACCTTCTGTCAACTCTGAATTTCTGTCAAAGTTACAGCATGCCAACTAGAGGGGTAGGTCTTTAGGTACAGCCCTACACTCTTTAGTGCACTATATTAAGAAGGCTCTGAGTTTTAAGGAGTATACTATGGTTGTCTTCTTGGACATAGAAGGCGCCTTTAATTACGTTAGACCTGAGGCATATACCGATGCCCTATCGGGTCTGGGCGTTAACGATTCGCTGTGTAAACTAATCAACCACACGCCTATGTTCTTCAAGTGAACATAGGCGTGTGAAAAGGGGTACTCTGCAGGGTGGGGTCCTGTCTACCCTCTTACGGAACACCGCTATCAACGGCCTTCTACGCAAATTGGAAGCGCTTGGTTGCAAAATGATAGCTTACGCGGCTAACGTTGCTACCGCTATCTCGAGTAAGTTTTGCCCTCTCCCTATTAGTGGGCTACGCACTGTGGACTTCGGATAAATCCCTGCAGGACGGAGCTATCTTATTTACAAGGAAGCATACGATTCCACCTGTTGAGCCTCCTGTCCTGGAGGGGGCGAAATTAACGTTCACTGACAAAACGCATTTCCTTGGTCTGATTTTGGATAGGAAGTTCAAATGGAAGCCAAATATTCAGCAATGCGTAAATAGGGCTAATATTACGCTCTACGCTTGTTGGAGGGCCATAGGTAAAAAATGGGGCCTGCAACGCAAAGTGCTACATTGGCTCTATGTGGCATACAACCTAGCCTCGTGCACGGTATAGTTGTCTGGTGGAATGCATTTAGTACAGCGATTAACCGTAATCTAGTGGGGAAGGTGCAAAAGACAGCCAGTGTGGCGAACAGTGGGGCTATAAAAACAACTCCTTCAGATGCTATGAATATGATGCTCAGGTTGTTCCCCTTGGATATTTTAGGTGAACAGATGGCCGCTTGCACGGCCGTCCGGATTTGCGAAATAGGTTAGTGGTTGACTTTAAACAGTGGACACTCGATAATTTTAAGAAATAGTGATATCCCGGCAAATACGAGTGATACTTTAGCAAAGCCGATACATATTTGGCAAGAATTTCAGATGCCTTATTCCATCACAAATTCAATGAAATGATGACTGGCTTACATTATCATACACGATATACATCTACACCGATAGCTATAAGATCGATTGTGGTGTTTTCGCGGGCGTTCACTCCGCCACACTATTCTTAAACCTATCGGTATGACTACCCGAATACTATTGTGTTCTTCAGGCGCAATTGGTAGGAATTTGAGAAGCTCTGCCCTGACTGGGGCGTCATGTCCTATCGCTCAGTCTCTCTAATTGCCTTGACCCCTCCAGGGGCATGGGTGCGTCAACATCTCTAGCATTTCTATGCCTTGTTGACGTTTCAATAGCATATCTACTTTTTCGGAAGTGCAGTTGCTAGCATGCACCTCCTATCCGCGCCGTCTTTATACTGACAAGCTCGGAGCACTATGAGAGTTATGTCATATCTGCCAGCAACATTATTATTTTAACAGACAGTCAAACTGCGATTAGATCGCTCGAATCTGTACTTACAACCTCAAGGATTGTGTTGGAGTGCCGTACATTGCTAATGGAGTTGTGTAGCTTCGTCGACATTGTTGTGTGCTGAATTCCAGGTTACAATGGATTCGTTGGCAGTTCGAGAGCTGACGAACTGGCTCGTCGGGGTACAACAGCTGAAGCTGAAAGTACTCGCTGCACAGTTGAAATGCCTTTCGACTCATGTAAATTCACGATTATGCAGCCTGTGATCAGCAGGACTAACTCGAGATGGCTGAACGGCGCCACATGTACAATAATTTAACTAAACAGATGCGTGGCCTAGGTTGAACTTGGGTCGCTCTGCTAAGTTGCTGTCGTTGAGGAGACCGTATATCGGTCGTCTATCGTCGGTGTCATCACTGGACATTGACCAATCCTGCACCTAGGATCAGGACAGAGATTGGCACTATCCCATTCCGGGCGGCATGGAATGGGGACCGAAAATTTTCTATCGAACCAAAGTTCCGTAGTCATGTAATCTGATCTCGAGCAAATCTGCATGCCAGGAATCCGCTCCAGGATGCTCATGTGGCCCTCATTGTACACATGAGCATCATAAGTTAGATACACCTGAAAAGCGCTTAGAGCCGCAGATTCCTCTATGAAAATATGCAGCGAAGTAAGATGCCATACCAAGGCATGGAAGATGTTGTAGTTTGGTCCACAACTGTATGGTGCACCATACTAGCGCAACATATGTCACGGCTGGTCGTACCAGCATCAAATATAGCCACTCAGCCCTTTATGGGGGGAGACCCCAGGTTTTTCATAAGAGCGATCTGCAAGCCCATATGATGCGAGTGATCTTATTAATAACAATTTCGGCGTCCAGTTGAGTCTCCAGTCCAACGTAATGCCCAAAGTTTTCGCGCTATGCCTCACAAAGGGTTAGACCAATTGAGTAGTCCTGCCTAGACTGGCCGAGCTTAAGTTAAGCTTTTCCCTCCGAGTGAATGGAACTAAGACGGTCTTTTGAGGGTTAACATTCAGGCCAACTTCAGTGCACTAACGAAGGACTAGGTCAAGTGCCGCACCCGTCACCTCAGTGACGTTTCAAACTTTCCTCTGACTTTAATAGTTATATCATCGGCATATCCGATAGCATGATAACCATAATCACATAGCCTAGCTAGTAACTTCTCTACGACTAGTGACCAGCGAAGTGGGGAAAGAATCCCGCCCTTAGGGCAACCCTTAACAGCATTAACACAGGACAAGGTGCCACTCAACGATGAGGTTAATTCTAGGCTTACTATTTTAACGAATTGACGGACTTGGTACTCAATTGCCCTAACCCCTTGTGGGGCATAGCGCGTCAACTGTTCCATGTGGCCTAGTTGACGTTTCGTTGGCATAAATTGGTTTCAAAGAATGCAGTTGCCAGCATGCACCTCCTGCACATCCATGGCCACGAACGTCGTCGTGGACGGGATTCGAACCCGAAACGCCGGTAGTCAAACATAAGACTGATGCCTCAACACACTGCGCTACCGGTCGCCCCTAACGTTGACGTTGGTCAGTTACAACGTTTTATTGTGCACTCAGGCTGGTTCGAGGTATACGATGGTCGGGATTTTGTATCCCATGTGGTAACACAATGGACCCAGATGTGGTATATGTGTGCTGTGGATAATAATGGCAGCCCTTTAAGCTAACCTAACCTAACGTAGTTGCTTGACCGATTCTAAGCAACTAGATCATCCCAGCTGTACCTTACAAAGTATGAGTCGTTAAATTGAGGTCACATTTTACTATCATTAGCATCGAGTTCTGATGCTTGATGTCTACTAGGGCTTAAGCCAGGTCCTGCCAGTTCTTGTCCATCGATCGGAACATCGACAGTACCGATAATATCGACATAGGAACACAGAGACGTGTGGCATTGCTTCGTAGTATAGAGTATTTATCCTTTTGTGAACTAAATAAGACAATGGCTATGTTTCAAACTTTCAACCGACGCTCGTATATGCTACTCATTAAATAATCAATTATCTACACTGCTGTTGAAAAAAAAGTTGCTCAAACTATTTTATTCCCTTTTTCGCAAAAATTCTTGGAAGTAATTGGAGTGATGGTGTTTTATTGGCTCAGGTTATAACAAACTATGTATCGTGTCTATGAATAGTGAAAAGTTTTGAATAAGTTCACTCAGTTAGTGATAATAGCGTAATAAGCAGAAAAGTTAAGTTTGGGTGAAAAAATACGAAAAAGTAAGTGCGGAAAACTAAAGCAATATTTGGTTTTGACGCGAGAAAATCGAACTATTTGCGAAATAAGTGAAAGACTGGAATTTTTGCGAAAAAGGGAATAAAATAGCTTGAGCAACTTTGTTTTCCAGCACTGTATGTCAATCTACAATGACAACCTTTTGTAATGTACACTCTTAGTGTGATCCTGATGTTGATTCTGCCATCTATTCTAGTTCATAAATACTGCTACTAGAATGTAGCATAATGTCATTAGTACGTTATTTGGTATCTTGTTAGCTATTGTTCGAGAGATTGAGATCCTTTAGGCCTAGCTCAGACAAGACACGTATGGATGATAAGAAAGACAAAAAATCCTTATAAATCAAACCCCACACTGTGGCGGCTTTCACACAGAGCGCACGATACACGAGATTCTAGCAGAAAGCACCAGTGGCGAGCTGGTTTTCTAGACGAGTGCAATTTTAAATTAATCTTCGCAGACACAAAGCTCGTTCGCCACTGGTGATTTCTGCTATTGTAAAATAGAATCTCGTGTATCGTGCGTTCCGTGTGAAAGCCACCTATAGTCAAAATCTTTGGTGGAACCTTAACTCAATTCTATTACGATTGGAGCCAATCCATACCAAAGTCCGTAAAGTATTAAAACGAAGACATCCTTCTGTCTATCTGAGACACCACGACCATAGTTGTAATCAAACAGTTCCCGTCACTTCTTTTATGCAGTAACATAAAACCAGTAGTCCGCTAAAGGCATATTGTGCAGCAAACCGGTGCGACGGCGCGCCACCGATTTAATTAATGACTTGATCAGCGTGGAGGATCTTGGGTCTGCCGCATACCTATGTATGTCAAAGATAGTCGAAGATTTTTCATTCGTTTCGTTGCTAGTACAAGCAGCACAGCTGGATTGGCTGGCTGATTACACATAAGGTACAGTGAAATTAAGAATGAAAATTAAGTGGAAAAGAATTCGATAATCTAAGGTGATCGACAAAAAATCATATTAATTCTAAATTGCAGTCTTGAATTTATGTGCGACTACGCCCACATTTTTAAATTCAAACTGCACCGCCGAATGCACTAAATAGTATACATACATGAAAGTATGTATAGTATCTTTTTATCTTCGGTCTAACTTTATCGAAAAGATGCACTGGAAAAAAATTGTCACTTTGTCATGGTAGTGTGACAGGAAAGTGATAGTTGTAATAGAGCCATTAATTTTTATGTTTTTCTTTCACATTAAATAACGACTTCATTTTGTATCTGACATACATATTGATACATGCAGTCTTAAGATATTACATTATAAACTCTATACACTGTATATGATACCCAACACACAAATGATGTACTTTTATATGTTTATGTATTCATGTTACGAGTACACACAACTTCTTGGCCAGTTGAAACTTGGAAGTTGTAGATCGAATTTCGGGAAGTTATACCCCGGAAAATTGTAATCGAGTTTTGAAAAGTTGGAATTTTTTTGATTGATATTATGTAAAACAGACAATCGACTGCATATCTAGTAACTGAGTAGCTTGCTTGATACGGAAAGTGTCTCCAATTTTATATTACACGATTGTATAACAAATTGTGTTTACTCCTTACGAAAGATTTGTAAACTTCGATTTATGATTTCATGGTATGTTTCTACGTTCAGTTTTTTTTTTAATTCAATTAAGGAGAGAAGCTATAGTTTTTGCCAGGCTGTATACATAAAAAAATAATGCAAATGAATTCACAAATATACTAAACAAATCGAGATTAAATACAAAAAAAAACAGAGTATCACTTCAATTTCATATCAATTCAGGAGCTATTCTGAGATGTTGCCAAAAAAAAAAAAAAAAAAACAAGTCCGAAACGTATATACCCTAGACCTGTCCAGACCTAGTGGTGACACCAATTGGTAACGACCATATGCATTAAAATTGAGTTTCCTATATGGTCAGTTTAAACTGCGTGTCTGGATTCAATGAGAAGTTTGATCGTTCATCCATTCGGATGTTAAACTAACCTTTATAGGGGAGATTGGCGTTCATTCAGTATGATCTTGCCCAATCTCAAAATCAACAAACTAGATCCTACTACAAACATTTGACCAAAATGTAAAGTCACTAGCCTCATTTTATCGAAAGTTATGGCTTATTTTAAGTTTCATATGTAGAGGAGGTAGGGGTTTCTTTGGTCAGATCTTGCGCATTTTCAACAGTAGCTAACTAGATCCAAATTCAAACATTTGACCAACATTTCAAGTTGTTAGCTTCATTCTGTTAAAAGTTATCGCTTATTTGAAATTTAATTTGTAGGGGAGGCAGGGGTTTTTTTTGTCGGATCTCGCCCATTTTCAGTACCAACTAACTCGATTTACTATCAACATTCAACAAAATTTTCAACTCGTTAGCTTTATCCTGTCAAAAGTGATCGTAGTTAAGAATATTTTATTTTTTTTTTAATTTTTCGGAAAAGTAGGCGTTCCTTTGGCCTGATTATGCCCATCTCACTAAAACTCAAGCAGTTTCTCATCTGAAGTTTACGTACCAAAAACCCTGAAAGATAGACTAATGCGGCGCTCTTTGCAAGGAAAGTGCCGTTATTTTCCAACTGATCAATCTCATTTTTACAGAAGAATACAAAATGATACTTTTAAGTCATCTGCCAAAGATAGAGCTTTTCACGTTTATTTAATCGGGAGTTATGGATACATTAAATTATTTTGAATATGTAGGGGAGGCAGGCGCTTCATTGGACAGACCACGCCCATTTTCAATACCAACTAACCAGATCATACTACGAGCATTTGACGAAAATTTCAAGCTTCTAGCTTCATTCTATCGAAAGTTATCGTGCGAACGGACAGACAGACATGGCTAAATCGAATCAGGAGCTGACCCTGATCATTTATATTTTATATATACATACCTAACGACGGAGCCTCCTTTAAACAAATAAATAAGTGGTGCAACAGTCCAATTTCAACCATGGCCTCGAGATGAGTTAGCATGATTTCATTTTCTAGATCGTGACGGTATGTCTTGTGCAGAGGATGTGTGATCACTGATCAGTAACACTTTCAACCAAGTTGTTTACCCCATAAATGGGTACTCATTTAACAGCTGAGTGGGCTCATAGCCCGACACGTAAATCCCATTTTTTATCGAAAACTACCGCATTCAGTAGGAATCGAACCGGGGCCCAGTGCGTAGAAGGCGAATGGGCTAACCGTTGCGCCATCCGGACTACAGCCTCCTTTAAGGTGATACATATTTTCGTCGTGACAAAAACAATATACCCTATACTTTATAAACTGGATAGTGACTATTATTACAACATACTATACCTTATAAGGTCTAGGGTATAAATATCGTACTTTCTTGCATGTCTAAAAATCGTCTCTATGGAAGATCCGGTACCTAACACTCTCGAATATCATTGTCGATTTTATAAGTCAATTGATTAGATAAAATTGACTATTTCTATAACTTATAACTAGAGACCGGATTTTATGCAACATAAAAAGGCTGAAATATGCATGCAAATATGCATGTAAAATGCTTAAAATATGCATGTAAAATGTGAAAATATGCAACATAAAATAAAAGAAAAAAATTGGATAATTATGTTTTTATGAAGAAACAAAGGGACGAAAAGTCACAAATTTAATGGTTTTAGCAATCTCTTGTTTTTATAGAAGTTTACTATAATATATTGTTCTGTGTTCAGTTGTAAGATTATGTCTTTTATCATTTAAAATAGTTTTGTAATTTAAGAAAGATCGTTCTACGTCCACCGATGTCACAGGGCAATACTTAAACATGGGTGCTGTATTGGCAGATATTGTCCCAGGCAAAGTTCTACTTGTACCATTAATAAAACTATTAATCTGGCACAGAGACTCGAAGCCTGGGTTGTTGTTTAGAATGTTTTCAAACTTTTTTTTTTAAAGTTTGTCTTGGGAATTCAGAGTGTATTTTACGAACTTTTTCAATCGGCAGAATAGATCCATTCAACTGCAAGAATAGATCCATTCAACTGCAAGCCTCGAGTTTCAAGTTTTTTGATACACTCGGGTATGTGGGGAAAAATGAGTACTTATGGCAGCGATGTTCTGATGATGTAGAAGAATTTTCAAATGCTGTATTGTATTGGTGTATTGGCTTCATTTTTCCGTGTGTTATGAATGGGTTTTATATAGAAAATCACCGGACAATTACGAATGCGATCTTAGTGTCACCATACACTGTCGAACTCGAGCACGAACCTGGTACAAATGTCCTCTGACACACACATACACTTCACATAGGTTTGAAGAAAACTGGTCCACTTGTACTAGGTTCTTGTTCGACAGTGTATGGTGACACTTAAGCTCATGGGTAGGGGAAGCTCCATGAGCACGTTTCACGTGAACGTTTCTCTTCGCTGAGGGTTTACGATCAAAGTATCAGCACCAGCACAAGCATCATAGCATAGCTTTCACTCTGTTTTCACAGTGTTTGCTTATAAACACAAAATGTCCCTTGCACACTACATGAGATTTGGATAAATCATGAGAAGACTCGTAACAATTTCCCTAAAAATATGCAAAATTAATGGATTTTCAATTAAATATGCTAAAACCTCTAAAAACAGCCAATATATGCAAATGCATATGAAGTTATGCATTTGCATATAATCCGGTCTCTACTTATAACCTTATAAGATATTGCCATATCAAACAGTATAGACTGCACAAGAGTGATCACATAGAACTTTCGCCTCCGCCAGTAAATTTGTATGTATTGAACAATAGTATAGACTACACAAGAGACATACACTAGAGAAGCAATACATACAAATCTATCGGCGGAGGCTAAAGTTGTATGGACTGATCACTCTTGTGTAGTCTATACTATTTCGCCATAGTTTTACGCCCGTCTCTTTAAAAATTGCATCGGCACACCCTACTTTTTCCAGAGCTTCCCAAGGCCTATTCATTCATACATGCTCGTAATTTATGTGCCCATTCAATAATTGTATTCCCAAGCTCATTTTTTTATCCCAAAACTCAAAGATCAACCTTTGATCCCCCAAAGGGGCTATGTCGTAATTGAAATTTTGAACGATATTCGACTGCTCTTAAAGAGATACGAGTATTTTCTTTGACAGAGAGTCATGTCAACGACCTTATATGCGTTTGTGTGGTTTTTCAATTCCCAGCCAAACAGCAACTATATTGGAGATTTTCGAGAGACATTTGTGTTAATCATTTTAAGTGCAGACAAATGCTCCGAATCGCCCAATTTGAATAGCGAGAAGGAAACGAATCGTCTTCAGCCTTACTTAGTTCGTCAAGGTATAATCAAATTTGACAGGCGTGTCATTTTAAATATTTCAGGGGCGCTTCCATATGGTAAACCACTTCAATATATTGAGAAGTGTTCTTTAAAAGGGTGCTCCGATTTCCTAAAATTTATTGGGTAATCTGAAGACAAACAGTTTCAATCATAAAAAAGACAAAGTGTCGACGAATTGAAAGATATCCTAAGTATAAAACAATCTTAAGTATATGAGCTTAAAATAGCAAGAATAGTAAGATGGCAGTGTTGTCTTTTAAGCACTTAAGATATTTTGGAAATGCATGGAACACGTGCCTAACAACGTCTGTAGTAGAATTTCCTTTATTCAGGAGTAAGCCGAATCGGGCCATATAATGGTTCAGTAAGCACTGCTTGATAATAGATGCATTTAAGGAAAGCCATATTTTTGTTGTAAGGGACACATGTCTCATGGCCTGTGAAAATTTATGATATTTAAACTTGATTTTAATTTTAAGGCAAAGTCCAAAGATCGGAAAATAAAAATCTACGATGGACGATACAACTTAGCCAACTTCCGTCTTACCGGAGACGAAATGAGTAATCAAGAAAAAGGGATTGATTTTGGTCGAGAAGGGAAGGGAATGCTTCAACTTACATTCAGAAAGACATTCTCCTTACCGATTTAACCCACAAAGTATGTAAGAGTCTTACTACCATGGAACGTGAATTGCATGCGCGACTCCACTCTGCGAATTTGCACGTTTTAATTCAAGAGTGTTATAAAAACTATTCGAGATTTTCATTAGTGTACTTCTAGTGTGCATTTTAGTACACAGATTTCGCATTAAGATAAGCAAAATGCAACAAACATAGCCATTAAGTCAGATGCAAATATTGTGGCTCTAAATTTAAATTGGATCCTTATTTTAATTCACCGTGCGCATATGTTTGTATTTTTTTTTTGTCTATCTTAGGCTGTCTAATCGAATGCGGAATTAAATTACCCTTTTAATTAGCTCCTAACGAAAGCCAGCACTAGGATGTGGAACATGGAGAATATATAATATGTGGATGATTAAAATATGTAATTGTAATTTTTACAATAGGTGTAAAATACGGACGGGGAAATTTAAAAAAAAAAAAAAAGAAATTAGGCGAATAACTGTAAATTAAACTACATTTTGTTCATTTGGTGCGCTCGGTGGCCGTGTTTGTTCGGTCACCGCTCTACGATACTGTATCTAGAGATAGAGATTCGATCCTCGGCGCGAACAAAAAACTGCCTGTGGGTACGAATAGAACTCTCACTGCGCTCCGAGCTTGTCAGTATAAAGACGACGCGGATAGGAGGTGCATGCTAGCAACTGCACGCGCGAAAAGTAGATATGCTATCAAAACGTTAAAAAAAACTTATACATAAATGCAAAGGATATTGACGCTCCCATGCCCCTGGAGGAGTCAAGGCAATTAACAATTTTATGTTCATGTTTTTTAGGCTCCGATTTGGCCGGTAGATTATAACGTGCATCTGTGAAGATGTTGTCGACTGGGACCGGGCGTATTACTCAGCTGCAAGCGTTCTGTCCGAAAATGTTGAGACCGCGCACCTTCGGCTTCGGTTGACTATCACAAATCGAAACCAGCCGACAGCATCCCAACGAAAGGAAGGATGCAATGAGCAGAGATCTGCCTGAGCGAATGACAGTCATTCAAGGATATTGGGATGCAGCAAGTATAGGACCCCGCCGATTGGTTGTTGAGTCGTCCTAGTATCCAGTTGCTAACATTACGGTGGAGACACAAGCCGAATAATTGCCGATTTTCCACACTATCCTATATTTCTTTTCCTTTATCTTTTTTTTGTAGTCACGCACACAGAACACTAACTTGTTTCTTTTGCTTCTTTCAATGATCGTATTCCTTAATTCAGTGTAATTAAATCTAGAAGATATTGACGACACTAATTTGATTATTCGGACGCAGCGCGAATATTGTCGTTATTTCGGAGTACGAGAAGCTCCCTTGCAAACACCGATTCGAAGTATAACACGCCGTTCCAAGAATAGGGTTCCTAGCAAACCCAGGATTTTTTTTCGGGGGGGGGGGGGGGGGGGGGGGGGATTTCTGTATTGACAGTGACTCACAAAAGAGTTAATAGAAACATACGTTTTAAATGTTTTCGGATAATCGAAATCATATAAAGGTACTTATACATTTTGACAATAAAATGAGCAATTCACAAAGAACGATTTATAACTGAAAGTCGATGTTCACGAAAAAAAATTTTGAGTTGTTGTTTAATTCTTTCATTAGAAAAAAAACTGGTTTTGATAACCGATCGTTACGAAAATTTGTTGAGAGGGGCATTGAATTACTTCATTGCAATTATTACAAATTAATTTAATTTTTTTATACATCCCATGCAAATTATTGTTTAACTTCATATAATAGGAATGCGCTAACTGAGCCATGTAGGCAATACTAAAGAGGATTGATATTCTACAAGAGCTTTCACTCCATAGAACTTTCCCCTCTGCCAGAAGATTTGTACATATGTACAATATTGACAAATTGTATAGTACACAGTATAGACACACGAGAGAATCAATACATACACAAGAAAGCTGTGTGTGTTGATTCTCTTGTGTATCTATACTGTGTATTTTATACTATTTGTCAATACATACAAATCTTCTGGCAGAGGGGAAAGTTCTGTGGAGTGATAGCTCTTGTAGAATACTCGTATCAATCCTCTTTGGCAATACCTTAGAGCCGTGGTAATTGCATAGTAGTTTTGATGAAATATCTAGGGCTATCATCCTTCTTGAATACTGTACCTCCGATTTGTAGCCTTTTTTAAACTAGGTATGTACGAGCCTTGCAGAATGTTAACAAGCTTAACCTTTTTCATCGATCATTAGCGACTTTAAGGTCAATCTTTACCATAGGTAAACTTATCTAAACTTTTTTTTTCGACAAAAATTACTAGGAAATGGCTCCGGGATTGCTGCTACTTGCCTGGATTGATTAGCGCGGTTCCCCAATATGAAATCAATCGCAAATTTGCGGAATATTTCAAAAAATAAATCGAAAGGCAGCACCAAACAGCAGTGGGCTGACGTTCATAAAGACGGAATCGGAATTAGCCAATAAATATCGGACAATCAAAGTATTTTAAATTAATTTGTAATATTAATTGCAAAAAAAATTATTGAAGAAAAATATTATTTATATCTCTTGCAACAAATGTTGGATAAATATTCTCGCAAAAATATAATATATATGAGTAAGTATATACAAGATAATAATTTAATGTATTATCTGAATACCTGTAAAGATTAATTGACAAGGATTAAGAAACCAAAATCAAAAAAAAATTGGGGGGGGGGGGGGGTAAAGGGGATAAATCCCCCCTACTAGGCTATCGTCAATGAACTGGTAGGGTAAGGGCTACGACAGATACCTCGCACGACATTACGCCGGATTTTGCATGGATTCCATATGTTTCCGTACAAGACCCAATTGGTACAGAAGTTGAGACCTGTCGATTATCAGCAGCGACTAGCCTATGCCATTCGGCTCCAGCATTTAGCTAGAGAAGAAGAAGGATTCATACAACGTCTCATTATATCGAAGGAGGCACATTTTCTGTTGAACGGTTTTGTCAATAAACAAAACTGCAGAATTTGGAGCATGCAGAACCGAAGAGAATTGCACCCGCGGGAATTCAATTCCGAAAAATGCAATGTTTGGTGCGGTGTCATCTCAGAGGAAATCATCGATCCGGTCTGCTTCGAAAACGCGAATGGTCAAGCCCTTACAGTAAATGGAGAACGATATCGAGATGTGCTCAACAACTGGGTACGTCATTTTGTACAGAATCGATCTAACATGTGGTTTCAGCAGGACGAAGCCCATTGCCGCACAGCTGAACCTACAACGGAAATTTTAATAGAACTTTTCGGCACAAAAAAAATTGCAAGGGGATCTTCAACCAAATGGTCTCCTCGATCCCCAGGCTTAACGGCTCCGGACTTTTTTGTGGGGCTATTTAAAAGAAACGGTCTATGTAAATACTCGTAAACCTAGGACGAGTCAGCAATTGAAGCAAAATATCACAGCGGTAATCAGAGTTCGGAGCGCACGGTAGAAAGGGCTCGTCTTTGCGAGGCAAGCAATGGACGTCATCTCAAAGACATCATCTTTCGAATATAGTTTAAACACATCTCCCACATGTATATTTTGTTGCAATACAGTTTAAATGAAATGAAATGAAAAAAAAAGTTATTATTATCTCAGAATCCTAACCTTTTTTTGGCCCACCCTGTATATGATCTAAGCAAATTTTGAAAAAAAAAAATCAAACAAACTATATATTATGTTAATTTCAAGCGAATTAAACAAGAGATGTCAGTTAATTGGTTATTGAAACCTACTTATAAATGGCGCCTCTGAAAATTGATTGATTCAATTCGTTATGGATAATTCTAACATAACTTGTTAAGGAGCACCTAGACGATCAAGCCGCTTGATCAATAGGTTGCAGCCTCGTCAAGCACGAACGCTTCAATCAACCTTCTACACAGTCAATCAACTATTCAAACTTTTGATCAAAACGCATTCTCAGTTGAGTTTGCGACTCGGAAAAAGTGTGAAGTGAAGTGTCGCAATGGTTTCCAATACTGATTTGACGTTTCTTGCCATGATATTGGTTGCCCTCAAGCGGAAAACATAAGAGGAAACGACGTAGGTCCATGGAGTGGTATAAAATGAGAAACCGCTTGACTCATGAACATTTACTCAACGTTCTCCCCGATACGGAACCAGACTACAGGAACTTCATTAGAAATTAGAAAACCAAGAGAGTTTTGATTTTTTACTGAAGTTAGTACGGTTCAAAATAGAGAAGAAGGATACAAATATGTGTGTACCGATTCCTGCAACTCAGCGACTTTATATCATACATTGAGGTACCTAGCTTCTGCCATGGATGGAGAATACCTGAAATGCATGTGCGCCATTGCTCCCCAGACTTTGGAACTCATCATAATGTAATTATCGAGCGATTGACGCAATGCTTGATCAAAATTAGCCTAGACGATCAAGCACTCTCGTTAACTGCTTGAGTCAATCAAACTTTCTATCGATCACCGTCAACGCTTGGCTCAAGCGTCAAACCGGTCCCTAGACGGTCCATAACGCTTGATTCAATCGATTGACACTAGATTTTGATCAAGCAGCTTGATCGTCCAGGGACTTCTTTAGAATAAGGATAAGAGATAATTAGTCGAAAGGATTTCTATTGTAATTCATCCTCAATAGTTATGATTCCCCTTGAGTATAATAAAACATAATGAATACGGGTAAGAGAACGCCATCTTTGCTTCCTGTTTGCCGCTTTCCCCACGTAGCTCTTACATCGCTGCACAAAAGGGGCTAGGGGAATCGCGCAGCCTAGCCCAAGGTTGGGGAGGGAGCGCGGAGCCCCAACGCAATCAGGGGGCTTCCGTGCTGGTTCCAGAGATGATGTGGGCTTCTTTGGTCAAAACTGTTTTTCGCTGGATATCGTTGTTAGGGACATCTCGTTTGGTTTCGGCACTCGGGCCGACGCGCGATTTATGTTTTGTAGCATTGCAAGGTAGCCTTGACACTCCTCAACCCCGCCCACAGTACCGGTAGCCGACCTAGCATATCTGTCACTTGCTGGGGGATTTTGACACTTAGGTGTCCTGCACGGCCTCAACGACCAACACCTTGACCTTCGCCCTCATTTGAGCCTAGCTTAAAGTGGCAAAATGTTACAAGCTTTTGGCATATCCTTCGAAAAATCTCGAATGTGAAAAAATTGTCTTTGAAAGTTTCAACTGTGAAAAAGCTATCTTTGAAAATCACAACTTGCAAAATGTCGATAGATACCTAAGTTGAAGTTAAGAAATATGGGTTCCCATTTTTTTTAATGAACAAACAAAAACTTAATAAACTCTGCATTTTCGCCGTTTTGTTTTGTAATCCACAATAGAAAATAATAATTTGTTTGTATGTATCAGCAACTAATTTATTTTTCCCAAGGTCCAATTTCAATCCCTACATTCATTGTTATAAACATCCGACGATAATGCTACAGAAACATTTCGCATCTGTGATTTGGAATATACAATAAAATACATATGTAAATATTCGCCATCATATTGTAGTCTAAACAAAAACTGATGGTTTTGTTTAGACATATGCATGTACCTCTGGATTGGTGATCGCTAACATGCCAATATTAAATATCAAAGAATGTGAGCTCAAAAATAAAAGACAAGCCATGACCAAAGAGGCATTGAAAGTTACCAGAGAAAAAAAACATCCGATAAATTAACAAAATTCCTACACATGCACAAATCATTTAAAATCAATAAACAGTCCATTTATTATGGTTCGTGTCATAGCCTTTAAGGTATACGCAAGCATAGGAAAAACTCATAACTGAATCACTGATTGAATTTTGATCCATTGCTTGAAAAAAAGAATCTCTAAAAAAATTAAAATACATTTTTTTTTATAAAAAGACAAGAACAAAAAATACATACATATTACAAATTTTGAATAATTTATTGCATCGTTTCGTGGATAAGTCCAAAAGTACGTGTAGTTTGGATTCAGATTAAACTTCTTTTTATACATGATCATGCACCGAATACGAGTATGGAAACATCTTACAGTATGGCGGTGTCCATGAAAACGTATTATCTAAACCTACACATGTTCTTTATTCCAAATGAATTAAATTTATTGTACCCGAAAATGGGGTATGCATGCGTGTTAGACAACTTAAAAGCGAACCATAAAAATATCGCGGTGACTTAAAAATATGTAATGCTATTCGGTCGTGATCATTTTTCTTAAAATTTCTATCCGATATAATAGAAATTCGAAAATCAAACCACTTACGGTTGCAATTTGTGATCTATGATGACGATTAGTGCAAAACTGCAAACTTTGTGAGACAAATGCAGTTCTTGAGAGTACATATAAGCATTAGCCGCTTTCGACTGGCCGGATCTCAGACCATTTTCATACAAAACGATCGGTTTTATCGGTTTTAATCCTGGCCTCGTATAGGATCTCATCGGATCAGAGTTAAAAGCAAATTGGTTGAACATCAACTTATTTCGCCTCCATCTAAATGTATACTGACTTGGAAATTCGCCCCCACAATGGCGAAGTATCTGTATGGTGTCTGTTTAAGTTCGCTCGGCGCAGAGCCGTGGCGTTCTTTTCGGTGTGAGACCGAAATGCAGTGAATCGAAAGCGGCTATTAGCCCCGTTCGAGAAATCCGGACAGAGTTGATGGGGGTGAGGTAAATTGCGGACTCCGTATATAAACATAAAGGGCGAATTGCCGAGGAACCAATTCACTTTCTACTCTGATCCCGATGTGATCAAATACGAGTCCTGGATCATAGACCGATCAGTCGTTTGATATGGATGAAAAGAATGCGGCTAATAGCACCCAACTTTGAAGAGATCGACTCTGAGATCAATCCAACCTCCATCACCTGTGCCCAGCAATAAAAATGACTAATAAGCTCTCGTTCCTATGGCTGCCGGTTTTACGCACCGGAACGACCCGTTCTCAACAACGGCCAACAGCTGCCACACCCCTTCAATGCCCGAAGGAAAGTATGAACGTGTGTGCGCAACTGCTCTCAGTTCTCCTCATCCGCGCCGGCATCAAAATCAACCCTGGCCCATGCATCTGCTATGTCTGCAATAAAACTCTGCACTCCACCACCTCAGTGAGATGCAATTGTTGATATGAATGGTGCCACCTTAGGAGCTGCTCCGGTCTAAATCATCACAGGCAGTTGTAATAGACAGTTTGGTGGGCATCCGAAGACACCCGTGGGGACGGAGCCTAAGGTAGCATAATGACCGCGAAGGTCGGGCCGTGCCATCTGGCGAAGAAAACCGCCCCTCAACGAGCTAAGCCTATGCTTGCTGTAGCTCAGTTTGGGAGACGTGGGCGGGGCCGCTCGTTGCCCCTGTCCTTTACGTATTAATAACAATTCATAGGACTGGGGAAGACAAAAAGAACATGGGAGGCAAAAATGGGTAATAGTAAAAAGTGGGCCGATAAGGATGGAATGGTTGGCGGACGGCGCAGATGCCCTTGCGCTTGCATCGGAGTTTGGGTGTAATGAGACCCTCGGCCTCGGGTTTCGTACCACCGACAGATCACTACTCATCGGGTGCTGCCTTCGATCTGCCGGTGGAAGCAGCACAACCAGACCAGAATATGGCTCATTGCACAGTGGAACTTTTCTTTTACCGCTGCCCAAAGCAGGAACAATGGACAATCTCTTGCCTCGTTCAACACCACCAACCTGGATACTCCAGCCCAGTCATACGTAGGCTCGCAGTTGTCCCCCGTTACCCCGATAAACAACACCACCATTCATCCCAGGCCATCGGTACAGCACAATCTTACCGTGGCACCTACAATCCCTCACTGGTGCAACTTAACTGCAACGGACTGCAACATAAGGCCGCAGAATTAACTGCGTCCATGGACAGGCATCGTATCATGATTGGTGCTATACAAGAGACAAAGCTCAACTCAAACTCGTCTCTCAACTTTCATGGAACCTACAATATTGTGCCTAAGGACCGATCGACCAACGCTAGCGGAGGACTTACACTCTTAATTCACCGATCTGTGCAATACCGAGAATCAACTCCACCTGTACACAATGACAACGTCTTTGAACTACAGGCCATAACTATATAATCGGGTAATGTGGACATTGAAATCTTCAATGTCTAGATTCCTCCTCTTTCCAGCTGTCCCTCAGGTTGCAGGTTCAATCTCAGTCCTTTACTCACCGGTCAACACCGCCTCGTACTTAGTGACCTTAACGCATATCATGAGTAATGGCACTCCAGCCTTGATAATGACGCTAGAGGAGTCACAATAGCTGAACAATTGGACTCATCTGAATTCTGTCCTTTTATTGACAATAGGTAGGTAGATGGGCTGCTGTGACAAAACATAGCTCACTTAGACCTCAAATAGGTCCGTTGTGATACAAGATGAATGAAATGATAATGACGATACTCCCCTCGTATTGTGGGATCATGCTCTAGCTCTCCTGACATCTCTTTCGCTAGTGCCAGTCTCATCAACGATGTACATTGGGAGCCCGTTCTCACACTTTCATCTGATCATCTTCCGATCATCATCAGACTCGACCCACCATCCAACTTTCAACTTGCAGAACACCGCACCTTCATAAATTATAAAATAACAAAGCTGCTTGAGACGGCTTTAAAAGTTTTTCCAATGCCTTTGCTGCATTGCCTACACCATCGGAAGTGCGTGTTGCCGAATCCAACTTCAGACGAGTGCTGAAGAAAGCAGCGGCCAGATTCATTCCTGCTGGACGACTTCCTACGATTCTACCTAATTTCCCGACGTCAGCTGCCCTGCAAGATTGGCAAATGAAAGAGATCGTCTACGCAGCTCTGATCCCAGTGATCTCAGAATCAGAGACCTCAAGGTCCAAATCAACGCGGAAGTAGCCGAGCAACTAAACAACTAAATGGAACGCCCACCTGAATAGCAACAATCTCAAGTCTGGAGTCACTAAGCTTTGGTCTACCGTTACAGCCCTAACCAATCCAACAAAAAACAAAGGGAATGTTACCATTGAATTTGATAATAAAACTGTTAACAATCCCACCGAATGCGCATATCGTTTGCGGTCACTAAAACGAAATAAAGCGCCGGGCGCTGACGAGATTCCAGCTAAACTGCTAAGATTCGGTGGAACGAGTCTAGTTGATGCCATACATCAATTACTCCTGCGAGTATGGGAGAACGAGGAGATCCCAGACGATTGGCGCACAAGCATCATCTGTCCAATTCATAAAAAGGGAGATAAACTGCGGTGTGAGAATTACAGGGGCATCTCACTAGTTTGTACGTCCTATAAAATTTTGACGAAAATTCTGGAAAATAGAATAAAACCGTACGCAGAACGAGTCATTGGCGAATATCAAAGCGGTTTCAGACCTGGTCGCTCCACAACCGATCAGCTCTACTCAGTCAAACTGATACTCCAGAGGTGCTGGGAATACAACGTAAACGTATACCAAATCTTTGTCGACTTCAAGCAGGCATACGACAGTATCGATCGTGGAGTACTGTACAACATCATGCTGCAATTTGGTATACCAGCAAAATTAGTGCGACTGACAAAGATGACGATGACCAACTCCGTCTCACAAGTCAGGATCCAGAATAGACTTACTGATCTATTTGAAACACGCACTGGTTTGAAACAGGGCGATGGACTGGCTCCGACGCTCTTCAACCTAGCACTGGAATACGTTATTCGGGCCATGAATTTGGACAACAGCAAGACGCTACTCATCAAGTCGACACAATTAGCAGCGTACGCCGACGACATCAACATCATGTCCCGAAGATTGGCTGACGCAGAAGAACTTCTGCATACGCTTGATACCGCTGCAAAGGAAGTTGGATTACGTATTAACGAGGGTAAAACTAAAATAATGATGCAATCGGCGACAAGGACACCTGCACAACCGAGCATCAACGTGGGGGACCTCAACATCGAGTTCGTGAACAACTTCATCTACCTGGGTTGCAACCTGTCAAGGGACGCCAACGAAACTGACGAAATCAAGCGACGGATACAGTTAGCTAATAAGACTTTTTTCTCGGTTCTCCCCATAATGAAATCGAAACATGTGCACAGAAACACGAAGCTCCGCGTGTACAAAACCATTATACGACCAGTGCTATGCTATGGCTGCGAAGCATGGACCCTAACTCAAGCCTCCGAAAACATGCTAGACACTTTCGAACGTAAGGTTCTACGGCGAATTTTCGGGGCTGTTTGCGATCGAGATGGATGGCGCATCCGGTACAACCATGAGTTGTATGAAATGTACGATGAGCTGCAAGTCTCGAAAATCGTCAAACTACAACGACTTCAATGGGCAGGGCATGTACAAAGAATGGACGATGATCGCATGCCTAAGAGAGTAATGAATGCAGAACGAGTCGACGGAGCGAGACTGCGAGGACGACCGAGATCTCCTTGGGAGAGCTCAGTAGGTGTGGACGCCGCGCAGTTGCTGGGCTCCCAAAATTGGAGGACGCGGTCACGTGACCGACATAATTGGAGGACAATGATCCAGGCGGCCAAGGCCCGACGTCGGGCTGTCGCGCCACGATGATGATGATGATCCGACACTTAGTTGTTGATCAATCACCTCAATTTACTCCAGCTGAAGCTATTGCAGCCATCAAAAAGGCGAAGAATTCCAAAGCAACCGCACCAGACGGCATCTCTATGACCATGCACAAGAAGCTTGAATCGCCAGCGCTTAAGTACCTAACGACCACCCTCAACCTATCAGTATCGTCGTTAGTGGTTCCCGAAATATGCAAGATTGGAAGAGTGATCCCCATATTAAAACCAGGGAAAAGGGCAAATTTAGGTGAATCATATCCTGTTACCAAGACGCTTGAAGCGCTCCTACCACTGTTAACGATCCATGCTCAACTAGCCAATCAACATGGTTTCAGGAGCATGCACAGCACGACGATAGCCTTGGATGCTATAACATCACAAACCCATAGAGGCTCAAATCAATCTCGTCCGTGTCACAGAACGATTCTGGTTGCTCTTGACCTGTCAAAAGCTTTTGACACAGTCAGCCACTCAGCTCTTATTTTAAGAATAAAAGTGGAGTGTACCATTGCTAAACAGTTAACAAAATTATTTAGCAAAGATCCCAACCCAAAATTTGTCAGCATAAGCCAAAAAAACACTAAGTGCTTGAGGTGGTTTCGTCACCCGATAGACTGTACTCTCAAGCAATGGTACACTCCACTTTTATTCTTTAAAAAAAATCACAAACATGCGCTAATGCGTAAAAAAGGGTAATGCGTTTCACTCAGCTCTTATGTCTGACATCTGTTATATGTACATCGCTTCCCAGTCAAGTCACGAAATGAATCGCAAACTATCATACATGGCTGGTAGATAGTGCTACACGGAGTTTAGGGACAAGAAATCCAAACTTAAGAGAGTTAAACAAGGTGTGCCTCAAGGAGGTGTGCTATCTCCAACTCTGTTCAACAAATACTTATCTGGCCTCACAACGCCGCTGTAGAACTCCAAACTACTGTCATCAGTGACTCTATTCACTTTATGGACCAAGAAGTTTAAGTTACCTCTGGACATGTCGGTAGGCAACCAACCTATCCCCACAGTGAATCACCCGAAAATCCTTGGTGTCACCTTGGATAGCATGGCAACATCATCTGCTCATGCCACAACGATCTGAAACACCATGAGGATTCGTAACAAGGTTCTCAAGGTGCTTGCCGGCAGTACCTAAGGAAAGGACAAGGAAACCCTAGTGGTTACTTACAAAGCCATTGGACAACCGGTGGCTAATTAGTCGGCGCCCACGTGGACCCTGAACCTGAGTGACACACACTGGAGAAGTATTCACTCATGTCAAAGTGCTGCTCTCCGCACCGTGACAGGCTGTCATCTGAAGTCCTCTCAGGATCACCTCCACACCTCTAAGAGACCTCGAAAGGGAAGTCCAACGATTTAAGAGGGTTCCCTTCGATAGCGCTAGCTATAAATCAGCCATCGCTACACTGCACAGGGATCGTCGATCGATCGTGGACCTCAACAACAACAGAGTACTCGACGTTCAACCACCAGACATCTCACCGGACGAACGAAACCTGCCCAGAGCGACTAGGACCACGCTCGCACAGCTCCGGTCAGGCTAGTGTTCGCGCCTCAACTCTTACTTGTCCCGAATCGACCACAGCATCCAAAACACTTGTCCGGCATGCAACAGCTCTCCCCACGACGTTGAGCACATCTTCGACTGCCCTGCAGCACCAACGCACTTAACACCTATAGTGCTCTAAGAGAACCCCATCGAAGTGGTTGCGTTTCTGCAACTTCCTACGCAGGAAACCGAGTCCGATGCGCTGATTTTATGACACACACACACTCACTTAATTCTGCATTGCTACAACGATTTTTTTTCTGTGGATCAGGAAGTCACGTTTGTAGCTAAAACCTACAAAGACAGGACGTAATGGTTTTCCATCAGACGAATTTTGAATTGAAAGCATATAAAAATATATAAAAGCATATAAAAGCATATATGTAAATAAAACTCCTAATTGTCCAGAAAGCTGAAAAACAATCCAACAGGTCCATATACACCTATGAGACCAACCGTTTTCGAATTTCGGATAGACGGCAGGCCTCACAGCGGGCATCGGAGAGTTATCAATAACGGCGTCAATCTAAAGCGCGATCCACACGTAACGACTTATCCATCATTTTGCATGCAACGACATCGTTGTCGACATCGCTACGATTTATCCGTAATTTTGTAGCAACGATTAACAACGATATCGCTATGATATATGAATGCGTCTTCGAAACAATATGTACCTCCAAAAAAAAAAAATTACATACATTTCTTGTGGGATTTGATTTTCTATATGGGAACAGGTAAATTCTTCTGCGATTGGTCGTTTCGTTTTCTATTCTCTCTGCATCGTACCATCCCGATTATGTCTATTTACACGCTCCAATGTGATTGACAAAGATGTCGTTGCGTGGAAATGATGGATAAATCGTTTCGTGCGAATCGCACCTTAAATCGCAAGTTTGTATTGTATATAAAATTTTACATCGCATTTGGAACAATAGATTCCACCCAACACGCCAGCTTGATCAATTCTCATTTGGTTTCCGGATTTGAATGAAATGAATATAACATAATAATGTAAACACTGAATCTAGCAACGACACTGCTAAGCCAGCGCTCCAATTATGAAAAAATAAGATGTTGATAAGACACTCGATATCTTATCAGGTCTACAAACGCCGCTTACTGATAAGCGTTCTGAACAACCGAACTATCGAAGTATGTACATAGCATACTACGGAAAGTGCACTTTGAAGACTAGACCAACATATTATTCAGACTTATCAGAATTTACGATTTCTATCCGGAGTTTGGGGGAAATTCAGCTGAAATCGATGCGTCATCAATTCGACATTGGAAAAAAAAACCATGTATACCTGTGAACTTCAATCAGCTTCATTTGAATAGTCCGTCAGATTCCATATGTTAACAGCATGGATATGTGTTTGGAAACGTCATAAAATCGCCACTGGTTGACTCATCACACAATTGGTTGATTAATTCCAGAGAATCTCTTGTTGATTGACTTGATCAACAAATTTATTTAAACAAAAGCTTCAAGGCATGCATACGTGGTACACCCTCCTCGTTCACTGAATTAATTTTCACTTGTCACAAATCACTTTTTTTTATTATTTATTGCGACCATTATTAACCTTTATTAAACCGTTGGCGCAGGTCTTTTAACAACGATCACGGCACAGAAACTGGTGGAGAGTAATAATAATAACAAACACATGAACACCGCAGAGACGCGTCAACATTCTGTTTCGTTTCTGGCACAAAGAAACAACAATCTTCGTATCTTTTGGCTATAATTTGGGAGAAGATAGTGTGTGATCGTGTTGACGACTATATTGACACGATCAGCATACGATCGGTCATTCGTATGAGGAAAATGATTGCCCACTCACCTGAGAGGTGGGTCTGAGTTCTATGTGAAATATACATACTGCCATAGTGCCATTGCTAACGATCGAGAGAGACTGTGCTTTCAAAGCGTGGAGACTAGCAATATCAACTGAAAATGAGTGCTAAATCCATAGCCAAGTTTGTCACAGAGTAGTTGAGAATAAAAAGAAAAGATCGAAACGGCATTGATGTAAGCTTCGGTTGTGATAAGATTAATGGAGCCTATTGCCCATTTAACATCAAGTAAAAGAAACTAAATGTTTGTAAATAATAAAGACAATACATACTTGTTCAGGCATGTAGATATTTCTTATCATTTATAATAATAAATTATTTCAAGAAAAAAAAACAACATATGTATGTATGTATGTGTATGATCGGGTTCAACAATATATGGGTTGAGGTCTAAAATATATTAGGAAGGCTAATTGAAGCAGAAATCAATATTTTAGAAGATTCTGGATACAACATTGCAATTTTCTAATTATGTGCATAAAGTGCTGGAAAAAAAGTTGCTCAAAGTATTTTATTCTCTTCTTCGCAAAAATTCTTGAACGTAGTTAGAGTGACGGTTTTGTATTGGCTCAGGTTATAACGAAGTATGTGTATCCTATCTAGAAATAGTCAAAAGTTTTGAAAGAAGTTTACTTACTTAGGTGATAATAGCTAGCAGGAAAGTGTACAAAACAAGTTTTTTGCCGGGCGACAGCCATCGTCACCATGCAACGTGCATGACACTTAGCATGACGTCGCCCTTCTCTGTCCAGAGTGGGACTACACGCTTCATATTTTTGTTAAGAATAATTAACTCCCCAAAGGGAGCCCAAATCGTGTTCGTCGTGTTGGTCGGCCTATATAAGGCAATCCAACATCTGAATTGGTCGTTCCCGGTCACGCCTCCCCCACTGGTGCGATGCGCGAAGCAAGGGCGTCTGATGAGACGTGCTTCGCACCAGTGGTCGAAGCCGGCGAACACGATTTGGGCTCTCTTCGGGGAGTTAGTTATTCTTAACAAAAAAAAACGGAAAGTGTAGTTTTGGTGAAAAAATAGGAAAAAGTTAGTGCGGTAAACAAAAGATTTTTTTTGGTTTTAGCGCGAGAAATTGGAACTATAGTACATATTTGCAAAATACTCGTAGGTGAAAACCCGGATGTGTACTCTGCAGTGGTACTCGAACAAGTTTCGGAAAATGGGCACAACCGAGCCCAAGAAAGGCTCTGGACGGACAGGAAAAGCGACCCCAATTGTATGATAGACCGGTTCTTACCAGCGACGTAGCCAGGGGAGGGATCCAGGGGGTCAGGAACCCTCCGAAAGGTCGTGGTTATCATAAAAATCAACAATATTTAAGAATGCACCCACAAAACTTCTATAAAGGAAATTTTTTTAATGAATAAGTTAGTTTAGTTTCCATTCTTCCCATAGATCACGATCAGCTGGTGTATTTTTTCAGCGTTAGAAAAAAAAAACAGTTTCTTGATTTAGTCACTTTTTGGGCCAGTGAGGTCCGTAAGGAAAAAGTTTAAATAGTCTCTGAGCTCGATCATATTGATGAAGTTAGTCAGAATGCTAAGTAGGGTCGAAGCGATATCTCCCGGGTCGGAGAAGCTAACACACTGGCAGTGACATTTCATCATCGCCCTCGCAGAAGCGACAGCTACTGTCCTCTGCCATGCCCATGTCTTATGTCTAAAGATGGCCTCTCAGACCAAGAGTGTCCAGTTAGAAAACCATTGATAATTCTGAACTTATTATCATTTAGATGTAACAGTTAAAAAAAATCTACCTTAGAGATTGGCTCAATGGCCCGTGGCCTCAGTGCACTCTCAATATTTGAAGCGTTTTCTAGCGACACATAGTGGGATTCCATGAAAGGGCTCCGAGCCACAGAAAAACGTGTTCGAGGTTATCCTGGCCTGGCTAGTTCGTCATCAGGTTTCAGAGTATGTCGACTTGATTGGCAACCCAGCATGGCCTGTAAGCTTAGCACTGAGAAAGGATCTTAACTGCCGCTTTTGTTGTCAAAGCATATTTTGCGATGATCTTTGATGTATTGAATTGACTCTACAGAGAGTTGTGCTAGGAGTTTCGTCCATGTTCAATGTTGGAGACTGTTTTTCTGATTGGCCTCTCTTCTCTGCAAGCTTTTAGAAATTCAAAGTTTCCTCTACAATCACCATTCGCCTTACCGATAAACATTCCCTTTTATGCCGTGGAGCACAAAGTCAATTTTTACACTAACATCAATTCGACTAAATTTTCCTGCGAGAAGAGTAACCGAGCAATCAATGTTGAGGACGGAACTCGTTTCAGTAACACTAAGATCTGTTAAGTTTAGTGACGAGGATTACGGATTGGGGCGACCAGTAGCTCAGTCAAAGCGCAGAGGCACCAGTCTCATGCCTGACTACCGGCGTTTCGGGTTCGAATCCCATCCACGACGACGTTCGTGGCCATGGATGTTTGTGTTGTCTTCCCCCTGTGGTGCAGGCGTAATAATAAGCCACAGCATCTCCCGACTTGTCGCAGGTAGGCAGCTAAATGGGGGAGCAAGAGGTGTATGCTGGCAACTGCATCCTCCGAAACTAGTTTATGCCAACGAAACGTCAACTGGGTCACATGGAACAGTTGACGTGCCACAAGGGGTTAAGACAACTGGGTATGCTGCCTAACGGCGCATCTAGCCTTTCTTTCCGTCACGTATCCTCAATCTGAACATCTTAAGATTTAAAAGTAATATTTCGTTGACGATATTTCCTTAAAGTGTATTTTCTATACATTCAAACAAATTAACTATGAGCTAGTTCTGAAGTTGATTTTTAAAAGAGTTGATTTTGTTGACAGATTATGAAATACTCATTTCGGCGTTAAAATCTCACCGCCAGATGTGAAAAGCTATATAGTGTAGCCTAATCACATAACTGACCTATGCAGGATTATCAATTATTAAAGAATAATATTCACTATCCAGCAAAATATTTAATAAAACATTTATTAAATGAATATTATTCTTTAATAATGGGAAAACAATACCAATGATCAACTATCAACTTGTCAATATGCAGGATAATGTTATTGTAACGTTGGCTTGAATCGTTAGCCTTGGTGAAGACACTTTGTTTCGTCCACTAGAATGTCTGTCACTGTTGGGGTTATTCTGCCTACGTCTTTGGCGGAATAACCCCAATAAAAATCCTAGCGGACGAAGTAAATTTACAAAGGCCGACGTTTGGAGGCATCCGAAGTTTTGAAAAGACGTAGAAACGGGGAAAGGAACGAGTACTGCAAGTCGAGTTGTGGATGAAACGAAAGCACATTCATAAGCCAGACTTTCCGTTACGAAAAAAACAGCCTAATATCCCTTGCATACTACAGGAGATTTGGATAAATCTCGAGATTTAAGAAAATCTACCCCCAAATCTTCAAGATTTACCATACATTTTAATCTAGATTTCGACCGAGATTTAAAATAAATCTTGGTGAAATCTTGCTCAAATTTTGCTTTTCACATTTCACCACTCTACTCTACACTCTACGCGGTTTGCTTCTAGTGAACTTTTCAAGAAAAAGAAGAAGAAAAACGGATTATATGATAGTTGTCATGAAAATAAAAGTCGTTTGTAAACAAATTTCGAGTTCCCACGTGAAACTGTGAAAGTGATTTTTTCAGACCTGTGGACTGTGGCCGACTGACCAGTGCAATATCTACATATCTGGTCGGGAAAACCAGAAGGACGGATCAGTTTTCAGTTACAGTACGGAATGCAAATGCCAGCACAACTGTCAACTAAATCTAGGTGGTAGAAAAAGAAGAACAAGAGGATGGTGTGCAGGGATTTTGGGATTTACAAATCTATCTAGATTTAGGTGCAATAGTGTTCAAATGCTTTTAAACGTTTGAAATAGGCTCAGGAGCATGTGATATGAACTCAGAAGATTTAGGTGTGGGAATTTTTTCCGGTGGTGAAAGTGGCGGAAAATGCTTTCCCAGTTCAAAAGTAGCAGCAGTAGTTTACTTGCAAATCCTGGAAAACGAATTGGAGCCTTGTGTGTTAGGCATTCATAGCCATTAGCCTTTCGCAAGGCTTCCGTCGCACGAAAACTCTTTCGTGCCAACATGTCGCTTAAATTTGGACTAGCACAGAATTATAGCAGTGTTCTCCATCTTCCGAGTTCAAGTTTCATGCTCCTGAGCCCATTCCAAGCGTTTTATCCTGACGGGTATTCTGGCTTATGGACTGGCTTCTTCTCAAAACAGTGATGTTTTTTTTAAACGCCGATAGTTTATAAGCTTACTTCAAATTAGTAATTCTTTGTACAAATGTTTGAACAAACATTTTAAGATCTAGCGTTTGTGTTAAAATTTTAACCGCAAACACCAGTAACGAGACTCCAGCGGAGAATTTTATTCCATATTGCAACCATTTCCTTCTCATATATAAAATATAGGTATAAATTTTAATTTGCTTATAATTTAATAACCAGTTACCAACAAATGTTTTCAAGTGACCAACAATCACAAACAAACGACGAACAAACAATTTTCATTCAAAATTTGGCAAGTTTATGTTAGGAACATCATTTCTTAAGGATTTTCTTGTGAGGGGGGCTAACATGACACCTAAATTTTTAATTTGTTTATAATTTAGTAAATAGCGACCAACAAATGTTTTTAAATGACCAACAATCACCAACAAACGATTTTCATTCAAAATTTAGCGGGTTTACGTTAGTAGCATCATTTTCTAAGGATTTTCTTGTGAGGAGGGGGGCTGACTCGACACCTAAATTTTTAATTTGTTTGTAATTTAGTAATTAGCGACCTCAAAATGTTCCTAAGTGACCAACAAACGATTTGCATTCAAAATTTAGCGCGTTTATGTTAGTAACATCATTTTTCAAGGATTTTCTTAGGAGGGGGTCTACACCTAAATACTTGACACCTAAATTTTGAATTTGTTTATAATTTAGTAATTAGCGACCAACAAATGTTTTGTAAAGTAGTTAAATTCAAGTTTTGTTGAATTGGGGGGGGGGGGGGTGTCAACTTATCAACGCCACTTACTACAAATTCATTATTTAAACAACATTGGAGTTGATCCTATCAATCTCTTATCTCAATCAGACTATTTTCACGGCACGAAATTTGATTTGATAATGGAATTCAAGATTATATCGAAGAAAAAGAGGAAAAACGACAAATTACGGCGACATTAAGTCAATTAACAACAGGTTGTGGGATCATAATCGCGATTACATTGCACGCATTATCGTCACATGTACAGTACATGTTACATACGAATAGTAACATCAGTAATGGATGTTGGCGTCACGATCGCCTCGTATGCGATCTTCATCAATGTTATGTCGCGTCAGGTTGCACTGCAAAGATCCGGTGCGTCAGAAGATTTAGTGGTAATTGACACGATCACTTTCAATCCGGAATACATAGTATAAGTTGACAAAAAAATCAGGTTATTGCTATTATGGTACCATATACATTCCAGTTGAAAGTTAAATAGTCTGCGATTAAAATGAATTGGTTTACTTTCCGTATATGACATTGAATAAGCAAAACAAATGGATATATTACTGTGTTTACCCATTCCTTTACCAATCAGACATTTTTCGGGAAAGCAAAATTTTCCAAACAGGTAGAAAATAAACATACGGACCCTCTAACAATATAAATTCATTCTTGACAGTTACATCTGGGACTACGACACTTAAATAAAGTCCGTGGAATTTTCTTAACTTTCCATCCGATGCCTAGACGGAACTGCAGAAATTCCTTTTTCAGGTAGCATATGCAAATTACAATATATACACACAAGCATTTCACTATCATCACGATCCTACTGTCAACTTCTTTTGAATAGTAAATCGCATTAACGAATTTTCCATAATTTTTCACCTTTTCTATGCCTTTTTACGAGTAGATACTTACCTAAAACGCTTTCCAAAAGATAGTAAATAAAATAAATGTCTTAAGTAACCAACTGAGAAAAGTACTACTAAAAATTTGTATGAAATATACAGTTAACAACTTGGTGATTTTTCCGCGAAAAGTCTGGATAAAGATTCATTCATTACAAATAGACACAAGGCTGTTTTCCCCACTTTAGACACTTTTGCTCCAATATTATCATTTATAGATATGCACTCGTAAATTGAAACGACTCAGTAGAGCGTAGAAATAATTGGAGATATCGACACCAATAAGATTAAGAAAAGATTAAAGAATAGTCTTAAATGTATGCCGTGTTTGGTGTACACTTTAAGTCAATTGTGGGCGACAAATAAAATGATGGGGAACCTGATTGTGATGGGTTAAATCTTGCAACGCTCTTTGGAATGGATATGTCTTATCGCTGTTATCGTGTGTGCGTCACGTTGTTGTTAATTGCCTTGACCCCTCCAGGGGCGTGGGCGCGTCAACATCTTTAGCATTTATATGCCTTGTTGACGTTTCGATAGCATATATACTTTTCGAAAGTGCAGTTGCTAGGATGCATCTCCTATCCGCACCGTCTTTATACTGACAAGCTCGAAGCACCGTGAGAGTTCTATTAGCACCCACAGGCAGTTTTTAATCGCGCCGAGATTTGAGCTTCGAGCTCTAGATATAGTATCGTAGAGCGGTGACCGAGCAACCACGGCCACCGAGCGCGATTTTGTTCAGGGAAGTGTTGTTTCCGTAAGTTTCTATTCCACGAAAATCGCTCACCACTCGTTGAAAAGCTCTTAATTTATTTCAACAAATTGTGCTGTCAAAATCCACCCTCCTCGACCTCATACTCCATAAAATTGAATTCAATTTTCGTATAATCACAAAATCAGTGCCGTTCTACCCGATTCTCATCATATTCACCCCCACCAGCCACCACCACCACCGGTGTCGTACGTATCACGTCCGGTTTCTCATAACTTAAATGTTATGTAAAACAGATGCCGTTCTATCCGTTTCTCAAAATTTTACACCGCAAATACCACTATGGTTAGCGATCACAAATACACTATCGAAAGGCACAGTCGGCTTCAGCTTCAGGATAAAACTACAGCTTAGTCTCCGTATCCTCTTACCTGGCAGTTCATCATCAGTAAACTGATAACGAGCATCCACAATGCATGCGGATACATCGGTCCATGGATATGTCTCATGGCTACCGAATACGTAGGACACATTTTGTCAAAGATATCGACGAAGGTTTTACCATGATCACAGTGTCGTTAAATATACTGGATGAAATCATTCAACAATACATGTTCCACGCATTCGATAGCTATGTATAAGACATATCCATGTACCAATGTATCTGCGTGCAATGTAGATACTTTCAAATTTTATGCAGATCTTGTCCTTTTTAAACCATATTCCAACCTGGATAGCTTTTTCATGGAACAGGTTCAAGACTCGGAAGTTATTCACTAGTTGGGGAAGCTAGCGACGATTTGGTTACGTTATAAGTACCACGGTCTTGGGGATCGTAACGGCAACGACAATCGAAGAAGCATCGGACTCCTTTACTGCCAGAAAGCTTGAGAAGTTCATCGTAGTGTGCGACGCGATAAAAGATTTTATGCGAATTCTCTTCTAGCCTCAGCAGAAGAAGCCGAAAGAAATAACAACTTACACGCCGTATACGGTGTCATCAAGGAGTTTACAGATGGTCGTAACTCCTGCCAACATCCGGTGAAGGATAGTGATGGAAAGCTACTTATCTTGGAGGTAGATCATATGAGGCGGTGAAACAACATTTCGCCACGGTCTTGAACCGTGTATCCTCTGGTAAAGCTCCCTCTCATATAGATAATTTAGCTAACCATCAAAATGTGCGTATACTGTCCACTGCCCCGACTAAAGAGGAATTAGTCGCTGCAATTTTTGCACTAAAACGAGCAAAGGCCGCCGGACTCAACGGTATCCCTGTCGAACTTTATCAAGCAGCACGAAGCGTACTGTCGAGTTGCACCCACTTGTTGATAAAGCGTAAAGCGTACAGAGACCTTTTCCACTGAGTGGAAGGATGGATTCATCATCAAACTTTCGAAGAAGAGTAGCCTTACAGACTGTAATAATTGGAGAGGCATTTGTGTGCTTCCTGCCGTTGCAAGATAATAGACTAAAGACTCACTTCGAAAGCACAATTGATGAAGAGCAAGCAGGCTTTCGGTACGGATTCTCATGTATCGATAACATACTTTACTTACTTTTCATCGATTTTGAAAAGGCTTTTGAAAGTGTCAACCGAGATTGTACATGGGCGACCTTGCGCAAGAGAGGCATCCCTGAGAAGCTCGTGGCTATTATTAAGCCAACCTACGGTAAGGTGTCGAGGGATATTGCGATTCGCAGTGAAGTTTGGCAAGGATGTATCCTCTAACCGATCCTATTCCTCATAGTGATCGGCGATGTGTTGCATGCAGGCCTATCCGGACTAGACAGAGGAATTTAATGGACTTTAACATCTTATCTACAACATCTTAACTACGATGAAGATATATGCCCACTCTTTGGGGCGACCGGTAGCGCAGTGTGTGTCATGTTTGACTACCGGCGTTTCGGGTTCGAATCCCGTCCACGACGACGTTCATGGCCATGGATGTGCAGGAGGTGCATGCTGGCAACTGCATTCTCTGAAACTAATTTATGCCAACGAAACGTCAACTGGGCCACATGGAACAGCTGACGCGCTATGCCCCACAAGGAGTTAGGGCAATTGAGTAAGCAAGGTGGACTAAAGGTTAATACCAACAAGACGAAGGCCCTTTGCCCGCCGTTGCTAGAAATAAATCCTGTACCTATTGCCATCAATATTAATATGGGCAGCCTCAGGAGAAGATGGACAACTTCGTCTATTTGGGTAGCATTGTTGCCGAAAATGGTGGTACGGAGCAGGACATCGCTCGTCATATCAACCAAGCTAAATGCGCATACGACATGCTGTCCAAAATCTGGCAGAGCAGTTATCTCAGCATCAAAACCAAGTTGGACCTGTTTCGCTCCCTGGTACTGTCGTTGCTTTTGTATGGGAGCAGTACATGGAAAGTTTCTGTTACCAGAAAGCCTCATGTCTTCGTCGAATTCTAAAAATTTTCTGGCCCGAAACAGTATCGAATGAAGAGCTAAGTCGGCGTACGGGTCAGATGTCAATCGACGAATTGATACGCAGGCGAGGATCGAACGTGCTCATTCGGTCACCGCTCTACGTTCTCTAGAGAATAGAGGTTCGATCCTCCGCGCGAACAAAAACTGTCTGTGGGTACTAATAGAACTCCCACTGCGCTCCGAGATTGCCAGTATAAAGACCGCGCGGATAGGAGGTATATGCTAGCAACTGCATGTCCGATTAGATATGCTTTCGAAACATCAACAAGGCATAGAAATGCAAGAGGTGTTGACTCGCCCATACCCCTGGAAGGGTCAAAGAAATTAACATATTTGTCAGAAATTCTAGTTAAATAATTTTCCAATCAACAGTCAGCGGCCATAATGTGTCCCGCTCCGCTATGCTCTGCAATTTCTGACAAACATAACACTCTTTAAGGGATGTTAGCTCGGAAACTATTTCAGATACGTAAAAAATTGTTAGAAAATATTTACGGATTGTGATCTTGTCTAAGAACCTTTTTCGCTATAATTAATCGTTTTCAAAATATGTATTTTCAAAAAACCAAAAAAGTTTTTTTTGTTTCGCGTTTTCTAGTTACCTATTATCTCGAAAAGTTTTTCAGATACAAAAAAAAAATTAATACCACATTTTTAAGAATTTCCTGGTGTCTTAGACTGTTTTTCGCTAGAATTAACCATTTTCAAGATATATGAAAAAAAACTAGAAAGGTCCTTTTTTTGTGGTTTTCCGAGATTCGAAATCATATATGATCATATATGTACGTGATATTTGCGCGCACGAATGCGCGCACAGAATCTCGTCCAGTCCAAATTGCACGCACAAAGTCCTTTGCAAACTTGAACCCTACCGCCACCGTCACCAAACTCACCTTTGGAGGCTTGACAAAACTTCTCATTTTCGTATTCCTGCAGTTCAAAGAAACGATCATGAAAGTTCTAGCATTGGTACTTATACTGTAACAGAATCCGTCGCTAGCTCCCCAACTATACCAAGAAGAACTTAAATTAATTTTTGTTTCTATCTACAGGCGAGGAAATCTTTGAAAATAATTTAAGATAAAAAACAATAATCCATTTCCATGGGACCATCTGTTAAAAAGAAAGAAACGACTTTTTCTATATTTCAGCTTAGTTGACATCTTGGTGCACGGACTATTTATCATGCCAGAGATGAGGTATTAAAAGTGAAATCTCTTAAAAAATTTATTTACAAAAAAAAAATATTATTCACCTGCTTGGGTGCCGAAGCCGAGTGTAAGATAAATTAAAAAAAAGAAAAAGAATTAAAATTTTTACTACCTTATACGCGCCAGTGATTGTTAATTCCTTTCATTCTGTATAATTTCAAGAGTGTCATTACCTAATAAAGAGTGACAGTGCAGTAGGTGTAGATGGCCCCTATGGTCACTGACTTACGTCTTTAAGACTATTCATTGAGTTATAGCCGCGCATTTGCAGGTGGAATTACACCGGTAAGTGTTTACATAATGCTACTCACCGCGTTAAATACGGACCAAATGTTGCTTATTACAAAATAATATTTTGGTGATTATCTACAAGCATCTATTGTTTGGTCGAATGCAAAGAGAATTACACCAACGTATTATTTTGTTTAAAAAAAAATACGTAATACCACGCTAAGCTGATTTTCCGAGAGTTTTGAGAAAGAACAAGCATGCATATGGCTATCAGTACAGCGTAAATATAACCAGATGGTTTTGCTTATCCGGCCGCCCAGTAATCTTCAACATTGAATTTGACCTCTTAGGGCCGCTTTCTCAATGTGATGATGCGGACTGCTGAGATTTTGACAGCTACAACTGTTTACGTTTGCACATTCAAATGAGACAATTAAACTGGTCACAAAGAACAGAGTTCTGGATATTCATTCGAAGGAAACGGATCTGAAACCAACTCAGCCGCAAAATAATGCTGAGAGGTGGCACAGACGTAGAATAGAATTGAACAGGTGGCAGAATTCCGCCAAGAAAATCAGTTGGCTTTCTACTGCATTAGCTGCGCTGTGGACTGCATTATCATATTTTGAGCGTTGCACGCGCTAAGGTTAAATTTAGTGCTCGGGTTAGCTACGAGGGTAAAGTGAAAAGTTCTCGGCCTGACAATGAAAGACTGCGATTTTCAGTTAAAAAATGATTTTATTTTTCTACATAATTTCCCTTGGCACTTCGTCCAGCATTTCTGCAACATCAGTATTCCTCCCCGGAAGTGAGAGTCTGGAAGGCTGTGAAAATATTCATCTACGGCCCTCTCAACTTCTTCATTGGATGTGAATCGATTTCCAGAAACAAAATTTCTTCAAGTTTGGGAACAGATGGAAGTCTGAGAGTGCCAAATCAGGAGAATAGGGGGGAATGGTCGAGCAAATTGTACCCCAAATTCCGCAGTTTTCCCATCGCTAACGCACACTTGTGTACAGGTGCGTTGTCCTGGTGAAAGAAAATTTGTTTCTTCTTCAAGCCAGGCCTCTCTCTCGTGAATTTTGGCATCCAGCTGGTCAAGAAGCTTGGAGTAATATTCGCCTGTTATTCTTCTTTTTTTTTCAAGGTAATCAATTAACAGGATCCCTTTTGCATCCCAAAACACGCTGGCTGACCTTTGAAACACCGGCTTCCACTCACTGCTACTGTTTCGTTTCTGGCGTGTAGTGGTGGACCCAATCGCCACACAAAATCGGTCGGATCCCGATCGAATCGGTGCAAAGATTCCTACGAAAATCGTTTGCGCATTTGCTTTTGATCGGCATTCAGCAAATGCGGCACCTATCTTGCGCAGAGCTTTCGCACCTCTAATTTTTTGTGTAAGATGTTTCGCATCCTTGCTTCTGATATCCCCACAGCTTCAGCAATATAGCTCACGTTCATTCGCCTATCGTCCAGCACGATACTGTGCACTTTTTCGATGGTTTCCGGTGTGGTTGCGGTTTTTGGACGTCCTTCACGTGGGTCGTCTTAGCTTAGAGGGACGTGCGACCACGTTTAAATTCAGTTACCCATTTTTTAACGGTTGACATCGAAGGAACAGAGTCCCCGTAAACTTTTGTTAACTTCGGATGAATTTCCTTAGGGGTTAATCCATCCAAAACGAAGGATTTTATGACCGCACGATATTCAACACGTAAGACGACTACTGCAAAAATTCGTGTAAACAAACTACTTGAGAGAACAAGTTGAAACTTGTCATACGAACTAATGACATGTGCACCCAGGTAGGAAACATAAATTTTTGCTGATTGTAACGGTATTTCTGCGTCAGGCCAAGAACTTTTCACCTTACGCCCGTAACTGGCAGTTTAACCAGAAATTGAGAAAACGGGCCATAGTGTTACCCTAGTGATAAATATTTTGTTTTTAATACTACAAATCTCAGTAAAGAATATAATTACACTGTACTATTATGTGTCCAAAAATTTCTTCCAGCTTAACCATATAAGGAGGACTTTAAAAAATATGTTTAACTTTCGAATCCTATTGTTAAAAAAATACCTTGAAAATCTACTAGTTGCGCTTATTTAAACCCATCAGATTTCATTGAATTTCGGTGAATATTGTGATGCATAAAATTATTCAGCAAATGTCAAGCGCCCTCCTATCTTTCAATCTACAATTTTAAAGGAATTTTTTATGTCATAACTTTATCCTCGTCATTTTGAAGATTGCAATCTTTCCACGCCAAGAACCGACCAACTACAATATCGAAGCATGTATTATGTGTACGTATTCTTCTTATGGTGCTACAGAGCCAAAGAATCATTAGCGTTTCGCTGAAACATCTTTAATCTTATGAAAAGATTTGTTCTATTCCATACCTTTTATATTGGCTTATCTTCACTTCTACCTCTGTCACGAACAAAGTACGAGTACATACAGTATGTAGTAAGTAGTGATTCAGACATTGGAATTGGAAAGAAGAACTCGAGTTGCATTCCAGAGCGGTGTTGATAGTTACAAAGTCTTTGATTTTCGATTTTTTTTTCGTAACTCATCAAAATAATACATTCATCACCTTTCTAAAATATCACAAATTATTACATTTTATTAGTAACCAGGCTATGCCCGCGGTAAACACTTAGGGTTCGCTACGTTCAACATTTTTAACACTTTGAACATTTCCTCACGTTCACTTACCCCGGGGATAACAGAATGTTAACAGTGCATTAACATCGGGCGTGGTCTTTCGATTTACCACCATTGACCCCAACTACCTCGGAAACTATTAGTTTGGCAAAAATCTTGGTAATTTTTTACAGATTTTTTTCACGGATTTCAATCTCAACTCTTTGCCTCCTTACCCCCATGTGGGGGATGGGTGTGGCGACTCCGGTCAAATTAAAAAATTAAAACGATAGAAAATTCTGAATTATAACGGATATGCTTATTAAATTTTCTCGGAAGTTGATCCGTTTGGCGGCAAACTACGGATACAGAAATACATAGATTAATAATCTGAGTTAAATTGTCGTAATCCAGCTTCGAAAATGCACGGTAAAATAAATTACGTACAATACATTACAGCAGGGATCGACAACCTTTTTAGAACAGTAAAAAAATATATTTAGGCATGCCGAACAGTAAAAAAAAATGTCAGTGCAAGAAAGCAAATCAAAATTAAATTTTTACGATTTAAAAAAAAAACGATTTAAGATTTTCTAGTGCTGTTTCAAAAATAAAAATATACTTCGAATAATTTGAGTTAAATGGAGAGCTTAGGAGAGTAGAAAATTGCATTGTGCGGGCCCTAGAATTGTCGGAATTACGTGGGGGGGGGGGGGGGGGGGGGAAATCAATCGTTACTCGATAATCTTTCATTGTTGAAAATTCGCACTGACATTTGTGGTAGTGTCCTTAATCGAATACCATTCAAATGCAGCGACGATTTATTCATACATAAATCGTTATTGCTTAGAGAGCCGCATGGGGCACGCGGGGCGCTGGTTGCCAACTCCTGCAATACAGTACATTTAGTTTCGTACGATATATATATATATATTTAACAAAAATCGTACATTATAAATTAATCATCGAAACTCATATTTCAGACAAAAGTGAGATTTTTCTTTCTACGTCCAGTTTTATTTATAGTATACTAATATTTCGGAGGGCAAAAGACCACTTCCATAGTCCTCCCCGTGCGCGCTCTCTGGAACGGCTAACCAAGCCAACCAACTTTTGCAGTTCAAAATGTTTGGTAGAGACACATAACATGATCATCCTGAATGGCCAATAACACCGGTGCGTCTCAGTAAATAGGCGAACGGTGGAGGTGCAACATAGACACTTTACACCCAGCTGAAAGATCGTCAAAAGAACGCGCGATTAAAAACACCATTGGAGAGCTACCTCTGCGCCATTTAAAAAATAGCTCCAGGAGACTCTTAGGACACCTAAGGAAGCAAGCCTTCCCTTAGGATTGGGTATGCAGGCTTGTAACGTGCGTACCTGAAATCAATTTACACTCGAAACATTTAACGAGCCTCGGATACGACGGACTGATTCACCGGCAACAACTTTTGGCTAAAACAACGGACCATGATCGATTTTTGGAACGTTCGAGCGAAGTGGGGCGAAAGAAATAGTGCGAATGCGAAGCTCACTGAAGTCGAACGGAAAATGATCGCATATAACATCGAAATACTAGGACTGAGCGAAACAAGATGGCCTGCATTGGGAACGACTTTATCACCAAGCTCCCAAACAGTACTGCTCTACTCTGGAAATGAAAACGATACGTCACCTCGAATGGCAGGCGTCGGAATCCTGTTGACTAGGGAGACACGCCTATCTCTAATTGACTGGAAGCCCATCTTCACAAACATCACAAACAGCACAATAATTCAGTGCTACGCTTCGACTGAACTAGTGGATTAATCAGCTAAGGACGCCTTTTACCAACGGCTTGGCGACACCTTCGACAAGGCTCTCAAAGGTGACATAAAAATTATCACGGGGGATCTCAACGCCAAAGTTGGGTCTGACAATGTAGGCTTAGAACATCTAATGGGCAATCATGGACTAGGCAACAGGAACAAAAATGGTGAGATGTTCGTGGAGTTTTGCAACTCTCGTCAATTCGTCATTGGCGGTACCCTGTTCAAGCTCAAACGCTGCCACTTAACAACCTCGACCTCTCCGGATGGCAGAACAGAAAACCGGATTGACCATATAACCGTCTCCAAGACATAAAGGAATTGTCTCTTGGACGTCAGGTTGACGCAAGGTGCTGATGTTGGAAGCGACCATCAACTTGTTATCGCAAAACTACGCTTACGAACGGCAGCGGTCCAGCGCCCTCAAAATGCACGAATCTTGCCACGTTTTAATGTGCAAAAGACCCATCTATAAGACGCAAGAGAGTTAAGGAACAGATTAACTCAGTTGCTAACGGCTCAGCCAAAGACCAACTAAGAGCTAAATACCGTTCACTACAGAAAGGAATGCAAAGAAGCGTAAGACGGGACAAGCGAAATTACATAAACGCAGAGCACCGGCTTACCCTGGTAACAGTGGAACCCGTTTTAAGCTTATCAAGCCATTAACTGGCAAATATTTTGCAGCAGAACATCCTGTGAAAGATAAAGAACTCTCTCTACAGGTAACCGAAGAACCCCAACTGCGGAGATGGAGAGAATACTTCATTGAGGTCCTGAACAACACCTTTGGACCTTCAAATGCATCTTCATCAGAAGCAGAAGATATTCCGCAAATAGCCAAAATTGATACTAGCCCACCATCTAAGCTAGAAGTAACTGCGGCTCTTAAATCGATGGAAGTGCGTAAAGCCCGGGGATAGCTGGAATTCCGGTGGAACTTTTTGAAGCGGATGCCAATGCTACTGCGGATATTCTTCTCTTCCTTATCCAAGAGTGTTGGGAACCGAAACTCTTCCTAAAGAATGTAAGAAGGGTGTCTTTATTAAGATCCCGGATCCCGGAGGATTGCAGTAATTGGCGTGGGATTTGTCTTTTCCCAGCAGTCTCTAAACTGATGGCAAAAATAATCTTGAACCGGATCAAACAAACAGTTGGCCATACATTGAATGATGAACAAGCCGGCTTTCGCGAGGACTTCTCATGTAGCGACCACATCAACACCCTCGAAATTATGACTGAACATTCGGCAGAGTGGAGATCCTCATTAAATCTCATGTTCATCGATTTCGAGAAAGCGTTTGACAATGTTGACCGGGAATATATCTGGAGGGCTTTACGTAGAAGAGGTATACCAGATAAAGTAACTTCCATCATCAAGGAGTCCTACTAGGGAGCCCAATGTCACGTCTTACATAAGGGTAAGCTATCAGATCCTTTCGAGGTGTGAGACAAGGCTGCATTTTTTAATTTCCATTAATCATGTACTAAGCGGCGCGCTTCAAGAACACCAGAACAAAGGTATAAGATATAAGTTGTTCAATTTACTTCAATACCTCGACTATGCTGACGATATTTGTCTTCTATCTTTGCATTGCGAAAGCCGTAATCTATCTCAATTGCCCTAACGCCTCGTGGGGCATAGCGCGTCAACTGTTCCATGTGGCCCAGTTGACGTTTCGACGGCATAAACTGGTTTCGGAGAATGCAGTTGCCGACATGCAACACCTGCACATTCATGGTCACGAATGTCGTCGTAGACGGGATTCGAATACGAAACGCCGGTAGTCAAACATGAAACTGATGCCTCAACACACTGCGGTACTGGTCGCTCCAAGCCGTAATGCGAGGCTTAAAATCAACGCTGCTAAGACTAAATACTTGAGCTTGGATCCAGGAAGGCAAAGCGAAATTTGTGTTTCGGGACAGGCAGTCGAGAAAGTTGACAATCTCTGCTACCTCGGAAGCGTAGTTACAGCAGACATACGGTCTCGCAATCAACAAGGCTCGACCAGCTTTTTTCAGTTTGACTCCTTTCTCGCAAAGCAACCACATTTCCAGACGCACCAAACTCCGGATCTTCGAAACCAACGTAAAATCAGTGCTTCTATACAGCTGTTCAACTTGGAAGGTGACCAATAAGATAACAAATAGATTGCAAACTTTTGTGAACCAGTATCTACGGCGCATCCTACACATACGGTGGCCGGAGATCATTTCTCCTTACTATTACTGCTCAGGACTGGATACACTTCCATTGTTACGGCAAGCCTTCACGGCAAATTTAATTGATAAAAAAAAAATGATTCTGGGATTAACAAATTCTAGGGTTAATCGAAATCGTAACACTCAAACACACGAATACGATAGGTTTTTCTCCTCAAGTTTCCGCTCGCGCTCATCTAGAGCGGAGGGATTTTGTTTTCTTGTGTACGATGAAAAATGTTCGATTTGGTCGTAGCGGACGATTTTTGCTTGAGATGATAGCGTTTTTTAGGGTTTTGTATTAAAAACAAAACCCTTATGAAATCGGTCAAATGTCTGTCTGTCTGTCCGTCTGTCCGTCTGTCCGTCTGTCCGTCTGTCCATGAAATATCTCACGAACGGCTGAAGCTACATACATGAAATTTTGTGGGAGTATGTAGAATTATTATAATTCGCCGGAGAAAGATTCGTTGTTATAGGCTGACTTTAAGGGGATGTCCCCATAGAGGGGAAATGAAGGTCAAAATTTTTTTTTCATCTGGTATAGGCAAGTGGGGTATCATGAGAAAGGTAACATCGAGTACATTTCATTTCCGGTATTTTCATCAAATTTGAAAAAAGGGGAAAAGAGATAGAGGGGAAAATATGTGATCCGAGTTTGTCCCCCCCCCCCCCCCCCCCTTGCATTTCCATACCGTTATACTTAGAAATATGAAAATTTGCAGAAAGGCGGCATTTTACTAGTGTAGAAAACCGAAAATCGTAGAATTTTGATATCTCATCAAAAAAGGTTAATAATAGTACATTTCTATAGTTGCAGTTAGCATACCCCTGCACGCCTTAAGCACAGCCGAGGTCAAAAATATTGATGGCCAATGATAACCAACATCATCGGCAATAATATCTTTAAGTTTCAATACAATCACATAATATTTAATAATAGTACATTCATTTAAAGTTAGGCATTTTGACACTATCCACACAAAAATTACACCTTCCGGCCTCATATGTAGGTGGGTGTGAGTACTACTTTCATGTTGTTTTTCGTAGTGCGAATTGCAGTTATTTAATTAAACATTTTTGAAAGGGTAAAGATTAGTTGGGGGCGCTGCGTCGTAATTGGCAAACTTTACCGAGTGGAAGGGGGGAGGGGTCCACATAGAGGCGAAATTAAGCTCAAATTTTTTTTTTATCGACTGGTATAGGCAAGTGAGGTGTCGTGAGAAAGGTAATGTTGAGTACATTCCATTTTTACGCATTTTCTTGAAATTTGTAGAAAGGGGAATTGTGGGGGAGGAAAAAATATTAGTTCGTAATTGGGTAAGACATTTTAATTATGTTTTTTTTTTTGTCCATCTGAGTGGTATCAAGAAGAGCAACGAGGCGCAATAAGCGCTTGCTACAAAACCCTCGGATTGCGGGCGTAGCCCTCTATATTCCGGTTTCATTTTTTGTTTGGTTGTGTGTGGTCGGCGAGGCTGAGGGCTATCAAAGGTTGATACCAAGAGTTGAGTTGGTGGACAGATTTCATGCGGGTTGGGTTTTGTTTGATTGGATAAGTGTTAGTGCCATGAAATAGAAATTTAGAGTTTTGTTTTATAATTATTGGCGAAGCGGAAAATTGTATTGAAATCGCGGATAGAAGCGCGATTTTCTTCTTGGTTAGAGAGAAGAAAACTCCCAATTTTGAATTTTCTTGTGTGGAAAACTGTTTTGAAATCGCGGATTGAGGCGCAAGTTTTCGTGAAAAACTGGATAGAAAAATCGGAGTTGATATATGCGATTTTCTTGTCGTTTTATAATTATGTGCCCCCCGACATTATTTTCGGGAACAGTGTAAAAATAAAAAAAAGCTAAATTTATGAACTAGATAAAGTAAAAGAAAAAAAACTAAATCAGTCATGCCATCGTTTCTCAATTTCGGAGTGCTTGCCGTCGTTCATTTTGCCCCAATAATTCCGATTGGCGTTTTGGAAGTCACATTTTTTTTGTCTCGATAATAGAGAGAATTTTATTGATAATCGAATTTTCTTGTGTAAAACAAAAACAATAAAAGAACAATTTAGAAATTAAGGTAAGTGGGCCCACAATATATTTGTTGTTATATAAATTGAGAATGAGACTGACACACGTACCTATGGACTAGGGCGATTCGTAAAATATTTAAATGATCAGGAACTCACCTGAAAAGAAAAACGAGAAAAAAGAGTATAAAATTTATGTTTGCATTAAAAGAAAAAAAAGAGAAAAAGGAGTATATTAAGATATTTGGATGAAAATCGAGAAAAAAAAATAGACAAAAATGGTTTGTTGTATGACGGAATAATAAGTATATAAATAAATTTTTTTTTCCGAAAAATATGTATTTTTTGTTTTTTTTTTGTTTTTTTTTTTTTGCTTTCTTTGCCAAAAAAATGTGTGAGTGTTAGGAACGTCAGAGAGAGGGGAGGGAGGCAAATCAGCTCGGAGCAAGAGAGGAAGCGTTTATTTTTTAACTTAGAGTTTGCTTATGGTATAATTTGTTTATCACTAATGTACCTTTTAGTAGTGTTTTATGTATTTCCCCCACGTCTAAGCAACGGACGGGTCAAAAATTAAAAAAAAAAATTATAATCTTTTCGATCATTAAATCGAGCTGTTGTCGCGGGATCTGAACTGGATAATTATTTAAAAAAAATTTAAGCTAATCGCAACACAATTAAAAGGCGAAAATGGCAATGGATAGGTCACACTCTCCGAAAAGGGGCGAACAACATTGCTCAACAGGCCCTCGATTGGTACTCGCAGAGAACCAACGCAAGTCGCCGTGTTGGACGACCTAATAACATCTGGAGAAGATCAGTTAAGAGAGAGGGTGCCTCAATAGGCAAGTCATTGAGTGAGCTGAAACCGATGGTGACGAACAGGACGAGGTGGAAAGTAGGCGTGGTTAATGCCCTATGCCCCACAAGGAGTTAACAGGAACCAGAGAGAGAGAGAAATACTAATGTTTCAGGACCAATGTATGCGACCTCTCTAGTGCTAAAACCTAAAATAAAAATTGGGTTTTAACTACGTTAAATGAATCACTTTTGCTCTAGTATGATTATGAACAAAAATATACAGATAAGGAAAAGTCATTATTACCAGTATTTGATTTGATTTACAAATTGCGAAGTCAAGCATGGATCAGTCAAAACAAAAATAAAAGAAAGCAAACAAAAACTTCATTACGATTTCAAATATGCTTTAGGAAACTTTTTCTCCAAATCTTTTGTGAATTCAATATCGTAGAAGGGGATTTCTCTAAGTCTAAGATATCCCTTGAATCGATGAATGCCTTTCAATGTTACATGGAATCAATTTCACAAATTCGGTAAACTTAATAATTCAAAAATGAATTTACCAATCATAGGAAATGCTATGGAATGTTTATAATCTGAAATCGGGTTTGTTCTATTTCTATATCTTTGAACAGCCTTTTTGAAATCCAAATTTATCATTTCCCGAAATCCTAAATATCCTGGCAAGCATCGACTCCAGCAACTTTTGGAAAGAAACAACAATGTCGTTTCATGAACAAAGCAATTGTGACTAAATACATTCAAGACTGTGTAGCGATCATACAGATAGAATTGGAATCATTGAAAGTGGATTCACAATGATAGTCTAAAGGTCGCCACACATGACAACCACTTTGATCGCGAGCATGCATCAAACCACGTCAAACTCAATAACAAAAGATCTCCTCATACCCTCCTTTCTATACTATTTGACGGTTCGATGGAAGTTCGGTCGTGGTTCTGCGCGATAATGTGGTGCGACCTTAAGATGAAAAGATTTCACAATTTTAAACTAAAAAGTCGTAAAAATCGTATTCTCAATTTTTCAAAATCCTAAAATTTGTTCTAGGACTCGAAAAATATCGTAAAATCCTTTTTGAAGTTGAAAATCGTAAAAACTACGATAAAACATACTATTTGGCATCGCTTGCTGGGAGACTTTAACGCGAAAGTCGGAAATGAAAGTTGGCACCGGGGAACAACAGGAGGCCACAGTCTCCATGAAAAATGTAACGACAACAGCTAACGACTTATCGACTTTGCCTGGAGCAGGGATCTGCTTGTAAGATCTACGTGTTTCCCGCATCGACGCATTCACAAGCAGACCTGGAAATCTCCAGACGCACATATCGTCAACCAAATTGGTCACAGCCTTATTTGCAACAGATGGGAGTCTAGTGTAATACACGTCCGCTCCTATAAAGGAGCAAACTGCGACTCAGATCACTACTTGATGACGACCTACAGATGTAGAATTTCTTCAGTGCACCAATCGAGAATCAGCCCTCCAAAAATCTTTGCGGTTGATAAACTTCTAAGCCATGCTACGGCGGTGGCGTATACTGCCGCCCTTGAGGAAAGACTAGCGCCTATGCTACACAACATCAGCAACACAGGCGTCCATGGGTTCTGGGAAGAACTCAAGGGTACCATCAAAGATGTCGCACTTGACGTGAAAAACGAGTCCTATATCGACAATGGATTCAACGAGCAACCAGAGCCGAAAGAGAAAAATATGACGAGCTACGAGCGAAAGTTGCTGAATATTAACGAAAACTTAGCTAATGGGAACACCAGACAAGCGTACAAACTAGTAAATACAACTAAGAACGGCTATCAACCCAGGGGTATCCTCTGTAAGGACAAGGATGAAAACATCATCAGCGACACCGATAGCATTAACAAACGATGGGCCTCTTATTTTGAAGAGCTTCTGAATCTACCATCTAACATCCCCACACACGAAACTTTTGACGATATTCTTGATCTAGGCCCATCCATACAATCATCGACAGTAGAGAAAGTTGATCTCGCATTGTGGTCACTAAAATGAAATAAAGCCCCGGGTGCTGACGAGATTCCAGCTGGACTGCTAAAATTCGGTGGAACAGGTCTAGTTAATATGCCATACATCAATTACTCCTGCGAATATGGAACCACGAGGTGATCCCAGACGATTGGCGCAGAAGCATCATCTGTCCAATTCACAAAAAGGGAAGCGAAGCGAGCTCTCACAGCTAGTTCTTTACATAATTCTCTTTCGAGTTAGTTTCATTTAGTTAAAAAATATATTAATCAAATAATGAAAAAGTTAAATCAAATCAATTGGTATAAACATTTAGTTACAATTACGGTAATTAGGATGGTTGCGGCAGGATTTCACTAGGCAACCCAATTTTACAATTTTACATTTTTTTTAGAACGTAATAAACGTTCTTAATTATCTTTCATTGGAGATACATCTCATAAGAAAAACAGATATTTGAGATTATTGCAGTGAAATCTTAGACTAATAGCCCCTACGAAGTGACATAATGAATCATTGTACACATTTTCACGTTATTCTGTGCAGCGGTTTAGAAAGTGTAGGCGTTCGTACATACATACTCGTATATTCACTTTTATACAATATCATTTCGTCCGTAATCTTTACATTTTTAAAATGCCAAAGGTGTTGACTATTTTTTACCCATCATTCTATTCTGGTGCTAAAAAAGATGTATTGTTAAGACAAGTGTTGCGTCCGGATCATTTTTTTTTTCGTGATCCGGATCGGATCACGGATCATCTCCAAAAACGTGATCTGGATCGGATCGCATCATCGTGATCCTACGATCCGGATCGCAGGATCGGATCATTTTTTGGATTTCTTTTTGTTTGCTGTAAAATACGAAGTTAAATTGATACAAAATGAAGTCAAACTGAATTAGAACGATAAAATCGATTATGAATAAACATTTCTTTTTATTTCTCGATTCAAAATGAAATAAACAAGAGTGCGAAATGAAACAAACAACAGAAAAAATGGAAGTAAAGAAACTATTCATAGTTATCGATAATTTGATTGTATTTAAGCATCAACAAGTACTCGAATGTTTTCGAATATAATCTGTTTCGGCGCGCTGTGAATATTTCAGGAACAGTACGGTAATTCGCTTGACAGGAGCAGACGAAGGCAAGGTTGTGTTGTATTTCAAAAACATATTTTTGATAATGTCGAACTTATGCAAGCACCCGATTTTGTTTGTCTTGTCGTTAATGTAGTCAAGGAACCGATTTTTAATGAAATTTGTCTCATTTAAGTTGTCGCCCGTTGATTTCCTGGACATGTTTTTCAATTCACTGAAAAAGTCCCTTGCCTTTGTGCTGCCTGATGTTTCACTACTCTTCACTCTTATTGTAGAATTTGTGACATTCGGAAATGAAATGATCCTGCTTGGTGCTCCTCAGACCTCCGTGATCCTGGATCGGATCACGATCGTCGACCAATGATCCAGATCGGATCACGGATCATGGTCCGCGATCCGGATCACAGGATCGGATCATTGATCTGGGGTCAGCGCAACACTGGTTAAGACACATATTGAAGGGAACCAAATATTTTTTCCACTGAAGTTCATATTTCTTCTCATTCTTGGAAGTGTAGTTTTTCACCCATGGGACAATTTTTAGCAGCAGCGGTAGCGCAGTGTGTTGAGGCATCAGTCTCATGTTAGACTACATATTGGCGTTTCGGGTTCGCATCCCGTCCACGACGACGTTTGTGGCCATGGATGTGCAGGAGGTGCATGCTGCAACTGCATTCTCCGAAACCAGCTTATGCCAACGAAACGTCAACTGGGCCACATGGAACAGTTGACGCGCTATGTCCCATAAGGGGTTATGGCAATTGAGTAGAGCCCGTGCTGAAGAAATCACTTTTGACTCGGATTTTTGTCACTTTTCACTCGCGTCACAATTTGCAAAATTTAATTTTTTTTTAGTTTTTATTTTATTTATTTATCTTTTTTTAAGCGATTTTTACTGAAATTTTAGTATGTTGAAGGCATAGAAAATTGCAATATTCGCAAGTCCCCTTGCGTGGGCTCCGTTCGCTACGCTCGTTCCGCGCTTAAGGGATCGCAACCCTCAGTATCATAAACGTTTGCTTCGCTCACTCTGCGTGCAACAGTGTTTGATCAGTTTTAAACATACCAAACATTCAGTATAAATAATAAAAAAAAAAAAACAAATAAGAAAAAAATGCTTTTTTTTTCAAATTTGGAAGTTTCGGGGTGTCGCGAGCGATAATTGACAAAAAATCCGAGTGAAAAGTGATTTTCTCACCCCGGGCCCTGGATACTAAAAATATCCCGAAACTATGTATAACCTCTTAGAAGTGGTGGACGCGTTTTGCCCCAAAATGGCTTAAGGTAAAATAGTAGTATGTACTAGGAACGTTCTAAATTACTAGAAGTATAGAACTACAATACTTAAAACTAAGAATTGTTTCTTTAACATGAATTAAATTGGCATATCTAATATAATTGGATAATGAATGGGGGAATTAAAGATAAAAAGTGTATTTTCACTTAATTTATTCGCAATCTAATGAAGTAGCGCCAGATTATCTACTGACTTGTTAGTTGCGCTGATTAAAATATCTTTCATAAAACAAACCGCTTGTAGAGTAAGCCGCCCCAATCGCTTGTATATAATAAAAAAAAGTATGTAACAGGTTGAATTAGTTTGTCAAATCACTGTTTAAAAAAAAGAAACACACTTCAAACGACCGACAGACTCGGACAAACATGAAACCAATTATTATGCTTCATAAAACGAACATCGAGTTAATCAAGCTTCCAGAAGTCATTGAAGACACCTTGTAACTACGCTTACCCATCATAATTATAACCATCGAAACCTTTCACTCCATAATAGATTTGTATAGCTAGCGCCACCATTTAATGCAATTTTGCACACTTAATAGACAACCAACCAGTTTGTGTCTATCTATAACCATTATTGAAACCAAGCGAAAAAAAGTGGAAACCTGCCATAGTTCGCCAAACGATTTCCTCCTGTAATTAATTTGATGCCATTTTTTTCATCGGCGACCGACGTTTCAACGTATCGCAGAGCAACAATTTTCATTCAACATTTCAGCAGCAAACACCATTGGCGCCATCCGTTCCTCTGGAGCCATACTACGGTCATGTCACATTAAAATAGTTGTCGTCCGATCAACTAAACAATCTTTGCAACATATGTACTTAACATAGGTAAATAGATACTTGATACTAGTAGTTAGTGACTCTCGTCCATTTTCAGATACTTTGTTACTTTGTTGTTGTTCACTAATGGGCTATTCGTTTGACCGTTGATTTAAACTGATTTTAAACAAGACCATGTGCCCCAAAGGTCTGAACGTAAAAATGGGGGAAATCGTTTGAATTAAAGATAAGCTTTTGGAGGTGTAGGCGACCGCAACAATTTGTATTGTTGAACGATATTGCTTAGTGCTTGCTTACATAACATGATTTTTATTTTGGTTCAGGAACAAGGGGGGGGGGGGGGGGGGGGGGTATTTCGGAGGAAGAAGGAACAAACCAGAATCTTTTTTTTTTTTTTAAATTGCACTGCAGTTGCGATAATATTAACTAAACTAAGCCAGTTAGAACTTTGACGCCTGTTTAAACTATCGAATCCAATAAAAAAAATGTGGTATACGAGTATTCCTATTTCACCGGACGACGCCCTGTGGTTCGCGCCTTGGCTAATAATGGCTTTACCGCTGTAGCGTACAGAACGAGCGAACCGAACGTTATAGGGCGGTATACTGAGTGTTGCAATCCCTTAAACCACACACACACACACAATCACGGAGCCCACGCAAGGTTAGTGCGAAATAATCTCAATTTAAAACCCCTATTGTTCAAATAGACGTCGTCTGGTCAACTAGGAATGTTTCAAAAATGTAAATAAATGTGGTATTCTATATCGAAATGTAAGTCACTTGCTGAAACTTGATATTTTTGATAGAAAATGTGCTTTAAATTGAAATTTTAGAGTGTTTAATATTGCTAAAAAAAAGTTTTAGAGAGTTGAAATTATCGCGTATTGATTTTATCGCTATTGTACTGTATGCACATATGTATATGGGGGCAATGCACTCCACATAAAGTTTAAATATGCAAGTCTTATAAAATCTAAAACTATGGCAACCCAAGTCGAATGTACCTTTCAGGACAACGTGCAACATTGTTCTTGAGTCGTACATTATTGGTATAGTCATGCACCATTGTTAAGTCGAGAGGTGTAATTGAATTGATATCGGTAGCGAATATTAGGTGTGAATTCAAGTAAAGGTTTTTACTAGAGCTTAGTGTTGTATCTCCTATATAGGATCTTAAAACAAAAACCGTTTCTTAAATGGGCGTAACTCGTTAGTGCGAATATTGCTCATTTGTTGTCGTTTTACATTATCTTTTCAATTGGATCTGTGAATTACTTACATACTATTTTGTCGTCCATTCCCTTTCTAAGAAGAGATCGGCGGCGCGACTAAATAGATACAATGACTCTTGAAAATTCGTTAAAATGCCCTCGTAAATGCACTTCAACGGTGATGTTTTCTCCATTGTTTGTGTACTGAACACTCGAAGCGGCATGGAAAGTATTTTTATGATACGGTAGTCCGATTATAACAATAATGCCAAGAAAGTTGTTTTTCAAGACAATTGATGTGATTATTATCAAAAACAAATTCGGCACCGTGATTAGAAATATGTATTTGCTTTCCCATTTGACAATATGTATCACAATAATTTTTTTTATATCTCGGTAGTTTAACGCGTTCAGTAGCGGCGTGAGGTCTCGGTCGCAACTCTATAATCGTCGGGTTTTCGCGAGCCTGACATTTTATCAATGTTTTAGTAAATGACAGTGAGCAACAGAGATGGTGGAACATTCCTGTTTCGCAGAAGTTAGGAGAATCCTCTCTATTTGATTAGAGAAAGTTTTCATAAAACTCAAGAAATTTCCGCTTTAGGACCTACAAATCCCCCGCGTGGATTCTAGGTTTTTACCACCTAAAGGGAGGTACTAATAACCTCCGTTTTTCGCGCCAAATCTCATACAAAAACTGTCAAAAATCCGATTCGGACGAAAATTTTCGATCTTCTCGGTACTGAGTTCTTCTCACGAAAATCACATACGCAGACAAAAGTTTCCCCACAGTTGTGGGCAATTTCCACGCGAAATTGATTACTTTGGATTTTATTTCGTGTGGAAACCGGTCATTACTATGGTGAACGCTCTCTTTTGAGTGAGAAGGGGAAATTCAAGTGTAGTGTAGAGCGCTGCGGATATGTGCTGTGTGCAAGTCAACACTGTTACTTTTTCGTGGGAGAGATAAATGCAACATTTTCGCACGAAAAGGTTAGTATCAGCCTAATAGCGGAGATGGACTACCTAAAGCGGGAATGCCGCAATTAAGGAATTTTAAAAACTCAATCTAAATGCAATAGGTAGAATTTTCCTAATATTCGCGAAACAGGAACGTTCCCACGACTCATATCGACGGATCTACATACGAATCCCGAGAGCAGAGTGACAATCGACCAATTTTTGTTGCGCCAGTCTCTTAGTAATGTAATAAACTGAGTGAAAGAGACAGAGGGGCCTGTAGATAGTTTTGTTTAGAAATCATGGGCTGAGGAAACGAACCGGAAATTTTACTGGTCTATTTCTCCATTAAGGATCTTGTCAGATACAGTGACGCTCTCCCTTCCATTTGGAGATATACAATACTTTACATATATGTCACTCATTGTCAATCTGTCTGATCCAATCAAGTTTGCTAAAATGCAGCCAATGCTGCATCTAGAGCAGCGGATCCCAACCGGTGGGATATCCCAGGGGAGGCATGACGACTGTACAGGGGAGGCGTGGACACAATTTAAATTGTGAATCTTTTTTTTTTATGAAAAATTCGATTCTTACCCTATTCCAAGATAATACGAATCTCCTGGACTTGGCGTACTTATCTGATATATTTGAGCATCCATTTGTAAAGGTGGACACACACTTGTGTTCAAAATTAAAATTATCCCGCGTCCAATCCAAAATTCGTAGTTTGTAGGGTTCAAGTTGACAGCTCCGGAATCCACTGCAATCTAAGTTGAATACTAAACTTACCTAAAATCTACCTGACTACCGCGACGTTTGTGCGCGAAATCCGAACTTAGCGGAGTGAAATTTTGTTCATGTTTTGTGTTTTCAGTGTTAAATAGCAACAAAGAAAATGTTTTTACGGTGTTGGTGGCCGCCAAATTGTTTATGCAAATCTTTTGCAATGCAATTGACGGTGCATGAAATTAAATCGGAAAAGTGAAAATTGAGTTCGTCATCGAACTTGATTTTTGAAATTACGTCTGGCTCACGATGGGTTGGATTGCAGTGTGTCCCCGAAATTTGAATGGGGGACATTCGGAGTGCGTCTATTTTGTCCCGCGTCAAAATGGACGCTAATGTGTGTCCACCTTCAGTGTCGGGAAAAGAAAGTAAGTCCGCAAATATCAGGCGCTCAAAAAAAAAATTTATACAGTGTTTGAATCTTTATAGCTTCAGTGTTTATTTACATAAAATCCATATTTAACTTGGAAAAATAATCTTCATAAAATGAATAACTCGGGGCGACCGGTAGCGCAATGTGTTGAGGCATCAGTTTCATGTTTAACTACCGGCGGATTCGGGTTCGAATCCCGTCCACGACGACGTTCGTGGCCATAGATGTGCAGGAGGTGCATGCTGGCAACTGCATTATCCGAAACAAGTTTATGCCAACGAAACGTCAACTGGGCCACATGGAACTGTTTTGAAAATTCTCATATAAATACTCTTTCATCAGGATGTTAGTGTGAAGATGATCTGTCCTGTTGGAAATCTTCACCAAAATCCTCCCGATAGCGTGGCAAAACAGATTCTTGCAGTAAGTTAAGACCCATCAAAGAGTGTACATATTGTACTCAGCTGTGAAAATCAAAGAAGATAAATCTTCGGAGAAAAAGAACCATAGCAAATAATGTATCATCGATTATGAACGTGGCAGACATGGTAAAAGAAGGAGAAGAAGCAACCGAAGATCTGATATTATTCAACACCTGCAGAGCCTCTCTGAAGGATTTTCATAGAACTTTCCAGAGGATAAAACACGTTTTTCTTTGTTCTCAAGCTATTCTTCTCTGCAGATTTTTGAACCGAAAACATGGTACGCAATAATTCATTCACCGTTAATATCAGCAGGAGATGATTGATTTTCAAAAATTCCGTACACTGAAGGATACATACGATACACGTGGACTAGAAGATTCTGGATCAAAAGCGGGAAATCGTATACATCGATGCAAAACATTGCTATTCCATTTTGGTTTTCTGTTCAAAACATATTTATGCGACTAAGGACTTTCAGCTTTCCTCCTCATTAAAAACAAGCAGAGATAGGGACTTGACTCATCAGCTAACATGAGAAGGGCACGGACGAAAACTGCATCCAAAATTTCAGATCTGGTAAAAAAGGATGCAATATCAGAAGTCACATCTGGATCGCATAAAAACACTTTTTTTTTACATTATTAATAAGTAATAAATAATAAACTTTACATTTATTTATTATTTTATATTTAATTTATTTACTTTTTATTTTTCAAAATAAATTAAAAAATAATTTTTGGATGTCTTATATATGTATATGTATTAGGTTTGCTTTGCTTCCGCCGTTTTCCGACAGACGGCTGCATCGGTGAGGGCTGGTCAAAAGTGTGATAAAGTGAGTTTGGACGTCTGTGAACGCATCGACATCCACGAATTAGTAAAAGTTGTTCGAATTTTTAATAAGATTCGCGATTCAAAATGTCTGTTTTCGAGCCAAGTTCTCGTCATTTGCGGGGAGTTTTGATCTTCTGCTTCCACTTGAAAAAAAACTGCAGCTGAGACTCATCGAATGATCTCAGATACTTACGGTGAGGTTGCTCTGAGTGACAGAATATGTCAGAATATGAATATCGTTTCAACGTTTTAAAAGTGGCGATTTCAATGTTGAGGAGAGAAAAAATTTCAATGTTGGGAGAGAAAAAATTTCCAAAGACGACGAATTGGAAGCACTGCTCGATGAAGATTCGTGCCAAACGCAAGAAGAGTTAGCTGAATAACTGAGAGTAACTCAGCGAGCCATCTCGAAACGCCTTTAAGTCAAGCATTAAAAGAAAAACGACCACATTACCAAGAGAGACACGATAAAGTCATCCTCCAGCAAGACAATGCTCGGCCACACGTCGCAAAAGTGATCAAGACATATGTACTTGGAAACCCTGAAATGGGAAATCTTGCCCCACCCGCCGTACTCCCCAGACATCGCTCCTTCCGACTACCATCTGTTTCGTTCCATGGCGCACGTCCTGGCTGATCAGAATTTTCGTTCCAATCATGGATCGCGTCGAATGACGCCTCCGTTTTCTGAGATGGAATCGGAAAATTGCCGGAGAGATGGGCTTAAGTTGTCGCTAGGAATGGACAGTACTTTGAATAATACATTTGTAAGTATTTTACTTTTTGACAATTAAGCTTTTAATTCCAGGAAAAAAACGGCGGAAGCAAAGTTATACACCCAATATTTTTGAATGAATGTAACTTTTCTTCGACTAACATAAGATTTTTCAATCGGCTATGTTGACGCACGTGGTGAAAAAGGTTGGAGACTACTGATCTAGAGAATCAGGGGTTCAGTCTCCGGCGCGTTAATATAAACTACCTGTGGCTATTATTAGAACTCCCACAGCGCTTTAAGCTCGTCAGTAAAAGACGGCTCAGATAGGATGCTAGGCTAGCAACTACACGATCTGAAGTTTATGTGCAATCGAAACGTTAACAAGGCATAGCCATGTAAGAAGCGTTGACGCGCCATTGCCTCTGGAGGGGTCAACGCAAATAACATACAGTTTGAGGTTCGCCTCTCATTTCTGACTTTTCAAATCTGCCCTATTTGTGATTTTCTCCAAGCCTAGTGGCTTTTTAGATGGAAGTACCTTTTAGATTTTATATGTACATATGCATACATTCAGCGCGTCTGAAGGACGATAAGGTGAGGTAAAATTGCACTTTTTAAAGGATGACATGTACATAAATTATGTATGATACATAATTTCCTTTTAATTCCTCAAAGGTTCAGTGATCGGGACAAGCTAAATTACGTAAGATAATCGATATCCTGTCAACAACACTGCATTCTCTACTTCCTATCTATCCCCGATTATATCGTGTACTCTCAAAATCTTTGAAAACAATGAAATATGATCTTGTTGAGCTAAAGTCCACCTTTACAACGTGTAATGGTCTCCTATTTGACCGTCTATGTTTTTTCGTCTCGTGGAAATTTCCTTATCGTCTATTATGCGAAGCCGATCAGGTGCATTTTTCCTCAGTCTCAAAAGGAAACTAAGAAAAAAAATACATTTCCTCCGGTTCCAATAAATAGGAGAGCTGATATCGAAATAGATCTGTGCAACAAAAGGCAATCGCTAATGGCCGATTGTGGTTATAATGCGTTCATTTTCGATCACCACGGTCGGATCTTTATTGCGGAAAGCGGCCGAAAGCAGCTGTACCTATAGCAATATCTAAAATAGAATAGGTGTAAGGCTGTATGAATTTCATTGAAAACAATTTGATGAGGCTGGCTGTTGAACCCAGTGAATATCATGCAGAGCAAGTTGGTTGCACTCATGGCGGCGGACAAGGCACACCAGGCATTTAATTTTAGAAATATATTAGCAATCATCAATCATACGACTTATGACTGGCATACAATAAAGAAAGTGAAATTACATGAGTGCAGATTGAAAATGGCGTTTTTTATGGACAAATTACATAGATATGTACGAGAACTATGATCAGGGTTTGTATGAGCCTCATAGCGGACATGAAAAATCCTTTTAAGTTACATTTGATGTTTTATTGATTATTTAGAAATCGATTTATTATCGCGTAACACAAAAATGGTAGCGCGGTACTGTTGCATGTTATACAGTGCAAAAGTTAAACATTAGGCGCGTTCCTTTGCATATCTATTGAATATTGTGTAGGGTAACTAACACACATTACACAAACAACAAGTCTAATGCGTGCTCGTTACCCTCCACTAGGCTCGATAGATACGCAGAAGAGCGCAACGTCGCCAACTTTTATTTTTTTAGTTGAAATCTATTAAGCTGTTTTTAAACGCTAGACCAACTACCCGCATTAGGCTACGCATTGGACCACTCATTAGACCAGCCATTAGACCATGCATTAGATCGCCCATTAGACCACGTATCAGACCAGCTATTTGTTTTTCATAGTTATACCCTAGACCTTTTTAGCGTCTGGTCTGGTTGCTCAAAACCGGACCTACTCTTTTCGACCTAGGTCTGGTAGGTACGATTTGAAAAATATCTAGGTCGCCAGGTTTAGGTAGGTTTGGTAGATACACAGGTTTTGAAAGAACAGAAGATCAGTGCTGGGTAGGTATGTACCCATGTCTGGGTAGGTCTCTAGGTCTGGCTACGTATATAGATCTGGGTAGGTCTCTAGGTCTGGGTAGATTCGCCGATTTTGAAAAAAAAAAACAACAGAAGATCAGTGCTGGGTAGATACGCAGACCTACGCCTTCGTTATCAATGGAGTAGGTCTAGTTAAATACTTATACTAGTTCTGAAAGTAATGAACATCAGGAGTAGGTATGGGTATGGATAGATTAGATATGTCTCTCTTTTTATTTAATATGTCAAGAAATAAATGGCTGATTTTTGTTTGGAAAATGTGCGCTCAATTTTGCTTGAAAAACTGGTTGGGGGTTGTTCAGGTCGTTTATTGCGAATCTGAAGTCAAAATAGAAAAAAAATATTCTTCATTGCCTTGACCCCTCCAGGCGCATGGGCGCGTCAACATCTCTAGCATTTCAATGCATTGTTGACGTTTCGATAGCATATCTACTTTCCGGAAGTGCAGTTGCTAGAATGCATCTCCTATCCGCGCCGTCTTTATACTGACGAGCTCGGAGAGCTGTGAGAGTTATATTAGCACCCACAGGCAGTTTTTGATCGCGCCGAGATTTTAACTCCGAGCTCTAGATGTAGTAACGTAGAGTGGTGACCGAACGACCACGGCCACCGAGCGCGAAAAAAAATAATAGGGGAGCCAAAATGGTAACTCCTTTTTTATAAACACAGCCAATCTTGCGGGAAAAACAATGGCAGGGAGGTCGTTTAGGTCGCTGATTGCGAATCTGAAGTCAAAATTTGCAAAAACCAAAAACAAAAGGAGAATCTGAACGGCAGCACTTGAAAAAACGCGGTAAATTTTGCTTAAAAAAAAAATTAGGGTTTTTTTTGAGTCGCTAATTACGAATCTGAAGTCAAAAATGCAAAAAGCAAAGTGGGGGATCCAGAATGGCAAAACTTTTTTTATAAACATGGCCAATCTTGCTGGAAAAGAAACTAGTAGGGGTTTATTTTATTAATTCCAAAAAATGGCAGGCAGCACTCTGCTACTGCATGCATATTGTGCTTTCAACTTCTTCTTCTTCTTAATCTTTATTTTATCCTAAAAGAAACCCAAACGAGCGTACGTAAATATAATACAAAATACTAAATAAAGATTGGCCGCATTGCAAACGCAAATGTGAATCGACGACCTAGCTCATGTGCCGTATCGGATCAGGTCCGATCCGCTAAATTAGCGGATCATACCATAACTAGTGTCAAATGTATACCGAGCATGAACCTCACACTTCCAAATTTTAGCAAGTTTATCAACGGCGACCTGAAGGATTGCAATAACTGGCATGGGATCTGTCTTCTCCCAGCAGTCTCCAAACTGATGGTAAAAATAATCTTGAACGGATCAAACAAACAGTTGACCGCACATTGAATGATGAACAAGCCGGCTTTCGCGGGGCTTCTCATGTAGCAACCACATGAACACCCTCCAAATTATTATTGAACAATCCGCAAAGTGGAGGTCCCCGTTTGACAGCGTTCACCGCGAATACATCTGGAGGGCTTTACGTAGGAGAGGCATACCAGAAAAAATAATATCCATCATCAAGGAGTCCTATGAGGGAGCCCAATGTCACGTCTTACACAAAGGTAAGCTATCAGATCCTTTCGAGGTGGATAGCGAAGTGAAACAAGCCTGCATTTTGTCACCTACATATACTGTTTTCAATTGCCTTTAATGATGTTTTAAGCGGCGCGCTTCACCCAGACTATACTACTTTGCCTTAACCCCTAGCGGGGCATAGCGCGTCAACTACTCCTGCGCGCCATCGTACTCTGTTCTGGGCAATGGGGCGCAACTCCCCAAAAGACTTACCCAGTACCTGACACTCCTTTGCCACAGATCGACGCCATGTGATTCGAGGACCCCCTCTTGGTCGGCCTTGGTTGGAAATGGGGTTCCATTTCATGGCATGCATAGCAATGCAGTTATCACTCTTCCGCAATGAGTGACCTATCCACTGCCATTTTCGCCTGCGTATCAATTCGTCGATTGGCATCTGACCCGTACGCCGACTTAGCTCTTCATTTGATATTGTTTCGGGCCAGAAAATTCTTAAAATTCGACGAAGACATGAGTTGACGAAAACTTGCAGCTTTCTGGTAACTCCTACGGAAACTTTCCATGTACTGCTCCCATACAAAAGCACTGATAGTACCAGGGAGCGAAACAGGCCCAGCTTGGTTTTAATGCTGAGATAACTGCCCTGCCAGATTTTGGACAGCATGCCGTATGCGCGTTTAGCCTGGTTGATACGACGAGCGATGTCCTGCTCCGTACCACCATTTTCGGCAACAATGCTACCCAGGTAGACGAAGTTGTCCACCTTCTCCACAGGCTGCCCATTAATATTGATGGCAACAGGTGTCGGATTTCTTTTTCGCAACGGCGGGCTAAGAACCTTGGTCTTGTTGGTATTAATCTTTAGCCCAACCTTGCTTGCCTCCCTCTCGAGATCTAACGCCATTGCGGACAGATCCATGATTTTGTGGGAGAGTAGGCATATGTCGTCAGCGTAGTCAAGATGTTGTAGATAAGATGTCAAAGTCCATTGAATTCCTCTGTCGAGTCCGGATAGGGCTGCATGCAACACATCGCCGATCACAATGAGGAATAGGATCGGTGAGAGGATGCACCCCTGCCGAACTCCACTGCGAATCTCAAAGTCCCCCGACACCTTACCTTTATGCAGAACGCGACATTTCGCGCCGTCATAGGTTGCCTTAATAATAGCCACAAGCTTCTCAGGGATGCCTCTCCTGCGCAAGGCCGCCCATATAGAATCCCGGTTCACACTATCGAAAGCCTTTTCGAAATCGATGAAAAGCAAGTGAAGCGGAGAATCGTATTCAGCGCATTGCTCGATGATGATTCGCAAGGTGTTAATGTGATCGACACAGGAGAATCCGGATCGAAAGCCAGCCTGCTCTTCATCAATTGTGCTTTCTAAGTGGGCCTTTAGTCTTTCCAGGACGATTTTAGCTATTATCTTGGCAACGGCAGGAAGCACACAAATGCCTCTCCAATTATTACAGTCTGTGAGGCTACCCTTCTTTGGAAGTTTGATGATCAAACCTTCCTTCCACTCAGTGGGAAAGGTCTCTGTATTCCACGCTTTATCAACAAGTGGGTGCAGCAAATCGGCAGTTACGCTTGGCGCTGCTTGATAAAGTTCGGCAGGGATGCCGTCAAGTCCGGCGGCCTTTCCTCGTTTTAGTGCAATAATTGCAGTGACTATTTCCTCTTTAGTCGGGGCAGTGGACCGTATACGCACATTTTGATGGTTAGCTAAATTATCTATATGAGGGGGAACTTCACCAGAGGTTACACGGTTCAAGACCGCGGCGAAGTGTTCTTTCCACCGCCTCATTTGATCTTCTTCCAAGATAAGTAGCTTTCCATCACTATCTTTCACCGGATGTTGGCAGGAGTTACGACCACCTGTAAACTCCTTGATGACACCGTATACGGCGTTTAAGTTGTTACTTCTAGCGGCTTCTTCTGCTGACGCTAAAAGAGAATTGGCGTAAACTCTTTTATCGCGTCGCACACTACGCTGAACTTCTCGAGCTTTCTGACGGTAAAGGAGTTCGATGCTGCTTCGATTGTCGTCTGCTGCTGCAGCCAAACGAACTTTCAGCTCCTTTCTTTCAACAATCCGCTGCCATGAAGCGTCGGACATCCAGGGCTTATTCCGGCAATCCGGGTTTGGGCCAAGGATGGTATTTGCGCTATCAATGTACGCTTTTTTTATGGCATCCCAGTTTTCGTTTATGTCACTATCTGGGTGACTAGTTATCTCAGCCGCTTTTTGCGCAAGATGGTCATTATATTGTTGTAAAACAGCTGGATTTTTTAGTCGAGCGGTGTTGAATTTGCGGAGCCTGGATCTTTCGTCGCTGGGGCGGCGCACGGCTGCAATACGCAATCGAACATTAGCGATCATTAGATAATGGTCTCTTCCCAGACTATGCTGACGATATTTGTCTTCTATCAAATAAATTGGATCAAGTAGCTCAACTGACTGATGCTCTGCATTGCGAAAGCCATAATGCGGGGCTTAAAATCAACGCTGCCAAGACTAAGTACTTGAGCTTAGATTCGGGAAGGGAAAGCGGGGCAGGCAAGTTGACAATTTCTGCTACCTCGGAGGCGTAATTACAGCAGATGGTGGAGCAATACGGATGTACAGTCCCACATCAACAAGGTTCGAGCAGCTTTTTTTCAGTTTGACTCCTTCCTCACAAAACAACCACATTTCCAGACGCACCAGACTCCGTATCTTCGTAACCAACGTAAAATCCATGCTTCTATATGGCTGTTCAACTTGGAAGGTGACCAATGAGATAACAACTAAGTTGCAAATATTCGTACACCAATGTCTATGGCGCATCCTACACATTCGCTGGCCGGAGGTCATTTTTAACGTCGAATTCCTTACTATTACTCGCCAGGATAGGATAGAAACTTCGATCAAAAAAAGAAAGTGGCAATGGATAGGTCACACCCTCCGTAAAGATCTGAACAACATTGGTCGACAGACCCTCGATTGGAACCCACAAGGAGCCAACGCAAGACGCCGTGTTGGACGACCGAGAACACGTGGAGAAGGTCAGTTGAGAGCGAGGGTGCCTCTATAGGCAAATCGTGGAGAGAGCTAAAAGCGATTGCGGTCAGCAAGATGAGGTGGAAAGTAGGCGTGGTTAATGACCTATGCCCCACAAGGGGTTAACAGGAACCACAGAGAGAGATCGACTTTTTAAACCGTGAATGAAAGTACCGTATGAGAACAATCGACAATGACAGTCACATTCACGTTAAACCTAATTCTATTACTCAAACCGTAAGCCGATAGTAACCATCTAGGCTTCCTCCGAATTTACGCGAAACTAGCAATGCATCTGAAATTCGTATTGCAGTACCCCAAATGCGCCTTGAATTAGAGTGCATGGTGTTCAATAACGAAAATGGATAGATATGGATTTAGATAGATAGATGCTATATCTACGAAGTCTCCTCGTTGTGACAAAAAAAAACAATTTTGTGTCATAAAGTAAGGTATAGGATAATTATTGAAAGCAATTATACGTGGTCTAATGGCTGGTCTGATGCGTGTCTAATGCATGGTCTAAAAACACCTTAAAAATCGATAGGTACTCGTAAAAAATAATTTAAGTAATCAATCTATTAAAGTATTAAGGTTCTGATCAAAAGTAGCCCGGTCAGTCGGTTCGTCTTACGATATTTATGTGACCATGTTTCTACAATTGTGACACCAGGGCTGGGTTCGTTCAATCACCGCTCTCTACAATCTAAAAAATGGAGTTTCCATCCTCGGCGCGAACAAAAACTCTCTGTGGGTACAAATAGAACTCCCACTGCGCTCCGAGCTTGTCACTATAAAGACGGCGCAAAGAGGAAGTGCATGCTAGCAATGGCACGTCCGAACAGTAAATATGCTATCAAAATGTCAACAAGGCATAGACTAGAGATGGAACTTCATACGATTTAAGCAAAAGCGCGGTGCCAACTGAGACGCAAATAATCAGTTGAAAGTTGCCTTTAGGCCCATTTTCTCAATGTCAGATTAAAGTCTTTGTTAACTTACAGGGACACAAATTAATCGAAGCTATAAACACCCTGATAAGCATTTTCGTTTTCTCATACGTCCCATATAAATTACCAAGTCATACAGTGTAGAACTTATCTCAGACTACAATTATGGCAAAATCAGCTGATTTTCTTGGCGAAATTCGACCGTCCACAAATCTATTTTGTATTAGTACGGTCTCTCAGCATATTCATTTGCAGCTGAGTTTGTTGCAACTTCTCTTCTATCGAATGAATTTCCAGGAACTGTGTTCTTTATGGCCACTTTCATTGTTTTCATTTGAATTTGCAAAAGTGAACAGTTCTAGCTGTCAAAATCTCAACATCTGGAATCAGGTATTGGGTTTTTGTTTAGGATAAAGTTTCAACCGGAAACCAGGAGTTGGGTTTTTGTTTTGGATAAGAGATTAATCGAAGGCTAGGGGATGGTTAGCGTTTATTCGAATAATAACGCTCAACAGATATTGAGAAAATTAAATTGTGCTAAATGGCAGTTTATTCTTAAGATAAATTCTAATCAGACATTGAGCAACCGGCCCTTAGAGGGATAGGAACGACAACACTTCAAAAAGCTCTTCAAGTGACAACTGCCTATTACGTTTCATTATATGAGTAACATGCTCGTTATTCGGCATTACCCATTCGTGTACTGATGGAAACCAACACATTAGCAACTAATAGGCAGGCACCTTTAATTCGTATGGAGTCCCACTTCTTGTTAACAAACCATATTCTTTGGCATAGGAATGCAAGAGATGTTGACGCGCCCATGCCCATCGAGGGGTAAAGGCGATTAACAATGTTTCTATAATCTAGAGAGCCACTTCAATTAGGACAATCGGAGTTATTGCACTACCATGCTAATTCAACAAACTCTTGACAAATCATTTCATATATAAAATCTTATCATTGCATACTTAAAACTGCATGGCGTTGATAATAAATAAGTACAACTTATTGTAATTAATCAAACAGGTACAGTCAGAGAACAGAGTACATATTATACATATGATGACCACTTGAGAAATCGAATGGAATAATAAGAATTCCTATGCAATCCAAACGACGAATCCTTTTTTGTCACTCGACTTTAGAGAAAAGTATGCATACGACGACAACATCTGTGTCTTAATTTGCACACCACCGGATCAATTGCGAGTCGAAGAGGCTCTGACACAACATTTCAAAGACCCAGTCACGTAGGAAATCGACCTCCGGACAATGATAATTGCACCGACACGGCAATTGGCTTCTCCAAAAGTCAGACCAATTAATAATGACTCTACATTAAGTCTCCACCGTGTCAATGTAGGGAGACAAGGAGCGCTCCATTAATCATTTCTTTATTCATGGCAGTCATCCTTTTTGGACAGACACTTGTACGTAAGGCATTTGTGTAAGGCATTTGAATTGAGTACACTTCACTGAAATTGTTCTTGTCGGCTCACGATTCTTTGTCCTGTTCATCCTGCTTATATTCATGTTGGCAGCCAGCGAAGTTGATCCATAGTGGATTCACGTTGGATGGAACGTGACACAATCATACATACACACCCCGTGTTTTAAAGTCACGCCTAAATAAAGTCGGTGAGCACTTGAATCCTGGACGTGAGCATAACTACCAACCCTTAAAATTCAATTAGTTAAAGTGCATTTTGCAATAACCATCATCTGGCTCATATTTCAATCATAAATAAACAGTTAGGTGTTACACGGTCTAGTCCAGAGGATAGTGACATAGTGTTCATTCTTGCGTGGTCCCATTTAAGGACTTTTTTTAAACCTCAAGGCCATCGCGGGTTTACTGGCTGTTCATAGTAATACATTAAGATTGGGAGATAAGTAGATATCTGCATATCTAGATTATTTGTTGTGTGTTCTGGTATACGCACCCCGAAAATCTGGACTTCCATTTATCACTGTGCTTTACATGAAAATAAAATGTGACAAACAAATTGGGGACTCGAGGTCATGAATAAGGACTAACGAAATCAATTACAACCCTACTGAATTTAATGACACTGACATCTCGAATTGAGTGGTCCTTTATGAGGCTCAACATGTCAGTGGTAGTAACGTAACATTTCAAAAACCACTTGTTGTTTATTTCCAGGCATTAAATTCTAATGGCAAAACCTGAAGCAAATAGCTTCTACTGCATCTAAAGTTTTCGAATCTCGTCCTAAATACTTTATACACATGTTATTGAAAAAAATGAAAAAAGAAAACGACTGGACTCGCAGCTCCACATGTAGCGAAAACCCCATTTCATGACTCATCATTTTTAGCGTTGGTAGTGATTTCTCTCTAATTGCCTTAGCCCCTCCAGGGGCATGGGCGCGTCAACATCTCTAGCATTTCTATGCCTTGTTGACGTTTCAATAGCATATCTACTTTTCGGAAGTGCAGTTGCTAGCATGCACCTCCTATCCGCGCCGTTTTTATACTGACAAGCTCGGGGCACTGTGAGAGTTCTATTAGTACTCACAGGCAGTTTTTGATCGCGCCGAGATTTGATCTCCGAGCTCTAGATTAGTATCGTAGAGCGGTGACCGAACGATCACGGCCACCGAGCGCGACCAGTTGCCAGATCATCGTGGGGATTTATCCCACGGCGGGGGATTTTTAGCCAACATGTAGGCCAGAGGGATTTTTCCTTATTTTGTGAGACATTTCGTGATCTAGGGGCGAGCAATGGCGATAATCACGCATATGATCATAGTTCACATGATATATGTAATTTTGAAGAGAAACTATGAAATTGTCAACGCGCATTCAAAAACTCACCGGCTTAAGGTGGACACACATTTGCGTTCAAAATCCAAATTTTCCCCTGTCAAACCCAAAAATGAATGAAAATCAACTCCCTATGCATAGGGCTGCCACAACTCTCCCTCTAGAAGAGAATTGAGTAAATACCAAACCACACAATATACCTTCGAAGTATTCATTAAGAACGAGTAGTTGATAAAATACTCGAAGAGTGTCATTAACAAAATTATAAAGAGGTTTGTGGTAATACCTTTAAAGTAATGCCTAAGAAGTTTCCGGTTCTTGAGTTTCGTGAGCAACGGTACCCTACTCCAATTCGATTGTCCATTACGGTTCCCCTGGATAGTTTAAAATCACACTGACCCCACGTCGAGCGCCGAATACTTTCAAACTTACCGATTATTTTTTTCTGTAAATGCTCACTTACGTAGGATAAAAGAGCCACGAAGTAACGTTAAAGGTAGCTTAAGGTAACCTTAAGGTAGATTAAGGTAGCCTGAAAGTATGGTCTAAAAAGTTTTCAGTTTTTGTATCTTGTAGCTAACGGTACCCTGCACCCAGTATTATTATTGATAAGATAAAATACGCAGATCACACATTGGACGGGAGTAGTAGCTCAGTGCATCGAGGCGTTAGTTCGATATCTCATCATACAGGTCTCGCGCGCGTTGGAATCTCGCCATGGTTAAAAATAAGCCACAACCTTTCACGATTTGCCGCAGAATGCAGTTAACGGGCAGGCCATAAGCCAACGAAAGCCTGTTAGAAATAATTGGCACGCTATGTTCCACTAGGGAGGGGTGTCAACCGCTCCGAGCGCAATTAGAAGCGGGCGCCGAAAACTATTTTGATAATTGGGAATTTCAATAGCGCATTTCGTATTTTATTTGCACAAATTTATGCAATGACCGCAAGAATGACATTCGCTAACTCGTCATAAAACCCGTTTTGAAATCACATGCATCTCATACAATTTCTTCTTGTTTTTAATTATCATAACGTAACATATAGATATTTTGTATATAATAATAATTTCTCATTTTTTGAGAAAGGGCAACCGACGCACATTTTATGAGTGACCATATGGTATATAGGGGCGACCGGTAGCGCAGTGTGTTGAGGCATCAGTCTCATGTTTGACTACCGGCGTTTCGGGTTCGAGTCCCGTCCACGACGACGTTCGTGGCCATGGAGGTGCATGCTGGCAACTGCATTCTCCGAAACCAGTTTATGCCAACGAAACATCAACTGGGCCACATGGAACAGTTGATGCGCTATGCCCACAAGGGGTTAGGGCAACTGAGTAAGTATGTATGTATATGGTATATGTGTGCTTGGCCGATTATACGAGTACATGTGCTCAACAATGTTGTACAAATTTCTGTTAAAAAATTTGTACAGAGTTTTGCACGACCGTGGGTCCCTTACACTACTGAAAATTTTTGTTCGAAATTATAAGTACAAAAAAATATACATTTTATGGCTTCTTTAAAAAAAATAACTGATGCAACCGTCCAATTTTGAACCAAGGCCTCGAAATGAGTAAGCATCATCTCATTCACTAGATTGTGATGTAGGTAATCGTGTAGAGGTGATCAGCAATACGCTCAACCGTGTTATCTACCTCCAACTCATTACTCATTCAACAGCTAAGTGGGTTCATAATCAGCCATGTAAATCCCCTTTACTCCTAAGGTGGACACACATTAGCGTCCATTTGGACGCAGGACAACATGGACGCCCTGCAAATGTCCCCCGTCCAAAGTTCAGGGACACACAATACAATCCAATCCTTCCCGAGCCAGACGTCATTTTAAAGTCAAGTTCGATGAAGAACTCAATTTTCACTTATCCGATTTAATTTGACGCACCACTAATTGCATTGCAAAACTGTTAGGCTAAATCCTTGCCGGCAGTTTTTTCCATCTAAAAGTAAAGATTAGAAAGTGGTATAAGCAATTGTATAAGACCTCTGGGAGAGGGATTGATCGCCTTAATTCCCCCCCCCCCCCCCCCTATCAACGCCACTGGATAGTGTGTGGGGTTTAAGCTGACAGCTCCGGAATCTACCGCAATCCAAATTATAGATATTCCATTTACCCAAAATTCACGAGCCAGAACCCGACTACCACGACGCTTGTTCGCAAAACGAATTTAATTTTTTTTTTTGTGTTGTAAGTGTTAAATAGCAGCAGTGTCCCCGAAATTTGGATGGAGGACATTCGGAGTGCGTCCATTTTATTCTGCATCTAAATGGACGCATATGTGTGTCCTCACTCGCGATGCCAAGAAAAAAGAAAAGAAAAAATAGAAACGTTCTAAACAGGGCTGGTCAAAGGCTAAGCCGAAGCAGATGGTCGCCTATAGCAACGAAAAATATGAGAGTGAATTTTGTTTATTTACAGTTGAATTCAATATATGTACATACATAGTACAACTTAGTTATAAATATTTCGCGATTTATCCTATCGAATGTGATTCGATTTCGAATCTTCCTCTTCCGTTTCCGGTGACTATAATTACTACTAAGCAAAATCCATCGGGCAAAAGTCGCGGTTGAAAAGTCACCTTCACAACCGCCTTTGTCTAAATGCCAACCAACCAACTGTTTCTAAACAATGTGAGGAGAAGACGCCAAAATGTCTCTACCTGCGCCTTAACTTAGACTTTGACCGAACCTGCTTCTCAATCTCAAAAAATGAGGTACTATTGCACAGTAAATCGATTTCTATTACTGTTTTAGAGGGACTACACACACACCTTCAGTTTATCACGTGTGACATCATGTCTGAACGATAATCCTTGTGAATTGCGCAGTTTTGAGAGATTTTTACGCAGATCTGAGATATGTGCATTCGGATCGGATGCGCAGATTACACAGTTTATCGTTCAGTTTTATCAGTTTCCGACCAAATTTCACCATGACCACCAAGCGGTGCCGCACAGGGCATAGTTAGTTTGGTTCTCTCATTGCTACCATCACGTTTATCATATAGTCTGGTCCAAACTCACCAACACCATGACCATGGCTAAAACAGATGCGCTTTTGGCCTTTATCGAATGCTACCGGTCGTTAAAAAAAAACGGTCGGGTACGATGTGCACACATCGCCAAAACTGATGGAACTGAAGAAAATAGCGGAAATAATTTACCGAAAATTGAATGTAGCCTAAACACCTTCAGTTCAGATAAGTATGTACCTCCACAGATTTTTTTCACATATTTAGTACAGATATCTGCGCAGATAAACTGAAGATCTGTAGTCCCCTTTAAGGTTGTTGTGTAATATTTTAATACCAAATAACGATTATTTGCGAGGTGAGGGATTTTTCACGTAAATGAGGGATATTTAGAAAGCCTTCTTGTGACCAACACTTGTAGCGGTCTGCCAACTCTGCGCAGTGTGTTGTGTTGCAAGGCAGACTGTAATAATTACGGAAAATACGGAACAATACGAAACAATTGTGTGAATACACAATAAAATATTCTATTTAAATCCGATTTCATTTCAGTCTTATTTATTGAATTTGAAATCGGGTGAAAACAAACCATTTTAATTGCAAATTGTTTCCAAAACACATTCCCATCAACACAATTCACCACCACTATTGACTCCATTCCATGTTATTATTGCTATTGCCCAATAAGAAAAATATACTCCCAGTCCCGATCTAGCAGAACCGGACAACAAAACTTGAGAATTCCCAAAGGAAATTCATGAAGTAATCGACCCACTTCTGGTTCATAAGAAAGTAAACATTTAAGACGATCATGTTTGTATTCTAAATCGATTCTGCCAGTTTAAGTAAATAAGCGCGGAACCCTTTTAAACAAAATCAACAATTTCAGTTGCGAATTTCTAAACATCGTCCACCTTACCTTTTCATCTCTTGAAGAGATGATTATTTATGTATAACTAAGATCTTATCGGGTTGACCATCGTGAAGATGAAAGATTTCTATGATGGATCGGTCAAATTGTTGGGAAAGTTCAATTTTGGAATTGAGTTTAGCTTAGGTGGTTTAGTGTTCTTTTCTTTCATCAAAGAAGAGATGTTTTGATGACGCTGACGTTAGTTTACTTGCTGAAGTGATACCGCGGCCCTTTTTCCAACATTACAAAGTGCAGCTTCATTACAGCGTATTGATATGTATGCATCTTGAGCACATAGTACTACTTCTACTATTTGGTCTTGGGTTGTCAATGGATGTACATATGTAGCAGTTATTTTTCAATGTTTACATTCTTCAGTTCATGAAGATGTTTTGATTGCTTATGGACTTGAAGCATGGTTCGATGGGTGTCAAGAGGTTGGATATGAAAACGCGTAAGTACAGTGCGTGAGTGACCATTGAGGATGAGAAAAATGATGCAACACCGCACTGCTTGATGAGTGTACCTACTCTCAAATCCTCACTTACTTCATGGTCAATGTACCAATTCTGGGTCTATCGTGTTGCGGTATATCTAAAAAAGTTAGCACTACTTTATGTTCAATAGTTTTCGAGATATTTGCACTTGAAAAGACTAAAAAGCGGAAAATTGTAGCTTTTCTGGTGTATTTTCCAAAAGTGAGAGTATCTCAAAAACTATTGAGAATACAGAAAAAGTTGCACCAACCTTTTTAGGGTTTTGTAGTAAAAACAAAACCCTTATGAAATCGGTTAAATGTCTGTCCGTCTGTCCATCTGTCCGTCTGTCCATGAAATATCTCACGAACGGCTGAAGTTAATACATGAAATTTTGTGGGAATATGTAGAATTATTATAATTCGCCGGAGAAAGCGGTTCGTTGTAACAGGCTGACTTTAAGGGTAGGTCCCCGTAGAAGGGAAATGAAGGTCAAATTTTTTTTTTCATCTGGTATAGGCAAGTGGGGTATCATGAGAAAGGTAACACCGAGTACATACATATTTGGTATTTTCATAAAATTTGAAAAAAGAGGAAAGAAGGTAGAGGCGAAAATATGTGTTCCGAGTTTGCCCCCCCCCCCCCCTTGCATTTCGAAACCGTTATACTTAGAAATATGAAAATTTGCAGGAGAGCGGCATTTTACTAGCATAGAAAACCGAAAATGGTAGAATTTTGATATCTCATCAAAAAGGTTAATAATAGTACATTTCTCTAGTTACAGTTAGCACACCTGTGCATGGTTCAAACACGCTCGAGGTCAAAAGTACTGATGGCCAACGATAACCAACACCTTAGGCAATAATATGTTCTAAGTCTCGTTACAATCATATAATATGAATTGGCATATAAAATGTAAGACATTTTAATTATGTTTTTTTATCCATCTGAGTGGTATAAAGAAGAGCAAAGAGCTGATATTTATATACATACCAGAATAAGCGCTTGCTACGAAACCCTCGGATTGCGGGCGTAGCCCTCTATATTCCGGTTTTTTTTTATTGATCCGCTAATGATTCTTCTTCATTTTCGGTAGATTTTTGCAGTTAGTATATACCTATTTTACCGGCCGACACATTGTGGTTCGCGGCTTGGCTAATAATAATTTTATCGCTGTTAGGTATAGAGTGAGCAAAGCGAGCGTTCTCGGGCGGTATACTGAGGGTCGCAACTCCTTAAGCCCACGCAACGGGAGTGAGAAATCCACTCAAATTAAAACCTACTACTGGCCAAAGACGCGAACCACCATGCTTCACCCGGTCAAGTAGGAATGTTCCAAAACCCATTGATGATCAAAGACGCGAAGCAGTATGAGTTGCCCGATCAAGTAGGAATGTTACCTGCAATTCTAGATCGCGAATATAGTGCCTAGTGCCATAGGGTGGGTAACCCTTTTTTATACCCTAGACTTATAAAATAAATAACTGGCGCAACAGTCCAATTTGAACCATGGCCTCGAGATGAGTTAGCATCATCTTATTTTCTTGTACAGAGGTGTGTGATCCTGATCAGCAGCACGCTCAAGTTATCAAGAGTTATTTACCCCATAAATGGGTACTCATTTAACAGCTGAGTGGGCTCATAGTCCGACACGTAAATCCCCTTTCTTATCGAAAACTACCGCATTCAGCAGGAATCGAACTGGGGCCCAGTGCATAGAAGGCGAACGTGCTAACCATTGCACCATCCGGACTACTAGACTTATAGTATAGGGTATATTGTTTTTGTCACGACGAAAACGAAAATATGTAACACCTTAAAGGAGGCTCCGGAGGTATAGCAATGTGCATATACAAATGATCAGGGTCACCTCCTGATTCGATTTAGCCATGTCTGTCTGCCTGTCCGTCTGTCTGTCTGACCGTTCACACGATAACTTCTGATAGAATGAAGCTAGAGCCTTGAAATTTGCGCAAATATTGGTAGTATGATCTAGTTGGTTGAGTATTGAAAATGGGCATTATCAGGCCGTTAGAACGCCTGCCTCCCCTACATATGTAAAATAATGAAATGTATTTATAACTCCCGATTAAATAAACATGAAAAGCTCTAGCTTTGGTAGATTGCTCGTGAGGGTAATCTCATACTCTCCCGGGAAAACAAAATCGATCAGTTGAAAACTAACGGTAATTTTCTTACAAAGAGCCCCGTACTACCCTACTTTTCAGGTTTTTTATCTATAACTCTTGAGCCAATTGACATCTGATCTGATCTGATTTTTGGCATGTAACCCTGAGGTGGGTTTTAGTAAGTTAGGCATAATCAGATCAAACGAACGCCTACCTCCCCTACAAAATCCAAAAAATTTAATATTATGTACTTTAATTACGATAACTTTCGATAGAATGACACTAGCGAGTTTAAAATTTGGTAGAATGTTGGTAGTAAGATCTAATTAGTTGGTATTGAAAATGGGCAAGATCCGACCCAAGGATCTTATTTTAAGTTTCATTTGTAGGGGAGGTAGGGCCCTACAAATGACACTTAAAATAAGCGATAACTTACGACAAAATAAAGCTAGCGACTTGGTGAAATGTTTGTAGTAGGATCCAGTTGGCTAATATTGAAAATACGTAAAATCCGACCAACGAAAACCCTACTTCCCCTACAAATGAAACTTCAAATAGGCGATAACTTTCGATAGAGGGAAGCTAGAGACTTGAAATTTTGTTTAAATGTTTGAAGGGTGATCTAATTGGTTGGTGGCAATGATAGGCAAGATCCGGCACAAGGAAACCCCACCTCCCCTACAAGTGAAACTTCAAATAAGCGATAACTTTCGATAAAATGAAACTAGCGACTTGAAAAATTCGACAAATATTTGTAGAACGGGTTAATTGATTCTGAGAATGGTCAAGATCCTCCTGAATATACATATATAAGCTGGCCATATAGGAAACTCACTTTTAATGCATATAGTAGTTGCCAATTGTTTGGTATCACCACTAGGTCTGTATAAGTCTATACGCTTCGGCCTGGTTCTTTTTGACATCGGAATCGCCGACCCACAATTACCAAGAAGTTCGAGCCAGCCGGATCCGACGAGTATTTCCCCATGAAAACAGGGTTGTCATTCTGGGGTGGGTAACCCCAATTGTTTTTCTTTTTGAATTCGGAATTCGGAATCAGTGACCCAGAATTACCTTGTAGTTCGAGCCAGCCGGATCGGACGAGTATTTTCCCATGAAACCAGGGTTAATCCCATCCAGACGTTTAAATTTAGCTTCCTTTTCATCCGAAGTAGCTACTTTTTCTGAAATCAGCGGAATCAATTGCATTTCATGACCCCACAAAAGAGAAAGTTGCGTCATACTTTGGGGAGCTTCGTCCTACTATGGTGCGTACAAAATTACATAATGCATAATGGTAACAAAATCGTATCATACAATACTGAAAATACGTTTTCTATTTAAGGATATTTTTGCCAGCAGGATTATGCTTCCATTCATACGGTCAGACTTATAAAAAAGTATATTCTGGCTCAAAATGTGAATTTTATAGCCTGCTCCCGAACATTATTAAAAATGTGTGGGGATCACTTACTCGAAAAGTGGACAAAGGTAGCAAGCAGTTATTGAGGTTGAAAATAGCCCATTGAGGTCATTCAAGTCAGTTGGTATGATGTATGAACTTTCGCTAGGTAACGTGACATCCTTATACATATCCAAGTCGACCAATATTTTTGGCACAGAAGGAGGAGGAGGAAAGATACAAATTGAATATTATTTGTGTAAAAGCAGAATTTTACTTGTGACGACAAAAAAAACTTTTGATATGATTTTGGCTGCGTTTTGGGAAACTTACAGGATCAGACAATTTGACAGTGAGTAACAGAGATGTGAAGTATTGTATATCCGTAAGTTGAAGAGAGAGTGTCGCTTATCTGAGAGGATCTTTAGAGGAGAAATATACCGGAAAAATTTGTTGGTTCCTTTCCCCAGCCTATGATTTCTAAACAAATACATCTACCGGCCTCTCTGTCTCTTTCGCTCTAGTGCAATTACTAATAAACAGGCGTAAGGAAAATTGGTTGGTTGTCATTCTGCTCTCGGGATTCGCATGTAGATGGTTTGGCATAAGACGTGTGCGTCGAATGTGTGAATGTATCAGTTAAATGCATCTCTCTTTCACTTACGGATACACAATGCATTGCCATCTCTGTTGCTCACTGTCATTTCCTTAACCGGTCAGGCTTTCAGGACAGCGACCATGTTGGGCAAAATTATACCGCAGAGAATGAACAGGTTTGAGTCTCGTGTGTAGAGTGTGCAACACACAACACACACCCTTTCGCCGTTGGTGTTATCGAAGGGAGCGCTCCATTTCTGGCTCTTGTACTCAGCTATCTACTTCTGATTAAAAAGGTTAATTCGTTGATATTGGGATCGTGGGGGTTTGTGCTGCGTATTCGGTGGCGCTCATCCGCCAGTCATGCTGCTGAGGCCGCACTGTAGGGATACGTCCAGCAAAACTCTTTTAAAAAATCACTATTCCAGGCTTTTCCGGTTGTCCGATTTCAACGAAATTTGACACTTAGCTCTCTTGCGTTTTATTATATATAACATGATGATATTTTGGTCCTACTAATGGTGCATCAGGATGAAAGAACCTTCTTGACATTAAAGTGTTACATAGACAAAATGGGTATCATACGGTTTGTAGAGGCGAATGCATTTGACTTCCATTTGCAGAAAGAGAAACCAATAGTTGCGTTTGTTGTTTTGCGTTGTTGGCAACCCGAAACATGAGTGAAAATGCACGAATGCAATTGTGTGTGACCGAAAATGGTAGCTCACACATATGAAATTGATAAACCATGTCACACATAGAATGGCAACTAAAAAGCCTTCGGTATTTTAATCAACAGACACAACTGATTTGATGAGTTGTTGTCCTTATCACTCTAGAGTCTAGAGGGTATGTAATGGACGATTTGGTGGGCATCCGAAGATGTCCGCGCTAACGAGCTAAGCAGCGGCCTATGCTTGCTGTAGCTTAGTTCGGGAGACGAGGGCGGGGTTTTCGCCGCTCGTTGCCCCTGTCCCTTACGTAAATATTAACAATTCCATGGCCTAGGGAAGACAATACAAACGGGGCAGGTAGAAATGGGAAAACAATTAGGCGAAAAGGATGTAATGGTTGGCGGATGGCGGATGGCTCAGGAACCCTCGCGCTCTGCATCACGGTCTAAACCAAAGAGGATTGATAATTCTACAAGAGTTATCACTCCATATAACTTTCCCCTCTGCCAGGAGATTTCTATGAATTGACAAATTGTATAGACTTCGCAAGAAAGCTGACTCCGCCTCCGGCGGTAGATTTGTATGTATTGAGTCTCTTGTGTATCTATACTGTGAAGTTTATACTATGTTTATACAATTTGTCAACACATACAAATCTCCTGGCAGAGGCGAAACTTCTATGGAGTGATAACTCTTATGGAATCTGTACTATTTGGTCTAAACATTATTTTGCACTGAGTGAGAGCTCTTTTTATTGTTCCTCTATGCTTGCATTTTCCCTTCTCACTTCTTACCGGTTTTCAAGCGGAAAAAATATCCACACGAGTTATCTTCGAGTGGAAATCGGTCACTACGATGTAGAGACTTTTTAAAATTTGTTAGTACCGAGGTAGCGAAATTGGTTCGTGCTTTTGGCAGTTTTTGTATGAGATTTCGGTCGAAAACCTGGTCTTAGTACCTAGCTTAGGGAAAAAGGACGTTCATGGCAATGAAGTGATATATCGGCAGCATGTTACCGTTGTCATGTGTCATCTAAAGACACACCGATTGTGTATATTTGCATGGGATGGGACTCTTTTATGTTTTTTGAATTTAACTCCTCCTTCTCTTAATTATTTTCTCTGAGGTATTTGCTATAAACTCCATTCCTTCGAGAAGTTGCAAGCGATCAAGGATAAGATGGACATAATCACATCAAAGGACGCCTACCTCCCCTAAAAATGCTATCTCGAACATAAAATGGAGGTAGCGAATAGAAATTTAGGTGAAATGTTTGTAGTGCGTTAATTGATTTTTGGAATGGATAAGGTCCGATCAAATCAATGCCTATCAGGGCAGAAAAAGTTGTTCTAAAATAAAAGGAGCACACTCGACCCAAAATTCCTTCCCTGCAAAGGTTCCATTGTATCCTCATTGGCTAACATGTCGTATAGCATATCATTACACACATCGTATAATTTTTTCAAGCAGAATGGAAGAAACTGGAATTACGGAACAAAAAAAAGTGTGCTGCTTGTGGCACCTGGACTGGAACTGGCTTCCGGAAACTTTTGCCTTACAAAAAAATAGCGAGAAAAAATAAACGTGGATGTTGCCGAATGCAGTGACCTGGCGATAGAAGCAGAACTTATTGTAATTCTTCTGCTATCTCCAAGGCAAAATTTAGGAAGGACTATTTTGCACTATGGGAACAAATTCGAGTATACAATGGAAAGTATTGGAGTTTTCCCATCGAGGGCCTTGTCACGTTATACAAAACAGTATGGAAAAACTCTATTTTGCCGCACTTTTCCAGTCGTTTGACGGACTCGACTTCGGCAAAAATTATTCAGTGCCAAATTATTTGCAATGAACCAAAAACTCTGGACGTGTGGCACCTTCAGGAAGATCAGGGCTACAAACTCCAGCATTACCGAAACTTCGGAAATTTTGGTAATTTTTTGTTCACAAATATGGTAAACATAAATATATGTATATGTATTTTTTTCCAGTACCACTAATGTACGATATAGGAATAATGTTGAAGGGCATAGGTTTGCCAAGATTTTCGATAATTAACATCTACGGCACACTTCTAATGCGCTGCGGAAATTACTCAATGGGGCGGAGTGGGACCACTCCCTAGTGATTTTGGGCTGAATATGGTACGCTAGATTCCACCACATATAAAACTCGCGCCAAGGGGGATACAAGCTTCGGGCTACCGATGAGCACGAACAGCGTCGATGTAATTCCGAAAAAGTTCGGCCGAAAAAAAGGAGAACCGCCGCCCCCGTTCAGGACTCGGAACCCGCACCCTTGAATGCCGCGAATTTCGACCTTATCATTGACATAGATCCTGGCATACAGAATTACATGGGACGACCGGTAGCGCAGTGTGTTGAGGCATCAGTCTCATGTTTGACTACCGGCGTTTCGGGTTCGAGTCCGGTCCACGACGACGTTCGTGGCCATGGATGTGCAGGAGGTGCATGTTGGCAACTGCATTCTCTGAAACCAATTTATGCCGACGAAACTTCAACGGGGCCACATGGAACAGTTAACGCGCTATGCCCCACAAGAGGTTAGGGCAATTGAGTAGTAGTATGCTCTTTTCGAAGAGTTGTTGCAGGGAGAGATGGCCGGCAGGAAAAGTGGCTGGTTCCCGGAGCAACATTCAAGCAATGAATATACGTGCTTGGCGCAGGAAACGAAACACTTAAATTCGAATACGAACTCTTCAAAAAGCGAAAACGACCAGAGCTTGCATCGCCAAAGTGTAGTGGCGATCATAATCAATTTGCTAGAGAGCAACAAGGAATGTTCATCGATTGCCAGAAAATGTACGGACGACGTTGTATGGCTCGACTGAAATCGTATGGATACATACGGAGAAGGCGCGCGATCAATGTTCTAGTATCACAAATGCTACGCAGAGGCCCAAAGAGGAGAATTTTGCTTTGCTGGAGCGATGGTTCCTTAGAGCAAGGAGTCTTCCATGGGTACACTAAAATAACTACGTTCCCACAACTGGAAACAGCGTTCAGACGACACCCCTACAAACCCAAAGTTGTCAGAACAGACGAATACATGACGTCGCAAACATGCAGAAATAGAGAATCACTTATACGAGCCTGGGAGTTGATGGCCATATTTTTGTCCTATGTTCTGTCATCGTCTACATTTCAACTTGCTCTGCTCCGTTAAGTGAACGAAAATATATTACCAGCTTGGTAAAGATTTTAACGGTATCTCTTTTGTTTTCCGGTAGCTACATGAGTCACCCGGTAGATCAGTGCGTAGAGGCATCAGTCTCATATCTCACTACCGGCGTTTCGGGTTCGAATCCCGTCGACGACGACGTTCGTGGCCATGGATGTTTGTGTTGTCTTCCCCCTGTGGTGCGGGGCGTTATAATAAACCACAGCATCTCCCGACCTGTCGCAGGTAGGCGGCTAAATGGGGGAGCAGGAGGTGCATGCTGGCGACTGCATCCTCCGAAACTAGCTTATGCCAACGAAACGTCAACCATGCCACATGGAACTGTTGACGCGCTATGCCCCACAAGGAGTTAGGGCAATTAAGTATCATGATCTGACGTTTGCAACCAGTTTTCCCGATGCTGGCAAATGGGCTATACTCATGTACAAATATCACATTATGCAACTGTGTGCTGTCGTTGTATGGGTCGAATTGGTAATTCGAACAAGAGGAAAGACGATTAAGTAGCCGGCTACGGTAGGTTTATGCGTTCTAAAGCTTACAGTATATATTTTACTAATGATCTTTTTGATTTAGGATCACCGATTAGATCGGTGAAAAGTTCCTAAACACAAGTCAACAATGGGTAAGTCACATATGCCCACACGCCCAATTCGAAAACGAGCTTACAATTTTGTTGAAATCATTTCAGATGCACATGGACTGGCCAGCTTACTGGAATTATCAAATCGCGAATTGTGCGATCCCCTTATATTCGACGAACTACACAATGAGCGTGTACAAACTGGAGATTCTGAAGAAGCAGAAACTACTCTAAATAAACTCGGGTAAGTATTTTATTCTATTCAAATATGTATTTGATCGCATGCATCTCTTCTCCTTCAGATTCTCATGTATCTCGTGCATTTCCTGCAACAATTCGCTCGACACAATGCTATATAAAACATAAAATGGACTCATCAAACTTAAGGTCGCCACACACGACAACCATTTTGGTGGCGAGCATGCATCGAACCACGTGAAACTCAATAAAAACCCGGAGTCCGAAGCATATATACCCTAGACTTGTACAGACCTAGTGGTGATACCAAAAGTACCAATTGGTAACGACCATATGCATTCAAAGTGAGTTTCCTATACGGCCAGTTTATATATATCATTATTGCCACCAACAAATAAGATCATGCTTCAAAGATTTAAACAAAATTTCAAGCCTTTAGCTTCACTCTATCGGCAGTTATCGCTTATTTGAAGTTTCATTTGTAGGGGAGGTAGGGGTTCCTTAGGTTTGATCTAACCCATCTTAAATACCAACTAACCCGATCTCACTTCAAACATATGACCAAAACTTCAAGTCACTGGCTTGATTCTGTCAAAAGTTATCGCTTATTGAAGTTGCATTTGTAGGGGAGGTAGGGGTCGCTTTGGTCGGATCTTACCCATTTTCAATACCAACCAAGTAGATCCTACTAACAACATTTTGTCAAATTTTCAACTCGCTAGTGTAATTTTATCGAAAGTTATCGTAATTAAAAGAATATTTAATTTTTTGAAATTTGTAGGGGAGGTAGGCGTTCCCTTCATTTGATTATGCCCAACTTACTAGAACTTAAGCATCTTCTTACTCCAGGGTTACATGCCAAAAATCAGGTGTCTTCGTCAATTTGTTCAAGAGTTATAGACAAAAAACCCGAAAAGTAGGGTAGTACGGGGTTCTTTGTAAGAAAATTACCGTTAGTTTTCAGCTGATCGATTTTATTTTTTTAGGGAAGTAGAAGATTATCCTCACGAGCAATCTGCCAAAGCTAGAGCTTTTTATGTTTATTTAATCGGGAGTTATAGATACATTTAATTATTTTACATATATAGGGGAGGTAGGTGTTCTCTTGGCCTGATCATGCCCATTTTCAATACCAAGAAGATTATACTTCCAACATTTGACCAAAATTTCAAGTCTCTAGCTTCATTCTATCGAAAGTTATCGTGCGAACGGACAGACAGACGGACAGACAGACATGGCTAAATCGAATCAGGACGTGATCATTTATATACCTATATATACATTGCTATACCTCCGGAGCCTCCTTTAAGGTGTTACATATTTTCGTCGTGACAAAAACAATATACCCTATACTAAAAGTCTAGGGTATAACTATACTAAAAGTCTAGGGTATAAAAAGAATCCCCTCATTTCCACTATTTCATGATATTTGATGGTTCGATGGAAGTTCGGTAGTGGTTCTGCGCGATCATGTGTTTAGCAGTGATCTTTGCCTTGTCAACGTTGTACATCGGAAGATCCCAAACAGATTTTAGAGAACGCACGACTTATTCAACATGCGGATACGTCAGCTGTCGTAAATCTTGTTTAGTCTTAGTAGTGCTAGATTGTAAGGCAAAAAATCAAACATGGCAATGCCATGCAACGTATATTATATGGACGCTAGGGTGTAATCTAAACAGACGGCAACCGAACTAGCCAGGACGAGTTTCTAGTATTTCCACACCCATAGGAACTCGTTCTGAAAAACGGTGTCAATGCCGCCCACCCGTGTTTCGGCCGCGCGTGTTCTAAACTATTTTTATTCCATTGCAACGCGCGTAATATCTTAAAGCGAACAGTGAATTGCGATTTTCACCGTAGGGATTTTTTCGATTCTCGATGCTTCTCAATACCTCCTAATCTTTCATTGCATCGTTTTTTTAGAAAACCGATGAATTTGAATGACTTGTGATGATAATACATCATCCGTATCTAGAACATATAGAAAATGCGCACACGTGTGAGAGAAATTTACTTCAAAGCAGCCACTTCAAATGAGGTTCAAATTTGTATTCATATATCTTTAACAGCAGCTACTTCGAGAGTAATATTAAAATGACATCCCGCAGACAAATTCGATAGATACATCACATGGACGTATGCGCAGTGTACAACGCTCAATTAAGCGATTATGGTAAAGATGCATATAATTAGATTCTTCTTAAGATTAGATTTTGTTACAATTCAAAGATTTGTAAAAAAAAACGAATAGAACCTAGTGTTAGAAAAATGTAATTAATGATCAGAGCGGAATGGATGTTCGTCCAACCACAAAAGTTCTCGGATGAGAAGAATAGGGGATATCTTTCGTCGCTCCAAACATTAAATTATTCCAGGGTGAAGTGTGTCTTAGAATAGGGGCCAAAAGTATCTAAATCATGAGGTTGAACTTGGTGGATACTGAATATTACTCTTAACTTAGGTTAGATTAGAGAGGATGCCGTGCAGAGTACAGCACACATAGACCACCCTGGGTTCATTGTAATACCTCATAAGTTCAAAGACCGTGAGAGTCTAGTCGACAAACTATCCGGAGCTGTCATTAAAGCGAAGTAGATGACCAGCATTTACGCCTTTCAAGTCATCAAAGGCAAAAAAGTAGAAAAACCCTAGAGTTTTCTTTCTTTTACTAGCAAGAGCAGGACAGGTGCAGAGGAAGTGAAGTATTGTTTCTTCTTCTTCCTTATCCTCACAGCTGTGCAATAGTCATTGAATGGAAGCCGCAGACGTCTAGCATACTCACCCATCAGGTAATGCCCAGTGATAATCCCACGACCTTTCTGAAATGCTTTCTCTACAGCATCAGCAGCCCTGAGGAACGATGAGATTGAAGGTTGGCCAAATCTGTCTACATAGTTGTATTGCAGGTACTACCGTTTAGCCATCCGACGTTAGCACGGCCGAGTACGCTTGTCTTGACTAGATTCTTGCATGGTGTGTAGGTTAGAGTGGCTGTTACTTCCCAGCAGAGAAAAAACGCAAATAGCGCTAAGTGCGCGCCATTTTGATGCTACACGCCTCATAAGAAGAATAAACCGCTGCTTTCAAGAACGTTCTGAGGTATTCGTCCTCAGATCCATCCTGTGGAATTAAGAAAACGTATTATCTCCCCGATACGCTTCGAGGAGATGTCGTATATGTATATCTTGGAAGAAAGCACTGCCCAGTTCTTGATGTCTGATTCTTGCAAAAGCCCATTTGCACAAGAAATGGATAAAAGTTTCCTTCTCCTCCTCATTCCTGCAGCTTCGGCAGAAAATGTTGTAATGTACCTATACCCAATCTGGCCACGTGCATTCCCACCGGCCAATGCCCCGTCGCAACCGCTGTAACTTCTCTTCAGAATGGCATTAGTTTTGCGTGCGTTGTATGACAGTCATAGTTTCTTAGACGTGGCACACGTTGTCAGTGCGCCCCATCTTTCACTAGCCCGTGTCATCAAATGTGTATGAATCTCCTTTTTTACGGCACTAAACGGCGGGTGGACAGTCATCGCGTAGGACTCGTATAGTGCAGAGCCTTGTCTCGCCAGTTGATCGGCCCTCTCGTTCCCCTCTACGTTCCTATGTCCTGGAACCCGTAGAAGAGAAACTCTGAAGAGGTCGGCCAGTCCAGCCTGTGGGGGGGCGACTTCAATATCTGAGGCGCCAAATTTTAATGATGGGTTTTAATCAAATTTGGTCTGAAATGAACGGATTTGAAGTCCTTTTCAGCGGAATCTTAACTAATCGTACATTAATCGCTTTTCAAGCTCACATATCTCTGAAACCAATGCTACAAATGGAAAAATTTAGTAGTGAATAGTTGAAGATACTTCTATTTCAAGTTCAACTAGCCCAATACTTTTCAAATTGGCCCGTTTTTAGTGTAGTTGTGAGTGAAAATGCAGACATGACTTTTTAGCGATTTGAGCCTGAATAGCTATATCTGGATAAATATAACAGCGAAAAGTTTTGGTTTAGCCTCAATTCGTAGATATTTTTACCTTATTTATAAAAGTTTTGCTAAAAAAAAGCTTTTTACTTTTAACTTATTTAATAAAAAATATCTTTTTAAATTAATAACAAAATCTGAAGAAATGTGAATATCTTTTGAACTAATGATCGTTCGGAATTGCGGTTGATTTGATTCGACTCAGAATGACCAAATACATTAAGAACCAACCTAAAACTGGCATAAAAGCCTTTTATTTTCAACTTTCTTATCAAAAAAAGCCCATTTAACTAATAAAACAATCTGGAAAAATGTGTATATTTTTTGAACTAGTGATCGTATGGAATTGCGGTTAATTTCATTCGACTAAAAATGACCAAATACTTTAGGAATCAGCCTAAAATGTCATATAAGTTGCTTGAACTTTGAAATTACGGAGGAAATAAATCATTTAATTAACTATTAAATTAGTCTGACAAAAAACTTAGCAAAACTTTTATAAACAAGGTTCAAGTATCTACGAATTGAGGCTAGACCAAAGCTTTCAACTGTTATATTTACCGAGATAGAGCTATTAAGGCTCAAATCGCTAAAAAAAACCATTTCTGCATTTTCGCTCGCAACAACACTAAAAACGGGCCGATGTGAAAAATATTGAGCTATTTGAACTTTAAATAGAAGTATCTTCAACTTTTCCCTACTGAGTTTTTCCATGTGTAGCATCGGTTTCCGAGATATGTGAGCTTGAAAAGCGATATAGTGTGATTTTTCTGCAAAGCCTCAAAAAGTGACGTTTTTCGACTATCGATTTTGATTATACTATTAAACCGAATTTAACTTTGAGCAATGCTTTTGTTAAAGAATTTAACGCTCGTTAATTTACATCCTATTAAGTTTTTTGATCCGAGGCACCGTTTACAAATTATGAGGACAATATTAATAAAAGGGCTCAAATTTCGCGGTTTTTCGCCCGCCCAGCCTGTCTACCGCGGGGCTCAAGATGGCTCCATCTCTTAAAATGAATTTACGGGGACCACCAACAATCATACCAAATGGTATTTCTCTATCATATTTTGCAAGGTCAAATCGCTTAGCGTCCCAACTATTTGAAGTTGGAACTTTTGTATGGGAAAACCCAGTGCTTGCATCGTATATAGAATAAATTTCCGCTTTAGGTAGTTACGAACCTACTATAATACATTATCATTTAATTTTATATTTTCAGGCCACTCGTATTTTAGATTTAGCGTGAATGAGCCGCCGATAAAATTTGGCGCCTGAGATATTGAAGTCGTGCCCAGCCAGTTCACTGCGGCATTGTTTGGCTATTTTCGATGAAATTGTTATTGATTCCAAAGCCTTAATCACGGACTGGCTATATGAGAAAATGGCGACACTACTAGTGGTTCCTGTGCTGTGCTTCAGGATCCTACACGCTTCCCTTATTGCTACTTGCTAACACTTTAGCTTGAAATACGCTTGCATTGTCTGGGAGGCGAAAAGGCCTTGATGGTCTGAGATCCTCAGAAAAGATACCCGCACCGACTTCACAATCCATTTTAGAGCCATCAGTGAATATTTTGTAGTCGTATCTCCCGATCACCTCTCCGTCACTCCATTCCGCTCTCGTTGGGAACCTTGTTACGAGGTGCTTGTCAAAATCTACTTCGGCGACGATATAATCTGTTGGCAACATATCTCGAACTCCGACAGGTAGAGTCTCCAGTATATTGCTATGCCCATATGGTTTGGACGTCCAACATCAAGACTCCCTTAGTCTGACAGCGCTGCACGCGGTGCTGAATTTTATTTGTAGGTCTAAAGGGAGTAGATCTAGGATAATATTTAGTGCGTCCGCTGGACATGAACCCATAGCTCCCGTGACTGTGATACAAGCGGTTCTTTGCACTTTGCTCAATATGCCAATATTACACTTCTAACGAAGAGGACCAGTGCACTCCGTAAGCGAGAATTGGTCGCACTACAGCCGTCTACAGCCATAAAATCATCTTTGGCTGAAAACCCCAGCTTCTGCCGCATATACATATATGCTTGCCTTGTACGGTGCTCAATGTTCATTTTCCAGTCGAGAATGACTCCGCTTTTTAGCATCGCTACTATCCAGCTGCTAAAAGAAGTCTCCACCCCAAGCTCGGTGAGGGACTCCTGAATGAGATCAGTTCGGATGCTATTAAACGCGCCCTCAATGTCCAAGAAAGCGGCTAGAGTGTATTGTTTGTAGTACAAGTCATGCTCAATCGTGTGTACCACCTCATAGAAAGCCGTCTCCGTCGATTTCCCTTTGAGGTACGCATGCTGACCTTTTGAAATTGGCGATTTCAACAAACGCTGCCTTCGGAATGAACATGACGAGTACACGTCTCCAAGACCTGGGTACGTGGTATGCAGCTTCTGAACATGGCCACTAACCATGAAGTTACCATGTATTGTAACTGCTGAACCGTGACCGCACAAAATGCCATCAAGACCCGGAGACTTGTACAGCGAGAAACTGTTGATGCCCCAAGTCGTTCTCTTTTCTGCGATTATCGATTCTATTTCCTCTCAAGAAAAGGACTGCTCACCTGACCAGTCGGTGACGCAGCGGTCCTTGCTGCCCGTGAAGAGTGTTGTCATAAGGAGTTCAAGGGTTTCAGCCGCCGATTCGGTCCAGGTCCGTCCGGTCTGTTGATGAATGACAACCAGTTATGGCTTTTAGAAAGAATCTTGTGCAGCCTTGCTGATTCTTGCGTACACATCTACAGGCATTCCGATAGTACGAAGACACCCCATGTCCACACAAGTCGTACCCGTCCGAGCCAGCTCGTTCGCCTTACAGTTACCGCTGACCCCACTATGCCCCGGAATCCAGCAAAAAGTGATGTAATCTTTTGGGACATTACGACCCAGCCATTCTAACACCTAGTACGCACTGCGACTCTTGAATAGTTTCTTTTGCGTCTCGCCAGAATCTCACCTGCCTCGATCAATTGCAAGATGCAGAAAATACATACAAAATTCACAGCGAACAATGAGTCAACGCAGGCGAGACGCAAAAGAATCTATTCTTCCGTTTTTGAGTCATCAATGAAGAAGTTGACGACTTCCATCTCTGAAGTACTATTTATCATACTTCCCACTCCTGACTCGAAGGTATGAGGCTAGTGTAGCCTTTATCGAGGAAGTACACCGGAAGGGTATAATCCGTTTCCTCAGGACTATCCAAATTGCACAGTATAGCAGAGTGACCATTGATAAACTCTATGTAGGGTCTTAACTTCCTCGTGTACAGTACACTATTATAGAAGAACAGCGTTGTAGTTGTAGTTGCAATCGACTCTTATGGCTGCTACAGACAATAGCACATTTTCTTATTTCATATGTAAACTAAAAGCTTAGTGTATTCCATATTTTCATCAAAAGGGGGGTATTTTTAGTTTCCGGGGCCCGGGGTGAAAAAATCGTTTTTCACTCGGATTTTTTGTCACTTATCACTCGCGTCACCCGAAGACTCTCAAATTTGCAAAAAAAAAATTTTTTTTTTTAATTTTTATATATTTTTTTAATTTTTTTTTATTTTTAATCTTAATTTTTTAATTTTTTTTCCTTAATTTCTTGTTCTAATGATTTATACTGAGTGTTTGGTGTGTTTAAAACTGATCAAAACGCTGTTACACGCAGAGCGAGCGAAGCGAGCGTTCATGTTTGTGCGATATTGAGGGTTGCGATCCCTTAAGCGCGGAGCGAGCGTAGCGAGCGGAGCCCACGCAAGGGGATTTGCGAATATTTCAATTTTCCATGCCTCCAATATTCCAAACACTCAGTATAAATTATGAAAAAAAAAATTAAAAAAAAAAAAAATTAAAACTTAAAACAAAAATTAAAAATAAAAATTTAAAAAAATTTTTTTTTTTTGCAAATTCTCGACTTTTAGAGTGACGCGAGTGAAAAGTGACAAAAATCCGAGTGAAAAGTGATTCCCCCAGCCGGGGCCCCGGAAACTAAAAGGTTGCCTTTTTTTCTAATTTAATCATTAATCCATGTCGTATTTGTTTATGTTCATTGAAACTGATTGACGATAGCAACCGTCCGACGACAGAGTAACAAATCACATTCGTTGTATGTATGTGATTCAAGTCATGTTAGCCGAACAAGTTTTTCCGGTAAAAATTGACATCCACCGATTAAAATTACAAACTAATGTTAATCAAAATATGTAATATACACACAGAGAACAAGTACATCAAGAGCTACAAACCTGCCTTTCACACACTCGGTTTGGTATATTATAATGAACAAATTATTGCGTATCAGCTAATCTAATATCTACAAATGCAACGTGTGTATCCAATAGGCCAAATGAGTTAATTATCAGTGAAGTATGCACTATACGCAGAATCACTCTATAAAGAAACACGAACAAACGCAGAGTGGTGATAAATCCTAAAATTCCGGTCCTGTGATATTTGAACTTGGATGAACCATTGAACCAACACGTATCTGTATATTTCGAGGATTATGGTGGGAATTTCAAACCGTTTTGAAAACGTATTTTTTGTTAAACTGAACGCACTCAGGGCACTTGATTAACCAACAATCTTCTAGTATTTGTCACTGATAATACGCACTATATCATTCACCAATTCGTTGCAGTAAACTCGAGCAATGCGTCGCGCTAAACTAAACACTCCGTACGAAATGTTGGCACTTGCTTGGCACTTGTCTACCACAGGCGGTCACAATATTGATTATTTTTTGAAGAAAAAAAAAATGTCTTGTCTATATATCTTAAGGGTGATAGCTTGTTATTTTTTCCATACAAACGGAGAAACAAAAATGGGGGTCCCCGCCCTAGGACTTGCCGTTGAGAAGTTCAGCAACAACTTGATGCACGTGAAACAGGGGTTGTTTACCAAAAGGATATGCATAACCCCTCGCCCGATTGCCGCCACCACCATCCGCTTTCAAATAACGTATCCGGATGAAGAGTATTCCCGCCAAAGTCTCACTCTTCATTCAGGAGAACAGTAAATTCAAAACAATTCCAGAAATTCTTCGGGCAATAGGAACCATTTCGGCTTCAAAGACCATCCACTACCGCCGCCAGTACCACTTTGTTTCGCATCACATATGAGTGCTCTACGTACTATATTTCGACGACTTCCAAAAAGGGAAGACGGCGGTCACCCCTGCGTGTGTGCACTTTCCAACTCTTCACATTCTACCAATTACGTATACCGTTCATCCATGCGCTTTGTTCGCTGAGGCCGGATTGTTTAGGGGGTTCGACAATTTAATGCTGCACGTAGTTCCTGCGGGAGTTGTAATCACTGCAATCAGCATGGCATCATCCCCAGAATTGTTGCACCCGAATGACCTGGAATGGGAATGCATCAACGACGGGATGATGTCGACTGATGTCGCCGGTTGGTATTGTTGATGAGATGTGGTGATGATGCACTTGCCGCATACTGCATGGAAAATTACGGACAGGGATGCGGACTTTTGATTCAGAGAAAGTTTTTAGATGCGTTTAATTTTCTAGTGAGTAATTCTAATTACATGTAGTGGTATGGCTCATACAACCCACAAAAAATCCCCTTAGAAACCCCCACCATCTGTCCTTGGCTTATTTTCAATTAACTCGATATCGGTTTTGATTGATTGGCTAGCTATTGCTAAGCTAAAAGAGCCATTGGCTAATCCAGTCGCCATGCAATCAATCATATCTATGCCCGGCTATCTCCTCATGCGAAATTACACTTTGTTGCCCCCGTTGCGTTTCTACGAAAGACCTCCGGGCGAATCTGTGCCAATAATTAGATCTATTATCAGATAGACCAGTAGATATTTTGCGTTTTGTTGCACTCTCGTTTAATATGCAATTGTGTCAATTGACTGATCCCGACCAGATTGCTCGCTAGCTCAATCCCCGTAGTACACAGAATGTTGAGTGACGTGGTTACATAGTGGGCTAACGACCGATTGATGCAGAGCAGATGATGGATAGTATTACCACAAATGACTGTGATACATATTATACATGCAATCAGAAATGTGATGTGAAGGTTATGTGACTTCCATGCAGACCACCACCTACCGCTACCATGGATGAATTGCATCGTCATATTGATTACTCGACTAGAAAGTAAATAGCACAGACTGACTCCTACTGAGTTCTAATACGTATTTCTGTATTTTATTTTTTTATTCATTCATACAGAACGCCACGTTTGCATAAAGAGACTCTGTCGGGAGACATCAACAGGCGAATAAAATCGGATTAGCCTCATTTGAACGCCGAATTGGTGATGCGTCTTTAGAAGAATTAGTCCGTGCAAAAGTAAGACAGCTATTCACTGACGAAAGAAGTTACTCGCCTGGATCGAGTTCACCGCAAATACACCACAAAACATATACGAGTGTATAAACTCCTGAAATTATACTCGTATACTCGTATATTTTAAAAATTGAATGGCAAACTTGTTCACTTGAACTTTCGTATAGTGAGATCAGTACATACGAGTATGTAGTTAATTAATTGTATACCTCATCCATGAACGTATTCTGAGTCAATAACCTGCATAAAATCAAAGGGTGATACATACTACAAGAAGATGACAACGGGACCGACGCTAACCGCCACTTAATCGAGTAATTAAGAGGTCGTTAAGGTACTACTACTTTGCATGCGAGATTTCGCGAGCTTGCAAAAACGACTCACCGCAACCATATCACGTGTCTCTGTATGATGCACTCGTTGAAGTGATTAAACGTATGTGTATATGTGACAGTGTAAGATGCAAGAAGTTCATACACAAAGGGCGACCTACAGACGCTCAATTAAGAAAAGCCCACATCCCCGCGAACGGACGAACGAACAAGTTTATCCGAAGACCCATTTAAATGGACTTTCTTTTGAAGTCAGTTGGCACATATGATACTTGAGCTTCCCGACGGAATATGCAAAGTACATAGTCTATCTCTGCGCATTTCAGGGAAAGAATCGCTTGGTGTAATCAAGCACAATGCTTTCAAGTCAAATCTCCCTTGGCCGATCACCATAATTCAAAAAAAAATTTGTTAGTGAGTGGCGAAGGCAGAATTCTCAAACGTGTAACCATGAAACGGTTGTGGGTCCCAATGATTTCCTTCTCTATAAAACTTCACTTAAAATTTTGAGTCAAGAACTTTGAACTTGTTGATTACCTCTTACCAAGTTTTTCCATCAAACGAACTGACATAACTGTATTGTATTGTATATTGTTGATCGTACAGTTTTGACGTGATAAACGTCTTTGAGGAGTATGTCGAAAAAGCTCGGGACGGTATTAGAAATGCTTTGAAACCCGTTTAGAGATCGCAGTGCCCCCGTGATTAATTTTCATCTGAAAGCTTATTGCATATTCCAACTAAGCTTTGTCCTAAATTCCATTCAATAAATTATAATTATTGTCAAAAACATACTGGGTTGCCGCTGTTGTACCCATAGCGACCGAAGCTAGTGTTCTTTGGGTGTATTCTGAAGGTAGAAGCTATTCGAATGCGGAAATCGCGTAGCGAGTGGAGCCCACACAAGATGGTGTTGATTATTGATGAATATTATAGTTCGGAAAAGTTTCTGCAACGGCGGCAACCCAGTTTGGATCGCATAAGCTTTTGTGAGTTGCTACCAACCGCATCGATGACAGCGGTTGTAACTATTCAGCAGTCGCTTAGTTCCGCTTGGATTACGGCGTACAGTGGGACGAAATCGGTAATTTTCTGGACATGGCCTTTTCGGCCAGATCCTTAGCTATAAAAACTACAATATGGATGCATTGTATTTTTTCCTGCTGAATCGAATGACGAAGTCCGTTTTGTGATAGGTGCGATGTGAAAGAAGATAAAGCACATTAAATAATGGTTTTAGGTTGTATTTATTATTATACCCTTCACGGATGTGATTTACTTCATGACAATGTTCATGAAGTTTGCAACGCACAGAAGGAAGCATCTTCGACCATATAAACTACATATATAAATATATTGTTGGTCAGTATGATGAGACGAGTCGATTAAGCTTTGTTCGTCTGTCTGTCTAGTTCTATGCAAACTAAACTAGTCCCCCAGTTTTAAAGCTATCGAGCTGAAGTTTTGTACAAAGCCTTCTTTTTATTGCACGCTATATATATGTCGGAACCAATGGAATCGGACCACTACGTCATATAGACGCCATAGGAACGATAGGTCCAAAAATTCGTCTTTGTGAAAAAAACTTTTTTATTTCTAAAGGTATCTTTTTCAAATTTCACACTAATCAATAGTAGTATTTTTAGTCAAATCACACTCCCGAATTTAGTTGAAATTGGACTACTCTATCGTATAGCTGTCATAGGAACGACCGTTACAAAAGCAAGTTTTTGTTAGAAAAACTTTTTTTATTTCTGAAGATATCTTTACCAAAATTCATATTATTTAATCATATTGACTGTCAAACCAAGTTTATAAATTTTGTTGAAATCGTCCCACTATTTCAAGTTTTAATCAACCTCCATTACAGAATTTTCAGCTAATTCCTCTTCAGTGGCATCAACTTTTAACCCAGCTTTTGAGGTTGCATCTCTCAAAATGCAGTATTGTGACTTACTTAGATTGATGGATGTACTCAAAACAAGTGCGTTCTCCACAGACAATGAAATCGGATCATATTTTTCACCAGCCCCGCACATTTTCTTAAGATCTTCCGGATCGTTCGAATATTCCAATACTTTGGAAATGATTTTTGCTTTTATATTACTTCCTTCTTGACTTAAACTTATTTTCGAAGCAAAAAGTAGTTCCTCCCCCGAATAGGATGCCCTCAACTGTTCAACCCTACGAATTTTTGCATCTCAGATAGTTCACCGAATGGCTTATGCGTATCGTTGATCTCTTCCTCTTCGAAGGGGTATTTAAACGTTTTGTTTTAACCAAGCCATGACTCAAAACAATCAATGAGAATAGACGCTAATTATCTTTAAAAGTTATAATTATTTAATTACCCGAATTTATTACGTATATTTTCCAACCAGTTTTTACAGGTAACGATACGATAATAACTGCGTTTTACTTGACTTTAGCCCTGGAGATCACTTGTTTTAAACATTATTTCCGGCCGTTAGGGGTCGAACTGTAAACAAACGATGTAAACGTATCGGTTTAGTTAGTTTTGGCTCTAACTTCGGAACATTCCTGTTTCGCGAATATTATTTTAGGTGAATTCTCTCTATTGCATTTAGGGAGAATTTTTAAAATTCCTTAATTGCGGGATTTCCGCTTAAGGAATTGAATAAGTGTGGACATACCCTTAGCTCTACAGGTAACAAAGTCTGGCCCCCTCCGAACTCGAAATCTAGGTCCGCCACTGATCTTTCATATTTAGTACCTCTAAGTATGGAGTAGTAAGTTCACGAACAAGTACTAACACTAAAACGATTTTGATAAAGCGCCTTTTAGTTACATGATATAAACGCGGCGACCGGTAGCCCAGTGCGTAGAGGCGTCAGTTTCATGTTTGACTATGGTCGTTGTGAGTTTAAGTCCTGTCCACGGTGTTCGTGACCATGGATGTTTGGGGAAATCATCCCTCTGTGGTGTGGGGCGTAATAGTAAGCCACAACATCTCCCGACTTGTCGGTGTCGCAGGTAGGTGGCTAAATGGGAGCAGGAAGTGCATGCTGGCAACGTGCATTGTCCGAAACTGGTTTATGCCAACGAAACGTCAGCTAACATGGAATAGTTGACGCACTATGCCCTACTAGGAATTAGGACAAATGGGTACATATACTATCATATAGATTCGTCGCTCCGAAATATAAAGTTGACGGATGGCTTGAATAGAGATATGGGCTGATGAATTTAATATCGAAGATTAATTCGGGGAAGCGTAATTGAAAGAATACCTTACTTTCGACTTTCCATCCCGAGAGTGGAAAAAATAGAGAATGTAATTTTTAAATAATTGACTATTTTAATGGTCGATTATTGTTGCCAAATGATCAAAACAAAAAATATGATTGATTGATGACGATCTCAATGATAAATGCCCTTTGATCGTTGGCCGGCTTGCGAATTTCTCATGCATAGTACATAAGTACATATGCAAAAATTACAAAAGTTGGGTTTAATAGCCATTTAATATTTTATTTTTATATTATAAATTTATGTGGTTCGATCAGATGAAGAAGCAACAACAGCGCATTTATCTCGGCGATGATACGATCCAAGACCGAGCTGCCTGCAGAAGGAAGCTGAGGTGTGCCAACACCACAGGCAGAGCAACGCGAAGCCGCAGAGTGGTATGAAAGGGCAAGGAAGACTATAAATATATGTATAACAATCTGCAGTATGGTTTGTGGGTTTAGAAAAGAAAGAAAGAAAAAAGGGCGATTATGACTTTTCGAATTTTCGATATGCCGGAGATTCCTGTGTAAGGGACCAACTATTTTACACCAGTACGAATATGTACGCGGTGAATAAAGGCAACATTGTCACATTTTAACAGTGTGTCAGTGTCAGTTTTTTCATGTTATCTTTGACTTTTTTAGAACGTACAATTATTATATTTAATTCAAAATTAATGTCTCATTGTTTTGAATGAAAGAAAATTATAAAAATGCTCAGGCCTTAATTTATTTGAAAGCCCCAACTCCAAATACCTGCTCGCCTATACCTTAATTTCAATAATGTGTTTTGCAAATGTTGCCTCAAAGCCTAACGCGTGGGTTAACAACAAATAGTGAACGTCTTTAAAGCTCAAACAATGGTAGACATGCACACAATAGAAAACCATCACAAAATCAGAATTAAACTGGAAGTAGCTTCAAATATCTTTTCGCAATTTGGCACTGACATATCTAACGATCAAATGAAGACTTTTTTTTTCCTATTTTCATGTTGCTACACACCTTTGTACATATTATTTTGTAATAAAAAACGGTATGTAATAGGCAAAGTCTTCGACCTCTCTCTCAAACGTGGCTATGAAGTTCGTTGCTTGATTCGTGTTGGTACTACAAAGCTTACGAGTATTAATGGCAACTCTACTTTTTTATGCTGCATGATGTTCTGAGATACTTATGTATGGATTGTACGTACAGTCGTAGTAACATTTTCAGGCGATAGAATTTTCCATCAAGAAGTAGTTCCCTTGAGCATTGTAGGAATTGTTTGTTCACGTACAGAAATTGAAGGTCCGATATTCATTAAAAATTTACTTTCGTTTGAGACAGTCCGGGTAAACAAGTCGCAAATGGTCGCAGTGGCAATTCCTTGACAGGCGATGAGAATTTCACCTTTGGCGCTACATTCGTCTGTTAAATAAGTTTGAATGGCTGTTCCTTATTTAATATTGTGCTCTCATTTCAAATCCGCACACCATTTTTTTGTAACGGGCAAAATTTTTTTTTTAATAAAAAATTAAAAAAGTCAAACATTTATAAATGGTTTATTTATTGAATGTTTTATTTTATAATCTAATTTTATTTAAAAAAATCAAAATGTAGTTTTTAATGACTTTCTTCTATATTTTGCTTGAGGAGCATCTCTTTTTAGTGTCCGGCAATAGTCTGCAAGCATATTTAGATTCCATTTTCCCGAATAACGTTTTTCCAGTGTTGAGATATCTTCGTGGAATCTCTCACCGTGTTCGTCGCTCACACCACAAAGATTTTCAGGGAAGACAATAACAAACAAAAAAGTGCGAGTCCAGAAAATGTATTTTTAGGAACATGTTACATTCCAGCGCTTTATAATTTTGAAGGAGTTGTGAAACTAGTTCTACATAGTTCTCAGCTTTTCTATTGACAAAAAAATCCAGTTACGATCTTTTTAAAAGACTTCCAGACAGCTTTCCGACCACAATTAAAGTTTTCTCGAAGCCTTGGTCCATCGTAAGCTCCCTTATTTGTGGGCCTACAGGTATACCCTCTTTTATTTTATCCTCACTGATCCTAGGGAATTTTTTTTTATGTTTATACCAAAGCTTAGGGGAAACCCTTTTATGCGAGAGCACAGCGTCGGCAGTAAGGGATTAAGGTAATGGGGTTCTGGGTTGAGTTTGTATAAGGTGGCGGTGAAGGTAGGTAGGTAGATGGGCTGCTGTGACAAAACACAGCTCACTTAATAGGTCCGTTGTGATACCACTAACACACATCCTCTCTCAATATTTCTGTTAGTTAGAACCATCCAGAGTCAACAATATAACTCTGGAGTTTTCCAACATCCGCACTTTCTAGCTCTTCCAAGTCAGTGAAGAAGTAGGATCCATGTAACGACCTCCTTCTCACTGCAAAAGCTGGACAGGAACAGAGAAGGTGGAAACTACTTTCCTCCTCGTTCACGTCCCCACAGCTCCTGCAAAGGTCATTGTAGGGAAACCAAAGTCTCCTGGCATGTTCCCCAATGAGACAATGCCCAGTGATAACACCCACCACCGAGCTAATATGCCTTCTGTTTAGCGACAGTAAATTTTCAGATCGGGTAGCGTCCAGTATGGGCCACAGCGATCGAGTTGTGCGGCAGGTATTGCCATCAATCCATCTTACATTGGCTTTGTTAATCGCCTCAGATTTGACAATCAGTTTGCAAGAAGCAATGGGAGGATAGATATCACCATATAGTTGGGGTTCCCCATTCAAACAGCCAAGTCTGGCAAGCTCATCAGCCTGACAGTTACCTTCCAGGCCACTGTGGCCAGGGACCCAGCACAGGACAATGTTAAAATAGCTCCCCAATTCAGAGAAGGATGATGGACAATAATCCAGAGTCTTAGATGTACACAAGACTGAATCCAGCGATCTGATTGCAGCCTGGCTGTCCGTATAGATATAGATGACAATGTCTCTACCAGCTATAACATGTCGTCCAAAAAAGATAAGAGCTTCCGAAATCGCCGTGATCTCCGCCTGCAAAACACTACAGTGAGATGGTAGACGGAAAGTCAGGCTTAGATTTAGCCTGTCGCAATAGACACCCGCTCCTACCCCTCCGTCTGTTTTGGATCCGTCCGTATATATGCCGATAAGAGTCAGCAATTGAAAACTCACCTTCCTTCCACTGATCCCGACTTGGGATGGCGGTGGCGGTGTACATTCCGTTTAAATTTTTGCAGCTTATAGTTGCAGGGGAAAATAAAAGATGGTAGATTGTTCCACATTCGTGTTCTCCTGGATACGAAAAAGTTAAAGAATTTGGCGGTGCGACTGCTGCTGAGTTCTAGAAGATGAGGATAGGCACGACTGTCTGGTCGGGTGTTGCGTAAAGGAAAACCACGCTCGGGAATGAGGTTGGAGAGCGACGCCGGTTGTAGTAGCGATAGAAGAGTGAAAGACATCCGACACTTCACCGTTGTTCAAGCGGTTCGATTTGAGATGTTATAGATCCATCGCTAATAAGCTTGAAGGCTTCCCCTTGGACTTTGTCTAACGCGGATAATGCGGTTCTACCAGCGCTTGCCTATATGTGGGAATTAAATTCAAGTCTCGGTCTTATATGAGCCTTGTAAATTTGAGCCACATCAGATTGTGTAAAGTATCTTTTACAGCGATTCAGAAAGCCCAGACACTTCATTGCATTTTTTGCAACGCAGAAGATGTGGTCGGACCAATTTATTGTACGAGGGTTGCCTTTTATATTTCGGGATTAGAGAACAAAAACAAATATTAATCATTGAAAATCGCTTTATTGTTTTTCAAAATATTCCCCATGAAGATCTATACACTTTTGCATGCGTTTGAACGAAAGCACTTTTGCCACTCTGATTGAGGTGTCTCCAAAACATGCATTCTGAACGCAGCAACCGCTTCTTCAGATGTTGAAAAACGTTGACCTCTCAGTTTGTTTTTTACGTACGGGAATAAAAAGAAGTCATTCGGTGCCAAGTCAAGACTATACGGCGGATGACCCATATAATCTATGTTTTGAGTGCTCAAAAATGCAGTTGTTTGAGCTGATGTGTGAGAGCTTGCATTGTCGTGGTGAAGAGTGATCCGTCTTCGGCGGTTGGTTTTCCTGATTTCTTGGAAGACAACTGGCAAACAAATGGTTGTGTACCACTCAGAATTGACTGTTCTGCGTTGTTCTAGTGGTACGGTTGCGACATATCCAGTTTTTCCGAAAAAAACAGGAGACCATCTGCTTGGAAGTGCTTCGTGCGCGAACAACTTTTGTTGGGTTTGGCTCATCTTGAAACACCCATACAGTCGACTGCTGTTTACTTTCGGGCTCATACGCGTAAATCCACGATTCATCAACTGTCACGATGTCATAGACGTGTTTCGAAGCACCGCGATCGTATTTTTGAGCATTTCTTTCGACCAATCGACACGAGCCTTTTTTTGAGCGATTGACAAATTGTGTGGGATCCAACGCGAACAAATTTTTTTGACAGTCAAATGTTCATGCAATATTGAATGTATGCTGCCACTAATGCCTAAGGTTGTCTCAATCTCACGATAGGTCACATGACGATCTTGCAATATCAGTTCGCTCACAGCATCAATGGTTTGCGGAACTACAACTGATTTTGAACTACCTTCACGAAATTCGTCTTGGAGTGAACTACGACCTCGATTGAATTCACCATACCATCGATAAACACTGGTCCTTGATGGAGCTTCATCGCCAAAAATTGAATTCAGTTCATCCATGCACTGTTGCTGAGTTAATCCACGTCGAAAGTTGTAAAAAATAATCGCACGAAAATGTTCACGACTGAATTTCATTATTTGGCCGAGATTAATCTTTTAAGCTACTGTAAAAAGCACAAATAGCGCTCGTATGTCAAAACGTTCTGAGTACGTATAACCTCAAAAATGTCAAACTTTACGATAAAGCTGTCAGTTACCAGATTGCAACACTAGGGTTGTCCAATCCCGAAATATAAAAGGCAACCTCCGTATTTTACTAGAGATGTTAATGCCTAGTATATTCAGTATGGGCGAACCAGGAATGCTGACCGTGATCACATCGACGAGAATTAAACTCTACTCGATTCACTTTTCCCCATGCTATAATTTTCGAAATGTCTTCATTTAGTGAGTCAAACATGCGATCTTTGTTGATAGATGTTCAATTTCGGCAAGAGTCAGCTACAGAGTTGAAAGAGTAAGTGTAGTCAAGGGTGCTATCGTCTGCAAAACTATAGATTAGGTTGGAAGTCACGCTTAGAAGATCGTTGATGAAGAGAAGGAAGAGTGTTGATGAAACGACAGTAACCTGGGGGACCCTTGCGTGGGTATGTTATGGCAACTTGATTTAACTCCATCAAGGACGACCTGGAGTGAAACGGTCGTGGAGGAAACTTTCGATCCATTTAACTAATTTTGGGTCCAAACCAAAAGGCTGGAGCTTAGCTAGAGGAGCCGGATGCCAACCTCTATCAAAAGCTTTCGAAATGTCGAAGGCAATTATTTTTAGCTTCGCCAAATTGATGGATACAGTGATTCCATCTTTCGGTGAGGTATGTCATTAGGTCGCCGGTAGAGCCCGAAGAACGGAAACCATATTGCCGATCATTGATGAGATGGTGGCTTTTTTGGTGATAGGGTCAAAGTTAGTGCTATTGGTCGGTAGTTAGATGGATCACATGCTTCACCTTTCTTGGGGATTGGTTGGACATGAGCTAGCTTCCACGATGATGGGAACACTCTTGTTGAGTAGGACAGATAAAAGAGTTTTCGCAGAGGTTTGGCTAACGAGGAAGCGCAGTGTCTGAGCACTAAGGGGGAGATGCCACCACGTTCAGCAGATTTGTCCTTTAAGTGCATGGAAGCAGAGCCACTTTTATCCAGCGCCTTAACGAAATGTTTAATTAATCCGAGTTTTGGTAATTATAATGAAATTACAAATTGAAATTATAAATTTAATCTAAATTATATAATATAACTTTTTATTGATACCGGCTTGAAAGTTTATAATTACATTGTTAATTGTTGTTGTTAGAAAAATTAACCTGCAAGAGTTTTGAAGCGTAGTTCTCTTCTTCGATTTTTTTAATAAACGATGTAATTGGGAACTTATACGAGTAACAGATATTTTTCTACTGTTAATAAAAAATTGTAGTAGTAGCAAGATTAAGTTAGGTATCAAATCATTATAAACATTTTTTAATAAATGTAAAATTACTCAAAAACTGGGCCCCCATGGGCAACTTTTATGGCCATACTCGTCTTTACTCGTAGGGTAGCAAAGTACATAAGAAACAGGTACAGTTATCCATTTAACAAAATTACTGTCGACCAGTATTATTTTTACTATAGTATTCCATTGTCTGACTAGCTCATATGACAACGAGATGCGAGACTCCGAAAATAACGAATTACATACTTCACGGTGGTCCACATTAAGTTATGGCATCGTATGTGGAAGGTAATGTAATGTACACACAAGAATGCATTTGACAAGACTTTAATTACATACATTAATATTACTGACCATCCCTGTCTATAGGTCCGTTTTTTTCCTCCTGACAAAGATTAAGAGTGAAACGAACGGCACGGATTGTCTTCCTTGTATCATGGACACGGTCACGGATCATACGGCGAGTGAACTCAAACAGCCACCATTCATGTGATTCGCCACGTCACAGTACTTCGAGTGGAGGAAGTGACCAAAAATTATATCTTGAGAACGAGCGAACCGATTTGGATGAAATTTAGTATGAATTAAGCTATTCATTATCCTTAAACTGTATAAATTCCAGTGCGATATAGTCACTTGTTTTGCGGTATAGTCACTAGTTTATGAGATAAGCTTAAAAGTGTTTTTGAAATTTCCACTTTTCTTGAGGGTCGTGGTAAAAATTATATTCTGAAAACGGTTGTAGGCATTATTACGAAATTGAATATACATTTTAAGGAAGCTATAGACATTGTCGCGCTCGGTGGCCGTGGTCGTTCCGTCATCGCTCTATGATACTAATTTAGATCTCAGAGTTCAAATCTTGGCGCGACCAAAACTGCCTATGGGTACTTGTCAGTATAAAGACGGAGCGAATAGGAGGTGCATGCTAGCAACTGCACTTCCGAAAATTAGATATGCTATCGAAACGTCAACAAGACATAGAAATGCTAGAAATGTTGACGCGCCCATGCCGCTTGGGGGGGGGGGGGGGGGGGGCAAGGTAATTGATATGACATAGGCATTAAACAGAAAAAGATTCTTAATTATCTTCCAGATATTGAGAAATGAATATCCCCAATTTAGCCTACTTTAAGGATAAAATGGGTATTCGAAACGCTATATCTTGAAAATGGTAGGACCAATTTCTATCAAACTTTGCCTAAATATTATCAATAGTCTTTGCTGTCTATGAATTTCAAAAATATCAGAAAACGCGCTTTTTAGATTTAATTAATTAATTTTGGTCCATTTTAGCTGTTATGTCCTAGACACACGTTAGGAGTTAATCTACATGATAAAAGCTTTCTTTCGATGAGCTTTTCATAGTGACACGTACTCAAACTCAATTATTTTAATTGTAAAGCTCAAACGATTTCTGCTGTCATCCAGCGGGAAAAAGAGACATCCAAGATTAATGATTGACTGCTGCCTTGGAAGGTGTAAATTAGATGCATGCTGTCTGTGCCGCCTTATTTATTCTTAACGTGATATATCCTTATGTTGGTCCTTATTGTAAGTACTCGTATTTACTGGCCATAGAATGATAATATTCTTCTGCGTAGCGCAGTGTGTTAAGCGGTGGACCTCGATTTCACATATCACTTTTACGTAATAAACTACGGGGAGACTCTTCAATCGTTCAGTACTATAGTTGGAATTGAAGAAACCAATCAACTCGTTATTCGGAAGTGTTTGCAATGAAGAACGTGTTACATACTATGAGTGCAGATGGCATAGATCCAGGTCTTTAGACACATACCTCCGCCTTTATGGTTGACTGAAGAGTTGGAACTCTTCGACAGTGGTATGTATGTGCCTCGACAGCAACACAAGTACGAATTGTGAACCAAATCCGCTTTGCGGTGGCCGAATGCGGTGTAAAACAAGTGATATGTATCAAATCGAGAGGCACCATGAAATAGTACATGCCCAAATTATGCATATGCAAAACTCGCAGGGAGCCACCGGGTTCCCAAAGGTGCGTTTAGATTTAGTGAAACAACTCGCGCAATTGGTTCGCCAGGGAAAATTGCGCCTTGTGTGAACGTGTTCCTCACCCGAAACTAATCTCGCGCGAGAAACTCGCGGAGTGACGCAACCGGGTGGCTCGCTATTAGGTCCTCGCGGGCATTTATATGAGACTCCGTCTCCGATTTCGCCTAATGTGAACGTTGCGCGAGTATTTTGCAGGTGAGGATAGTTTTGATGGGAAGTACTCGTCCAACCTGGCTGTTTTCATGGAGAAATACTCGTCTTATCGGGCTGGTTCGAACTACAAGGTTATTTTCGGTCGTGATTCTGAATCTGAAGTCAAAAAAGAAAAAAAAAATTTTGGGGTTACTTCAGATTCGGAATCAGTGACCCAAAGTTACCTTGTAGGTCGAGCCAGCCGGATCGGACGAGTATTTTCCCATGAAAACAGCCAGGTCGAACAAGTACTTCCCATCAAAACTATCCTCACATGCGTAACATTCACATTAGGCGAAATCGGAGACGGAGTCTCATGTAAATGCGTACGAGGATCTAATAGCGAGCCACCGTCACACCGCGAGTTCCTCGCGCGAGATTAGTTTCGGGCGAGAAACACGTTCACTACTTGAGTCGTTTGGCTAAGTCTAAACGCACCATAACACCGTGAAATCCTCGCGTGAGATTACTTCCGGGTGAGCAACAATTTCACACTACTCGAAAGTTTTCCTCGCGCACCAGTTGGCCCAGTGCTTTCGCTTAATCAATCTTTTTGTTTCTGGAAGCAGTACCGAAGCAGCTCTGCCTTCGTTTCCCACTGGTCACTGCCAGTCATCTGTCACCACACTCAATCATGCACGCTAGCACAGTTTTATGACTGAAAAACACTTCATTATCACTAAGTGACACTTTATAAAAGCACAAAATACAAAATATCTGCTGAAAATAGCCACTTATGCAAGATTAACGACACAAACACGACAAAATGACAACAAGAACAGCTGTTCATATTTTTAGTCCACAAACATCGCACTCGTTCCACAAAAGCTTTCAGCTTAGCTAGGACACATTTTTAATTCAGTTTGAGTTAATCGAGATTATTTTTCTCAATTATCTCGGTCGATAAGTGAGAAGTTAATCTCGATTAACTCGAGATAATTGAGAAATCGGAGATAATTCAGAATTATCGTCTACGTGTGTCTACGGTATTAAGTTCATTCATCTCCTATAACAGACATCCGAAGTTGAAGACGCATAATAAAAAAAAAACTGCTGTTTAAAGATGAAACGTTAAATCCGCAACATTTCGCAACGTTAAAAGCTTTTTTTCGACAATTTTTGTGTTCATATTTTTTTTTTTTAGTATCTTTTTTTTTGTCACACTGTATGGAAATTGCAACTTTGTGCTTGTTTTGACAAATACATATTTATATGTATCTGTGATAAAAACATGCTTGACACCATAAAAGTGTCAATTACACCTAAAAAGGCACTCTAATGGGAAAAAACGGTCGTGAAATTTGAATATAGCTCGAAGAAAGTTTAGGCCAGTTAAAACGATCTCCGTTAATATTATTTTTTATCGTTCCATAGAATTGTTGTTAATTTACTTTTTGGAGTTTATTTAATTATTTTTTTTTCTATTTATTTATTTTTTTTCTATTTATTTATTTTTTTATCTCACACTATAGCTGCGTACCTTGTCTATCTAGCAAATCAAAACTTGAGTATTATTATTCTGGAATTATCACTCTTAGGATTTTTTTCTCACTCTAAGGCGGCTATTACACAATAAAAGTTCTTTTACAAATATCTTTTATAAAATATATTTTAAAAGAACTTTTAACAGTCAACCAACCAAACCGTTTTATGAGTTTTTTTTAATACTTATTCAACGTTTTATTTTGTAATTAAATCAATTTTGTTAACTATTGTTTGTACTTTTTAAACTTCCCAATTTTTTTTTTGCCCGCCGGGCTACCGGGATTTTCCCGGGACGCCGTTTCGTGGGCGGTAGAATACTTCCGAGTAGATCAGTCATGCTTTATTTTCGGAACATTTTTTCTGCCGAATTTCAAGAAGTGTTGCCTGATTTCCTCCTTCTGGAAATGATTAACAATTTTCGGGACTTTCAACTGCATTAGCTGTGCTGTGGACTGGATTATCGTAGAGCGTTGTATGCGCTAAGGTTAAATTTAGTGTCCCGGATAGCTAACTGGCAGTTAAACCAGACATTGAGAAAACGGGCCTAAGTGTTGGACATAGGGCCGGTTGCTCAATGTCCGATTAAAATTTATTTTAAGAATAAACTGCCATTTAGCACAATTTGATTTGCTCAATATCTGTTTAGGGTTATTAATCGGGTAAACGCTAACCGTCCCCTAGCCTTCGATTAATCTCTTATCCAAAACAAAATCCAACCACTGGCTTCCGGTTGAAAGTTTATCCGAAACAAAAACCCAACACCTGATACCGGATGCTGAGATTTTGACAGCTAGAACGGTTCACTTTTGCAAATTCAAATGAAAACAATGAATGTGGCCATAAAGAACAGAGTTCCTGGAAATTCATTCGATAGAAGAGAATTCGCAACAAACTCAGCTGCAAATTAATATGCTGAGAGACCGTACTAATACAAAATAGATTCGTGGACGGTTGAATTCCGCCAAGAAAATCAGCTGATTTTGCCATAATGGTGGTCTGAGATAAGTTCCACACTTTATGGCTTGGTAATTTGCTTGAGACGTATGAGAAAACGAAAATGCTTATCGGGCTGTTTAAAGCTTCAAAGAACTTGTGTCCCTGTTAGTTAACAAAGAGTTTATTCGAACATTGAGAAAACGGGCCATAATCTATCTGAAAAATATAATTTAATGTAACCAGAACTTGATTGTAGACCGAGAGACAAATTGAAACTCATGCACCTCTTTTTTTTTCATGTTTCCAATTTTTCATCTTTAGCCCATAATATTACTAAAAAAAAATAAAACAAAAATCTCAAAATAAGATTTCTATGTTCTCCATCCAACATGTTCTTTTAAAAATAGGATACTTTCAAACACGGAGAAAAATAGTTGATTTTTCGATTTTTGTCAATGAAACGAAGCACTGTGGGGGGGGGGGGGGGGTGAATCGCGGACTCAATATACAAACACAAAGGTATAGGGGCGAAATAAGTTGACTTTCAACCAAATGATTTTCAACTCTGATCCAGATGTGATTCAATGCGAAATCTGGATCATCGACGGTCAATCGTTTTGTATAGAAATGAGCTTTTGATCCAGCGAAAAGAACGCGGCTTATGTCTGTTTCAACATTTAAAAATATAGCGGCAAGGATTAGAAAAGTAATTTTAGTGAAAAACCACTGTACATTTTACTTTGTTATGTGGGCGAGAAGAATTCTGGTCGATGATGCAATAGCCCAGGCACCGCCTTATGTAAATTATCGTCAATGAATAAGCAGCGATCGCCGTCATAAAAAACTTGATCTGAAGAAGATTGAATTACACGAGCTATTTTTATGAACCACGTTTTTGCATTTTGTTTTCCCTATGTCCGAGTTTCAATGGTGGTAGACGGCTGGTACATATTGTACGACCCATATCTACCTGTCGCAGATGTCAGTCAATGCCTCACCTTTCACACAATGCACTTGAGGTTCCGGTGCATAGTATAAGCACATATGTACATATGTGGTATTCTCAAAACAAATAGAATGCTATTCACACAATCGTTTTATGATGATAGCACTCACGACCGAGTCCCCAGTTCATATTCAAATCGATCGTACACATAAGAAAATTCGTTGAACTTTTTGTTTCCATTCTTCTTCTTCGAGAAGATCGTAAAAATCACGTCACCTTTTTCGTCCCGTTCAGTTATTTCGGTATTTCTTGGTACATGGTTATACATGGTTGTATAACTCGAATGGCGCTAATTCCAGGAATTTTTAGAGGCAGTCGCTTTAATTTCAAGATACCGATTTCACTGCAGAACACACATTCTTGTGATGCATTTTGTTATTTTAGGAGATCCACGGTTCAGCCACCCCCAAATTTTGGGATACAGATGCAATTCCTTCTCAAAACTAAATCTGGAGTAGTCCTAAAGAAACAATATGTGTGCACATGGCTTTACAAGACAATGATGAGCATATGGTATACGATTATTGTTTATAGGCATTTTGCTTATATCCAAATAAATATTTGAGATTTCGTACCTTGTCTATCTAGCAAATCAAAACTTGAGTATTATTATTCTGGAATTATCACTCTTAGGATTTTTTTCTCACTCTAAGGCGGCTATTACACAATAAAAGTTCTTTTACAAATATCTTTTATAAAATATATTTTAAAAGAACTTTTAACAGTCAACCAACCAAACCGTTTTATGAGTTTTTTTTAATACTTATTCAACGTTTTATTTTGTAATTAAATCAATTTTGTTAACTATTGTTTGTACTTTTTAAACTTCCCAATTTTTTTTTTGCCCGCCGGGCTACCGGGATTTTCCCGGGACGCCGTTTCGTGGGCGGTAGAATACTTCCGAGTAGATCAGTCATGCTTTATTTTCGGAACATTTTTTCTGCCGAATTTCAAGAAGTGTTGCCTGATTTCCTCCTTCTGGAAATGATTAACAATTTTCGGGACTGAGGATAAAAAAAAAATACTTCAAGTTAGGTGCGGTTCTACAGATACTTTTTCCTGTGATTGGAAATGTCCATGAAATTTCCACAGACCTCAATGCGAATTTAAATCGTATCGCAATTCTGTCGCCTGAGGGATATCCCCTAATTATTGAAAAAGGGACAAATAATCCGTAAATTTATCGTATGGAAGAATTGCCATCGTATCATCTGGGCTATTTGTCTTCCAAATGATACCGAATTGTTTGCTGGGAAGGCTTCATTAATCAATACCATTACAATGTTTTTGTTATCTGCATAGATAATGGGTCAAAAGGTTTTCGACGAACAAATTTCAATGGGGGGGGGGGGGGGGGGGGGGGAGTTAGGCACTTATTATACAAATCCCTGTCAAAATTTAGAACCCAACACGCTCCTGTTTAACACTATAAGGACCGTTTTCTCAATGTCTAGTTAAATCTTATCCTTATCTAAATGCTAAACGGCACTCATCTTCCGGTTAAGAATTTATCGGACAATAATTTCAAACAGCTGATACGGGCTACTGAGACTTTGACAGCTAGAACTGTTTACGTTTGTGCATTCAAATGAGACTAAACTGGTCACAAGGAACAGAGTTCTGAATATTCGAAAGAAACGGATCTGAAACCAACTCAGCCGCAAAATAATGCTGAGAGGTGGCACAGGCGTAGAAGAGAATAGAACAGGTGTGCAGAATTCCACCAAGAAAATCAGCTGACTTTCAACTGCATTAGCTGTGCTGTGGACTGGATTATCGTAGAGCGTTGTATGCGCTAAGGTTAAATTTAGTGTCCCGGATAGCTAACTGGCAGTTAAACCAGACATTGAGAAAACGGGCCTAAGTGTTGGACATAGGGCCGGTTGCTCAATGTCCGATTAAAATTTATTTTAAGAATAAACTGCCATTTAGCACAATTTGATTTGCTCAATATCTGTTTAGGGTTATTAATCGGGTAAACGCTAACCGTCCCCTAGCCTTCGATTAATCTCTTATCCAAAACAAAATCCAACCACTGGCTTCCGGTTGAAAGTTTATCCGAAACAAAAACCCAACACCTGATACCGGATGCTGAGATTTTGACAGCTAGAACGGTTCACTTTTGCAAATTCAAATGAAAACAATGAATGTGGCCATAAAGAACAGAGTTCCTGGAAATTCATTCGATAGAAGAGAATTCGCAACAAACTCAGCTGCAAATTAATATGCTGAGAGACCGTACTAATACAAAATAGATTCGTGGACGGTTGAATTCCGCCAAGAAAATCAGCTGATTTTGCCATAATGGTGGTCTGAGATAAGTTCCACACTTTATGGCTTGGTAATTTGCTTGAGACGTATGAGAAAACGAAAATGCTTATCGGGCTGTTTAAAGCTTCAAAGAACTTGTGTCCCTGTTAGTTAACAAAGAGTTTATTCGAACATTGAGAAAACGGGCCATAATCTATCTGAAAAATATAATTTAATGTAACCAGAACTTGATTGTAGACCGAGAGACAAATTGAAACTCATGCACCTCTTTTTTTTTCATGTTTCCAATTTTTCATCTTTAGCCCATAATATTACTAAAAAAAAATAAAACAAAAATCTCAAAATAAGATTTCTATGTTCTCCATCCAACATGTTCTTTTAAAAATAGGATACTTTCAAACACGGAGAAAAATAGTTGATTTTTCGATTTTTGTCAATGAAACGAAGCACTGTGGGGGGGGGGGGGGGTGAATCGCGGACTCAATATACAAACACAAAGGTATAGGGGCGAAATAAGTTGACTTTCAACCAAATGATTTTCAACTCTGATCCAGATGTGATTCAATGCGAAATCTGGATCATCGACGGTCAATCGTTTTGTATAGAAATGAGCTTTTGATCCAGCGAAAAGAACGCGGCTTATGTCTGTTTCAACATTTAAAAATATAGCGGCAAGGATTAGAAAAGTAATTTTAGTGAAAAACCACTGTACATTTTACTTTGTTATGTGGGCGAGAAGAATTCTGGTCGATGATGCAATAGCCCAGGCACCGCCTTATGTAAATTATCGTCAATGAATAAGCAGCGATCGCCGTCATAAAAAACTTGATCTGAAGAAGATTGAATTACACGAGCTATTTTTATGAACCACGTTTTTGCATTTTGTTTTCCCTATGTCCGAGTTTCAATGGTGGTAGACGGCTGGTACATATTGTACGACCCATATCTACCTGTCGCAGATGTCAGTCAATGCCTCACCTTTCACACAATGCACTTGAGGTTCCGGTGCATAGTATAAGCACATATGTACATATGTGGTATTCTCAAAACAAATAGAATGCTATTCACACAATCGTTTTATGATGATAGCACTCACGACCGAGTCCCCAGTTCATATTCAAATCGATCGTACACATAAGAAAATTCGTTGAACTTTTTGTTTCCATTCTTCTTCTTCGAGAAGATCGTAAAAATCACGTCACCTTTTTCGTCCCGTTCAGTTATTTCGGTATTTCTTGGTACATGGTTATACATGGTTGTATAACTCGAATGGCGCTAATTCCAGGAATTTTTAGAGGCAGTCGCTTTAATTTCAAGATACCGATTTCACTGCAGAACACACATTCTTGTGATGCATTTTGTTATTTTAGGAGATCCACGGTTCAGCCACCCCCAAATTTTGGGATACAGATGCAATTCCTTCTCAAAACTAAATCTGGAGTAGTCCTAAAGAAACAATATGTGTGCACATGGCTTTACAAGACAATGATGAGCATATGGTATACGATTATTGTTTATAGGCATTTTGCTTATATCCAAATAAATATTTGAGATTTCCTCTGTTGCATTTAAGATCCGTCCCTACTTCAGTTACAAAACGATGATTTTCACGGAAGTTTGAATATTTGTCAATAGGGACATATGGGCTAGATGGAAAAATAATTCCTTTTTGACACGGGAAGTTCATAGGAAAATATATAGACGTTGTTGTGCCGGCGCCAATTTATTGTTTGTTTTCTAATCTTTTTTAGCACGATTTCATTTTAGGGAAAAGGTTTAAAAACTAAGAACTGCACGATGCCGCACAAGGTCGTAGAAATATGTATGTACATACATATGTTGATGATGCGTAGGGCAACCAAAGTATGCAAAATGTTTATTTCTGAGATATCCTTTCGAAGTATAATTCAGATGTAAATCCGATTCATGTAAAAATTAATTGTTTGAGCTTATGAATGCATAGTATGTATATAATATATGCTTACTTGCCGTTTTTCGCCATTGGGACGACCGCTAGCTCAGTGCGTAGAGGCATCAGTCTCATGTTTGACTACCGGCGTTTCGGGTTGGAGTCCCGTCCACGGCGTCATGGATGTTTGCGTTGTCTTACCCCCTGTGGTGCGGGGCGTAATAATAAGTCACATCATCACCCGAATTATCGCAGGTAGGCGGCTAATGGGGGAGCAGGAGGTGCATGCTGACAACTGCATTTTCCGAAACTACATAGTTTATGTCAACGAAACGTCAACTGGGCCACATGGAACAGTTGATGCGCTATGCCCCACAAGGAGTTAGGGCAATTGAGTAGTTTTTCGCCATTGCGGCATGGAACACTATACTCAACAGATATCTATTGTAAAGTAAACAGAACAGTGAAAAGTAAAGTGAAAAATCTCTACAATGGACAGTCACGGTGCTAACCAAATTGTCCGTTGCAGACGGATGTCCGTTAAGGAGGGGTGGACGAAAACGTTGATTTAAAAATTTATACACTTTTTTTTATGTTTACGCGAAAGCTTAGGGTATACCCTTTGATGCGACAGAACAACCTTGGTGGGAAGGAAATTAGGGTAGTGGAGCTGGGATGGGTTGAGTTTGAATGAGAGACCGGTCTATAGTACGTTTCGTTTAAATTTTTGCAGATCATAAGTGTAGGGGGGGGGGGGGGGAGAAGGGGTAGGGTCTTCCATGTTCGTGTTGTTTTGGAGACAAATTAATCATAGAAATTAGCGGTACGACTACTACTAAGTCCAGGAAAATGAGGATGAGCACGGCAGACTAGCCGGGTTTTACGCAAAGGAAGAGAAAGCTCAGGAATAAGACTGGATATTTTGTCAGAGCAACAGCGATTGTACAATAGTTGCGATAAAAAAGTCATAAACAACCGACGCCGGTGTTTAAGCGGCTCGATATGAGAAGTTATGGATTCATCGCCAAGGCTTTCCGTTGAACTTTGTCTAATGCGGATAGGGTAGTTCGACCTGCGCCTGCCCACATGTGAAAATTATATTCAAGTCTCGGTCTTATGTGGGCCTTATAAATTTGCGCCAAATCAGATGGTGTAGACTATCTTTTACAGCGATTAATGAAACCTAGACACTTCAATGCATCTTTTGCAATGTAGAAGATGTGGTCAATCCAGTTAGTTGACTAGGGATGTTTATATATTACCTAGTACATTCAGTGTGGGCGAATCAGTAATGCTGACACCATGGACAAGAATGGGTTGGGCGGTAGATGGGGCACGTCGTTTATTGGAAATAAGAAAACATTGAGTTGAGGCATTAAACTCTACCCGATTCGCCCCCCCCCCCCCTGTAATAATTTTTGAGATATCTCTATTTAGTGAGTCAGACAGGCGATCTCGTTTGACATATGTAGCATTTTGGCAGAAGTGAGCTGCAAAATTAAAAGTATAAATAGAATCAAGGGTGCTGTCATCTGCAAAACTGTGAATTGGGTTTGATGTCACAATTAGAAGATCGTTGATGAACAGAAGAAAAAGTGTTAGTGATATGACGGTAGCGTGAGGTGGTATGGCAATTCCATTTAACTCGATCAAGGACGACTCGAAGCAAACGGTCGTGGAGGAAACTTTCAATCCATTCAACTAATTTTGGGTCCAAACCAAAAGCCTGATGTTTTACTAAAAGAGCTGGATGCCAAACTCTATCAAAAGCTTTCGATATATCGAGGGCAATAATTTGAGCTTCACCAAATTGATGAGTGAATCGATTCCATCTTTCGGTGAAATACATATATCATTAAGTCTCCGGCGGAGCGCGAAGAACGGAAACCGTATTGTCGATCGCTGATGAGATGGTGTGAATCAAGATAGCTCATAAGTTGGTTTTAACCAGGGTTCCAAAGACTTTTGACAGGATCGAAGTCAATGCTATTGGTCGATAGAGCGGTCACATGCTTCACCTTTTTGGGGATTGGTTAGACATGAGCTAGCTTTCATGTTGATGGAAATACTCCTGTCGAGTAGGGTAGATAGAATAGTTCTCAAAGAGGTCTCGCTAATGAGGAAGCGCAATGTCTGAGAACTAAAAGGGAGATGCCATCAGGTCCAGCCGATTTTGATACATCGAGCTTTGAGAGTGTTTTAAATACTTCCCTAATGCGGAAATTCAGAGGCCTCTCGTGTGAATCACATAAGGGTAAAGCTGGTGCATTTTGTATAGTGGGCAGTAGGCAAGCGTTTTCACCGAAGATTTCAGCAAACAAATTGGCCTTATCTAGTGATTCACTATATATTTTCCCATAATGTACAAGTGGTGGGGGGCAAAGACCTTTTCCATAGTCCTCCGCGTGGGCGCCCCCTGGTAACGGCAGTGTATCAATTCGCTGACGGCCAATGTCTTAGCGATAAGACAGTTTGGAAAAGGCAGATAGCTGTAGCCTGAATGGCTGACAAACACCTAAGCGTCTCAGGTCTAGTAGGATGGAATGACTTGCGTAGTTGGACCTGCTACATAGTTGTGTGGGCTCCAGCACGTTTATTAAACCATCTGAAGCAGCTATCTCCGAGGCCATCCCCTGAATGGGGTTAAGCGATGTGCTGACAACTCGTCCTTGTAAAAACCACTCCATGTCAAGAAACCTGGAACAAAAGCCTCGGATTGGACGGATCAACAACGACGACCACGCAAACGAATAAAGGATTATTCTTTCGGATCCTGGAATGTACGCTCCCTGAACAAACCGGGGGCCGAGAAGGCCCTCCTTCAACAGGTCGAAAAGTACAAACTGAGCATTACTGCAGTCCAGGAAACAAATTGGCTTGGCAGCGAGATTAATGACAAGAAATCGCACACAATTTTTACAAGTGGCAAACCATCGGGCCGCAAGGAGTTTGGAGTAGCATTTATAGTGAACAATCACCTCAAACCGCATATTACTCACTTCAAACCCATAAATGAACGGCTGTGTGCGATTCGCATCAAGACTCGATTCTTCAATCTCTGGCTCATCAATGTGCATGCCCCCACTGAAGTTAAAGAAGACGCAGTAAAAGACGAGTTCTACGCCCGCCTTGAAACTCTCTTCGACTCACTTCCAACAAACGACGTCAAATTGCTGCTGGGAGACTTTAACGCGAAAGTCGGGAATGAAAGTTGGTATCGGGGGACCACTGGAGGCCACAGTCTCCATGAAGAATGTAACGATAACGGCCAGCGACTTATCGACTTCGCCTGCAGCAGGAATCTAGTCGTAAGCTCTACGTGTTTCCCGCATCGACGCATTCACAAGCAGACCTGGAAGTCTCCAGACGCACATACCGTCAACCAAATTGACCACGTCCTCATTTGCAGGAGATGGGCGTCTAGTGTCATGGATGCCCGCTCCTATCGAGGAGCAAACTGCGACTCAGATCATCACTTGGTGAAGACGACCTACAGATGTAGAATCTCCTCAGTGCACCAGTCAAGAATCAGCCCTCCCAAAATCTTTGCGGTTGATAAGCTCTTGAGTGATGCTACAGCGGTGGCGTATACTACCGCCCTTGAGGAAAAACTATCACCTATGCTACACAACATCAGCAACACAGGCGTCCATGGGTTCTGGGAAGAATTCAAGGGTACCATCAAGGATGTCGCAGAGAAGGTCGTGGGATATAAAGCCCGGCGAGCGCGAAATGACTGGTTCGACGAAGAATGCAAAAATTCACTTGACGCGAAAAACGAGGCCTACAGACAATGGATTCAACGAGGAACCAGAGCCAGAAGAGAAAAATATGACGAGCTACGGCGAATATCGAATAGAATAATTAGACGTAAGAAACGTAAATACTTTGACGAGCAGTTGCTGAACATAAACGAAAACTTAGCTAATAGGAACACCAGACAAGCGTACAAACTAGTAAATACAATTAAGAACGGCTACCAACCCAGGACTAGCCTTTGTAAGGACAAGGATGGAAACATCATCAGCGACACCGATGGTATTAACAAACGATGGGCCTCTTATTTTGAAGAGCTTCTAAACCGACCATCTAACATCCCCACACAGGAAGCTCTCGATGATATTGTTGATTTAGGCCCACCCATTCAACCCCCGACAGTAGAGGAAGTTGATCTCGCGTTGCGGTCACTAAAACGAAATAAAGCGCCGGGCGCTGACGAGATCCCAGCTGAACTGCTAAGATTCGGTGGAACGAGTCTAGTTGATGCCATACATCAATTACTCCTGCGAGTATGGGAGAACGAGGAGATCCCAGACGATTGGCGCAGAAGCATCATCTGTCCAATCCATAAAAAGGGAGATAAACTGCGGTGTGAGAATTACAGGGGCATCTCACTAGTTTGTACGTCCTATAAAATTTTGACGAAAATTCTGGAAAATAGAATAAAACCGTACGCAGAACGAGTCATTGGCGAATATCAAAGCGGTTTCAGACCTGGTCGCTCCACAACCGATCAGCTCTTCTCAGTCAAACTGATACTCCAGAGGTGCTGGGAATACAACGTAAACGTATACCAAATCTTTGTCGACTTCAAGCAGGCATACGACAGTATCGATCGTGGAGTACTGTACAACATCATGCTGCAATTTGGTATACCAGCAAAATTAGTGCGACTGACAAAGATGACGATGACCAACTCCGTCTCACAAGTCAGGATCCAGAATAGACTTACTGATCTATTTGAAACACGCACTGGTTTGAAACAGGGCGATGGACTGGCACCGACGCTCTTCAACCTAGCACTGGAATACGTTATTCGGGCCATGAATATGGACAACAGCAAGACGCTGCTCATCAAGTCGACACAATTAGCAGCGTACGCCGACGACATCAACATCATGTCCCGAAGATTGGCTGACGCAGAAGAACTTCTGCATACGCTCGATACCGCTGCAAAGGAAGTTGGATTACGTATTAACGAGGGTAAAACTAAAATAATGATGCAATCGGTGACAAGGACACCTGCACAACCGAGTATCAACGTGGGGGACCTCAACATCGAGTTCGTGAACAACTTCATCTACCTGGGTTGCAACCTGTCAAGGGACGCCAACGAAACTGACGAAATCAAGCGACGGATACAGTTAGCTAATAAGACTTTTTTCTCGGTTCTCCCCATAATGAAATCGAAACATGTGCACAGAAACACGAAGCTCCGCGTGTACAAAACCATTATACGACCAGTGCTATGCTATGGCTGCGAAGCATGGACCCTAACTCAAGCCTCCGAAAACATGCTAGACACTTTCGAACGTAAGGTTCTACGGCGAATTTTCGGGGCTGTTTGCGATCGAGATGGATGGCGCATCCGGTACAACCATGAGTTGTATGAAATGTACGATGAGCTGCAAGTCTCGAAAATCGTCAAACTACAACGACTTCAATGGGCAGGGCATGTACAAAGAATGGACGATGATCGCATGCCTAAGAGAGTAATGAATGCAGAACGAGTCGACGGAGCGAGACTGCGAGGACGACCGAGATCTCGTTGGGAGAGCTCAGTAGGTGTGGACGCCGCGCAGCTGCTGGGCTCCCAAAATTGGAGGACGCGGTCACGTGACCGAGATAATTGGAGGACAATGATCCAGGCGGCCAAGGCCCGACGTCGGGCTGTCGCGCCACGATGATGATGATGTACAAGTGGTGGAATGGAAGAAGAGCTGAAGTTATTCTTCACAGATTTAACAGGTGACCCGACGCCTTTGCTGCCTTTTCGCTCAACAAAAACTTTTTCCCTTATTATATTGTACTATCGAACTGAAATTCAGCTTTATTAACAACAGATTTGTAAGTGTTATAGACCTCTCTCAGTTCGACACAGGGGCGTTGTTTGTATGCACGGTATGTCGCTTCTCTAATAGCCTCTTTGGAATTTCTGTTAAACCAAGAGGTGGTTGTTGGTTTGATGTTCTTAAAGCTATGCGGTATGAAGCAGTACATTCCGTACCAGGTGATATTTATAATTGATTCGCTTATATCGCGAAGAACGTCGAATTTCTTCGTAGAGAAGCAGTCAGCCTAGTTCAGTTCACTGATGTATTGATTGAAAGCGACTCAATTCCAATTATTATAATGCCATAATAGTCCTTTGGTGGCAGATAGGCCTTTGACATTCAGGGAGCAAGTAGTGAATCGGGTCGATATCAATTTGTGATCGGAACTTCTTAAAGGAGATGAAACCAATACTGAGTATTTATCGGGGTGTGAGGCGATAAACAAGTCCAACAGGTTGACGTTTTGGTCTTCTAAATCATGTATTCTGGTTGCGAAATCTACTAATTGGTGAAGGTTGTATGATTCACAAAATAACTCAACCAGTGGTCCTGCTGGGCTTGTGGACGAAGAGTATTTAAGCCATTCAGTATTGTGTACATTGAAGTCGCCTGCCAAGCCAATTTCTGATGGAGGGAACTTCTCTAACAACTCATCGTTATCGCTAGAAAGTACATATATGGAAATAGTGTTCTGTGTTGGAATCAGAAGTCTCAGGGTTTCAATATAGAAAACACGAGAATATAATGTGTTTTTTTTTTAAATTGAATCTAATCCAGGTGTAGGTAGATTTGAACTGGAAGCTGATGGTTGAATAGGCGATATTACTTCTAACTAACACTGTTAAAAAAAAGTAAGTAGGTAAGAGAACAAGGAAGGCAAAATTTATGTTTTTGCTACTAGTGAAAAAGGTGAAAAGGAACAAACATTTTGAAAAATAAATTGTTAGTGTCGATCAAAAATTTGTCTTTACATTACGCTACATTTTTCCGAATATAACCAATATAGGGTTGTAAACTTAACAGAGGAGTACCATGCAGTACTCGAGCGATCTGTCGATTTCTGGATAACATTTTTTAATCCTGGACGTGTAGGATATGCACCAGAAGCCAAGACTGTTCATAAAAATACCAGAGCAATGCCGATCAAGTGGAACATTTATGTGAGGCCTTCAAAAATCGTGATGTCATTTTTATGAGTCACGTACCTTAATAACAAAAATGTCCGGTAAAGTTACTGCACCAAATCGCCAGAAAACACATCAATTGGCATATGAGAAACTGGAGGAGGCTCTGCTTCTTCAAAGGATCCAGAACAATATACAGTAATGATGGTTTTTTTTGGAGTGCGGAGAAGACAAAACGAACGTTTTCATGATTTTTGAAGACTTATGGCCGCATAAATTTGTCCCCAGCTATTGATATTCCTTTTGACCGGCGCATCTTCTCGAATCCATGAGAAAAGATACCTGTTCTTTTCGTACAAAAATAAATTTATCGTTGCGTTGGTCAGGCGTTTTTTGCAAGGCAAATAAGGCGAAGTCTTTGACGATTCTTGCGGTCACTATCTTAAAGCATTGTTTTCCACCGATTTGATCATTTGACATGTACAAAACTATGTTACGGTCAAATTTGTATTGTTTCTGTTTTTTTTTGTAATTAATTGCAATATGTAATGCAATTTAATATTTTGTTTTAACGAAAAAGTATTTTATGATTACATTTTTATTTTCGATGACGTAAAATTTAACTTAAACTTTGGGCACTAAAGGTAAATTAAAAAATAAATAATAAGTTTTTCTATTTTAATATCAAATGAAAGAATTTAAAATTTATACGAGCATATTTTTCAATTTTTAAGGGTATATTTTTTTATTTTAAGTGCATATTTTGGTTGCCCTAATGATGAGTGATGACACGTGTTATCTACTGTTTTATCTAGTATATTGCAAGTCAAGAATGTTATGGAAAAATTAAAGCTATATTGACATGTACAGCCTTAAGATGCGTTTTGCTAGACAGACGATCGGCGCATATTGTTCGCGATTAGCGATCAATCCATAGAGCACGGAGCGCTATTTGTATGTATCTTTTTGATCGTCGCCTACGATCGACGCAGAGTGGTGCCTAGCAAAACGCACCTTTAGTATACTCGTACTATCCTCAAATTGAAGCCTGGCTTCCGATCCTTGCGCTCACGCTTTTGATAAGACATGATATCGTGTCTCATTAAATATCAAGGATTGGATTGGAATATATGTAATAAAGCGAAAAAAGTTAAATGCTTTTGACTGGCTTCGATGGTGGTGACAAATGTGGCTCGCTTCGTTTCATATCACAATTCGAGACAACTTTATTTGCAACAACTCAAAAATTAAAAGTCGAGTAACATTGACTGCATTATAAACGCTTAGATAGCCAGTTGCATATCTAGATAACCAATCATCGGTTATTTTGCTCTACCGAGAACGATGAATGGTCTCAAAGGCTTATATCATCGCTTAGGAATTCTTGGTTCTTGGCTGGGGTCAACGTTACAAACTTATGAGATATGCACACGGTGCATATGTGCTGTTTGTGGTGTTTTTAATATTATCGTGCATATGAACCAATCTCCAGGCAAATTTTCATTTGACTATGACGCATCATCACATTTTTTATACAATGAAGCCGAAAGCATATAATGCGACCAGACACAGATCGAGAATGCAGTTGATTGTATCTACTATACATACAGTCAAGAAGGTGTCTATAGTGTTGATGGCGGGGTATGCATCTATACAATTTTCTCAAAATCCAATAATCATAATGTAATATAGTAATAATAATAGACTCATTCTCCAGTAGATAATAATGGATGCAAGAGGGCATGCCCTTCTCAAATATCGCTCTTGATACCCACAACGTTTCACTATAAAGAAACCGATTACACCGTAGTGGTAGATCTTTCAAGAATGACATAGGACGCTATAAATGACCAAAACGAACATCTTTCCGCTTTTGAGAAAGGTGTAATTGATATCACACTATCGGAAACAATAATTGTAAATCCACAGCGCCAAAATCTATTCATTCTTGAATAACATATGTTATATGGTGGAAGACCACCTTGCATACGTATGAATACTTTTCCTGCATATTCACACTATGATCATCAATTTTATGTCTAGGCAATGCAAATGCAAATTAGACATTGTGTAAGGCGTATATAGAGGAGATTTCTAATATATTAAACCATTCTTTCTCCAATGGATTTATGGCTTGGTGAGACGACACCGCTGCTTTTTCCTCGGCGCGATGGATTGGACCTAAAGTCCAGATGAACTTCTAGAAAGTAGTTCTTCCATAAACTTTTCCAATTTCTTTAATTTCAAGTTGAGACGATGCTGTTTGAAAGTGTGGGCGCATCTTGAATAAGATTAAACCCACTAGTGTGTTATCAATTCAAGTTCATGGAGTTGCTAAGCTTCTAAGATACTTGCATATACGAATCGATCGGCATCATTTTTGTGACAATTTTGATTTAATTTGAAAACTGCTCTGTCAGTAATAAATGTTCTCTTCCGAGCTAATACACGAATATTAGAAAATTTAGCTTTTTGTTTTATCACAACTAGCTAGCCTGTGGACTTTGTTGTCCTGGAAATTGAACCGATTTCTCCGCATGTTGCCAAAGCAGTTTAGCCATACCATTACACCCCGGGTGCGACAATAGTGAAAGAAGGTGGGTTCTTCTTTACTTTACAACTTATAAAAAAAAAACATATACAAAAAGCTAAATACCTTCTGAAATGATTCTTTTGGTTTTTGTGTGAAATAACGGCTCAAGAAACCGTACGTTTTAATTTAAAATTATAAAAATTAATAAATAACTGACGCAACAGTCCAATATGGACCATGGCCTCGAGATGAGTTATCATTGTCTCATTTTCTAGATCGTGGCGGTGTGTTTTGTGCGGAGGTGGGTGGCCAACATCACGCTCAACCGAGTTATATAGCCCTTAAGCTTAAATGGGTACTCATTTAACAGCTGAGTGGGCTCATAGTCTGACACGTAAATCCCTTTTTTTATCGAAAACTACTGCACTCAGTAGGAATCGAACCGAGTCCCAGTGCATAGAAAGCGAGCATGCTAACCGCTGGGCGCCCGGTAGCGCAGTGTGTTGAGGCATCAGTCTCATGTTTGACTACCGGCGTTTCGGGTTCGAATCCCGTCCACGACGACGTTCGTGGCCATGGATGTGCAGGAGGTGCATGCTGGCAACTGCATTCTCTGAAACCAATTTATGCCAACGAAACGTCAACTGGGCCACATGGAACAGTTGACGCGCTATGCCCCACAAGGGGTTAGGGCAATTGAGTAGTAGTAGTAGTAGTATGCTAACCGTTGCGCCATCCGGAAAAATAAAATTAAAATTAAAAATATACAAGAGTATAATAAACATGTGATTCTTCTTAATAAGTGGCTTTATCGTTTCAAAAATATTTTCAATTGAAATCGAGGTACTGGTAATAACCAAGGGGCCATCCACATAAGACGTCACGCGCCTGGGGGAAGAGGGGGTTTCACGATTTCTGACGAGGTGTGACGTGGGCGAGGGAGGGGTTCTACCGATAGTGTGACGTCACGTTATTTAAATTAATGTCTTTTTTCGCATCCAGGTTTTATTTTCCTTCTGTACCTAGACTAGTCTAGTCTTCCCACTATAATATTAATATTAATAGTATATATCTATAAGACTTTTTCGTTTGTTAAATTGAAAGCATAGTACAGTGAAATCGTCTATAAGGTGTAAAACGTGCCATACATGCCGATCAATTTTTTTCTGCCGATATTTTAGTGCGATTTTCGTGCAATCCGTCGGTCGGACGATCGATTGGATGGTATATGTAATTATCACAAGTGAATGCCAAATTAACAAATTATTAAATTATGAAATTTGAAGGATTCTGATTCTGAATGGCTCTGCAATTGAAATATCAAACATGTAGTATACGAAAATACCATACAAATCCAAATAGTTAACCAAAGTTAATCTAGGTTGTATTGGGAGTGAATCATAACCTATTTTTTGGACTGTCATTTGTTCTCGCATCGCACGAAAATTTTACAGTTGTTTTGCAGTGGAGATCGGCAGATATTTTGTAGCGATCCATCGGGTGATCGATCGGACGACGGATCGCATAGTGTAAGGTGGTTCTAAGTTCCTAGGCCGTGGCTGAGCGACTTGCGTTTGCGACTGTGAAAAAAACTATCATAACGGAGCAGTGTACGTGTGTATTTTTAAAGTTTAGGGGATCACCGAATGCGGGCTGTAGTTGTACTACTGTACTTCCACAAAAAATATGCACCGATTATGCTCCGTTATGATAGTTTATTTCACAGTCGCAAACGCACATCGCTAAGTCGCCGCCTAGGAACTCACTCCTTTAACGGGTCATTTCCCATCATTATATTAGCGATAAACAATTTGGACCCGAGAGTGTCCGCTAACGAGGGATTTCACTATAGGTACTTTTGTTTCTTATCCGATCGGCGCCACCAGATCGGAAAGAAGAACACAAAAATATGTTTTTCATTTACATAATTCATTGACTGCAGTGATTTTCCTGTGGACGAGACCGAAAAGGGGTTTTCTGTTGAGGCGGAATATGTCGATCGGGAGGTTTATACTAGTGATGTGTAACACAGTAACGAGTCGTTCTTTTTGAACGAGTCAACAGAATACACAACGACATAGCCTCCGAGTCGTTCAATTTAAGAATGACACACTGTAAAATGAATACTCAAATTATACCCCGCATAAATACTACGCAACGCATAGAAAATCTACGCTCATTCAAAATTTCTGATTACATACATATATGTATGTATTACATTCATTCACATCCCATCCTAATATCTATCTGAAACTAAAACCAACCATTATCTATCTACCAAACCAATCCCATCTAAATCCATTCATAATCATCTCTATGCAGTTTGCAATGCACGCATTGCGTATACTTCTAAATATACATACAGCAACCCATGCTGACTGCAAGCAAATCAAAAATCATTTGCTTACGTCGCACCGCACATCCAAGTTCCCTCAAATACATAAAACAAGCAAAACATTCTAAAAAAAAGTAGTCGTCTTGTATCATCATCTCAAGTTCAACTTTAGAAAACAATACCAAACCAACAACCAAGCAATTTCCTCTGTATACTGTGGCATCAAATGTGTTATTTTCAATGTGAGTTTTGAGTTTTTAACACAAATCGCACACTTCTATATTTCACTCACTCTGTGCTGTGAGACATACTGGGCTGTGGTGATAACACATAACACAAACATTGATTATTTGTGTAATTCAGTATAGACGCAAATTCAGGTGTTTCACTCACCAAGCGCATACTCTAATTACTCAAATTCTCCGCCAAATGAGGAATTCATGGCATGGAGCTTTTAGAACAAAAATATAGGGTCAAAAAAGGCAAAAAAAATGGTGTTGCCCATCCCAGATTGGCAACCCCGTTTTCATGGGAAACAGTGGTCCGATCTGGCCGGCTCGAACTAAAGGGCATTGGCGACTCAGAATCTGGGGTCAAAAAAGGCAAAAAAAAATTGGGGTCGTCCATCTCTGATTGGCAACCCTGTTTTCATGGGAAATAGTGGTCCGATCTAGCTGGCTCGAACTAAAGGGCATTGGGGCGTCGCTGACTGAGAATCTGGGGTCAAAAAAGGTAAACAAAATTGGGGTCGTCCATCCCAGATTGGCAACCCCGTTTTCATGGGAAATAGTGGTCCGATCTGCCTGGCTCGAGCTAAATGGCATTGGGGGTCACCGACTTCGAATCGGGGATAAAAAAAAAATAAAGGAAAAAACTGAATTTTTCAAATCTACGACTTTTATTAAATATGTTATTAACCAAGTTTCATAGTCTTTGCATGACTCTTTTTGAACGACTCATTGGAAAGAGTCAGAGCTTACGTGCTGGCACAGTGAAAAGAGTCATTATGCCCATCACTAGCTTCATACAAACGCCACGCCTTGCCAGTGTGGTACTCAAGGCACATTCGTCAATATCAAGGGAATGTCTTTCATCGGCAACATATAAGAGTGCTGTCATCCCCCATGGACCATGGACTGAAATGGGCATCACTATATTTAAAATAGTATTCGTTGGATGTCAACTGTTTAAAATAATAAAATGAATAAATAACTATTTATTAAATGAGTTATACGAGTTTACGTGCACAGAATATGTTAGAGCAAGAATTTCGTGGGGAAATTCTCGACTTTTTGGGGTACTATTCGTTTCCAATCTATAGGGTTTACTGCGTTCAATTTAGGTGTATTATCGATTTCGGGATCGATGAGCATTTCCTGTTTTTCGAACCCACATTCTCGGAAACAATTTTTAATTGTTTTCGAGCATGCTTCAAAGTCATTGATCGGTCCGGGAGGCATTTGAAAAACAAGGTTGTCTCGTTGGCATTAAAAATATAACTTGGGGTGTATGTTTCAATAATATCGACTAATTGCCCTTTCTAGTCGGCGCAAATATCGTCACTCCCACTTTCTCCACAGATTTTACGAAAAGAGATGTCGTATCTTTTCTTAAAGCGGTCAAACCATCCATCACTGCCTTTAAAGGTGTCTGGATTCCTAGTTTTTTACGCAAAGTTTCTGGCCTTTTCTTTAATCGGAACGTGTACCTGCCGGTGTTGGGTAAGCCAAGTTGCAAGGCGTTTCCCAAATTCTGGAAACTCATCTGCTCTCTCTCTCTCTTTTCCTGTTGCTTTTACAAGTACTCGTAGACGTGGATATCACTTCTTTATTTTTTTAAATGTTTGTTAGGGTCGATGGTTTAATTCCAAATCGTTTCGCGACACCAACTTTTTTTTCAACGGAATTCACTGCCTTGATAACAGATTTTTCCCCCATATAGTGAGGGAGCAATGTATATGCTTTCTTTTATCAATCATTTTCAAGAATCAAACCTTTAAGTGTGAATACAACTAATTGGGAGTTCAATATGTTAACAGAGAAACAGGAAAGCGGGTGTCGATTTCAAATTATCGCATTTTTGGATATGAAATTTTAAATTATACATAACATAAGACGTTTTAAGTGCCTTGGGGGATTTTTCTTTTTTCTTCAAATTATCAAGGAGATCGAAATGCAAAGGTTGTTTCTTAATTACAGGGTATTTCTCAAGGGACCGGAGTTTCTTTTTAGATTATCCGGGCTTTCAAATCAACAGGGTTTTATCCACTAAGATAAAAATCAACTACAGCTACATGGCCACATCTACTACTAGGTCAACCGAATAAACGAAATTAATATGTGGAAAATAGCTAAGCTTAAAATAAGACGTTGTCCGGGATGTTCGCATGTAAATACACCTTGTCATTTAAAAATCAAAGATATTATCTATCAGTCAACTGGCATCAAGTCGACTGTCTCCACTGTATTGATGATAATAATATCTTAGCATTATACTTGAGAACAGGCTCATCACTATTTTACGCAGTCAGTCGAAAATGCGATATTGTAAATTGGTTTAAGTTGTCATATCATTGTGTGAGAGTGTGTGTGCGCAACTTTATACGTTCGATAAGGTCGCATACATTTCAAACTGGAGAAACGTTACGAGAAGTATCTTACTGAAGCGTAACTGCCATCGAAAGTGGATACCGAGGTTGAGCGCATTCATACGAGTATTTTATACATATGAACATTATGTACATATTATACGTACATATATGTACATCTAAAGTGGACATCATCATCATCATCGTGGCGCGACAGCCCGACGTCGGGCCTTGGCCGCCTGGACATACATACCAGCTTTTGCAAACGATTTGGCGGGTAATTTTCTTACGATTGGCACAAAATAAAGAGACGATAAAGACGTGACTCTTTAAATACCTGCTATAAAGGCAATTACACCTAAATACCGCTACATACATTTTTTTATTCTGAAGTTCTGATGCTAGCAAGGTGAACAGGTTTGGCTCGTTTCACTCGGCTACTGTCGGAGTCAGGCATCGACGTGTATTATTAATCTGGATTATGTAACAATATAAAGAGAACTTAGTTACTTTACTCAGGTCTGACCGACAAAAAGTACAGACAACAAACAAGATGATATTTCAACATACACGTTTGGATGTATAAATATTTACACAGTCTTGCAAGAATAAAGTACTGATTGCGTCACAGATATCAATCAGAAGGTCAATGATGTGTGAAGATATGTACATTACGATTTTTACTACAATACAATTATGATAATTATGGCAGACTGTTTCGGACTCTATAGATCAGCTGATTTTGCTATTTGCAAGCGCTTTTATTTGATCCCGTTAAATGAAAAGGCTAAAATTGATCGATACTGTACTAGGATCAAAAAGTATGTAGGCCGAAGGACATAATGTACAGATAGATCGTGAATCCTTGCGAATGAAGTTTTGTTCTTCAATTATATATGTACCTGCTGCCATCTTCATCCAACACTTTCATCCCATTTAATCTATCACCTTTCTAAGTAAACACGAAATAATCATTCTCATCGTCCAAATTAGGAAACGAAAAATGGTTAGTATTAAACTGCTGAGTGGGTCATATATCACAAATGGGAACTCTCATTCTCAGTATGGGGTTAACGGCAAACATGAAGAATTGTATCATTTCTCTTCGTACCCTTCATCATAGATACATACTCACATGCAAGAGAGGCGCCTTAATCTTTCATAAGACACTTTAGCCCATCGCACTCAAGATATTTTTATCTTTACAAAATAAAAAGAATGTTCCAATTCAATCCGGGCGGGGGTAGACGTAAAGACAAACAGTCGACTCTGAAAGAATTTTATTGAGTTTTTGGTTCACGACATTTTTTACCCTATCCTGGGGTCTGGTCTGGTCGGTGATTGGGTCATCGAGATACATAGATAAACGTTTTTAGCTCACCTAAAACGAAACGCAAAGAAATTACATTGGAATTAATGGAAAGTCGGTTAAACATGTTCAATTTATTGAGAACAAAATTGATTTTAATCGGTACAGTTTTGCCTCTGGTGACTAACAATAAGATATTAAAGGCCACGATGGCAGAATATTATTATTCCAGATGAGATATGAATGGACGAATAAATCTTCAAGTACCGTCACTTGAAGGAAGGCCATTAGGAAATATTTTTGAGGCCAATGTAAAACATAATGAAACGAGCTACAAATGGACAGAGGGGTGGAAGGTCTCATGAAATGATCGTTTGAGGAATAGAAAAAGAATATCAAGACACATCATTCATTACTTGTAATTGAATCGACAATTTCACTCGTGAAATTACTTAGTGGATTCTCTCTCATTTACCTTCTAGAACAATACAAGATGGCAAATTCCTGTCGCGATAGACTGCAATCAAAATAACTACCTCCACGAATGATTTCCAACACACATTATAAATAAACAAAGAAACAAGATGTCACTAGTTTTTCTTTAGCGAAATATTAAAACCCAACGAATAAAACTGTAGCACACTCTCAACTCCTTTTTTCTTTTATTTATTCGAAATTTATGTATCTATATTAAAAAATTTTCCATAAATTTCCATTGATATATGTAGATACATTTTTTTTTCTTGAGAGTACTGTCCAAGGCTTACGTACATACATTTACATAGTGTCATAGTCTCCAGACTACACAAGGGTCGACCATATGGCGTTTGTTGGCGTACGTCCCATACATAATGTACATACATACATAGATACATTTTTATAACTTTCCGAATGTTTATCTGTTTTATAAATTATTGGGTGTCATTTTTCCTCCGACCAATTTTCAAATCGAATCGGATCCGAATCGAATGGTGTCAATCGAGTCTAATTGATTACCAATCAAATTTTATTGACAGCAGAGATGTGATGTGAAATTTGAACTGGAAGATATTTTCGACCATTTGTTTGAATCAAATGATTAATTGGTGAAAGGAAAGGACATATACGACTATACGAGCATATATGCAGATAATGATTAGGGAAATAATTGGCTAGTGACTAGTTGGGAAATACCTGACATTTTGGAACATATGGGTAACAGAATAAATTAAAGTGTAGACGAAAAATACAAATACATACTACCTTTCAATTCCTGGTGTACTCTCTTTTATACTCATATACAATATTTAACATTTGTTAAATAATGTAGTCCGTTTCGATTCCTACTGAGTGCAGTAGTCTTCGATAAAAAAGGGGATTCGCGTGTCGGAATATGAGTCCACTCAGCTGTTAAATGAGCACCTATTTGGGGTAAATATCTCGGTTGAGCGTGTTGCTGATTAAACACCTCTGCACAAAACACACCGTCACGATCTAGTAAATGAGATGATGCTAACTCATCTCGAGGCCATGGTCAAAATTTGGACTGTTGTGCCAGTTATTTATTTTTTAAGATTCCTTTCTCACAGCACGTGTCGGTCCGTTATCAATCACCTCTGAATTGTACCTCTACTCGTACAGTCGGAAGTCACAATAGGCTGGTTGGTATAAGTGGTGGCTGAGGCAAGACTTACTAGAGCTTAATTAGCGCAAAAGCGCCGTTTTGAAGCCACAAACCTCGTGGAAATTTGTTATTGGCTGATAGTAAGAAAATACAGGAGATGCTGCTTAGATCCAACCGGAGGAGTTAAGGAAGTAAAGCAACTCCACAATCCTAACTCCCGTTATGACTGTCGTGTGCCAGGCGACATCTCTGCGTGATTTGGTCATAAGCTCCGATGTTCTCCTTCTGTCATAGGAGGGCCATATCTTTCGGCGCAGGTGTGCAGATTCCGCCATTTAGAATCCGCTACCTTGAGGTAGTGATTGGATATATTGCGCTTAACAGCCTATGACCAGGAACCCAGAGCAGGGTAGTATTCAGCCGTCTGCCAAGGCAAACTAACTCCGCCCCACATCGCTCGATGAGCTTGGAGGATGTACTTACCGAGTTCAGGGCCTTGATAGCGGTCTGGCTGTCCGAGCAAATGGTGATACTGTTGTCATTATCTGGTATGTCTCTGAGAGTGTGACAAGCTTTCATGATTGCGAACGTTTCTGCCTGAAAGGTGCTGGCATGATCTGGGAGGCGGAAACACTCCAAAATATTTAGTGCGTCAGAAAAGATCCCTGCACCGACACCGCAGTCCATTTTGGACCCGTCGGTGAAAATTGTGATGTGAAAATCCTCCCCCTTCCGCTCTGGTGGCGAATTTGGCACAAAAGTTTCTCCAAAACCTTAGTTTAGGCAGGGTGAAATCGGTTTTCGCCATGGCCGCATCTTGTGGCAACTGGTTTAGATCGTCGCTATGGCTATGTTAAGTGCCCTGCATATAAAAAGGCTCTTCAGCAATCTCGAAAATGAAGCTTGTTCAGATCAACTTAAACCACTGTCAAGCGGCACAAGATCTGTTGTCACAGACAATAAGAGGAAATGGCGTTGACGTGGCGATCGTCTGCGATCAATATAAAAATTTGAACAGTTCGATTTGGGTGGCGGACGAACACAAACAGGCAGCCATTTGGTCATGTGGAACACATGCTTTCCAGAAAATATCGGAACCAACCAACGGATTTGTGAGAGCGGAAATTAACGGCATCAGCATCTACAGCTGCTACGCCCCACCGAGACTAAACCTGGAAGAGTTTCACCGGCTGCTAACTCAACTAGTACGCAATGCCAGCACATACAGTCCCGTAATAATTGCGGGAGATTTCAATGCGTGGGCCACTAAATGGGGAAGTCGAGCTACAAACGCTAGGGGACGGGTACTCCCTGAAGCTTTCTCCCAACTGGTATGAATGCAGGCGGTAGTAACACCTTTAGAAGAGGAAGTACAGGCTCCATTATAAATAATAAAAATAAAAATAAATAACTGGCACAACAGTCCAACGGGGCGACCGGTAGCGCAGTGTGTTGAGGCATCAGTCTCATGTTTGACTACCGGCGTTTCGGGTTCGAATCCCGTCCACGACGACGTTCGTGGCCATGGATGTGCAGGAGGTGTATGCTGGCAACTGCATTCTCCGAAACCAGATTATGCCAACGAAACGTCAACTGGGCCACATGGAACAGTTGACGCGCTATGCCCCACAAGGGGTTAGGGCAATTGACTGACAACAGTCCAATTTGAACCATGGCCTCGAGATGAGTTAGCACCATCTCATTTTCCAGATCGTGACGGTCTTGTGCCGAGGTGTATGATCAGATCAGCAACACGCTCAACCGAGTTATTTACCCCATAAATGGGTACTCATTTAACAGCTGAGTGGGCTCATAGTCCGACACGTCACAGACTCCATTATAGACCTTACATTTGTCAGTAGCTCCTTGGCATCGACAGTGGAATGGGGCGTGAGCGAGGAATATACTCGCAGTGACCACCAAGCCATTTACCTCACCATTGCCAGCAGAACACCACAAGCAAGGAAACCACCAACAAACCGAAGATGATCTGTTAAAAACTTCGACGGGGAAGCGTTCATCGAAACCTTGCATCAGGAGGCAGCTATTGAAGGACATGCAGAACAAAACGCGTCGCAGTTAATAAAGCAGATGGTAGAAGCATGTGATACCTCTATGCCAAGAAAAAAGTCTTCCAACCGCCGGAAAACAAACTACTGGTGGAATGAAGAAATTGCAAGCCTGAGGCGCAGGTGTCTAAGAGCACGCCGATTTTACCAGCGATCAAGAGAGACACCAGACTTCGACAACTTGGCACAAGAATACAGGACTTCACGCGGACTACTAAAGCAGGCAATAAAAAAGAGCAAAAGGAACTGTTTCAATCAACTCTGCGAGGACGTAGATATAAATCCATAGGGAACGGCCTATAGAGTAGTTATGAAAAAGCAGAGTAGTTATCATTATCAAACACCCCAAGTGAAGAGCCCTCTTCTACTAAATCGGATAGTTTCAGTTCTCTTCCCGCAGTATCCGTTAGTAAACATTGGAAACCAGGAAGAGCAGATACCGGTATTAACTGACAGAGACATTTTGGAGATCGTTTCCCGAATAGGTGACAATAAAGCACCAGGCCCTGATGGCATTCCGGAGTGCTGAAAGTAGCAGTTGACACGGTTCCCGGGAAGTTCGTCAGTGCTTTTGAATCCTGTTTGCAAGAGCGAGTTTTTCCTGCTGTATGAAAAAAAAACAAAGATTAGTTCTGCTACTAAAACCCAAAAATTAAATGCGTGCTAAGATTACCGCGCGTCAAAATTGTAACTTTTAAAAATCTTGTTAAGGCTGCATACTGGATTTTGTAATTAAAGATTTAGCTTTTTATCCTCTTCCTCTCACGAATGAAGATGATGGAAAATACGCCATCAAGAGTATTCATCTCAGAAACACCAAAAACGGTAAATATGTCTGATAGAGCAGCTGCTAAGCCATCGAGCTCTGTCCATTATAGTACCATATGGACTCACTCTACATTTCGTAAAAAATCCGAAATTCCTTATAGTTTAGAAGTTATGGCCAAAAAACCGAATTTTAAAAAAACTAGGGTATACAAACAAAAAAAAGTAGACTGAGGAGTATAAAAAAAGTGGGGATTGATGCTCCTAGGCCCACGGGCATGGGGGCCACTACTGTTGAGGGGGGGGGGGGGGATTTCGTCAAAAACCCGAAATTCCTTATAGTTTAGAAGTTATGGCCAAAAAACCGAATTTAAAAAAATCTAGGGTATAAAAACAAAAAAAAAGTAGACTGAGGAGTATAAAAATAGTGGGGATCGATGCTCCAAGGCCCACGGGCATGGGGGTGTCTACTGTTGGGGGGGGGGGGGAATTTCGTCAAAAACCCGAAATTCCTTATAGTTTAGAAGTTATGGCCAAAAAACCGAAATGAAAATTATGTACAATACAAATATATGAGATTGTATCACAGCGACGCGAGCGCTTCTCTGATTTGGGTGGCAGAACAATAAGTATATTTTTTCGATTCACTACCCATCGTCGCTATAAAAGTTACACTTCAACAAACCGCCGGGAGAACCAAATTCATATCATCCAATTTGCCTACTAGACACCATGGGGAAGATGTTGGAACGGATAATTTTTAGCAGACTAGCTGCTGTCGTAGAGGAAAAGGAAACCCTGTCGGACCGACAATTTGGTTTTCGAAGAGTGCGCTCCACGGCCGACGCCATCTTGACAGTGACAGATCTAGGGAAACAGGCACTTCGTGATGGCAAATGTTGTTGACACTGGACGTCAAAAATGCTTTCAATTCGGCAAACTGGAAATGCATTCATTTATCTTTGCAGAGGAGAGGTGTGCCTGACTATTTGACGCGACTTATACAGAGCTACCTTTCGTTTAGAATCCTACAGTACGGAACCAGCGAAGGGCCAAGAGAGTACAATGTAACAGCAGGCGTTCCGCAAGGATCTGCACTCGGCCCTTTGCTGTGGAACATCATGAACAACGACATATTGGATTTACCAGTACCTAAAGAAGTAACGATAGTCGGGTTCGCGGATGACATAGCTGCGGTCGTGGTGGCCAAGGATCCGGCATTTGGTTTATGTCACCGAAGCAATCACAACTGTTAAGTTGTGGTTGGATAAAGTAGGACTGGAGCTAGCTGAACAAAGGACTCCGTTCAGCAACCGAAGAAAAAAGAACACTCTGAGTGTCAGAGTCGGAAACACCATCATTATTTATAAGCCAGCAATTAGGTACCTGGGGGTTATGATTGATGCGAAGCTGACATTTGGAGAGCACCTCAAGTACATATGCAAGAAGGGGCTAATGCTACTGTGGCTTTGGCAAGGATGATGCCAAATGTAGGAGGACCACGACCAAGTAGGGGACTTTTATTATCTAGAGTGATCACATCTACATATACTTCTGAATGCGTCACCAGTTTGGATCGACGCGTTTCGTCACGCCTGTAAAAGTCGAAGAATCAACTCTGTTTATCGAAGGAACGCATTGAGAGTGTGCTGTGCATACCGAACAACATCAGATGAGGCTGCCTACATTGTATCAGATAAGATCCCCATAGATATTCTAGCCGACGAAATGGACCGATTGCACAAAAGCCGATGTTTGGAGCCACTGGACGTATCTACGGCGCGCAAAAAAACGAGAAAGGTACGAGTCCCTGAGGAAATGGAAATGAACCACTATCTAGCCCAGTTTCTTACTGGACATGGCGGATATAGGAAGTACCAACGCAGAGTTAAGCTGGACGTTTCGCTCGACTGTCCGAGGTGCCCAGGAATAGCGGAAGACCCGGAACATGTATTCTTTCACTGTCCAAGGTTTAAGGTCCCACCTTCTTCCGAAGGCTTTCTTACTCCGTTCTTCAATGTTTAACTTCCAGCTGAGCTTCGTGTCTAGAATGACACCTAACACCTACTTTGCGCTAGGCGATAATTGGAGTGGCTGTCCGTTTAGTTTGACAGGGGTCAAATGTGGTACTTTAGTTTTTGTGGTAAATAGCATCAGTTCCGTTTTACCTATGTTGACGCCCAGGCCACAGCTTGTGGTCCAGGCGCTTACCATACTACATTGTTTTTTCCCTGGAGCAGTCTGGAGTAATTGCCAAACTGTAGATCAGGGCTGAACGACGTCCTAATTTTCCACCTTTCTAAGTGTGACTCCTTCAACGCACTGGGCCCCGGTTCGATTCCGGGGATTTACGTGTCGGACTATGAGCCCACTCAGCTGTTGAATGAGTACCCATTATGGGGTAAATAACTCGGTTGAGCGTGTTGCTGATCACATACCTCTGCACAAAAAACCGTCACGATCTAGAAAATGAGATGATGCTAACTCATCTCGAGGCCGTGGTTCAAATTGGACTGTTGCGCCAGTTATTTATTTTTATTTTATTTAAGTGTGACTCCTAAACAATAATTTTGTCTTTCTTTCTGTTTTCTTTGAAATTTTGTATTTTCCTTAAGAATATATCTATCAATATACAAATATAAAAACTCATTCATTAAATTTTTGCGGCAAAACGACTCGATAGATTTCCATGAAAATTTCATAAACATATCCGTTATAACCCAGAATAGGTTCTAGCGTTTTAAATTGTTTAATATGGCCGCACCCACCAATCCTGACCCTTGCGTGGGGGTGAGTGAGCGTCACAAAAATAATCTCCAAAATTGCCGACATTAGTGTCCATACACTAGTTTTCGAGGTCGCCAATAATAATGGTTGAATTTCAAAAACTCCCCACTCTTCGATTCCGCCAACTCTCACGACTAAGTGACCGTGAAAACAGTGTTCAAAATGACATAGATTAGTGTCGGTTTAATACTTTCCGAGGTCGCTCAGATGTAAAATATGGTGACACTCCCAAAAACACAAAAGTAAAAAATAATGGCACGATCATATGGTCGAAGTAGTACAAATGCGAGAAGCATGAGGGCAGCCAGACGGGCTGAATCAGCAAAAGAATGTCAGCGGCGTGTTGGAAGGTTGGAAGTGTTTGCTGCAGCTTTGCTGAAACACCGCAGGTACACGAAGCGTGCAACCAAGGTGCAAATATAACAATAGCTGCTGCGAGAAACGCTGGTTCAATTGCGAAATCCAATCAATAGAAAGATTTGGTGATGACTGCACTACAATATGACAAAAATTTGAATTACAAATATTTCATATTTTTTGCATTATCCTTTTTCCATTTTTTCACATTCTCCATTTTCCTTTTTTCCATATTTTTTACTTTCCACATTTTCCACACTTTATTTTCCAATATTCTCAATTTTACGAAAAAAATTAAAAATTTGATAAATTTTTTATAGCTTATCATTAGATTTAATTACACCGGTTCAGGTGGAGGCGTTTAGTTTATTATTGTCCGCAATTCCAAATTTATCGTTGATATATCCCATTGCTCGGATTGTGGGAACCTATTTTTAACATATGTATTTCACTCACTTCTATCTATTCTTGCATCCCATTTATGATACTAGACAGACATGCAGACCCACCCAACCCATTCAATTGACCACATTTAAGGCGTGGGCCCGAATAGCCACCAATACTGGGAAGCTGACTTTAAGTACCATGATAATGTTATATGACGTCGACTTCTTATTAATGGTCAATGTACATTTATAATCAAAACAAATTGTTGCATAAACGAGATTGGACTTTGCCCAAATATGTAAACGTGTATCATTATTACATATACATATGTATATACGAGTATGGGCATGCATATGCATATTCGTCACTGCATCTTAAAGCTGGATCAAAGATTATACATTACGAAGAAATCGCACTCCACACAAAATAACGCGGTGTCTAGTGGTTGCTTATGTGTTGGTTCCCATAGTGCGTACACAAAGGGGTAAACAAGCATGTCACTCATACAATGAAACGTTCTAGGCAGTTGTCATTAGAGAAATGTTGCCGTCTCTATCTCTAAAGGCGATTTCCCTTTGAATTATTGATCACGGTTCTGAAAGCCTAACCGGTAAAGGAAATGGCAATGTGCAACAGAGATAGATGGCCAAGCATTGTGTATCCGTAAGTGAAAGAGAGACGCATTTAACTGACGCATTCACACATTCGACGCACACGACTCATGCCAAGGCATCTGCATACGAATCCCGAGATCAAAATGACAACCAACCAATTTTCGTTACGCCTGTTTCTTAGTCATTGCACTAGAGCGAAAGAGACCGGTAGATGTATTTGTTTAGAAATCATGGGCTGGGGAAACGAACCAACAAATTCTTTTAAAGATTCTGTCAAATAAGCGACACACTCTCTTCAACTTACGGAAATACAATACTTCACACCACTGCTACTCACTGTCAAATTGTCGGATACTATCAAGTTTCCTAAAACGCAGCCGTTGGCACCGCAAAGTTTATTTGTGTAGGTTAATTTGTATGAAGTGCAGTATTTTTGGTATGAATAATCTTTGGTGCAGTATCTTTCCAATGTCTAATCTTTGGCTGGATCATATGCCTTAAGGAAACGGGAATGGTGGAGGTGTTTCTACGGGGTTTTCATCAATTGGTCGCGGAAAACGACAGGACAGGAAGACATTACAGTGATTTATTTAATATACTCGTACATATTTGATTTGTCTTTTTAAGATACTACCTCTTTGGGCAGCACTTTTCCCCTCTTTCTAACGAAAGCAAATTTCTAATTTATATTAAGTTTCCGGTAGAAACTTAGTTTAAAACAAGAATTGCCTTCCGATTTTGACTACACACGTTAGCGCTTTATGTACATTTTTGTTAGACTAACTGAAACTAAGAGGAAGTTGTTTCACAACATGTTGGTTTCGATGCGACGGTTGACTTATGTTAATGCGGTCATTCGCGTGCCAACATTCACAATAAAAATGCATTATTAAGATTAAGATAACATCTCATTCCGTGTTTATACATTGTGCACATCTGCGTAAGTGTCCGGTTTGTCTGTTTCAGTTTTTTTTTTTTTTTTGTATATATTTTTTAATGTTTCTTTTGATAATGTGATACGAACGAATAGAGAGTATCTCTATTCTCATACTACATATTCCGGAACGAAGTGGAAATGCTAATTAGTTGACTAAATATAAATATTTACACTTGACAATTTTATTAGGTTTCTATTTTCGGGAGGCTACTGTATGCTATGCTGCTACCTTAACAAACGATTTTATCGATTTTTTAACTTTCAAAAGATAAATAAATCTAAACCTTCATTAGCAAAGAAGTGTGAATGAAAGTATCTGATTATATCTTTGAAGAATATTACATACATTTTGGGATTAGAGTGGCTCGTCTAGTGGTAGTAAAGACGCAGCGCTTATATTGTAGATAAAGTTGTAAAACATCACTTCTAATTGATTTCTTACGTAGACTAGAGTGTGGCGATTGCTACTCATATAAGTGTCACCATACACTGTAGAGCTCGATCTCGAACATGGTACAAGTGGACCGGTTTTCTTCACGTTTATGTGAAGTGTGTGTGTGTGGCTTGAGCTATTCAGAAGACATTTGTACCAGGTTCGAGATCGAGTTCGACAGTGTATGGCAACACTTATGTTATTCTTTAGTAAAAAAAGGCAAATATTTTATTTTCTTTTGAATGGGCCTTTTTAACACCAGTTGACTCCTTCTGTAGTAAGCTGCTGACTTGATCAAGTTTTTGAGTGTACTGAAAAAAAATATTGTTTTTTTTTCGGAAATTTGTCCGCACTTCCATTTTTATAGAATTAGAAGAAGGCTTAATTTATATTAATACTTAGATTAGCCGTTTTCGATTCACTCGGTCTCATATTCAGACTGAATCGAACGCCACGGATCTGCGACGAGCGAACTTAAACAGCCACCATACAAATACTTCGCCGCGTGAGGGACTCAGTATACATTTAGATAGGGGCGAAACAAGTTTACGTTCCACCAATTCACTTTCAACTTAGATCCGATGAGATCCCATACGAGACCTGGATCTGTCGTTTTGTATGAATATGGATCTGAGCCCGAGTGAAACGAAAACGGCTATTGATCGCATGAACCGGATGAACCGCACCGCATGCTCTCGCGCCACAACCATCTACAGTAGAACCCCGATTAATCGAAGTAAAGGGGACTATGTGTCATTTCGGATAACGAAAATTTCGGTTAATCCGTAGAAACAACTAACTGCAATGAAAAGGCCAATAAAACACACGACAAGCAGTTTATTACAAGATGATTGTTTTGATACATATGTTAATTATTTTTTTAAGTAATCTGGTATTTTTGTCTGAATCTGTCTCTTACGAGCAGCCATATCGCGCTACCGTGTAAAAAATTTAAGAGTTCGAGATTTAAAAAAAAAAACTAGTCGCCCCTTTCGGTTAAAGGGGGTTCCGGTTGAGCGAAGTTCGGTTAAGCGTACTACTATACTTTGTTGTTGGTCGCCAGTGTGGTTTGTGGTTTGCGACTCATCCGGTTGATCAGGTGCATGCGGCAATGTAAATTGAGCCGAAGACAGAAAAAAGGCTGCTACATAAAAGATTAAATTCAATACGCTACGATCCTGACGGTACCCGTAAAACACAAAAACCAAATATCGATATTTGCTGTGTTCTATTCAACAGTCCAGATCAGAGCCGAACAACTATACTGTACGCATTACACTAACAACATTGCTCTCGATAACTCACGATGCGCAGCTGATGCAGGATTTTTGTTCTGAAGGCGGATTCGTAAGGTTGAAATATTCGAATTCGCTACGGGCAATGCAGTTTTCTTATACAGATTGGGAGCCACATGGAATTCATTTCCTGACAATAAAATGTTGATTTTGTGTAATTATATGCAATAGGAAAAACAAAATGATTCTGCTGCCTAAAGGAAATTCGTCAGATTGTATCTGTACTAAGGATTTGAGTATTCTCTTCAAATTTGAGTTGACGTTTGAATGCTAACTAAACAAAGACAGACTCCAAGGTACGACGCACTCCATATTTCGCTTCGCTAATCTAACATGTTCTATATCGTTTTTTTTCGAACCAGTTGTTCCGTTCTGATCTGACCGTTGAGTAAAACACAGCAATTGTCTATATTGAAATTCGCACAAAGACTGGATTTTACTCATCTGCCAATCACTAATCATCCCAATAATTGGGTAATGACGATCAGAAGCAATGAATAAAATAAATAACTGGCGCAACAGTCCAATTTGTTTGAACCATGGCCTCGAGATGAGTTAGCATCATCTCATTTTCTAGATCGTGACAGTATGTCTTGTGCAGAGGTGTGTGATCAGCAACACGCTCAACCGAGTTATTTACCCCATAAATGGGTACTCATTTAACAGCTGAGTGGGCTCATAGTGCGACACGTAAATCCCCTTTTTCATCGAAAACTACCGCATTCAGTAGAAATCGAACCGGGGCCCAGTGCGTAGAAGGCGAACGTGCTAACCGTTGCGCCATCCGGACTACAATGAAGCAGTGACTACGTTCATATCGCGGTACTATGCTCACCATGATGTAAGCGTATCGGGGATTAGTTAGATTAGAACTAACTTTTAGCTCCACTTGCGATGCGGTACTGGACTGAAAAATTGGGACTAGATGGATTTTGAAATTTGTTTCATTAGAGTCGGCGGTATCAAGGCGCTTTTATCAAGAAGCTACTAGGTCTTAATATTTCTAAAATACTCTTCAAACCGAAGTGACAAACTAATATCTGACATTTACCATATTTAGTACCGGTCGCTATATACACACCACGAATTAGTCCTAACCCCATAATACTCCTTTTAGTTCCACGGTATAAACGTGACCAATAACCGATCATATCTGAGATGAAGTTGCATGAGAATGCAAATATATTCGAGATTGTGCCATATTCTTAATGTACGAGTACAACACACACATAATAATGTGCACTTCTCTCGGGTGTCTATAGATCGGGTTAATGTACTTAGTGCCGAGGTCATAATTTTTAATTTTTTTTCGTTTTTACTTAGCATACATCATCATCATCGTGGCGCGACAGCCCGACGTCGGGCCTTGGCCGCCTGGATCATTGTCCTCCAATTATCTCGGTCACGTGACCGCGTCCTCCAATTTTGGGAGCCCAGCAGCTGCGCGGCGTCCACACCTACTGAACTCTCCCAACGAGATCTCGGTCGTCCTCGCAGTCTCGCTCCGTCGACTCGTTCTGCATTCATTACTCTCTTAGGCATGCGATCATCGTCCATTCTTTGTACATGCCCTGCCCATTGAAGTCGTTGTAGTTTGACGATTTTCGAGACTTGCAGCTCATCGTACATTTCATACAACTCATGGTTGTACCGGATGCGCCATCCATCTCGATCGCAAACAGCCCCGAAAATTCGCCGTAGAACCTTACGTTCAAAAGTGTCTAGCATGTTTTCGGAGGCTTGAGTTAGGGTCCATGCTTCGCAGCCATAGCATAGCACTGGTCGTATAATGGTTTTGTACACGCGGAGCTTCGTGTTTCTGTGCACATGCTTCGATTTCATTATGGGGAGAACCGAGAAAAAAGTCTTATTAGCTAACTGTATCCGTCGCTTGATTTCGTCAGTTTCGTTGGCGTCCCTTGACAGGTTGCAACCCAGGTAGATGAAGTTGTTCACGAACTCGATGTTGAGGTCCCCCACGTTGATGCTCGGTTGTGCAGGTGTCCTTGTCACCGATTGCATCATTATTTTAGTTTTACCCTCGTTAATACGTAATCCAACTTCCTTTGCAGCGGTATCGAGCGTATGCAGAAGTTCTTCTGCGTCAGCCAATCTTCGGGACATGATGTTGATGTCGTCGGCGTACGCTGCTAATTGTGTCGACTTGATGAGTAGCGTCTTGCTGTTGTCCATATTCATGGCCCGAATAACGTATTCCAGTGCTAGGTTGAAGAGCGTCGGTGCCAGTCCATCGCCCTGTTTCAAACCAGTGCGTGTTTCAAATAGATCAGTAAGTCTATTCTGGATCCTGACTTGTGAGACGGAGTTGGTCATCGTCATCTTTGTCAGTCGCACTAATTTTGCTGGTATACCAAATTGCAGCATGATGTTGTACAGTACTCCACGATCGATACTGTCGTATGCCTGCTTGAAGTCGACAAAGATTTGGTATACGTTTACGTTGTATTCCCAGCACCTCTGGAGTATCAGTTTGACTGAGAAGAGCTGATCGGTTGTGGAGCGACCAGGTCTGAAACCGCTTTGATATTCGCCAATGACTCGTTCTGCGTACGGTTTTATTCTATTTTCCAGAATTTTCGTCAAAATTTTATAGGACGTACAAACTAGTGAGCATACATAGTTGGCACTTTAATCCCATCATGATCAATAGGCGCGTTTTTTTCACAGCCATACGGAGCAGAGCAGGTTAACACCACACAACTGCACTAACAATTTCATCTCACCTGCTCTGGATAGAAGGTTAGTGCAAGAATGCTGCTCTGTTAGCATTTCCACGTTTTCAAATGCATGCGGCGCAGGTGTCAAAATTTTCGGGCAGCTTACAGTTTGTAGTCCGGATGGCGCAACGGTTAGCACGTTCGCCTTCTACGCACTGGGCCCCGGTTCGATTCCTACTGTATGCGGTAGTTTTCGATAAAAAAAAGGGATTTACGTGTCGGACTGAACCCACTCAGCTGTTAAATGAGTACCCATTTATGGGATAAATAACTCGGTTGAGCGTGTTGCACCTCTGCACAAGGCATGCCGTCACGATCTAGAAAATGAGATGATGCTAACTCATTTGGAGGCCATGGTTCAAATTGGACAGTTGCGCCAGTTATTTATTTATTTTACAGTTTGGGAAGCACATAAAATTAATTTCGTGTCAAAATATTCGTTTTATGTCATTATTATTATGGAATAGTAAACATACAAAATGATTTTGCTGCCTAAAGGAAATTTGTCCGATTGTATCTGTACTAAGGATTCAAGTTTCCTCTTGAAATTTGAGCTGTCATTTGAATGCTAAACTAAACCAAGACACTCTCCCAGCAAAGACATGCCCCATTTTCGTCTTCGCTACACTGATCTGCTCTATAGGGTTTTTTGCTGCTTATCCTGCTCTACTCTTCAAAAAACGCACCTATTGGTGTTGATAGTACGAATACGTATCCAGACTTATTCTGAATGGACATGTATTTTGTGTACTTATACATGCCAATGTTTGTATACAAAATGATTCCCATTTTATAAAAAAAAATTTTCATAATGTGAAGCCACCGGATGTCTATCGAGCTTATCAATCACAATGTGGTGTGTTGAAAAAAAAAATGTGATGACATCTTCGAAGCGACGTGATATCTTTCACTATTAGCAGTCTTTGCGAGGTTAGCGATCATTGTAATGATGGGTATCTTATGTACAATAACGCCGGGAATTCAAGACGAAATCATCGTGGATAGTTATATTCTTGCCATCGACAATGGATAATTACAAACAAGGTTTGTAATTTTTTTATAAGTCCCAAGTAGCAAATACCAATGTTTTAGATTCTGCCACTATATGAAGTTGCTGCTACATTTTTGGTACTAGAGTTGCAACTTCATTGTAAGAAATCCTGTAACGTAGCTCGCGGAACGTTCCAGCATAGTGGCAGTTGGAACATTTAAGTGGCATTATTTTGTGATATTATTATGGTTCCAGAGTGGTGATTTTTCATAACCTGGGACCTGAGAAAAATGTTGGGACTATATATTACACAAATGCAGGTGAATGTTTCGTGTTGGGCACCATGATTACTACCTAGTGAGGAACTATAAATTACTTTTTATGGTGACGAAATCGTGACATTACTATCATTAATTCTACTATAATGGTACTAATATTCACGAATGAAAAGATTAGTATTTGGTACTACAATCGGTACCAAAAAGAACCACTTACTTCCTTGTTCGATAGTTCCAAAAGTTACTACTAAGTATCCAGACAATCGCCATCTTTTTAATTCTGTTGCAGAATTGAAGATCGAAAATCTTTTAAAAAATAGCCATGTTTGAACTATTAGGAGGACTATGTTATTGTTTAAGTAAAAAAGCAATAATACCCAGCAATTTAAGGCAAGGAAACCCTAAATTATAAAAAAAATACAATTTCATTTTATTAATTTTTCCATATTCTACTTCGAAATTTAAAGAATATTTGAAAGGCGTTGTAGTTTTTCGAGTTACAATGCCAACTTTCGCAATGAAATTTCCTTGGCATACAAATTTGTATGCCAAAAAGATAATAGCTTTCTAATGATAATATGAGGTAAATAATTTCTTCATCTGACGGCTGGGATAGCATACAAGTTAGGCCAATAACACAACTTAACATGTGTAATGAATGACTTTTCTGATGGTCTATTCGCATTGTTGATTGTCAAATATTTTTCTAAAATATTTGCCACCTAATAAATCGAATTCTCCATCAGGAATTTTTCAAGAACGGCAACTCTGTCATTCTATCACACTGTGGGTCGTTGACACTTGCAAACGCTATATTCTGATGGACTCTTATGTGTCCTGTAAGAATATGCTGTTTGATCTGGTGTCATCGACCTCGCATTGGGAGAGAACAGACAAGCGGATAGCGATGATCCACATCGAGTTTTATGTAAACGGAGAATTCCGTTGCATAAAACTCGATTGACGAGACAGCTGATGCCTGTGTTGAATCGGGGGTCGCGACCTGCTGGGAGAGCGATCGCTCGAGAGTTCACTATCACCCGTCATAGCCGTCACATCGGCACACCACCGCCGAGACGTACTATTTTTTTTTTTTTTTTGTTGAGGGGTCGACTTTTACCCGCCGCCCGAGCCACATCGACGCAACTGCGGAAGAAAATTTTTACCCGGTCGAAAAGTGGACTTTCACCCGTGAAAGCCGTCAGCCCTATATTGCTACAGTGCCCGGAAAGGTGATAGTTTTCGGTGACATTAAAGCCGTGACGCCGTGACGCCGTGGTCGGGAATTCGGTATCTCCATTATGGAACGGGTAATTCGAATATTGGTCTTGAGGAGTGGGATCGAATGGAAAAATTTCCTCCGCAGCCCAAGACAGATCGATAATGCGATAGGGACTAGAGATATCCGACGGCAACGATTTTTATGTACATGTGGTGGTTAATGCATCAGCCGTGTTTACCCGGGCGCATTATTCTTCGACTTCTTAATGGCACGGCGCTAAGACGACGTACGATACAAGGGAGAGCATTGGGCATTGGTGTACCGCCCGAGAACTATAGTAGAAGTCAGCAGCCAATACCTAACAGCTTGACAGAAATCAGGCAATGAGTTGAAGAAACCCCGCTTATGACAACTGTAGCAGCCCAGATACGAGATACGGATGGTAAAGTTGGTCTAGTTTTCCCTCCTTGTGTGATGCGTGATTCGAGCGCGGTGTAGTTAGGTGCTACAGAACATCCCTAGCGATAACAACAACAAGATACTGTGCGATGCTCTTTGGGTGTGGTGGTCTTTCAAACCGCTTGTAGTGCGATACAGTGTGTCCTTCTGACGGTTACCTTTTTTTTTTAATTTCTTTAAAAATTTCATTGGTATAGTTTTTTTCTGCTTTTGTGTGATGAATACATTTATTAGTTTTGCCAGCCTGCGTCTGCGGTGGCCACCAACGATCCGGTGGTAAGTTATTTTGTTTCATTTTATAATTATTATTTTTCAATAACTTTTTCGTATATTTTATATATTTCTTTTTTAAACCTTCATTTAAATTGCTTTAGTGTTTCTTTTTGTGCATTTATTTATAATTTTTCTTGGGTATGACTCGGCAATATTTTCATTGCCGTTTGTTTAACACTCTAATGGAATTTCCGGGTTTTTTTTCTTTTCTTTGTTCCACTAATGAATTAGTTTTCCTCTAAAAAAATATGTTCACAATTTGAACTTAAAAGTTTTTCCTTTGAGGAAGACCCCCGAAATCCTTTTTCAGGTCATCGTGGGTATGAGGTGAAAGCCTCGTTTTTGCTTTGCTTCGGGAGGTCTCCACTTTGTTCGGCCATGAGACCTCAAAGGCAGGGTGGGTTTAGAGGCCAGGGTCCGCTCCATCTGGACTCAAGAGTTTTGTCGAGGTACATGAGCCGGTCGACGGCCATTGCCTTTATGTAGTTTCTTTTTTTTATTTTTTTTTTTAAAGTCGTGGGACCTTTGGTATCCGTGTGTGTGGTGTTGTTACCTTAAGGTACGAGATTTTTTTTAGAGTGATAATGGTACGGGGCAGCGAGAGGGCAAAAACCCCGCCCACATCTCCCGCCACTGATCTACAGCAAGCTCGTGCCGCCGCCTTCAAGCTGAGGAGTTCTCGCCAGATGGCGTAGCCGGACCTTCACGGTCAGTTCGGCAGACCTTAACTCCGTCCCTAGGTGTCCGCAACACTTGTCCATTACACATGTTTATAGGATACAGTTCATTAGTATGGTATTCACAAGAATGATTGTATTGGAAAAGGGTATAAATTAAAGTACCAGTTACGTCTTGAGGTATACGCGGTTATAAGTTTGGTACGTCCCAAGAGACGACACAAGATTTGTGGTAAAAGGGTAAACAATCACTAATCGGTCCATTCTCCATTTTAGTGACATATTGGTGCCAACATCATCCCTATTACGAACCGAGTGACAGTAATTGCTACTTTAAAAGGAAAAACTGGAGAAGAAGCTAAGTGACGGGAACCAAAAATGCTAGTTGGGCAGTTAGTATGGCATCTTACTCGCAGCTTTCTAAAAAAAAAAAGAACTCGAAAATATTCACTTTTTTGGCAGAAGTGTCTAATGCAGTAATGAGTTTTCTTAATTTAGATAATTGAGGTTTTTTTCTTAAATACACAGCATCATATTGTTCAAAATTTGTAGTACGGTACGATCAACAACCTTTAAGTATAATTAACAATTATTACTCTATGACAGAGTTCAACAAAAATATAATATAAAATATACTCTACAATAGGCTGGTTTCTCAATGCCAGGTTAAAGTTTAACGTAAGGATAAATGCTAACTGCCACCTATCCTCCGGTTAAAAATTTACCGACACGAACAGCTGGTGAACGTGTTGTTGAATCGCTGGACGGGAGAGACGCACGGTGTTTGGGTGTGCAAAATGTATTATCCACTTGGCTCGTGACTAGGCGAGTCACGCATAATGTGGTGCCGGCATTAGACGTAGGCGCTTCGACAAATTAATGTCCCGATTAGTTAATCGGGGCACCATGAAATAAACATTTGGAAATTAGCCATCAATGGACAATTTCGGCTAAATTCGAAAGTGGCCATGCATGGCCACTATCGATTCGAGTCCAATATACGATTTCGTTTAAAAACGAAAGTGAGCACCAACCTAAACTGTGCATAGACCAAAAAAAAATGCCTGGATGCATATATGCATAGAAGGAATGTAACGAGCGACCTAGGGCTATATACGGGGGGTCACAGTCCCCTAGGGGCGGAGCAAGCCCAGCTCGTTTCAAACGTTTCGTGCGATACTGCGGGTTGTGAATCAACAGCCCCTTGTGTGGACTCCGCTCGCTCCGCGCTCAAGGGATCACAACCCTCAGTATCGCACAAACATGAACACTCGCATCACTCGCTCTGGGTGCGACAGTCTCTTGCTTCGCTGGACACTGCATAGCTGTTTTCGTTTTTTATCGCATACCTTATTTCGATTTGAAACCGATATTACCCATGCATGGTTTATTTCGTTTATTTTCCAATGGACACTCGGTTGAAAACGTAACTATTCATATGGACTCTCTCGGATAACGACTTTCGCTATGGCTAATTTCAGTGCCCCATTAACCACTTACTATCTAATCGAAGTAAGTAGCTGCGCTTACATTATATGTACATAGGTACATTTATAAATTTGGCACTATATTTATCCATGTTGAATGAAATATGTATCTAGATGAGGCCCACATTTTTCGTCCCAAATTCTTCTTCGCATGCTATGCACTCATCCCAAATACCTATCTCGAATAAGAAATGTGCAGCAGCAAACCATATGGTTAGTGAACAACCATCGGAGATTAATAGAAAATCTCAAACGTCTTTTGCTTATTACATATTATTAAGTTTTTCTATTTAAGATTTTCATCTATAGGTATATACAGGTGGGTGGGCCAATGTCAAGGAGAGGCGCCACCTCCACATTATTTCGTTCGCTCAAATCAACTTTTTCTGTAGTTAAACGACATTTCAGCATGCGACAGTCCTATTAAAGGTTTAACGGAAACGTTCATATTTTACTTATGAATCGCATTAGCGCATTAGTGGACTACGCAATATCCTTATTAGACGCGAAATGTTTATGTTTGGTATACTAACATCAATAAAATTATCTGTACCTTTTTTTTATAGATATGTACATACATACATTTTCTAGACAATTTGGTTAACATATTACAAATAAAAGTGTAGACAATTCAAGAGCATAATACAAGTTAGTAAAATAGAATTATTTGACTGGCATGTTACTGAACTGGTTTTGCAGTTGTTTTTTTTTTTGTACAGCCAATGAAATATCGTACGATAATATGCCACGCCGCGCCGTCGCATCGTTTTACACTTAGGCGAAATACAGACTAGCGACAACGACTCCCGACGACCAGTGCTGTCGAAGTTGCTACTATAGTAGCATTTTGATACTATTTCGTTAGCTTTGCTACTATGCTACTCATACTTACATTTTGATACTCTCATAAGCAATGATATTGCTTGGTACAATTATTTGCAATTTTAAAGTCATTTCATCAGAAGTGGTAGCACTGATTTTCTTCTACTGTGAATACCAGATAACAAATAGCAGCCCTCTTGCGGAAAACACTACACGGGGATTCCCCGAAAAAAACAATTGGCAATTGACATTGCCTGCATTCACAAGCTGGTAGTGCTACCAGAGCGCTTCCATTTTTGTCCCAATTTTGCACTGAATTACAACAACAAAAATGGGAGCGCTCAGGGTTCAGGGAGCGCCACGATTTGTGAATGCAGGCATTGACAGTCCTGACCTGATTAATAATATTCATAGTGACTGTGACAAGTGACATACATTTAAAACCGAGCTGGCATATACAATCATTAGACAACCGGGTTCCAGTTCAAGTCTCGCCCGTGGATTTACGTATTTTGATAAGGAGGACATCGGGAACAAGGCCCTGGCTACCACCGAAGAAGGCAAAAAAGACAGTTTTCTGGCGTCTCTTGAAGCATTTTTTTTCGTGTTCAAAAAAATTGGGGCAAATGGATAAGTACGTTGAATTTTATTTGATTTTTCAAAAATTTAATATAACGTTTTATAGATTCGTTATACTGAAACCGAAACAATTAGATACAATTTCGGATGTCGAGCAGGAAAGGAATATACCAGCAATTTCCGATGCTGAACAGGAAAGGAATATACCAGAATGTAATCCTCTTCACAATAACGAATTGCCAGAGAAATCACATTCAGAAAACATAAACACAAGCCAGGAGCAACACCAGAATACAGCAGACCTAGATGTAAGTGTATCAGGTGTGAAGGCGAAGAAAGTGGTCAGGAAATTCAAAGGTTCTTGGAAAGGTAGTTTTGACTGGATAGAAGCTAAGATTGGTCCTGAAGATTACCTCAGACCATTCTGCAAACATTGTCAGGTTTTTTTGCCCAATCTTAAACCTCATTTAGTGCGACATGAAAATACGTACCAGCACAAAAGTCGAATAAAACTCCTAAAAAAACAACCGCTAATTGATCACGATATTAAAACACAAGAATTTGAAAAGAAAGTAAATAAGATTAAAATATCAGAATTGAGAATAATAATGTTTCTTATTCAACATAACTTGCCATTTTGCCTAATAACACCAATAATTGCGCTTGTAAAATCAATTTGTGATGATTCGGAAGTAGCGAAGGGATTAAAGTGCGGAAAAACAAAGGCAACGCATACAGTGAACACATTGTTTTTGGAAGAAGGACTGGAAGTTCTGGCAACACACTTAAAAAACCATACTTTTTCGCTTATAGTTGACGAAACGGCAGACATTGGCACAAACAAATGTCTAGTTTTAGTTGTAAGGTATTTTGATTACCTTAAAGGCAAAGTCAGGGATAGATTTTTGGGACTAATGCAATTAAAATCGTCCGATAGCTTACAAATATATTTAGCGATTGCGGAAATGTTAAAAAATATGAATATACCTTTTCAAAACCTTATTGGGTTCGCTTCAGATAATGCGTCCGTTATGACAGGAAGAAAGTCGGGTGTGAAAACACTGCTACAGAGGGAACAATCTCATTTGTACGTGATGGGGTGCATATGTCATTCACTGCATCTTTGTGCTTCAGCAGCGTCTAAAAAATTACCGCCTCATTTAGAGATATTGGCTAGAAATATTTACTCCTTTTTTGCACACAGCCCTAAACGACAGGCAGAGTTTAAGCAATTTCAGGAATTTTTCTCTGTTAAAATTCATAAGATACTTAAAGTAGCCTCTACAAGGTGGTTGTCTTTACAAAACGTCGTAGAGAGAATTTTAGAGCAGTGGATTCCGTTACAACACTTTTTTATATCATATGAACTGGACACTAATGCTGACTTGGCTCACGCTATTTGTTCTGAGATGACAAAGGTCAATGAAACGTACTTTTACTTTTTAGCCTATATACTAAACCTTACAAACAAAATAAATGTTGAATTTCAAGCAGAAGCACCAAGAATCCATATTTTACTTCCAACAATTAAAAATTATTTCAAAACAATTCTTCAAAACTTTGTAAAGCCCGAGTATGTAGACGCTGTTTTAGAAGAGGAAATTGATATTGAGGCAGAACGAATCTATCTGCCAATCAATGATATTTATATTGGAGGCAAAGCAGCTATCATTATCAGTAAAAACTTAATTTCGCATTCAGATATTAAAGATATTAAAATTGCATGTCGAGGTTATTACATTGAAATAGGCAAACAAATTTTATTACGTATTAAATTCAAAGATGAAGTTCTTTCAGCATTACAAGGCATTGACCCGAAAAATCTAACTCCAACTCTTGCACCTTTAATTGCACTATTTCCACATTTAGTTTGTGATTCTGATGTAGAAAGTTTGGATGAAGAGTGGAGATTATTTATAAATCAAACGTTAATATCTAAAGATTTGCCTTTTCAAGAATTTTATCAAAGTGTATTTCAGTTAAAAAATGCTTTAAGTGAACCCATGTTTCCCAAAATTAGAAAGTTTATTGGAAGTGTAATGGCTTTACCACAGTGCAAATGCTGAGAGAATATTTTCAGAATTAAATTTAATAAAGGATAAGAAAAGAAACTCTCTCCTAATAGAAACCGTCAATGCAATTCTTATGTCCAAAGAGCTGATTAAAAACCAATTCGCTGAAAGATGGCAACCATCGAAAAATTTACTTTTTAAGTACAAAAAACAATAACTGACACTAATAACTATAAATCTAAATGGAAATAACACGTGTTTTCTGCACTAGAAAGAATTTATATTATTTATTTATATTACCCCTTTCTTTGTGAGAAATGTTTTCATTTTGTTTAGGTAATATGTATTTGTATCTGAGAAATGAAAAACATTTCTAGCCTAGAAAACAAGTGTTATTTGATAATATTGGAATTATCTGTTTCATATCAATATATCCGTACCTTAAAACAAAACCATATTAAGTCACACAACGTACATATCGGATTAAACAAATTAATTACTTAATAGAGGCAAATAATAATTTGGAAGATATTAAGCGCCGTATGTCAAAACACTACGGATTTTATTCTTTTTTTTTTTACTTAGTATTGTACTTTTTTGTTCTAAGGTACGGAAATAGTACTTGACGGTAAAAGATGAGTACTGTTAAACAAAGGTGAATACTGTTACTTTTTCTGTGATTTTTTTTTTACTATTGATTATGAAAATACTTTAAGTTCGTATCGTTGCAAATAAATTTATGTGCGATGTAGTTTGAAAACAGGAAATGATTGTTTCATTTTATGATTTTTGTGCTAAATATTTTAGATTTTGTTTCAAATTGCTACCCATCATGTGAAAATGATACCCAACATTTTTCAATTTTGATACCCTGGAAAATTTCAAAACGACAGCACTGCCGACGACTGCTTAAATATAAAATAAGTCGAGATACACAGCATCAAATGGGCGGATTCACATTCAGCTGCTCCGATTCTGATACGATTGACCGTAGGTAGAATTTTGCCAGCAAATGCTTCACATGTTGCATCGACCGAGGGACACCATCCTTTCAATGAATTTTCTGTTTCTCGATAGCGGAGTGCAGCTTTCAAGAAGCACGTGCAATTTTTGCATATATTAGCCGCTTTCGATTCATTAGCCCGGGTTCACAGGTCATAAAAATCACCAGGGCTCTGCGCATTGCCATCTAAAAATACAGGCCTCCGCTCAGCCGATCGTGGTGAATTTGACTTCGTTTGTAACGTCAATTTTACGTCATTAATTCCCTGCCAAAGCAATGACTGCACACGACGATATCCCCGGCACGACATATGTTTACAATTGGAATTGCGTCGGACGGCATTTTTGTCCTCTAAAAACACACTTCCAGGACACTTGCAGCAATTTGATCGAAGCCGCAGCCCCGGGGAACAGTCGCAGAGTATCATGGAACAGTTCACTCTTGAAAAAATACATCTTTTGACCTCACGACACACCTCCATCGCGCACGTGTTTGTTTTCCCGGATCACTAGATGAAATTTTTTACTAACAAATAAACACTGAACGCGGAAAACGAAAACTAAACACGAAACGCACAAATACCGGGGACTCGCCGCCATCAGTCGCCGACCACTGGATTGTGGATACGATGGCGTCATCACAGGAAATAATTGCGTAATTTAGCCGTCAAAACCAGCTGAGCGCAGGCTTGTATATCTAGATGGCGCTGTGGATGCACAGTTGCGTTCATTTGCACGCGGATCAAAATGGACCCGCTCCGAATGATCCCGATATAAATTTCGGGGTCACATACTGCGGAGCAGATCCATCGCGAGCCAAACGTCACTTTATAAGTCAAGTTTTTTTTTTCACTTGTCCGATTTAATTTCACGCGCCGTCAGTTAGATTGGAAAAGTTTCGCATAAATACCTTAGCGGCCACCACCATTGTTTTTGCATGGTGCTATTTAACAGTGACAGCATGAAACATAAACCAAATTTGACTTCTTTTAGTTCGAACTCGCGCACAAGTGCCGTGGCAGTCCGGTGCTGGCTCGTGGATTTTGGGCGAGTCGAATATTCAAATTGGATCGCGGAGCCATAAACTTGAACCTCTCACGCTACGGGCTTTGGTTCGAACCGGGATCAATTTGGCTTTTGGACGCAAGTGTGTGTCCATCTTAAGACGTGGACTTTCAAAGCTAAGAATATTTGACCGTTCTTTTCGTAGGAGGTGCATGATGGCAACTGCATTCTCCGAAACCGAAACGTCAACTGGGTCACATGGAACAGTTGACGCGCTATGCCACACAAGGGGTTAGGGCAATTGAGTAGTCTATGTATTTCTAAAAAATCCACATCCATACTACTCGTATGCAGTGGCGCAGCCAGCATTTAGTTCTGGGAGGGGCTGAGACATTGGCGGATCCACGGGGGGGTTTAAGGGGTCAGACCCCCCCCCCCCCCCATACGATCTAGTACTGAACGAAAATTTCAAACACACCACACCAGAAATTGTCCCTAATAACTAGGCCACAGCAGAAGAGGAGTTGGTGTATTGCGCAATTGTTCTCTAATGAAAAGTTCGTCTAAAGGAAAAGATAGTCTATGATTGTTCTATGGCAAAGAAATAGCAATGCAAACACAGGACACAGAGCTCTCATAGCATTACTGTTGTAACAAGTGTGTGTCAAAATCACATTTTACAGCAACAATGTCATGTGCGCACTACGCGGGCTGCCATACCTACGACACAATGTGCGGCCGGCTATCTGAACCTGAGCAACATGTGCGATCGATTATTATGACCGAAACAGATTGAACACAGAATGCAGCAGCTGCCACTGGCTCTTATCTATCAAGTAGATGAGTTAATTTTGTTCAATCGTCGTTCAAGATTTAGATAAAGTGCAAGTGGGATATAAAGCCCGGCGAGCGCGGAATGACTGGTTCGACGAAGAATGCAAAAATTCACTTGACGTGAAAAATGAGGCCTACAGACAATGGATTCAACGAGGAACCAGAGCTAGAAGAGAAAATATGACGAGCTACGGCGAATATCGAATTAGACGTAAGAAACGTAAATACTTTGACGAGCACACCAGACAAGCGTACAAACTAGTAAATACAATTGAGAACGGCTACCAACCAGGACTAGCCTTTATAAGGACAAGGATGGAAACATCATCAGCGACACCGATGGCATTAACAAACGATGGGCCTCTTATTTTGAAGAGCTTCTGAACCTACCATCTAACATCCCCACACAAGAAGCTCTCGACCATATTGTTGATCCAGGCCCACCCATACAACCCCCGACAGTAGAGGAAGTTGATCTCGCGTTGCGGTCACTAAAACGAAATAAAGCGCCGGGCGCAGACAAGATTCCAGTTGAACTGCCAACAATTCGGTGGAACGGGTCTAGCTAATGCCATACATGAATTACTCCTGCGAGTATGGGATCTGGGATATGGTATACCAAATCTTTGTCGACTTCAAGCAGGCATACGACAGTAGGTATCGATCGTGGAGTACTGTACAACATCATGCTGCAATTTGGTATACCGGCCAAGTTAGTGCGACTGACAAAGATGACGATGACCATCTCCGTCTCACAGGTCAGGATCCATAAGAGACTTACTGATCTACGAGTATTTGAAACACGCACTGGTCTGAAACAGGGCGATGGACTGGCACCGACGCTCTTTAACCTAGCACTGGAATACGCTATTCGGGCTGTGAATATGGTAACAGTAAGACGCTACTCATTAAGTCGACACAATTAGCAACGTATGCCGACGACATCAACATCATGTCTCGAAGATTGGCCGACGCAGAAGAACTTCTGCATACGCTCGATACCGCTACAAAAGAATTTGGACTACGTATCAACGAGGATAAAACTAAAATAATGATGCAATCGACGACAAGGACACCTGCACAACCGAGCATCAATGTGGGGGCCTCTACATCGAATTCGTGAGCAACTTCAGGAACATTCCTGTTTCGCAAAAATTGGGAGAAATCTCCCTATTCAATTAGGGAGAATTTTCACAAAATTCCGGAAATTTCCGCTTTAGGGCCTTCAAATCCCCTCGAGTGTGTTCTAAAATAGGTTCTTACCACCTAAAGCGGAAATGGACTACCTAAAGCGGAAATGGCGCAATTAAAGATTATCTTTAAAGAGATTTGAGAAAGATTCATTTATAAATAAAAAAAAGTTCTTCTCACAAAGACCAGCATTTGGACCAGTCGTTCCAATGGCAGCTATATGACGTAGTGGTCCGATTCCACTGGTTCCGATATATTTCCAGTGTGCAATAAAAAGAAAGCTTTGTGCAAAATTTGAGAAAGATAGAAATAAAAAAGTTATACCCCTTGACGGATGTGATAGGGTATATTAACTTTGTCATGAAATTTGCAACGCACAGAAGGAAGCATCTCCGACCATAGAAACTATATATTCTTGGTCAGTATGATGAGACGAGACGTCTGTCTGTCTGTCTAGTTCTATGTAAACTAGTCCCACAGTTTTAAAGCTATCGAACTGAAATTTTGTACACAGTTTCTATTGCTCACTGTTAATATGTGGGAACCAACGGAATCGGACCATTAGGTCGTATAGCTGCCATAAAGGAACGACCGGTCCAAAAATTAGTAAGGTTGAGGTACCGCTGTGGTGTGGGGTGTGAAAAAAAATACCACGGCCTTTCCCCTCGAGGGCCTGTCGTTAAAACCGACAATCAAGGGACAGGATGCGTATGCCAGCAACTTGCACTATCCGAAATCTTTATATGCTAACGAAACGTCAACTATGCCTCGGATAAGGACTGACTCAACGGTTACGACTTTTAGCTATCGTACAATGACAAAGATTGGATTCTGGAATGTGCGTACTCTCCTGGACAATGGATCAGAAGGTCCCCAGAACGCACGATTTCTTCAATTAGAGAGTGAATTTCTGAGGTACAAATTAAATATCTTAGGAGTTAGTGAGATAAGATGGTGGAACAGCGGAGAATTCATCTCTCCAACGGGCAGCACTGTAATGTTGTACTCCGGTAAAGCTACCGGTAGTCGCCGTGAGTCAGGTGTGGGGCTCCTTTTAACCAGAGCCGCGCGAAACTGTCTCTTATCCTGGGAACCGGTCTCTGACAGGGTCTTGACCGCCAGGTTCCGGACCAAAATGAGGAACATCTCAATAATACAATGTTATGCCCCTACTAAACCCGACAATGTCTTGGCAAAAGACTCCTTCTACGAAGAACTAAACGCCGTTCAGAGCAGAACACCTAAAGGTGACATTATAATGGTTATGGGTGATTTGAATGCGAAAGTTGGCGCTGATAACTATGGGCTCAGACATGTGATGGGGAGACACGGTCTTGGTGATCGTAATGACAACGGTGAAAGATTTGTAGAGTTCTGCAACTTTCACAGTCTCTTCATCGGTGGTACTATGTTTGAGCATAAGGACCACCACAAAATCAGTTGGTCCTCTGTTGATCGGCGCAGAACACAAAATCAGATCGACCATTTTGCCATTAGTAAAAGATTCAAGAGTTGCCTCCTGGACGTGCGAAACAAGAAGGGTGCCGATATTGGGATGGGAAGAGACCATTATCTTATGATCGCTAATGTTCGATTGCGTATTGCAGCCGTGCGCCGCCCCAGCGACGAAAGATCCAGGCCCCGCAAATTCAACACCGCTCGACTAAAAAATCCAGCTGTCTTACAACAATATAATGACCATCTTGCGCAAAAAGCGGCTGAGATAACTAGTCACCCAGATAGTTACATAAACGAAAACTGGGATGCCATAAAAAATGCGTACATTGATAGCACAAATACCACCCTTGGCCCAAACCCGGATTGTCGGAATAAGCCCTGGATGTCGGACGCTTCATGGCAGCGGATTGTTGAAAGAAAGGACTTGAAAGTTCGTTTGGCTGCAGCATCAGACGACAATCGAAGCAGCATCGAACTCCTTTACCGTCAGAAAGCTCGAGAAGTTCAGCGTAGTGTGCGACGCGATAAAAGAGTTTATGCCAATTCTCTTTTAGCGTCAGCAGAAGAAGCCGCTAGAAGTAACAACTTAAACGCCGTATACGGTGTCATCAAGGAGTTTACAGGTGGTCGTAACTCCTGCCAACATCCGGTGAAAGATAGTGATGGAAAGCTACTTATCTTGGAAGAAGATCAAATGAGGCGGTGGAAAGAGCACTTCGCCGCGGTCTTGAACCGTGTAACCTCTGGTGAAGTTCCCCCTCATATAGATAATTTAGCTAACCATCAAAATGTGCGTATACGGTCCACTGCCCCGACTAAAGAGGAAATAGTCACTGCAATTATTGCACTAAAACGAGGAAAGGCCGCCGGACTTGACGGCATCCCTGCCGAACTTTATCAAGCAGCGCCAAGCGTAACTGCCGATTTGCTGCACCCACTTGTTGATAAAGCGTGGAATACAGAGACCTTTCCCACTGAGTGGAAGGAAGGTTTGATCATCAAACTTCCAAAGAAGGGTAGCCTCACAGACTGTAATAATTGGAGAGGCATTTGTGTGCTTCCTGCCGTTGCCAAGATAATAGCTAAAATCGTCCTGGAAAGACTAAAGGCCCACTTAGAAAGCACAATTGATGAAGAGCAGGCTGGCTTTCGATCCGGATTCTCCTGTGTCGATCACATTAACACCTTGCGAATCATCATCGAGCAATGCGCTGAATACGATTCTCCGCTTCACTTGCTTTTCATCGATTTCGAAAAGGCTTTCGATAATGTGAACCGGGATTCTATATGGGCGGCCTTGCGCAGGAGAGGCATCCCTGAGAAGCTTGTGGCTATTATTAAGGCAACCTATGACGGCGCGAAATGTCGCGTTCTGCATAAAGGTAAGGTGTCGGGGGACTTTGAGATTCGCAGTGGAGTTCGGCAGGGGTGCATCCTCTCACCGATCCTATTCCTCATTGTGATCGGCGATGTGTTGCATGCAGCCCTATCCGGACTCGACAGAGGAATTCAATGGACTTTGACATCTTATCTACAACATCTTGACTACGCTGACGACATATGCCTACTCTCCCACAAAATCATGGATCTGTCCGCAATGGCGTTAGATCTCGAGAGGGAGGCAAGCAAGGTTGGGCTAAAGATTAATACCAACAAGACCAAGGTTCTTAGCCCGCCGTTGCGAAAAAGAAATCCGACACCTATTGCCATCAATATTAATGGGCAGCCTGTGGAGAAGGTGGACAACTTCGTCTATCTGGGTAGCATTGTTGCCGAAAATGGTGGTACGGAGCAGGACATCGCTCGTCGTATCAACCAGGCTAAACGCGCATACGGCATGCTGTCCAAAAACTGGCAGGGCAGTTATCTCAGCATCAAGAGCAAGCTGGGCCTGTTTCGCTCCCTGGTACTATCAGTGCTTTTGTATGGGAGCAGTACATGGAAAGTTTCCGTAGGACTTACCAGAAAGCTGCAAGTTTTCGTCAACTCATGTCTTCGTCGAATTTTAAGAATTTTCTGGCCCGAAACAATATCAAATGAAGAGCTAAGTCGGCGTACGAGTCAGATGCCAATCGACGAATTGATACGCAGGCGAAAATGGCAGTGGATAGGTCACACATTGCGGAAGAGTGATAACTGCATTGCTATGCATGCCATGAAATGGAACCCCATTTCCAACCATGGCCGACCAAGAGGGGGTCCTCGAATCACATGGCGTCGATCTGTGGCAAAGGAGTGTCAGGTACTGGGTAAGTCTTTTGGGGAGTTGCGCCCCATTGCCCAGAACAGAGTACGATGGCGCGCAGGAGTAGTTGACGCGCTATGCCCCGCTAGGGGTTAAGGCAAAGTAGTATTTCATATAACTCTCATAGGAACAGTGAAATCGGAACAAGTTTTGCTACTAATTTCAAAGTGGCAAATACACCATAGGAGATACGAGACGTCAACCCATTAGATTGAAAAAAGTGAGTTGTTATATTAAAAGGGGACTCCTAGATAAAATTTCCAAACGTCGTTTTCGTATTCAGCAGACAAAAAAACCTTAAGTTACAAAAAAATTATCTCACCTTCAAAACTTTTTATTTATTTTTTATATTTCTTTGTCCTTGGAGGGGCTTTAGCCCCCATAGCCCTCCCCGTGGGTACGCCACTGCTCGTATGTGTGGATCAATTTACGCTCGTCGCGAGAAAGCTACGAGAGGGTACGCCGTTAATCATACAGTAAGTCAGAAGCAAATATACCCGTAGGTATGCCCATTCATGATCTACAGACGACAAAATGTGTGCATTATTACCAGTATAAAAAAAATACATAATTTAATTATTACTCTTCTGCCGGATATTCTTCATGTATCAAAGCGTCCATTACTACTATAATCATGTTTCTTTTCCGTTTATTTTGCAAGTTTCAAGACGGCTAAGCCCATTAGCAATGATGACCCATTCATTGAATTAAAACTAGTCCCGACTTGTGACACGTTAATTGGATTGCCCAATTATAATTTGCTTGGTGCTCGGTGTCAATTTATTTAACACATTAACATTTGGGTCAAGCAACATGTTGTTCCGATATTGCCAACGTATGCCCTTGCCTGCATAAATTCTTTTCCTGTAGTATTATCATGTCGCGTCGTCGAAATTTGCAATCTGATCGTCATAATGCATAGCGTGCATTGTACATTATATGCAACATATTATTATGTTTAAAATATGAAGTTCAGTAAAATTTTAACCTCGATTTTGACGCATCTTTTCCTCTCGCGATTTTAACGAAGTCATTTCGGATACATTCAGGCTCATATCATGATGTTAACTATCTTTTTTGGCGCCAACCTTCTTATTTGCTTTAATCCGAATTTGTTTTGATTCATTTTCATAAAGACCGACCCTCAGGTCTAGGTGCTCGTATTCATTACAGTTTATGTAGTTGTACTATAGTTACCAATTGAGAACGGAAGACATATTCTTCAACGATAGTGCGTGTACACATTCATTGTACATATGTACGAGTATGTATTGCCAAATTTAATGCCAAATGTGTGGAATAACACAAGTACCTACGTATACGTATCGCTCACATGAAGGACAAGATGTTGAATTTTGCACGAAGATATTATGCTTCCAATGGTTGTATTATTTTGATTGGACTTTTAATCCGACTTCAACAGCAGATTAAAAAAAAAATTAAATAGAATTGCGGTAAGTTCAGTAGCCATTCAGTTCAGGCCTCCCAAACAATCGGTTTTTGATTTGATTTGGTATATAATTCGTGTTTGTGTTAAGTGACGCTTTTGTTGAGTAGGATTTAAAAAGGTATTGATTTGAATAGCTGAACGAAGTTGAGCCAACTCGAGCGAAATGGGGTCAAGCAGTAATTAGCGCCAGGTAATGGGAACAAGTTGAATAAAGAAATGTTTAGTAGTTCTTCTTGGGTATTATACATAAAAGATATTGAGCTAGGCCAGTAGTCCACTTCTCTTACTGACATTGGAATTTCGCATTCTTTAAAAGTTATATGTACCATTTATTTTCATCTTTGTGTCCTCTTATTCTCTATGCCGATTTAAGTCAATATTTGAATCCGAATTCAGTGCATAGTATAAGCCAAGCAAGCCGTCAAAATATGACCTTTTCATAAAAATTATTATTATATATCGCATATGTTTGTTGTTGTACGATAAATAAACCCATGCATTTATCGTACAACTGTATCTTATTGATATTCTCTGCAGTGAAAGCACTACTTTCATTTATAATAATAATATCTAATTATTGCTAATTTATTATTGCTTCCAAAGAAATCGCAATACCATAATTAAAGTAAAAACTGATTAAGAAAACAAAGCAACCGTTACTTAATTCCACTTATTCATTTATTACCGACGAACAACTGACCGCCATACACACTACACTTGATTCAAATTTGCATAAATATTTCATCCACAAAAAAAAACAAGACATGTATGCAAGAGGACGAAGACAAAACTGCAAAATGTACTCGTGGTATTAAATATTCCAAATAAGAAGACTTTCATAGCAATTTCTTATTTTGATGAAAGTAATGAACTTGTGCACTTCTTTGTGATCATTGTATTTTTTTTTTCGGTCACAATTGAGTAATCAGGTATTTTCGTCAAAGAAAATTAATCTTTTATACCACTGCATTTTGTATTTGACACGCTGATATTCAAATAAAAACGATATCTGCGCGGAGATGTCAGTTCAGATAACGTGCACTCCGAACGAATACCAAAATGCCGACTACGAATCGATGCGGATCGCAACAAAAAGTAAGAAGCAGAGAATGAAGAGGAGGCGTCGACGGGAAAGGCAGGCCATCGGGAGGATCTCGAATCAATTCGGCGAGTTAGGGAATAAGGAGTCGACTCTAGAAGTGGAAAGACCGGTGAAGAGATTCAAGAGCGGGAACCCTGGAAACTCAAAAACCGGACCAGCCACGGGTGGAGAAGAGTCTTTGTGGAAGGACTGTTTCACTTGGTGGACCACCCGCAAGAGAGGTTGACCAAGGTGAAACAGTGGAGGGTGCGTGCCAGCGACCGGGCGGTAGTGGATATATTACTAAAAGGCCGAAGGCAAGCAAGAAAGGGAAGCCTAACTAGGGAAAGCAATCTTTTGCACAAGTGGGTATCACCGATATGTCGCTGGAGGGGACTTTAGGGACGACACGCCTTAACGCTTTTAAGGCGTCTCTCCTGTGTACCCTGGATAACCTCGGTGAAAGTGCTGGAGATATAGGTTTTGTTGGCAATGCTAAACTGGTCGATGGATTCATACATTCATTCATTCATTAGGTAAGGATGATCATCCTTGCTCATGGTTGTACTGAGAGCAAGGATATCATCCTGAAGAGGCTGCAAATTCAAAATGGATGCGTGAAGGATCCTTCCAAGTGGAGGGTCACTCATGCGGAAAGTTTTGGTAATGCAGAGGGCATGATGCTCACGGTATGGTGTCCAAAGGAGGACGCGAAGGCTATCAAGAACGCAGGGGGTGAGACTCAACTGTGGTCTTGATCAAGCAAACGTGAAATTCAAGAGGAATGACTGGTGAACTGAATAGATGATTCCATAGGGAGGAGTCTATCAGAGATGCTGGCGGGCCCGTACAAAGAAACACTAACTGTGCGCCAGTTGAATATTGATCACAGCAAAGCAACATCACCGATGATGACGAGATGCTTTGAGGAAGAAAAACTGGACATAGCTATGATACAGGAACCCTGGATTTCACATAACTAAATTAGGGGTTTGTCACTACAAACCGCAAATCTTCACCATGCACAGTTTGACCGTAAAATAAGGACCTGCATTCTGGTCCGTCATGGAAAACGTGCAGTACAAATGATGCATCTCTGTTCGCCTGATCTTACGGTAGTAATGATCGGCAGTGGTGCTGGATCAGTCCTAATTGCATCAGCGTATCTCTCTTATGATGCACCAGAACCACCTCCATCCAAGGAAATGGAAAATCTTGTAAGATCTTGTAAGGAAAGAGATGGCCCTGATCATAGGTTGTGACGCCAATGCACACAACACGGTGTGGGGCAGCACCAACGGCAATCCCGGAGGACAGCAACTGCAAGAATTTGTGAAAAGGTACAATCTACTGGTAACAAACAAGGCGTGGATGCACGAAGTGCTGAGGTGATCGACATTACCCTAAGCTCTGTTAATATGCTTGACAGGGTTCAGAATTGGAGAGTAGTGGACAGGCTAACCATGTTTGATCACTGGGCTATCCAGTTTGAAATTCTGTATGGCAGAAAACGGAGTAGTGAACGCAAACGTATAAGATTGCCAAAAAATACCGATCGTACTAAGTACGAGATATATTTATTGAAGCAGGTCGAGAATATTCTAGACAGAATACCTCGGAATACGGTCAAGATAGAGTGAACAGTGAAACAACTGAACTCCGCTATCAATCGCGCTTTCGAACACGCTTGTCCCTCCACAGTAGTGGACGAAAAAGACCCAACACCATCGTGGAGTAGGGAACTGTAGTCTATGAAAAGAGAGATAAGGGAAGCCTTGATTGTTACATGAGAGACTCTCACCAAATAGTATAGATTCCACAAGAGTTATCACTCCATAGAAATTTCGCCTCTGCCAAGAGATTTGTATGTATTGAGAAATTGTATAAATATACAATAGTATAAACTACACAGTATAGATACACAAGAGAATCAATATATACAAATCTACCGCCGGAGGCGGAGTCAGCTTTCTTGTGAAGTCTATACAATTTGTCAATACATACAAATCTCCTGGCAGAGGGGAATGTTATATGGAGTGATAACTCTTGTAGAATTATCAATCCTCTTTGCTCCCACTATTGGAAACTACACAAGGATAAAAAGAGAGAGCTGAAAAGAAGCTAACGTCTTCGGAAACGAAATACCGGAAGGGAATTCTGCTCAACCATCAAAGATACGTCGGAAGTATGCAGATTCCAGATGATGATATCGAAAGACACTGCTTCGAAAACAGGGCTGATACGCAAAGGTGGTGGTACCATGAGTCCCTGATGGAGGTACATTTTCCTGGAAGTTTCATTCCAAACCAACCATGGACCCAAACTAGAGGATAATAACTCCAAATGGTGTCAAAAGTGCTATAAACTCTTTTGCACCATTTAAAACGGCTGGAATGGACGGAATATTCCCGGCAATGTTACAGTGGGGCATGAACGCTTTACTAGATAGGATCCGGAACATATTCGTCGCCTGCCTTTCAACAGGCTACATCCCGACGGCATGAAGGGAGACTCAGGTGATTTTCCTGCCTAAACCGGGAAAAAAGGACTATACAGAGGCAAAGTCCTTTAGGCCGGTTAGCCTTACATCATTCCTGTTGAAAACAATGGAAATAGGGTGTTGGTGGACTACCTGGAGAATACTACGCTAATGTATAGTCCCATGAGTAGGTGGCAACATGCTTATAGAGCAGGCCGATCTACGGAAAAACCGCTCTCTACGAAAGGAGGTGTTCTTTTGCCTCTACTGTGGAACATCACTGTAGACAGTCTTCTCTGGAAGCTGGACTCGATGGGCCTACATACTGTAGGATACACCGATGACTTAACTCTTGCGGTTATTGGAAAGTTCATAGACCTAATTCTAGGTTGCATGGGACAGGCTCTCAAAGTAACCGAAGAGTGGTGTCATGAGCCAGAGCTAACCATAAACGCTAGTAAATCAAACGCTATGATTTTTACTCGTAAGAGGAAAGACATAGAGATAACTCTCTTACGGCTTTTTGGTTCGGAAATTAAGGTGTCCAAGGAAGTGAAGCATCTAGGAATTACCTTAGATGCGAAACTAACTTGGAATGTTCACGTTGATGAGAAGATCCAAAAAGCGAAGAGGATTTTCCATCAATGTAAGAGAGTGTGTGCTAGCAGGTGGGGAATTTCACCAGATAAAACCCATTCTAGCCTATGCATCAGTGGTATGGTGGCCAAAAGCCTTGCAGAAAACCACAAAGCGGAAGCTAGATGGGGTATAAGGGGTATAAGGATAAATTGCGTAAGTATATGTGCTTTCGGCAATCCGCATGAAAAGGGATGCCATGTGGCATCACTTTGGAACCAACAACGGTCATAAGATCATCCTAGACACTATAGTACATGATGAAGTCAGGGAGACTCTAATGCCGGTAGAAGACATGAGTGGACGTAGTATAGTTGAAAGACTACACAAGACTCACATTGCGGATGGAAATATACACAATGAGTGTATGTACAATGACATCAGCATTTTTACTGATGGCTCTTTAATGAACGGGAAAGCGGGCGCGGAGGATTACTCTGAAGAGTTAAGGCTAACCTGTCCGCTTCGTCTAGGAGAGTATGTATCCATATACCAGGCAGGGATGCTTGGCTTATTGCATGCGTTGGACCACCTGCTGGAAGGTCAGGTGCGGTGGAAGAAAATCCTTATTGCACTGGACAAATAATCGGTGATCAGACGCATGCAGCAGACGAGCATAAACTCCAAGTTGGTACTAGAGTGTGTCCGAAAGCTCAACACGTGTACTGAGGCACACATGATGTGGGCAAAAGGACACATAGTTACAACAGGAAATGAGACGGCGGATGCCCTAGCAAAACAGGGATCTGCGGCAACTTTTATTGGACCGGAACCCAGAGTCGGGAAGTGGATGGACTCCATGTATCAACGAAGATGGCAGGAGTTATCAATCACCAGCCCTTTAGATAGGGAAGCAAAAAAGGTACTCAGTTATAAACGGAGTACCTTTAGCTGGATAACTGCCTTGGTTACAGGGCATGGTAATTTTAAGGCTCATCATCTTACAGGCTATGTCTGGAGGAGGCTGAGACGGCAACACACATTGTGTGCGAATGTCCAGCACCGGCTAGCACGAGGTTGAGGATCACAGGCAAGCACACGATGAGTGTGGAACCCATGAGTGAACTCAGCTTTAAAGAAATGCTAAATATTACACGGGACTCAGTGATGAACAGAGAGGTCGACAATTATAATAGTCGACATCTGGAAATCACTGACGAGCGGGAGGGGGCGTGTGTCACGTCATAACGAAAAAGCGCCACAATGTCTCATTATTTTTAGCGAAAATGTCGATTGCACCAATAGTGCAAATCTTGTCCTAAGTTTGCATGCTCCTCTTATCAAAAAAATGTAAAAATAAATAGAAAAGTTAAATTAAAAAAAAATCTAAAATAAGTTTTGGAATGCTTCCAAGGCAGAATGCGCAAATTTGTGATATCTTAAGCACTATTATATGTAATTGTATCCTTATCCCTAACGTATAAGTACTTAGGCTTACCCCTGACTATTTCTAGACATCAAAAGCATTTTACATTCCACTATGTACGAACATTGCATACTTCATATTTATCTTTAAAAATGATGAAATCAACGCCAACAACAATCTTTTAGCAGCACATTAGTAAAGATCAAATCTTCTCGATCAAAACCTCCATGAAAATTGTGGCCAATTCAGAAGTCTCAAATACCGCCTTTCTCCATTTGTATCAAGTAAATCAGAGCAGATCAACGCTTTTACAATTTGCTTGAACTATGAATTGGCAAATGAAGTTTTCCCATTGAAGCAAATATGTACGTACATAATTCCAAATAGGCACAAACGAAATGTTTGCTTCTGCAGCGAGACACTTATGTTTTTAGGATAATCTGAAGATTTAATCCAAAAACAAATCGGATGAATTGCACACGATTTCATTCAAATTAAATTCAGTTACAAGTTGATGCAATTCTATGATGTTGATGTGGAGGAATAGATAGGAAAATCATGATGGGCGCCTGAGCTAGCATTACAGACTACCAAGTACCAGATATTGAGAGTTAAAAGTCAGAATTTGATAGGGATGTTGGACAAATATTTGAATGATCCAATATAAATGTAAGAGTAGTATATCTGATTTGCTATACATTAGCATGTTAGAAAGATTTGAATCTTAAGACGAAGAGTATCTAGGCCGAAAAGTAGTGTCATTGTATCTAATCCAAATTTAGAAAAATAGTAATGCATACTTCGTAACATAATACCAAACATTCCTTATAATGTGACTTCGGTCATTTCGTGTTACATTGTATCTATAAAAGGTGTATAACAACATCAGGGAATTAAATTAGATTATCCTATTTTAGACATTAACATCGAGAAAACATGTCATCGCGCTTTTTTGTCGTTGCCGTTAGGATCATAAAAATCGCTTAAGCAATTCATGAACAAGGAACTAGTCGGCAATTTGCCGTACAATAAATGATACATGCTTCATTTTAGTTAGATACGACTTGTAGTAATGAACATTGTTGGCGATGTCTATTAAATGGGATACAAACCACTTTCCCTCTATAAATATATACGGAGTTGAACTTGTCGTAAGCTGAACTCATAAAGAAACGTGAAAATATCCGGATACATGCATCGTCAACCAGATTCACCACGTCCTCATATGCACAAGATGGGCTTCAAGCGTGAAAAATGTCCGATCATGCCGAGGAGCAAATTGCGATTCCGACCGTCAAATGGTAAAGACAACCTATCGGTGTAGGATCTCTTTGGGGCACCCACCAATCACGAATCAGCCCTCCCAAAATCTTTGCGGTTGACAAACTCTTGAACGATGCTACGACGCAGACATATACAGACGCCTTTGAAGAAAAACTAACATCTATGCTACACAACATCGGCAACGAAGGTGCACACGGGCTCTGGGAAGAACTAAAAAGCTTTATCAAGAAGGCCGCAAAGAAGGTCGTGTAACATAAAGCCCGGCGAACGCGAAATGACTGGTTCGACGAAGAATGCCAAAAATTACTTGACGCAAAGAACGAAGCTTACAAACAATGTATCCAACGTCCAACTAGAGCTAAGAGAGAAAATATTACGAGCTACGGCGAATATCAAATCGAATAATTAGACGTATAAAACGAAAATTCTTTGACGAGCATTTGCTGAACATTGATGACAACCTAGCTAATAGACACACCAGACAAGCATACAGACTAGTAAACACGATTAAGAATGGCTATCAGCCCAAGACTAGCCTCTGTAAGGGCAAGGATGGAAACATCATCAGCGACACGGCTAGCATCAACAAACGATGGGCGTCCTATTTCATAGAGCTTCTTAATCCCGCATCCCACGTACCCACATAAGAAGCCCCAAGCTGCAATTTAGTATACCGATAACATTAGTAAGATTAACAAAGATGACGATGACCAACTCCGTCTCACAGGTCAGAATCCAAAACAGGCTGACTGATCTCTTTGAAATATGTACTGGACTGAAGCAAGGCGACGGACTGGCTCCGATGCTCTTCATCCTGGCACTTGAACACGCCATCCGGGCAATGAATGCGGACAAGCTATATTAGCAAATAAAACTTTCTTTGCGATGCTCCCAATAATGAAATCGACGCATGTGCACAGAAATACTAAGCTCCGCATATACAAAACCATTATACGACCTGTGATGAACCCTTACTCAAGCCTCCGAAAACATGATAAACATATTTGAACGAAAGGTCCTTCGGCGAATATTCGGAGCATTTCGCGACTGAAATAGATGGCGCATCCGGTACAACCATGAGCTGTACGTTGTACGAACTGTATGACGAGCTGGAAATTTCGAGAAACTAGAACGTCTACAATGGGCAGGACATATACAACGAACGGACGATGAACGCATGCCAATGGACGACGCGTCGACGGAGCAAGGCAGCGAGGAAGACCAAGAGCTCGTTGGATGAGGACGCCGAACAACAAGGCGTCCAAAATTGGAGGACGCGGTCCTTGACCGACAAAATTGGAGGACGATGATCCAGGCGGCCAGGGCCCGACGTCGGGCTGTTGCGCCACGATGATCATGATTATGTATTGAATTATTTTAAGACTTAAAACGTTTAGCGCCATCATTCTAGAAAGTAATCTTCACAACCACTACACAATGTGCATGTACAATAATTACAACATTAAATTAATACCATGTGAACGTGTCATCAAAAGATTACATCATTTTCATCTTCCGATCAAATTCCGATCGTTGGACACCATACTATCTTCTCAAATGTCTCCACCACGTTTAAGATCGCTAGACAGAGCCTATTAAATGTCCATTAGTACATGCCTATTCTACAAAACGCACGGATGCATTGAATTTCCAAATGGAAGCGTAGTGTGCATTGTGTCCGCCTACAGATGATGAGCTGCTGCTTGAAAAGTAGGGAATAATAAAATCCGAGTCTTCAGATACAAAATAGCATAGAGCCACTGTCTTATGAAAATAGATCGGTTGGGATCGAATTTTCCAGCCTGGGTGAGATGCATAGACACGAATGTGGACTTTGATACCGAGATGGAACCATTTTATTAGACAAACTACCTAGAATAAAAATACACATAACTCAATATTGCTTAAATGCACTACTTCGTTGAAAAGCAGCATGGATCGCGGGTTAAAAACAGATCAAGAATTACAGAATCCATCATATTTTCAAATTGGAATAATTATAGATATTGTTATTGCTATATAATAGTGCGTGTTTTAGATTCAGCATCGTTCAGATTTACACGAGGAGGCGAACGAGCGATCGGCAGCCAATCTGCATTTTTCTTCCATCCTCCGCTGTGGGATACAATAATTTCAAAATCAACATATCACTCGAATTGCATCATAAAGTTCATCTTAAATTGTTTTGAATTGAAATTTTCCCCAAAGCACGAAGAATATTGATCTGCGACTATTTGAGTTACGTTAAGCGCTCATCCGATGGACGAACCACGTTAAAGGTGTTGCATAAATAATATGAAGCGAAATAATCCACGTTTTTGGAGTCCAAGAACATAACAATGGGAGGTTTACTCGAGGAAAAAACACCTTGCATTGGAAGGTCTGGAGCTAACGATTTGGGACAACACCCGAACAGTGGAAGCATGAGTGGTCTTCATTCCGAAACCAGGCAGGTTGAATCACTATATTGTGATAGACTTCAAACCAATCAGTTTAACATCTTTTCTGCTAAAAACGTTAGAAAGACTGATGACATTGTCGTGCTTGTGAGAGGTATGTTCACCTTGTCGGGCCTTATGCAATCGGCGCTGGACTTGATCCAAAACTGGGCCGGGGAGCCTGTTCCTAAGTCTAACCCGACAAAAACCAAATGGAACATTCCTGCTTCATGGATATTAGGAGATTGATTGCATTTAGGGAGAATTTTTAAAATTCCTTAATTGCGGGATTTCCGCTTTAGGTAATTCATTTCCACTTTAGCCGGTTAGAACCTAAAACCCATGCGGGGGATTTGCAGGTCCTAAAGCACAAATTTCTCGAGTTTTGCGAAAGTCCTCTCTAATCGAATAGAGAGAATTCTCATAATTTTTACAAAACAGGAATGTTCCAACCAAATGAATACATAACATAACATAAGGAAACATAACGTGCCGGTAATTGCCACACCCACCCTCAATGGAGTAACACTACACCTTGTTGACAGAGTCAAGTATTTGGGCCTAATACTAGACAGGAAACTGCTCTGGGGGCGATAACGTGAAGTACAGAATTGGAAAGGCCCGCGCAGTCCTCTTTGGGTCGGTTACTCCAGTACATAGGGCCTCAGACCTTACACAGCCTATTCCATATTTACATATGTTGTGAGACCTACACTTGTGTATGGATATGGAGCGGTCGTATGGTGGAAAGCCACCGAAAACAAAACCAATGTCAAGGAACTAACGAGATTGCAGCGACTGGTCTGGATAAGTATTACGGGTGCCCTGAGAACCACCCCAACGGCTGGGCTGGAAATGATCCTAGGGCTTATGCTTTTGGACCGGTTCATCTGGAGAAGCGCATACTTACATAGGAGCAATACGCGCTAAAAGTTCTGGCATGTGGCACGATTCAATAGAAGGCCACTCTTGAGTTCTGACAACATATTAGAGACAATACGGTCCCGATCTTGAGGATATGGATCACATGACCAAACAAACATACCTCGAAAGGAACTTCAAACTGAAGTTCCCTACAAGGAGAGACTGGGGGAGCAGAGAAGCCATCAATAACGGTGGCGTCCTGACTTACACGGATGTTTCAAAGACTAACACTGGAGTAGGCTCAGGCATCTACTCGGCGGATCTAGGCCTGAGCCAGTGCTTCAGACTGGCGAAACACGCGACCGTATACCAGTCGGAGATACATGCTATAAGCATAGTGATAGATTCCATTCAAGAAACTTCAACGAGGATGACGATGATTTGCGTCGACAGCCGCCGGCCATTCTGGCTCTAGCGTCATACAAATGCTCTTCGAGAACTGTAAACTTATGCCGAGAGGCTGTCGATAGAAAAGTTAAACATACTCCTATGACCCGTTTTATCAATGTCTGGTTAAACTATCAGTTAGCTATCCAGGACACTAAATTAAAACCTTAGTATATGCAACACTCAAAATATGACAGTAGAAAGCTCAGCTAATGTAGTAGAAAATCAGCTGATTTTATTGACGGAATTCTGCCGCCTGTTCTACCCGACTTTACGTCTGTACCGTCTCTCAGCATTAATTTCCGGCTGAGTTGGTTTTAAATCCTCTTCCATCGAATAAATTTCCAGAGTTCTTTGTGACCAGACTAATTGTCTCATTTGAACGTGCAAACGTAAACAGTTCTAACTGTAAAAATCTCAGCAGTCCGTATCAGCTGTTTGGAATTATCATCCGATAAATTTTTGACTGGAGGATGGGTGCTGTTTAGCGGTTATCTATAGGATAAACTTTAATTAGACATTGTGAGAACGGTCCCATAAGGATTATGTGGGTGCTCGGCCAGAGTGGTGTCGCAGGCAACGAGAAAGCCGACGAACTGACAAGGCGAGGTTCGGGAGCCGTGAACAGCCCACCGGCACCTATGCCACGGTTACTTGCGGACATCACAACCGAAATCGATAGAACCATATGGACTACTACTACTACAATCTGACTGAACGAACAGAACGGAGGATGTGTCTCAAACTCAAAAGAAATATGCTGAGAGCGACGGTAGGCCTACTCACAGGATACTGCCTTACCGCATCTCACGCAAGAAGATTGGAACTGACCTCCAGCAATTTATGCAGAAGATGCGAGATGGAAGAGGACAACATAGAACAAACTTTGTGCGAGTGTCCAGCTCTAAATTGGAAACGCCTCAACATCTTAGGTGCTTACAGCTTTAAAGAGCTAGCAGAGATGGCGACTGTCATCTCGTTGAATCAGCTGATTCAATTTAGCGGAGTGGTCACTTGGCAGATCTACTTAGCCGGCGGAGGGTGGCAAATGGTCCCAAATCGGAGGCCTAATGCGAACTGCGCTAGCGGCAACCGTCTTACCTTTGCGGTACGAATTACTCTTTAATGCAATGCAATTATCTGTCAGCTAAGTCGACTTTAAAAAGCATAAAAAAATAACAAAGTTATAGTATACGATATTATAATGTTAGTTTAAACTTTAGTACAACATAACGACATTAGCACCGCCAGTGTAGAAAGAGATAAGTTGAGTGGAGTGATTTCGCGGAGGAAGCTATCAAGTGACAGGCACTGTATCCAGAACCATCGAAGATTACACACCGTGAAACAATTAAAAATATCTACCTTTACTTTCGATAGAAAAAACTGGAGACACATTATCAATGTTTAAAAGGGTCTACTATAAGTCATGAAGTTGATAAGCTTATTTATGAGTTTATAAGCGATATATGAGAATATTATTAGGTTGGTGCAGATGAAATGTCCGATTTTGCAATGACATGAAGTTGGCTGCTATTTTTAATTACCAAACTGCCACCAGGCGGCGCTAGTGATATAGCATATTGAAGTATAAATACTGCTACCTTGACTTGTGGAATCATTCCGGTTTTGCACTTCATGGTGATCGGTGAAAAAAAAAAACATGGAAGCAAGTCAAAAACGGCTACTTTTCCTTTACGAATTTAATCTAGAGCACAACGCAACAGAAGCAACGAGGAATAATCAACAGGGCATTTGAACCTGATACGGCTAACGAACGAACCACTCAGCAGTGGTTCGAAAAATTTCGATCCGGAGATATGAACCTTCGAAATCAGCCACGTGGAAACCCAGGACCATCGACAACGACGAGCTGCGTGTCAGTGGAATCTGACCTCCGCTAAACCATAAGGGATCTTGCGGAGAAATTGGACGTGCGCCACTTGATAGTTTGCCGTCACTTGCTACAACTTGGAAAAGTGGAAAAACTTGACAAGTGGGTTCCGCATGGTCTTACCGAGCAAAACATGGAGTGTCGAATGGAGATTTCTAGTTCTCTTCTCTCCCGCAACAGAAACGAACCGTTCTTGAACCGAATTGTGATCTGCGATGAAAAGTGGATACTATACGATAATCGTCGCCGATCGGCCTAATGGCTAGATGCCGATGAGGCTCCAAGACACATGCCGAAACCAAGCCTTCATCCAAAGAAAATAATGGTGACTGTTCGGTGGTCTGCAGCTGGATTTATCCACTATTCGTTCCTGCAATCTGGCGAAACCATCAATGCTGAGAAATACTGCGCTCAACTGGACGAAATGCATCAGAAATTGACAGTTCAACGACCTAGGCTAGTCAACAGGGATGGAGTTATACTGCTTCAAGACAACGCACGACCTCATGTATCGAGAACAAAGATCCCAAAATTGAATGAGTTGCGCTATGAGACTCTTCCTCACCCGCCATATTCACCAGACCTCTCGCCAACAAATTACCATTTCTTCAAACATTTGGATCACTTTTTGACAGGAAAACAGTTTAACAATGAAGCAGCTGTCAAAAATGCCTTCGAGGAGTTTCTTCGAACCAGAAACTTGGACTTCTACGAAACAGGAATAAATGCGCTTATATCTCGTTGGAAAAAGTGTTTCGCATCCGCTGGTACCTATTTCGATTAATAAAATTATCTTTATGAAAAGAAACAGCTGTTCAAAAATTTACTACTGAATCCGACATTTCATCTGCATCAACCTAATAGTTAAATAAATAAATAACTGGCGCAACAGTCCAATTTGAACCACGGCCTCGAGATGAGTTAGCATCATCTCATTTTCTAGATCGTGACGGTTTTTTCGTGCAGAGGTATGTGATCAGCAACACGCTCAACCGAGTTATTTACCCCATAATGGGTACTCATTTAACAGCTGAGTGGGCTCATAGCCCGACACGTAAATCCCCGGAATCGAACCGGGGCCCAGTGCGTTGAAGGCGAACGTGCTAACCGTTGCGCCATCCGGACTGCAAGCAAAATCGGAAGGCTTGGTTTTGGAAGGTTTTAATTCAAAAGCAACCTAATAGTTGCTTTTGAATTAAAACCTTCCAAAACCAAGCCTTCCGATTTTGCTTGCAGATTTAAATGTAAAACAATAAATTATTTATTTTCTCGATCAATCTTTTGCAAAGCTCGTCATTTTCGGCTAATTTTAAAACTACACCAAACACGATATGTCAAACAAAATTAATCTGGTCAAGGCAAACGCAGCAATTTGATTTTAAAATCACTGGCTTTTTTCGCGTATAAAACAGTATCAAGCAACAGCAATGATAAATGAAATGTCGAAGAACAAGAACGCAGAGTATTTTGTATTTGTATGTTACTTATTGTTGCCTTCTAACTAGGCTCTTCTGTAATTGGATTAAAGAAAAAGAAAAATAATAAAATAAAACACAAAATTATCTTGATGTAGGCTGATATTTCGCCTAATGGATAATGATCAAAATTCAAGCAAAAAATAAAAAATAAGTCAGATGCAGACAGGGCATGTATCACTGAAATGTATCCAAAACGAACGACGTCGCCTGGAAAACCATTAAAAAGTACAGCGTGGGTTTTTTACGTTCAGCTGATTCTGCCGAGGAAGTTGCGTGATTCTTTCATTCAGAGTGTTGAATGAAAAGCAGACTGAAAAAAGACGAAACACGTATGCAAACCTCAGATCTGTTCATAAAATTCATTCATTCATGAATTACGAATATTTTCCAGAGTATTTCGATTGTGAATAAGCAAGCCCTCTGGAAATATACATGTATAAAAAACATACATACGTTACGTACATACATATGTATGTACATCCATTCAAAATTGACTAAGCCTGCCTATTTGTACGAATATCACTGGTATTTCTAGCGCAACCTACCATATCGTCGTACCAGGCCAGTCATATCGTATTCAGATTCGTCTATAAGCAGCAGCGTAAATGTACGTAACGTAACGTGCGCATATGCAATCGTTGCAGAACATACATACATAGTATGACTAAAGAGAGTTAAGGTTAAAATGCAATTATGTACATTAACTTTCTTGTACGCATTGCTATGCGATTGTGAGACCATAGGCTATGGCGTTGCGTTGTGAGTCCCATTCGACCTATCAGAAGAAAGTCAAGGAACTTCATTCCGCATGAAATGAACATGCATTTCCCGTGGACGATACACGATGCAATTGGAGTGTACTGGTACACCAAGTATCGAGTTGAAATCAAAAACGAGACATTAAACTAAACCAGAACATACCAAAAAAGTCCTCCCAACGTTCCGACTCGTCCGACTCAATATCCATGTTAGATGACTCTGCAACAGCGGACTCTGACTATGGTTAGAGCTGCTTTCTGCCGCAATTCGACTCTGTTGCACTTGGAAAACTTGTTAGGTGTATTCCTTATTTAGATGATTATAGATCCCCCAATGGTTCCAAGAACCGAGTATCTTTGCCACTTGAGTCATACACTATACACTATCAATAACTGCACAGATATAAATTCACGGATGAAAGGGTAAGAAATGATTACATTCACTGCCTATTTGGAATTTCGTATTGGAGACGTTATGGTGTATTCACTTAAGACAGCATAGTATCCATAAATCCATCATAAGATCCTGACCTCTTACACGTTAACAGTGTATGCGGCAATTGCACAATAAAATGCTATTGACTCCTTGACGATGGTTCGCACGATCGTTGAGGTCAGTGATCGTTATTATGGTAGTAATAGAGTATCTTTTTTTCCCGGACTATTGCCCGAGGTTAGTGGACCGCCGAAAGATTCAGCCTGAACCGAAATTTCCGGTTGCTGTTTTAACGGAGCTTCTACTCCATAGTCACATATCGAACATTGTATTGTACATAAGTCATGCGTGTTAAACGTCTATTAATTATTTTCTACACGATCACCTATCACATCGTTCACAAATCGACTTTCCACGTATTAATTAACTAGGATCTCTGTCATTGTGCACTTATTTAGAACTCGTTCTTCAAGGAAACCCTTTCGCGCGATCTTATCAAAGCTTCTTGAACGTGAGACACGATCGACCGATACCAGCCCGAACGTACGATCAACTCTACTCTTGTGCAACTGCACTCCACCACACTACCGTCAAGTAGCTTAGTCAACGGCACAACTCAGACTGTTCAGTGTACATGTACAATGTAAGTGCTGAATGTCTTGTTCACCCTGTCCCCTCGTCACGAGAGTTTTGAGTCATACGAGTATGTTGAGAAAATTGTCTCAAGAGTCAACATAAGAGATGTAGCGTGGATCGAGCAACATAACACTCACTGTTTGCTTCCAAAAGATACTTTCAATACGTCTTTTAGTTGAGAATGATTGTTAAGCTATCTGCACAGAGCTGTTTCTAGGGTTAAAATTATCTTTGGAAATATTGGAATGGTTTGAATCTATGTTGATCGTTATTTTAGCGAAAGTAATGGTTCGCATTTGAGATATGGGTATACAGGTTACGTATCCAAAGGGATTCGTTAGTCTCACCCAAATTTAAAAATATTCCCACACTTAAAATCAACATTAGCAGACAATACAGAATGTAATGCGAGTGCATCTGATGCTCCGAATCAGATTCATTCGCAAGAAGTAGACAGAATTCTTAGAATGCATTGCTATGCTAGATTAATAGAATTGCAAGTTAAATAATAACCGAGGTGTAATGGAATTAAGATAGCATGTAAGATTTAGTCGATAGGTTGTTGTGAACACGAAATGATATTAAAATAATTTTTTTTTAGAAATTCAAACGTTGAATTTTCTAAGTGGCGCAGTCGGCTGGGATCTTGTAAATTGCAAGATCCTTACAACGAACAAAAATTTGTGTTTCGCGGTCACGGTTGTAAAAAAGTTAAAACCAACGCGAATAAAAAATTAAATAAATAAAACCAAATCGTTAATAAAACGTAAATAATTAAAAACGTGACGTGAATAATCATCAGCGTAAAGTACGGTGTTGGTGATCCTGTGACAAAATACTAGTGCCTCAAAATGGAAGCAGCACTAGCCCAACGTCTAATCGCCGCCCTTGAAAACCTGGCTTTACTTCAACAACCAGTTACCGGAGGAGTAACGAGGATCATGAAGGAAATACAGTACATCCGTGAATTCAACGGGAACCCGAAGGAACTCACCCAGTTTTTGACTACAGTGGAGACTCATTTAAACTCAATCAGAGGAGACCTGGAGAGCAATATACAATTCCAAAGTGACGGGAACAGCAAAGGAATTACTACTTAATAATCAACCAGCAACATGGGAGGATGCAAAACAAAGGCTGAAGCAACATTTTCGACCCGTGATGAATTACAAGGACATTTCCAGAAAAATCAGCAACTTGCGAGTAAGTTCAATTCAAGACCTTAATTCAAAAATAGAAAACCTTATAGGGGAAATCAATTCATTTTCAACGTACGCAGTGAACCAGGCCGAAACTAAAAATACATTTTACTCATTATAATCAAAATTAATAAATAAAATTAATCAAACTGTAAGTGGTACTCTGTCTAGGGATATACAAAATCTTTTTGGCCTTCACGAAATTAAAGTGGTTTTATACACCTACGTGGGAAATGATCTAGGCAATTTAGATAAGGAATTTGTGACACAAGACAAACGACATACACACCCACACCACAATAACCGACACAACGACAGACAGCCTAACAATCAAATACACAACTTCCCTGGTCGTCATAACAATTTTCAAAAATCTTACTCGGATCAGTATAGACAAAATTCGGGATTCCATCGAACGCCTGATCAACCACAACAAAACAATTTCAGAAATCGCAATACATTTTCGGGACAAAATAGACAGAGATAGTTTGATCGGCCAGGACAAATGAGAAATGCCTATCAAAATCCAGAACCAATGGATGTTGGGCAAGTATCCCATAAATCGCGAAATTATAATAATCAAAATTACCAGGCCAAAAATCAAAATAAAACCAAAAACGAAGAGGTTCATAATATTGAACCAGCGTTTTTTCTGGTATAGGCCTCGGAACAAAAATATTTGCTGATCTTACTATCGACAACGTAAAGTACAAGTGCTTAATTGACACGGGCTCAACCATGAGCATTATTAACTCTGATAAAGTGGATTGTAGCAAGTTCAAAGTGTGTGAACGTGTTAAATTGAATTTGCAAACAATAAATAATATTACAACGGAATTGGTGGATCGAATAATGACCAGCATTCCGAGTGAATTTAACTTTGACCCTAGAGGGGCAATTAGGTGGTACAAACGTAACTTGGGAGACAAACCATACGATATTCTAATAGGCATGGACCTGTTAAGTTAAACTCTCGATTTCGAAAAGAAATCGTTTATCCTTAATAATGGGGTTAAAATTCCCCTATACTCTGACGAAGAAATATCTAATGTAGATTGCTTTGAGCTCAGCTCATCTGATAAGGAAGTGGATTTAAACCACTTAAACTGGGAAGAGGCAGGAGAAATTCGAAATCTCCTAAACAAATTTAAAAACCTGATTTATAAAGACGAAGATCAGTTAACGAATACTGATTCAATCTGTCATCAAATAAAAACAACTACTGATCAACAAATTCACGCTAAACTCTATAGACTACCTCCTAAACATGAAGAGGAAGTCAAGAGGCAGGTTCTAGAAATGGAACAACAGGGAATCATTCGGAAGTCTAATAGCCGATATGCCTCCCCAATTGTAGTAGTTGCTAAAAAACTAGATAATTCAGGACGTCAAAAATTTCGTCTGTGCGTTGACTATAGAAAGCTCAACGAGATAACAATTCACGACAAATATCCTTTACCCAATATTCAGAGTATACTGGATAAGCTCGGCAGAGCTCAATACTTTTCGACAATTGACCTGGCGAAAGGGTATCATCAGATAAAAGTAAATCCTGATGATATAGGGAAAACAGCATTCGTAACACCTTGTGGACTTTACGAATACCTTAAAATGCCATTCGGTCTGAAAAATGCGCCTGCTACATTTCAGCGGCTTATGAACGACATTTTGCGCGCATACATAAACAAAATATGTGTCGTCTATTTGGATAACATATTAGTCTTCTCCACCAGTCTCCAGGAACATATTCAGTCTCTCACACTTATTTTCAAAAAACTTTCCGAGCACAATCTCAAAATTCAATTCGACAAATGCTCGTTTTTAAAAAAGGACACCGAATTTCTCGGTCATGTGCTAACTTCTGAAGGGATGAAACCAAATCCACAAAAGGTTAAATGCATCCAAGACTACTCATTACCTCATGCTGAAAATCAGTTAAAGGGATTTTTAGGAGCTGTTTTAACGCACTGCGAACAACTTGTTTGCTATGCGTCCAGAACCCTTAACGATCACGAGAAAAAATATTCGGTGACTGACAAGGAGTTTCTTGCCGTCATTTGGGCAGTAACATACTTCCGCCCATACCTCTGGGGCAACCGTTTTAAGATCATTACTGATCACCTTCCTATTAAATATCTAAATAAAAAATACAATGGAGAGGAGTTTTGTCAAAGAAACCAGATATGGCTTCTTAAATTGCAAGAATATCAATACGATATAGAGTATCTGAGGGGTAAACAAAATAAAGTAGCGGATTTTTTGAGTAGGATTCCAACAATACTAACCAAAACGAAAATAGTCAATCGGTTAATGCTTTATCCGATAACGCAACGGTTCATTCCCAAGAAGAACAACAACTTGACCACATCCCAATTAAAGAAACAATCGTCAATCGGTACAAAACCCAACTTATCTTAACCTACGATGCAGAGATCGCAGGATAATTTATGTTGACATGACGAAAGGTGAAGAATATTGGATAGGCCTTTTCAGGAGATTTATTCATCCAGGTCTAACAGGGATATACTCAGAATTACTTTATACTGAGTTTAACAAAATTCAACAATTGTTAATAAGACTTTTTGGTCAAGACAGGCAAGTGAAGTTCATAAAAGCGACTTTACGAGCTTCAGAAATAAGAACCCTTGAAGAAGCTCAACTTCAAATCTCACTTTACCATACTCAAGAAAGTATCCATAGTGGTATTATTGAAACATATCATAGTCTAAAACACAAAATCTACTACCCTGGCCACAGACAATTAATTCATGCATATTGTCTCATGAGGCTGGCAACAATATGCATGACGGAGAACTACCTCACGTTCCGCGGCAGATTCTTCAAGGCAACCAAGGGGGTGGCCATGGGTAACCCACTCTCTCCGTTCATTAGTGATATCTTTATGAATAGGATAGAGGAAGAACTGAAGGCGAGAGGATCACTGCCAAAATTCTGGGTGAGATATGTGGACGACGTGCTGACGATCATCAATAAAGAGGAAGGAGAGGAAATCCTCTCCAAACTGAACACGGTTCACCGGAATATCAAGTTTACGATGGAAATGGAGGAACATGGAGAACTGCCATTCCTGGATTTGAAAATCATAAGGAACGGGAGCTCCATCGAATTCGACATCTTTAGGAAGCCAACCCACACACAAAGAACGATTCCATCGAGCTCCAACCATTCGTACGAGTACTCCCAAAGGTTTGCCCCGTTCCACTCGATGATACACCGACTTTTCACGGTTCCATTAGGCACGGAGCGATTCGAAAGGGAAAGGAGGTACATCCTCGACACGGGCTTGAAGAATGGATACGAACCAAGGGCGATATCATGTCTCATCCGCAAGAAACAGAGAAAGCTAGAAGAACAACGATTGACTACCCTCCAACATAACAAGGAAGAACCTAGGAGAAAGATAGGCGTCACACATTCGTACGCATCCGGGAAATTGAAGCGGGTGATGAAGGATATGGACATCGAAATGGTCTCATCAAGCCGGAGGCAACAGCTCAAGACCAAGCTAGGGTCTACGAAGGACAAGAAACTGAAACATGAAGTAAGCGGCGTATACAAGGTCTCATGTCCAGAATGTGACAAAACATACGTCGGGCAAACGAAGCGGCTAGTTTCCACACGATGGGGTGAGCACGTGAGAGAGGCTGAGTCTAGCTAGCGTAAAAAACAACAAGGACCCCGCGTCGCTAAAATCGATGGTAGCGAGACACATTGCAGGAGAGGGGCACAACATAACATGGGACAACGTGGAGATCATCAAAGCGAGTACAGACAGCAGGAAACTGGATGCACTAGAAAGTCTGGTCATTCTAAGGGAACCGGAAAACCAGAGGCTGAACCATGATATCGGGAATCTACAATCAGGGCTGCTGAATCTACTGGCGATGGAATCACCCAGGAAGTGAAACGGGTGGTTTTCATCATTATTCTAGCTGTGGCTCAATTTTCAAATTTCAAATTCAAAATTCTTTATTCTACCGATCAAAGGGTTTTTGTGTTACATAGATACATTTTGTTTTTATTAAGTGATCGAGCACTTGCTCTTACAACTAATGAGATAAACAAAGTGTAGTGTAAAAATTACAAACAGAATATAAACTATGGTGATTTTGATAAAGTGAGGTAAGAGGAAAAGTGGGATTAAAAACCTCTTATGCATAATTTAGCCTTAATTACTAACTTATATCTATCTTATTCTAAACCTAAAAACGTATTTACGACTATATATACAGCTAAACTGTGCTAAGCGCAAAATTGATACTGAGTTGCATTATGGAGTGCAGAGTAGAGAAAAGGTACAGTACATATGTAGATACTCGTATCTTGATATTATAGTCCAGAGACATGGTGGAGAGATTATCTTAAGTCGGCAAGCAGGGGGTTGACGGAATTAGCGCAGGATAAGTGAAAGTTTATAGTGATATGGGAAATTTTAGAATGAATTAATGAAACGTTGGCGTTGGAGTGTAGTAAAGGTGTAGGAAAATAAAATGACAGATCTAGTAGGATTTTTAGAATTTTGTTTTGCTTAATTTGAAGTTTATTTGAGTGTGACGTAGCGCAGGATCCCCAAGCTGCTGCTGCGTAAGTTAGAGTAGGTTGAAAGATACTTTTAAACAACAGTAGTTTGTTTTCAATTGACAAAGTTGATTTTCTGTGTATTAGTGGATATAAAATTTTAATTAACAGATCGGCTTTTTTAAGTAGAGCATCAGTGTTTGCCTTAAAAGTAAGTTTTTTGTCAAGGAGCACTCCTAAGTATTTAATGTGGTCTGGGTTCCAAAAAACGGCATTGCCCCCTAGCTGTAGCGGCTGGGTAGGAATTAATGAGGATTTACGCTTTCTTGTAAAGTAAATGGCTTCTGTTTTGTTAGGGTTAATTTTGATTTTCCATCGTGTAAAATAATTTTCTAAAGTTTGGAACCCGTGTGTCAGTGCATTTGATATGAAGTCAGGAGAATAAGAGCTACAGATCAGGGCAGTGTCATCAGCGAATAGACAAATATGACAATCCTCAGGAACTGGCATATCGCTGGTGAATATGTTGTATAGAACCGGACTAAGAACTGATCCTTGGGGGACACTCGCTGGGAGTGCAAAAGGTGATGATTTGGATCCGTCGACGTTGACATAGAAGAAACGATCAGAGAGGAAGTGAAGGATTAGTTTGGTAAGATAAGGTGGAAATCCATAAGCATGCATTTTAAAGATAAGTCCTTCATGCCAAACGCAGTCAAAAGCCTTTTCAATATCTAACGTTAGCATTCCAGCGGATTTACTCGACTCGAAACTTGATTGTACTATTTGCTTAATCCGCGCAATTTGGTGCACCGTACTATGCGCTCTTCTAAATCCAAATTGTTCGTTTGGGAGTATATTCTTCTCAACTAGTACTTCTTCAACGCGATCTTTTATTAGGCGTTCAAATATTTTCCCCATATTGCAAAGCAGACTTATGGGGCGATAGCTACTTATCAAGGATTTTTGTTTGTTCAGTTTTGGAATACAAATTACAGAAGCAATTTTCCAAGCCTTTGGGAAGTAAGTAAACTTTATACAGGCGTTAAATATTTTACACAAATAAACATACATTTTCTTGTGCATGTTTTTTAACAGAGCCATTGGAATTAAGTCAGGACCAGGGGCTTTGTTTGTTTTCGAGAGCTTAATTGCATTTTTAATAGAAGATAGGGACAGAAAGGGTATTCTAAAATTTGTCAGGCTTTTAATTTGATTAATGGTCGCGTTGACCAAATTGTTAGTTTCTTCATCTCCTAAAGAGCGAGTAGCAAGGTGTTGTCTGTGAAAGTGTTCACCAAAAGCTTGAGATTTCTCAGCATTTGTTATGAGAATTGAATTCGACTCATAAATAGGAGGAATCATGTTTCTTCGCTTTTTAAGCGCTTTTGTGATATTCCAGAAGGTCTTACTACCCTTTTCTAGCGATTTGATGCGATTGCTCCAATGCAGGTTCCTAAGTTTGTGGATCGCTGCATCTATTTCTATTTTTAGTCGTTTGATCTCCGCTTTATAGGCTGAACATCTCGAGCGTTGCCATCGCCTGCGGAAGCGGTTTCTTTCGGCTATAAGGCGTTTAATATTCAGCGTGAGATTCAGTTGATTTGGCACTGAAGTTGGATGTGCCTGCGGAAAAGATTCCTGTGCTGCTTTCAAAAGAATTTCATTGAAACTCGATATATGGCGATCAATGTCATCTGTTGAGGAGAAATTCATATTTCCGCTATCAAGGAATGTACGTCTGCCGGTTGCTTGTGAGAAACGAGACCAATTGGCTTTTTTCAATAAAAAGTTTCTTGATGTATTCTCTACAATGGTTTGATCATTTAAGTTGAATAGGACTGGTAAATGATCTGAAGAAAAGTCAGTATTTGTGAATGGTGGAGAAACGTAATGAGGGCAGTTTGTTAAAAGAAAGTCTAAGGTCGAAGGGTGACCTCTTAATGATTTGGGAAAGTATGTCGGAGTAGGTGGAAACAGGATGTCAAAACTGCTGGTTGCTATTTTGTGCTGTAGTAGTTTACCCCAATGGTTTGTTTTAGCGCAGTTCCAGTCGACATGCCTTGAATTAAAATCGCCAGCGATTATGTAATTGCCTGGAAGTCTATTAAAGAGTTGCAGGTCATTTTTATAGTGTAGTTCTTTAGTGGAATTGGAGTTTCCTCCCGGAAAGTACGCCCCGATAATGGTGAAGGTATTCCTACAGAGGTGAACATCAATGCCTACCGTTTCAAAAATTCGCGTTTTCAATGTCGGTTTTACTTGATGACAAATCTTTTTTAAAACTGCGATAGCTACACCACCGCCTCTATTATTGTTTCGATCGACTCTGTAAATTTGATAGTTTGGATCATAAAATTGCCTATCTTCTTTCAACCATGTCTCAGTAATGATTGCTATATCTATTTTGTTTTCGTTTAAGAATGAGAAAAATTCAATGCGTTTGGCCAGCGGCCCAATACTTTGTGCATTCCATAATAACAATTTTACATTTGATGAATTATTTACCATTGTACAGGTACTTTACAGCCAATTCAGTTATGACTCTAAACTGATCTTCCTTAGACTTACAGTTTCTTAGGCTAATAAACATTTCATTAGATAATTCTATTAACTCAGATGCATTGAACAGATTAGAGTTAGTACTAGAAAGATTAGCTCCTGTGTTTCTCGCGGCATCTGCGAAGCTAACTGCAAATAATCGGTTTGGATTTGGGACTTGAGAGATCGATGGTTCCGCTCTTGTTTGTAGTACGGGATAAGTCTTTTGATTTTGTAAGTCAGCATCAAAGCGATTGTTGACAACATTTTGGTTTATTGGCTTTGCTTTCAATCGTTGTAGAAGAGCGATGTAGTTAAGTCTGACTGGACAATTATGAAAACTCGCTGCATGTTCACCGGAACAATTGGCGCATTTTCTTTTGGCGTTTGGAGTATCTTTTTGAGGGCACTCAGTCGTTTTGTGCGTGCCTGCACATAAATTGCAAACCGTCTTTAAGTGACAGCCACTGATGCCGTGCCCCATTGTTTGGCAATTAAAACAGCGGACTGGACCAGAATTTGGCTTTTTCCTGTAGTGGCTAAATTGCACTGAAGCGTGAAATAAATGTTTCACGCGATTTTGAAGCTCTGATAGTTTAATTTGTCCCCTTATAAATGACAGGACATAAGATGCTTGGTTATGATAGCGCGGATTGTGAATTGGCAATTGCTTTATAGATAAGCACTGAACATTTTTTTCTTTTAATTCCTCCTCCAGTTCTTCTATGGGCATCGAGTCCAACCCGGAGAGTACAATTTTAAAATTTTTACCTGTCATTGGGTTATGAGTGAAGAATTTTATGTCGAGCGTGCTTAAACGGTCAATGAATTTAACATATTCGTCGTTGTTAAGCGAGTACACTTTCGTTCCGATGCTGGTGAATTTCAGAAGATAGTTGTTGATATTGAGAGCTTTCAACTCTGCTTCAAATTTATCTCTTGAGAGATCGATGATAGTGGTTGGTGGCATATTTCGCCGTTCGATAGCGGGCGATTCAGCAATGTCATCGTCGGTTGTCAGCTAACTTAATGGAGCAAAACGGTTTGAACTAACACTAGCTTCAGATCGAACATTGATTCTTTTATATTTCGGCATTGTTCCATAGGTAGAATTTTCCACATCGCCACCGGCAGGCGAAGTGGGTCTAGCGCATTTTGATGAACTTATTGCTTTTGTAATTTGTTACACGAACACGAAGTATGAACACTTGTAAGTTTTGAGAAAAAGAGAACACTCCGAATGTAGTGCGATATTCGCTAGGTGTGACTGGCGTGAGTGCTAGAACACAACTCCTTGGCTCAATTTTCTTCTTTTCTCGATTGGGTTTTTCTATTTTTTATTTGCTTTCAAAACATGTTGTATGTCATTAAATGGTAATTAGAGTAACGTAACATAATGTAAAGTGATTAACGCTGTCAAAATAGAAGGTGTATAGGTGTAGGTCTTAGTGTTGAGGAAAGTAGTTGAATTGTACTGAAGAAGGACACAACTGGTATCCGAAATGCGCATTTACAAATAAATAAAAAAGAATCCCGTCTTAGGAAAAGTCAACGTTTTTCATTTAGTATTGCTATAGGCGTGGAAAACATCGACGAAAATCTCTTGTGTACCGTAGTCAAGTCGTTTGTTCAATGTTTATTCGGGATACTTTTAGTATCCGGGGTGAAAAAATCACTTTTTTTTTTAATTTTATGTTTTTTTTTTTAATTTTAAAATAATTTTTAATTGTTTTTTCCTTATTTTTTTTGTTTTAATTAATTATACTGAATTTAGTATGTTTAAAACTGATCAAATCGCTGTTGCACGCAGAGCGAGCGTTCATGTTTGTGCGATACTGAGGGTTGCGATCCCTTAAGCGCGGAGCGAGCGTAGCGGGCAAGGAGATTTGCGAATATTTCAGTTTTCGATGCCTCCAATATACCAAACATTCAGTATAAATCACGAAAAATAAATAAAAAATGAAAAAAAAACTTAGAACAAAAATTAAAAAAAAAAACTATTTTTTTTTTGCAGATTCTAGACTTATAATGATGTGAGTGAAAAGTGGCAAAAATCCGAGTGAAAAGTGATTTCCCCAGCCCGTGCCCCGGAAACTAAAAGGTTGCTACAAATTATGGTCCACAGTCCGTGCCATTTCAAATCCAACGAAACAAAAAAGGGAATGTCGCTATTCAATTTGGTTATATTGCGGTGAGCGATCCCATGCGCTGAGCTAGCCACTTCAATAAGCACTTTATTGAGCATCCTACATTTGACAGGCACAAGCGCATAATTCGAAGGAAAATTCACAACCGAGCCGCCGACCACACGCCAGGTTTTAACTCCAATGACGTAGCTGCAGGTAGCGAAGAACTTACAAGCCATGGGACCTGATGGCATCTCATTGGTTATGGCTCAAAAAACCTCGATATACCAGCAATCGAGTACCTTATGGCTACATTCAACCTGTTCATCTCTTCGCTGATCGTTCCTGAGTTCTGGAAGAAAGGGAGAGCGATCCCGATTTTGAAGCCGTGCAAAAAAAGCGACACTTTTATCACCAGTTGTCAAAACGCTGGAGGTTTTGATACACCCTGTTCATATGGACCACATCCAGCTAAAAGATCATCAGCATGGCTTCCGAAGGATGCGCGGTACAACAACGGCTTTGAATACCAGTACATCCTGCATTTACGTTGGCCTTAACCAGGCCCGCCCTTGTCATAGAACCATTTTAGTGGCGCTTGACCTGTCGAAAGCCTTCGACACAGTCAACCACTTATCGCTTCTATCTGTTATATAAACTGTTCATCCCTTTCAACACAATACGTCAAATAGACTGCCAACTATCTCGCTGGTAGGCAGTCCTACACGGAGTTCAAGGACAGCAAGTCGAAGCTCAGGAAAATTAGCCAAGGTGTTCCCCAAGGAGGAGTATTATCACCCACCTTGTTTAATTTATATCTACCAGGAGTTCCAACACCTCCTGATGATCTCCAATTAATTACGTATGCTGGTGACTGTTCAATTCTGGCAACAGCAAACGACATCAATGAAATGTGAGAGCTGATTGATGGCTACCTCATTGAACTTAACGGGTTCTTTGAAAGCAAGAACTTAACTGTGTCAGCATCTTCAACCTTGTTTACCACCTGGACAAAAGGAGTAAGAACGCAGCTTGAGATATGCATAGGCAACGAACGCATTATCACCAGCAATCACCCGAAAATCCTTGGGGTTACCCTGGATGGCATGGCGACCTCATCTGCCCATGCCACAACTATATGCAATAGAATGCGTGGCAGGAATAAAATCCTTAAAGCCTTGGCCGGTATCAGGACAAGGAAACGCTACTGGTCACCTACAAAGCAGTCGGAAGATCTAATCTATGTGACACACAGTGGAAGCACATTCAAACTTGTCAAAATGCCGCTCTCCGCGCCGTAACTGGATGTCTCCTGATGTCTCCCCAAGACCACCTACATCAGGAAACAAAGACGTTGACTATCAGAGACCGCAACAAGCTCGTTACGAAGCAATATTTAGTAGATTGCTACCGGAGGGAACATCCTAACTTCCATCTAATGGACAAGACTCCCCCACCAAGACAGGTTCGGCGTGATCTGAGGGACCTTGAGTGCGATGTCCTGTCCAGGCATATAAAAGGAATCCTTTCGACGACGCCGCCTACAAATCTGCCATTGCATTACTCCATCAGCAAGAGGTGCATTCATCAATTACGGGAATAAAACCAAATCCAGTACTTTTGGCGCAGCCACCACCTGTAGCACCCGAAGAGAAGAGGCTTTCTAGAGCCACCAGGACGACACTTGCCCAAATTCGATCAGGCTGGTGTTCACGCCTCAACTCTTATTTATCCTGTATCAATGAAAACATTTGTCCAACCTGCAACGGAACACCTCAGGACGAAGACCACATTTTCACGTGCCCAGCTGCACCCACACAGCTTACCTCTAGGTCGTTGTGGGAAAACCCCATCGAAGCAGCTACATTCCTTGGCCTTGACACCGAGGAGCTTGAAACGGAATTAAACATATAACACACACATTACAACTCTGACCATCGCTACAACAACAACTCTACTGAATTTTTATTTTATTCAAAAATTTGAACGAAATATTGAACAATAATTTGCCTAAGGTGAGAGGTCTACGGCGTTCAATATTTTGTTCAAAAATTTGTCTTCAAATCCACCAACAAACGACCAAGAAACGATTTCAATTCAGAATTTTACAAGTCTAGGTTCGTAACGTCATTTTTTGGAGATTTTCTTGTGAGGACGGGCTAACTTAAAATAAAAAAATTTAATTTGCTTATATTTACTAATTAGCGACCAGCAAATGTTCTTAACAGACCAACAATCACCAACAAACGACAAACAAACGATTTCAATTCAGAATTTTGCAAGTTTAGGTTCGTAACGTCATTTTGGGGATTTTCTTGTAAGGAGAGGCCTAAAAACTTTTAATTTGCCTTTAATTTACTAATTAGCGACCAACAAACGTTCCTAACAGACCAACAATCACCAACAAACGACCAACAAACGATATGAATAGTTAAATTCAATTTTTGTTGAATTGGAGGGGCTAACTTGACATCACTCCCATCTGAGGGCCCTATTAACAATCATCGATACTCCTTCCCATTCCTCCAGCTGTTTTTCCCCCGGCAAATCACATATGACTATCATCTGAATTCTCCTGATGATAAGAAATCAACTTGAATGCTCTCTCTCTCGTGTCTATATTTAACGTCTGCGCGGAGAAACCCCAGTCATTATTGCTTCTAGTATCATTCCGTCTTTATTTACATTCACGTCGCCGGCGATAAACAATAATTGCAATAAGAATGCAAGTTGGAATCATTGGTGCAGGCATTGTGGGACTAACGACGGGCTTGGAGCTACAGAAGGAATTCCCCAACGCTCGAATATCACTTTTCGCCGACAATTTCAACGAGGATACTACCAGCTATGTGGCAGCAGGGATTTTTCGGCCAGGCACCAGTTTCTCGGGACCAAATCTGGATATAACGAAGTATAATTTGCATGTATCTCTAAATGCATTTTACAGTGTGTGTTTTGTGCAAGTTTAGGAAGTGGATTTCAGATGCCTATCATTACTGGTATGAAATTTGCAAATCAGCTGAAGGTCCGCTGGCTGGAGTGTGCGAAATGTCCGGCTATATATTCTCATCGATAAGCCCACACATGACCAGAGTAAGTATAAAGATTGGTAAACAACTGATAATAAGCCAAAATTGCCAATTCTCAACATTCAACGTCTTAATTCAAGAATCACTACTTGGAAGATTTGTTGCCAGTGTACCGGAATGCTTCTGAGGATGAGCTCAAATTATGCAATGGAGATTGGAAATATGGATCGTTTTTCACTACGCTTCTAACGGAAAGCAAACGCTTTCTTCCCTATGCAATGCGCAAGTAAGTGTATGGAGGTCAATTTATTGTTTAGAATTTAAATTAGTAGTAAGCCGTGCCATCACATGCTTATAAGAGCTGACCTAAAGTAAATTGTGGTGTGGCTCTGATTTTGTTTATTCATATTTTTTTTGGGGTGCTGATTACGAATCTGAGGTTTGCTACCATTTTTTTTGTGGGATTTGAGTTATAGCCAAATGCACTTTTTTCTTGTTTTTTAAAAATATTTTGAAAACCGTCAACCGTAGCAGAAAACTTTGTGAGTCAAAATCAAATCATCGTGAACAGCTCAACAAAAAAGATTAGCACTGCTTTTCCCGTATCTTTAATAGTTTTCGAGATATTCTCACTTGAGAAATACATCAGAAAACGGGAGATATTCTCTCTTTAGCCTTTTTCAAGTACGAATATCTTGAGAACTATTTAAGATACGGAACAAGTTGCGTCAACCTTTTTATACCCTAGACTTATAGTATAGGGTATATTGTTTTTGTCATGACGAAAATATGTAACACCTTAAAGAAGGCTCCGGAGGTATAGCAATGTATATATTTTATATAAATGATCAGTGACATCTCCTGATTCGATTTAGCCATGTCTGTCTGTCCGTCTGTCTGTCTGTCTGTTCGCACGATAACTTTCGATAGAATGAAGCTAGAGCTTTGAAATTTTGGTCAAATCTTGGTAGTATGATCTAGTTTGTTGGTATTGCAAACGGGCATGATCAGGCCAAGAGAACGCCTACCTCCCCTACATATGTAAAATAATTAAATATACTTATAACTCCCGATTAAATAAACATGAAAAGCTCTAGCTTTGGTAGATTGCTCGTGAGGGTAATCTGATACTCTCCTGGAAAAAACAAAATCGATTAGTTGAAAAGTAACGGTAATTTTCTTACAAAGAGCCCCGTACTACCCTACTTTTCAGGTTTTTTGTCTATAACTCTTAAACGAATTGACGTAGACATCTGATTTTTGGTATATAACCCTGAGGTGAGAAGCTGCTTGGGTTTTAGTAAGTTGGGCATAATCAGATCAAAGGAACGCCTACCTCCCCTACAAAATTCAAAAAATTTAATATTATTTTAATTGTGATAGACTTTCGGGCAAGATCCGACCCAAGGAACCCCTACCTCCCCTACAAATTAATCTTCAAATAAGCGATAACTTTTGATAGAATGAAGCCAACGACTTGAAATTTTGGACAAATGTTTGAAATGAGATTGAGTTAGTTGATATTAAAGATGGGTTAGATCTGACATAAGGAACCCCTACCTCCCCTACAAATGAAACTTAAAATAAGCGATAACTGCCTACAAAATAAAGCTAGCGACTTGAAATTTTGGCCAAATGTTTGTAGTAGGATCCAGTTGGCTAATACTGAAAATACGTAAAATCCGACCAACGAAGCCCCACTTCCCCTACAAATGAAACTTCCAATAAGCGATAACTTTCGATAGAGTGTAGCTAGGTACTTGAAATTTTGTTTAGATGTTTCTAGGGTGATCTAATTGGTTGGTGGCAATGATGGGCAAGATTCAACCTAAGGAACCCCTACCTCCCCTGCAAGTGAGACTTCAAATAAGCAATAACTTTCGATAGAATCAAGCTAGCGACTTGAAAAATTCGACAAATAATTTGTAGAATGGGTTAGTTAATTGATTTTGACCTCCTCTATAAGCTGGCCATATAAGAAACTCACTTTTAATGCATATTTTTATTTTGTCTTAGAAAGTTTCACGCTAAATTTAAAAATATTTTCAAAAACAAAAAAGACTCCTGGCGCAGTGAATTCAGAAAAACTTATTTTTGATATGGGCTAATTGGGGATCATTTATGAATTCGCTCCGCTCACAACATTGACAGTGATTTAATTTTGAACGTTCTTCCGCGGTCATTCACTCCGGGGAGGAGACTTCAGGAGCACCACCAGTCATCCCATTTTTTGCAGTCTCATTCACATCCGGGCTTATTTCGTATCATATAGGGCCTAATGCGAATTTACATGTCCTCCGTTCCCACTCGATCAAAAGCGGTACGGAATGGACATGCATTTTTCGCTTATAAGGCCGGCCGCATTTTGGACGTAGGCAGGACAGCGCAGCGCGCACATGGCATTGATGTTGTAAATTCAGATTTTGACAATTGTTACAACAACAATGCTATGTGCGCGCTGTGCTGCGCTGCCCTGCCTACGTCCAAGATGCGCCCGGCCTAAATGTCTTTAGAGATGAGTCACAGTTCATGATTTGCTGCAGGAATCTATTGCAAACGCTGATTAACTTACTGTGTTCTTCGTTGCCTATGAAATAAATTTGCACGTAATTGTAGTCTTGGTCGGTGAGTGGAGGAAGTGAGCCCACTTGATGTTATATCGGACCCTGTACTTTAAACGTTGGAATGAATCAAGCCTCGGTAACAACTCCTTTTGCTCCGAACGATATCATTTGGAAGCAAGCTTTACTTCCAGAAAATTTGGAGGAAATGTTTTGATAAGGGATCTCGTCCATAATATGTTGAAAGCGCTTAATTGGAGTCAGTTGAACTTATCCGTTTGGACAGCACATTCTGGGCGTTCCTTTTCCAAATTTTATAGCGTGGCAGTGTATACACACGTTTTTCACCTTCTAAATTAAAATGCTTGAATGGACACTGCAGCCATCACCAAATCTCCCCGTTGATTTGATCTCGCAATTGTTTCAGTGTTTCTCGCAGCAGTTATTCTTATTCTTGGCCCTTAGTTGCGAGCTTCGCGTACCTGCGGTGTTTCAACAATTCTACAGCGAACACTTCCAACACGCCACTGACGTCTGTCTGCCGATTATGCCCGTCGCACCGGTGCTACTTCGTCCCTGTGGTCGTGCTATTATTTTTAACTTTTATGTATTTTTTGGAGTGTCACCATACATCTTAGCGACCTCGAAACTATTAAATCGGCACTAATTTATGTCATTTTTGACATTTTATTCCCTCTCAATCATTCCCGGGGGAAGGAGGGAGTAGGAGTGGAGGAGGGGCTTTGGGAATGCTATCACTCACTTCAGCAACCCCAAAAACTAATGGTTTTAAACCCGGCCAGATAAAGATAATAGGTAGTTTCCACGGATTGTCCGTAAATTTCGGATCACACACTGTCGAACACGAACTCGTACATGGTACAAATGTCCTCCGAATGGCTCAAGACAAACATACAATTCACACAAATCAGAAGAAAATTGTACCATGTTCTTGTTGGAGTCCGGGTTCGACAGTGCGTGGTCGGGCTTAAATTGGATTTTACAGCATATATAGTAAAAACATAAAAACAATCTTAAACGTGCCATACACACACCGATCGATCGGCCGATCCGTCGCCCGATATCGATATCGGCCGATGGATCGGCCTGTGTATGCGCTTATCGTTGACGATTTTTTTTACAGTTCCATATAATTTTGATCAGCTGATATTTTGTGGCGATCCATCGGTCGATCGATCGGGCGATGGATCGCATAATGTATGGCTGCTATTACTTTCAACCTCGCCTTCCCAAATATACTCGTGCCAAATTTCGTTATCCGGAATGACGCCCCGCCGCCTTCTTGATTCGGTTGATCGGGGTTTTACTGTATGTTGTAACATTTTATATTCCCGAACCACCTTATTTTCCTCCCCGGCCACCCCAAAGTACTTGTGAAAAATTTCGTTTTCCGAAATGTCGCCGCCTTCTTTGGCTCGGTTAATCGGGGTTTTACTGTATATTTATCATTTTAGAGTTGCGAACCACCTTATTTTCCTCCCCGGCCTCCTGAAAGTACTTATGAAAAATTTCGTTATGCAAAATGACGTCGCACACTTAAGTTCGGTTAAACGGGGTTTTACTGTGTGAGGTCGCGAATCACCACTGCCATCTTTACTCTCAGGCCGGAGTGTCAGCTGATTGTCAAAGCACTAACGACATGACAAGCAGTCAACCAAGTGTGAATTCGCGCGGTCGCCCGGTAAAATTTCGCGATATTTGTGCGTAAAATTGAGTTTAGTGTCGGGATTTTAAGTGAAAATAAAAGAAGTGGCTATCAGTGCCGTGTGAAAGTGAAAAAAACGTGAAGTGCCGGGAAATATCGAGTAAAATGTTATATTGAAAAGTTCGAGGTAAGGAAAGTGAGACACGGGAAATTTCAGATTTTTCGTTAATTTTCCGGCAATTTGGCTAGTGTGAATGGTGCAGCACTACCTTGGGTCGAATCCTCGGGCCGGTGAGTTTAGCGGAAACTCCCGAAAATGCCCCAAAAAGTGAATTCAAAGTGGTTGTCAAATGGCAACATTACAGGTGATTTCCGGCCTTTTCATCGGAATTCATAGGGTAAGTATACATTTTTTGTTGTGCTAAAATTTTAGTGGATTGATGCGCCCTAAAATGCGGATTTTGACGACGATGTTGACGAACCGGACGAAAGTTTCACCGTCAGGCATCTAGTCCTGTCAGCTGCAGTGAAACTTTCGTCTGGCTCGTCAACAACGCGTGCAAGACCCGTATTTTGGGGAGCATCAATCCACTAAAATTTTAGCGCAACAAAAAACGTATATTTACCCTATGAATTCCGATGAAAAGGCCGGAAATCACCTGTAATGTTGCCATTTGACAACCACTTTGAATTCACTTTTTGGGGCATTTCCGGGAGTTTCCGCTAAACTCACCGGCCCGGGGATTCGACCCAAGGTAGTGCTGCACCATTCACACTAGCCAAATTACCGGAAAATTAACGAAAAATCCGAAATTTCCCGTGTCGCACTTTCATAACCACACTCATGTCTCGCGCACTTCCGAGCGGTTCATTTTGGACGGAAGTTCGCGGCACCTTGCGTTTTTTTCACTTTTAAATATCAGTGATAAGCACTACTTTCAATTGCACTTAAAATCGCGACACTAAAATCACTTTTACGCACGAAAATCGCCAGATTTCAAAAGGTCGACTGCACGCGCTTTTCACTTTGTTTACATATGGTTCACTGCTTGTCATGACGTCATTACTCTGACACTCCGGCCTGAGAATAAAGATGGCGGTGGAATCACCTAACTATCTATGAGTGCATTCACCACGCTCGTTTTATCCGGATCGCTACGGAGCGCTCCGTAGCGCTACAACCCCTCCCGGTCGTGATTGCAACCGCTCCTTCCATCCGCTCCGGAGCGGTTACTTCCCCTTGGTAGCAGAAATTTTTTACGCTCTCTGGGCATGTAGCGCTACATTTGACAATTCGCAGCTGGTATGTGTGTTGTGACGTTTGTGTACATCAAAAGCGCAAATAGAATCCCCGTCTATGTAAATTCACTGTCTTCTCATCTTCGATTTGATATTTCCTTGTTTCGTGATGTGCCAAAGAAATGTTTTGCAATGGAAAATTGGCAATTGTCAAATATTTGCGTTGTCACCTGTTTGTCAGACATTTCATATGTAGCGGTTCAATCACGAAAGAAATGTTGACAGGTAGCGTCTCTTCAAATGTGTAGTGGAGGGGATGTAGCGTTCTGTAGCGAAAATTTTTCACATGAATGCAGGCTATTCTAGCTCGCCAAATATACTTTAGCAACTTTGGCGGCAATCGTCGCAGTGGTTGAAAAGTTTTCGCACGACAAGCATACAAAAATAATCTCCACTTTTATACATATTGTACATATGTATGTATATTAGATTAAGATATAGGTGGGATATTTAACTGTAGTTGTAAGTACCAGGTGCAGCTACAGAATTATGTATTTCGATATGCGGGCGATATTTTCAGATGATGAAACTTTTTAACTCTTCGATTGATTTAACTAATTGAATTTATCTGCAGTTTCATTTTAAGCTTCATAAACTAGATGACTTTCGTGTAGGTAAATCTTTGCTTATTACTTTTTGCTGTTGCAGTACTGTAACCTTTTGACTGTACTGTGGATTTTCCTGAAGGCCGGTTGACACGTTCAAAGTACACTTTGACAAAGTATGTTGACAACCTACTTTGAGGTTACTTTGAACGTGTCAACCGCCTTTCAAAGTGCTTTGAAGTCTCTAGCATCCCATCAAAGCAAAGTAGGATGGTGCTCAACTTTCCATCAAAGAATTGATTGTAAATCGACAAGTTCACAGAAAAAAGTTGTTGGGGCGGGAAATAGTGAGTTGTTTGTGGTTTTTATTCAGTTTACGGTGGTCTGAACAAAGTGTGTTGGTATAAATTCCATAGAAATGCTAAATCCAGCGTTTTTTGCAAGTGGCAAAGTGGTAATTCACAATGGTGGATATTCTTGCCAAGTCATACTTTGACAAAGTGTACTTTGAGCATGTCAACCGGCCTTGAAACTCCATCGGAAACTATTCCCCACTAACTTTCGCCAATTGGACAAGGTTCGCTTTATAACGGAAAAGCTAGTTCCGTTATAAAATCATTGTGTCTCAAAATTTTCTTCTTATATGGCTGTAACTCTGCAACTGACTGATGATGATGATTGATGTTGCTGAAATTTAATAGGAGCCCAGTCCAGACGATCGCCCACCAATTAGAAAAGTTTCACTCAGCTAGCTTCTTGCGTTAGAGTTATTTTGCTTAGAAAAAATTGCCGTTATAAAGTATAGCTGTAACTCTTGAACCGATCGATGCATTTTTCTAAAATTAGATAGGAGCTCAGTCCTCCTTAACGTCCACCAACTAGATAGGTTTCGCCGAAATAATTTCTTCCGTTATGTAGTTATTTTGTTTATAAAATTATGCCAATATATAGCTGTAACTTTTTGACCGCTTGATGGATGTTTGATGAAATTCAATCACAGGCTAGTCCTCAATGACATCTACCTTGATCGATACTGCTGGATTTCAATAGCAGCGGTCTCCTCACTGACATCTATCAACTGAAAGAGTTTCACTTCGCTTACGACTTCCGTTCGACATCGTGGCGGCAATATTGCTTGAAAAAAAAGTTGCTCAAACTATTTTATTCCCTTTATCGCAAAAATTCTTCGAAGTAGTTAGAGGTTACAGTGTTTTATTGGCTCAGGTTACAACAAATTATGTGTATCCAGTCCAGAAATAGTGAAAAGTTTTGAAAGAAGTTCACTCATTTAGTGATAATAGCGTAATAAGCAGGAAAGTTTGGGTGAAAAAATAGGAAAAAGTTAGTGCGGAAAACAAAAGCAAGATTTTGGATTTGGCGTGAGACAATTGAACTACATATTTGCGAAAGAAGTGAAAGACTGGAAGCCAAAGTTTCGGGAAATGGGCCCCACCGAGCGTAAGAAAGGCTTTAAACGGTCATGAAAAAACTAACATCTTTGTAGATCGCTTCTTACCATTACAAAGCCATCCGAACTGGTTGAAAACTTCATCTGATTTTAGAAACCACCTGGATCTAGCAACGTGCTGCAAATCTTATCAAGTTAGTTGAGAAAAAAGCTGGCTTACGTGAGTTGGGACCAGTCCATAAGCCAGACATTCCGTTTAAAAATCAGGCTAAAATGTTTGCAATGGGAACTCATAAAATTTGCAACATTGCCATCTTTTTTTTGTGTGTTTATATTTAAGCAACATGTCGGCGACTGATGAATCTGCGAGCGGCAGAAACCTCGAGGAACGCTCGGCGGAGAATGCTTTCGTATATTCCCTCCGAAATCGGAAGGGTTTAAGGTGTGGGGATTTTTTTTGATTGTGAAATATGCTTTTCCAGCTCAAAAGTAGCAGCAGTTACTTGCAAATACTGGAAAATGAATTGGAGCCTTGTGCGTTAGGCATTCACAGATATTGGCTTTCCTCAAATTCTCCGCCGGACACAAAATCTTTCGCCGCCAACATGTTGCTTAAATTTCAATTATCCCGGAATTATTGCAGTGCTCTCCATCTTCCAAATCTATGTGACCTGCCCCTGAGCGCATTTCAAACGTTTCAGCCTAATGTTTAAACGGAAATTCTGGCTTACCGACTGGCTTCCACGTACGATAGCCAGCTTTCGCCAGCCCTTTTCTCATAAAACTTGTTGAGATTTGCATACCCGTTACTAAAACTAGATCGTTCCTAAGGCCGGATTAAGTTTTCAATCAGTTCGGATGGCTTTATAACGGTAAGAATGGGGTCAACTGGTGTCGTTTTTTTTCTTGATCGACCAAAGCCTTTTTTCCGCTCGGTGGCGCCTATTTCCTGAAACTTCTTCGACTACTGTTTCACAGTACATTGCGGAGCACCCATTCTTTCGCTTATTTTACAAATATTTCGATTTTCTCACGCCAAAATCAAAATATTGCTTTTGTTTTCCGCACCCAAACTGCACTTTTCTGCTTATTACGCTATTATCACCAAATGAGTGAACTTCTTTCGGAACTTTTCACTATTTCTAGATAGTATACACATAATTTGTTATAACCTGAGCCAATAAAATACCGTAACTCTAACTAGTTCGAAGAATTTTTGCGATAAAGGGAATAGAATAGTTTGAGTAATTTTTTTTCCAACACTGTAAATGACACGAAAATCTAAGTATGCCAATCGATTCCTGGGGTCATGAAACGTAAAGAAAACCAACTGCGAAGTCGAAACTCGTTATCGAGGGAGGCTCAAATAAATGATTTTCTTTCAAAACTCCAAAAAATATAAACGAAAAAAAAAAATCAAAACTACACCACATTTTCTTTTAGGCAAACTGGAAAAGGATTCCAATTATTTAAAGATCTATTTTTCAGAAAAACCTAGACGTGCGAAGCTGACTTTTGCACAAATTTTAGGTAACTTATTGTACTTTCAAAAAGATGTAAGTTAGTTGTCTGCTTGACACAAACTTTACGATTTATTAAATGGTGTTTAGATTTTCTCTCCGCAGTCGATTTTTTAAGAAACTTGTTTTTGCCAATATCTCGGTAACAATTTTTCCATGCGCATCTCACTTATCTCAAATGAAAGGTGATTAAGTTAACAACAAATTCATCCCTTATCATTTTCCACACAGTGCTTCGAGCTTGTCAGTATAAAAAGACGGCGCGGATAGGAGGTGCATGCTAGCAACTGCACTTCCGAAAAGTAAATATGCTATCGAAACATCAACAAGGCATAGAAATGCTAGAGATTTTGACACGCCTATGCCCCTGAAGGGGTCAAGGCAATTAACATTTTCCACGTAGGATATGTAGTTTTTCCTACATGCGGAAAAATACATAAGATAACCATGTATTTTTCCCTTTGTGGGAATAAAAGATAAAGAATACAAGCCTGAAAAATATTGTAGTTATTTTCAAGTGAGATTATCTCGAAAACTATTGTAGGTACAGAAAATGTAGCGCTAATATTTTTTCTTAAACTGTTCCAGATCTTTCATTTTGTCTAAGACGGTTTTTTTTAGGGTCAACTGTTTTCAAAATATTTTCAAAAAACCCCAAAAAACCCGTGTTTTTGTTGTTGTTTTCGGCTGTAACTCAAATTCCACAAAAAAATTGATAGCAAACCTCAGATTCGTCATCAGCACCCCAAAAAAGATAAACGAAAAGTAAAATCAAAACTACACCACAATTTGCTTTAGGAAAACTACTTGATGGCTAGGCTGTATCTCATTAGGAGGCTTGATACCAGGTTTCGAATATTTTCGGCTTCTGTGCCTTTTCCACCGAAATATTAAAATTAAAGATATAAGTCACAAGCAAAATGAATTAATGTACATTGCTGAATTTCAATACGTATTGTGATGTGATGCAATGCCATGATCCGTATGCTGGACATTCACGGATGGTCCAAAGCCAAATTTTGCCTGGTCGAAGTCAAAATTTAACTGTCAAATCCATACATCGATCGGGGAAATTTTGGCTTCTACCAAGCAAAATTTGACTTTTGGACGTCTGTGAATGTCCAGCATTATGGTGGACACACACTTTCGTCCAAAATCCAAATTTTCCCCAGTCAATGTATGGGTTATTTGACAGGGTTATTTTGGATTCGACCGGGGAAAATTGGGATTTTGGGCGCAAGTGTGTGTTCACCTTTAGAATGACTGCAATTATTCTGTTTTCTACCTCCTGCTCCCAGATTTCGGGCAAACGGCGGACTTATTCATCGAAAGCATTTGGATTCTATCTCCGATCTACCAGGCGACTATGACGTCATCCTCAACTGCAGCGGACTGGGCGCAAAATATCTTTTCAATGACCATAAGGTAGTGCCTATCCGAGGGCAGGTGTTGAAAGTTAATGCTCCATGGATTAAAATGGCGTTCTACGGCGATCTAGATACATATATAATTCCCGGTTTTGAAACTGTGACTCTGGGTGGATGTCGTCAGTATGAAAGTTACAGTCTACAACCGTCCAAGTATGATTCGGCCGCAATACGTGAAAGGTGCGTCGATCTGTTGCCCAGCCTCAAGGATGCATCCATTGTGAGTGAGGCTGTCGGTCTGAGACCTCATCGTGATACGGTGCGTGTGGAAAAGGAGCTTTTTAAGATGACGCATGGAAGGACACTACGAATCGTCCACAACTATGGTCACGGCGGTTATGGTGTTACAACCTCCCCGGGCACCGCTATCCATGCCGTCAAACTCGTTCGCGAAATACTTTCAACAAATAGTAAATTGTGAATGGTAAAGTTTAGCTTCTGTGCCTCTGATAATCGTTAAAATAAAATAAAGTTAAATCATGAACAATAAACTGGGCGCCTATTATTCGAATGAATTTTGTTTTATACTGTACCAGTAATTTGTGTGGAATGAAAAGAACAACAATTTTGGAGAAGTGTGTACTTTGTGGAGAGATAGTTAAATGTCATTAGTGTCAAAGATGGAAGCAAAAACGTCGGCGATGTCCCCGTCTGAGGTAGGTAGAATCAATTTGGAAATTTTTTTGATTCTAAGTCAATAGGTGGTAATCTGAAATTGAGGCAGATTCAAACGTTAATCAAAAAGTATCTATTGATCAATTATGTTAGCCGCCTGGTTATCACTGGACCGTGCTTGACCCCGTCGAAGAAGACAGCAGCAGTGAGTGGTCCTTTTGTTTTTGCCTGCAGTGAAGGCTGTGCGAGGCTGAACAAAGTGTTGTGACGGAATTTCTGCATTTGCCAAGGTTCTTGCTGACGTTGGTCACTCAACCCTTGGGGGGTTCTCGTGTGTGAAATGAGAAACGGTGACGTTCCTATAAAGCCTGCACTCTCTTCCTTATCAAGTGTTCTAGCGGCCGAAGTGAACAGCGTTTAGAAACTGAACGCAACTGATTCACTAGCGTTTCAAAGAAATCTCATTACTCGGTTTTGGTCAGTACAGATTAGAACCCGATTCGTGGACTCGGCAATCAGCTGATGAACCACCGCAGATTTCGTAAGAACCCGATTAGCGGACGCAAATTTTGTAAACAAATTTTCGGGAGCGGAAAAGTCGTTAGTCCAATATCCGGATCTTGAGACACCAGGCGCAATGGTTGATGATGGGTCTTTATCATGTGTTTCTCGCACTCAACAAGTGCAGGGTGTGTATGCCGTGTATATTACATTGCCCGGAAATCCAATGGAACAACCGCTTCTTCATCACGGAAAAATCTTGTGGTGGATTTAATAAATGTCAAGGCAATAGGTGGATAGTACGTCATTTACAGAGCTTTATTAAAAATAGAATAATTGCGGCTATTCGTAGCAATCCACCACGAGGTTGAGGTTGTAGAGTAGGCCGAGTCGTAGGTCAAATCCTAACTTCTTAACGACTTTCATTCGGGATCATGGTGAATAGAGGGAGGGTCACAGTCTGATTGCTTATTTGACCCATAAGTTGCAAATTTAAGATAGGTTTAAAACCAATTTTAATTTATCCACGGGAATTGTTTTGTATCCTGTCAATATGGAAGACCAGAAGTAGGACAATGTCGCTATGCACACTGTCGGAGTAGTTAGAGGAGAGGATTGTTGCTGGAAGGACCAACACAAAGACATTAATTTGATCGTGAGGCTTTGTGAGCAGTTATTTGGATAAGTCTAAGGAACGTTTTATTGTATATTGTTTGTCATTTTAAAAACTTTATTTCTCAATCAAAAATTGTCCACAATGGCAACTTTGACCACAACGTTGCGGATTTTCTGAAAGTTCTTTGTTTTAATAACCTTTTGGGGACGAAAAACCTCTTCCATAGTCATGTTGATGTTGTTATCGTAGCAATGGTCGGAATTCAATGTGTTGGTAAGTTACATGCCCACGGTTCGTCGTCATTCCAGTGTCGAGGGATAGAAAACTAGCTGCCTCTATTGGGTTCTCCCACAGCGATCTGGGAGTCAGGTTCGTGGGTGCAGCTGGGCAGTGAGTACTACCATAGTCCTCCTCGTGGGCGCCGCCTGGAATGACAGTGGTCGTTGATCATTGCTAACCAAGTCAAACCGCCAGTAATGGCGGTGCGATGATTTGGTTGAGGTAAACATTCCCCCTGTCGTAGAAACCGACAAACAAAGGACAGGATGTGTATGCCAGCAACGTGCACTATCCAAAATCTTCTATATGCTCACCAAACGTCAACTATGCCTCGGATAAGGACTGACTCAACAGTTACGACTTTTGGCTATTGTACAAAGACAAAGATTAAATTCTGGAATGTGCGTACTCTCCTGGACAATGGATCAGAAGGTCCCCAGAACGCACAATTTCTTCAAATAGTGAATTTCTGCGGTATAAATTAAACATCTTAGGAGTTAGCAAGATAAAGTGGTGGAACAGCGCAGAATTTATCTCACCAGTAGCACTGTAATATTGTACTCCGGTAGAGCTACCGTTAGTGGTCGTGCGTCAGCTGTGGGGCTCCTCTTAACCACAGCCGCACGAAACTCTCTTATCCTGGGATCCGGTCTCCGATAGAATCATGACCGCCAAGTTCCGCACCAAAATGAGGAACATCTCAATAATACAATGTTATGCTCCAACTGAACCCGACAATGCCACACACGACAACCATTTTGGTCGCGAGCATGCATCGAACCAAGTCAAACTCAATAGAAAAAAAATCTCATTTCCACCGTTCTATGAAATTTGATGGTTCGATGGAAGTTCGGTCGTGGCTCTGCGCGATCATGTATGGTGACCTTTAGAGAAAGATTCCGTCTACGAACAACTAAACGCCGTCCAGAGCAGATCATCTAAAGGGGACATTATAATGCTTATGGGGGATCTGAATATAAAAGTTGGCGCTGAAAATTATGGGCTCAGACACGTGACGGGGAGATACGATCTTGGGGACGTAACGACAACGGTGAAAGATTTGTAGAGTTCTGCAACTTTCACAGTCTCTTCATCGGTGGTACTATGTTTGAACATAAGGACCACTGCAAAATCAGATGGTTCTCTGTTGATCAACGCAGACCGCAAAATCAGATCGACCACTTTGCCATTAGTAAAAGCTTCAAGAGTTCCCTCCTGGACTTGCGAATTAAGAAGGGTGCCGATATTGGGATGGGAAGAGACCGTCCTAGGACGAAAGATTCAGGCGCCGCGAATTCAACACCGCTCGACTAAAAAATCCAGCTGTCCTACAACAATCTAACGTCATGTCATCAAGGAGTTAACAAGTGGTCGTAACTCCTGCCAACATCCGGTGAAGGGTAGTAATGGAAAGCTGCTTATCTTGGAGGAAGATCAAATGAAGCGGTGGAAATAACACTTCGCGGCGGTCTTGAACCGTGTAACCTTTAGTGAAATTCCCCTTCATACAGATAATTTAGCTAACCATCAAAATGTGCGTATACGATCCACTGCCCCGAATAAAGAGGACTTAGTCGCTGCACTTATTGCACTAAAATGAGGAAAGGCAGCCGGTTCTGACGGCCTGCCCGACTTTATCAAGCAGCGCCAAGCGTAACTGCCGAGTTGCTGCACCCACTTGTTGATAAAGCGTGGAATAGTGGGACCTTTCCCACTGAGTGGAAGGAAGGTTTGATCATCAAACTTCCGGCATACCCTTGGTTGAAAGAGCCTTTCAGACTGTAGTAATTGGAAAGGCATTTGTGCGCCTGCTACCGTTGCCAAGATAATAGCTAAAATAGTCCTGGAAAGACTAAAGGCTCACTTTGAAAGCAAAATTGATAAAGAGCAGTCAGGCTTTCGATCTGGATTCTCCTGTGTGGATCACATTAACACCTTGCGAATCATCATCGAACAGTGCGCTGAATACGATTCTCCGCTTCGCTTGCTTTTCATCGATTTCGAGAAGGCTTTCGATAGTGTGAACCGGGATTCTATATGGGCGGCCTTGCGCAGGAGAGGCATCCCTGAGAAGCTTGTCGCTATTATTAAGGCAACCTACGACGGCGCGAAATGTCGCGTTCTGCATAAAGGTAAGGTATCGGGGGACTTTGAGATTCGCAGTGGAGTTCGGCAGGGGTGCATCCTCTCACCGATCCTATTCCTCATTGTGATCGGCGATGTGTTGCATGCAGCCCTATCCGGACTCGACAGAGGAATTCAATGGACCTTGACATCTTATCTACAACATCTTGACTACGCTGACGACATATGCTACTCTCCCACAAAATCATGAATCTGTCCGCAATGGCGTTAGATCTTGAGAGGGAGAGAAGCAAGGTTAGGGTAAAGATTAATACCAACAATACCAAGGTTCTTAGACCGCCATTGCGAAAAAGAAATCCGACACCTATTGCCATCAATATTAATGGGCAGCCTGTGGAGAAGGTGGACAGAAGGTCTACCTGGGTAGCATTGTTGTCAAAAATGGTGGTACGGAGCAGGATGTCGCTTTGGGGGCGACCGGTAGCTCAGTGCGTGCATCAGTCACCTGTCTGTCTACCAGCGTTTCGGGTTCAAATCCCGTCCACGACGACTGTCGTGGCCATGGACGTTTGTGTTGTCTTCCCCCGTGGTGCGGGGCGTAATAATAACCCACAGCATCTCCAGTCTTGTCGCAGGTAGGCGGCTAAATGGGGGAGCAGAAGGTGTATACTGGCAACTGCATTTTCCGAAATTAGTTTATGCCAACGAAACGTTAACTGGACCACATGGAACAGTTGACGCACTATGCCTCACAAGGGGTTGGGGCAATTGAGTAGTAGTATCAACCAGGCTAAATGCGTATACGGCATGTTGTCCAAAATCTGGCAGAGCGGCTATCTCAGCATCAAGACCAAACTGGGCCTGTTTCGCTCCCTGGTAATGTCTGCGTTTTTATATGAGAGCAGTACATGGAGAGTTTCCGTAAAAGTTACCAGAAAACAGCAAGTTTTCGTTAACTCATATCTTCGTCGAATTCTAAGAATTTTCTGGCCCGAAACAATATCAACTGGAGAGCTAAGTCAGCGTACGGGTCAGATGCCAATCGACGAATTGATACGCAGGCAAAAATGGCAATGGATAGGTCACACGTTGCGGAAGGATGATAACTGCATTGCTTTGCATACCATGGAATGGAACCCCATTTCTAACCAATTTCGACCTAGAGGAGGCGTCGATCTGTGGCAGAAGAGTGTTAAGCGCTAGATAAGTCGCTTGGGGAGTAGCCCCCATTGCCCAGAATAGAGTACGATGGCACACAGGAGTAGTTGACTGGGGGTTAAGACAAACTAGTAGTATGGAAAATTCGAATAACTTTTCACCGAACTTTGGCTTGTTTGCGCTCATAGAGACGCAGACGGTAAACTGGTTTGTGTATATGGGGACAGCGCCATCACTTTGTATTCCAGAGGGCTTAACAAGGGTACGCCGTGGTTCTGCTTATTTCGACAATTTCAAGGGATCTTCTAATCCCCTTGAAATTGTGGTTCTTCCAATCTGAATCCTGAACATTTTATCCGAAGCTTGTCCTTTGTTTTTTGAGGGATAGATGATTTATTTGTTCTTGTTGTCTGCTGTCATTGCTGATTATCAGTTGGCAACTACCCATCTAATGCGACGTGTGGGTGTGACAATGTGGATTTAATTATCAAGATTCAATTTGCCATCCGGGTTTATCTCTTCTATTGTATTGGGTGTATTTTAATAAACATGTTTTCATGTAACCCTGGACGGAGCTTTATAACGTGAGTAATCAATATGATGATACAATGATTTGTTATCTGGAAATTCGAAAGGCCATGGTATATCATTTCGGAGCTTTTCTTATCTGCTTTTAGGCTTATACGAAAATAAATATTTTGTTTTAGACGACGCAATTTACACAAAGAAAATAAAAAATGATGCGATAGATAACCTCCAGTGGTGTTGAGTTTTGACTATCTTATGGAAACTAAAGATCGCTCCTTTCCTGTAAAAATCAATTCCTTTAGTACTTCTGCCTTTTCATCTGCCTACACATTTCATTTTCTGTGGCGACCGCCTCGCCGTATATGTATATGTAAAAGAAAAAAAAATTTTCAATCGTGTAGCTGTTTTCCTGATTGCGCGTATGTGTAATAAAAGTTTTGTTTGGTCAACATGTATATTTCAATGCATTTATCGAGCAGATAAGATAATGGCGTATCTAACGTAATCTTGTCGAGTTTACAGAACCGTTCAGTAGATTGAGAGCCGTTTTTCCGCTTTTTATTCAACAGTAAATACGTAGTGCGGATAATAGGTTGGCAATAATAGAACTGGAAACAGGTTGATCATATCGCTTTGTCGTCGCTGACAGTTTTTCCAAAGGATATAGTTCACGTAGCGATTTTCACAAATTGCAGAATCATTTTTTTCCCTCGGTGAGAGTATCGATAAAGCCATGTTTAAGACTCGCAAAGACAAAACAAAGTGTGAATTTTTAAAGTCTGATTTACCGACCACGGAATATGCTGCCAAGCATGGAAAACAATTGCATTTGGATGGAATTCGACAGGAGGCAAGTGTTTATAAAATTTAAAAAATATGTATTGGCGTATATTTCCTTAAAATTGATTTTTTTCTTGAGTTGAGGCGTCATCGGGTTGATAAGTGCTTGGTGCGCATTACGTTGACCCACGTACGTTTCTTTTATCGTTTTTTACTGAAGCTTTGAAGCTACATACATTCTTTCTGGGATATTGACGTAAATGAAAACGAAATCATCCATTTAACTTGACAGGCTGATATTTTATCGAACATTCCATTTGTGGTCAGATATAAGGAGTGAACTTCGCTCACTTTTTCTTAATGTTAAAGTCACAACACTTTGCATTTACGCCGATTCGATGGGAAATCTGTATTTGTAAAAATGAAAACTCAAAAACGATCAGACTCTCTTTTGTCTTTCAAGGGGTTAGGTACAAAATCCACTACAATCGAAATCCACCGATTCAAAATCCACAAAACAAAAAAATCCACTAATTCAAAACCCACCAGTTCAAAATTAAAAATTTTTGTATGGAAAATTTTCAGCACGAAACCAGTGTTATATCATGTTCCCACTATACAGTCAAAATACTTAATTTAAGCTCACATTTGTAACGCATATAGGAGAACATAATGTATGCCCTGTAGGCTCATACTACCTAAAGTGGAAATTCACGTAAAGGTTAACCCCCGAAATTGTGAAAAATTATCTCAAATTGTACTTCATGAAAAACATTGAAATTTAACATGGACATGGCGCTTTGTACGATGAACTACGTTCAGATCACACGACTTATTATGAAATAAATTAAGCTTTGCATTTTGTTTTTCATGTATTTATTCTAACAGAAGTTCATGGATTAATTCGCATTAAGTCGTGCGGTCTAAAAGTAGCTGTTGTTTTAACATTCAGTGACTAAAGCTCAAATTCCTTGAGTGCGGGTTCAATGTCGGGTTATGCTGTAGGTGGTAACAATCTAGAACCATGCCCCTCGCGTTCTGTCTTTTGTTTTATCATAGGGTACAAATAAGTTTTCAGTTCAGATTGAAAACAAATTTCATATGAATTGTTTTTTTTTTTTCGATAGATGATTCAATTTTATTGAAGAAAATGTACGTACATATGTATATCTTCTTCCTTGCCCTTTCATACCACTCTGCGGCTTCGCGTTGCTTTGCCTGTGGTGTTGGCACTTGGCCCATTCTGGCGGTATATTATATTCTGGGGGATAGCCGAAGCAGACCACTAACGTTTGGGTCCCTTTTCTGGCGGTATAACCTCAGCTTCCTTCTGCAGGCAGCTCGGTCATGGGTTGTATCATCGCCGAGATTAATGCGTTGTTGTTGCTTCTTCATCTGATCGATCTACGTGTGTTTCCGTCTGCCTCGGGGTTTGGGTCCAGCAAATGGAACATTCATTGATAGTGCCTTCATGACAGGGTTCTCAGGTCGACGCCTTAGAACATGGCAATACCAATCCATACGACGATCTTCGAGCGTTCCTGCGGCAGCCGGTTCTACGCACCGGAGCAACCCGTTTTTACAAGGGCCAAGAGCTGCCAAACCCCTTCAATGCAAGAAGGACGTATGTTCGTGTGTTACATGCAGTATCTGTTTTTTGTGTTTATTGGGAGCAACACATCTCGGCGCAACTGCTCTCAATACTATTTCTCCGCGCCGGCATCGAATACAACCCAGGTCCTTGGATCTGCTGCGTATGCAATAGAGAGCTGCATCCCAATGCAACGTCAGTGAGATGCAACTGTTGCGACGAGTGGTGCCACCTGAGAAACTGCTCCGGTCTAAACCATCACAGGCACTGGAATCCTTCGTTTACTGCCAGTCAATGTAGAAACCAAGGTGTGCAAGCAGCGAGCTCATCTAACACGCCTCACCTCCCTACACCAGTGAACACCCACATGAGCTTTCAGTCAACCCCAACGACTCCTGCGAATAGACCCAGTAGGATTCCCCAACAAAACAACCTTACGCCTGCACCACCGATCGCCATTTTCGACACGCTCTCACTCGTTCAACTAAATTGCAACGGGCTGCAAAACAAAATTGCCGAACTCGCTTCATTCATGGACAGACACCGCATTCAAGTTGGAGCCATCCAGGAGACGAAACTACATCCCAATTCGTCCCTTAACGCTCATGGGAATTATATCATAATAAGGAAAGATAGGCTGACCAACGCTGGAGGAAGACTTGCCTTCATCATCCACCACTCCGTACAATACCGGGAAATATATGTCACTAACAACGACACCACCACGGAAGTGCAAGCCATCGCCTTAAAATCAGGCAATGTTGATATTGAAATTTACAACATTTACATTCCACCGGTATCCAGTTGTCCCCCTGGCTACCATGTAAATATCAACACTTTCCTCAATGGTCAACACCGTCTCTTGCTTGGTGATTTTAACGCTCACCATGAACTCTGGCACTCACATCTTAACAACGACGCCAGAGGTATAGCTATTGCTGAACAACTTGATGCCTCAGACTTCTGTACACTGAATGATGATACGCCCACCCGTATTGCCGGTACCTGTTCACCAGACATCACGATTGCCAGTGCTAGCCTAATAAACACTACACAATGGGAGCCGGTCCTTACACTATCATCGGACCACCTACCAATCGTGATAAGGCTTGACAAACCGAGAGATGTTATATCTGTCGAGTACCGCACCTTTGTCAACCACAACAAAGCTGACTGGAATAGGTTTACCGATTATACAAGTGCTAAATTCCTCGCCCTGCCAACTCCCACCGACGTACGTAAGGCCGAGTCCAATATCAGGAAAGTCCTCAATAAAGCGGCTGCGAAATTTATTCCTGCAGGACGCATTCCTAAAATTCGGCCAAACTTTCCTACCACAGCCGCCAGATTGGCAGACGAGAAAGATAACATCAGGAGCACTAACCCAGACGATCCCAGAATTCATGAACTGAACTGTGAAATCCAAAGACAAGTGGCCGAACATAAGAAGTCAAAATGGAGTTCGCATCTGAATGAATGCAACCTAACAACAGGTATTAACAAACTATTGTCGACAGTCCGTGCACCGAAACAGATGGGAAATGTCGCCATACAGTTCGGAGAAAACTCAATCTCCGACCCTGCCCATTGTGCAAGTCGCTTCAATAGGCAGTTTATTGAACATCCTCCACCAGACAGACAAAAGCGCATAATCCGAAGGAGGATTCACAACCGAACTACCGACAACATACCTGTCTTCACCACGGACGAAGTGGCTGCAGCAATCAGGAAAGCGAACAACTCGAAAGCCTTGAGACCCGATGGAATCTCAACGACAATGCTTAAATAACTCGACGCACCAGCTATCGAATACCTCACGGCCACATTCAATCTATCCATCACATCACTGATCGTTCCGAACTCTGGAAGAAAGGGAGAATAATCCCAATCTTGAAACCTGGGAAAAAAGCGACACTCGGCGAGTCCTATCGTCCCATCACACTTCTATCACCAGTTGCCAAAACGCTCGATGCATTGATTCACCCTGTTCTTGCGACCCGCATCAGGCTTACAAATCATCAGCACGGCTTCAGAAGGATGCATAGTACAACGACGGCCCTGGATGCCATTACAACTCGGATCCACAATGGCCTCAAGCAACCTCGTCCATGTCACAGAACAATTCTGGTGGCACTTGACCTGTCGAAAGCCTTCGACACAGTCAGCCACTCAGCACTTCTGTTCGACCTTTACAATACATCTCTTCCAACGCATATCACAAAATGGATTGCCAACTACCTCGCGGGCAGGCAGTCCTATACCGAATTCAGGAGCAAAAAATCGAAGCTAAGGAAGATCAAACAAGATGTGCCACAAGGAGGAGTTTTGTCTCCCTCCTTGTTCAACCTTTACCTATCTGGAATTCCAACCCCACCTCAAGGAATCGAAATTACATATCTCCTATGCAGACGACTGCTCCATCCTGGCAACAGGGAGCGACATCATGGAAATGTGCGAGCGAATAAATGTTTACCTGGAACAGCTTAACTCCTTCTTCACGGGCAAGAATTTAATCGTCTCCGCGCCCAAATCCTCGGCAACATTATTCACCACCTGGACGAAGGAAGTCAAGATGCAACTTGAGATCTCGATTGGCAACCAACTCATTCCGACCGTGAACCATCCTAAAATTCTAGGAGTAACCCTGGATAGTATGGCCACGTCATCCCCCCATGTTTCAACAGTGTGTAACAGGATGCGCGGAAGGAACAAGATCCTTAAAGCCTTGGCCAGTAGCACCTGGGGTAAGGATAAAGAGACCCTACTGGTCATATACAAAGCAGTCGGAAGGTCTGTAGCCAACTATGCGGCTATAGTGTGGTCACAGAATCTCTGTGACACACAATGGAATAACATCCAGGCCTGCCAAAATGCCGCCCTCCGTACTGTAACTGGCTGTCTCCTGATGTCTTCCTAGGACCATCTACATCAGGAAACGAGGACGATGCCTCTAAGGGACCACAACAAACTTCTTGCAAAACAGTACCTGGTAGGTTGTTACCGTGAGGAGCACCCCAATTCTCACCTCATGGACAAGACGCTGCCACCAAGGCATGTCAGGCGTGATTTGAGGGACCTCGAAAGAGACGTCCATAAGTACAAAAGGGACCCCTTCGACAACAACGCATACAGAACAGCCATCGCAGCAATACACCACGAGGAAGTACAAGCATCAATTGCAAGACTAGGTCCAAACAAAATCCTCTCGACACAACCAACCAGCCATCTCTCCAGACGAGAGAACGCTTCCGAGAGCAACGAGGACGACACTTGCCCAACTTAGGTCGGGTTGGTGTTCGCGTCTAAACTCCTACCTGTCTCGCATTGATCGGGATGTTACGAACACATGCCCCGCCTGCAATGGTACACCTCATGATGTAGACCACATTTTCAGATGCCCAGCTGCACCCACACACCTGACCCCCAGATCGCTGTGGGAGAACCCCGTAGAGGCAGCTACCTTCCTATCACTCAACACCGAGGAAGACGAAGAACAACGCAACATGTAACACACTCACACAACGAACTTCTGATCATTGCTACAACAAAAACAACGATCTTCGAGCTTTTCAGTGATCGATTGCTCAACAAACAAGCTGCCTCGGATGTGGGTACTTTTGATGCGATTCGTTTTGGTCACACCGGCTGACATCCGTAGAGTTTTCATCTCGGTCGCAGTAATTTTACTTTCGTATGTCTTGTACATAGTCCAGCATTCAGACAAATATATGAGCGCGGGACGTACGTCCGTTTTGTACAACTTGCCCTTAAGCTTTCGTGGCATCTTCTTGTCTTGTTGGGGGGGGGGGGCATATTACCACGGCCTTTCGCTTTGAGGGCCTAATACCAACAATCAAAGGACAGGATGTGTATGCCAGCAACTTGCACTATCTGAAATCTTTATATGCTAACGAAACGTCAACTACATATGCCTCGGATAAAGACTGACTCAACGGTTACGACTTTTGGCTATCGTACAATGACAAAGATTGGATTCTGGAATGTGCGTACTCTCCTGGACAATGGATCAGAAGGTCCCCAGAACGCACGATTTCTTCAATTAGAGAGTGAATTTCTGAGGTACAAATTAAACTTCCTAGGAATTAGTGAGATAAGATGGTGGAACAGCGGAGAATTTATCTCTCCAACGGGCAGCACTGTAATGTTGTACTCCGGTAAAGCTACCGGTAGTCGTCGTGAGTCAGGTATGGGGCTCCTTTTAACAAGAGCGCGAAACTGTCTCTTATCCTGGGAGCCATTCTCTGACAGAATCTTGACCGCCAGGTTCCTGACGAAAATGAGGAACATCTCAATAATACAATGTTATGCGCCTACTGAACCCGACAATGTCTTGGCAAAAGACTCCTTCTACGAAGAGCAAAACGCCGTTCAGAGCATAACACCTACAGGTGACATTATAATGGTTATGGGTTATTTGAACGCGAAAGTTGGCGCTGATAACTATGGGCTCAGACATGTGATGGGGAGACACGGTCTTGGTGATCGTAATGACAACGGTGACAGATTTGTAGAGTTCTGCAAATTTCACAGTCTCTTCATCGGTGGTACTATGTTTGAGCATAAGGACCACCACAAAATCAGTTGGTCCTCTGTTGATCGGCGCAGAACACAAAATCAGATCGACCATTTTGCCATTATTAAAAGATTCAAGAGTTGCCTCCTGGACGTGCGAAACAAGAAGGATGCCGATATTAGGATGGGAAGAGACCATTATCTTATGATCGCTAATGTTCGATTGCGTATTGCAGCCGTACGCCGCCCTAGCGACGAAATATCCAGGGGCCGCAAATTCAACACCGCTCGACTAAAAAATCCAGCTGTCTTACCACAATATAATTGCGCAAGAAGCAGCTGAGATAACTAATCACCCAGATAGTGACATAAACGAAAACTGGGATGCCATAAAAAAATGCGTACATTGATAGCGCAGATACCATCCTTGAAACAAACACGGATTGCCGGAATAAACCTTGGATGTTGACGCTTCATGGCAGCGGATTGTTGAAAGAAAGGAGCTGAGGGTTCGTTTGGCTGCAGCATCAAACGACCATCGAAGCAGCATAGAACTCCTTTACCGTCAGAAAGCTCGAGAAGTTCAGCGTAGTGTGCGACGCGATAACTATGATATAAAGAGTTTATGCGAATTCTCTTTTAGCCTCAGCAGAAGAAGCCGCAAGAAGTAACAACTTCAACGCCGTATACGGTGTCATCAAGGAGTTTACAGGTTGTCGTAACTCCTGCCAACATCCGGTGAAGGATAGTGATGGAAAACTACTTATCTTGGAAGAAGATTAAATGAGGCGGTGGAAAGAACACTTCGCCGAGGTCTTGAACCGTGTAATCTCGGGTGAAGATAATTTAGCTAACCATCAAAATGTGCGAATACGGCCCACTGCCCCGACTAAAGAGGAAATAGTCACTGCAATTATTGCACTAAAACGAGGAAAGGCCGCCGGATTTGACGGTATCCCTGTCGAACTTTATCAAGCAGCGCCAAGCGTAACTGCCGATTTGCTGCACCCACTTGTTGATAAAGCGTGGAATACAGAGACCTTTCCCACTGAGTGGAAGGAAGGTTTGATCATCAAACTTCCAAAGAAGGGTAGCCTCACAGACTGTAATAATTGGAGAGGCATTTGTGTGCTTCCTGCTGTTGCCAAGATAATAGCTAAAATCGTCCTGGAAAGACTAAAGGCCCACTTAGAAAGCACAATTGATGAAGAGCAGGCTGGTTCTCGATCCGGATTCTCCTGTGTCGATCACATTAACACCCTGCGAATCATCATCGAGCAATGCGCTGAATACGATTCTCCGCTTCACTTGCTTTTCATCGATTTCGAAAAGGCTTTCGATAGTGTGAACCGGGATTCTATATGGGCGGCCTTGCGCAGGAGAGGCATCCCTGAGAAGCTTGTGGCTATTATTAAGGCAACCTATGACGGCGCGAAATGTCGCGTTCTGCATAAAGGTAAGGTGTCGGAGGACTTTGAGATTCGCAGTGGAGTTCGGCAGGGATGCATCCTATCACCGATCCTCTTCCTCATAGTGATCGGCGATGTGTTGCATGCAGCCCTATCCGGACTTGACAGAGGAATTCAATGGACTTTGACATCTTATCTACAACATCTTGACTGCGCTGACGGCATATGCCTACTCTCCCACAAAATCATGGATCTTCGCAATGGCGTTAGATCTTGAGAGGGAGAGAAGCAAGGTTAGGCTAAAGATTAATACCAACAAGAGAGACCGCCATTGCGAAAAAGAAATCCGACACCTATTGCCATCAATATTAATGGGCAGCCTGTGGAGAAGGTGGACAGAAGGTCTACCTGGGTAGCATTGTTGCCGAAAATGGTGGTAAGGAGCAGGATGTCGCTTTGGGGCGACCGGTAGCTCAGTGCGTGCATCAGTCACCTGTCTGACTACCGGCGTTTCGGGTTCGAATCCCGTCCACGACGACGGTCGTGGCCATGGACGTTTGTGTTGTCTTCCCCCGTGGTGCGGGGCGTAATAATAACCCACAGCATCTCCAGACTTGTCGCAGGTAGGCGGCTAAATGGGGGAGCAGAAGGTGCATACTGACAACTGCATTTTCCGAAATTAGTTTATGCCAACGAAACGTTAACTGGACCACATAGTTTATGCCAACGAAACGTTAACTAGACCACATGGAACAGTTGACGCGCTATGCCTCACAAGGGGTTGGGGCAATTGAGTAGTAGTATCAACCAGGCTGAATGCGTATACGGAATGCTGTCCAAAATCTGGCAGAGTAGTTATCTCAGCATCAAGACCAAGCTGGGCCTGTTTCGCTCCCGGGTAATGTCTGTGGTTTTGTATGGAGCAGTACATGGAAAGTTTCCGTAAAAGTTACCAGAAAACAGTAAGTTTTCATTAACTCATGTCTTCGTCGAATTCTAAGAATTTTCTGGCCCGAAACTATCAAATGAAGAGCTAAGTCGGCGTACGGGTCAGATGCCAATCGACGAATTGATACGCAGGCGAAAATGGCAGTGGATAGGTCACACATTGCGGAAGGATGATAACTGCATTGCTTTGCATGCCATGAAATGGAATCCCATTTCCAACCAAGGCCGACCAAGAGGGGGTCATCGAATCACATGGCGTCGATCTGTGGCAAAGGAGTGCCAGGCACTGGGTAAGTCTTTTGTGGAGTTGCGCCCCATTACCCAGAACAGAGTACGATGGTGCGCAAGAGTAGTTGACGCGCTATGCGCCACTAGGGGTTGAGGGAAAGTAGTATCCAACCGACACTGATGCGATGTTTGATGTCGTCATCGCAGGTAGCTTCCTTGTTGACCATCGAGCCCAGGTATTTGAACCTTGTACGGGACTTCAGCTGCTCTCCTTTAATGTATTAGATATCTCTCGGGATCTGAGAAAGGACAGCAAAGATACTCAGTCTTTGGTATGCTAATCCTCAGTCCATGATCTTCCAGTATCTTACACCACTTGGTCAGTGCAGCCTGCATAGCAACGATGTCTTTGCTACCCAGGATAATGTCATCGGCGAAGAGAAGGGATATTTCTAGACCGTCAGAAATAAGTGTTAACAAATAGAGCATGATGATGTTGAAGAACAAGGGACTCAATATACTGCCTTGGTGAACTCCGACTTTAACTGGAAATTCTTCAGACTTACCAGCTTGTGGTTGCCCCATCATACATCTCTTGTATCATCTTGACATATGCCTCGGGGACTGCTCTTAGGGCATATCAGATCACGAGGAACTCTGTCGAAGGCTTTTTCCAAATCGATGAACACAAATTGCAAGTCCGTCCGTGCATCACGATGCTTTTCCATCGCAACACGTATGCACTGAATAGCATCGAGTGTGGACCGACCCTCCACAAAGCCGCATTGATTGTCATCCAACCGTACAATCTCTTTCAATCTATTGCAAACAACTCGCTCGTAAGTCTTCAATGTCTGAGATGTTAACTTGATTGCCCTGTAGTTGTTGAGCTTGCGTGAGCCACCCTTGTTCTTATAAAACGGGAGAAGGAAGCTTTTTCTGAAAGCGTCAGGCATCGGTTGCCCTCTTTTAATTTTGTTGAAAAGATCAGTGAGCCATCTAAGCCCGACATGATTCATCTTCAATTAAAATTCCAAGGGTATTTTGTCCGGCCCAACTGCCTTTCCGCGTTTCATTTGCATCATTGCTTTCCTCACCTCCTCCACTGAAAAATCAGCGATATCAGTGGTGTTTGGCTCCACAGCTTGAAAAGCTTCACGTGAAAATTCTTCGTTCAAAAGTTCGTCAAAGTACTCACGCATTCTGCTACAGATTGCTGTGTCTTCAACCAGTAGCACTCCTTGTGAGTCTTCAACGTACTTTGGCGCCTGAATCTCTCGAGCGTTTCTTCTCCTTTGGGCTGCGACCTTATAAATCCTGGCATTTTCTTTAGGTTTCTCTTGCAATGACGATATCTTATCCACAGTCAGATCTTCTCGGCTGCAATCACCTTTGCTTGAGCCACCTTTCGCTTTACTTCCTTCCGGCATTTATCATATTTCTCCCGAAGTTGAACCTTCTCGGCTTCACTGCCTGTCTTGCATGTTGTCCAAGCTTTGAATGCGTTCGATTTGACCTGCACTACTTCTTTATTTTCGTTATTCCACCACCACGTCTCCTTGTTCGTGTGGAGTGGGCCTTTCGAAACTCCCAGTGTCTTTTCAGCCTCACCTACTAACATTTCATCCAAAGCACTCCAGATTTGTGTTGGACTTTGTTCGTCGCAGTTGGTGTTGTATGGAAGCCACTCCTCCATTTTAACAAGGAATGGAGTTACAACAGATTCAAAGCGTTCGTTGTTGAGATTATGCCACTTGATTTTCTCGATTGGCTTGTGGATTCCTTGCGGTCTTGTTTCTCCTTTCAAAAAAAATTCTGTCAGGAGCAACCGGTGTTGGGTGACCGCAGATTCCTCCAAGATCACTTTGCAGTCTCTCACCCAACGTCTCATGAAATTTAGACACAGATGATAGTCTATCTGCGTCGCATGAGCTCCATTGCTATATGTTATATGTGGGTTTTAATGAACCATGTGTTGAGGATGACTAGACCGTGTGATCTGCACATAGTCAGGTTAGCCTCACCTTCATCATTTTTGGCTGTTGATTGGCTACCCTTCCCACCATGGCCATCCTCGTAATCATATTCGTAGTTTGATTCTCCCACATGGCCATTGAAATCTCTTCCGAAAAAAAACAGCTCGGTATCTGGTATACTTTGAAGCAGTGTGTCAACGTCGCTCCAAAATGCCTCTTTTTCACTTTGCTGCAAACCCACTTGGGGAGCGTAGGCGCTTATGACATTCCACACTCTTTCGCAGATAACCAATTTGATACTAATTAAGCGGTCGCTTATCTTCGAGATACTCACGATGCTGCCAAGTAAAGCCGGTGACAGAATAACGCCGACCCAGTTTCTATCATTCGAGCTTCCATAAGAGTACAATTTGTACTTTTTGGAATTCGTCAAAAAACGAGCTCGGTCGACCTGGTCATTTCGCCACTTGGTCTCCTGCACGCACATAATGTCTATCCTTCTCCGCTTCATGACGTCCTCAAGTTCTCCGCTCTTTCCCGTCATGGATCCGACATTCCAACTTGCAACCCTCAGCTTCTCTACAGTGAACTTGGACTGCCTCATAGCGCTCGCCCCCGTCGTCGTCGAGCTCTGGCACGAACAATGTTCACCCTGGTATCACTCAACTGCGCATCAGAAGTAGTGCCCAGCGGGGTAGTGCTTCTTGCGTGTTCTACCATCATAGAGGTAGAAAGGTGGGGTTGGATGGCACTAGTGTGTGGAAAATAAATTTGTATGGACTTTCCTTTTACATCCGGCGGTGGTCTCCAGACCCGGCAACCCACTCACACACACTGACCTGTGGAAGGTCCTAAAGATGTTAAACAGTGCCGCAGGCTCATCTAGAGGTGTTGTTGGTGCCTGCACGTGATCTGTCCTATTAGTTGCCTCATAAGATCAAGGTAGGACTCATCTAGGGGTGCATATTCTAAACCCGTCACCCCACAGGTTGAAAGGTTCAAGCTACTAACCCTGTTGGTTGGGCACTGCAACCATGACAGATCAATTGTGCTGTAGCTTTTATTTATTAATGTAGCAAAAGACCTTCCACCACTCGTACGAAGGCCAGTATGTCTCTTGCAGAAGTTTCCCTGTTAACGGAAGGGTTCGTGGTGATCCGCCCGAGAAACGCATGCCTAGCTCGCGCAACCGCGGGACATTTGCACAAAATGTGACCTGCAGTCTCAACGACATTCCGTCTCGTTAGATTAGCACATCTTGGTTAGATGGGATCTCAACCAATGGTGACCCGAGAGGTAGCCTACTAGTTGCCTCAGGTCGGCCCTACTCATGTGGGCAATATCACCATACTTAAAGGGTCTCATAAGCTCATTAGATTCCGCAGTCTTGGAAGATTTTCCCAATAGAGCTGTCGTAACCTATCTGACAAATTCTTGATGATTGACCTTGCTGGAGCCAAGTTTAGACCACAATAGGGTTCCGGTCCGAGAAAGTTTGATAATGAACCCTGCCTGGCAAGTTCATCCGCTACTTCGTTAACCTTAATACGACAGTGACCTCGCACCCAATACAGAACGATTTCGTTGTCGGTCGCTAGGCACTGGAGGAGTTCACGATACTCCTTCACTAATCTAGAAGAGAACTTATGCGAAGAGAGAGCCTTAATGGCCGGCTGGCTATCAGAGCATATAGCAATAAGTGCGCCGCGAGGTCTCTTCTGTAAGTGTGAAACACACTGCATCAGACAAAACGTTTTTGTTTTATAAGACAAGAAAACGTTTTTGATTGCAGCACACACCAAGCGAAACGCTGTGAAACAAAACAAAACGGTTTTTTGTCCTTGTTTCGTTTGGTGTGTGTTGAGATAAGACAAATTGAATTTGCAACTTGCTTTAATGGTGTTCAATATGTGGTCGGATGCAGATGATAAAGTTGTGCCAGTTTTATTTTCCATTGTTGAAGTTTGTGCGCAAAATGAAGCAAATAACAGAGTGGTGGGTGCATCCATACAATCAAAAACGAGATGCAGAGGATGTCATTAGAAACCTAATTGCAGAACTCAGGAAGTACCTTGAGAAATTTAAAAATTTTACAAGAATGCAGATTGAAACTTTCGATTATTTGCTTGCACTAATCGAAGATGCAATTGCTAAACAAAATACAAATTATCATAAAAGCATAACTAAAATACATACACAAAGCTTAATTAGGGTTTTGTAGTAAAAACAAAAGTCTTATGAAATCGGTCAAACGTCCGTCTGTCTGTCTGTCCGTCTGTCCATGAAATATCTCACGAACCGCTAAACCTACATGCATGAAGTTTAGTGGAAATATGTAGAAGTATTATAATTCTCTGGTAAAAGCGATGCGTCGTAATAGACCAACTTTAAGGGGGGTCCCCATAGAGAGGAAATGAAGGTCAATTTTTTTTCGTTTGGTATAGGCAAGTGGGATATCGTAAGAAAGGTACCGTCGAGTACATTCCATTTTGGGCATTTTCTTCAAATTTAAAGAAAGGAGAAAAGAGGGAGAGGGGAAAATATGCGATCCGGATTTGTCCACCCCCCCCCCCTTTGAATTTCGAGAACGTTATACTTAGAAATATGAAAATTTACAGGGAAGCGGCATTTCACTAGCATGGAAAACTAAAAATAATAGAATTCTTAAATCTCATCAAAAAAGGTCAATAATAGTACATTCCTATAGCTGCAGTTAGCACACCCGTGCATCCCTTAGGCACATGGCAGGTCAAAAATATTGATGGCCAATGATAACCAACACCATAGGCAATAATATGTTCTAAGTTTCGTTACAATCACGTAATATCAAGTGGCATGTAAGATACTATATCATGGGTAAGACATTTTAATTATGTTTTTTTTATCCATCTGAGTGGCACCAAGAAAAGCAAGGAGTCGATATTTACATATAAGCGCTTGCTAAAAAAAACCCTCGGATTGCGGGCGTAGCCCTCTATATTCCGGTTTCATTTTACATTAAATGACCAGCTATCAAGCGGAAGTGAATTTTTGTTTCAGAAAGACAACTGGCCGCCTAGTGGCAACGAAACATGTCTTTCTGTTTTGTCTTGTCTTTTTGTTTTGTTTCATGCAGTGCGTGTTGCGCAATTATCGACAACGACGTTTGTTTGAAACGAGTTTTTATCATTCGGTGTGTGTTGATCATATTCGAAGACATGTATTATCGGCAACCAGTCATAAAACGTAGTCCGGATGGCGCAACGGTTAGCACGTTCGCCTTCAACGCACTGGGCCCCGGTTCGATTCCGGGGATTTACGTGTCGGTCTATGAGCCCACTCAGCTGTTAAATGAGTACCCATTATGGGGTAAATAACTCGGTTGAGCGTGTAGCTGATCACATACCTCTGCACAAAAACCGTCACGATCTAGAAAATGAGATGATGCTAACTCATCTCGAGGCCGTGGTTCAAATTGGACTGTTGCGCCAGTTATTTATTTTTATTTTAGTCATAAAACGCATCGAGACAAAAACGTTTGTTTTGTTTCGTTTCTTTTGGTGTGTGTTGCCTGATGAGAAGCAATGGTCGGTTGTTTCTTGGGACAAAACAAAACGTTTTGTCTTACACGGTGTGTTTTCAGCCTAAGATAATTCTTGCGCAGACCTCAATAGCATGAATCTCGCCTTGAAAAAAGCTGGGCCAGGTGCCCATAGCGATTGAAATCCTGGTGTTCGGTCCAAAGATGCCAGCACTTACTCCCTGTTCAGTTTTAGATCCATCGATGTACCACATGATACACTTAGTGTCCAGGCAGGGACTGCCATTTTCCCATTCCGTTCGGTTTGGGATGAGAGCTAAGAATTTATTGCCGAAGCATAACTCCGTGGTCAAATAATCTGATCTCAGGCAGATCTGTAAGCCAGGAATTTCAGAAAGCTCATGTGACTAAAGCCACTGTCGCATACACCAGAAACCAGTGGCGGCTCGTGCCTTGTGAGGCCGGGTGGGCAGAAATTCGTGGTCCTATCATGTAATTCGATTTGAGTCGAATTGCTTTCGAATGGATGAAAATGGTACTCTGAACGAATTTCCAAATTAATGCATCCCTCAAACCAACGCGATTTATTCACAGCCGGCGGATTCGCAAATTTGTTTATATGGCGTCTTATGGAGTTGTTCACACCAAGGCGACACGAATTCGTGGCGACAGCGAGAATTCGCTTCGAATTGCACATTTTATATCGAATACTAGATGATTATTGAAATGAGGAAATTCGTTTTCGAGTTATGTACATGGTACCATTTTCATCCTTTCGAAATAAATTTGATTCGAGTCGAATTACTTGATAGGGCCCCAGTTTTATTAATGCACAAAAGAAGTTAATTTTAATTGTGCTCTATGTCAGTCTGTGCAGTTCAAGTTATTTGAACATTAAAATAAAAATCATGAATAAAATAATTGTCTTCTTGTCAAGCAATAAACAATAAGTAAATCCAAATTTTTTTATATTATTTATGCACTGTCCAGCAAGAACCAACGAGGAGGTCTAGAGCTCTCTTGCCATGGGAAAGGGAACTAGGGAGCACGGAGTAAAGGTTGAAGGAATACAGGCTACCACGGGAATTAAAAACAAATAAAATAAATAAATAAATTCATATTTATAAATACAAACTAGCTAATAAATATAAAATTTTGAGTTATTTAAATACTAAATTGCACAAAAATGAATATAAGCAAAAAAAAAATGATTCCACATGCTTGTAAAGTAGCTCTATTCGCCTACTCTTCATTACTGCGAAGTGATCAATGACTTTATCATAAAATTTAAAATCTTTATCACTTTGTAGAGCTTTTATTAAATCTTTTTCAATTGAAATTGAACTTAAATCCGTTAAACGTGTTTGACTCATGGAATTTCTCACGTAAGTTTTTATACGCTTTAATGTTGAGAAACTCCGTTCAACCGAAGTGGAAGTAGCAGGTAGTGAAACAATTAAACACAGCAATTTATATATTTCTGATACATCCTTTTCTAAATTATTATTTTTAATAAATTTTAAAATGTCCGAACATTTTCTATCATTTCCAAATATGTCAAGATCAGAGTACCATACAGATAATTCGCTTTTTAATTTGCCTTTGTCAAACGTGTTTGGATAAGACTGTATTAAAGATTCCAGTAGTTCTTGGGGAAAAGTATTTTGGAAACTTTTGGTGTTGTCCAAATTAATTAATTCGACGAAGTTTAATTTTTCAAAATCGGCAAATCTATTGTTTATCTGAGAAATAACTAAATCCAATATTTCAAAGTACACCCTTTTAAAATATGTCGCGGAATTCGACATGCCATCATGGTCTGTTTTACGTTTTTTCGATGGTTGTCCAATATTATTACACGTTTCGTTGAAAATTTCATCAAAAAACCAGCTATCTTCCCTATACTTTCTTAATGTAGATAATAAGTTGCTGATTCGGTCTTTGCAATAAATGATATCTGAACTACGAGATTGTATAATAGTAAATATTAAATCTGTTTGTTGATAGAGAAGATTAAAAGTCTTTAATAAAAACAAAAACGAGAAATCTGTTAAAATATTTTTAAACCCTACTGAATCTCTAATTGTCTCCTTATCACGGGCGAAGTCCTCATCTTCTAAAAACAAGTCGAAAGCTTCCAGCAGTTCATTTTTATGTCTCAGAATTATTTCTGTTGACCGCGACTTAAAATTCCATCTAGTGTTACTACAACGGGGAAGCCGTCTTCCACAAACTTTATCTAATATACTAGTCCGTTTTGTTGAATTGGAGAAAAATGCCGCTAAACCAGATACGTTCGCGAAAAAAATTCGGCATTCTTTTATTTTACAAGCGGCATCCTGTAAAATTAAATTTAGTCTATGTGCATAGCAATGAATAAATAATGCCTGAGGGGCAACGTCCTTAACTTTTTTTTTGCAAGCCATTCAGGTCTCCCGACATCACTGAAGCCCCATCATAAGTCTGTCCCACTAGTTTGGCAGCGATATCAAAATCCTTAAATGTTTCAGTCAATAACTGATAAAGGTCTTCAGCTTTCTTCCCCTCCGATACATTGAAAAAACCCATAAACCTTTCAACCGCATAACCTTTTTCAGTAACGTAACGAAAAATAACTGATAACTGGGACAAACATTTTGCATCAGTAGTCTCATCAATTTGCCATGAATAGTAAGAGGCATTTTTAATTTCGGAAAATATAAAGTTCCTTAAAATTGTAGTTATGCTTTGAATTAGATCGTTTTGAATAGTTTTTGAAACCCCGCTGAACACTGAAGACTCATGTAAAAATTCCTTGAAGTTACTATCATATTTGGAAAGAAGATTCGTTAATTCTCGAAAATTGCCTTGGTTAGAAGAATTTTGTGATTCATCGTGACCCCTGAAAGCTTGCTCCTCAGTCGCTAAATAAATAACCATATCTATTAACCGGGTTATCATAGATCGGTTGTCTGCAACAAGTTTATTATGCCTCATAATACTCTCACGGTAACCTGAACTGATGGAAGCTTTGATGTCTTGTTTTCCAAAAAGTTTGGCTTTTAGCGAGGAATATATATGATGCTCAGAATTTCCGTGTTTTTTAATAGATTCGCCAATATGTTTTAAATCATTGTAACCGCTTGAATTCCATGGCGTATTGGATTTGTCATTAAAAAGGAGACAATTCCAACAATACAATTTATTAATTTGTTCACTACCGCAAAGCCATTCACACTTTTCATACCAAATGATTTTAAAATTTCTATTATTATCACGATTTCTAACTGAAAGATTTTTCATTGTCGGGCAGGGCTTCAATTCCCGAACAAACATTTTATCATCATACGATAATGACGAAAAATTATTTTTTAATAAAAAGGCGACGATATCTTGATTACTTCTTACCGCTTGCCGAATATCATCCGTCCGAGTTTCGGCCATTATAATATAAAAAAAAGTATTTACCAAATTAAATAAATGCGTTTCCCAATTGATCACTTCACGAGGAAAAAAGAGAATTAATACACTACTAAAAAATTTAAAAACGCATGCAAAACCAACTGGTACGTAAGATACACCCAAATTTGAACTAGAAACCCGTTAAAAGCAAACATGCATCTACAGCACTACACCACCATTAACTAGAATTAAGCGAAAGTCATTAACACATACATGGTGTCATGAAAGCATGCACATGCACTGCAAACAGTAGTGTACAGGTCATGATACAACAAAACGCATGCTATTGATTGTATCATGCCATAGACTAAGTCTTTTATCCATTATATCGTGATACGGGTCGGACTAGCCCAATATGAGGATTCTATTCCAATGCTATTGCACGCGTGAATCCCATACAAACGAACGATCGCATGTTAGCGATTATTGACATAATTGCATATCTCAACCGGGCAAAGAGCGCTTCTGCCCAGGTTGAACTCACCATGCGTTTTGGATACGTGTACATACAAATTTCGTGGGAGTTGGAGGATTGTTGGAACATGGAACGCAATACGATGGTGGGGAAAAGACGAAACAATATCTGTTGGTTGGAAGAAAGTTCAGCACGCAAAGGGTTGTTGTGTGCAATGCACTGTATGGTAGTGTTTCAGAGCTTTTTACGTTGTACGTACGCACGATACAGTGATGAGCTATTTTCAGGTGATTAATATGTATGTACTTATCAATGGGAGTTTAATAAAGCAATAATGTTGTGCAAATTTTCAATATGTGTTGACACAATACGTTTAGTAATTTATAGGGTGATGTTTAGTAACTGATAGGATGATGTTTAGTAATTGATAGGGTGGGCAGTGCCCACCTTGCCCACTGTGACGGGCCGCCACTGCCAGAAACTAGATGTGCCCTAAGAGCATCGAGCGCTGCTATTTCCTTAATGAATATGTGTAGTCCGGATTGCGCAACGGTTAGCACGTTCGCCTTCTACGCACTGGGCCCCGGTTCGATTCCTACTGAATGCGGTAGTTTTCGATAAAAAAAAGGGGATTTACGTGTCGGACTTTGAGCCCACTCAGCTTGTTAAATGAGTACCCATTTATGGGGTAAATAACTCGGTTGAGCGTGTTGCTGATCACACACCTCTGCACAAGACCATAACGATCTAGAAAATGAGATGATGCTAACTCATCTCGAGGCCATGGTTCAAATTGGACTGTTGCTCCAGTTATTTTTTAAGATGTGCAGCGGGGTTAAACCAACGAGTGCCTCTAGAGCAGGCAGAGGGCAAGTATGAATGGCCCCAGTTATTCCTAGACAGGCAAGGCGTTGTAATTTGTTGAGTTTTAGAAGGGCTGAGCTTTGTTTGCTACCAACGCAGCATATGTGACCGTTGGCCGCACCAACGAGTAATACAGCCACTCGACCATCTTTGGATTCAGACCCCAAGTCTGTCCAAAGAAACTGTTTGCAAGCCCACATTATACGCGTGGCTTTGTTAATAACATTTTCGATGTGAGTATTCCAGTTCAGCCGCCAATCCAAAGTGACGCCAAGGCATTTATCTTTAAGACCGTCCTTCCCAGTGAAATAGACCCGGAGGTAAGGTTACGTTTGCGAGTGAAAGGCACAATGACGGTTTTATGTGGGTTAACACCTAATCCCACTTCAAAGCACCAGTGCATGACCACGTCAAGGGCAGCTCACTTCACTTCAGAAACGCTGGATTTGAAATTGCCCTTAGCCACAATGTTTATGTCATCAGCATATCCGATTGCATAATATCCAAGCAAATGTAGTCTGGACAACAGTTCGTCTACAACCAGTGACCATATTAGCGGCGAGAGGACCCCTCCTTGTGGACGGCCTTTCATAGCATTCATAGCATAGTATCCACATACGCAGAGTTTGTATTTCCTAGAGCAGAAATCCATGTGTTCCGGTTCCAGAGTTCATTTTCGCTTTAGGGACTAAAAATCCATCGTGTATGCATCAAGAATTTCCTAACCTAACCTATGCATCAAGAATGGCTCCACACAGAATAAACTAGGTTCTTAATACCTAAAATGGAAACAGATTCTGAACTTGCACTCAAAGAATTTCCGCTTTAGGAACTACAAATCCACAATGTGTGGGTTCTAGGTTCTTTCCACCAAAAGTGGAAACTGTCGTATAGTGGGAACATGACATAAAACTGGTTTCGTACTGGAACTTTTCCATACAAAAAATTTATTGACTTTGAACTGTTGGGTTTTGAATAGGTGCATTTGAAATCGATGGATTTCGAGTTAGTGGATTTTAAACTGGTAGATTTTGAATCCGTGGATTTTGATTAGTGGATTTCGATTTGTGGATTTTGAACTGGTGGATTTTGTACCTAACCCCTTCCAAGATATGCTAATGCTACATATAACCAATAAATTTATTTAAATTCACAGAGAAGATTGCACAAGGAACTTATGGCACTAATAAAAGAGCCACCGCCCGGCGTGAAAGTTGATGTCGATAGTGTTGGCCAAAATCTCCAAGAGTATGTTCTATTTCTTCATTTTTTGTTGAACCGCTTTAACCTGTTCCCCATGAAATGTTTCAGATGGAAAATAAATATAGACGGCGTTGAAGGTACTTTATACGAAGGAGAACATTTTCAATTGTTATTCAAATTTAATAATAAATATCCATTCGATTCGCCAGAAGTGAGTAACTCTATCAATTTGCACATATCCAATTGAATGACATGCTTCCGATGTGTTTCACAGGTGACTTTCATTGGATCCAATATTCCAGTTCATCCGCACGTATATTCGAACGGGCATATATGTTTGTCAATACTGACGGACGATTGGTCACCTGCGCTATCTGTACAGTCTGTATGTCTTAGTATATCGTCTATGTTAAGTAGTTGCCGAGAGAAAAAGCGGCCACCTGATAATACGCTCTATGTAAAGACGTGCAATAAAAATCCTAAGAAGACAAAATGGTGGTATCATGGTAAGTTGGACATGTTTCCAACTGTTACTTCCGGTTGGATTTATTAGTTGATTTTCTCACGAAATTTCATTTCAGATGACACCGTTTAGAAATTTGTTAAATAGAACCCAATTAATACAGAACCGGAGAGGTGTACATTAAATTTCGTAATTGAAATTTACGTTTAGGATCGTCGTTGTTACGTGAATAATAATAATCATGATAGAGAGACGATGATGATCATCAAGTTCGCAATTAAATTTTACGGAAATTGAATTACGTTACGTATAAATAATGAACATTTTATATTATAGCCGAAATGAAAAAAAAAGATTACTTTTAAGAACCAGTGATAAGGAACGTTGAGCTAGACACTATAAAAAAAATAATCAAATGATAAATCGAAATGTACGAAAGGAACGGTTTTTTCGTACACATTCCATCTTGACGCGAAATTTAGTTTTGCATTCTTGTAATTTTGACTAAGAAATGCTTTGTGCACGTTGAACGGACAAGAACAGTCACATTATAAGAAAATAGAGTAAAAATTGAATTTACGTTGTTTGCAGGAACTACAAACAATTTTAATTTCGTCCATTATTTACAATGCATATTAGCTCGTTTTTCATGTATATTTAAGTTTGTGAAGGCACAGTTATATGCAATGTCCCGATAATAAACAAAATCGATTTTAAAGTTATAAAATTGAGTGGTTTTATTCTTTTCTTCTCTGGTTTGTGTTCAAATTTCTAAGCACTATAGAAAGACGGGTCTAAAGCCGCGCGGCGGCAGTTGATTTTCTACAACGGATGTCAACAATCTATCTATAGATACTGAATACATGGAAATTGAGTTTGTAAGGTCGTAGAAGTTGAGCTTAACCTTTTGAGGGCGAAAATCCGAGAAATTTTAGCCCTTTTTTTAATATTATCCTTATAACTCCTAAACGGTGCCTCGGATCGAAAAAACTTGCATGAGTAAATTAAAGACCGTTGAATTCTACGTTCAATGCACTGCTCGAAGTTCAAATTCAGTTCAGTAGCGTGGTCAAAATTGATAGTAAAAAAATGACAATTTTCGAGGGTTCGGAGAAAAATCACACTATCACTTTATCAGATCTTTCCAAAGGATGCTCCAAATGGAAAAGGTTGTCTGTAAAAGTTGGGGATAATTTGATTGTAAGCCTAACGTGACTATTTTTTTTCAATTCGGGCCATTCTTAGAGTAGTTATGAGCAAAAATTCAAAAATGGATTCTCATCGATTTATGCCTTAAAAGCAGTTCCCATAGGATTTCTCAACACAATCTTACGCCTGCACCACCGACTGCCATCTTCAATACGCTCTCACTTGTCCAATTCAGCTGCAATGGGTTGCAGAACAAGATCGCCGAACTCGCATCATTTATGGACAGACATCGCATCCAAGTTGGAGCCATACAGGAGACGAAATTGCACTCCAACTCGTCCCTCAACATGGCAACTACGCTATTGTCAGGAGAGACAGGTTGACCAACGCTGGAGGAGGGTTTGCCTTCATTATTCACCATTCCGTGCAATATCGGGAAATCGACATTATTAGGAATGATAACACCATGGAAGTGCAGGCCATCGCCATAAAATCGGGTAATGTTAATATCGAAGTTTACAATATTTCATCCCACCGGTATCCAGCTGTCCCTCAGGATACCATGTAAATATCAACATCGCCTCCTGCTCGGTGACTTTAATGCTCACCATGAACTCTGGCACTCCAACCTTAACAACGACGCCAGAGGAATCTCAATAGCTGAACAGCTTGATGTCTGCGATTTCTGTACTCTAAATGACGACATCCCCACTCGCATCGCCGGTACATGTTCCAGTTCCCCAAACATCACGATTGCCAGTGCAAGCCTCATAAATGAAACACAATGCGAGCCGGTCCTAACACTATCTTCAGACCACTTACCAATCGTGATAAGGCTTGACAAACCGACAAACATCATATCTGCCGAACACCGCACGTTTGTCAATCACAATAAGGCTGATTGGAACGGTTTCACCTCCTATACCGACGCTAAATTCCTCGCTCTGCCAACGCCAACCGACGTCTGTACAGCCGAATCCAACATAAGGAAAGTCCTGAACAAAGCGGCTGCGAAGTTCATTCCTGCAGGACGGATTCCGAAAATTCGGCCCAACTTTCCAACCACTGCCGCCAGACTGGCAGACGAGAAAGACAGCATCAGGAGCGTAAACCCGGACGACCCCAGAATTCATGAGATGAACTGCGAGATCCATAGGTAAGTAGCCGGACACAGGAGGTCAAAATGGAGCACCCATCTGAATAACTGCAATCTAACCACAGGGTTGAGCAAGTTATGGTCGACAGACCGTGCCCTCTCCAATCCACCAAAACAGAAAGGGAACGTCGCCATACAGTTCGGTGAATATTCAACAAGTGACCCTACCCACTGCGCAAGTCGTTCCAGTAAACAATTTATTGAACACCCCGCACCAGACATACTTAAATGCAAAATCCGTAGACAGATTCACAACCGAACCACAGACAGCATACCTGTTTTCACCACGGACGAAGTACTCGTAGTTGCAGCTATAAGGAAGGCGAACAACTCGAAAGCATTGGGACCAGATGGCATTTCAATGACTATACTCAAACACATCCATCTGCCAGCCATCAACAATCTCACGGCTACTTTTAATCTATCCATCTCTCGCTGATCGTTCCGGAAATCTGGAAAAAAGGGAGAGTCATCCCAATATTGAAACCTGGGAAGAAAGCGACACTCGGCGAATCCTATCGTCCAATAACTATACTGTCACCAGTTGTCAAAACGCTTGAAGCACTAGTTCACCCTGTGCTAGCGGCCCACATCCAGGTAGCGGATCACCAGCACGGCTTCCGAAGCATGCACAGTATGACCACGGCATTGGATGCCATTACATCCCGCATCCATAATGGTCTCAACCAGGATCGCCCATGTCAAAGAACAATATTGGTGGCGCTTGACCTCTCGAAGGCCTTCGATACTGTCAGCCATTCAGCGCTTTTGTTTGACATCAACTGTTCATCGCTTCCGACGTAAGTAGTGAAATGGATTGCCAATTAATTCGCTGGCAGGCAATCCTATACAGAATTCAGGAGCAGCAAATCAAAGCTTAGGAAGATTAAACAAGGTGAACCTAGAGGAGGAGTTCTATCTCCTACCTTGCTTAATCTACAATATACCTATCAGGACTCCCAACACCACCAGGGATCGACATCATCTCCTACGCTGACGACTGCTCCATTCTGGCAACAGGGAACAACATAGCGGATATGTGCGAAAACATCAGCGGTTATCTTGAACGACTAAACTCGTTCTTTATAAGCAAGAACCTTACCGTCTCAGCGCCTAAATCCTCGGCAACCCTATTTACCACCTGGACGAAGGAGGTCAAGATGCAGCTTTAAATCTCGATCGGGAATCATCCTACTACATTCCTACTATAAACCATCCTAAAATCCTAGGAGTCACACTGGACAGCATGGCCACATCATCACCCCATGCATCAAGCGTGTGCGACAGGATGCGTAGTAGGAATAAGGTCCTCAGAGCCCTTGCCGGTAGTACCTGTGGCCAGGGATTCGGAGCGATGCGATTTTTCCGCTCCGCTCCCGCTCCACAATACAGGGAACCGCTCCGCTCCGGGAAAATAGTTTCGCTCCGCTCCGCTTCCCGCTCCGGACAAATGAAAATTGACACTTTGTTTTGCAATTCATTTATTATAATTCAGTTAATAAGTACATGTGCGCAAATAAGAAAAAATCAGAAAAGGTCTACAAGATAAACACGCATCAAGTCGCCACGTGATCATGATGTGCCTACAATATTGGTATATAAGAAATTTCAAAAAGATATGCTATTGCGTCCTTTGGATTTCATATTCAAATTTTGCAAAAAATTTTGTTTTGGTGGTCATGCAGCATTCTCGCGTGTCGTACGTTGACAAACAAACAAATGTATTATGCGAGAGATGCATTAACTTCCATTGTAGCAGCTACAGTGGAAGTTAATTTACATTCTGGATCACATCGAATCAATTTTCAGAGATTTAGTCCACTCGTATAAAATTTTGCACCCAATCTTCAATTTAATTTCCGATTTACTATACGTTACTTGATAAGACGAACGAAGTGTGATGAAAACCGCGCTATATGGAAACGGTCCTGTACTACCCATCAGTTTTCAATTTTCAATTTCTTCTAATGTAATGCACATTAAATTTCCTTATATAATGTAGTACAAACAAAATTTAGAGTGCTTAAATTCAAGGGCTCTACCATACAAACGAAAATGAAACAAAAATCGGAGCGGAGCGATTTCACCAACAAAAATCGCTCCGCTCCGCTCCTCTTTGTTAAAACCGCTCCACGCTCGCTCCGGCGCTCCGTTCCGCTCCGAATCCCTGCCTGGGGCAAAGATAAGGAAACTCTACTGGTCACGTATAAAGCAGTCGGAAGATCAGTGGGCAACTATGCGGCTCCTGTGTGGTCGCAGAATCTTTGTGACACACAGTGAAAAAAGATACAAACGTGCCAAAATGCCGCTCTCCGACTGGCTGTCTCCTGATGTCACCCCAGGACCATCTACATCAGGAATCCAGGATGATGCCTTTAAGGGACCACAATCAGCTTCTTGCCAGCAATACCAGGTGGGTTGCTACCGAAGTGATCACCCAAACTCCAACCTCATGGACAAGACGCTGCCGCCCAGACATGTCAGGCGCGACTTGAGGGACTTAGATAGGGATGTCCGGAGGTACAAAAGGGTACCCTTTGATAGTGGCGCACACAGGTCGGCCATCGCAGCGTCTGTCCTGCATGTAATGGAGCCCTTCACGACGTAAACCACATCTTTCACTACCCAGCTGCATCCACGCACCTGACTCCTAGATCGCTGTGGGAGAACCCAATAAAGGCAGTTAACCTTCTATCCCTCAACACCGGGGATGAAGACGAATCCGTAGGCATGTAACCAACAAACACACCGAATTCCGACCATTGCTACAACAACAACAACATTCAGCAATTTCAATCGTAATCAAACTGCATTTCCAATAAACGAACTTATCCTTTTTCTTTATTCCAAATAAAAAGAGAGAAAGAAAAAACTAACATTTCATAATCAATTAAATAGTTTTTCTTTGATTATTAAATCGATGTATATACATAGTTCATCTTATATTGTTGACTTCATATTACATATTATATTGTTAATGCTTTTACATTATTTCTTCAACACTTTGAATCATTGACTAATCGGATTATTTTCTAAATCGAATTTTGTGTTATGTCTCAATCGTATCATTGATTGCGCGACGATTATGTAAGCGGAAAGAGAGAATTTATTCTTTGTGGAAAGAGAACCCGATTAAAATACAAACAAGCTCGCAATAGAACAAATGCTCAAAAAAACCAACATAAGTAAATTTCCAAAACGTTTTATTTTTTAAAAGTGATAAGATTCTACACGCACGAAATCTGAAAATTTCAAAGTTTTCAAGAGCAATTAATCGCTTATTTAATAATTGGGTATGTATTTTTAATTGTATGTGTTATTTTCATAATATTTATAATTGTTTAATCTAATATTCTGAAATCGAATCACTGTAAATATCACAATTCAGTTAACACATAACAAATATATATATATCTTATATATAAATGTGTCATTGCCTATTAATAATTTATAATTATGCAAGTATGCCTACAAGGGGGTGGATATATACTCCTACTTTATGGAGGTGTTTGAACAAAAGATATTACATATTTAAAAAAAAAAAAAAACAAAGTAACACATTAAATTACTCGTGTACTTTTCGGTTTGAAATTTCCTATAATATAAATAACATACTGGTTTCTATGCAATCAATTGTACAACTCTCGTCTCTTACACTACCCTTGTACACATTCTCTTTCTCCTAAAACTAGTAAATGTTTCTCTCTAGCTTTCATTTCTATCGTGTAAAACTTAAAACATCATAATCCTACTTTTGTTCGTCACCCGTTCGTTTCGAAATGTAAAGAGTTATTCTTTTTGATATGCGCTTGTGCATACATTAGCAATCGTCGAGCCGACCGCAGATTTTACGACATGCTTCCTTTTGAGCTCCATGCAGCTTTCTATTCAGTACAAGTAGAAAGGCAACGACAGCAAAAAAGGAGGAGATTTCTATAAATTCGAAGTGTCCTTCTCGGCCCTTCATTCAGATGGTCTGGTTTGGTGGCAAAGTGGCAGGAAACGTCGTCAATTGTATGACATACAGGGTTACAAATATATTAGATAAATTAATATTGGCATCTGTATTCTGTTAAGAAGGAATCGTTGAAACATGAAATAAATCATATAAAGCCAATATTAGCAGCGACATGGCGTTGGAATTGCAAGGAGACTTTAAATGCAAATAATAGCGACTTAATCAAAGAGGAGCTTTCTATTGAAAATTATGGCTTTGAAATTAAGTTTGAGATTATTAGTTAAATTGATTGGCTCGATCCTTTGTTTGAACCACGTTTCCCGGCACCATGTAGTTATGACGATGCAAAAATGTACGCACGTGTTCGATAAACGTGAAAACTACTATCTAGATTCAAGAGCTTTTCACTCTGCGTAATTCGGAAGATGAATATATATGTATTCGATTAAGTACATATTGCATACACTTTACAATTGTATAGTACGAAATTATCGTTTGCTATCAATAAATGCTTAGGCTACATATTATTATAATATAATATCTAAATACAGTGCATATTACCTGCAATATCTCTTCGTTGATTAAAAATGTTTAATAATACACATTAAATGATCCACCGAAACGTGTGGTTTTAACGGAGACTATAAAATCAATGAAAATACAAGCACGGATAGGCCAGAATTTCACTTTCGGTTTTCTTTTTGGGACCAAAACTAATAAAAAAATAGAATTGCCTACGTCATTTTAAAGGAAATCAATTTCCTGGCACTTAGTTTGAGTACACAATACGTATTTTAGCTGGAGTAACAATACTAATAACTACATAGTCGCATTGAATGTATTATTCGGAGGGGCTCTACCTTGGCCGTGCTGCAGTCGTGGTTGTAATAGCATCATCGAAATCCGTACCACCATCGTCCAATTTCGACCCACTACATATTCGACATTTGCAGCATATTATGCATGGCGCAGCAAGCAATAGAAGAGGCGAAGCCACTAGTAGTAATATTCCGAAACCGGCAAAAATTCCAATAACCTGAGCTCGATGCCACACGACCGAAGCTCTCGAATGGCCCAACTTGTTCTTGCACGGACCTTTGTCATAGTGGCGGAGCAAGAAATCATCCTGAAATTGATAAAGAGAAATTACAGACTGGGCGACACAATTGCCTTCAATAAAATAAAATTTAATAATTTAATAATCCTAAGAGAATGCTAGTCCGGATGACACAACGGTTAGCACGTTCGCTTTCTATGCACTGGGCCCCCGTTTAATTCGTACTAAATGCAATAGTTTTCGATAAAAAAGGAGATTTACGTGTCGGCCTATGATCCCACTCAGCTGTTATATGAGTATGTACCCATTTGGGGTACGTTAGGTTAGGTTGAAAGGGTTGCTTAAGCACACTTAGACCACCACTGGGTCCGTTGTGATACCCCTGGACTCAACAACTGAGACCAACTCACTCGTTAAACCAGCCTGAGCTCACAATGAAGCAATGTAGCCAACCAACATTTACCTTTTCAGGTTGTTGTTGTAGTAGCGACGCGCTGATATCCGATGAATGTGTGTGTCATAATGCTTGGTTGTCCATGTTTCCTTCAATGTCCAGGTGTAGAAACGCAGCTGCTTCAATAGGATTATCCCATAGCGCAGTCGGTGTTAGGCGCGTGGGAGCTGCAGGACAGTTAAAGATGTGCTCAACATCGTGTGGAGTGAGGCCACAGGCTGGACAGGAGTTCTGTATTTCGTTATCAATGCGGGATAGGTACGAGTTCAGACGTAAGCACCAGCCAGAACGAAGTTGAGCGAGTGTAGTCCTGGTTGCTCTAGGAAGTCGAAGTTCGTCTGAAGATAGAGCAGGTGGTTGCGCATTTAGTACCCTGTTTGGTGTCATGTCCGCGATTGAGGATAGCACTTCTTCACTATGCAGTGCTGTGATGGCCGATCTGTAGCTAGTGTTATCGAAGGGGACTCTTTTAAACCTTTGGATCTCCCGCTCGCGATCCTTCATATTACGTCTTACATGACGTGGCGGTGGGCTTCTGTCCATAAGGTTCGAGTTGGGATGGTCACTCCGATAACAGCCAACCAGATACTGCTTCGTTAGAAGTGTGTTGTGGCTTCTTAGGGGCATCATTTTGGTTTCCTGGTGAATGTGGTCCTGCGACGACATCAGTAGGCAGCCTGTGACAGTTCTGAGAGCTGCATTTTGGCAGGTCTGGACGTTCCTCCACTGAGTGTCACATAAGTTTTCCGACCAGATGGGAGCCGCATATTTGGCCACAGATCTCCCGATAGACTTTTAGGTCGTTAGTAGGGTCTCCTTGTCTTTCCCCCAGGAACTGCCAGCAAGAGCTTTGAGGACTTTGTTCCTGCCTCTCATCTTGTCAAGGGTGACACCGAGGATTTTAGGGTGGTTAATGGTGGGGATAGTTTGACCGTCTACTACAATATCCAGTTGTTGCCTCACTTCTTTGGTCCATGTGGTAAACAGTGTAGCGGTAGACTTCGGCGCAGACAGAGTGAGATTTTTGCTGACGAAGAAGGTGTTAAGTTCGTCGAGATACCCATTTATCTGTTCGCACATTTGAGTGATATCGTTGCCGGTTGCTAAAATCGTGCAGTCATCAGCATAACTGACAATTTCGAGTCCGTCAGGTGGCGTAGGGTGTCCTGACATGTAAAGGTTAAACAGGGTGGGAGATAAGACTCCTCCTTGGGGGACACCCTGTTTAATTCGTCTTAGTTTAGATTTCCCGGATCTAAATTCTGTGTAGGACTGTCTGCCGGCAAGATAGTTGGCGATCCACTTTACAATATGCGACGGAAGCGATGTACCGCATATGTCTGACAGCAGAAACGAGTGGCTGACAGTGTCAAATGCCTTTGACAAGTCTAATGCCACCAGAATCGTTCGTTGACAAGGACGTGCTTGGTTGAGGCCATTGAGTATTTTCGATGTAATGACATCCAAAGCCGTCGTGGTGCTGTGCATCTTTCTAAAGCCATGTTGGTGGTTGGCCATCTGAGTATGAGTCGCAATTATAGGGTGGAGCAGCGCTTCTAAGGTCTTGGCTACAGGAGACAAAAGTGTGATAGTGTTGGTTTTTTCCCGGTTTTAGAATAGGGATCACTCTTCCTTTCTTCCAATATTCGGGGATGATTGACGATGAGATGGAGAGATTGATCGTGGCCGTTATGTATTCAGTTGCTCTTGTGTCAAGATGTTTGAGCATGACCATCGATATACCGTCTGGTCATCCAGATCGATGAAGAAGTAGGAACCAAGGAGGTTTTTCCTAAAACTCGCCAGGGCCGGGACAGGTACACAGAAGATGAGACGTACTTTCCTCCTCTCCCTCGTCCCCACAGCTCCTGCAAAAGTCATTATATGGACGACGAAGTCTCCTGGCATGCTTCCCAATTAGGCAATGTCCAGTTAGCACTCCTAAGACAGTTCTTAAATTATTTCTGTTTAGCATTAGCAATTCAGAAGAACGTTTGGGATCCAGTTTGGGCCACATCTGTCTAGCCACATGACATGTACTGCCATTGCTCCATCTGATGCAGGCTCTATCATACGCCGTATCTTTGATGGCCAGCTTACAAGCAGCCGAAACGGCATCCTGGTGTTATGTAACGGCCCGCTGATCCCATTGATCGTACCTGCTCGAGCTAGTTCGTCGGCCTTGCAGTTACCAACATAGCCACTATGCCCTGGCACCCAGCACAGAGAAATGTTAAAGAGCCTTCCCATCTCTATTAGGGACTTGCGACAATCCAGTACTGTCTTCGAATTTACCAAGACAGAGCTAAGCGACTTAATCGCCGGTTGGCTATCCGTGTAGATTATAATGTCCCTACCAGATATATCGTTTTGCGACAACCAAGCTAGAGCTTCAGATATTGCTGTAACCTCCGCCTGAAAAACACTACTAAAGTTCGGGAGTCGGAACGACAAGCTAATATCCAACTCTTCCGAGTATAAGCCAGCCCCCACTCCTTCGTCAGTCTTAGAACCATCAGCGAAAATAGTAATGGCATCTGATTCCTGAAAAGCGTTTACGGGCCAATCATTCCTAGAGGGACTTGTAAAGCCTATTTCGAACGAGTATTTCGAGGAGGTATAGTCCGTCTCAATCAATATAGCCGAGTGACCTGTGGTTGACGCCGCCCAAAGACCAGTTTCACGGAGGCGAACAGCCGTAATCGCCGCCATCTGCTCTGCGAAAATGTCCAAGGAAGCAGATTCAACAGAGCGCCCAAGGCAGCGGTCGGTGTAGTCCTTAAGAGCCCCCGTGATGGCAATGCATGCCAATCTTTGGACCTTCTCCAGCAGGGTTCTGTAGGATACAATCCTAAGTACCGTCCACCAGACGACAACCCCATGTAACAGAATAGGGCGCAAAACCGATAAATAAAGCCAGTATACTACCCTCGGTTGTAAGCCCCATTTCTTACCTATGGCCTTCTTACGCGAGTATAGTGCAACAGTAGCCTTTTTAACACGTTCCTGAATGTTCAACTTCCAGCAAAGTTTCCTATCCAGTATGAGACCAAGGAGCTTAGCTTTATCAGTGAGCACAAGTCTTGTGCCCTCCATCAAAGGTAGTTCGAATGAACGTAGGCTGTATCTCCTAGTAAAGAGAACAAGTTCCGTTTTAAGCGGATTTACTTTAATCCCAACCTTACTAGCCCAGTTCGTCAGGATAGAGAGGGCGTTCTGCATTACACACCACTAAGGACACAGGGAAACTTTCCCGGGATGGTAGTAGCAATATCGTCCGCATAAGCAGTGACCTTGCATCCCAGCCCTTCCAGTTCTAAAAGCAGTCCATTGACCGCCAAATTCCAAAGAAGGGGAGAGAGAACACCACCCTGGGGAGTACCCCTGTTCACATGTCTGCGTACAGATGATGTCCCGAGACTAGTGGAGATAATGCGAGATGTAAGCATCGTGTGTATTAGTCTGCACAGCGAGTCATCTCCACGAAGACTTGATAGGACATCCAAGATAGCTACAGGTTTCACATTATTGAAGGCACCCCCCTCGATATCAAGGAAGGCCACCATCGTGTACTCCTTACAGACAAGAGACTTTTCGATTTGACCTACCAGAGAGTGTAAGGCAGTATCCACAGATCTACCCTTCCAGTAGGCGTGCTGGGAGGTAGATAGAAGATCCGCTGGGAAAGTGCCCCGCAGGTGTATGTCAATCAAACGCTCTAAAACCTTCAGCAGAGTCGACGATAGGCTGATGGGTCTAAGGTCTTCCGGACTCGTGTGAGAGCTTTTACCCGCTTTCGGTATGAAGATCACTTTAACCTCCCTCCATATCCGAGGAATGTCAAAGCAGGCTTTGAAAATCGATTCAATCCAGGGGTACACCACGTCTATCATATGTTGTACAACCGCTGGAATTATACCATCCGGACCAGCAGACTTGAAGGAGTCAAAGCTAGCTGTGGTCCATTCGATTTTTTCTTTCGAAAGAAGTGACGCAGAAACGCATGGCGAGTTATTTACCCCATTTGGGGTATATAACAGACAGACAGATATGAATTTAGCCGGGAGCACCAACCAGAACGGAGTTGCACCAGTGTGGTTCTTGTTGGTCTGGGCAAACTATTCTCACTAATTGAGAGGGTTGGTGGTCGTGCTTGAAGTACTGGGTTGTTCTTTAGTTCCGCAATCGATATTTAAACCTCCTCCGTGTGCAAAGTAGCAATGGCTGCCTTGTAGATTGCGTCGGCAAATGGTTCCCTTTTGTATCTTTGGACTTCTCGTTCGAGATTCCTCAGGCCATGTCTGATGTAACGGGGTGGCGGTGTCTTGTCGATAAGATTACTGCTGGGGTGATCATGGCGGTGTTTAATGGGCATCATGTTGGTCTTTTGGTGGAGGTGATTCTGAGAGGACATCAGATGGCAGCCCGTCACGGTGCGGGGAGCAGCATTTTTACATGACTGGACACTTCTCCAGTGTGTGTTGCTCAGATTCGGGGCGCACGTGGGCGCCGCATAATTAGCCACCGATCTTCCAATGGGTTTGTAAGTAACCAGTAAGGTTTCCTTGAGCGTTCCCCAAGTACTGCCGGCAAGAGCCTTGAGAACCTTGTTACGAGTTCTCATGGTATTGTAGATCGTTGTGGCATGGATGATGTTGCCATGCTGTCCAAGTTGACACCAAGGATTTTCGGGTGATTCACTGTGGGGATAGATTGGTTGCCTATCGATATGTCCAGAGGTAACCTAAACTCCTTATTCCATAAAGTAAACAGAGTCGCTGATGATTTGGTTTTTATTGACGCAAAAAGTGTTAAGTTCGTCAAGGTACCTATTGATCAGCTCGCACATGTGTGGGATGTCTTTACCAGTAGCAAGAATTAAACAGTCGTCTGATGATCTAGTGTCCTACAGGCATATATGTTGAACAGGATTGGAGATAGCACCCTGTTTAACTCGACAAAGTTTGGATTTATTGTCCCTGAATTCCGTGAAGGACTGTCTATCAGCCATGTAGTTAGTGATCCATTTCGTCACTTGAGTGGGGAGCGATGTCTTACAAATTTCAGACATAAGAGCTGAGTGGCTGACTGTGTCAAAAGCTTTTGACAGGTCAAGAGCTACCAGAATCGTTCTATGACACGGCGAGACTGATTTAAGCCTTTATGGATTTGTGATGTTATAGCAAGGATTCCAAGGATGTCGTCGTGCTGTGTATGCTCCTGAAGCCATGTTGATGATTGGCTAGATGAGCATGGATGTTGTTGTTGTAGTAGCGACGTGTTGATATCCGATGTGTGTCACAAAGCTTGGTTGTCTATGTTTTCCTCAGTGTCCAGGTGTAGAAACGCAGCGGCCTCAATAGGATCATCCCATAGCGCAGTAGGTGTTAGGCGCGTGGGAGTTGCAGGACAGTTAAAGATGTGCTCAACATCGTGTGGAGTGAGATCACAGGCTGGACAAGAGTTCTGTATGTCGTTAACAATGCGGGATAGGTACGAGTTCAGACGTGAGCACCAACCAGAACGAAGTTGGGCGAGTGTAGTCCTGGTTGCTCTAGGAAGACGTAGTTCGTCTGAAGATATAGCAGGTGGTTGCGCATTTAGTACCCTGTTTGGTGTCATGTCCGCGATTGAGGATAGCACTTCTTCACTATGCAGTGTTGTGATGGTCCATCTGTAGCTGGCGTTATCGAAGGGAACTCTTTTAAGCCTATGGATCTCCCGCTCGCGGTCCCTTATATTACGTCTTACATTACTTGGCGTTGGGGTTCTGTCCATAAGGTTAGAGTTAGGATGGTCACTCCGATAACAGCCAACCAAATACTGCTTCGTTAAAAGTGTGTTGTGGCTTCTTAGGAGTACGATTCTTGTTTCTTGGTGAAGGTGGTCCGGCGACGACATCAGTAGGGAGTCTGTGACAGTTCTAAGAGGGGCATTTTGGCAGGTCTGGACGTTCCTCCATTGAGTGTTGCATAAGTTTTCTCACCAGATCTCCCGATACACTTGTAAGTCGTTAGTATGGTCTCCTTGTCGTGGATCGTTAGCACTGGTAGTGCTTCAATATGGCGGGATATGATTCACCTAAATTTGCCTTTTTCCCTAGTTTTAATATGGGGATCACCCTTCCAATCTTCCATATTTCGGGAACCACTAACGACGATAGTGATATATTGAGGGTGGTCGTTAGGTACAATGGCTGAGCATGGTCATAGAGATGTTGGCTGGTGCGGTTGCTTTGGAATTCTTAGCATTTTTGATGGCTACAATAACTTCATCTGGAGTAAATTGAGGCGACTGGTCAACAGCTAACTTTCGGATCATCCTGCCTATTATGCGTTTGTGTTTGTCAGGAGGTGGGCGTTCGACAAACTGTCTGTTAAAATGATGAGCGCATTGGGTATTATCGCTAACGGTTTTATTACCAAATTCAATGGCAACATTCCCTTAATTTTTTGTCGGAGTGGTTAGGCCTCAACCGGTAGACTACAGCTTAGGGGCCTATTCCAGCAATCGCTAACACTTGAGTTGAGTTCTAATATATCTAGTTCGATTTATCCAGCGCTATAATTTGGCATCTCAGTTAACAACAGTTAGCGATGTGTTTAAAGCTAAAGAGCAGGTCTCTGATTCTGAGATCAGAGCTGCATAGACGGTCTCTCTCAACTGCCAATCTGGCAGCTTAGGTCGGAAAAGTAGGTCGAATCGTAGGATGATGAAGGTGCGGTGCTCTGCAGGTTGAAAGTTGGATGGTCGGTCGAGTCTGATGATGATCGGAAGATGATTAGATCATAATGTGAGAACGGGCTTCAAATGTGCATCGTTGATGAGACTGGTACTAGCGATAGAGATGTCAGGAGAGCTAGAACATGATCTCACAATACGAGTGGGGGTATCGTCATTCAAAGGACAGAATTCAGAGGAGTCCAATCCAATTCAGTTATTGTGACTTCTCTGGCGTCATTATCTAGGCTGGAGTGACATAGCTCATGATGTGCGTCAAAGTCACCAAGTACGAGGCGGTGTTGACCGGTGAGTAAAGGACTGAGGTTGACCCTGTAACATGAGGGACAGAAAGAGGAGGAATGTAGACATTGAAAATTTCAATTTCCACATTACCCGATTGTATAGCTATGGCTTGTAGTTCAAGGACATTGTTATTGTGTACAGGTGGAGCTAATTCTCCGTATTGCACAGATCGGTGAATTAAGAGTGCAAGTCCATCGCCAGCGTTGGTCAATCGGTCCTTACGCACAATGCTGTGGTTTTCATGAGAGTTGAGAGACGAGTTGGAGTTGAGTTTTGTCTCCGGGTATGGCACTAATCATGATACGATGTTTGTCCGTAAAAGCAGTTAATTCTGCGACCTTATGTTACAGTCTGTTGCAGTTAAGTTGCACCAATGAGAGAACGTTGAAGTTTGGGATTGTAGGTACCGGAGTAAGATTGTGGTGCACCGATGGCCTGAGCTGAATGTTGGTGTTGTTCATCGGGGTAAACGGGGACAACTGCGAGCCTACGTATGACTGGGCTGGAGTAGCCAGGTTGGTGGTGTTGGACAAGGCAGGAGATTGTTGTCCATTGTTCCGGCATTGAGCAGCGGTAAAAGAAGAGTTTCACTGCCTGTGATGAGTTACACTGGAGCACCTCCTAAGGTGACACCATTTATAACAACAGGTGAGGTGGTGCTGGGGTGCAAAGTTTTATTACCGACACACCAAATCCATGGGCCAGGGTTAATTTCGACGGTGGCGCGGATGAGGAAAACTGATGGCAATTGCGCCGATAGAAGTTGCTTCCAATTGATATCAAAAACCGATGCTGACAGATACGAATACACGTTCAAACTTTCCTTCGGGCGTTGAAGGGGTGTGGCAGCTCTGGGCCGTTGTTGATAACGGATCATTTCGGTGCGTACAACTTCCATAGGAACGTAAATAACTCGGTAGAGCGTGTTACTGATCACACACCATTGCACAAAACAAACCGTCACGATCTAGTAAATGAGATGATTCACTCATCCCGAGGCCTTTGTCCAAAACTGGACTCTTGCGCCAGTTATTTATTTTTAAGAGAATGTAATAAAATACTTACATCCAAGCTTGCGAGACAATACCAACAAAAGACATGTTTGCATCTTTTGCACATCATTTGCGCGCAACCTTCGTCCTTTTCAATTGGCACTGCACACATGGGGCAGCTCTTAATCAGATCATTATCAAATGGAATGCCAATTCCATCGTCTAACCCTTCGGCAGCCAGTCGGCGTGCATTTTCGTCACATGTCGAATTCGAATGAAGCTGCAAGAGATAAAATTATTATCAATACGGTGAAATCTACTTCTACTGACACGTCCTTAAACTAGAATTTGCTAGAATTGCTCAATTATTTTAAACAGGAAGTGTGTGGATGCTCTTTTTTTAAACTTCCGTCTGTGTGCATGTCTTTTCTGTGTTCTTCACATGAATAAATCTAATATAGTCTTTCTTAGGCTGTACTCAGACGGGCCTTCTCGTAATCGGCTCGTCTGCGATTTGAACTTCACTTCCCAAGCAAATCGATTCGCTTACGTGGCGACCCATGGACGACCCGTGTGCGACCTCCATACATTTGCTTAGGAAGTGGAGTTCGAATCGCAGACGAGCCGATTACGAGACCAATATGAGACGACCCGTCTGAGCACGGCCTTTGTTATTGGTGGTGATGCTTCTGCAAATCACTAGCCGGGAGAGTCTGGCCATGTGATATCTATCCGAATTTAACCAGAATTATCAGAAGAGAGGATGCCCCTCTCCTCTGATAATTAGAAAAGCGCGTGCCCACAAGCACCCGGTGTTCTGAGTATCTTTAGTGAAACTAAAAAGAACACTTACCGGCTTCTTGCAACCAGAACAAAATTCGTCATTGCACGTTGGGCATCGCACGGCGCACAATACTTCAGCAATCGAGTTGACAGCTTCCGACGAAGATGGTATTTGCGACATGTTTCCAACTACACAAATTGTTTCACAACCAGCTCGTGGACACCAGGTACGTGTTTTGTCCAATGCAATTTCTGTAAACAGCCCATAATATAAGTCATATTCAGAAATACGTGTTTTGCGATCTTTAACCCACCATAATTTAATCGATACCTTTCAAATTTGGCCACCGAACTTGTCGTCGCCAATAATTTGATCTCGTCTAGTGAAATGATTCCTTGCGATGGACATTGGGCATCTGGACAGGATATTTCATAGGCACCTTCAGTTATTTCAAATTCAACATAGGCTTTCATGCACTGTGGAAAAAAACGAGGAGAACAAGAGGGAGAGAGAGGGAGAAAGGAAGAGATAATTATCGACCCAAGATCACATTTTAAAATATTTTAAATTTACCTCGGTGCAAAAGATACAACCGCATTGATCGATTTTCGTTGCTGCACTCACTAAAACTTCAGCAAGGCACAATTTGCATAAAAATAAACAAGTGTCTGTTCCCATATTTGGTATCGATGCAGTTTCATTGGCACTTGGGTTTGCTACGGTCACTGTAATAAAGCTGTTATTGCTGGGATTAAGCGAATAGCGAGATCCGGATGCGGCTAACGATAGAAAACTCGAGCATCGCGAACATGTAGAGTTGGGAACCGGCGTACTGTGCCTTAGACGATTGAGAGGTTTGATCGGCTCGCCACAATTGAACTGTGATAGCGCAACGACCGTTTCACATTTCCTTAGGCCCGAGTATTGCACTATTGAGTCCACTTTTTCCTGTCTCAGACTAACGCTACTGCCCTCTCGCTTGAGCAGGGGCACAACATTCCAAAGTTTTTGTTGTACCATATTCAACGATGAATTGCTGCTGCCGATCCTTTCAAGTGGTGACTTTTCACTATTGCTTAGTAGACTATGCTCCGAGGGACTTTGTATTATCTTAATTTCTGGCGAAGGAAGTAAAGTGGTTGTTTGTGGTTCTTTAATGGGCTTTCGGCCAACCAACGACTTGAGGAAGCTCTCGAAACGCTTTCGCTTTGGGACCGAGCCAGACAGTGAAGAGACGCCATGATTCCCGCTCGATCCATTTTGGTGTTGATGATCATTATCACTGGCTGCTACATTTCGTGTTGAAATCGATTGAACCTGTTGGGCATCGGACGGCGCCCATCGATTTCGTTTCTGATGAACATTGGGCGAGTGAGAAAAGTTCTGAGGTGAAACACTTGCTGGTGATGTTATTAGAAGCGGAAGCGTTTCATTTATTGAAGCGGTTTCAATGTTTGAATTCTCAGCGGCATTGGCAATGGTGTGGATGGGAGACGAGTCCTGTAAAAAAATGAACATCTTCAATTGGAATCTCAAATACGGCTTTGGAGATAAACTTACCCTTGAATCGGTTTCGAATTCCTCCTCAAGTGCTGTGTAGACTGGCGCATACCATGAATAAGAGTGCTGCTTCCTACTATCCGATAGTTGCACCCCAGGACTAACGGATAGTCCCGAGATTCTTGTATCTTTTGCTGAACTATTTGGATAATTCAGCTGAAGGCTGCGACGATGCTGTAGAACAGTACGTCCACTATTGCTGTATCGGGCCGACTCTAGCCGACGATTAGGGCCCAGATTTGCACTATTCGATCGTCGTGGCGTTGAGTGTTGTTTCATTCCCGAATTGGTGTCGGATCGACGCACGTCCAACGAAGTGGGATCCTTTTTTGTAAAAACTAACGAGGCACTATTTTTACTTAAGCATATTGAATGCGTCGGATCGGTCACCGTCGCTTCAATATTTGTCAACAGGGGTTCGGTTTCAGATAGTGGAAGTACAACCGTCGACCCGGTCTCGTAGTTCTTATTGATAAACAGATTCTTGGCAATTTCACCATTCCTTCGGGCCGTTTCTGTCTCCTGTTCAGTGAGACGCGGGACATCCATTGTCGAAACTGTGCTATGACTGTAGCTTGATGCACTCTCATCTAGGTATGAGGTTAAGTTTATCCGAGGCGATGTCTGCTCAACTGAATCCGGCGAATTTTCGCACTGCGAAAAGTAGTCACTTGTTGTTACTGTACCATTATTGGCCACTGCACTCAGGTTGAACTGGATGTAGTTTGACGAATCGGATGGCACAAGAGACAATTGTGATGTATCCGGTTGTTGCAATTGTTTGGCCGATCGAGATTTTGCGTGTTCGACGATTGCATCTTTCTGGAGCTTGCAGTGTGCTGGCGGCGAACCATCACCCTTTGTTGTTGCTGTTGTCAGTGGCGGACGCATATTTGCCAGTGCATCGAATATCAAACTTAACTATCAGACAATATCTGAAACTAATGTTGGGTGTTGTGCGATAATACTGCAGCTGCAGCTGAAAAGAAGAGAAAGAAGAAGAAAATTTAAGGTTCCGTTTGATGAAAATTTTCAAATCCAACGCTTACGTGCAAAAAAAAACGCTTTCTTTGACCGAGAGTTGAGGACAAATGAAAAGTTCAAGATATTAAATTACACTAAAGTAATTCTAACAATCAGACTCTACAGTCAACATTTGAAAAGCGAAGATAAGATAATAACTTTTAATCATAGATGCTATTTATAAGCCATATTATCCGCTCGTCATATGTCTATGCACATGTTAGTTTATCTGGAAGATGGATAATAATTTGTACATATTTTCGTCCAAAATTCAATGAAGCCTTTGGATATTTTTGAACCCCTATATATTTAAGAGGTTGGGCGCACGAGAACGTGACTAATTGGGAGTGATAAAACGAGACAATAAACGACAATCCTCAAAATACAGCTATCATGTTGTTCATTTATTGCCGGAAGCTTCGATTTGGAGCCATCACTTTGTTTGCTTGAATTAGTCGCATTTAATTATGATCCTGACGGCCACAGCCCGACGTTGGTCTAAAGCGCCAAAAATGATGATGAACTATTTCAAGAAATAACCAAAACATATATCCGGTGAAAGTATTTGTAACGGACAGATTGGTGGGCATCCGAAGATGCCCGTGGGGACGGAAGCTAAAGTAGCATAATGACCATGAAGGTCGGGCCGTGCCATCCAGCAAAGAAAAAGGCCCCTCAACGAGCTAAGCAGCGGCCTATGCTTGCTGTAGCTGAGTTCGGGAGGTGTGGGCTGTGTCTTCGCCGCTCGTTGTCCCTGTCCAAATGATCTAAGACCAATCAGCCTATCGTCAGTTTTCTTAAATGTAATTGAGAGGCTCGTAGACATTCACATCGGGCAAATTTCCTGGTGTTCTTAGTGTGGTACTGCACTTCTAACCACTTGGGCTGACAACTGTGGGGTAAATATTAATCCGAAAAAACTGAGGTTGTCCTCTTCACAAGGAAGTATAGTACAGCTCGGTTTGAGGCTCCTGTGTTGCAGGGGACGAGCCTAGTTGTTGCTGATAGGGTAAAATTTCTAGGACTCATTCTGGACAAAAAACTATCATGGAAGCCGAATATACGGGAGAGGGTAGACAAGGCTACTATCGCGGCTATAGGTAAAAGCTTGGGGCGACCGGTAGCGCAGTGGGTTGAGGCATCAGTCTCATGTCTGACTACCGGCGTTCCGGGTTCGGATCCCGTCCACGACGACATTCGTATCCATGGATGTGCAGGAGGTGCATGCTTGCAACTGCATTCTCCGAAACCAGTTTATGCCAACGAAACGTCAACTTGGCCAATTGGAACGGTTGGCGCGCTATGCCCTACAAGGGGTTAAGGCAATTGAGTATGAGTATAGGTAAAAGCTGGGGGCCTTCAACCTAAAGTATTGCGCTGGCTCTATGTGGCTGTTTTACGCCCCATACTTACATTTGGAGTTGTTCGGTGGACTGCTTTGAGTACAGAGGCTAATCGTAGCTTGCTGGGAAAGGTGCAAAGATTGGCCAGCATCGCTATTATTAGGGCCTTAGGACTACTGCTTCTGCGGCCTTGAACATGCTGCTTAACCTACTTCCTCAATTCAGTCTGGACGCGAGGCCCGGGCCTAACCCGATCATTTTAAATCGAAGACAAAAAAAACTGGGACATCTACAGGAAATGTCTAGCAGAATCACCACCCTCTCTACCGTGTCATCCAAGTAACGCGTTGGAGTTGGGTAAAATGGTAGGAACTCTTACCGAAGCTCTAGCCAAATCTGCCGCAAAAGCATGTCCGTTCACTAAGCCAAAGGAAAAAGTTAAACCCATGTGGTCAAGTGCTCAAATCCATGAGCTCAGAACCAAGGTGTTTTAATAAGGCTAAATCGTCGGGACTGAGCTCTGACTGGCTGCTCTATAAAAAAAAACAACTCAGTCAGTACAAGAAGGAACTCAGGAGATCCAAGAGCAGCTCATGGAACATGATGGGATTTGGACCTCATCCAGTCAGGAGACGATTAACTTGCTATTCGACACACATTTTCCTGACAGCTCTGTCCTTACTCCTCTCTATAATGGCGTATCTCACGTAGTTACTCCATGTGACCATGCGTCAATTCTCTATAAGTAGAAGATATATTGGCCCATTAACTGCTTCGACCCCTTTAAGTCTGCTGGACCTGACGATATTATTCCCGCGTACCTTCAGCATGCGATGGATGCTTTAGATCCCTGGATTGAATCTATTTTCAGGGGTTGTCTGGAGCTTGTTCATATACCCTGTTTATGGAGGGAGGTCAGAGTTGTCTTCATTCCAAAAGTGGGTAAGGCCTCGCACGCGCGACCGAAGGATCTTAGGGCTATTAGCCTTTCGTCCTGTCTGTTAAAAATATTGGAGAGACTGATCGACACCTACTTACGTGACACCATTCCCAGTCGGTTGCTGTCTACCTCCCAGCATGCCTACTGGAAGGGTAGATCGGTGGATACGGCGTTGCATGCCTTAGTAGGCCATATCGAAAAGTTCCTTGTACACAAGGAGTACACGCTGGTTGCTTTCCTTGACATTGAGGGTGCCTTTAATAACATAAAACCGGTGGCTATCACTCACGCACTTGTCTGGGTGTACATGGACCTATCGGCAAGCTTATAAATTCGTTGCTCACTTCGAGAGTGATCTGCACAAAACCAGGCACTTCGTATGCGCGTAGACATGTCTGCAGGGACACTCCTCAAGCTGGAGTCCTCTCTCCTCTTTTATGGAATCGGGTGGTCAACACACTGCTTATAGAATTGGAACGATTAGGTTGTAAACCCATTGCATATGCTGATGAAATCGCAATTGTCATCTCGGGTAAATTCCCAGATGTCCTTAGTGAGCTAATGCAGAGGGCACTGAGTGTTCTGGTGAGATGGGCGAGTGAAGTTGAGGTTAAAGTAGATCCGAACAAAACTGAGCTTGTTCTTTTCACCAGGAGGGGGATTGTCCCTTTGTTCAAGCCGCCCTTGTTGGATGGCATTATGCTTGTCCACGCTGACAAAGCTAAATTTCTTGGGCTTATCCTGGATAGGAAATTTTGCTGGAAGCCTAATATTCACGAACGAGTTAAAAAGGCCACTGTCGCCTTATACTCGTGTAGGTCTGCAACCGAGAGTGGTTTACTGGCTGTATGTATCGGTCTTGCGCCCCATTCTTATGTATGGGATAGTGGCGTGGTGGAGGGCACTTAGAATCGCATCCTACAGAAGCCTGTTGGAGAAAGTTCAAAGAATGGCGTGTGTCACCATTACGGGTGATCTAAGCTCTACGCCTACTGCAGCCCTTGAAGCCATGCTGAACCTGATTCCTCTGGACATCCTGGCCGAGCAGCTTGCTGCCAATGTGGCTATTCGTCTTCGTAAAACGGGTCAATGGACCCCGTCCATCAATGGACATTCGGATATTTTGAATAGTTTGGATGTTCCTGAAACCACGAACTATTCCTCACCCAAACTAAAGTTTGACAAAAACTTCTGTTGCCTAATCCCTTCTCGTGAGGAGTGGGCAGATAGTATAGCCCAAGGTACTAACGCTGTAAGCATTTTTACGGACGGCTCCAAGAGCGTTGATGGGGTCGGGCGGGTGTTTACTCGGAGACGCTGAATATCAGCCTGTCCTTCCATCTCCCTGACTACTGCAGTGTCTTCCAGGCGGAGGTGCCTGCTATTCAAGAAGCCATTTCATGGCTGGGTCGTAATGTAATTTCGTTCAGGAATGTAATCATTTACAGTGATAGTCAATTGGTAATAAAATCGCTTGATTCTGCTGTGACTAGCTCGAAGGCACTTGCTGAATGCCGAACCTCGATCCCACAGTTGAGTAGCTTCCTTAATGTTACTATTTGCTGGATTTCGGGTCACAGTGGCTATATCGGTAACCGTAAGGCGGATGAACTTGCCCATGAGGGAAGATGTGAGCGTCGGACAGATTAATCGATTCATCATTCGCTCCGGATGGTTCGCGGAGTAGATACTGACCGAAAGGTCTTTCTTAGATGCGTTTAGCGGTATCACAACGGACCCAGTGTGGTCTATGTGTACTCCGTATGCTGGAGCAGCGCATAAACCTAACCTAACCTACTCCGTCGTGACATGTGACCGCAAGTACGGCCATTCGGTTATATGATAGTTGTCATTAGCTTGCTTCAAACTCTGGATACGCTTCTTTTCTCAATAACCCAATTATTCCGGCAACGACTGACTATACGGCTCCAAAATATGCCCTTAACAAGAAGTTTGTCAGTCTGATACCATCACGCAGTCAATGGGATGGAAGCGTACTTCCGCTGCATAAGTCATTAGAAATACACACAGATGCTCTAAAACGGACGAGGGGGCAGGCGCTAGAATTTTTTTGTGATGAGCTTAACCTAAGCCTCTCTTTCAGTCTCCCTAATTACTGTAGTGTTTTCCGGCAGAGATTACGGCGATTACAGAAGCGCTGAACTGGTTGGGGCATCACGCAATATCAGTTAGAGCTATAACAATTTTTACGGACAGCCAAGCTGTAATTAAATTTCTCGAATGGGGCCTAATTACGGACTGTGGCGGAATGCCACGGAGATGAGTGGGTTTCTCACCACCTTCTTATGCTGGATTCCGGGCCACATGGTTTCGCTGGTAATTGCAAAGCAGACGAACTTACAGAGAGGGCACAATAAACTTAGCTGTAGAAATTTGTCGCAACATCTACATGCCTATCGCTGGTTGCAAACTAGCTGTTAAATCCGAAGCGATTATCAAGCAACCAACTCTAGATGGTTAAACGGAAACACATGTCTTTCAACAAAGTCGCTGTGGCCCAGATTGGATTCTAGCCGATCAGCTAAATTGCTGTCACTCAGAAAACAGCACATCAGAGCGGCTTTGGGAGTCATCACTAGGCATTGCGTAATTGGTGAGCACGCCAGGTGGCTTCGCCTTCCCTTCTGTAGAAGCTACAGTGACGAGGAGGAGGAGTGCGTTTTTCATCTCCTATGCACCTGCCCGCCCTGCTATGTCAAGAAGGAGGAGGGCTTTTCTGGGAGCCCACTTCATCACTGAATTGGACGACTTGGCTAAGGTTGATATTGGCAAGCTCCATCGTTTCATTTACAGTTCTGGCTGGATTAATGATTAGGATGGTCGGGTGATGAATCCCCGGTGGTGACACAACGGACCCTTCTACGGTCCACTTGTGCTGTGGTAAGCATGTATCAAACTGCCACCAGGCGGCCCTAGTTATATGACATATTGAAGTATAAGTACTACAATACATACTACCTTGGCTTATGGAGTAATTTCGGTTTTGCACTTCATGGCGATCGGTGAAAAAAGAAAAAAAAAAGCGAGTAGAAGCGAGTGAAAAACGACTATTTTTCCTTTACGAATTTAATCTAGAGCACAACGCAACGGAGGCAACGAGGAATATCAACAGCGCATTTGGACCTGATGCGGTTAACGAACGAACCACTCAGCGGTGGTTCGAAAAATTTCGATCCGGAGATATGAACCTTCGAAATGAGCCGGGTGGAAACCCAGGACTATCGATCAATAACGACGAGCCGCGTGCATTAGTGGAGTCTGACCCCCGTCAAACCATAAGGGATCTTGTGGAGAAATTGGGCGTGCACCATTCGGCAGTTTGCCCCCACTTACAACAACTTAGTAAAGTGAAAAAGCTTGACAAGTGGGTTTCGCATGCCCTTACCGAGCAAAACATGGCGAGTCGAATGGAGATTTCCAGTTCTCTTCTCTCCCGCAACAGAAACGAACCGTTCTTGAACCGAATTGTGACCTGCGATGAAAAATGGATACTATACGATAATCGTCGCCGATCGGGCCAATGGCTAGATGCCGATGAGGCTCCAAGACACATGCCGAAACCAAGCCTTCATCCAGAGAAAATAATGGTGACTGTTTTGTGGCCTGTAGCTGCATTTATCCACTATTCGTTCCGGCAAGCTGGCGAAACCATCAATGCTGAGAAATACTGCGCTCAACTGGACGAAATGCATCAGAAATTGACAGTTCAACGACCCAGGCTAGTCAACAGGGATGGAGTTATACGGCTTCATGACAACGCACGAGCTCATGTCTCGAGAAAAACTATCCAAAAATTGAACGAGTTGCGCTATGAGACTCTTCCTCACCCGCCATATTCACCAGACCTCTCGCCAACAGATTAAAATTTCTTTAAACATTTGGATCACTTTTTGACAGGAAAACAGTTAAACAATGAAGCCGCTATCAAAAATACCTTCGTGGAGTTTTTTCGAACCAGAAACTCAGACTTCTACGAAACAGGAATAAATGTATTTCGTTGGGAACAGTGTTTCCCATACGCTGGTACCTATTTCGATTAATAAAATTACCTTTATAAAAAGTTACAGCTGTTCAAAAATTTACTACTGAATCCGACATTTCATCTGCACCAACCTAATATTTAGTAAAAGCTGTGTGTGCGGTCTCATTAAACACAGTGTGTTCTATTTTTCTGACTGAACTATTTAGTTTTTCTGCGAACTAAAAAGTCTGCCGTCTGCGCGTGCTCTTAGCCTAACCTAACCTGTCCTTTACGTATTAATAAAAATTCATAGGCCTGGAGAAAACAACACAAACAGGGGAGGTCAAAATGGTGAATAATGGAAAAAATTGGGCTATAAGGATGGAATGGTTGGCGGACGGCTCAGGTGTCCTCGCGCTCGCGTCGGGGTCCGAGTGTAATGGAACCCTCGGTCCCTGATTTCGTACCACCGACAGATTACTAGTCATCAGGTGCTGCCTTCGATCTGTCGGTGGAAGCAGCACGACCAGAATATGGTTCATTACATATTCTACTCTAGAGGGCACAGAATTTCTTTCTCACTAACTCTGTTAACCTGAAAATGTGTATTCAGGTAGAAGTCTTTCTCTCGAAAAAGAAACTGGTGAGGAAATTTTTTGACTGCAGTAGTATTAAGACAGTATTTTATTGAATTGGGTGTCGGGCAGGCCACACACACAAAGACGACATAACAACACAACGAGTCGCTCCACCATCAAAATACAATACTAATAAATAATACATGTACTGTGACTTACTAAAAGAAGATCCACCTCATGGCCCTAAATTCTCAACTACTCAATTATTACAATAGTATGTTGACGACGACGTGCGAGTATGGTGAATTAAATTTCAAACCTGGCCAACAAACAATCTGATCTAGGTAATTAGAATCTTAATGCAATTTCCCAGTGTTATGATATGATCAAATTACATACCGAGTACACTACCTTCTACTTTTGAGTTCATAAACAGAACTACAAATATTTATGTGTGAATTTGTCGACAACAACGACAGACACCATTTTGATAAGTCATTTGCACAAAGCTCATTTAATTTAGCATGGAATGGAATGGGAAATTCTACAGCTCACCTTTGCGTAGTGGCTTGTGTTCCCATCATATTGTTCTCTAAAACACAACAAATACGTATTGGAATTTATTTGTGTGTTTGTTATAAAAACGTTCCAACGTTGCTGGCAAATGGCAAAAATTATATTGTGCCGACGAGGGCGACAACGACGTCAGTGTCAGTCTTCTATCGATACGTATTTCAATATAAAAGCCTGACGCTGAAGCGTCAACCAAAAATAGGAAAATGAGGTAAGTTAATTTGATTTACCTATGGTGACGTGCGTGTACAGGACTCCTGAGGGTTGTTATGGATCGGATGCATTTTGCTTGTACTATGAAGGGCTTGTTGTGAAATAAAGAAGGAACAACTTACAAGTGCTGTCTAAGGGGTATACATCACGTAATAGATACCATACACTCATGGCTTCTTGAATCATGACATACGGGTTTCTAATCCGTTTTTCTGAATCTGAATCATAATGATGATGTTTAGCGGACCAGAAAATGTTGTTGTTGAATAATTTTCAGTTGCTTTCAACACAAGCGCCATGCCTCTTATATCAACGGCTAGCTGACTGGAGGGAACTATACAAACGTGTACGGAAGAATGTCGAATCATCGGAGATCTATGTTATTCCTATTAACATTTGATTGGAGTCACGGGCTCAATAAAATGAAGCACAACGTTGCCGGAAATTGTAGAATTCTGTTTTTCGCATCGGTGAAACTAGGATTTTATTCGAAAAGCATTCTAAGGCCCGTTATCTCACATGCGACGCAGTATTATCTCACACGGAATCAGGTAAAAGGAAGAGGGTAGTTACGCCCCCGATTCCTGGAACCATGGACGACGACCGACACCGAACTGATTACCGGAAACTGTTCGAACAACAGTTACAGCTGACACAGGTAAGAATTTAACCGTTTCAGCGCTTAAATCCTCGGAAACCTTATTTACCACCTGGACGAAGGAAGTGGACAGCATGGCCAAGTCATCGCTCCATGCTTCAACTGTGTGCGACAGAATGCGCGGTAAGAATAAAATCCTAAAGCCTTGGCCGTAGGAACGCCTTGACCTTGACAACGATGCCAGAGGGGTTACTATAGGTATAGCTGAACAACTTGATGCATCACACTTCTACCACTCTATGACGACACGCCCACTCGTATTGCTGGGACCTGTTCCAGCTCGCCTGATATCTTGATAGCCAGCGCCTAACTCATCAACGATGTACAATGGGAACCAGTCCTGCCGCTGTCCTCGGATCATCTGCCAATCCTCATAAAGCTGAATAAACCATCAAACTTCCATTATGCTGATCACCGCACATTCATTAACCACAACAAAGCTGACTGGGATGGCTTCAAAACCTTCCCCAATACAGCTTTTGCTGACTTACCAACTCCTGCTGATGTGCGTGTGGCCGAACGGAATGTAAGACGCATACTCCAGGAAGCGGCTACAATGTTTATTCCTGCTGGTCACATACCTAAGATTCGGACTGGATGGTATCTCGATGGTCATGCCTAAACACCTTGATACGCCAGCAACTGACTATTTAACGACCACGATTTACCTCTCCATCTCATCGTCAGTTATTCCAGAGTTTCGGAAGAAGTGAAGGGTGATCCCTATTCTAAAACCGGGGAAAAACCGACGCAAGGCGAATCATACCGTCCTATTACACTATTGTCTCATGGGGCCAAGACTCTTGAAGCGCAACCCCACCCTATAATTACGACCCACATACAATTAGCCGATCATCAACATGGCTTTAGAAGAATGCACAGCACAACCACGGCTTTGGATGCCATCACTTCAAGAATACACAATGGCCTTAACCAAGCACGTCAATGTCAACGAACCATTTTAGTGGCTTTAGACCTTTCAAAGGCATTCGACACTATCAGCCACTCGTTCCTCCTGTCTGACATCTGCGGTACATCTCTTCCGTCGGCAATAATTAAGTGGATCGCAAATTACCTTGCCGGAAGACAGTCCTACACGGAGTTTGGAAATGGGAAATCTAAGCTTAGGAAAATTAAACAGGATGTCCCCCAAAGAGGAGTCTTATCTCCCACTCTGTTTAATCTATATATGTCAGAACTTCCGACGCCACCTGACGGACTTGAAATCGTCAGTTACGCTGATGACTGTTCGATTTTGGCAACCGGCAATGACATCACCCAAATGTGCGAGCAGATAAATGAATATCTTGAAGAGCTCAACAACTTCTTCATCAGCAAAAATCTTACTCTGTCAGCGCCGAAGTCTTCTGCTACTCTTTTTATCACCTGAACCAAGGAAGTGAGGCTACAACTGGATATTGCGGTAGATGGTCAAACTATTCCCACAATTAACCATCTAAAAATTCTCGGTGTCACCCTTGACAGCATGGCCACCTCCTCGTCTCATGCGTCAAAAATGTGTGACAGGATGAGAAGAAGGAACAAAGTCCTCAAAGCTTTAGCTGGCAGTTCCTGGGGGAAAGAGAAGGAGACCCTACTCGCAACATACAAATCCATCGGGGGGTCTGTGGCCAATTATGAGGCTCCCATATGGTCAGACAATTTATGCGACACCAACTGGAGAAATATACAGACCTGTCAGGACACGGCTCTTAGAACTGTTACAGGCTGCCTCTTAATGTCGGCACAGGACCATCTGCATCAAGAGACCAAAATGATGTCCTTAAAAAGCCACAACACTCTTCTCGCCAAGCAGTATCTAGTTGGCTGTTATCGGAATAACAATCCCAACTTAAACCTGATGGACAAAACCCCACCGCCTCGTCACGTTAGACGCAACATGAGGGACCACGAAAGAGAAGTCTAAAGTTTTAAAAGAGTTCCTTTCGATAACACCAGCTATAAGTCGGCCATCACCACGCTGCACAGTGAAGAAATGCTTTCTTCAATCGCGGAACTGAAACCGAACAAGGTGTTGAATGCGCAACCACCTGCCATATCTCCAGACGAAGCCCGGCTCCCAAGAGCAACCAGAACCACGTTAGCTCAACTCCGCTCTGGTTGGTGCTCGCGTCTGAATTCATACCTATCCCGCATCGACAGTGAAGTCCAAAACTCCTGCCTTGCTCCACACGACGTTGAGCACATCTTTAATTGTCCAGCAGCCCCCACGCGCCTAACTCCTATTGCGTTATGGGAGAACCCCATCGAGGCAGCTGCTTTTCTCCATCTGGACACAGAGGATACTAACATAGATAGTCAGAATTTTTGACACACGTCTTTATCTGAGCTCGAAGTGCCGCTACAACAACAACAACGAACTATAGCATGTAACACACTCACACACCGAACTTCTAACCATTCCTACTACAACAACAACACAGGACTTTCGCGACGAGATTGTGGAGATTCGAAAAACGAGAGACGACTCTAAGTCTCTGAAGGATGAATTTACTGGCTGCCCAGGCCAAACTCATTGAAGCGCATCGTAACGAGATTGCGGAATTGAAGGCGAACAGACCTGCGAGTTCGTCCGTTTCTGTGAGCCCATCGACGAAGAAGAGCTCTTTGAATCGCTTTTCTAATGCGTTGAAGCCTACGATGCCGACAGTAGCAGCAACGAACATTGGAAATCGATACGTCTCGCTTATCGACGACGTGGATGTCGACGACATAGCCGAGGATATGGCCGACGACGTTAATGCATTGTTTGAGCCGATTGTCGAGCTGACGACGGACGATCTATTCAACTTCGTACGCCAATCTCGGAAGAAAGCGAGGAAATCAGTCGCGACCAATTCAGTCGAGGTCAGTTCGTCAGGTTCCTCTGCCCCTTCGTCTGCTCCTAAAACTAGCGCTCCCCGCAAGGATAGAGTCCCCCCAATCAAGGCCTATGACTTAGAATTCCCATATTATTAACTGATCTCTCACAGCTATAAATAAAAATTAGGATAAAAAACAACTGAATTTTGATTTTTTGAGATTCCGTCGAAAGCCTTTGCTTCGACAAACATTTCTCCCAGTCTAAGGCCAAAGTCACTAATTATTCGTGGTCTTCACTCGAATATCGGTCCAAAGAACATTGTGGCTTAACATGAAATCAGCTTATCCTGACATCCAGATTCGTTCTGTTTCCAATTTCTTAACGAAATACGATAAACTACTAGCAAAAGCTAATCCTCTCGGGCCACCGCAACCTGGCCTATTCACTGCACTCTTCGAAAGTCCTCAAAATCTTTCTGAGGTATTTAAAATACGCTACCTCTAGAGCAAAACAGTGACCTGGGAAAAAGTTAAAAACAAGGAACTAATTCAATGCTATAATTGACAGAACTTTGGCCATGTGACAGATTATTCACCATCCATAGATGTGTGAGCTGTTGTTCACAACACAGCAAGGGCGAATGCAAACACCCTGCCTCTGAAAAGCCGGAATGCTGTCGCAATCCGGACATCCTGCAAATTATAGAGGCTGCCCCGCCTATAAATCAATGATAGCTCATAAAGGGTAGGAAGGCAAATAAAATTTCAAGTGCCAAGAGATCAGTTCAATCGGCGAGTAACATCATAAGGAATCCATCTACTTCCTATGCTCAAACAACAAAGGATATCACACAGCAACCCAACCCCCTAAAATATTATATTGGAAGCCATGAAGGGAACCTCAAATGAGGAGAGGCAATTCGCTGCCTTTAAACTATTTCTAAATTTATGGAAGTAAAAACCATAGCTTTAAACGCATGTTCTTTGATCTCGCATACCACGAGAAGAGCAACCGCTCAATTTCCCATTGACTCCATTGAATCTGATTTCTTTTTTATTGGCGAGACTAAACTGAGGGTCATCTATAAACTGAACTTTGCAGGGTGACTCTAATTCTAGAGCTGCACTATGAAATATACTCGTCGCCAGAAATGGCATGCTGTTCTGCAACAGCAATTATCTGCAAAACACCCGACAATATGCGTATTTTATTAATCTCCTTTTACATTAGAGGTGAGCCTGGAAAAGAACATATCAATTCTGATCTAACTCTTTATTTCCCTTATATAATTGTTGGTGTGGATTTTAACGCTAGACATACATAGACTCTATCATCAACCCGATAGGAAACTACTTCAATGAATAACTCTCCAATTCCACTCCACCTGAACTAGGAAGCTCTTCACCCATTGACTTTTTCCTGGTTTTAGATGAACTCAACTCAACTTCATTCACACGATTGCTCCACGATCGCAGGAATGTCCGACCATTTCCCAGTCAAACTCTCTCTTAAATTCAAGTTAGAATCTAAATTTGTTAAGACTTCAGCCATCTTCGATAGGACCAATTGGGAACAATTTTCAGTAGATCTTAACTCTGCAGCTAAATCTATTAAAATTCCCACCAATCGTAACCTTACCAAGTCGGAAATAGATTAGGCGGTCCCTGTTCTCACAAATACCATCAATAACGTTGTAGACATTCATTCACATAGATCAGAGGTAGGAAAAGGCAAACACAACACCCTTCCTCCGGATTTTCTAAAACACTTCAAAGTTAGGCGTAATACGATCAAAAGGATATTTTGCCGAAATAGCAACAAAATTTACACTAAGTATAAATCCCTCCTATCAATGATGAACTGCTTGAGTATTTTGATTTCGGAGATAGTCAGAAATTTCCGAAACAAAAACTAACTCAGCGTCATGCAAAAATCAATCCTGGACCGATATGTTTTGTGAGATCAAAAATTGATCTGATAAATCATTATATGAATGCATTCCACTGAAGGTGGACAGCCAACGCTTCCAGTTTTCTTCCTCAACTAAACGTATCCAATACAGATGCCGATCCTTCTTTTTTCAACTCCGTGAAACAAAGAGCTTCTGACTTTTTATCTTCTTACGATCAGCCTATTATCGTATTTTCTACAGAGAACCGTTCTGTTAGCCCCGGAGTTCATAGAACAAATGAGAAGTCCTGCGGACCCGATGAGATCTCCAACACCATGATTCATAAGTTCCCCAACATTGCTATAATTTTACGTATAATTTGGGTTATTTTCCAAACACATGGAAAACCGCTATGATAATCCCCATTCATAAAAAAGGTGATAAACAACTTGCATCTAACTTTCGACCAGTGTCCCTATTGTCCAACTTGGGTAAGCTCTTTGGGAAATTGTTATACCCTTCACGAATGTGTATATTAACTTTGTCATGCAGTTTGCAACGCACAGAAGGAAGCATCTCCAACTATATAAACTATTTATGTTTTTGGTCAGTATGATGAGACGAGTCCGTCTGTCTGTCTGGTTCTATGCAAACAAGTCTCAGTTTTAAAGCTATCGAGCTGAAATTTTGTACACAGCCTTCTTCGTATTGCACGCATATGTCGGAACCAATGGAATCGGACCACACGTCATATGGCTGCCATAGGAACGAGCGGTCCAAAAGTTAGTTTTTGTGAGAAAAACTTTTTTATTTCTACCTATATAGATAGCTTTCTCACATTTCACATTATTTATTATAGTTTCCCGAATATGGTTGAAATTGGACTACTGCATCATATAGCTGTCATAGGAACGACCGTTCCAAAAATCAATTTTCATTTTAAAAACTTTTATTTCTGAAGATATTTTGACCAAATTTTATTGTAGTCAATCATGTTCACCGACAAACGGCATTTCTAAATTTGGCTCAAATCGGACTACTATTTCATATACCTCTTAAAGGAACAGTGAAATCAGAACAAGTTTTACAGCTAATTTCAAAGTGGCAAATGCACCATAAATTAAAACGAAGGTATGATACCCTTCACGCGAATTCGGCTAGCTTGTTTTTTTTTTACAATTTGCACTCCGTCATCCCATCAGCTCGGCTTTAGAGCAAAACATGGCACACAAACACGCCACGTCATTTCGAACAGTGGGAATAAACCGACGGTAGTCTATGCGTTGGACCTCGAAAAAGCATTTGACTCAGTCTGGACGGATAGTTTAATTTTCAAACTGATTTTGTTAGAATTTCCTTCGGACATTGTGAAGATTGCCTATAGCTTTTTCCAAAATAGGAAATTCTTTGTAAAAATAGGCTCCGCTTCATCTATGACTGGCAACGTGACCTCTGGCGTTGCCCAAGGTTCCATTACGGGTCCTTTCACAATATTTTCATTGCAGACATGCCAATCCCCCAGGATAACTCTCGAGTTAATATATTACAATATGCCTCAAGTCCGAACCCACTACCAAAGAGGATTGATATTCTACAAGAGTGATCACTCCATAGAACTTTCCCCTCTGCCAGTAGATTTGTATGTATTGACAAACATCATAGTATAGACTACACAGTATAGATACACAAGAGAATCAATACATACAAATCTACCGGCAGAGACTAAAGTTTGTATGGAGTGAGCTTTCTTGTGTAGTATATACTATTGGTCAATACATACAAATCTACTGGCAGAGGCGAAAGTTCTATGGAGTGATCACTCTTGTAGAATATCAATACTCTTTGCCACTACGTACTGCAGACGAATTAAACGAATACCTATCTAGTAGATTTGTCTTCATACTAAAAGAAATGGGGAAATAGGATTAACTCAGCTGACAGTATTTAGGAACCCTTCTTCCAATTACACCTATTCTAATGGCATGAACAGTTGGTCCAAGAAAGTAAAATTAAAAATAGATGAAACTGCTACCACCCCTTCGGATCTCATAAGGTATTTTGACTTTCGTTTTGACAAATCTTTGAGATTTAACCCGCACATAAAATTAGCATTGGGGAAAGCTAAAACAGTAGGACTCTCCAGTAAAGTTAAAACTATCTGCTATAAAATCCTTCTCCGCCCGATTATTATGTACGGAGCTCCCTCCTGGCTGACCTGCACGAAAACCGCTATGCAATCCTTGGAAGTCTTCGAACGTCGAGTTCTCCGCTATTGCGCTGTTTATTGTTGTTGTAGTAGCAACGCCTACTGGCGTTGAAGGGGTTTGCAGCCCTTGACCGTTACTGATGAACGAGTTGCTCCGGTGCAGAGAACCGGCTGCCGTGGGAGCGCTACTGCGCTGGTAATTTCTACGACTGGCGAAGGAAGCGTAACATCAAACTGTATTGTCGTACAAAAATGACTACGCTTCGCAAACATATCTTAAGCGCCACGAAAGATTTCTTTACGAATGTTAAAGATCACCCAAGTGACATGTAAAAAAAAAACATTTGCAACGACGAATATACGAGTGAGATCAGGCATTACATTCAGCCTGCAGCGATCATTCACGAACGTAACTCCGAGTTCTTCGACAATCTCTACGACTGCGACACCAAGTCATTGCAATTGAGAGACTGAGACGTTTGCTGTACAACATTATACGAGTATATAACTTAGTACTTAACCTAAGTTAATGCTAGATATAAGTTAGTATGTAAGATTTTATACAAAAAATGTCATAATTTACGCCGGATGCAAGCTTGTAATACATTAAAACTCAGATATACTAATTTACAATTATAATTCCACAAATTAAGTTTCCTCGCTAAGAATGATTTTAAATTTTTTTTTTTCATTTACTGCGGTAGTTGGCAGGCCAAATATATATAGTATATATTATATATGAGTTATGTAATCAGATGTAGACATTATCAAATCCTGAAAATAAATAAATTTTGAATCTGAAAAATCTGGTTTAACTGCCAGCTACCCGAGACACTAAATTAAGCCTAAGTGCATGCAACGCCCACAATATGATAATAGAAAAATCAGCTAATACAGTAAGAACATCAGCTGCTTTTCTTGGCGGAATTTTCCCGCCTGTTCTATTCTATTCTACGTCTGTACCGTATCTTGCGGTTGAGTTCGTTTCAAATCCTCTTCCATCGAATGAATTTTCATAACTCTGTTCTTTGTGACCAGTTTAATTTTCTCATTTGAATGTGCAATCGTAAACAGCTCTAGCTGTCAAAATCTAATCAGCCCGTATCACCTGTTTGGAATTATCGTCCGATCAATTTTTAACTGGAGGAGCGTTTATCTATAGCAGGGGTTGGCAACCAGCGGCTCTCCATAACGTTTTATGCGGCCCGCGAGGGAATAACCAATTATATGTACTTTAAATTAGTATCTGTAAAACGCGTACAAGTGCGGTAGAACTGGAAAAAAATATGATGCATTTGTTTACAGTTAGAATACATAACCTCAAATATCACTTGATTGGTTACGCATGGAAAGTTTGGTCTGTCTACCGGTGCCTGCTGTCTGTTGCTAACGGGTGTATAAATTAACGTAAATATCATTAAAAAGAAAGCAAGACAACTCATATGCTCAATGTTCGCAAGGCAAGAGTCCACCAAAAAAAGAAAAACCAGACCGTTTGGGCGTTGCTAAAGCGGTAACAGATGTCATCAAAAGCATGAAACAATGGACACTCTTGACGCCAATCGGTTCAGGGTACTCCTGCAAGTGTAAAAAAAAACAGAAAATTGGGATATTTGGATGTTACGAAAACAATGGCGGAAGTTATCAAAATCGCAAGCCAATCCAATCCATATTTTCAATTTTCAACATTTTATGCGTGTGGGCAACGGAATTTCGGTTTACAATGAAATTTCGGTTTGCGTTTTTGTGTACTGACACTTGGATGAGTATCCTGAATAAAATTCCATTGGAATCAAGAATAAGATTTCCAATTTTCAAAATTGATTACTTGGCATAGTGTTAGCAACAGAATTTGGATCTGTTTTCCAACTTTCCTAAAAAGGTTTCCGACCCCTGATCTATAGGATAAACTTTAACCAAAAATTGTGAAAACGGTCCTAAGATAGTTAAAAAGATAATCTGATGAACACCACAGACAGAAAGAAGAAAACACAAATTAACTCTGGCGTTGTGGTTTTCGTGCCTCTCTAGCCTACATCAAGGACAGCTGGAAGAATAAGAATTAACGTAAGCATGCAAGTAACCAGGAGTGTACATTTGCCAGAATTGATTTTGCATACAACAAAGGGGGAGGGTGGCGTACCATTCTTGTTGAGTTACGAAATCAATATTCGATTGTTGTTAGACAACCGTCGCCGCCCCCTATAGGAATATGTTACCTAACTATTTCCTGTCCACGTATTTTTTTATGTTACGTTGTTTTGCCTGATGTTGTGAAATACATAATCTGAACTACATACATATCTGAAGTTTTAAAATCTTTTTTTTTTGTTTTAGTTGAATATGTTATCAAGCAGGCAAAAAAGGCAATAACGATATGCCATGAATTTCAAGTATAATAAACTCACGTTGTTGTCGCTTAGCAGTAGGGAAACATGGATATTTTTGATTTCGTTGCTTTGCTTTTCGCTTAGGTCTATTTCATGTGCACAATATAGCCTTATTAAAAGGATTTTATACGATCATATCAGTTTTAGTTCTTCCATCCGTTTTGCTATCTGTTGGGCTATCCGTTCTCCATCAATGGAACTGAGCTGTCCGTTCTGCTGGAGAAGACCTAATTGATATGACTGTCTAAAAACGGATACCATTTTTTCAGAGCTATAATTTCCAGAGCTACCGAATATTCACTCTCCGTCGTGCTTAGACAAATTAGACTGTAGGTACCGGAGCACTTGGGTCCACAAACACTAGAACCATTCGGATGAGATCTATCTCCGTAATTTTTCATTGAATAGAACTTTCGGCCAATGAAATGCCCGTGCAATATACCGTCGTGTGCATTAGCCCGGACGTCTACTACAAGCATTTTGGAGCGGCTGCGTACTCCCACGACACAAGCATCAACAAGCCTCGCGAAATAAAGGTGCGTTTAGCTAGGCACCAACAAAAAGATACATACAAGTAGTGCTCCGTGCTCTATGGGTTGATCGCTAATCGTGAATAATATGCGACGATCGTGTGCCTAGCAAAACGCACCTACAAAGTCCCACAGCGATCAGCTGTGTGTACTATCTGTGTCTATTGTCTATGGAGCTGTGTTTCTCGAAACAACTGCGACTACGCTCACCAACGAGCATCGCATGGCTTGATCAGTCGCTATCGTATTTGGGCGTCGCAATCGCTGTTGTGCATGTCTGACTGAGGTGGACATTGAGCATGCCAAGAAAAACAATATATGGTTTGCCGATTGCTTGTACTTGCGCGGGGTCGGCCTTTTGAGTAGTACTTGCACTATCTTCTTCTTCCTTGCCCTTTCATACCACTCTGCGGCTTCGCGTTGCTCTGCCTGTGGTGTTGACACTTCGCCCATTTTGGCGGTATAATCTCAGCTTCCTTCTGCAGGCAGCTCGGTCTTGGATTGTATCATCGCCGAGATAGATGCGTTGTTGTTGCTTCTTCGTCTGATCGATCCATGTGTGTTTCCGTCTGCCTCGGGGTTTGGGTCCAGCAAATGGAACATCATTGATAATGCCTTCATGACTGGGTGGACGCCTTAGAACATGGCAATACCAACCCATACGACGATCTTCGAGCTTTTCAGTGATCGGTTGCTCAATAAACAAGCTGCCTCGGATGTAGGTACTTTTGATGCGATCCTTTTTGGTCACACCGGCTGACATCCGTAACATTTTCATCTCGGTCGCAGTCATTTTACTTTCGTATGTCTTATACATAGTCCAGCACTCAGACACGTACATGAGTGCGGGTCGTACGACCGTTTTGTACAACTTGCCCTTACGCTTTCGTGGCATCTTCTTGTCGCAGAAACTCCAGAGTTTTCTCGCCAATTCATCCAGCCAACACTGATGCGATGTTTGATCGTCATCGCAGGCAGCTTCCTTGTTGACCATCGAGCCCAAGTAGTTGAACCTTATACAGGACTTCAACTGCTCTCCTTTAATGTAGATATCTGGTATCAGTCTCTCTGGATCTGAGAAAGGACAGCAAAGATACTCTGCCTTTGATATGTTAATCCTCAGTCCATGATCCTCCAGTATCTTACACCACTTGGTCAGTGCAGCCTGCAAAGCAACGATGTCTTTGCTACCCAGGACAATGTCATCGGCGAAGAGAAGGGATATTTCCAGGTCGTCATAGATGAGTGTTAATAAATAGAGCATGATGATGTTGAAGAGCAAGGGACTCAAGACACTGCCTTGGTAAACTCTGACTTTAACCGGAAACTCTTCAGACTCACCAGCTGTGCATCTAACTTTAGTAGTTGCTCCATCATACATGTCTTGTATCATCTTAACATATGCCTCGGGGACCTTAACTGCTCTCAGGGCCACCCATATCAGATCACGAGGAACTCTGTCGAAGGCTTTTTCCAAATCGATGAACACAAAGTGCAAGTCCGTCCGTGCATCACGATGCTTTTCCATCGTACCACGTATGCACTGAATGGCATCGACTGTGGACCGAGCCTCCACAAAGCCTCATTGATTGTCATCCAACCGTACAATCTCTTTCAATCGATCGCAGACAACTCGCTCGCAAGTCTTCAATGTGTGAGATGTTAACTTGATTGCCCTATAGTTGTTGAGCTTGTGAGTCACCCTTGTTCTTATAAAAGGGGAGAAGGAAGCTTTTTCTGAAAGCGTTAGGCATCGGTTGCCCTCTTTTAATTTTGTTGAAAAGAACAGTGAGCCATCTAAGCCCGACATGATTCGTCTTCAACCAAAATTCCAAGGGTATTTTGTCCGGTCCGACTGCCTTTCCGCGTTTCATCTGCATCATTGCCTTTATCACCTCCTCCACTGAAAAATCAGAGATATCAGTGGGGTTTGGCTCCACAGCTTGAAAAGCTTCTCGCGAAAATTCTTCGTTCTAAAGTTCGTCAAAGTAATCACGCATTCTGCTACAGATTGCTATGTCTTCAACCAGTAGCACTCCTTATGAGTCTTCGAGGTACTTTGGCGCCTGAATCTCTCGAGCGTTTCTTCTCCTTTGGGCTGCGACCTTATAAATCCTGACATTGTCTTTAGGTTGCTCTTGCAATGACGATCTCTTATCCGCAGTCAGATCTTCTAGTTCTTGATAGAACTTCTTGGCTGCAGTCGCCTTTGCTTTAGCCACCTTTCGCTTTAATTCCTTCCGGCATTTATCATATTTCTCACGAAGTTGAACCTTCTCGGTCTCACTGCTTGTCTTGCATGTTGCCCAAGCCTTGAATGCGTTCGATTTGGCCTGCACTGCTTCATTAGTTTCATTATTCCACCACCAGGTCTCCTTATTCGTGTTGAGTGGGCCTTTTGAGACTCCCAGTGTCTTTTCAGCCTCACCTACTAATATTGCATCCAAAGCATTCCACATTTGGACTTTGCTCGTGGCATTTGGTAGTTTCGAAGCCACTCCTTGGTAATTGCACTGTACATGGCAGATAAGTCGCTGTCGTATATTCTGTCCATGTGATGATGCTATTGTTGCTTGTGCTTTTTGATAGCTTCGAGGAACACACCGCGTGCACGATCGTCGATGAACTTTCGTCGCAGAGTTATCGTCGGTGAGCTACCGCGTCGCATTGATTGCCCCGAGGAACACAGGCCTTAAGCGGCCACGAGCGACAGGGATCGTCCGTTGCCGGCGTTTTCGCGCCTCCGTTTGCTTAACTACATCTCTTCCATTGACACAAAATCAATCGGCTACGAGCGGCCAATCCGAAATTTTTTGGATCTGGCGCTCGAGTCGCGTGGCGAACGTAGCCACTTCGCTCAAATATGCTTGTAGTGAACGCATGTTTATGAAAATCCTCAACTTTGAATCTGGCGCGCATTGCCATTGGTTGACGCTTGTATCGCGGAAGCATGTTGCCGCCCAAATACGCTCCCAGTGGACGGCTGCACTAAACTTAAATCTACAGGAGAGCATGTCGATGCCAAAACCAATATCCAAATTTAATGCTAGCAGTAAATGATAGTAACTACTTCTTTCCGCGATTCTTCTAATTTTCTAATTACGAAGGACAGACATTGTACCGACATTCACAATCGATGATTTTCTTCGCTTCTCATTATCCTTGAGCTCAACTACATTTTCACATGAAATGCATGTTCAAATATGGTAGACATTAAAATTTTGAATATGATGTGTTCTTTTATTGCTTCATTATCAAATCCACTCACGACTTTATTAATGTTTTGAATGTTCTTGATGGTTTCGCAATCGCATTTATTTTCAACGCAAAATGCTCTGTATCTTCTATGTAACGTCCCTAAAAGAAAAACGACACGACGAGCTTACGCGAGAGTTAATACTGAAACACACGTCAACCGCAACAAGTCTTGTGAGGTCAACTGCTGCTGCCCCGAGGTAAAAGCCAGTGGCTATTCACGCTTTTAAAATCAACCGATAAAAATCGGAAGAAAACATTAAAAAACAATATTCTGGTAATGAAAATCTTTTTAAACCGGATTGTATCGGAATATTACGCAAACGCAAAAGAAACGAAAGATCCGTACTAATGAGTCACTAATAAAAGAAGCTTTCATGCATAAAAAACAACATTTTAGTGATCTGTTTCACTTGATCCGATTTTTTCGGGGATTAATCAATTGAATAGAAATATGTATAATAAATGTATCATTGAATTAGCGTATCTTAAAGTCTAGTAAATTAGCAAAAAAAAAACTCTTGGATAGGGAGTCTTATCGCGCACTTCTCGCATTTAAGAGTATTTTTGGAAAACTAGGTCGATTGCACATTTGGACGATTCACTTGTTTTCACTCTGCATGCGTATTTACTTAACGAATTCATTTAATCTGCTGAGAACCTAATTGGATTTTTGATAGCATATTTTTGGGGCAATTGAGTGTTTATGTGCTAGATAGAATTCGCGACGGGGACGAGTTGGGTTTCATGCGCGATTACTGATTATGCAAGACGATTTCAAGTTTCTGTCTGTCTAGTGTTGAGTTGTTACGAAGCCCAAAGATCCAGGTTCAGATAATACATAATTATTTATGTAAAAATAGACTTAATGATTTTATGTTAATTGCCTTGACCCCTCCAGGGGCATGGGCACGTCCACATCTTTTGCATTTCTATGTCTTGTTGACGTTTCGATAGTATAACTACTTTTCGGAAGTGCAGTTGCTAGCATGCACATCCTGCTAGTGATTGATTCGTAGGAAAGAAAACAGCTGAAGATTCGTTTGGCTGCAGCATCAGACGACAATCGAAGGGGCGTCGAACTCCTTTGCCGACAGTAGCGTAGTGTGCGATACGATAAAAAAGATTATGCGAATTCTCTTCTAGTCTCAGCAGAAGAAGCCGCAACAACTTAAACGTCGTATATGGTGTCAGTAAGGAATTTACAGGTTGTTGTTGTTGTGGTAGCGATGCTTCGAATACTTCAGTTCTTCTTACATCGAACGGGTTTGGCAGCTCTTGGCCGTCGAAGAACGGGTCGCTCCGGTACCAAGAACCGGCTGCCACAGGAACGTTTACAGGTGGTCGTAACTCCTGCCAACATCCGGTGAAAGATAGTGATGGAAAGCTACTTGTCTTGGAAAATATCAAATGAGGCGGTGGAATGAACACTTCGCCGCGAGCTTGAACCCTGTAACATCGGGTGAAGTTCACTCTCATATAGATAATTTAGCTAACCATCAAAATGTGCGTATACGGTCTACTGCCCCGACTAAAGAGGAATTAGTCGCTGCAATTATTGCACTAAAACGAGGAAAGGCCGCTGGACTCGACGGTATCCCTGCCGAACTTTATCAAGCAGCGCCAAGCATAACTGCCATATTGCTGCACTCACTTGTTGATAAATACTGAGTGGAAGGAATATTTGATCATCAAACTTCCGAAGAAGGGGAGCCCTAGGCTGCTTTTACACGACGTGCACGATACACGTGATTTGACGGGAGATTTTATCGAATAAAACAGTGGCAGTGTACATTGTATAAAGATGTTCACACGGAGCTAGAAATATGGTTTCTCGTGTACATACGACACTTGCCACTGCTATTCGGTAAAGCTCGTATACATTCCAAGCACACATGATGTGCGCGACTTTGTTGTGTGGTATTCTCAAAGCCCCGAAAGCATTTTAGGCACACGCGCCATCATTTCACAACGGAGACTATTCGATAAAACAATTTATGTGGAAAATTGAATGTGGCCGTGTGAAATGCTGTTTCGATTTCGAGAAAAGCTCAGCCGAGAAAATATCGTATCGAACGGCGTGGCCTTACAGACTGTAATAATTAGAGAGGCATTTGCGTGCATCCTGCCGTTGCCAAGATAATAGCTAAAATCGTCCTGTTAAGACTAAAGGCTCACTTAGAAAGCAGAATTGATGAAGAGCAGGCATACTTTCGATCCAGATTCTCCTGTGTCGATCACATTAACACATTGCGAATCACCATCGAGCAATGCGCTGAGTGCAATTTTCATCGATTTTGAGAAGGCTTTCGATAGTGTGAACCGGGATTCTACATGGGCGGCCTTGCGCAGAAGAGGCATCCCAGGGAGGCTTGTGGTTTTTATGAAGGAAATCTATGACGGCGCGAAATGTCGCGTCCTGCATAAAGGTAAGGTGTCGTGGGACTTTAAGATTCGCAGTGGAGTTCGGCAGGGAGTGAACTCTGGCCAGGTGGAAAGGTTGAGGTTATATTGAGGAGTGAAATACCGTCACGGCTCAGACCTCGCGCCTAGCTACCGCTGCAATTAAACGATAAGGTGAACCTGTTCCGTATACGAGCCAGCAAACCTAATCTCCCAGCCCATGACTGGAGGATTGTCAAGCTGGATGAGCCTGCCTGTTGACTCCCTATCTGCGGTGTTTGTCATCAATAGTGAATCCGTGGAGCATCTTTCCAAATCGCACGGAGTAATAGCCTATAGGTTTTTAATAATGAGTGTTTACGAGAGCGATGCTAAAAGAATTCTCAGTAGAACTCCTTCAAGGACTCCAATGGAGGAGGACATGCACTCGGACGACGACCCCGCCAAAATCCCAACGCTTAGCGTACATGTGGCTGAGGACGACTGCCTGTCGCTCAAGTCTGACTATACAAACCTGGAGGACACCTCGGTGCCCGCACTTTGTCGGGGCCTGTTTCAATCTGACACGGATCTGTCTTTATGTCTCCCCCTCGGGAGGGGGAGACCAACGTTACTGGTCATTAATGGTCATATTCGTATAGATCAATCTTCGCCACTTCTGAGTTCAGCTGCTCTTCTTCTCCGTCTTGCGCAAGAGGGAGAAGACATTGATTTAGTACACGAGAGGATTGGGGTCTCCTGGCTATAACATTTCCTACGTACGGGATCAGGATAAACCCCGATCTTGTATTCTTGTAAAGAAGACCCTAAATGTATACTTGGTATCGCCCTTCAGTGACGGGGACTCTGTGGGTGTTAGCCTCGAGTTTCGGGGAGCTATACTGGCTAATCTAAGCTTACTTGCCACATGATGGAGACATCTAAACGACCATCTTGAAAAATTCTTTGGATGCAGCCAGTTCACATAAAATTGGTGTCATCCTCGGGTCTGATTGTAACGCACACCATGTGGTATGGGGCAGTTCCGACACGAATGAAAAGGGGATGAATTTTTCAGCTACTTGCTGGGCACAAACCTCCTTATCTGTAACGTTGGCTGCAAACTTACCTTTATCATCAGGAGTAGGCGGGAAGTCCTATAGACATAACTCTTGTCTCTGATGGCATTCAACATCTGATTCGAGATTGGAGGGTGTCTCAGGAGCATTCATTCTCTGATCATCGCTATCTACAATTTAGCCTGGATGAGCGACCTGTATCTAACCCAGTAATTGTGAATCGCAAAAGAACTGACTGGGGCAAGTACCGGGATTGTCTTGTGGGTAGTGCACCCCCACTACCAGGTCAACTATATAATATACCTATAGAGGAGTTGGATAAAATAGTAGAGACCCTGACAGGGGTACTAACGAAATCTACTGTTAAAGCATGTCCTGATAAGAAGCAAAGAAGTTCAATAAGGCAAAATACTCTAAGGGGAACTCGGATTGGACAATCTATAGGGGCCACCTTGCTTTATATAAAAGTGAACTGAGAAGGGCCAAACGAAGTCGTGGAGGCTTTTTGTGATGACATTGATAGTTACAGTGATGCCTCTAGACTTAGGAAGATCTTATCTACGAATCCGAACATGGACATCCACGAGCCAAGAGACCATCGAGGTCTTACTTCACTTGAACCTTCCTGGCAGCTCTTCTGTTGAATCTCTCGAAATCACTTCCACATCCAACGCGGCACCATATGATTTCGCGACAATTATCTCGAAAGAAAAGATTGTATGGGCTATAACAAGTTTTGACTCTTTAAAATCTGCCGGCCCTGATGGTACCATTCCGGCGGACCTATATATGTACATATATGCTGGACGTAGTGTACCCCTGGATTGAATCGATTTTCAAAACCTATCTAGAATTAGTATATACACCTCGTATATGGATGAAAGTTAAAGTGGTCTTCATCCCGAAAACGGGTAGCAGTTCTCACGCACGATCGAAGGACCTACGACCCATCAGCCTAGCATCATTGAAAGATCCCTAGACTCGAAAGGTGTATTCGCTGGTTGCCTTTCTGAATATCGAGGAGGCTTTCAACAATGTTAAACCTGAGGCTATCACTGATGCCCTCTCGACTCTGCTGATGCTTACATATGGTGGTCTCTACTAGACTCGGCATACCATCTGTACGCAGGCATATATAGGTAAGTAGGGTACTCCTCAAGGTCAAGTTCTCTCTCCCGTTTTGTATAATTTGGCGGTCAATAGGCTGTTTCTAATACCGCGTTCTCCAAGCTGCGGAACTCTGCTGCGTGCTGCGGAACTCTGCTGCGTGCTGCGGAACAGACTGCCTCAAAACCCTTGTTTTCCTATTTTCGAAGCTGAAAAATACCGCTGCGTGTTGCGGAACAGATTGCTTTCGAGGCAGTCAATCCCGCAAGACGTAGCGGTATCCTGCAGCCTGGAAAACAAGGCTGAAAGTAGTCTATTCTGCACGACGCAGCGGAGTTCCGCAGCTTGGAAAATAAGCTTTAGTCTGGAAGGATTGGAATGCAAAGTTATCGCTTATGCGGACGATACTCAATTGCCCTTACCCCTTGTGGGGTGCCATGTGACTCAGTTGACGTTTCGTTGTCATAAACTAGTTTCGGAGAATGTGACAAAGACAACCATTGAACTGTACTCGTGCAAGAAAGCCATAGAAATGGGGCTTACAGCCTAAAGTGGTTTACTGGCTTTATGTATCGATATTGCGTCCCATATTGATGCATGGGATTATTGTCTGGTGGACGGCACTCAGCATCGTGTCATACAGAACACTGTTGGAGAAGGCATACATTGGCATTGCAATCACGGCGCTCTAATGACAACACCGACCGCTGCCTTAGGTACATTGTTAAATTTGCTTCCCTTTGGCATTTTCGCAGAGCAGATGGCGGCGAACACGACTGTTCGCCTCCAGGATACCGGTCAATCCACTGCGTCAATCCACTGCGTCAATCCACTGCGTCAATCCACTGCGTCAATCGTAGGCCACTCGGTCGTATTTGGAAACATTGCAACATTGGCATTCCCAAAGTGACATACTACACCTCTCCGAAGTACCTGTTCGACAAGGGCTTTACAAGCCTGGTCCCGTCGAGGGGTGACAGGTCAAAGAACGCCATAATGGTATCTGATGCTATCAGATTTTTCACTGACGGCTCTAAGACTGATGAAGGGGTTGAAGCTGGGGTATACTCGGAGAAGTTGGATAATGGTTTGTCGTTTTGCCTTCCGGAATATAGTAGCGCCTTCCAGGCGGAGGTTACAGCAATTTCCGAGGCGCTAACCTGGCCTGTGCACAGTGTCATATCTACTAGGGATATCGTAATCTATACGGATAGTCAACCGGCGATTAACTCGCAAACTTCCGTCCTGGTTATGTCAAAGACGGTACTAGACGGTCGCAACCTTCTCATGCTGTTGGATTTTTTTTTTCAACATTTCTCTGTGCTGGATACCGGGCCACAGTGTTTTTTTTGGGAACTATAGAGCTAATGAACTGGCCTGGGCGGTGGTGAACCCATAGGCAACCCTTCAACCTGGCAAACTGCCATTTCTCAACTTAACGTTGAAACACTTAAGAAAGACCCTACACCGCAATTTTTAAAAGACCTTAAACTTTCAGTTTCAAAAGCTACCGCACTCTTTCCAAATGATTGGAAAAAGAGAAGGTTTACCCCTATGAACACAGAAGCCCCAAAAAACTACGGCCTCGTCAAAGTTCACAAGGGAATCCCTGTCGGCCAAATGGTTCCATATACCACAGCGCCGGCTTACCACCTGGCCAAGAAACTGAATAATAAAATTCGGGACTTATCCCAATTTTATCCTAGGCACGGAGTTAAAAACTCTATTGAGCTTACATTGAAACTAAATTCCCTGCCCTCGCAGGTGAACATTTCAAACTTGTTTCTTTTGATGTTACCAACATGTTTACGAACATACCTTCAAAAGAATGCCCAACATTGGTTGGAACGATCCTGAGCGGAGAAAATATTTGCCCTCTAGAGAAAAGGGACATTTTGAACCTCCTTGAAACCTGTCTCCAACAAATCATCTCTCCTGGCTAGAACGCACATTGCTTTTTGGTACAGATACGTGGATGATATTATAGTAGGTTTCAAAGGTACAGATGGGCAGCTTGAAAAATTTCTTAATTTCATGAACACGGTGAACACCCACATCAAATTTACCGTGGAAAAAAAGCGTTAATATGTAATACCATTAACTTCCGAGACCTAACCATTTCCTACTCAAACACACAGAATAGCGGCTTACAGATCCATAATGCACCGCGCATTCGTTATCCCAATGTCGGAATCGAATAGAGAATTAAAGTTGAACCTTATAAGAAAAATCTCTACCAATAATGGTTTCGACCACCACATGGTTAATAACTTGATAAAAATGAAGAGGAACGAAATGACGAACAACATGGCCTACCCCAGGGTGTCAGACGAGCGACATTAAAACTATCTGCCCGTGCCTCTCAGAGAAAGTAGAGAATAGGCGTGCTTTTTTGTACTGCGGTGCAGGTTAATTGGGTGCTATCCGGGTTAACTTACACACATTACACAAACAACATACCCTAGTTGTTTGTGTAATGTGTGTAAGTTAACCCGGATAGCCCTCAATTAACCTGCACCGCAGTACAAAAAAACACGCCTATTATTTTCAAAAAAGAAAAATTAGTTCCAGCGTTCCAAAGTGGTTACACACTTGGACTTTTTAACGCGAAACCCCGTACAAGAAGAAGAAACCGGGAGTATACAAACTGGAGTGTCCCGAGTTGTTAATTACCTTGACCCTTCAAGGGGCATGAGAGCGTCAACATCTCTAGCATTTCTATGCCTTGTTGACGTTACATTGCGGTGCAGTTGCTAGCATGCACCTCCTATCCGCGCCGTATTTATACCGACAAGCTCGGAGCACTATGAGAGTTCTATTAGTAGCCACAGGCAGTTTTTGATGATGCCGAGATTTGAACTCCGAGCTCTAGATTAGTATCGTAGAGCGGTGACCGAACGACCACGAGTGCCTGGCAACATATGTGAGGCAAACAGGCCGGTCAATAAAGACAAGGTTCAAGGAAAACAACAGTGTTTCTAATTTCTCAACTTTTCCGAACATCTAAAGGAAACAGGCCATAAGGTTGAAAACAACTTAAAACCCTCGATCCTACATACCTGCTCTAAAGGGAAAAAAACTAAACCTTCTTGAAGCCCTTGAAATAAACAGAGCGAACAGGACTCCGGGAGAAACACTGCTTAGTGACCATCAAGACCTCAACCATTCTCGTTTGCTAAATCTTAATCACATTGCGTCACAACATCTACACTAACGTAACATTACCTTCTATATCCTGGTCCCTAAAGTAGCATATTGACGGTGAAGATCGGGCCGTGCCATCTGGCGAAGAAAAAGGCCCCTCAACGAGCTAAGCAGCGGCCTATGCTTGCTGTAGCTCAGTTCGGGAGATTTGGGCGGGGTTTTCGCCGCTCGTTGCCCCAGTTTTTTCATAGGTCTGGGGAAAACAACACAAACAGGGGAGGTAAAAATGGGGCACGTTAAAAAAAAAACCAAATGGGGCGATAAGGATGGAATGGTTGGCGGATGGCTCGATTGCCCTCGTGCTCGCATTGGGGTCCAGGTGTAGTGGGACCCTCGGCCTCTGGTTTCGTACCACCGATAGATCCTTACTCATCAGATGCTGCTATAGATCTGCCGGTGGAAGTAGCACTACCAGGTCCATTGTAGGTGGTTCATTACATGCTGGAAAGAGCGAAACGCGTCGGGGAATAGTAGTAATAAAGTGATAAGACAAAGAATCCGTATTTTGATTCCAAATCTAAAGAATGTTGGCGTCAGTCGGCTTTATCGTTTCGGTGTCAGCTCTAGCTGGTTTGACGATTGAAAGGGGCTCAGGTTTGCTGAATCTAGTGTGTATCAGAACAGACCCAGCGGTGGCCTTTGTGTGCCTTGCTCTTATTTAGCAAGGCAGCCCGTCTAACCTAACCTCGGCAGAGGTGCATCCTCTCACCGACCTTATTCCTCATAGTGATCGGCGATGTGTTGCATACAGCCCTATCCGGACTAAACAGTAGACAGAGGAATTCAACGGACGTTAACATCTTAACTACGCTGACGACATATGCCTAGTCTTCCAAAAAAACATGGATCTGTCCGCAATGGCGTTGGATCTTGAGAGGGAGGCAAGCAAGGTTGGGCTAAAGATTAATACCAACAAGACCAAGGTTCTTAGCCCGCCATTGCGAAAAAGAAATCCGACACCTATTGTCATCAATATTAATGGGCAGCCTGTGGCGAAGGTGGACAACTTCGTCTACCTGGGCACCATTGTTGCCGAAAATGGTGGTACGGAGCAGGCAATCGCTCATCGTATTAACCACGCTAAATGCGCATGAAATGAAACCCCATTCCCAAACAAAGCCGACCAAAAGCGGCTCCTATTACCATGCAAAAGAATAGGGCGTATAATACAATAGAACGTAGAGCCAGTAGACAACCCCAACTACCGCCTATCGCTTTTTACAAGCGTAAAGAGCAACGGTGGCCTTGTTCACACGCTCCTGTATATTAGGTCTCCAACCTAACTTAGTTAGATAACTTGGGGCGACCGGTAGCGCAGTGTGTTGAGGCATCAGTCTCATGTTTGACTACCGGCGTTTCGGGTTCGAATCGCGTCCACGACGACGTTCGTGGCCATAGATGTGCAGGTGGTGCATGCTGGCAACTGCATTCTCCGTAACCAGTTTATGCCGACGAAACGTCAACTGAGCCACATGGAACAGTTGACACGCTTTGCCCCACAAGGGGTTAGGGCAATTGAGAGAACCTAACTTTAGTTTTCATCCTTATTCAAACAATAAATAATTTCGTTTTCATATTAAGATTATACCGTTAAAACTTGTTTTATAAACAATTCTCATTTGTTTTCACAAGAAGCACACGAATCCTTTCACATGCATCAAAGATCCTTCCTCCGCAAACTCTGTGTTCAATTCGTGCCAAACACGTACGCGAAGCAATCGAAGTGGATAAAATGTGAAATGTCACGAGGGGAAAATAATAAAATGGAAAATCTTAACACAACCAAAGGAAAATTAGCATCTGAGCCCGCGAAGCGCAATTGTAGAAACTTTAGAATCAATTTCAAAAGTTCCGTATGGCCATTCTCCGGCACTGAGAATGTGATTAGCATAAAATCGAAATTGATTATTGATCGACATTAGCACCCATTTTAATTTACACCTACTACTTGCGCTAGTGAAGCGACTACGGCTGTTGGTGATTGCTGGATACGGACGCACACAGAAATGGACAAAGTGTGGGTTCGAATTTAATGACTCTAGTTTACGAGCGATCAAGGTTCAGTCATTCATTTTGCGTGGAGAAGAAGAATAGCACAAAATCAAGGAAACTCTGATTCTATTTGCAAATTGTTTACCTTGGAATGACCAAGAAGACATTATGATGATGAAGATGCTCTCATTTTTAGGCTCTTGATTACAAATGAATATAACTTATTTTGCCCCGCCGAATTCGCGCATCCCATCGATTAATTATATGCGGACTTCACTTATTTCGGCGGCCATTTAATAGCTGCGGTTGGCAATAAAGCACACCGGTCCGAATGTTGTAAAAAATGATGAGCTATTAGTGTGTTGGCTTTATCGTTCATTTTGTTTTTGATCCACTCGCCTACAATGGGGTAGTTAAACCGTTAATATTATTAAGTGTGCTCCATGTGTGTACACAGTACTTTGCATTATATTGCATCAACTGGAAACCATTTTCAAGTATTTTATTCGCCGACTCTCACGAGAAAGATCAAACGACGTTCAATGTGTTTTTGGATAATCGGATTTTCAGGTTAATTCAACTCGGGATTCTATTTACTTTGAAAATATAATTGTGGCCATTTGTTTTTCAATTCGTGCATAAACAGAATAAATTTAAGGCGAATAAACAAATTCAAATTCTTTGAATCAATATTTGGAAGACAATTGTTAATTTTTGTGATAAGTACTGAGAGCGAGAGAACGGGGTTGTGCCCCTATTTGCAATCGGATAATCGTGTTTGTAGTTTATATATGTGTCTTTGTAAGTTTGAATGCTCTGAACAGACGTTTGCTGCTAATTTGGACAAAAGGTCGCCGCCAGTCGAATTTGGCGGAATTGGGTCTCCGCCATACGGCTTGCAACAAAAACTTGGAAAAGTCATGACTGGAAAATCGTGCTAAGTGACTGTTTTAATCGACAGACGTCTAAATACACGTTGATGTGTGGACGCAGCAAGGCTATCGAAATATGCGCGCACACATGCGCCCCACATCCGTTTGGATGCCTTCAGAACCAGAATAGAACACCAAAAATTGAAAGTCCTGTTGTTGTTGTGGTAGCGATGCTTCGAATACTGCAGTTCTTCTTGCATCGAGGGGGTTTGGCAGCTTTTGGCCGTTGAAAAACGGGTCGTTCCGGTACGAAGAACCGGCTGCCACAGGAACGATTGAAAGTCCTCGTTCCCTATGCTACTTCTCGATGTAAGAAAAATCAGGGTAACCTTTTCTACCTTGGTAGAAGTGGTGTACGTCGCAGGAAGTGCAAAGCGAGTTAATCCAAATCAATTTAACGCCGCTAGAATGTGCTAAAAGTATATTGCGTTTATTGTGTCCTAGCTGGGATTCCCTGTAAACATCATATCATCGCAGCGCAACTGTCCGACGTTGGGCCCTGGCCACCTGAATCATCGTCCTCCAATTATCTCCATCGCGTGACCGCGTCCTCCAATTTTGGACACCCAGCAGTTGTTCGGCGTCGTCATCTTTCCAGTAGATGACGACCCTTTTCCACGTTCCTGCGGCAGCCGGTTCTTCGTACCAGAACGACCCGTTCTTCGACGGCCAAGAGCTGCCAAACCCCCTCGATGCAAGAAGAACTGTAGTATTTGAAGTATCGTTACCAAAACACAACAACAACTGAGTCTTTCCACGTTCCTGCGGCAGCCGGTTCTACGCACCGGAGCGACCCGTGTTACTTGGAACAACCTTGCCACACGACCAAGAGCTGCCACAACCCCAATGCAAGAAGGAAGATCTGTGTGTGTGTCACACAATTTGACTGTCCATTTTTTCTGGAAATTGGGAGTAACACATGTCGGCGCTATTGCTCTCAATACTTCTTCAACGCGCCGGAATCGAGCTCAACCCAGGTCCAAATCCAGGCGCTTGGATCTGCCGCGTCTGTAACAGAACGCTGCGTCCCAATGCTACCACAGTAAGATGTACATGCTGCAACAACTGGTGTCACCTTAAAAACTGTTCCGGGCTGAAACACCACCGGCAATGGAATTCTTCCCTCACTGCGAATCAATGTAGATTCAGAGGACAGCAAGCATCAACGTCATCGCAAACACCTAACGTACCACTCACTACCTGTTAGTGCGAACCCAAGTTCCCAGCCCTCCCCCTCGACTCCAGTGAACCACAATACCAATAGAATTCCATTGCAACACAATCTGACACCTGCACCAACTGTTGCGAATTTCAACACCGTATCAATTGTGCAACTTAACTGCAATGGGTTACAGCGGAAAATTGCAGAATTATCGGACTTCATGAATAGACACCGCGTCATGATTGGAGCTATACAGGAGACGAAGCTTAACACCAATTCGTCCCTCAGCTCCTATGGCAATTACAACATCATTAGAAAGGATAGAGTGCCCAGTGCTGGTGGTGGAATTGCATTTCTAATCCATCATTCAGTACCATATCGTGAAATCGACGTCACAGTCGCCGAAAACATCTTGGAGGCACAGGCCATTGTCATTCAGTAGGGTAATATCGATATTAAAATCTACAATACAATGTATATATTCCACCTGTACCCAGTTGTCCCTCGGGATACAGTGTCAGTATCACACCACTGCTAGCTGTCCAATACCGTCTCCTACTTGGTGACTTCAACGCCCATCACGAACTATGGCACTCTAACCTCGACAACGATGCCAGAGGGGTTGCCATAGCCGAACAACTTGACGCATCAGACTTCTGTCTACAAATGAATGAATGTCCAGACCTGCCAAAATGCAGCTCTTAGAACTGTCACAGGCTGCCTACTGATGTCGTCGCAGGACCACCTTCACCGAGAAACCAGAATGATGCCCCTAAGAAGCCACAAAACACTTCTAACGAAGCAGTATCTGATTGGCTGTTATCGGAGAGACCATCCTAACTCTAACCTTATGGATAGAAGTCCACCGCCACGTCATGTAATACGTAATATGAGGGAGCGCGAGTGGGAGATCCAAAGGTTTAAAAGAGTTCCCTTCGATAACGCTAGCTACAGATCGATCGTACAGCTCATGGCTGTACCGGATGCGCCATCTATTTCGGTCGCAAACTGCTTCGATAATTCGCCGAAGGACCTTACGTTCAAATGTGTTTATCATGTTTTCGGAGGCTTGAGTAAGGGTCCAGGTTCCGTGACCATAGCATAGCACCGGTCGTATGATGGTTTTGTGTGTGCGGAGCTTAGTATTTCTGTGCGCATGCTTCGATTTCATTATTGGGAGGACCGAGAAGAAAGTCTTATTGAGTGCATTTCGCTACGGAGCGCTCCGTAGCGCTACAACCCCTCCCGGTTGTGATTGCAACCGCTCCTTCCATCCGCTCTGGAGAGGTTACTTCCCCTTGGTAGCAGAAATTTTTTACGCTCTCTGGGCATGTAGCGCTACATTTGACAATTCGCAGCTGGTATAAGCGTTGTGACGTTTGTGTACATCAAAAGCGCAAATAGAATCCCCGTCTATGTAAATTCACTGCCTTCTCGTCTTTGATTTGATATTTCATTGTTTCGTGATGTGCCAAAGAAATGTTTTACGATGGAAAATTGGCAATTGTCAAATATTTGCGGTGTCACCTGTTTGTCAGACATTTCATATGTAGCGGTTCAATCACGAAAGAAATTTTGATAGGTAGCGTCTCCTCAAATGTGTAGTGGAGGGGATATAGCGTTCCGTAGCGAAAATTTTTCACATGAATGCAGCCATTAGCTAACTGTATCCGTCGCTTGATTTCGTCAGTTTCTTTGGCGTCCTTTGACAGGTTACTGCCATGGTATATTAAGTCGTCTACGAATGCGATGCTGAGGTCCCGACGTTGACGTTCGGTTGTTCTGGCGACTTTGTTCGTGATTGCATCATTACTTTTGTTTTATCCTGGCTAATGCGCAGTCTAACTTCTTTTGCAGCCGTGTCAAGATTATTTAGAAGTTTTTCTGCGTCGGGAAGGTTTCGGAACATGATGTCGTCATCGCCATCGTACGTTATCAACTGCTTCAGTCTAGTACGTGTTTCAAAGAGATCAGTCAGCCTGTGAGACGGAGTTGATCATCTTTGCTAATCGTACTAATTTTGCTGGTATACCAACTTGCAGCATGATGTTGTAGAGTACTCCACAATCGATACTGTCCTATGCTTACTTAAAGTCGACAAAGATTTGGTACACGTCAATATTGTATTTCCAGTACTTTTCCAAGATCTGCTTGACCGTGAAAAACTAATCAGTTGTAGATCGGCCTGGTTTGAAACCGCCTTGATATTCGCCAATGATTCGTTCAGCGTACGGCTTTATTCCATTTTCCAGAATTTTCGTCAGTATTTTGTAGGAAGTAAGGAAGTACAGACTAGTTAGATGCCTCTGTAATCCACACACCGCAATTTATCTCCCTTTTTGTGGATGGGACCGACGGACGATGGAGAGATTCCAGCTGAACCCGGCGCTTTATTTGGTTTGAGTAACTGCAAGGCAAGATCAACTTCTTCTACTGTCGGGGGTTGTGTATTGGGGCCATGATCGATCATATAGTTTCTATATGGGGACACGGGATGTGGGATTAAGAAGCTCTTCAAAATAGGACGCCCATCGTTTGTTGTGCTACCGGTGTCGCTGATGACGTTTCCATCGTTGTCCTTACAGAGGCTAGTCTTGGGTAGATAGCCATTCTTAATCGTGTTTATTAGTGTGTACGCTAGTCTGGTGTTTCTATTAGCTAGATTATCATTAATGTGCAGCAACTGCTCCTCAAAGAAACTTCGTTTCTTAAGTCTAATTATTCTATTTGATATTCAACGTAGCTCGTCATATTTTATTCTCTTAGCTCTCTCTAGTTGGACGTTGGATACTTGTTTGTTAGCTGCGTTCCTTGCGTCAGGTGATTTTTGGCATTGTTCGTCGAATACCAGTCATTTCACGTTCACCGGGCTTTACGTATCACGACATTCTCTGCGGCCTCCTTGATAGAACTTTTTAGTTCTTCCCAAAACCCATGTAGCCTGTAAACATATTATCGGACAAAATGAGAGAGACACCCGGGCCGGATCGAAAATCGACCAAGAGTCGCTGAATTCAACGCACCCACGAGCCCAAGATATCGGAGCGTGCATCAATCGAAATCGAAAACACGGCGAGTTGGGACAAAATTGAATAGCAATATTCGTGGCCCACAAATGACAATTAACTACTCCAGTCGAAAACCGGCTTGTTGATGAATAAGCAATGATTGATCCATTGTCGGCCAGTGGGGAAGGCACTTCACAATTACATAATTTACTGTTGTAGTGACACTTTGTTAGTTCAACTTTCTGTGGTGTGGAATGAGGTGCTATTTACCCATTTTCTGATCCCTGTAATGCTCACCATTAGAATGGATTGACGCTTCCATTTAACCTGAACTTCATTCACGCAACCAGAAATTTGCCAGAGGTGCTAAAAGCTGTGCATTCGTAACTACCCATACGAAATTTAGCACCTTAAGCCCAAAAGTCTATCTGTCGTCTTGCTGAGAGACTCCAGATTTCTGCCTGAAAGCTGTCTGACTACTCTGCCCGTCACGGTCACCGAGGAGGCTATAATTACGAGCCAAAATATCGCTAGTTAGATAAATTAAAGTCAGCGTCGTTTTCTCTATTTTAATGATTTGTTCGTCAGTTCAGGCGCCATCCTTTTGTGCGATGATGGTGGGGCCAGTTGAGTCGCCGAGTGCAATTATAGCACTTCTCGGTGATATTCATCGCAAAATAGATGCATTTAGTCCTGGCAGATGGGCGGCAGTATATCGTTAGGGGCATACAGGATGCTCCCTGCTACTTACCTCCTTCTAGCTTTGCATTGATGTCATCCAGCGATGCACTGCTCGGCTGGTTGGAGACAAAAAAAAACTGGAACGGTGGAAAAGTGCTACTGCACTTGAGGGCGAAATGAGTGCCCGCTCGCGTGTCTCTGGGCTCTAGGCACTAGGCAGCCGCCGTGTAGCCCCGCAGCAAGTAGAAGCACCAGCAACAGCAGCAACTACGACGCCAACAAGGTCATCCATTGCCGTTGCTCACTCATGTTAGTCGTCGGTGTGGGGCGCTGCTGTCAAAGCTCAAGAGTTGTCGATTTTTTATTGATTAGCCACTCGGCAATTGGCAAGTGCAATCCAATATTTGCATGTTCTCCTGTTCTGCACTGCACTTTTCACTTTTTTCGTGCGTCCTTTCCGCGGATAACCGAATAACAGGGGATGGCGCTTACGACGTTGTCACTGTCACCGCAATCTCTCACTCCACTATCGCGTCGTCCCAAGGCCTTTTTCAACTCACAGTTCACACAACAAATCCGCGAACGGCTAGCGGAGCTTGAGACTTTGTTTTTTTCTTCTGGCAGGTTATCGCAAACAAAAAAAAACACAAAACGCGCTGCAGCAACTCGAGCGGAGGACTAGTTGGCTGATTGGGTAAACAATTGCCGTCTCATGATCTATCTGCCAGTTGACATTTCGATTTCTCACACGACCCAGGGCACACCTTTCACTCAAATTAACGCAATCACCGCGACCCAACGAACAGCAACAAACGATAGTGCCGTAGAGACGAGGGGCGGTCCACTATAAAGTGCAAAACACCACACGCCGATTTCACAAACTCACGGGCGAATCCACGCACCAAACGAAGTGCACGACGGTCTCTTTACGCCCGTTGCTTTGACAGTAAATTGTGCACACTGTACGTGCTTTTTTCGGACAAAGTGCGACACGAGAAAACAGCAGGAACCGCAATTAACGTATCAGACAACAGACAAGACAGGCTAGAAGAGCTCCAGCAAACAGCAATAGCGGCCATGCACGACACGATCGCTGCGACGAATGTAAACGACTGCCATGCGAAACGCACCAACACTGCGGCGCTGCTGTCAAATTCTGTGCAAAAGACCGATTCGCGACACGTTCCACAAATTGAGGTGTACGATCCACTGAACTCAGCGGACAGGTGCGCATGTTTGCAATTCGTTTCGTGGTCAGTGGGTACCAACCTCAATTTGGCTTGTTCATGGTAAAAATGAATAACATGAAATATGAAAAAATGTGGTAAATAGAAAATATGGAAAATTGGATAATGTGGAAAATGTGAAATACGGAAAATGTATAATAGCAAAATATGGAATTCGAGAAATGGAAAATTAAAAAAAAAAATATAATACAAAAATGGGATTATACGCCAGTCATATTGGCCTCGTTTATGCCGCGGAACTATCTTCGAGTATTAACTAACTCGAGCTATAAGATAAAATAATCGAGCTACTGTCCCAGTAGAAAGGCACTGCAACCATAAAAGATCTATAGTCATACAGATCATACAGTCCTGTCTAAAGCCTTGTATGAACCTGGTATAAGGCGGCTATTACACTATGAAAGTTCTTTGAAAATAGCTTTTATAAAAGATATTTGTAAAAGAACTTTTATAGTGTAATAGGCGCCTTAGAGGAGTTGCTAACAACCTGATAAAAAGTTACCTGAAAGATAGACCAATTATCACTGAGTTCCATAATGAGATAAGCGGCGAAGTAATAATGAATACATGGGCTCCTCAGGGTCCGGTTCTATTTTAGGCCCTACATTATATCTGCTTTACGTGAATAATCTAAGTCACGCAGGCCTTACCACCAAGTATGTGACTTATGCAGATGATACTCTTCTGCTTTATTCTCATTGTGGGAAAAATGAACAAGTTATCAATCGTGATATGAAAATCTATAAACAGTGGCTTCAAGGTAACAAATTAGAACTTAACACCAAAAAAACTCGTTATATGCTTTTTAAGCAAAGAAACAAGGACGATATCGAACTTTGTATCAAATTTGGAAACCAGACTATTGAGAGAGTCGACAAAATCAAATACCTAGGCCTTATTGTTGATGAAAAGCTTTCGTGGAATGATCATATCGCTCAAATTAGATCTAAACTATGCCCATTAGTTGCTTTACTGAGACGTAGAAAGTACATGAATATCCATCTTAAAAACTTGATCTTCCATGCCCACGTCATGCCTACTGTTACATATGGAATTTTTAACGGATGCCTAACATCGGCGAGAAATATTTCAGCAATCGGAAGAATGCTTAATAAAGCTGTCAAAGCGATTCATAATCTACATCCAAGAACACCTACTTCAGAAGTCTACGAATTGGCTGGTAAACTACCAATAGAAAAATTATAATCTCTGAAAAAATAAAGATTATTTGGAAGATAGTTAACAAGAAAATTAAAACGTCCATTTCCGTGTCAATGAATAGAGAAGTTTACAGCTATGGCACTCGAATTGCTGGAAATTTCAGAACACTTTAGCCAACACCAACAGAATCTTGCTAGATCCAATTAGATTATCTCTTCTGATATCTAATGCCTTACCGCAAGAACTTCAAACCCTTACATCATTTGATACTCTAAAACGAAGACTCAAACATTACTTACAGCTTAACCAAATTTAAATTTAATTTTAACTAAAGTATCAATATAATCCAAGACAATTATACTCACCAACCATGGTTTAATTAGCGCGTTTTCATTTTAATTAAAAACAATTTTTCTTTTTAAGATTAAAATACTTTTTTTGCATTCCCTTGCCTTATACCAGTGTCTCATTGTCTGGGAGGCAAAACAAGTTTTAAACTCAAATTCTATGTTTCAATGTTTTCTGTAATTGTCTTTGGCACCTATTAATTTCTTCTCTTATTAACTATGTCGGGTGGTAAATGTAGTCCGCAAAACCTATCAGTTCCACTTGTTGTATTTTGTTGATCTGCCCTAAATCGAGTATACTTGTCTCTACCCTCCCCATCCCCTTTTCCCTCCCTGGGAAATGATGATAGACGCTTTTAAAACACCTGATTCTGTGAATGATAGTGCCAAAGCCAAACTGATCCCTTATTCCCTGTAAAAAAAATTGTGCCGTAGCTCTGTAATGAACAACCTGCAATGAACCATATTATGGTCTGGTAGTGCTGCTCCCACCGGGGCGGATCGAAGCAGCACCCGATGAGTATTGATCTGTTGGTGGTACGAAACCAGAGGCCGAGGGTCCCATTACACCCGGACCCAGGTGCGACCGCATGGGCGTCTGATCCGTCCGCCAACCATTCCATCTTTATCGACTATTTTTTTTAATTCCCCATTTTTACCTCCCCTGTTTGTGTTGTCTTCCCCAGGCCTATGAATTTTTGGTAATACGTAAAGCACAGGGGCAACAAGCGGCGAAAACCCCGCCCACGTCTCCCGAACTGAGCTACAGCAAGCATAGGCCGCTGCTTAGCTCGTTGAGGGGCCTTTTTCTTCGCCAGATGGCACGGCCCGACCTTCACGGTCACTATGCTACCTTAGGCTCCGTCCCCACGGGCATCTTCGGATGCCCACCAAAACGTCCGTTACATATTTGGCGCCCAACATGGGGCCCATTTCTGGTACAGAACAGGACTAAGAAGGACCTCTTTGGGTTCCTTTTTAGTCCTTCCACCAAGCACATTAAGGCTACTTGCTCTAAGTCTTAGGACTTAGCCATTTTTACTTCACGCATTTTCCCTTCAAGTAGCTGTGCTTTCCTCTGTAGCACCCCAATCCTTCATATAGAGTAGATTGTCCTTTTAGAATCAGTTCAACAAGGTAATCCTGGTGTTGTGTTTGTCTTTTGTGGTTTAGCCACGTATTTAAGGCCTCCATAAATGCTTTGAATTGCCGGCATTTGGAGCATCTTCGGTGACCGGACAAAGCGCGGAGGAGCCCTACATACCTTTTTGTTTGCCAGGATTGTCCTTCTAAGTAACTTAAAATTTATTTACACAGTATTGCATTTTTCTATTGTTCATGTGCTCAGCAGCTTACAGAGTTTATGAGTGAATTACAGCAAGGAATGCAGTGTTGCGCCTCTGTTGGCCTCAGAACTCTTTGTAACCTGTTGATCATCTGAATAGTTGGGAAATGTAGTATTTTTTTTTTGCTTTGCTAATTTTTCCCCTCTACAATGGTTGTCGGCTGACTCCGGTACCCAGCTCGCTCCTGTTTTGTTTTTGTTTTTTCTAGCAGCACACTTTGTCCTCAGCTTCTTCTTCTTGGCAGGCCTCCAAGTAGAAGCTGTCCTGTAATGAAATGAACCACCTGCAATGAACCATATTATGGTCTGGTAGTGCTGCTCCCACCGGCAGATCGAAGCAGCACCTGATGAGTATTGATCTGTTGGTGGTACGAAACCAGAGGCCGAGGGTCCCATTACACCCGGACCCAGGTGCGACCGCATGGGCGGCTGATCCGTCCGCCAACCATTCCATCTTTATCGACTATTTTTTTTTAATTCCCCATTTCTACCTCCTCTGTTAGTGTTGTCTTCCCCAGGCCTATGAATTTTTGTTAATACGTAAAGGACAGGGGCAACGACCGGCGGAAACCCCGCCCACATCTCCCGAACTGAGCTACAGCAAGCATAGGCCGCTGCTTAGCTCGTTGAGGGGCCTTTTTCTTCGCCAGATGGCACGGCCCGACCTTCACGGTCACTATGCTACCTTAGGCTCCGTCCCCACGGGCATCTTCGGATGCCCACCAAAACGTCCGTTACAGCCCATTAATCCAAAAGACCGTACACCTTTCTAATAAAGGGCAGTAAGTCTTTGGCAGGAATCGAAGTTTAACAAAAGAATAAGAAGGTAACGAAAGAAAATAGTGAATAATTCAGGTAGAATATAACAATTTAACAATATTGTATTATAGTCTTGATAATGCCCACAAAGGGCGAAACGTCGACTTACAAATAAACGAATTATACAAATACCTACGCTGGATAAGTGGCAAAAATAAAGGTATCTCAACATTTAGCAGGAATCAACCTGAAGTCTGCAGTGCTGATAGTAGCCTGTCCAAGGAATGACATCCTAAAACACGCGATGGCGGGACATTCGCACAAGATGTGTTTGGTCGTTTCCACGTCCTCCAGACAGAGACGGCATTCAATCTCGCTGGACAGACTCATCTTGTTCAAGTGATGGCCAGATAAGTACTCCACTAAGAGTCTTAGGTGGGTTCTACTCATTTGAGTAGTACCCTTGTGACTGAAGGGCATTATCAACTCCTTTGATTGACGTAGCCCTGGAAGCTTATTTGCAGTAGTGCAAACCAATATATGATCCGCAGTTTGGTCGAGGCTAGTCGAAAGCCACAGTAAGGCTCAGGTCCATGAAAACGACTGGATGATCCTTGTCAAGAGGACTTGGTTTTTGGTTGCCAACAGGTGAAGGAGTTCGTAACACTCTTTCACCAGTTTTGAAGGGACCTTATATGAGGAGAGCTCTTTTATAGCTGCTTGGTTGGCTGAGTAGATAGCAATGTGAGCGCCGCGAAGTCCAGTTTCCAAAATGACCGTGGCGCAGACCTCAATGGCGTGGATCTCAGCTTGAAAAACGCTGGGCAAGACTTCCATTGCGATCGAAATCCTGGTGTTGGGTCCAAAGACACTTGCACCAACACTCTGTTCTGTTTTAGACCCATCGGTGAACCACTTAATACATCTAGGGCCTGGACAGGGTGTGCCATGTACCCATTCAGAGCGGTCAGAGATGAGGGCTGAAAATTTTCTGCCGAAGCAAACCTCAGTGATCATGTAATCTGATCTCAAGCAGATCTGCACGTCAGGAATTTGATTCAGAATGCTCATGTGACCGCTTTCTTCACAACGCACGTCGGAAGTCAAACGAAGTCTAAGAGCATTTAGAGCGGCTGATTCTTGAATGAATATATGCAACGGAGTAAGTCCGATAATCGCCTCCAGGGCTGGCGTATGACAAGTGCGCATAGCTCCAGTGATGCCAAGGCAGGCAAGGCGTTGAAGCTTATTACACTTCAGTAAGACAGAAGATTACTGAGTTTTCGGCCACCACACAAGCGCTGAGTAGGTCACCATGGGCCGCACCAGCATGGTGTATAACCACTCAATTATCTTTGGGGTGAGCCCCATGTTTGTCCGAAGAAACTTCTGCAAGCCCACATTGTGCGTGTGGCTCTGCCAAGTACATTATCTATGTGAGTATTCCAGGTGAGTTTCGAGTCTAGAGTTAGCCCGAGACATTTAACTTCAGTGGAATAATCTAAGGTTGTGCCGCTTAACGAAATTGGATCCAGTGTTATATTTCGTTTTCGTGTGAACGGCACAACGACAGTTTTTTGTGGGTTTACATGTAAGCCCACAGCAACACATCAGTGTAGAACTATGTCAAGGGCCGACCTCATCACCTCCGTGATGGTAGATGCGAATTTGTCCCTGACTATGATAGTTAAATCATCCGCGTACCCGATAGTAAGATAACCGCACTCATTAAGCATGGAAATCAGCTCGTCTACGACAAGGGACCTCAAAAGGTGTGGTAGAGCGCCACCTTCTGGACAACTCTTTACGGCATTCACGCAAATGGATGGATGTACTGTCTAGAGTTGAGTGTATATCCCGTCCACGGAGCATGGAATCTATCCATGCAATGGTAGCGGGCGGGATGTCTCTGAGTTCCAGTGCTCAGGAAATGCACTCGTAGCCGGTATTATGCCCGGATCACATTATTCCAGTAACCAATCCAGTCCAGTAATCCAGTCCAGCGCTGGATTGCTACTGGAATAATGTGAACCGGCACTGGACAGCAATTCAATCCAGCAATCCAGTCCAGTGACTGGATTGTCGGTCTACTTTTTCATTCCAGCTCGCCCAGAAATCCTTGTCACTATAGTTACCGAATCAACAACACACTCGCCAGACTACTGGACTGGAATCATGTAGACGATATGATCCAGTCCAGCACTGGACTGGATTGCTGGACTGGATTACTGGACTGGAATAATGTGAACCGGGCATTATCGAAAACCCCCTCAATGTCAGGAAAAGCACACAAAGCGATTTTCTTATCACTGAGGGACTTTTCGATTGTACTGACAAGGTTATGCGAGGCGGTCACTGTTGACTTGCCCTTCGCGTACGCGAATTGCATACGATGTAGGGGGCTCGACAGTTCCATCTTGTGCCTGATTTGCAAATCAAGCAACTTTTCCATGGTTTTAAGGAAGAAGAAAGTAAGTCTAATCGGTCTATAGGATTTGGGCATATGTTCCGGCTTATTGCCCGCTTTGGGTATGAGCACCACATTAACCTTTCGAGCGAACTAACGACGATTCTGTTTTCCAAAAACGAAAAGAGAAAGTACATAAGGTAATGAATAAGAAATAAAAAACAGTATTATTCAATGTCCATGTTGGGAACCGGAACCGGTCCAAATACCCGGTTCTTCTGAGAACCGGACTCGGTAGAGCCGATTCTTCAAAAACCCGGAACCGCAAATCACTAATTAGAAGGCTACTTACTGCCTCTTGATACTTTCTAAACCAAAGTCACCGAAGTCACAAACAAACAACTGACAGCTTTCTTATTTAGTACCTCTCCGTATGGTCGGTATAAACACACCACGAAAAAGTACTAGCACTTAAACGAATTAGTTAAATCGACTCTAGTTCCACGGTATAAACGGGGCCATTGTACATCCAACATTGCAAAAATTAGGGAAATCTCATTTTTTTTTTATATTGTATATTGTATAGCGGCTGGTTTGGTGGGCATCCGAAGAATGCCTGTGGGGACGGGGCCTAAGGTAGCATAATGACCGTGAAGGTCGGGCCGTGCCATTTGGCGAAGAAAAGGGCCCCTCAACGAGCTAAGCGGCGGTTTATGCTTGCTGTAGCTCAGTTCGGGAGACGTGGGCGGGGTTTTCGCCGCTCGTTGTCCTTGTCCTTTACGTATTAATAAAAATTCATAGGTCTGGCGAAGATAACACAAATATTCGAGGCAAAAATGGGGAATAATAAAAAGAAATGAATTGAAATTGAAAAATTGAAATGGATGGAATGGCTGGCGGACGGCTAGGATGCCAACGCGCTCGCAATGGGGTCCGGATGTAATGGGACCCTAGGCTTCTAGTTTCGTACCACCGACAGATCATTACTCATCAGGTGCTGCCATCGATCTGCCGGTGGAAGCAGCACAACCAGACCAGAATATGGTTCATTAGAGTTGTTAGGGTCCAACTAGATACTATGAATCCAAGTTTGCAACCCTGACCCAAAAACCACGAAATTTTTCCACTTTATCCGTTTTTTTTTCCCAAAATCAAATCAAAATCACTAAAGCGACATTCTGACGAAAAAAGTCAATAGTAGCTTTTTAAAGCAAAAGTTACTGAGATACGGCTCTTCAAAATTGCGTTATTGTTTCCAAAAATTGCACATTTTAACTTTAAGCTCTTATTTTCAAGTGATTTTTAGCTATAATACCCATCGTACAAAAAACTCGTCATATAAAAAGTTTTAGTATTGTACATTCAAATACTACGCTCGCTCCGCGCTTAAGAAATTACAACCCTCAGTATCGCACAAACATGAACGCTCACTCTGGACAATCCATGGCTATTTCGAATACACAAAGAACTGTCGATTTACAACCGGAGTTCACACAACAGACTGTTGCACCCAGAGCGAGCGAAGCGAGCGTTCATGTTTGAGCGATACTGAGGGCTGTGATCCCTTAAGCGCGGAGCGAGCATAACGAGGGGAACCCCACACCAGGGACTGTTGATTCACAACCCGCAGTATCGCACAAAGTGTGCATGGACAATTCCGGTTTGAAACGAGCTGAGCCCAGCTCGCCCCTTAAAATCAATTTTGTATGTACAATGTACGTACTATGTATTTTATATATTGTACTACGATGTGTATTTGAAAAATCATACAATGCACAATTCTATAAACATTTTCAATGTTAAAACCTGAAGACTGGGTCAGGCAATGAACGAGTCTTTTTTAATGGAATCTCAGGTATTTGAATATCAGGTATTGAAAAGAGCAAGTACTGAAAACATCTGACATCTCGGCGCATACACGCTACCCTAGGTACATCGTCGGTGTGTAGGGATGTCTGTAGAGGAACCCCGCAAGGGGGAATACTGTCTCCACTTCTTTGGAATGTAGGGATCAACAGACTGCTTCTAAAACTGGAAGAGGTTGGGTGCAAAGTTATTGCGTATGCAGATGACGTTGCCATCGCTGTCACAGGTAAGTTTCCTGATGTCCTTAGCGGGTTACTGCAGAATACCCTTTCTATTTTAACAGAGTGGGCTAACCTCTGCGGCGTCGGAATTAACCCGGTTAAGACGGAGCTTGTGCTCTTCACTAGAAGACGCGCGATTCCTCCTATTGAACCTCCTACACTGGAGGGTATTAAACTGGTCTTCACCGACAAAGCTAAGTTCCTTGGTCTCATTTTTGACAGGAAACTAAGGTGGAAGCCTAACATTGAAGAGCGGGCCAAGAAAGCTACTGTTGCCCTCTACTCGTGCAAAAAGGCCATAGGTAAGAGCTGGGGCCTGCAACCTAAAGCTGTATATTGGATATACACAGCTGTCGTACGTCCTATACTACTGCACGGAGTTAGTGTGTGGTGGACGGCACTCCGAGTAGCGGCCTACTGTAACCTACTGAATAAGGTACAAAGGCTAGCGGCGCTGGCTATAACGGGGGCCTTTAGAACAACTCCGTCAGCCGGATTGGACATGGTCCTCGGCCTGCTACCTCTGGATATTTGCGGCGAACAGCTGGCGGCTAACACGGCTTTACGCCTTCGCGAAACTGGCCAGTGGCGCACGTTGAGTTGTGGACACTCGACTATACTGGGCAACTTAGATCTCCCTGCGGAGACTGATTATACATGTGCAAAATACGTTTTTGGCCAGAACCATACCAGCTTGATTCCATCGAGGGATCTATGGGGTGTTAACACGCTCATGACCACCGACTCCATGGTCATCTACACGGATGGCTCTAGGACCGACGGTGGAGTTGGGGTTGGTATCTATTCGGAGGGATTGGGAATTAACTTGTCATTCCGTCTTCCCGACTTCTGTAGTGTCCTGCAGGCGGAGGTTTCGGCTATCCTGGAAGCTCTGACATGGTTGGGAACTCATGTTGTGACCACGAGGGACCTTACTATTTACACGGACAGTCAGGCTGCAATTCGATCACTTGAATCCGTCCTGACCACATCGAAAACCATCGCGATCTGTCGTTTAGCCCTCAGGGAGATGGGTGGTTTTTTTCAACATCACGCTCTGCTGGATACCGAGCCACTGTGGCTTCGCAGGCAACCGCGAGGCGGATGAGCTGGCTCGGGAGGGGACAACCGGAGTTATTGAGGGGGACCGTGTAAACATCAAAATGCCTGCCTCGTCGTGCAAACTTGTCATCAAGGCCACCGCAGTTGAGAGGGCGAACATGAGATGGTTAAACGGCGATACATGCCAAACAACGAAGTCGATTTGGCCGAAACTTGACCCTAGTCGATCCGCCACACTGCTTTCACTGAACAGGAAACACATTGCCTGCGTTCACATTTTGGAGCGCTTCGGTTATTCAGCAATTGAAATGCATGTAAACGGAAAAATCAGTGATTTTTCCGTTTACATGCATTCAAATTGCTGAATAACCGCAACGCTCAAAAACGTGAACGCAGGCATTGGTAGAGTCGTGGGGGTTATCACGGGGCACTGTCCTATAGGAGAGCTTGCTTGGAGGCGTCGTATTCCTCACAATGACTTTTGCAGGAGCTGTGATGACGTGGATGAGGAGGAGAGCGTTCTCCATCTTCTGTGTCATTGTCCGGCCCTGGCCGCGAGGCGGAGGAAATTTCTGGGTTCCTGGTTTTTCCGGGAGCTAAAAGATATGAGTGTAATGCAGCTCAATCGCTATATTGCTAGCACAGGCTGGTTTGCTACCTAGGTTTAAGTAGGTGACTTTGGCGGTATCACAACGGACCCAGAGGTGGTCTAAGTGTGCTATGCGGTAGCATGGCAGCCCCTTTACCTAACCTAACCTAAGTACTGAAAAGAACAGCTACTTAAATCCCGGGATCCCGGTACTGAAAAATCCGGTACTAGTACCGGTACTAAACGAATACCTGTTAGTCCCTGGATACAGCTTGTGGTACCGGTACTTAAAAATATCGATATCGGAGTATCGGTACTGAAATCTTAAGGTCGCCACACATAATCGCGCAGAACCACGACCGAACCATCAAATATCATAGAACGGTTGAGATTTTTTCCTATTGAGTTTGACGCGGTTTGATGCATGCTCGCGACCAGAATGGCTGTCGTGTGCGGCGACCTTTAGTGCTTTATATTACTACAATACTTTGTTCCTGCCACATCGGGAGTTGAATTTATACCAGAAACCATAATATCGGTCTACGGTCTGACGCCTCACCGCACTAAGCTCCCGGCCCAACACCATTAGGTTGTTATTCCCAATATTTAAGAAATCGTAAAATAAGCATTTCCCTACATAATAGAGTAATTCCTTTGAATATTCTACATGTTTCATTTCTGGTTTCCCTTCTCATGAGTCCCAATTAACGACAAACCGGTTCAAGCAAAACACTTAAAGTGTCATCACTCTCTTTTAATTGAAGCGATTGCAATGCTCTGGCCAGATTGTAGGAATCCCATATCACAAACAACACATGCAAAGGCGACCATGCATTGAAAGGATATCTCATTAGATCTCGCAACTTACCATTTCATGTTATTTTGCTCAGCGCGTCGGCCTCTTTGTTTGTGCAACGTGTTTGCATTTCATATGTAGTCACCAGGGTGAAGTACTTAAGAAATCGCAAGCCCACACCACCCCAAGAAAAAAACACCCAAAATCCTTTTTTGAAAGTGGGAATATGCATCCGTATAGGGGGATGTGCGCAGTTATGGGTACTGTTTAACACACACGCCAGTAGATATGCAGCAACGTTAGTCTTGTAGCTCAGATTCTTACCCAAAAACTTGGAAAATAAAGGCCGGAAGTTGTGTGTCTAGACTACAATATCTAGACATTTGGGTGTTAATCTGGTTTGAGCATCGCATATGGCTCGCTGAAAATATTGGGGGAATCACCTCAACGGATAATTTTGAAATCATTTGTGAAAACCTTTTCATTTCATCGTGTGATAAATAAGTTTAGTAAAATAATTGCCCAACTCCAACTACAATCTTTGAAGAAAAAATAATGAGAGCACCCATTCGCCTACGGTAATATTGCAAGGAACACAATTGAAGTGAAGTGTTCCATGTACATAGCATGTTATTGTTCACAAAGGAAAATTATGAGAGGGGATGACATCTCATGTGCTTCTATATGAACTGCGCGGGTGTTGCGCAGTGGAGGACGTGTGTCTCTCTGTTTACTTTTCATCATGCTAGTTCGTATGTGGTGGAATTACGTCCAGAATTTAGTGTATAGTAAATGGTGGTTTCATCTCCTTTTATATATCTCTGTGGATTAATTAACGTCCGATTAATAACGCTAAGCAGATATTGTTCAAGTCGCATACGTATGAGACTTGAACCTTACCTATTTTTATTGTCATAAGGTAACGCAATAAGACAATTTCAAATTCAAAGAAACGGATATTTTATAAAAAAAATTGCATTTTTTTAAGAAAGGACAAAGGACGCACTTATGATTACGTTTTTTACCAAATACGCATGTGCTCAACACCATTTAGAATGTAAGATAAAGGATTTACTACTACTACTACTACTACTACTAGAAGGTCCCATTACACATTGACCCCGATGCGAGTGCGAGGGCAAGTGAGCCGCCCGCCAACCATTCCATCATTATCGCTTCATTTCTTTTACTCTTCATTTTTACCTCCTCTGTTTGTGTTGTCTTCTCCAGGCCTATGAATTTTTATTAATACTTAAACGAGCGGCGAAAACCCCGCCCACGTGTTCCGAACTGAGCTACAGCAAGCATAGGCCGCTGCTTAGCTTGTTGAGGGGCCTGTTTCTTCGCCAGATGGCACGGCCGACCTTCAGGGTCATTATGCTACCTTAGGCTCCGTCCCCACGGGCATCGTGCCCACCAAACCGTCCATTACACGTTTTATCTATTTAACACTAGAAGGGTCAATGCCGTCAATTTGACGGCAACGCGAATTTGATCGTTAATAGTTTTTTACCTAAGTATCAGTTTGTTTTTATATTTCCTGACTTTTTCTAACTTATGGTTATATATGTTTTAAGTTGATAAAAATAAAAAAAATTTGATTCAGTATGCAAGAATTGCTCATTCATACCTATTAAGACCGACGCCGTCAATTTGACGGCATATGAAACAGATTTGAGTTATACGCACGGACATAGATATTTCAATGTATACAATACAAAAGTACTCGGTAAACATAAACTACGGTTTTGTTCCAATAACACAACTTGAGACTGCGTTATAATATGCTCAGATATGCAATGTATATAATACAGAAACACCCATAGACATAAATAACGGTTTTGTTTCAAAAATACCACTTGACACTACGTGAAATTTCACCTGAGTTTTAGAAGTCCGCTGTGATCGGTCTTTTTAACTCGAGCTAGTGATCGATACAGTTGTGGCTACAAAAAAAAAATTGTTCAGAAGTACAGTGCCGTTCTAACCGCTTGAAGTTTTTTCCCCACCAAATTGTTGTTTACAAGAATTCCAAAACAAAGATTTACAACCAGGTGAGTGTTTGCAATTCTGTGAAAGTAAAGTGCCCAGAAAAGATCATTTTCGTCCTCACACTGGAGCAATTACAAATAAAAAGTGATATTTTGTGATACTTGATATTTCTTGCAGTTCCAACTGAGAATAATCTCACAATGAATTCGAACCGACGGCTGACAAGTTTAGAAATAGAGCAAGAGTTATTGCGACTTTGTTCAATAGAAGAAGATGCCTCAGGTGATGACAGTGATGAGCCTTGTGAAACTGAAGACCCGGAATTTCAGCCACAGCTAGAGCCAGAAAGCTCAACATCGGAGGATTCTGAAATGGATATTCCAACTCCAAGTGTTTCCGATCTTGAGCATAGTGTACGAAGAACTCATCCCACCAGACCTGGGCATGGCAGAAGATCAGAGCAACCAGGACGTTTATCTCATGGTGGAAGGCTGGTTAGAACATCATCATTGCCAGAAGTGGATATGAGGCAAGTAGCTAACGACGGAACTGAGTGGACATGTATTTCGAGTGCTGGTGTAGCGGGCCGTCGAAGCCGGCAAAATGTCATGAGAGAAGCTGCAGGACCTACTCCATATGCTAAACGGTATGTAGAAAATGGACAAATTGTTTCCTCGTGGCGTCTTTTTATCCACGAATACATAATACGACGCATAAAACTATGCACTGAAACGGAAGCTTGTGACAAATGTCAAAATGATTCTTGGGAAATTTCTTTGGAAGAGTTAGATGCCTTCATTGCCTTCATTTACGCAAGTGGGGCTTACAACATGAGCCACTTGGACTTAGACATTTTGTGGTCACAAGAGTGGGGTCCTCCAGTTTTCAAAAATACAATGAGTAAACATAGATTCAAGGAAATAATGAAATACTTACGGTTTGATTTGAGAAGCACACGTCATACACGTTTATCTACTGACAAATTTGCAATGATTTCTGATATTTGGAATAAATTTATAGAAAATTGCCAAATGTGTTTTATCCCTGGAGAAAATTTGACTGTTGACGAACAGTTGTTTCCATCCAAAACACGTTGTCCCTTTTTGCAATATATTGCAAATAAACCCGATAAATTTGGAATAAAGTTTTGGTTGTTAGTGGACGTCGAGACCAAAAGTTTATGTGGAGGCTTTCCTTATTTACGAAAAGATGGCGAGCGCCTAAGTAATGTTCCATTACCAGAACATGTAGTTATGAAATTGATGCAACCTTACTTCAAGAAAGGGCGAAACATTACAACGGATAATTTTTTCACATCATTGAAACTGGCGGAAAAGCTAAGATCTGAGAATACGAGCATAGTTGGAACAATGCGACGAGGAAGGCGAGAAGTACCGCCAATTTGTAGAAATATATGAAACGTTTATCTTGAAATCGGAGACCAACGCAACCCTAACTGTTTATCAGGGTAAACCTGGAAAAAATGTCATTATCTTGAGTACGCTACATCAAAATATTCATATTGATACTGACTCAAAAAAGCTTCCCGAGACTGTCCAGTTTTATAACGAAACTAAAGTAGGCGTGGACATAATTGATCAAATGTCAAGAAAATACACCGTAAGAGCTGGAACTCGAAGGTAGCCAGTCCATGTCTTCTACAATATTTTAGACTTGGCTGCAATAAATTCATGCGTCTTATACCGAAAAATTACAGGTGAAATCATTTCGCGCCATAATTACATTCTTCAACTCGTGAGTGAACTTCGAGCAGAGTACGTGAAAAAAAGAAATAGTTCAGATGTCACCCAACGCTTAGATATTGGGTGGTATACATAAAGTGAGTCGAGTGGAGTAAAGCTGAGTTGACAGAATTCGACTCAATTTTCACTGTGGAGCGGAAAGTAGTTTTATGCATACAAATTTTTCACTCGATTCACCGAACATAGCAGACTCAGGAATGTCCTCAATAGACTTCACTCTTGAGTATATCCTCATTATTATGCATACCACCCAATATAACCACTACTGAAGAGCAGCCTTCCATGTCCACAACAAACAAAAGACGTCAATGTCAAATTAACGTGCATTGTAAAAAAAATCGAACCTGTGAACTTTGCACTGTTTGCCAAAAAGCTGTTTGTGGAAAATGCGTAAAGCAAGTCTACAAAAAAAATATTTGTTATAAATGTAGTTCTATGTAAGCACTGAAAATAATAAATCATTGTAATTAAAATTTATAAATTCGTTTGATTGAGAAACAGTCATATTATCTATCCGATTAACGTATGCCGTCAATTTGACGGTCGTGGTCTTTGAAGGTATGTCAACGTACGCGACCCTTCTAGTGTTAAGGTGTCGATTTGTTTATTGGTTACTGTTCGTGCTCAGTGTATGTAATTTTGATATTCTTCTTTGCGTCGGGAACATTGGTAAGTTTGGCTTACTGCTGAATTCTAATGAAATATTTTCTTGATGTATGTCATCATGACTGTATTGTTGGCAGAATTGAATAATTTCATATGTATGTAAATGAATTGAACGCACTTTGTTTAAGTCACTTTTGACATTTGTTCCTTTCCTTCTTCTGTTTCTTAACTTCGCCCTGTCAACATTGCCATCTTTGTGCTTGTGTAGAAATATCGTTGATTATTAAAGAAATCTGGAGTACGCTGTGAATAATTCTTTTTATTTAACAAAGGTTATGGGCCCAGTATCCGGATTCAAATAATATTTCTGTTTTCTTCGGCATTATTTGGTGGATTTTTTGATATTCACTTTGCGCTAACCTCAAAATTGTTCGATGGCTGATAACATTGCGAAATATCAGATTCCGCGTCTGAACGGGTACAATTATTTCAATTGGAAATTTCGCGTCGAGATGTTATTGAAGCGTGAAAGTGTTTGGTACGCAATTGCAGAGGCTAGGACTGCAGCAAATGCGAGTGAATGGGACAGAGCGGACGAGAAGGCGCTTTCTACTATTTCGTTGCTTGTAGAGGATGACCAGATTCACCACATCAGGAACACAACAAAAGCCAAGGAGGCATGGGATGCCCTCAAGGACTTTCACGAACGTGATTCGCCCGGGACGAAGGTGCGTGTTCTACGCGAGATCATGCAACAGCGTGCAACAGAAGCCACAGATATGGAAGTGCATGTAAGTCGCATGAACGAGTTGTTCCAGAAATTGCTAGCGCTAGGTGAAGAATTGAAGCCAGATTTCTTCAGAAGTGCTACTTTGTTGGGTTCTTTACCGAGTAGCTACGACGGGTTAATAACGGCGCTTGAAGCTCGAGAGGAGGGTAAATTGACTCCATCTCTTGTTTGCTCAAAGATTATTGAGGAATATCGTAGGCGAAGGTATCGTGATGGACCAAACTCGGAAGAAACAACTGCTTTAAAGGTCTGCAATAATAAAGATAGCAAAGTTACTTGCTTCTTTTGTAAAAAGAAAGGACATATCCGTAATAATTGCAAAAAGTATATTGCGTGGAAGGCCAAGAAAAATGAGTCGAGTGGAAGTCCGACAGCCAACATTGTAGAGCAACGTGATTCGGATGAATTTTTATTCATGGTCGGTACGAGTGCGAACGGTTGGATATTGGATTCCGGTGCTACTTGTCACATTTGCGGTTATCGGGAAAGTTTTATCGAATTCGATGGATCACATTCTGAGAATGTATCTGTTGCGAACGGTCAGCAGGTAAAAGCGTCTGGCAAAGGTACTGTGATTGTTAATTTTCTGACCCGAGACGGCCGCGTAAATAAAATAACAATTCAAAATGTGTTATATGTTCCGCAAATCGGTGGAAATCTAATATCGGTGAAATGCTTGACAGAAAAAGGTTTCCGTGTAAATTTTAATGATATGTTCTGTGAAATTCGGTCTTCGGACAATAAACGTGAAATCGCGGTTGGTGACATTAATGACAGATTGTACCAAATGCGTGTGGCGAATCAAGCCAATTTGATAAAAAACAGCCAGAATTTGTGTGTGCATGATTGGCACCGTGTGTTGGGACATCGTGACATGAACGTTGTGCGCGGTATTCCGATGAACAATTTAGTTCATGGAATGAACTTAGTAAATTGCAAGTGCAGTTCCCAATGTGACATTTGTATAAAAGGGAAACTTAGTCGGGCACCCTTTCCAAAGAAGTCTGTGTATAAATCTAAAAGTGTCTTGGATTTAATCCACTCCGATATATGTGGACCGATGCAGACTGTTTCACCCTCGGGAAAAAGGTATATTTTAACACTTATTGATGATTTTTCTCGATATTGCACCATATACTTGCTGAAAGAGAAATCTGAAGCGTTTAATTGCTTCAGACAATTTCACCAACTTGTCAAAAACAAATTTGGAGCAAACATCAAATGTCTTCGTTCTGACCGTGGCGGAGAATATATTGACAGTCGGTTTGTTGATTATTTAAAATCGAACGGCATTAAAATTCAGCGTACTGCTCCGAATTGTCCTCAGCAAAATGGAGTTGCGGAACGTAAAAATCGCACTCTAATCGAAATGGCGCGATGTATGCTGCTGGACTCTGGACTCGAATATCGATATTGGGGTGAAGCTGTTAGTATGGCGAACATGTTACAAAATTTATTGCCATGGAAAGCGGTAATTGGAACACCATTTGAGCACTGGCATGGAAGAAAACCGAACTATTTGAATCTACGTCGCTTTGGAGCGAATTGCTATGTACGAGTTAATGATAATAATCGTCGAAAGCTTGACGTGAAAGCCGAAGCAGCCGTATTCATGGGCTTTGACTCAGAGTCGAAAGCATATAGATGTTTTGTTCCGAAGAAAGGAAAAATAGTAATTTCCAGAGACGTTAAGTTTTTAGATGACAATCGAAAGTCGAAGTCGGCGTTTAACAATCCTACTAGGGAAAGCCAAGATATTGAGTCCTATATTGATTTTGACTTTGATAGCTGCGAATATGAGGCACCAAGCAGACATAACGATCAAACAGCTGATACATTGGAGTACAATTCAGGAGGAGACGTACCCTTGAATAACGAGTCGGAAGAAGAAGTAATCGTTAGACGATCTCAGCGATCTACTAAAGCGATTCCACCGAAGTACTTAATCGAAGAGATCAGCGTTGTTATTAATGGTGAGCCGTCTACGTACAATGAAGCTGTTTCTTGTCATAAAAAGGACAAATGGATCGCCGCGATGCAGGAGGAGTATGCTTCTTTAAAAGACAACAGGACCTGAGACTTGGTCGATTTACCGCCCGATAAGAACTTAGTCGGATGTAAGTGGGTATTTAAATTAAAAACAGATTCGGAAGGAAAAACTAAGAAGTATAAAGCAAGGCTCGTAGCTCAAGGCTTTAGTCAAAAGTTTGGGGTAGATTATGATCAAGTATTTGCTCCTGTTTCACGACATTCAACGCTTCGTATTCTTTTATCAGTTGCTGCAAGTCAAAACATGAATGTTCATCACTTTGACGCCAAGTGTGCTTTTCTCAACGGAGATTTATGTGAAGAGATTTACATGCGCCAGCCGCCTGGATTTGTTGTAGACGAAGCTGAAACTAAGGTATGCAAATTAAATAAATGCATTTATGGATTGAAACAATCTGCGCGCATTTGGAATTTAAAACTGCATAACATATTGGTCAACAATGGTTTGAAACAAAGTAAAGCCGATAATTGTTTGTATACATATCATGGACCTAAAGGTATTTCGTATGTTCTTATATATGTCGACGACATATTGGTTGCAACTGCTTCGAAATCATTTATGTTGCAAATTGAAAATACTTTGAAATCTCATTTTAATATTGAAAACTTAGGCGAAGTAGCAAATTATTTGGGTATGCGAGTTACGAAGCATGATGGATGTTATTTTCTTGACCAAGAAAAGTATATTTTGAACGTTGCATCGAAATTTAAGCTGGATACTTCAAAAATGTCGGATATTCCTCTCAGTCCATCGTATCACAAGGAGCAGGACGAAAATCAGTTACCCAACAATTCCAAATATAGAGCAGCAATTGGTTGCTTGCTATACATATCAACTAATACTCGTCCAGATATTTCAGCAGCGGTTTCTATTTTATCACAGAAGGTAGCGAATCCAACTCAGTGCGATTGGAATCAAGTGAAGAAGACGATTCGATACTTGCTAAGCACTTCTAATTTGCGATTGAAACTCGGTGGCGAAAAAGGTTGCGATACATTGGTAGGCTATGCGGACGCAGACTGGGCAGAGAATCGAGAAACCAGAAAATCGAACTCCGGATACATCTTTCTTATGAACGGACCAATTAGCTGGAGCTCTCGACGTCAAGATTGTGTTGCACTTTCATCGACGGAAGCAGAATTCATCGCTTTATCTGAGGCCTGTAAGGAGTCTGTGTGGCTGCTACAATTATTGAGCGATCTTAACTGGACAGGTAATCCGAAATCAACTATCTTTGAAGACAATCAAAGCGTATTAAAAATGATTTTTGATGAAAAATTGAGTAATCGTTCGAAACATATTGATACTAAAATTTATTTTGTAAAAGACTACGTAGAGAAAAACATTGTTGAAATTAAATATTGCCCAACAGATAAAATGCTTGCAGATATGTTTACTAAAGGATTAAGTAAAGTAAAATTTGAGAATTTTCGTAAGAAATGTAATTTAGTAACCATTGGCTGAATATTGTTTGTATTTTTCGTTATTCAATTAAAGTAAAGAATATTGCAATGAATTATCGAATTGAATTATGTATGATGTATGTATTATATTTACACATATTCATTAAGGAGGAGTGTTGGCAAAATTGAATAATTTCATATGTATGTAAATGAATTGAACGCACTTTGTTTTGTTTTAAGTCACTTTTGACATTTGTTCCTTTCCTTCTTCTGTTTCTTAACTCCGCCCTGTCAACATTGCCATCTTTGTGCTTGTGTAGAAATATCGTTGATTATTAAAGAAATCTGGAGTACGCTGTGAATAATTCTTTTTATTTAACATGTATGGGATTTAGACAAAAGAATCGAAGCGCAGAGCATTTGAAAGTTCCTATCGCAGTTGTTTCGTCCGAAACTGTCCTGATTGTACTATTTTTTATATTAAGTTACATTTTGGCCACTTTTCTGCAGAAGCTAGTTGATCTTTAAACTTTTTTCCACCCATGTTTTCTCATTTGGAATGATAAAGCTGTGCTCGTACCTTCCACGTTTGACGAAATGCCAGCTAAAATGACGTTTACTTAATAATAGTTCTCTCCGCATGAGTGATCTAGTATTTTGAGACTTACAAGAGTATCATGGGAAGTAATTTTACACTAAAGTTCTTATTAGAAGAATGCAAGTTTCCCTAATTCTAGTTTAGTTAAATTCTCATCAGAATGGTGCTACGAGAGTGAATATAAGTTTTGTTCCAAGAGTTACGTTATTATGAGATATATATTGATATCATCCGAGGGAATTTTCGCCCATTCGTCCTTTAGGGCTTGTTCCAACTCTCCTAAGGTCTGAGGAGAGTTTGTACGAGTCTTGACGCGCGTTGCCCCAGCAGGGCCCATAAATGTTCAATGAGATTTGAACCAATGTCGGGCGATTTTGTGATGTCTTGTTAATTGCAGCACTTTTACTGGATATCGGGAAAGCAGGCCACTTTCCCTCAAACGATTACGCACGGTCTGTGTTGAAATAACAATTCCTGTGGCATGTCTGAAGCCATTATGTATGGAAAGTGCAAGTGACGATTTCTGAGTGCGCTTAAACGTATAAATCTGTTCACGCTGTAAGATTTTACTCTTGGTCGTCCCTGTCCTCGTCTTCTTGTGAGTTGTCCTGTCTCCTGAAACCTTTACCAAACTCTTTTGATGACAGAATGACTCACTCCAGGCCGACTGCTCACTTTCCGGAATCCATGGCCTTCTCCTATTAAGGTCACAACCCTACACATTTCAAATTCGTTGAGATGTCTTCTGGCACCTTGCCGAGGATCTTGCTACACCATACCAAATCTAATTGAAAACTACACCACGGAGCGGTAATCACTGAGGGTAGTATCAAAAACAAAGACAAAAAAAAAACATAAAAGAACTACGATTGGGGTAAACCCCAATCATGCAATACTCTAGATGAATTTGAACCTGGTTAAAGCCAATAAATAATTTTGGTTGCAATCTCGGATGCATCGTATACGTACTGAGTAAATAGGCTTAACGTATTTCATGAAATAGTGCAGTTTGTATGGGAGGGGGTAGAAGGAGGGTGAGGATTACAATAAATTTTATAATGTAGGTTACAATTATCATAAAAGTGATATATTCAAAATTTCAAAGCAATATGTTTTATAGTTTCTGAGAAAATCTGATTATTGTAAATTATCAAAAATGTGTCATTTTGTATGGGAGGGGGTAGACGGAGTAAGGGTAATCGATTACTTTTTTTGAATCTAACTGATATTGTTAATTAAGTGTTAAGTACAAAATTTCAGCCCGATGAATTGTATAGGTAATGAGTAAATTGGCTTAACGTATTTCATGAAATAGTGCAGTTTGTATGGGAGGGGGTAGAAGGAGGGTGAGGATTACAATAAGTTTTATAACATAGGTTACAATTATCATAAAAGTGATATATTCAAAATTTCAAAGCAATATGTTTTATAGTTTCTGAGAAAATCTGATTATTGTAAATTATCAAAAATGTGTCATTTTGTATGGGAGGGGGTAGACGGAGTAAGGGTAATCGATTACTTTTTTTGAATCTAACTGATATTGTTAATTAAGTGTTAAGTACAAAATTTCAGCCCGATGAATTGTATAGGTAATGAGTAAATTGGCTTAACGTATTTCATGAAATAGTGCAGTTTGTATGGGAGGGGGTAGAAGGAGGGTGAGGATTACAATAAGTTTTATAACATAGGTTACAATTATCATAAAAGTGATTTATTAAAAATTTCAAAGCAATATGTTTTATAGTTTCTGAGAAAATCTGATTATTGTAAATTTTCAAAAATGTGTCATTTTGTATGGGAGGGGGTAGAAGGGGTGGAGCGATTTAGCCCGTTCACGAACTTAGCCTTCATTTTCTGTCAAAAATAACGTGTGCAAAATTTGAACTTCATAGCTCAACGCGTTCTCGAGCTAGAGAGGTCACGGACGGACGGACGGACAGACGGACAGACGGACAGACGGACAGACGGACAGACGGACAGACGGACAGACGGACATCCGGTTTTGAGATATTCGAGTGATAATATGAACTTCTGTATCATTCATTTTTTTCTGCGAGCCTTATTTCTTAGCGTTACAAACTTTGTGGCAAACTTATAATACTCTCAGATTTCATCTAGAGTATAACAAGTAACTCTATCATGTTTAGTTCTATGTAGTCAAATTTACCGTTATGTTGAAAACTCTCTCTAATTGCCTTGACCCCTCCAGGGGCATGGGCGCGTCAACTTCTGTGGCATTTCTACGCCTTGTTGACGTTTCAATAGCATATCTACTTTTCGGAAGTGCAGTTGCTATGCACCTCCTATCCGCGCCGTCTTTATTATATACTGACAAGTTCGGAGCACTGTGAGAGTTCTATTAGTACTCACATGTTGAAAACTAACGTCTTAAAATGGGTGGGTTCAGGTCGCGCAACGTTTTAAACGCAAATGCAAACAGTTCGACTGATTTTGCTCGTGGACGGTCCGTTCCAGTTTGCGTTTAATCTACCACACATCGGCGAAATTAACCAGAAATTTTTCCTGGTTGATTTCCGTTCAATGGGGGGTAAGGGGTATTAGCGTATTTGACAGTTCTTAGTTGACGTATTGCATGTGACTGTGAGATGGTGTGGATTTTCGTTTTCGGGTTCTTGATTTGTACATGGCGTCTTATGTGCTTATTTACACCGAAGCAAACCAAATTTGTGGCGATTTTGCAGTGCTGTTCATTTTTCCTGAAACCGTCGCGAATTTAATTGAAGTTTTGTTTGAAACTCAATAGCGAATCGGCTGTCAGCTGTTTAATACATGACAACTACAAAACAAGTCGTTCGGGTAAAGAGTTTATGGTTGAGTGGAGGGAAAATCCTTATCGCAATTACAACGTTGCAAACGTGAACGCAGGCAATGTGTGTTACGTGTCGTTCTTTCTACAATAGTACTATCATTTACAGTTTTGGCTTTCTTATTCGTATTATTCAGAAGATTTCGGAATTTTTTTTTGTAAGTGGTGCTTTAATTGTTTTGCGGTGTGTATAACTCGACGGACAGACAGGACTGAAAGACATAATTTAATCGAAGGCAACTTATAGTCATGCCAGAGGCACATTTACTCAGTGATGTCCACCTAAAGAATTAATTCCATGGGGCAATATTTTTCAAAGCAACTACAACTTAAAAGTAAATAGATGTAAGTGAAATGTAATTACATGGGACGGGCCTAAAGTACCGATGAAGTGCCGTTTTTTTTGTGTTATTTTATGTTAATGCCAAAACTTAGGGGATACCCTTTAACGAAATAGCATAGCCTTGGCGGGTAAGGGAAATTGAGGTAAGGAAGTTGGGATGGGTTGAGTTGTACCAGTTGAAATTAAATGTCGGTGAACGTATAGTTTGAATTTTTGCAGGTCGTTACTGCAGGGGACATGAAACAATGGTAAACCCTTCCACATTCGGGTTGTCTGCATACTGTTGTGTGTGTACGGAGTACGTCTCTTTTACGACACACACTGTACTAAGCTCTATCATAGTCTCGAAACATTGATGACAAGTACCAACTGATTCTCAAGCCATCTGCAGTCTTCGTTGACTAGTGGAAACCCGAAGCTAGAACCTTCTCGAAACAGTTCCAGCTATAAAAGGCAGATGTCACCGGGAGCGAAATTAGTAATAGTAGAGACTCAGTCGCAGTCGGAAGTCGATATAAAGTATCCGATCGGAAGCGGAAAGGAAGATAATCGTTATCCGCCGGTAACGAATAGTTAGAGCTAGTTGGTCGTTAGTTACGCGTGTGTAGTTCGTTTATTAAATAAAGTGTGTGTGTTTCTAAATCGAAGTGTTTTCATTATTCAGCACAAGAATATCTAACGAACCCGGCTTCAGTCAGACGAAACATTACAATACGAATGAATCATGATATTTTAAAGTTCGACTGATACTAGCCTCGATGGTAAGGTGGGTACGACTGGGCTGCCGGGTATTGCGTATACGAAATACAACATTGGCAGTTAGATTGCGTATTTCATGATAGCAGAGAGCAAGTATCGATAAAAAAGGGATAGGTAACCACGTCTGTGCTGAAGTGATTCAAAGCGGGAGGTTATACCATAATCACCAATAAGTCTGAAAGCTTTCATTCTGAAATTTTATTTCAAGTTTAATTAAACTGAAGTTCGGCGTGGTAATGGAGAACCATTGTTTGGACAATTCTAAACCACAAAATTGGTAAAACATGGATAGAAAAACATCTTTAAGAAAAAAACCTCAGGTTTTAGGATTTGGGTTCCGGTTCTGAAAAATCTAAGTTGAGATTCTGTGTAGTTAAAATTTGGTATAAATTGTACCAAGTTGTTTCGGGTGATATTCTATTCCTTATTCAAATGCAAAAAGATGTGATATGACTCAAAAACAACTCTGTTGTAAAAAGCTTCCGGCCAAAGAAAAATTCATCAGCCGCAGAAAGGATTGATATGAACATAATTCCGCCAAAGTACTCATAGCTTTGCGCCTCGCTCCAGGGTATGCATATTGAACCCTGAGTAAACTAGTTAATTTCTTCTAACGCTGATTGATGGGAAGCTTTGTAAGCTTAAGTCAAAAAATATAAATTTTTAACGTGAAGTGGAATTCCATACGAATTCAAGAGTACCTGCCTATTAGTTGCATATGTGTTGGATTCCATAAGTACACGACGGGGTAATGCCGAATAACAAGCATGTAACTCATAGAATGAAACGTAATAGTCGGTTGTCATTTGTACTGTTTGCTCGCCTGGATCTGTTTACAAAGCTCCCCGCCTTATAAAAGACTGGAAATGCACTTCAGGCCAGAAGGGATCAATGAACAATAGCCCTACTCTCTGTGCAGCATAGTTCAGAGTAGAACAGCAATTTCAAGCGTTACACTTACATTACTCTGAGACGGTTGTTAGTGTAATGCGTACGATTGTCTCTACTGCACAAAAAAAAAACGCAGCTAATACTTTCTACTCCGGTCTTCGTTTTAATCAATTACATTTTCCGTTTTATTCACCGGATTTTGTTTAATTAACATAATCTTTCAAATCAACAAAATCATTCCATGTTCTTCAGATGGTTCAACTTATCTGTTTTTGTTTTAAGCAAGCTCGCCGCCAAACAGCGTTAAAAGAAATTAACTAATTTAATCAGGGTTTAATATGCATACCCTAGAGCGAGGCACAAAGCTACGAGTACTTAGGCGTAGTTATGTTCATATTGTTACATGCATGGAGTACATCACTTTTATGACACAGGCTGTACTACGCTCTATCGGAGTTTCGAACCATCTAAAGCTGATACACAAATCTTCTCGGAAAAGCTTTCGGATAAAAACAGAGCCATCTAGATTATTCTGGAATCAGAGATCAGCCATATAAAGCCAGATGTCATCAAGAACGGGAATTTCAGTTAAAGTCGGAAGCGGAAACGGAAAGTTCAGTTGTAGTCGGAAGTTAATTCGAAGTCTATCGTTGTAGAGATCCGCTTGGAAATGGGAAGGAGTGCAATCGTTATCCGCCGGTAACGGATATTTAGAGCTAGTTAACTGATAGTTACTTGTTAGCTTTTATTGCAGGGGCGCTATCATATAATTCGTTCGAATCGAATTGCTTCCAAACGAACAAAAAAGGCACCATGTAACTCGAAAACCAATTTCCCAATTTAAAAAATCATCGAGGATTCGTATCGAATACTTAATTAATTTTCAAAAAGATGTGAGCGGAAACCAACGTATTCGGAAAGCTGGCGGGGTCGAGATGAGCTACCATCATCTTATTTACTAGATCACGACGGAGTGTTTTGAGGTGTGTGGATCAATACTCTCAACCGAGGTATTTACCCCGAATGAGTACTCATCACAATAATTCAGTGCTACGCCCCGACTGAACTAGCGGATCAATCAGCTAAGGACGCCTTTTATCAACGGCGACACCTTCAACAAGGCTCCCAAAGGTGGCATAAAAATTATCACGGGGGATCTCAACGCCAAAGTTGGGTCTGACAATGTAGGCTTAGAACACCTAATGGGCAATCATGGACTAGGCAACAGGAACAAAAATGGCGAGATGTTCGTGGAGTTTTGCAACTCTCGTCAACTCGTCTATGGCGGTACCCTATTTAAGCAAAAACGCTACCACTTAACAATCTGGACCTCTCGGGATGGTTGAACAGAAAACCAGATTGACCATATAGCCGTTTCCAAGACATGGAGGAATTGCCTCTTGGACGTCAGGTGGATGCGAGGTGCTGATGTTGGCAGCGACCACCAACTTGTTATCGCAAAAATACACTTAAGGTTCATGTTCTTTGGGGGCGACCAATGCGACGATAGCTCACCGACGATAGCCCTGCGACGAAAGCTAATCGACGATCGTGCACGGGGTGTGTTTCTCGACGCGATGATTAAGTAAAAGCATGAGACGCATTTACACTCATGCCAAGCTCCCAGCGGGGAATAGTGTGTGCGCTGGCAAACGGACGAAATTCCAAATTAATTGAAACTGACACTGCGAGTATACAGCATAAAATAAGTGTATACATCGGCGAACCCCATTGCATACTTCACTAAATTTGTAAACGCATATCCAAATTCCAAATTTGTTTATTAAGTCTCTTCCATTATACAATGAATTATGTAAAGATTTGAGGAGTAAAATTGACAGTCAAAAATGTCTAATTTCTAGGTCAAGTTAACAATTTAGCTGGCCAGACTAATCATATTGTTATTCAGGATACATTTTTATATTTGATCGATATTCATCATTGCTCATTGATTTTATACTACGGAAGGCTCCGTAAACGCATATCTAAATCATAAATCATCAGAATCGTAAAATCACCGCGACATGTTTAATCTAATTTTTCTCGAAAATCGTTTATGCGCGCTTCTTAGACAAAACAGAAGTGTATTTAATTAATATATTTTTAAATGAACCCGAAACTGAAGGCGCAAAGAAAAGTATCTACAAAAGGACGGGAATGTGTTTCCCACTGCGACATAAACTTTCAGAATTTGGCCAAGTCGCGACTTCTCTGCTATGTGTACGGTATATACGACAGCGACTCGCCTTCCATATACAAAACAAGTACCCCCAAACAGTCGACCCGCGCACGCACAAGTAGTCGCCAAAACATAAATTTTTCTCCCCATGCACAACGACCAAACGACATGCACGACAGCGATTGCGACTCCCCGGCCATGTACAATCAAATTCCCGCGACCCTGCACATGCGCAAACAATAATATCATCACGTCCAGGGCATATACGACAGCGACTCACCTTCTATGTACAACGCAAGTACCCCCAAGCAGCCGACCCCGCGCACGCACAAGCTATCGTCAAAAGATACAATTTTCTCGACATGCACAACGGCCAAATCAGCCAAACGACATGCACGACAGCGGTTGCGACTCCCAAATATGATGGCGACGATATCCTACCCCCTGCGATGCGACTGATGGAACCATGCGATCCTCGCTCGCGAGCGTAATCGCAGTCGTTTGGAGGAACACAGTTCCATAGCCAATACACACAAATAGTGCTCAGAGCTGATCGCTGAGCTGGGATAACTGCGCTGTCGTCGCATGGATCGCCCCGAGGAACATGAACCTTTACGAACGGCAGCGATCCAACGCCCTCAAAGTGCACGAACCTTGCCACGTTTTAATCTGCAAAAGCTTAAAGATACATCAATAATAGCCGCCATACATTATCCGATCCGTCGTCCGATCGATCGGCCGATGGATCGCCGCAAAATATCTGCCGATCTCCACTGCACACACACTGTGCGATTTTCGTGCGATGCGATAGCGAATGACAATTCAAAAAATAGGTTATGATTCACTACCAATCCAACCTAGATTAATTTTTATTAACTGTTTGGATGTGTGTGGTGTTTTCGTATACCACATATTTGATATTTCAATTGCAGTGCCATTTAAATCATTAGAATCCTTCAAATCTCATCATTTAATAATTTGGTAATTTGACATTCACTTGCGATATTCACATACACCATCCAATCGATCGTCAACGATGGATCGCACGAAAATCGCACTAAAATATCGGCAGATCAAAATTGATCGGCCGATCGGTGCGATTTTCACAAACACAGGCCGATCCGTCGGCCGATATCGATATCGGGCGACGGATCGGCCGATCGATCGGTGTGTGTATGGCACGTTTAAAACGTGCATATTCTACCGCCTTGCACGAGAGAGCTTTTGCACCACCACATTGTGAGAATCCTACAATTGATGGATAGATGGAAAGTCGTCGAGGACTCATTTATTTCGCGTGGCGTCACATTTGCGGCTCGATTGGAGCGCGGTAGGAGACCATTCATTAGCGACTTTTCACGGTCTCTTAATCTCAGCACGCAATAGAGTTAAGGAACAGATTAACTCAGCTACTGACGGATCAACCAAAGACTACTCAGAGCTGAACACCGTTCACTACAGAAAGGCGTGCAAAGAAGCGTAAGACGGGACAAGCGAAACTACATCAACGCATTAGCGGAGACGGCAGAGGAAGCGGCTTACCGCGGTGACAGTGAAATCATTTTTAAGCATTTAAGCCATTGACTGGCAAATCTTTTGGAACAGAACATTCTGTGAAAGATAAAGATGGGTCTCTACTGGTAACCGAAGAACACCAACTGCGGAGATAGAGAAAACACTTCATTGAGGTCCTCAACAACATCTTTGGACCTTCGAATGCATCTTCTTTAGTAGCAGAAGATATTCCGCAAATAGCCAGAGTTGATACCAGCCTACCATCTAAGCTGGAAGTAACTGCGGTTATTAAATCGATGGATGCTGGTAAAGCCCCGGGATTAGATGGAATTCCGGTGGAACTTTTCAAAGCGGATGCCAATACCACTGCTGATATTCTTCTCCGCTTATCCAATAGTGTTGGAAAACCGAAACTCTCCCTAAAGAGTGGAAGAAAGGTGTCATTATTAAGATCCCGAAAAAAGGCGACCAGAAGGATTGCAATAATTGGCTTGGGATCTGTCTTCTCCTAGCAGTCTCCAAACTGATAGCAAAAATAATCTTGAACCGGATCAAACAGTTGACCGCACATTGAATGATGAACAAGCCGGCTTTCGCGAGGGCTACTCATGTAGCGACCACATCAATACCCTCCGAATTTTTATTGAACAATCCGCAGAGTGGAGATCCCCATTACATCTCATGTTCATCGATTTCGAGAAGGCGTTGGACAGCGTTGACCGGGAATACATCTGGAGGGCTTTACATAGGAAAGACATACCAGGTGAAATAATTTCCATCATCAAGGAGTCCTACCAAGGAGCCCAATGTCACTTCTTACACACATATTAAGCTATCAGATTCCTTCGAGGTACATAGCGGAGTGAGACAAGGCTGCATTTTGTCACCTATACTGTTTTTAATTGCCATATTAATGATGTACTAAGCGGCGCGCATCAAGAACACCAGAACAAAGGTATAAGATGGAAGTTGTTCAAATACCTTCAACATTTAGACTATGCTGACGATATTTGTCTTCTATTAAATAAATCGGATCAAGTAGTTCAAATGTCTGATAGTCATTGCGAAAGCCGTAATGCGCTTAAAATCAACGCTGCCAAGACTAAGTACTTGAGCTTGGATCCAGAAAGTGTAATGAACCATATTCTGGTCTGGTTGTGCTGCTCCCACCGGCAGATCAAAGCAGCACCTGATGAGTAAGGATCTGTCGGTGGTACGAAACCAAAGGCGAAGGGTCCCATTACACCTGGACCCCAATACGAGCGCGAGGGCAAGCGAGCCATCTGCCAACCATTCCATCCTTATCGCCTCATTTTTTTTATTCCCCATTTTTACCTCCCTTGTTTGTGTTGTCTTCCCCAGGCCTATGAATTTTTGTTAATACGTAAAGGACAGGGGCAACGAGCGGCGAAAACCCCGCCCACGTCTCCCGAACTGAGCTACAGCAAGCATAGGCCGCTGCTTAGCTCGTTGAGGAGCCTTTTTCTTCACCAGATGGCACAGCCCGACGTTCACAGTCAATTAAGCTACCTTAGGCTCCGCCCCCACGGGCATCTTCGGATGCCCACCAAACCGTCCGTTACAGAAGGCGAAGCGGAATTAGTGTTTCGGGGCAGGCAGTTGAGAAAGTTGACAATTTTTGCTACCTCGGAAGCGTACTTACAGAAGATGGTGGAGCGGATGCTGATGTACAGTCACGTATCAACAAGGTTCGAGCAGCTTTTTTCAGTTTAACTCCTTTCTGGCAAAACAACAACATTTCCAGACGCACCAAACTCCGGATCTTCGAAACCAACGTAAAATCAGTGCTTCTATATGGCTGTTCAATTTGGAAGGTGACCAATGATATAACAAATAGATTACAAACTTTTGTGGACCAGTGTCTACGGCGCATCCTACACATACGGTGGCCTGAGATCATTTATAACGACAACCTTCTTACTACTACTGGTCAGGACAGGATAGACACTTCCATTAAAAGGCAAAAGTGGCAATGGATAGGTCACACTCTCCAAAAAGGGCCAAACAACGTTGCTCAACAGGCCCCTCGATTGGAACCCGCAGGGAACCAACGCAAGTCACTGTGTTGGACGACCTAATAACAGAGAAGATCAGTTAAGAGAGAGGGTGCCTCAATAGGCAAGTCGTGGAGTAAGCTGAAGGCGATGGCAATGAACAGGACTAGGTGGAAAGTAGGTGTGGCTAATGCCCTATGTTCCACAACAGGAACCAGAGAGAGAGAGAATGGGTACTCATTTAACGGCTTATAGTTTGACATGTAAATCTCCTTCTATCGACAATACTACTGCCATCAGTAGGATTCGAACCAGACGCCCAGTGAATAGAAGGCGAACGTGATAACCGTTGTGTCATCCGGACCGGACTATCACATGAAACATTATCAACAACAATATATTGGACCTTCCCGTGGCGTAAAGCTGGTGCGTATGATATGTGTTCGCCGAAGATTATGTTGATGCAATCACAACTATCAAGTGGAAGGTAGTTGGGTAAGGTAAGGACTGGAGCTGGTTGAGCAGAAAATAGAAGCCATTCGGAAACAGTATAAATAAAAAACCAAAAAAGTCCGAAGCGTATATACCCTAGACTTCTACAGACCTAGTGGAGATACCAAAAGTACCAATTGGCAACGACCATATGCATTAAGAATGGGTCTCCTATATGGCCAGTTCATAGGAGAGGTTGGCACTCATTCATTAGGATCTTGACCATTCTCAAAATCAATTAACTAACTAACCCATTCTACAATATTTGTCGAATTTTTCAAGTCGCTAGCTTCATTCTATCGGAAGGTATTGCTTATTTGAAGTTTCACTTGTAGAGGAGGTAGGGGTTCCTTAGGTCGGATCTTGCTCATCATTGCCACCAACCAATTAGATCACCCTACAACCATTTAAACAAAATTTCAAGTCTCTAACTTCACTCTATCGAAAGTTATCGCTTATTTAAAGTTTCGTTTGTAGGGGAAGTAGGGGTTTCGTTGATCGGATGTTACCCAGCTTTAGTGCCAACTAACTCAATCTCACTTCGAACATTTGACCAAAATTTCAAGTCACTGGCTTCATTCCATCAAAAGTTATCGCTTATTTGAAGTTTCATATGTAGGGGAGGTGGGGGTTCCTTGGGTTGGATCTTGCCCATATTCAACACCAACTACGTAGGTCTTACTAGCAACATTCCACCAAATTTTTAACTCGGTAGTATCATTCTATCGAAAGTTATCGCTTATTTGAAGTTTCATTTGAAGGGGAGGTAGGGGTTGCTTGAGTCGGATCTTACCCATTTTCAATACCAACCAAGTAGATCCTACTAACAACATTTTGTCAAATTTTCAACTCGCTAATGTTATTCTATCGAAAGTTATCGTAATTAAAGGAATATTGAATTTTTTTAAATTTGTAGGGGAGGTAGGCGTTCCTTTGATCCGATTATACCCAACTTACTAGAACTCAAGCATCTTCTCACCCCAGGGTTACATGCCAAAAATCAGGCGTCTACGTCAATTGGTTCAAGAGTTATAGACAAAAAACCCGAAAAGTAGGGTAGTACGGGGCTCTTTGTAAGAAAATTACCGTTAGTTTTCAACTGATCGATTTTATTTTGCCAGGAGTTTATAAGATTACCCTCACGAGTAATCTACCAAAGCTAGAGCTTTTCATATTTATTTAGTCGGAAGTTACAGATACATTTAAGTATTTTACATATGTAGGGGAGGTAGGCGTTCTCTTGGCTTGATCATGCCCATTTTCAATACCATCCAACTAGATTACACTACCAACATTTGACCAAAATTTCAAGGCTCTAGCTTCATTCTATCGAAAGTTATCGTGCGAACGGACAGACAGACAGACAGACAGACAGACAGACATGGCTTAATCGAATCAGGAGGTGACCCTGATCATTTATATACATTGCTATACCTCCGGAGCCTCCTTTAAGGTGTTACATATTTCCGTCGTGACAAAAACAATATAGGGTATATTACTATTATACTAAAAGTCTAGGGTATAATTAAGGCTGCATACTGGATTTTGTAATTAAAGATTTAGCTTTTCCCCTCCCTCTCACTCATTTCGTCAAAAATCTGAAATTCCTTATAGTTTAGAAGTTATGGCCAAAAAACCGAATTAAAAAATTTTGTACAACACAAATATGTATATGAGCTTGCATCACAGAGACACGAGCGCTTCTCTGATTTGGGTGGCAGAACAAGTAAGTATATTTTTTCGATTCACTACCCATCGATGCGTCGTCGCTATAAAAGTTACACTTTAAAAATCAGGAAGGACGGGAGGCCCGACACGAGAGGAGAATCAATCGTCATTCGACAAACGCTCTTCGTAGAAAGTTTTACCTCATATTTGTGAAAAAGTGATAGTTTCCCCGGAAAACTCAATAAGAGTTAAAAACAATCTATTCCAAAACTTTTAAAAAGCCACAAAATCGCTGATTTATCAAAACAAATGAAAATAAAAGATGGGTTTCATTTTTTAAATCTCATCGCCAACCACGCGCAGGAAAAGCGATGTCCTGGGAATGGAGAGCGATGAAAGTGATGGAAATAAGTATGGCACCTAATTTTTTTTAAATGGAAAACCGGCTGTAAAACTCCACATGAACAAGGCGTGGTGGCGAAATAACGAACCCAAAGAAGTAGTGCAGGCCAAATCGAACGCATTCAAGGCTTGAACAACATGCAAGACAAGCAGTGAAGCCGAGAAGGTTCAACTTCGGGAGAAATATGATAAATGCCGGAGGGAAGTCAACCGAAAGGTGGCTCAAGCAAAGACGATTGCAGCCGAGAAGTTCTATCAGGAACTAGAAGATCTGACTGCGGATAAGAGATCGTTATTGCAAGAGAAACCTAAAGACAATGCCAGGATTTATAAGGTCGCAGCCCAAAGGAAAAGAAACGCTAGTGAGATTCAGGCGCCAAGGTACGTTGAAGGCTCACAAGGAGTGCTACTGGTTGAAGACACAGCAATCTGTAGCAGAATGCGTGAGTACTTTGACGAACTTTTGAACGAAGAATTTTCGCGAGAAGCTTTTCAAGCTGTAGAGCCAAACACCACTGATATCGCCGATTTTTCAGTGATGATAATTGGTGATGAAGGCAATGATGCAGATGAAACCCGGAAAGGCAGTCGGACCGGACAAAATACCCTTGGATACGCTGGTTGAAGATGGATCATGTCGGGCTTAGATGGCTCACTATTCTTTTCAACAAATTTAAAAGAGGGCAACCGATGCCTGACGCTTTCAGAAAAAGCTTCCTTCTCCCGTTTATAAGAACAAGGGTGACTCACACAAGCTCAACAACTATAGGGCAATCAAGTTAACATCTCACACATTGAAGACTTACGAGCGAGTTGTCTGCAATCGATTCAAAGAGATTGTACGGTTGAATGACAATCAATGCGGCTTTGTGGAGGGTCAGTACACAATCGACGATATTCAGTGCATACGTGTTACAATGGAAAAGAATCGTGATGCACGGACGGACTTGCACTTTGTCTTTGTGTTCATTGATTTGGAAAAAGCCGTCCAAAGAGTTCCTCGTGATCTGATATGGGTGGCCCTAAGAGCACTTAAGGTCCCCGAGGCATATGTCAAGATGATACAAGACATGTATGATGGGGCAATCACTAAAGTCAGATGCAAAGTTGGTGAGTTTGAAGAATTTCCGGTTAAAGTCGGAGTTCACCAAGGTAGTCCCTTGCTCTTCAACTTCATCATGCTCTATTTATTAACACTCATTTCTGACGGCCTGGAAATATCCCTTCTCTTCGCCGATGACATTGTCCTGGGTAGCAAAGACATCGTTGCTTTGCAGGCTGCACTGACCAAGTGGTGTAAGATACTGGAGGATCATGGACTGAGGATTAGCATAACAAAGACAGAGTATCTTTGCTGTCCTTTCTCAGATCCAGAGAGACCGATACCAGATATCTACATTAAAGGAGAGCAGGTGAAGTCCTGTACAAGGTTCAAGTACCTATGGGCTCAATGGTCAACAAGGAAGCTACCTGCGATGATGACATCAAACATCGCATCAGTGTCGGTTGGATGAAGTGGCGAGAAAGCTCTGGAGTTTTCTGCGACAAGAAGATGCCACGAAAGCTTAAGGGCAAGTTGCACAAAACGATCGTACGTCCCGCGCTCATTTATGCGTCTGAATGCTGAATTATGTACAAGACATATGAAAGTAAAATGACTGCGACTGAGATGAAAATGCTACGGATGTCAGCCGGTGTGACCAAAAAGGATCATATCAAAAGTACTTACATCCGAGGCAGCTTGTTTATTGAGCAACCGATCACTGAAAAGCTCGAAGATCGTCATATGAATTGGTATTGTCAAGTTCTAAGGCGTCCGCCCTGTCATGAAGGCACTATCAATGATGTTCCATTTGCTGGATCCAAACCCCGAGGCAGACGAAAACGCACGTGGATCGATCAGATGAAGACGCAAAAACAACGCATTAATCTCGGCGATGATACGATCCAAGATCGAGCTGCCTGCAGAAGGAAGCTGAGATTATACCGCCAGAATGGGCGAACTGCCAACACCACAGGCAGAGCAACGCGAAGCTGCAGAGTGGTATGAAAGGGCAAGGAAGAAGAAGAAGGAAACCCGGCTGTAAATCGACAACCACACATCGTAGATAGCTTTTTCTTGATCACAAATTGTTGATTTTAGTCTTCTTTCAATAAAAAATTTTTGCTACAAAGTGGCAGTGTCCCCGGAAAAGTAAATAAATGTTAAAAAAGGTTAGCGATTCTCTTAAAAATGCCAAAGTCGCCGGAGAAGTGGTGTCCTTGGGGTGGCGATTGTGGTGAGTGAGCAAAATATGTACTAGTTTGATGGAAGACCGCTGTAAATCGGCAGTCAAAAGTTGTAGAATTTCGGACACCACTTTTTGGGTGGGTGCATCTCCCTAGCCGGATAACGACCAAAACTTCCGACGGCACCCTGCAGTTTTCTAGTCACCTACACACCCCTGGGATTCACTAAAGGACACCCGGACTACGAATATTGCATACTCAACCCCGTCAGCTCCTAATCTATAAAGTATGCGTATGTTTTATGGAACTTGACGTTTTTTCTGCATTGTACTACAGGTGAGAAATAAGACACATACAATTTTTTAAAGGGTGTCCGGAAAATGTTTTTACTTCTAAAAAATTTCTCATCACTTTTCATCGGGTTTTTGCATACTAGTTAAGTTTGAAAAATTAAATTCAACGCACAAAAAATTGTTACCACTCATTTAAAGGCTGTTAACTGTCAGATATTAAAATTACTATAAAATGGCATTATTTATTATTATTATTATTTTGACACAATATATTTAATTATAAGCCTACATAGTATGTTTGCGAAAATTTGACAAAATACGAGAAAATGGCTATAACTATAAAATGATTTCTGATTTTTTTGCCTAGTTTCATGAAATCGAGCCAATACGCCTGAGCTGAGATTTGTTCATCCGAGTCCGAACCCACTTCAAAGTCTATTAGCACAATTTTAGAATTTTTAATATCACCAAGAAATCTATACACTTGTCCCGCACCGCGCTGTCCATTACGAAAAGAGAACCAACAAGCAAAATTCTGTCCTATTTAGTGAACACACACGAAAATTTAAGAAACCATAAAATGCGTTGTTAGGCCCCGCCCGTTACTTGTGAAGTGCAAACAAACTGAATCTTTTCTGAATGGGTTAGATACAATATTCCGGTCAAATCCCGCCGGCAACAAAATGTATCTAAGCAAGATACAATGATCGTGACTTAAATAAATAAAGAAATAAAATAAAAATAACAAATTAAATACTGGTCAGGTCGTTCAAATTGGTAATTTTCTTGAGCAAAAGAAAAAAGGATTTTTTTAGTAAAAGGCATCTCAAAATAAATCGGATAAAACACTCGCACCAAACACAGAAAAAATCACAAATTTGTCAAATTTTCGTCAGTCTTGTTGATTATCTATTAGGAAAATTGACTGGATGTAGCATAGCCGCCTTTTTCAAAATTTCATTCAGCTATGCCGACATCTTGCCAATACACCAATAGTGTTCCACACTCTCCCAGTGCAGGTGAATGTTGATTTGATCAATTATCCGTTTGGTATTAATCAGTAGTATAAAGAGCTAACTTTTAAGTTTGAAAATCTAGCACTAGACGTTTTAACCGATCGGCAGCTCGTTAACAACTAACATTTGATGTGCTATCGAAATTAACCACAATACCTGGCCAGTACAGTACAGGTGCGACATCGTCGTCTTTTCTCGACGCAAGGAACACCGATTCAAAGTATGCGGCGCACAAGTGTAAAAGTGAATTCGATGGAAGAGATACATGTATCGTCCGTCATGTGACACCAATACTCGGATAGTAGAAGTTCCGCCGCCGCACCAATAGCGCTACTTATTTTCAAAAGGCATACCATCTTATTTGTTAAATGTTCGTGATAAATTTTCTCAATATGTACGTTTATCACTTCTTGAAGCTATTCAAATGAAGAGGATTTAGAGGCGAAGAAAAAACAACGAAATTACTTTGGTAACCGCACTGCCATTGAGAGACATGGTGCCGTATTGTACGTGCCGATGGGTGTTATGACGGAACAATAAGTACTCTACTATACATGGAAGTCTGACTGAAAATATTGAGGAAACACTCATTCTAAGCAGTGCGATTATAAGCTCAAAATGGCTTACTGAGCTCCACAGCGAAAAAGGAGATCTAACTGTTTGATACACTAGTCTGGATATATCGATTGTCGATAATCCTAATAATATTAAAGTCCTATCGCACGTTTGCTCGTCAGGAGACTATTGAAAAGCGATTCAAATGGGAGAGTCCAAAATAGCTTCGTCGTGACTTCTCTCGACAGTGGAGCTGACAAGACTGAAACCGGCATACGGATGATAGTGTTACTGTGGATAAAATTTCAACGTAATCAACGTATCATTCAAACGCGAAAGGATAGAAGGATCCTTCGAAACCTCGCGATTTCCTGAAATGCTGGCGTAAAATCCATCTACGCCAAGCTTCTTACGGAAGCAAGACGGCTCCTAGACATCTTCAAGTCAGGAGACTATCGAGTGTCTGCTTGACCGCATTTTCTGTGCAGCTCGATTGATGCCTTAACTGAGGAGTCCTACACTTGTTGCTCAGCGCTATGTGATTATGCATCTATCCTTTCTTAAGAGAAGATTATGTGGGCGATCTGTAGCTTCGAATCTTTTAAATCTGCTGGGATTATTCCGGTGGGCTTGCAGCAATGTTCAGATAGAGGGTATCCTAAAGGTCTGCCTGCCTTTATGAAGGCAGCGGTGTCTTCATCATGTCCGGCGATCTCACGTGCAGGAAAGAAAAAACCAGCCTGGTGGAGTATTAGGATCTCCGAACTTAGGGCTGAGTGTAGGAGAAGTTTCAATAAGGCAGCCGTGTCTTCATCATGTCCGGCGATCTCACGTGCAGGAAAGAAAAAACCAGCCTGGTGGAGTATTAGGATCTCCGAACTTACGGCTGAGTGTAGGAGAAGTTTTAATAAGGCTAAGGCTTCAAGGCTGGAGTCGGATTGGCACTTATATAAAAAACTTCTGAACTCTTTCAAGAAAGAATTAAGAGGAGCGAAGCGCAATGCTTGGAGGAACTTTTGCGAACGTATCGAAGGATCTTGTGAGACCTCTAGATTTCGGAAAGTCCTGGCGTCAAATCCATCTATGCCAAATTTCCTACAAAAGGAAGACGGGTCCTGGACGTCCTCGAGCAGGGAAACCATTATGTGTCTACTTGACACACACTTCCCTGGTAGTTCGGCGGCAGCTCCGCTGAGGGACCCCTCCACGCGTCGCATAGGGCCATGTGATAGTGCATCCATCTTATCTCGCGAGAAGATCTTGTGGGCAATTTCCAGCTTTGAGCCTTACAAGTCGGCTGGACCCGATGGCATTATTCCTGCGGACTTGCAGCATTGTGTAGATATTATATATCCTTGGATAGAGTGTATCCTAATGGCCTGCCTGGAGCTGGTGTACGTTCCTCGCAGTTGGAGGGAAGTGCGGGTGATTTTTATCCCGAAAACGGGTAGAAGTTCACATGCGCGCCCAAACGATCTCCGACCAATAAGTCTCTCTTCAACTTTGCTGAAACTATTAGAGAGACTGTTTGACATCCATTTACGGGATACTATCCCGCCACTGCTTTTATCCACGTCGCAACATGCCTATTGGAAGGGTAAGTCGGTGGATACGGCTCTGCACTCTTTGGTCAGTCAGATTGAGAAATCCCTTGATCAAAAGGAATACACGATGGTTGTTTTCCTGGACATCGAAGGTGCTTTCAATAATATTAGACCTAGTGCGATAATTGAGGCACTCCTGGGCCTCCAGGTCGACGAGTCGCTTTGTAAACTCGTTAACATACTACTAACATCTCGGCGCATATACACTACCCTTGGTACGTCGTCAGTATGCAGGGATGTCTGTAGAGGAACCCCGCAAGGGGGTATACTGTCTCCCCTTCTCTGGAATGTAGCGATCAACGGACTGCTTCTAAAACTGGAAGAGGTCGGGTGCAAAGTTATTGCGTATGCAGATGACGTTGCCATCGCAGTCACAGGTAAATTCCCTGATGTCCTCTGCGGGCTATTGCAAAATGCCCTTTCTTTTCTAACAGAGTGGGCAAACCTCTGCGGCGTCGGAATTAACCCGCTTAAAACAGAGCTTGTGCTCTTTAGCAGAAGACGCGTGATTCCCCCTATCGAACCTCCCTCACTGGAGGGCATTCAACTGGTTTTCACCGACAAAGCTAAGTTCCTCGGTCTCATCTTTGACAGGAAACTAATGTGGAAACCCAACATCGAAGAACGAGTCAAGAAAGTTACTGTTGCCCTCTACTCGTGCAGTAAGGCCATAGGTAAGAACTGGGGTCTGCAGCCTAAAGTTGTATATTGGATATACACAGCTGTAGTACGTCCTATACTACTGTACGGAATAAGTGTATGGTGGACGGCACTCCGGGTAGCGGCCTATTGCAACCTACTAAGTAAGGTACAAAGGCTAGCGGCGCTGGCCATAACGGGGGCTTTCAAAACAACTCCGTCAGCCGGACTAGACATGGTGCTCGGCTTGCTCCCCCTGGACATTTACGGCGAACAGCTGGCGGCTAACACGGCTTTACGCCTTCGCGAAACTCGCCAGTGGCGCACGTTGAGTGGCGGGCACTCGACTATACTGGGTAACTTGGATCTCCCTGTGGAGACTGACTATACTTGTGCGAAATACATTTTCGGTCGGAACCACGCCAGCTTGATTCCGTCAAGGGATCTATGGTGTGTTAACACCCTTATGACCACCGACTCCATTGTCATCTACACGGATGGCTCTAGGGCCGACGGTGGAGTCGGAGCTGGCACCTATTCGGAAGGATTGGGAATTAACTTGTCATTCCGCCTTCCCGACTTCTGCAGTGTCCTACAGGCGGAGGTTTCTGCAATCCTGGAAGCTCTGAACTGGCTGGGAAATCATGTTGTGACCACGAGGGATGTCACTATTTACACGGATAGTCAGGCTGCAATTCGATCACTTGAATCCGTCCTGACTACATCGAAAACCATCGCGAACTGTCGTTTAATCCTCAGAATGATGGGTGGTTATTTCAACATAACGCTCTGTTGGATACCGAGCCACTGTGGTCTCGCAGGTAACTGCGTGGTGGATGAGCTGGCTCGAGTGGGGACAACCGGAGTTATTGACGGGGACCCCGCTTACCTCAAAATGCCAGCCTCATCGTGCAAACTTGCTATCAAAGCCACTGCGGTTGACAGGGCGAACATGAGATGGTCAAACGGCGTTACGTGCCAAACAACGAAGTCGATTTGGCCGAAACTCGACCCTAGCCGCTCCGCCACACTGCTTTCACTGAATAGAAATCACATTGGCAGAGTTGTGGGGGTTATTACGGGGCACTGTCCTATAGGAGAGCTTGCCTGGAGGCTTCGCATTCCTCACAATGACTACTGCCTGAGCTGTGATGACGTGGATGAGGAGCAGAGCGTTCTCCATCTCCTCTGTCATTGTCCGGCCTAGGCTGAGAGGCGGAGGAGGTTCTTGGGTTCCTGTTTTTTTTGGGAACTGGAAGACTTTAAGGAAACGAGTGCAATACAGCTCAAGCGTTACATTGCCAGCACAGGCTAGTTTTAATGCCTAGGTTTTTCATTAGGTGGATCTAGTGGCATCACAACGGACCCAGTGGTGGTCTATGTGTGCTGTGCGTTAGCATGGCAGCCCCTTTACCTAACCAAACCTAACCTAAAGGTCTGCCTGGAGTTGTCCCATGCATCTGGATGGAAGTTCGGGTTGTTTTTATCCCGAAAGCGGGTAGAAGTTCGCATGCGCGCCCAAATGTCCTCATACCCATTAGTCTATCTTCAACACTGATGAAACTGCTGGAGAGAATAATTGATGTCTATCTGCGAAACACCATTCCGTTACGCTCTTTACCTGCAACACAGCATGCTTATTGGAATGATACGGCTCTGCACTCTGTAATATTCTGGTCTGGTTGCACTGTTTCCACCGGCAGATCGATGGCAGCACCTGATGAGTAATTAAAATATCTGTTGGTGGTACGAAACCAGAGGCAATACGAGCGCGAGGGCAACTGAGCCGTCCGCCGACCATGCACTCCAGCTATTTGCGGAATATCTTCTGCTACTAATGAAAATGTATTCGAAGGTCCAAAGGTGTTGCTGAGTACCTCAATAAAGTGTTCTCTCCATCTCCGCAGTTGGTGTTCTTCGGTTACCAGTAGAGACCCATCTTTATCTTTCACAGGACGTTCTGTTGCAAAAGATTTGCCAATTAATGGCTTGATAAGCTTAATGCTAATGCGTCGATGTAATTTCGCTTGTCCCGTCTTACGCTTCTCTGCACGCCTTTCTGTAGTGAACGGTATTCAGCTATTGGCTAAGCCGTCAGTAGCTGAGTTAATCTGTTCCTTAACTCTCTTGCGTGCTGAGATTAGAGACCATGTAGAGTCGCTAATGAATGGTCTCCTACCGCGCTCCAATCGACCCGCAAATGTTAGGCCACACGAAATAAATGAGTCCTCAGCGACTTTCCATCTATCATCAATTGTACGATTCTTACAAGGTGGTAGTGCAATAGCTCTCGTAAAAAGCGGTGAAATATGCACGCCTTATTGATGGATCTTTAGGCTTTTGCACATCAAAACGTGGCAAGATTCGTGCATTTTGAGGGCGCTGGATCGCTGCAGCTCTTAAGCGTATTTTTGCGATAACAAGTTGGTGGTCGCTGCCAACATCAGCTCCTCGCTTCGACCTGACGTCCAAGAGACAATTCCTTCATGTCTTGGAAGCGGCTATATAGTCAATCTGGTTTCCTGTTCTGCCATCCGGAGAGGTCCAGGTGTTAAGTGGCAGCGTTTGTGCTTGAACAGGGTACCGCGAGTGACGAGTTGACGAGAGTTGCAAAACTCCACGAACATCTCGCAATTTTTGTTCGTGTCGCCCAGTCCATGATTAGGTGTTCTAAGTCTACATTGTCAGACCAACTGGCGTTGAGATCCCCCGTGATAATTTTTATGTCACCTTTGAGAGCCTTGTCGAAGGTGTCACCAAGCCGTTCGTAAAAGGCGTCCTTAGCTGGTTGAGCAGCTAGTTCAGTCTGAATTATTGTAATGTTTCTAACCCTCGATTTGAATCTGGCTGTGATGATACGGTCGGAGATGAGCTTCCAGTTGATTGGAGACAGGCGTGCCTCCCTAGTCAACAGAATTTCGAAGCCTGCCATTCGAGGTGACGTATCGTCTTCATTTCCAGAGTAGAGCAGTACTGTTTGTAAGCTTGATGCTAGAGTCGTTCTCGATCCAGGCCATCTTGTTTCGCTCAGTCCTAGTATATCGATGTTGTATGCGGTCATTTCCCGTTCGACTTCAGTGAGTCTCGCACTATTGCACTTGCCCCACATTGCTCGAATGTTCCAAAAACCGATCGTGGCCCGTTGTTTGTAGCCAAAAATCGTTGCCGGTGAATCTGCCCGTGGTATCCGAGGCTCGTTTAATGTTTCGAGTGTAAATTGATTTCAGGTACGCATGTTACAAGCCCGAATAATTAGTGAACAGAAATGGTGAAAACTTAAAAAAAAAAAACAAAGAAAAAAAAACTTCCAACACCTGCAAAATTTTTAATTTCCATTATTTTCACATGCATTGAGGTTCATATCCTTAGAAAATAAGTTAATAATATAAAATTAAAACCTTTTTGATTTCGGATCAAAAATGGAATCGCTATACTTCCCACAATTTGAGAATTTTAGTTACGACCTCAACGGACATCAGTGCGTAACTTTGTTATTTTTGGCTTAAATTATTCAAAAAAATTCACGAAAGTCGTTTGAAATATGAATAAAATGATGTCAAAATTTGATTGAATTTTAATTAAAAATTGTTTCCCATCCAAAAAAAAAAATCCTAAAAATCAGTGAAAACGAGCCTCCTAATGTGGTTCCCCCCCTTAAACCTTCCACGTAGGCCATCCAACTGCGTATTCTGCAATAAAAAATGTAATATAATACACATAATTGTGTACGTAACCATAGTGAAAAGCTTTTTTTTTGTCATAAACCTGTTGATAAAGATCATTCGTATTGCAACTGAAGTATGCCAAAACTAAATGAATGCTGGAAATATAAATGTACGAGTATTACAATACTATCATTGCTTTTACCGCGTTATACCTATACGCCGATAAGCTTCAATCGGGCGGAAATAGTCAAGACAAGATCAGCAAAGGTAGAGCAGAACAGCACATCAACTAACCAACCAATTGGCAACTAGGTGTTAATGAAAAAATTGAAAACAACATTGAGAAATGAACGGTTTGTTAACGAGATCAAGAATCATATATGTATGTATTAGGAATATATCTCATAACTGTCTCCAAGTTGCAGATTTCTTTTCATCACTACAAACAATTCTAGACAGTAATTTTTAGCTGAGAGGTGCTATGAAGTCGCAAAGTGGATCGACTCCCCCACTGCGATCAGTTTTTGAATGTTTTTGCAAAATTCGGTCAGCAAATCCATGACCTGTATTTGAATTAACATCTGGAAGAATCTGGGAATAAAAGAATTTAATTATATCTGTGTGTCAATTAAAATCGATATCAACTTTCTTTGTCACCGTGCTTCAGTTTTTTTTTAACAATTGGTGTTTTCAAGTCGTTAGCCCATTGCCCGAATTGACTTTTTATTTCGCGTGAACCGCTGCGTCCTGGGAGTTCAATCATACTCGTAAATACGGGTGAATATTAACACACAATAAATTGGTCGATCTGCGAGGAAAGTGCCTATAGGAGCTGTCTATACTTGCTGATATTTCTATTTTCAGATGCTTATCTCTCCGGTCAGATAATTATCCTTCGCGTTGTCATCGATTCGATCCCAGTTCCATGAATCACAATCCGTTCTCGACAGCTCGCTTATAGCATAACATACTATAGATCGCCTCAAAATTCCGATCAAGTCTTCTATTCTCTATCGTGTTAAAGTTTCTCCTTTCACCGAATATGGTGACTGTATTGTTTGCTGTGTATAGCACGGATCCATATTTAGATACTTTAAGTTATACTATTATTTTAACCTGGCAAAAAAAAAAAAAACAATTGATTTTGCCGCATACCGTAGCCGGTGGTGGCAAGACAACATAAACACCTGCGAATAATCGTCTAGTGTTCATTATACTATATACATATGTATGTGATTGAACAGTTGATGAATTGATTTGGCGGTGGCTATTAAAGAAAGGCATTGAAATACGCCTGAAAGTTTGGAAGCCAAACCTACATTTCATACAGAGTTATCCTGTCTTACTTATTATTATTTGTTGCCCCAACTCTTTAACTCTTGAATCAACTCACTTAAGCTGGGCATTCAGGGAGAGGCCATATGGTCTGCGGCCATTTGACCCTTGTCCATTGGCTTCGAGGGCAAAATTGGAGGTCATGCACGAAAGAGCGGAGTCCATCGAGCCAACAATCTGTCAGTTAACTGCCGTCATCCCGTGTTTTGACAAAATTTCGTTTGTCAGTCGATGTTTTGGTTATTATTCGTGTGTAGCATAATTGCTTTTTTGTCGGGTCAGTTTTGTCTTTCAATTTGTGTGAGTTGTAACTTAACGAAACATAAACATAACCAAATTTTTTCACAGTTTAGTTTGAGTGCCGCCCACCAGGTAGGTATTCGAGTGTTTCGGTTGCTTTGGCTTCGGGATATTGGACGAGATGAATATCGAACTTTGCTTCCGCAAACGTTAATTGGATGGAAGAGCAATCAGTTGACCCCCACATACGGTGAGTTTTGGCTTCGACCGCAGTCATTTGGCTCTGTGGCGTCGCCATGAATGTCCAGCTTTAGAAAGTATACAGGGTGGGCCATCTAGTGATTTCTTTTTAAATCATAGGTTATTTTGACAGTGAAAGCTGTTTCCCGCTCGAAATCTTGACAGAAAGTCAGTATCATAACTCCGCAGAACGAAATGAGTCGCTTTACACTTGAACAACGTTGGGAAATATTTAAAACTTATTTCCAAACTGAGTGCTGGGGTAGCCCAAACAGTGCGTTTTTTTGAAAAGAAGTTTTGGCCGAAATAAAGCACCCACTGCGCCTGCTGTCCGCAAGTTTGTGCAAAAAGTTCGTGAGACTGGCATGCTAGTGGGCAACAGGCTAGAGGCTACGTTAACAAACAAAATTACCGCATCTGGGGCTCGAAACACCCGCACGTTATTGTCGAGAAGCCAATGCATCCACAGAGAGTGACAGTTTGGTGCGGATTGTGGAGTGGTGGCATCATTGGACCATTTTTCTTTGAAAATGAGGCTGGGAACAACGTTTCGGTCAACGGTGAACGTTAGAGAGCCATGCGATCCGACTTTTTTTTACTCAAATTGAAGACATGGATTTGGACGACCTCTGGTTCATGCAGGATGGCGCGCCATGCCACACAGCCCATGCCACAATCGATCTTTTACGCACCAAATTCGGAAATTGTGTTATCAGCCGTCTTGGCGATGTCAATTGGCCGCCTCGGAGCAGCGATTTAAGCCCTTTGGACTTTTTTTTTCTGGGGAACCCTGAAGGAACGATGTTATGCCAACAATCCAGAAACGATTCAAGCACTTAAAACAAATATCATCCAAGCAATCCGTGAGCTACAGCCCGAAACCATCGACATGGTCTTGGAAAATTGGAATGACAGATTGCGCTATTGCGAAGCCAGCCGAGGCAGCTACTTGAACGAAGTTGTATTTTATCATTAATAGGACTGTTTGCTCTTACTAATGAAGCCATAATACAGGGGAAAAAATTAATTTTGTTCATTTTATTGCATTTTTAAAAAGAAACTTGTATTTGGCCAACCCTGTACATACTTGGATAGCTGACTTCCTCTATATAATTACATCCACTTCCCACACAAAGATTCCACTAGTGGGAGGTCAAGGTTGAATATTACGATAACTTCTAAAGGAACCCTTAGACGATCAAGCCGCTGGATCAAAATCTAGTGTCAATTGAATCAAGCGTGTTTGGCCGTCTAAGCGCCGGTTAGACCGTTGTGCCAAGCGTTGACGGTGATTGATAGAAAGTTTGATTGACTAAGTTTGCTTGATCAAAATTGGTCTAGACGATCAAGCACCGTCGCCATGCTTGACCGTCTAAACGATCAAGCATTGCATCAGGGGCGACCGGTAGCGCAGTGTGTTGAGGCATCAGTCTCATGTTTGACTACCGGCGTTTCGGGTTCGAGTCCCGTCCACGACGACGTTTGTAATCAACCACCTGTAACGAACCATATTATGGTCTGGTAGTGCTGCTCCCACCGGCAGATCGAAGCAGCACCTGATGAGTAGTGATCTGTTGGTGGTACGAAACCAGAGGCCTAGGGTCCCATTACACCCGGACCCAGGTGCGACCGCGTGGGCGTCTGATCCGTCCGCCAACCATTCCATCTTTATCGACTTTTTTTTATTCCCCATTTTTACCTCCCCTGTTTGTGTTGCCTTCCCCAGGCCTAGGAATTTTTGTTAATACGTAAAGGACAGGGGCAACGAGCGGCGAAAACCCCGCCCACATCTCCCGAACTGAGCTACAGCAAGCATAGGCCGCTGCTTGGCTCGTTGAGGGGCCTTTTTCTTCGCCAGATGGCATAGCCCGACCTACACGGTCATGTGCTACCTTAGGCTCCGTCCCCACGGGCATCTTCGGATGCCCACCAAACCGTACGTTACACGTTCGTGGCCATGGATGTCCAGGAGGTGCATACTGGCAACTGCATTCTCCGAAACCAGTTTATGCCGACGAAACGTCAACTGGGCCACATGGAACAGTTGAAGCGCTATGCCCCACAAGGGGTAAGGGCAATTGAGAGAGATTACATCAGTCACTCACCATGATGACTCACTCGCACTCTTTCCGAGTTGGAAACTCAACTGAGAATGAGTTTTGATCAAAAGGTTGAAGAGTGGATTGACGGTGTAGAAGGTGGATTGAAGCACCCGTGATTGACGGGACTGCAACCTTTGATCAAGCGGCTTAATCGTCTAGAGGGGCTCCTTCAAATAATCAACTATGAAGTTGGGACTAGTATGATACGAGTACTTCCAGGCAAATCGGAATTTATTTGTTGAGCTGGTTGTTATTTCTGGTTAATTAACTTGTTTGTGTCAAAATATGTTCATCGGATGAAAACCACGCTCAAATTGTACAATTACCCTCCTGAACGCTTCGTTGACGTTTCATTAGCATGAAAAAAAACCGGACGATGTATGTTGCTGGCATACACATCATCAACCACAACCACGCCCGCTTCTCGTACAAATATTGGCAGGGTTTCTAGAAAAGACTGTCCCCGTGAGTGACAGATATGTAAAAAGTTACTCATCATCTGTGGGTGTCTTGTACGGTGCCTTTGAAATGAATAAAGGTAACAAGTTTAATCACAAGGTGATTCACGCGCTCGGTGGCCGTGATCGTTCGGTCATCGGTCTACGATACTAATCTAGAGCTCGGAGATCAAATCTCGGCGCGATCAAAAACTGCCTGTGAGTACTAATAGAACTCTCACAGAGCTCCGAGCTTGTCAGTATACTATAAAGACGGCGCGGATAGGAGGTGCATGCTAGCAACTGCACTTCCGAAAAGTAGATATGCTATTGAAACGTCAACAAGGCATAGAAATGCTAGAGATGTTGACGCGCCCATGCCCCTGGAGGGGTCAAGGCAATTAGAGAGAGAATCCGTTAACCAGCGTCCAAGGAGGACGTATTTTTGCAAAGTGACTGTATTCGCTGTAGTCCGGATGGCGCAACGGTTAGCACGTTCGCCTTCTATGCACTGGGCCCCGGTTCGATCCCTACTGAATGCGGTAGTTTTCGATAAGAAAGGGGATTTACGTGTCGGACTATGAGCCCACTCAGCTGTTAAATGAGTACCCATTTATGGGGTAAATAACTCGGTTGAGCGTGTTGCTGATCACACACCTCTGCACAAGGCCGTCACGATCTAGAAAATGAGATGATGCTAACTCATTTCGAGGCCATGGTTCAAATTGGACTGTTGCGCCAGTTATTTATTTATTTATTTGACTGTATTCGCTGCGCAATAACCTACAAACCTATTTGTGCAAACTATTTTAGTTAACACTTCTCTTCTTGAAAACGTATTAGCGAATTGCCTTATACTATAGTGGAGTGATTGTGATGTAAATCAGCGCACATGGGCCAGAATCTATAATTGGTCGTTGTTTTTGTTGTAGCGATGGTCAGAGTTGCAGTATGTTTAACTCCGTTTCAAGCTCCTCGGTGTCAAGGCCAGTGAATGTAGCTGCTTCGATGGGGTTTTCCCACAACCACCGTGGGGTAAGCTGTGTGGGTGCAGCTGAGCACTTGAAAATATGGTCTACGTCATGAATGTGGTATTCCGTTGCAGGCTGGACAAATGTTTCGGAGGTTTTCATCAATATTAGTTGGGACGCTAAGCGATTTGACCTTGCAAAATAGGATAGAGAAATGCCATTTGGTATGATTGTTGGTGGTCCCCGTAAATTCATTTTAAGAGATGGAGCCATCTTGAGCCCCGCGGCAGAGCGGCTGTGCGGGCGAAAAACCGGAAATTTGAGCCCTTTTTTTAATATTCTCCTCATAATTTGTAAACGGTGCCTCGGATCAAAAAACTTAATAGGATGTAAATTGAAGAGCGTCAAATTCTACATCCAATGCATTGCTCAAAGTTGAAATTTGGTTTAGTAGTATAATCAAAATCGATAGTCGAAAAACGTTACTTTTTGACGCTTTGGAGAAAAATCACACTATATCGCTTTTCAAGCTCACATATCTCGGAAACCGATGTTGCAAATGGAAAAACTCAGTAGGGAAAAGTTGAAGATACTTCTATTTTAAGTTTAAATAGCTTAATATTTTTTAAATCGGCCCGTTTTTAGTGTTGTTGCGAGCGAAAATGCAGAAATGGTTTTTTATCGATTTGAGCCTTAACAGCTCTATCTCGATAAATATAACAGCTAAAAGCTTTGGTTTAGCCTCAATTCGTAGATACTTTAACCATGTTTATAAAAGTTTTGCTAAGTTTTTTGTTAGACTAATTTAATTAATTAAATAATTAGTTAATTAAATGATTTAATTTCCTCCGTAATTTCAAAGTTCAAGCAAGTTATATGACATTTTAGGTTGATTCCTAAAGTATTTGGTCATTTTGAGTGGATTGAAATTAACCGCAATTCCATACGACCACTATTTCAAAAAATATACACATTTTTTCAGATTGTTTTATTAGTTAAATGAGCTTTTTTGTTAAGAAAGTTGAAAATAAAAAGCTTTATGCCAGTTTTAGGTATGGTTCTTAATGTATTAGGTCATTCGGATTTGGGGCGACCGGTAGCGCAGTGTGGTGAGGCATCAGTCTCAAGTTTGACTACCGGCGTTTCGGGTTCGAATCCCGTCCACGACAACGTTCGTGGCCATGGATGTGCAGGAGGTGCATGCTGGCAACTGCATTCTCCGAAACCAGTTTATGCCAACGAAACGTCAACTGGGCCACATGGGACAGTTGACGCGCTATGCCCCACAAGGGGTTAGGGCAATTAAGTATTAGTTCGAAAGATATTTACATTTTTCCAGATTGTTTAATTTATTAAATGAGCTTTTTTGTGAAGTAAGTTAAAAACAAAAGGCTTTTATGCCAGTTTTAGGTTGATTCTTAATGTATTTGGTCATTCTAAGTAGAATAAAAACAATCGTGATTCCATACGACAATTAATTCAAAAGATATTCACATTTTTCCAGATTTTTTTATTAGTTAAATAAGCTTTATTATTAAATAAGTTGATAATAAAAAGCTTTGATGCCAGTTTTAGTCTTCTTCCTAATGTATTTGGTCATTTTGAGTCGAATGAAACTAAAGGCAATTCCATACAATCATTAGTTCAAAAGATATTCATATTTTTTCAGATTTTTATTATTAGTTAAATAAATTTTTTACTAAATAAGTTCAAAATAAAAAGTTTTTATTCCACTTCTAGGTTAATTCTTAATGTGTTCGGTCATTCTGAGTCGAATGAAATCAACCGCAATTCCGAACGATCATTAGTTCAAAAGATATTCACAATTCTCCAGATTTTGGTATTAATTAAAAAGATTTTTTTTTATTAAATAAGTTAAAAGTAAAAAGCTTTTTTTAGCAAAACTTTTATAAATAAGGTAACTTTGAGCAATGCATTGGATGTAGAATTTGATGCTCTTTAATTTACATCCTATTAAGTTTTCTGATCCGAGACACCGTTTACAAATTATGAGGAGAATATTAAAAAAAGGGCTCAAATTTCGCGGTTTTTCGCCCGCACAGCCGCTCTGCTGCGGGGTACAAGATGGCTCCATCTCTTAAAATGAATGTATGCGGACCATTAATTATAATTCCAAACGGCATTTCTCTATCATATTTTGCAAGGTGGCGTCAATTTATGTCGCTTAGCGTCCCAACTATATAGGGATAGATAAGAGTTGAGGCGTGAACACCAGTCTGATCGAAGTTGGGCAAGTGTTTTCCTGGTGGCTCTAGGAATCCTCTTCTCTTCAGGTGCTATGGGTAGTAGTAGTACTGGATTTGGTTTTAATCCCGTAATTTATGAATGCACCTCTTGTTGATGGAGTAATGCAATGGCAGATTTGTAGGCGGCGTCTTCGAAAGAATTCCTTTTATATACCTGGACATCACGTTCAAGGTCCCTCAGATCACGCCGAACATGTCTTGGTGGCGGAGTCTTGTCCAATAGATGGAAGTTAGGATGTTCCCTCCGGTAGCAGCCTACTAAATATTGCTTCGCAAGCAGCTTGTTGTGGTCCCTGATAGGCAACGTCTTTGTTTCCTGGTGTAGGTGGTCTTGGGGAGGCATCAGGAGACATCCAATTACGGTGCGGAGAGCCGCATTTTGGCAAGTCTGAATGTGCTTCCACTGTGTGTAGGTTCCGAGACCACACAGGAGCAGCATAGTTGGCCACTGTTCTTCCGACCGCTTTGTAGGTGACCAGTAGCGTTTCCTTGTCTTTTCCTCATGTGCTACCGGCCAAGGCTTTTAGAATTTTATTCCTGCCACGCATTTTGTTGCATATAGTTGTGGCATGGGCAGAGCCATGCGAAAAAAAATTTGGCGCCCGGGGCGAAAATTTAATATGGCGCCCCCATATATAAATAGGAGAATAAACGAGTAATTTGCAGCATCGCTGCAAAACCGGTTAATTATCTGGTCGCACTACCGGTAATCTCTCAGTTCAGGGGGAAATTAATTTATTTACTTTTCACCGTGTCCCATGTGTTGTAACAGACGGTTTGGTGGGCATCCGAGGATTCTCGTGGGACGGAACCTAATGTAGCATAATGACCGTGAAGGTCGCGACATGCCATCTAGCGAAGAAAAACGCCCCTCAACGAGCTAGGCAGCGGCCTAGTTTGCTTCAGCTCAGTTCGGGAGACGTGAGTGGGGCTGTCGCCGCTCGTTGCCCCTTTCCTTTACATATTAACAAAAATGCATAGGCCTGGGGAAGACAACACAAACTGGAGAGGTAAAAATGGGGAATAAAAAAAATGAGACGATAAAGATGGAATGGTTGGCAGACGGCTCACTTGCCCTCGCGCTCGCATCGAGTCCAGGTGTAATGGGACCCTCGGCCTCTGATTTCGTACCACCGATAGATTATTACTTATCAGGCGCTGCTTTCGATCTGCCGGTGAAAGCAGCACAACCAGACCATAATATGGTTCATTGCAGTGTGTAATATTTTATCTCTGTTCGTTGTTAGCTGACGAACATAACACAGTCCTTTTCCCTCTATAGTAGGGGAGCGTGGGGTAATAAGAGCGGCCGGGTAATTGGAGCCTCCCCAGAAAACTCTACTTCTAGTGGTCGAAGCACGTATACACAGACTCTCGTGTATCGCTCTCCCACTATAAGTATACCGCACGCCTCCATGCTCGCTCAGTTTCATCAGAGCACTCGTGAAGTGATAATCTCGTTTTCGTACCATTTCGTTGTAATAATTACCGGTGTTTGTGAGTGAAGGTAAGTGTAAACAATTGTCATTTTTGCAGTTTGTGTGTTTGATTCATGATGACAGTGATGTGAACTATAGGTTAAAGTAATTAAGCTCGGAAAATAGCGCATAGTTTTTTTCTCATTCGTCTATTTTTGAAAAATCATTCAATGGGGTAATTGGAGCCGGGGGGCTCCTATTACCCCACAAGTGATAGAAAAAGCTACCATCGCTTTTTGTAAACTTTACATTTTTATATTCCCAGATGCCTAGAAATCGACCAAGGACAACGACGAGGAGGAGTTGGACTGTTCAAACTCTGGAGGCGGCAATAAAAACTATACAAGGAGGCAACTCTGTTCGTCACGTTTCTCAGCAGTCTGGCATACCATATAGCACTCTAAAGAAGAGGTTCACGGCGGCACAAAACAACGATGCCTCACATACCAAGCCCCCAAAAGCGGGAAGGAAACCTATCTTCAGCGACGAAGAAGAAGAAAGTCTGGTCAAACATCTTCTTGATGTGTCCAGAATGTTTTTTGGGCTAACGGCAATGCAGTTCCGAAAAACTGCATATCAGTTTACTGTGACACTGGGCGTGCCGCACAGATTTAACAGTACCAAAATAATTGCAGGAAAGGATTGGTTGATGGGCTTCTTAAAAAGACATCCTGAACTAAGTATTGGGAAGCCGGAAGCAACAAGTATTAATAGGATAGAAGGATTCAACAAAGCAGAATTGGATCGATTTTTCGCGAATTTAGAGCAAGAAATGACAAAACACAAGTTTGGCCCACAACAAATATTCAATGTTGACGAATCTGTGCAAGAGCCCGGAAAAATCCTTGCACCTAAGGGAGAAAAAAGAGTGGGAGCAGTTACTTCCTGGGAAAGAGGAAAAAATGTCACTGTAATTGGCGCTATGAGCGCCTCTGGCTCTTTCGTCCTACCACTATTTATATTTAAATTGTGACTTTTGACCGTGCGGCTCCAATTACATCTATGAGAAAAAAACGGCTCCAATTTCCCCGTTGGTGGGGATTTCTACATTTTTTTTGAATGATTATTTCGTCCATTTATACCTAAAATTAACATATTGATTATCATGAAAAGTAAAGGCAGATAAATTTAATATCATATACAATTTATTTCAACTAAAAAAATATATTAAAAGTTAAGTTTATTTCCTGTTTTCCTTACTAGGCTCCAATTCCCCCACTCTCCCCTACAGCTACTTGTCAAAAAAAGGGGATTCACTCAGATAACATACTGGTACAATACCCAATTTGATACTGAAACATTACTAGTAAAATTACGGATGACAACCTGACAGTCTACCGCAAAAATTACCAGAAATATTATTGGTATAATTCCCGTATTGATACGGTAATACAACTGATACAATACCAGATAAGATTAAGGAATTATTTAGAGGAAAATTATGGGCTATTTACGAATGAAATGACGTGGAATAGTACACCCCTCCCACGAGCTACTAAAGGCTACCGACATACATACATATAGTTCTCAACTAGTACCATGTCCTTATTTTAAAAATGTATCCCATAAAAATCAGAGGAATATTTTATTTGTATTACCTCTATAAAATGCAAATTGTTTTTTTTTTTTTTTGGTTTGTTGTTTTTTCCAACTTTTGTAACTACGTCTGTAGCTTAGCTCGGCAACGCACCGGGCATTTTTTGCTACTCGAAACACGGTCCATTGAGGTTCAACCCCCCCATTGGGAAAATTATTTGATTCCTGATGAGTGCGAAACCACTAAGCTTGGAGAAATTAAAAGAGGGAATTTGAGAATAAAATGTATTTGTCCCGCTGAGGGGAACCTCAATCAACCGTGTTTCGAGTAACAAAAAATTCCCGGTACGTTGCCGAGCTAAGCTATAGACGCATACTAAGTTGGTGTGAAGAATGAAACCAAGTGTCACGAAAAAGATCCAATTTCACCCATTTGGGGTAAATAATTCGGTTGAGCGTGTTGCTGATCACACACCTCTACTCAAAGACAAAACACACCGTCACGATCTAGTAAATGAGGTGATTGCTAACTCATTTCAAGGCCTTGGTTCAAAATTAGACTGTTGCGTCAGTTCTTTTTTAAAGAAGCCATAAAATGTTTGCGCATTTTTTCGTTCATATATTATAATTTTGAACAAACATTTTCAGTAGTGGGAGGGACCCACAGTCGTGCAAAACTCTGTACAAATTTTTGAACAAAAATTTGCGCTCAGAAACTTGTACTCGTTTGCACATTTGTAAAGTGTTCGTCATTTGTCCCTTCTAAAGAAAATCGGAAATTATGTTTTATTATATATACGTAATATCCATATGTTAACGTTATGATAATTCAAAACAGGAAGAATAGGTATGATATCCATGTGGATTTCAATAAGGGTTTTATGATGAGGTGTCGGATGTCTTTCTCGTGGTCATTGTATAAATTGGATCAAATGTCCTTTTTCAAATGCACTATTGAAATTCTCAAATATTAAACTCGTTTTCGGCGCCCCCTGTCAATGGCGACCGGGGCGGTCGCCCCCTTCGCCCCTCCCTTCGCACGGCCCTGGGCATGCGCAGATGAGGTCGCCATGTTATCCAGGGTAACCCCAAGGATTTTCGGGTGATTGGTGGTGAGAAAGCGTTCATTGCCTATATATGTCGCAAGCTCGGATAAGGATATTTGATTATGAGAAGATTGGGATGGGGATACGGATGAGGATGTCTATTTTCATGAGGATTATCCGCAATTGCGAATGAGGATGTGGATATCCCTTACATCCCTAGTTTAAAGCTGGACATTCACGGACGGTCCAAAACCAAATTTTCGCTGGCCGAAGCCAAAAATTTCCCTGTCAAATCCATACATCGATCGGGTAAATTGGATTTGAAACGTCCGTGTTCTGTACTGACCAAGACGCTGTTGCATGCAGAGCAAGCGAAGCCAGCGTGCATGTTTGTGCGATATTGATGATTGCGGAGGGAGCGTAGCGAGCGGAGCCCACACAAGGGGACTTCAAATATTGCAATTTTCCACGCCTTCAATATACCAAACACGTCTTGGACAAAGGAGATAAAGAAAAATCCAGTATTATGGATCTAGAAAGGACTTTCTTGAATAATTCGGCTAAATCGAATATCCACTGCTAGTCTGTACTCGATCACGAAGCATTTCACGCCATTTTAATTCCGATTCGATCCAAACATGTCCCATACACTAACCGCAGATTTGATTAAATACATTAGCCAAATCACTGGTTTCAATAGGCAACGCACCAACAACAGCCGAAAACCCATAGAAACACAAACAAGAAAAGAACGGAAGTCTCAACTGTGATTGGACGTGGTCCCCATACGTAATGAGTTAATCTATCGCGCCGTTTGCAGCACGTATAGGTCTTTCAGATCCAATACAGCAACAACAACACCACCACACCAGAAACAGGTGCCACTGTGTTTGTTGGCTCGACCAAAAGAGTGTATCGTTGTAACGTTCAACAATTTTTATATGCACGTATTTCTATAAATTTATCTGGTTGGACATGTCACCTGAATTTAAATGCGTTTCAATGAAATTCTTCAAACGGATTATGACAATATTTTAATTACACGAGTAAAACATTGAATTTCACCCATTCGAGATATGAGTCGCGTGTATATAAAGAAGAAGGACGGGGCTAAATGGTTACATTGTGAATGTGTGTGTCCGGACGGTTAAACAATACAAAACGATTAATGTCTGCCTGAAAAAGACTGACCGATGCGGATACGGTGGGTGGTTCCTGCCAATAGGTTTCACGACGTTCCTGAGGAAATGCAATCCGTTGATTTGATGATTTTTTATTCAAGACCACACTTCCTGTGTCTCTTTTTTTGGAACGTTGACTCCATTGATCTCTATTGATTTTGATTGTTGAAATTGGAATGTGTACATAGTGACGGAAAGAAATTCTTTTTTTGAATAGACATATTCATATTCATATTCAAATGAAGTCAGGAAACCTGGTCTGAGATCATTCACTATTCTGCTGAGTTAAATTCTGTTTTCTTGGACTGAGATCCAATCAATTTTGGGAGTGTGTATATCCTTTGCAAACGGGAAAAAAAAGTTCCAATGATAGAATCATTAGTGGATAAACGAATTTAGTGAAAAAAGACCAAAAAAGAGCGATGATGTTCATCAGCACTTTAGGCCCATCCCATGAGAGCACATTTTAATTTTAATCCATTTGCTTTCAAGTTGGCTATGAGGTGCTTTTGAAATTGTTGTCCTTATCGCCCCGATTCTGGAGATACCGATATATACCAGGCGAATGCAAGAATGTCCCCTTTTCTGGACCAAAGTCTCAGAATACCATCAAAAGTAGTCAAGTGCATTCGCATCAACAGCCCCACTCAAATGGTACTCATCTTTCCTATTATTATATTTCATTGCAATGAATGTCCTTTTATGCATACCAAAGGACTCAAAGTGCCTTCAGCAGTAGTCTACTGCAATCGCCTCATCATCCCCAGTCATATGATACCCATCTTGCCTAGATATCACTTAACTGCCAAAAAAGTTCTTTTATCCACACGAAAGGACTCAAAATGCCTTCTGCAGCAGTCAAGTACATTCGCCTCAACACCTCCACTCCATAATAATAATAATAATTTTTTCCACACCAAAGGACTCAAAATACAATCAACAATAGTCTAGTGGATTCGCCTCATGACCACCATTTATATGATACCCATCTTGTCTAGTCATCACTTCATTGCCAAGAATATCCTTTTTTGCCTAGAATGTTCTTTTCTCCACACCAAAGGACTCAAAATACTACTACTACTTTGCCTTAACCCCTAGCGGGGCATAGCGCGTCAACTACTCCTGCGCGCCATCGTACTCTGTTCTGGGCAATGGGGCGCAACTCCCCAAAAGACTTACCCAGTGCCTGACACTCCTTTGCCACAGATCGACGCCATGTGATTCGAGGACCCCCTCTTGGTCGGCCTTGGTTGGAAATGGGGTTCCATTTCATGGCATGCATAGCAATGCAGTTATCACTCTTCCGCAATGTGTGACCTATCCACTGCCATTTTCGCCTGCGTATCAATTCGTCGATTGGCATCTGACCCGTACGCCGACTTAGCTCTTCATTTGATATTGTTTCGGGCCAGAAAATTCTTAAAATTCGACGAAGACATGAGTTGACGAAAACTTGCAGCTTTCTGGTAACTCCTACGGAAACTTTCCATGTACTGCTCCCATACAAAAGCACTGATAGTACCAGGGAGCGAAACAGGCCCAGCTTGGTCTTAATGCTGAGATAACTGCCCTGCCAGATTTTGGACAGCATGCCGTATGCGCGTTTAGCCTGGTTGATACGACGAGCGATGTCCTGCTCCGTACCACCATTTTCGGCAACAATGCTACCCAGGTAGACGAAGTTGTCCACCTTCTCCACAGGCTGCCCATTAATATTGATGGCAATAGGTGTCGGATTTCTTTTTCGCAACGGCGGGCTAAGAACCTTGGTCTTGTTGGTATTAATCTTTAGCCCAACCTTGCTTGCCTCCCTCTCGAGATCTAACGCCATTGCGGACAGATCCATGATTTTGTGGGAGAGTAGGCATATATCGTCAGCGTAGTCAAGATGTTGTAGATAAGATGTCAAAGTCCATTGAATTCCTCTGTCGAGTCCGGATAGGGCTGCATGCAACACATCGCCGATCACAATGAGGAATAGGATCGGTGAGAGGATGCACCCCTGCCGAACTCCACTGCGAATCTCAAAGTCCCCCGACACCTTACCTTTATGCAGAACGCGACATTTCGCGCCGTCATAGGTTGCCTTAATAATAGCCACAAGCTTCTCAGGGATGCCTCTCCTGCGCAAGGCCGCCCATATAGAATCTCGGTTCACACTATCGAAAGCCTTTTCAAAATCGATGAAAAGCAAGTGAAGCGGAGAATCGTATTCAGCGCATTGCTCGATGATGATTCGCAAGGTGTTAATGTGATCGACACAGGAGAATCCGGATCGAAAGCCAGCCTGCTCTTCATCAATTGTGCTTTCTAAGTGGGCCTTTAGTCTTTCCAGGACGATTTTAGCTATTATCTTGGCAACGGCAGGAAGCACACATATGCCTCTCCAATTATTACAGTCTGTGAGGCTACCCTTCTTTGGAAGTTTGATGATCAAACCTTCCTTCCACTCAGTGGGAAAGGTCTCTGTATTCCACGCTTTATCAACAAGTGGGTGCAGCAAATCGGCAGTTACGCTTGGCGCCGCTTGATAAAGTTCGGCAGGGATGCCGTCAAGTCCGGCGGCCTTTCCTCGTTTTAGTGCAATAATTGCAGTGACTATTTCCTCTTTAGTCGAGGCAGTGGACCGTATACGCACATTTTGATGGTTAGCTAAATTATCTATATGAGGGGGAACTTCACCAGAGGTTACACGGTTCAAGACCGCGGCGAAGTGTTCTTTCCACCGCCTCATTTGATCTTCTTCCAAGATAAGTAGCTTTCAATCACTATCTTTCACCGGATGTTGGCAGGAGTTACGACCTCCTGTAAACTCCTTGATGACACCGTATACGGCATTTAAGTTGTTACTTCTTGCGGCTTCTTCTGCTGACGCTAAAAGAGAATTGGCATAAACTCTTTTATCGCGTCGCACACTACGCTGAACTTCTCGAGCTTTCTGACGGTAAAGGAGTTCGATGCTGCTTCGATTGTCGTCTGATGCTGCAGCCAAACGAACTTTCAGCTCCTTTCTTTCAACAATCCGCTGCCATGAAGCGTCGGACATCCAGGGCTTATTCCGGCAATCCGGGTTTGGGCCAAGGATGGTATTTGCGCTATCAATGTACGCATTTTCTATGGCATCCCAGTTTTCGTTTATGTCACTATCTGGGTGACTAGTTATCTCAGCCGCTTTTTGCGCAAGATGGTCATTATATTGTTGTAAGACAGCTGGATTTTTTAGTCGAGCGGTGTTGAATTTGCGGGGCCTGGATCTTTCGTCGCTGGGGCGGCGCACGGCTGCAATACGCAATCGAACATTAGCGATCATAAGATAATGGTCTCTTCCCATCCCAATATCGGCACCCTTCTTGTTTCGCACGTCCAGGAGGCAACTCTTGAATCTTTTACTAATGGCAAAATGGTCGATCTGATTTTGTGTTCTGCACCGATCAACAGAGGACCAACTGATTTTGTGGTGGTCCTTATGCTCAAACATAGTACCACCGATGAAGAGACTGTGAAAGTTGCAGAACTCTACAAATCTTTCACCGTTGTCATTACGATCACCAAGACCGTGTCTCCCCATCACATGTCTGAGCCCATAGTTATCGGCGCCAACTTTCGCATTCAAATCACCCATAACCATTATAATGTCACCTTTAGGTGTTCTGCTCTGAACGGCGTTTAGTTCTTCGTAGAAGGAGTCTTTTGCCAAGACATTGTCGGGTTCAGTAGGGGCATAACATTGTATTATTGAGATGTTCCTCATTTTGGTCCGGAACCTGGCGGTCAAGACCCTGTCAGAGACCGGTTCCCAGGATAAGAGACAGTTTCGCGCGGCTCTGGTTAAAAGGAGCCCCACACCTGACTCACGACGACTACCGGTAGCTTTACCGGAGTACAACATTACAGTGCTGCCCGTTGGAGAGATGAATTCTCCGCTGTTCCACCATCTTATCTCACTAACTCCTAAAATATTTAATTTGTACCTCAGAAATTCACTCTCTAATTGAAGAAATCGTGCGTTCTGGGGACCTTCTGATCCATTGTCCAGGAGAGTACGCACATTCCAGAATCCAATCTTTGTCATTGTACGATAGCCAAAAGTCGTAACCGTTGAGTCAGTCCTTATCCGAGGCATAGTTGACGTTTCGTTAGCATATAAAGATTTCGGATAGTGCAAGTTGCTGGCATACACATCCTGTCCTTTGATTGTCGGTTTTAACGACAGGCCCTCAAAGGGAAAGGCCGTGGTATTTTTTTTCACACCCCACACCACAGGGGTACCTCAACCAAATCATCGCACCGCCATCACTGGCGGCTTGACGTTGGTTGGCAATGGTCTGTGACCACCGCCGTTCCAGGGGGCGCCCACGCGGAGGACTATGGAAGAGGAGTTTTTGCCCCCCAGTCTACTGCAATCGCCTCATCATCCCCAGTCATATGATACACATCTTGCCTAGATATCACTTAACTGCCAAAAAAGTTCTTTTATCCACACGAAAGGACTCAAAATGCCTTCAGCAGCAGTCAAGTACATTCGCCTCAACACCTCCACTCCATAATAATAATAATAATTTTTTCCACACCAAAGGACTCAAAATACAATCAACAATAGTCTAGTGGATTCGCCTCATGACCACCATTTATATGATACCCATCTTGTCTAGTCATCACTTCATTGCCAAGAATATCCTTTTTTGCCTAGAATGTTCTTTTCTCCACACCAAAGGACTCAAAATGCATTCAATATTAGTCTAGTGCATTCGTATCAACACCCTCAGTCATATGATACCCATATTGCCAACTTATCGCTTTGGTATCATTTGTAACCAGAGACTTTAAAATGCTTTCGACAGTACTCGAGTGCATTGGTGTCATCACCCCGAGTCAGGAGATACCCCTATCTGCAAGGTTTATTTTCCGTTTAATTTCATGATAAAGAGAGTTCTTTTTTCTGACGCATACATGCAGGAGGATCGAAATATCGCCGTACGGTACTTATAATAACCCAAGGAAGCTGCGTACAAAATTTGGTTGAAATCTGACAACGGGAAATGCCTGGAGAAGCAATCTTTAAAAAGACATAGGGCCGCTTTCGCAATGTCTGGTTAAAGTTTATCTTACAGATAAACACTAAGCGGGACCCATCCTCCGGTTAAAAATTTACGTTTGCACATTCAAATGACACAATTAAAACTGGTCACAAAGAAAGAACAGAGTTGTCGATGGAAGAGGATTTGAAACCAACTCAGCCGCGAATTCATGCCGAGAGACGGTACAGACGTAAAATAGGACAGGCGGCGGAATTCCGCCAAGAAAATCAGCGTCCATGTATATGCGATACTGAGGGCTACATATTTTTTTTTTTTTCTTCTCCTTTGATAGCTGCGCACGCAGTGCGCAGGTATCTAACCAGGTATTGCCAAAACCTGACTATAACTCTATACAGAGAAAAGACAGAATGGCTAATATACTGGTTAATATGGCTAACCTAATTCAATAAGTTGTATTGCCGGCGGTTGTTGTGTTTCGTTTTTAAATGTGTTTTTGATCGTCTACTCCTGTCCTTCTAGACGATTCTGAACCATGTGGTGAGTCATCCACCAGAACGCCCAGTTGAGAACGTCGCTAATGTGCGCTGATTCGCAGCACAATCACTCCACTACAGACAATTCACTAACAAATTTCTCCGGGAATTGTTAACTAGTTTGCACAAATAGGTTACTAGGCTATTGCGCAGCAAATTAATGGCAGCCACTTCACGACACGTCCTCTCCTGACGCTGGCTAACGGATGACTGGAGGGCTACATATGATCCCTTAAGCGCGGAGCGAGCATAGCGAGCGGAGCCCACACAAAGGACTGTTGTACCCAGAGCGAGCGAAGCCCACACAAGCGACTGTTAATTCGCAACAGTAGTAACGCAGAAGTGTGCATGGATAATTTCGGTTTGGAACGAGGTTTGCTAGCTCCGCTCCTAGGGCGATGCGAACCCCCGCATGTAGCCCTAGGTCACCCGTTTCACTCTTTGTACGTTTCGTCCTAGCGTATCTGCATCCAGCTTTTTTTTGGCTATGCACAATTTCAAACCGAAATAAGGTATGCAAACTAAAGCGAAAATAGCCATATACACACATACTTACCTTCGTTTTAAACGAAATTAAGCATTGAGTGTGAAACCCAAAGAATCCATGCATGGCAACTTTCGCTTTCAACCGAAATTATCTATTAATGTCTTATGGTCAAATGGTTTATTTCATGGTACCGTGCGAACTAGGTGTAAGAAAGCACACTTACCAAAGGCACAGACGATGCTGCTGCTGCTTTGCTTCTGCCGGCAGTGAAATTCCCGCATCGCATTCTGTAGAAACGAGTATTTTTTTTGCATGTATTATTATTTTTGTGTTTATTATTCCTTTTACCGAATGGTATCAACACAATTTAAAACCAGGCCGAAGCTTCGCTTCGGCCCGGAGTCCGAAGCGTATATACCCTAGACTTGTACAGACCTAGTGGAGATACCAAAAGTACCAATTGGCAACGACCATATGCATTAAGAATGGGTCTCCTATATGGCCAGTTCATAGGAGAGGTTGGCACTCATTCATTAGGATCTTGACCATTCTCAAAATCAATTAACTAACTAACCCATTCTACAATATTTGTCGAATTTTTCAAGTCGATAGCTTCATTCTATCGGAAGGTATTGCTTATTTGAAGTTTCACTTGTAGAGGAGGTAAGGGTTCCTTAGGTCGGATCTTGCTTATCATTGCTACCAACCAATTAGATCACCCTACAACCATTTAAACAAAATTTCAAGTCTCTAACTTCACTCTATCGAAAGTTATCGCTTATTTAAAGATTCGTTTGTAGGGGAAGTAGGGGTTTCGTTGGTCGGATGTTACCCAGCTTTAATGCCAACTAACTCAATCTCACTTCGAACATTTGACCAAAATTTCAAGTCACTGGCTTCATTCCATCAAAAGTTATCGCTTATTTGAAGTTTCATATGTAGGAGAGGTGGGGGTTCCTTGGGTTGGATCTTGCGCATATTCAACACCAACTACGTAGGTCTTACTAGCAACATTCCACCAAATTTTTAACTCGGTAGTATCATTCTATCAAAAGTTATCGCTTATTAGAAGTTTCATTTGTAGGGGAGGTAGGGGTTGCTTGAGTAGGATCTTACTCATTTTCAATACCAACCAAGTAGAACCTACTAACAACATTTTGTCAAATTTTCAACTCGCTAGTGTCATTCTATCGAAAGTTATCGTAATTAAATGAATATTTAATTTTTTGGTATTTGTAGGGGAGGTAGGCGTTCCTTTGATCCGATTATGCCCAACTTACTAGAACTCAAGCATCTTCTTACCCCAGGGTTACATGCCAAAAATCAGGCATCTACGTCAATTGGTTCAAGAGTTATAGACAAAAAACACGAAAAGTAGGGTAGTACGGGGCTCTTTGTAAGAAAATTACCGTTAGTTTTCAACTGATCGATTTGATTTTCCCAGGAGTTTATAAGATTACCCTCACGAGTAATCTACCAAAGCTAGAGCTTTTCATATTTATTTAGTAGGGAGTTACAGATACATTTAAGTATTTTACATATGTAGGGGAGGTAGGCGTTCTCTTGGCTTGATCATGCCCATTTTCAATACCATCCAACTAGATTATACTACCAACATTTGAACGAAATTTCAAGGCTCTAGCTTCATTCTATCGAAAGTTATCGTGCGAACGGACAGACAGACATGGCTTAATCGAATCAGGAGGTGACCTTGATCATTTATATATATACATTGCTATACCTCCGGAGCTTCCTTTAAGGTGTTACATATTTCCGTCGTGACAAAAACAATATACCCTATACTAAAAGTCTAGGGTATAAAAAATAATCACGCTGAAGTGAAGAATATCATAGTAATTCCAACAAGTTCCCTTTCCCATGGCATCGTGTGGCGGAATCCCACCCGGCCGGGCTAGCGAGATGGCTTTACTCACATTTTCAGTGCATTGAAAGAACGACTACGGTCCTTGTGCTAGCATTCAGTAAACCTTCACAGCGCTCTAACGTCGTTGTTTTTGTACAGTACGTAATTAGCCTAACAAAGAGGATCCTTGGATTAGTTTTCTGGTTAACATGTATTTCAAATTACTGTAAAGAGCTTGTAGATATTTTTCAGGTTTCCTGAACCTTCCAACCTGAGAATATGCAGATTACATAAAGAACGGAAATAGGTCTAGATTTAGGCCTAAGGCCCAAACCAGATTGAACGCAGAATGCAGCAGTAGTGGCAGAAGCAACAACAACAGGTAGATCTGTCATCGCCGCTGTGTCACCGCGACAGTTCTACCTGTTGTTGCTGTTGCTTCTGCCGCTGCTGCTCTTGAACCAATTGACGTAGACACCTAATTTTTGGCATGTGACCCTGAGGTGAGAAGCTGCTTGAGTTTTAGTAAGTTGAGTATAATCAGATCAAAGGAACGCATACCTCCTCTACAAATTTCAAAAAATTAAATATAGTATTCCTTTAATTACGATAACTTTTTATAGAATGACACTAGCGAATTGAAAAAAAAATTGGTAGAATGTTGGCAGTAAGATCTAGCTAGTTGGTATTGAAAATGGGCAAGATCAGAGCCAAGGAACCCCTACTTCCTTTACAAATGAAACTTGAAATAAGCAATGGGTGGTATGCATAAAGTGAGTCGAGTGGAGTAAAGCTGAGTTGACAGAATTCGACTCAATTTTCACTGTGGAGCGGAAAGTAGTTTTATGCATACAAATTTTTCACTCGATTCACCGAACATAGCAAACTCAGGAATGTCCTCAATAGACTTCACTCTTGAGTATATCCTCATTATTATGCATACCACCCAATAACTTTTGATAAGATAAAGCCAGCGACTTATAATTTTGGTCAAATATTTGACAGCCGGGAGAACATTTTTGTGGTGTGTGTAATGTGTCACAGTGTGTAAACGGATACCAAAAATTAAAGCTGATTTCCGTTCTTTATATAGTCTTCATATTGCCTGCGTTCACAATCCGCAACGTTGTAATTGCGGTAAGGATTTCCCTCCACCTAATCGTCAACTCATCACCTGGACGATTTGTTTTGCAGTTGTCATGTATTAGACCCGCCATAGACTGTGCGATCCATCGTCAGATCGATCTGACGATGGATCGCCACAAAATTTCTAACGATAGAAATTAAATGGAACTGTCAAAAAAATTTGAACGATGGTCACATACACTGTGTGATCGATCTGACGATCACAATATCGTCAGATCGATCTGACGACGGATTGCATCGTATATAGGGGCTATTAAACAGCTGACAGCCGATTCGCTATTGAAGTTCAAACAAAACTTCAATTAAATTCAAATCAATAGCCTTACTAACGCGACGGTTTCAGGAAAAATGAAAAACACTGCAAAATCGCCACTAATTTGAGTTGCTTCGGTGTAAATAAGCACATTTCCGAATCCACCGCGAATAAAATTATACAGAGTGGATTATTATTATTTCATTAGCATCACACTTACATAAATACACGACAAAATTAAAAAGCAAACTTCAAAACCGAAAACGAAAATCCACACCATCTGACAGTCACATGCGATATTTCAACTATGAACTGTCAAATACGCTAATACCCCTTACCCCCCAGTTGACGGGAAATCAACCAGGAAAAATTTCTGGTTAATTTCTCCAGGTGTCTGGTTGATTAAACGTAAACTGAAACGAAGCGTCCGCGAGCAAAATCAGTCGAACTGTTTGCAACCGCAATTACAACGTTGCGGGACCTGAACCCACTCAATCTCAGGTGTCGACACTGTTGCACAACTCTCTCACTCACTCACGGGTGCACGACATTTTACATTTCTATCACACATGCAACAGTGTCGACACTGTTTTGCTTTGAAAATGCACCAAATGAATAAAAATATTGTAAAAAGCCGACACTAATCAAATTACAAATTACGAACTAATATTTTCTCCTCCCCCACTGTTCGCCTTTCTACAAATTTCAAGAAAATTCGAAAAAAAATGGAATGTACTCAACATTACCTTTCTCACGACACCTCACTTGTCTATACCAGTCGAAAAAAAATAGACCTTAATTTCGCCTCTATGTGGACCCTCCCCCTTCCGCCCGTTTAAGTTAGCCACCTACGACACAGCGCCCCAAGTCGATCTTTACCCTTTCAAAAATTATTAATTAAATAACTGCAGCTCGCACTACGAAAAACAACATGAAAGTAGTACTCACACGTATACGTATGTATGAGGCCAGTAGGTGTATTTTTTGTGTGGATAGTGTCAAAATGCCTAATTTTAAATGAATGTACTATTATTAAATATTATTGGATTGTAATGAAACTTAGAGATATTATTGCCTATGATGTTGGTTATCATTGGTCATCAATATTTTTGACCTCGAGTATGCTTAAGGGGTGCAGGGGTGTGCTAACTGCAACTATAGAAATGTACTATTATTAACCTTTTACGATGAGATATCAAAATTTTACGATTTATGGTTTTCTATGCTAGTAAAATGCCGCTTTCCTGCAAATTTTCACATTTCTAAGTATAACGGTCTTGAAATGCAAGGGGGGTGGAACAAATTCGGAACACATATTTTCCCCTCTACCTCTTTTTCCCTCTTTTCAAATTTGATGAAAATACCAAAAGTGGAATGTACTCGATGTTACCTTTCTCATGATACCCCACTTGCCTATACCAGATGAAAAAAAAATTTGACCTTCATTTCCCCTCTATGGGGACCTCCCCTTAAAGCCAGCCTATTACAACGAGTCGCTTTCTCCGGCGAATTGTAATAATTCTACATATTCTCACAAAATTTCATATATGTAGCTTCAGTCGTTCGTGAGATATTTCATGGACAGACGGACAGACAGACATTTGACCGATTTCATAAGGGTTTTGTTTTTACTACAAAACCCTAAAAAGCCTGCTCAGTCTCTCTCCCTGGTTCCTTTTTACCCCTTGTGAGGCATAGGACATTAACCACGCCAACTTTCCACCTCGTCTTGTTCGCCGCCATCGCTTTCAGCTCACTCCACGACTTGCCTATTGAGGCACCTTCTCTCTCAACTGATCTGATCTTCTCCAGGTGTTAATAGGTCGTCCAACACGGCGAATTGCATTGGTTCCCTGTGGGTTCCAATCGAGGACCTATTGAGCAATATTGTTCGGCCCTTTTCGAAGAGTGTGACCTATCCATTGCCAATTTCGTCTTTAAATGGAAGTGTCTATCCTGTCCTGACCAGTAATAGTAAGGAGGTCGTCGTTAGAAATAACTTCAGACCACCGTATGTGTAGGATGCGCCGTAGACACTGGTCCACAAAAGCTTACAATCTACAATAGTTGTTATCTTAGTGTCACCAAAGACTGTTGAACTCGAACCTGGTACAAATGTCTTCTGACACACACTTCACATATAGTAGATGTGCAGAAAACCGGTCCACTTGTACTAGGTTCGTGTTCGACAGTCTGTGGTGACACTTATTGGTTACTTTCCAAGTTGAACAGCTATAAGAAGCACCGATTTTACGTTGGTTTCGAAGATCCTGAGCTTGGTGCGTCGGGAAATGTTGTTGTTTCGCCGGAAAGGAGTGAAACTGAAAAAAGCTGCCCGAGCCTTGTTGATGCGGGACTGTATATCAGCATCTGCTGTAACTACGCTGCCGAGGTAGCAAAAACTGTCCACTTTTTCGACCACCTGTCTCGATACACAGATTTCGCTGTCTTCCTTCCTTCCTTTCCCAAGTACTTATTTATGATTCTAAAAAATTATTAAAAACACCATTTACTTTGAATTCGAAAATTTATTTCGAGTCGAAATCTCCGGATGCATCTCGGCCACGACTCGTGTCGTGTTGCTGATGATGGGCGGAAGGCTGCCCGAAATACATCCGGAGATTTCGACTCGAAATAAATTTGCGAATTCAAAGTAAATGGTGTTTTTAATAATTTTTTAAAATCATAAATAGTGTGGAGTTCGCGTTCTTCATTTCAATTAAATTATATATACTCAAGTACTTAGTTTTGGCAGCATTGATTTTTAGCCCCGCATTACGACTTATGCTGTGCAGAGCATCAGTCATTTAAGCTACATGATCCGATTTATTTGAAAGAAGACAAATACGAGTATCGTCAGCATAGTTCAGGTGTTGGAGGTATTTAAACAACTTCCATCCAATACCTTTGCTCTGGTGTTCATGAAGCGCGCTGCAGAGAACGTTGTTAATGGCAATCAAAAAAGGCGACAAAATGTAGCCTTGTCTCACTCCCATATGCACTTCGAAAGGATCTGATATTGGGCTCCATCGTAGGACTCCTTGATGATGGATACTATTTTATCTGGTATGCCACTCCTACGTAAAGCCCTCCAGATGTATTCGCGGTCAACGCTGTCAAACACTTTCTTGAAATCGACGAACATGAGATGTAATGGGGATCTTCACTCTGCGGATTGTTCAATAATAATTCGGAGGGTGTTGACGTGATCGCTACATGAAAAGCCCTCACGAAAGCCAGCCGGTTTATCGTTCAATGTGCGGTAACTGTATGTTTGATCCGGTTCAAAATTATTTTTGCCATCACTTTGGAGACTGCCGGGAGAAGACAAATTCCACGCCAGTTATTACAGTCCTTCAGGCCGTCTTTCTTCGGGATCTCAATAATGACGCCCTTCTTCCACTCTTTAGGGAGAGATTTCGTTTCCCAACACTCTTGGATAAGGGGGAGAAGAATATCCGCAGTAGCATTGATATCGCCTTAAATAGTTCCACAGGAGTTCCATCTACCCCCGGGGCTTTACCCGCTTGCATCGATTGCCACTGTTACCTCCAGCTTAGATGGTGGTCTGGTATCTACTCTGCCTATTTGCGGGATATTTACTTTTAAATGAAACCGGAATATAGAGGGCTACGCCCGCAATTCGAGGGTTTTGTAGTACGCGCTTATTTTGGTATCTAAATATTGACTCTCTGCTCTTCTTGGTACCACTCAGCTGAATAAAAACACCATAATTAAATGTCTTACCCATGATATACTATCTTACATGCCAATTCACAAAAAGACTGCATCTGTCACCTCTCAAAGTAATAGTTTTAATACGAGAAGCTGTAGATAGATATGTGTGCATACGAGATAAACTGTCCTACTCTTCGAGATGCTTAACCATTCATGTTAAGACGACATTGAAAATTGCAAACTTGTGTAACGGCTTCGAAATTCAGGGCGGCTGGGACAAATCACGGTCTAATATTTTTTCCTCCTCCACTGTTCCCCTTTCTACAAATCTCAAGAAAATGCCAAAAATGGAATGTACTCGACACCCACTTGGCTATACCAGTGGATAAAAAAAATTTTACCTTAATTTCGCCTCTATGTGGACCCCCCCCCCCCTCTTAAAGTTGGCCAATTACAACACAACGCTTTCTCCAGAAAATTATAGCATTTCTACACATTCTCGCTGAATTATGTGTGCAGCTTCAGCCGTTCGTAAGATATTCTATGAACAGACGGACAGACAGGTATTTGACCGATTTTGTAAGATTTAAGACACAAAACCCTAAAAAAATTAATTGTGTGAATAGTTATTGTTAGGATCACCAATCACCAATCTTCACCCTTCCAAAGTTGGTTCATTAAATAACTGCAATTCGCACTACGAAAAACAACATGCAAGTATTGTAGTACACGCATATCTACCTATACATATGCGTGAGGCCGGTAGGTGTATTTTTTGTATGGATAGTGTCAAAATGCATAACTTTAAGTCAATGTACTATTATTAAATATCATGTCATTGTAATGAAACTTAGAGATATTATTGCCTATGATGTTGGTTATCATTAGCCATCAATATTTTTGACCTCAGGTGTGCTTGAGGGGTGCAGGGGTGTACTAACTGCAACTATAGAAATGTACTATTATTAACCTTTTCGGATGAGATTTAAAAATTCTCTTATTTTCGGTTTTCTATGCTAGTGAAATGCCGCTTTTCTGTATATTTTCATATGTCTAGCTATAACGGTCTCGAAATGCAAGGGGGGGGGGGGGACAAACTCGGACCACATATTTTCCCCTCTCCCTCTTTTCTCCTTTCTTCAAATTTGAAAAAAAGTCCTAAAATGGAATGTACTCGACGGTACCTTTCTTACGATACCCCACTTGCCTATACCAAACGAAAAAAAAAATTTCGACCTTCATTTCCCCTCTATGGGGACCCCCCCCCCCTTAAAGTTGACCTATTACGACGCATCGCTTTCTCCAGAGAATTATAGTATTTCTACATATTTTAACCAAATTTTATGCATGTAGCTTCAGGGGTTTGTGAGATATTTCATGGACAGACAGACAGACGGACGCATGACCGATTTCAACCAAAGTAAATTCAAAACTGCGCCTTTTTAAAGGTTATTTTTATTATTGTTTCAATAAATACTATTTATTCGTAATACAATTAAAACATTTCATTTTGTTTTTCTTTCAAACATAACTAATCGAAACCGCAGAGAACAGTATCTCGTCTTACATTTGGAAACTACAATTTGCATTTCAGAGACAAATTCCAAAGTCGTGTGCCAACCTACTTTAGGCCATAAAAAGTGCGCCCGACTTTTCCGGCACGTAAAAAAACCTACATTTTAAACAATACAAAGAACAAATTAAAGTGCGTTTCAGTGTGTTTTTGTTGAACTTACGATTCAATCATTACATAAATTCGGAAGACTAAGATTGAAATCTCGAGAAAAAAAATTATGTCAACTGTCTATGTTATAAATAAAATGATTTTAAGTCACGTTTCTTCGTCTATGTGTAAATGTATAAATAGGAAAACACCTAACAATATGTAAAACACTAATATATGATTATTTCTTTTTGTAAAAATTATTAAATAACTGTTTGGCTTGTTACGAGATTGGTTCGTCGACATTTTCATTACAGACGAATTTTATTCATATTCCGCTTTAACAATAATTGTTTATATAACAGTTGTTCTAGAAGTGAGGTTCTGGAATAATGCTCCCTCTACGTTACGACGGTGTGAGTATGTGTTTTTAACACCCTCTTCTCCCCAACCTTGAAATTTGTTCGTTTCTATTTTGTAACGTTATGTATCTAATATATTCGTTTAAGTACCGATTTAACTAACTGATAAATTACTACACCGTATAAGATAAATACTTTTTACGAATTGAATAATAATTTTTAATTTTATCCAAGGATTGCAATGCCGTTGCATCCACAGCCCAATTACATGCTTAAGTTTGAGCCTTCCCGTACGATCCGGCCGGTGGCCGATACTGCACCGGTAGAGATACCACTTGTGGCAAATTGAAAGCATACTTTCGCAATTCGATATTTTTCACAACGTTATCGATGCGTGTACCCTCACTGAAATGGATAATAATAATTTAAATAAACATGTTCATTAAGACCCGTCTGTCCGCCTCACCTTCGCATCGTATTTAATACATTCGGAACACTATTCGCTGGCAAATGAAATTCCTGTTGCAATATTCGACATTGTTCCAATGTTACAGCCATCCCGGTTCGATCCTTGCCACTTTTGCAGGATGTGAAGCGCAGACCGTTCATTGCACGACAAATATCCTCGGCCAAGTGTAGAACTTTGACATTTTTCGATGTGTTTGCACGCAAGCTTTCTTCCATTGCATTCAGGTAATCAGTGACTGTCTGTACGGAGACGTTTTGTTCGTTCTTACTGGGCGTATCGGGTGTGACCAAGTTCAGCTTTTTGTAACGAATGTGATAGCTTTTCAGACGATCGTAATTGTCCCAATTGGAGCGGTGTTGTTCCCGTGTATAGCCCAGAGTCTCTGATAATGTGGCACGCTCGTTAATTCCAATATTGAAGAAGACCGGTGTTACTTTGAAGGTAACTGCCTCTTTTGTTGGCACTATACTGTAAACGTTTTCGGGGACTGGTAGTAATACGGTTAATGAGTGTCGAGATCCTACGATACGAGGTATTGGAAGGTTTTTTGTTTCTCTAAAAAGAAAAGTAAGTAGTTTCATTCAATGGTCCAATGCCAGTAATTTTTCTTCCACTCACCTTTGAATATCACTTCTAACCAAGGTGAAATTAACGGCCGATAAGTCTTCGATGGCGATACACATGTCTCCCCACATGTCAGTCTCGCCCCCGTACAGTGAGAGCAGTCCCTCGAAATATGCTAGCGGACCGAGATGTGACAGGATTTCGATGTAATTTTCCGTTATTGTTGATCCCCATAATTTATTCATGATGCCACTAACTAATGCAGTGAACTGGAAGGAAATTTGAACATTCGTCACAATGAGTCTCTGGCGGTTACTAGAGCAACATAAGTTCTTACCGCCTGCGAGAAACAAACATCGCGCCGGTACATAATCGCTAGATTTGTACTAATTTTCTTCATATCCTGTTGTAGACGTTGCACAGAATGTATCAGTCTTGCGGTTTTCAATAGACCATCCATGGCATGGCGTAGCTTGCGCATTGAAGGTCGCAATTCGGAAGCCCAATCGGTGGTCATGGACAAATCAAGGCCTGCAACACAAATAAAATCACGAGATAGAGCTAATCGTCAGCAAATAGAAAATTCGCTAGCCCAGCTTACCATCTGTAAATTTATTCCCCTTCTTCACCTTCCGTGTCACCTCGCCCACAGCTTGTGTTAAAGCCAAATTCAAATCTTTACCACTCATACACCCGTTCGATTTCAGGCTCATGCTAACCGATGAACCACTTTCCGCACCCGACAATACGTTTCCTGCATTCAGGATAAGAGATTCCGACTGCGAAACATTGCTACCAACTGATTCAGGCTGCTGTGAAGATTCAGTCATCGATTGACTCATGGAAGACATGGCGGAGTTGCTGGCATGGGACATCGGTTGGCTCGTGACAACATCCGGCGGCATATTGTTAAAACCCCGCTTTATCGAATTTCGTGGTTGTCGCAACCGAACGGCCGGGCTACCACAGCGCCCACATAGAAATTTCACTTTACTCACAAGACACATAACGCTAGCCTCGATATTAAGTTGAGTCAAATCAAGTGGCTCAGGCTCCTCAGTTGGCCTATAGTAATTAGCAGACGGGCTAGAACTCATGACTTTGGTGTCCAAGAAGGCGCCGTTGTGTCCTAAAACTATAGAACAATTCATCGGTATGTAACCACTCTCATCAAAGTCTGCCGATTGATAGAGAATTTCATTTTTACTTTCGGCTAATTGATTTGAAACTTCATCGCTGTCGCGAAGAGTATTTGACGAAGCAGTAGAATCAGCACTCGGCATCGAATTGTTATGATTATCGCCTATATAAGCATCACCATCATTGTCATTGAAAACAAGAGATTGCGGTTGACTTTCACTTGTCGATATTTCACCGCTTACATCGAAATGCGTTTCGCTGAACTTCATCGAAGGCTCGTTTTTTCGATTGGGCGTTGACGTGGGCGTTGATTTGTTCTGGAAATTTGGAACGGTTGTGGGTAAAGAGTGTGATATATTTGTGGCGCGTGATGTGGAGCCACCGTTATGATGGTGGCCTCGCGACTGATTGTTGTAGATTTGTACACTTTGTTGTATCGATGAGATTGTATTTATGTCGGTGGCTGAAGGCGATTTCATGCGCAGGTTTGACGTTCGATTTGGCGATAGAGAATTTCGTATAGGCCACAAATCCGGCGGCGCTCCCATTGGTGTTGCAAAGTCCTCGAGATCTGGCGATTTCAGATCGAGCGCTCCCAGTTGCTGGGTGATTTTCCTGAAGGGCGACATTGGCTGAAAAATACATCAATCAGTCTTCGGAAGCACAATTCAAGCAAGCGAGCACAAGCAAATTCATTAATTCAGTTTTGTTATTTTCCTTTAGTACTGTCATTTATGTTTTTAAATTCGATAGATCATGGCATATCTTACACTTACCATTATCGTGTTATCCGGCTCGTCCAATATGCGGTGTTGTTCAATGAAAGCGAACGCCTCTTCGACCAAATTCGGCTCCCACAGATTCAAAAGCGTTCTAGTTTTAGTGACCATTTCATTGCACAACGGCATCATCCCCTTCGGATTCTTCGCTTTGGCCAGACAAAGTAGTTGCGACATAATTTCGACGATTTCTTTTCGTAATTGCTTGATGGCTTGAACAACATCGTTTGCAGCTTGAACTTTGCAGCCATTTGGATCCAATTTCGAAGGTGAATCTTTGTTTTGTTGTAGCAGTCTAGATGATTGGAAAGTTTAGTGGATAAAATACAATACAATTTTTATGGGAGAGGATTCTGAATGGTGCTTACTTTATAAGTCCTCCCGTTTTGCTCTTTCCTGCATGACGCGTAAATGCTCCGCTCGTAAGTATATCCAGAACGCCAGATCGTTTTAATGTGTCATTGTGGGCCCACATGCGTTGCAAATGCAAATTGACCGGAACAAATTCCAGAGATTCGTCAGTTTTATTAGCAGATGGTTTGAAGAATTTATCTACTACAATATGACAAGGGAAATGGTAGTTTTACGATTGAATCTTGGAAGTTTCTTGTAAATTCAATTGGTTACCATTGTTATTGTTATACTGGAGTAAATTTTGTTTGGCTTGGGAGTAGTCTTTTAGTAGCTTTAAATGCTTGTCAAGTAAATCCATTTGCTTATTCCGCCATTCGCCTCCTAACTCGCCCATTCCCGAGATCTCTTGGAGAAGTTCTTTTTCTCGTAGTATCCAAATTGATCTAGAAGCATGGTAGAGTATATTAGGGCAAGTTGATCTTATAAATTCGGGAATTTCCTATACTCACAATAGTTGCTGCGGCACTACATAGCACAACCGACTTTCCATCATAACTTCTTGCACGCTAATATCTCCGCCTAGCCCTGAATGCAAGCGATATGTGTGAAGCTGGAACATATTTTTTTACGTTAAGAACAAATGCATAAATGACTCATTTTCGTTATGACGGATTTTCATTTATTCGTTAATGCGCATATCGCTTTTCATTGCACGTCAGCGTCGTACAGAGGCACCATGAAATAAGCCATTGATGAACAATTTCGATTGAATCCGAAAGTGGCCATGCATGGTGATTTTTAATTTTCAATTACCAATGTACCCACCCAACGTACACAGTCATATTTTCTGCTGGATAGCCCCGGTAAGTATGGGGAATACTTGGTTAGTAACAGTGCCGTAGCAAGCCCTTTTGGCGCCTGAGGCAAATAAGATTATTGGCGCCCCCCCCCCCCCCTCTGAGTCATAACAGTTACAGTACATATTACCCTACAATAAAATCGTTTGTATAAATTTTGTTTATTCATAAATTTATACTGAATTCTTAAGAATACATAATAAAATTATATTTCATAAATCATGAATACATATGAAACGCAGAGCAGCTTATAATCGTCGATATTTTTCCATCTACAAATGAATCTTTCTAGACTTTAATGTTGCAAATTGGTCGATGACGTCATCAAAGTCTATGTCCCTGGCCACTTCATATTCGATTGACAGAATTGCTAAGTTAGACAATCTTTCCTGCCCAATAGTAGATCTTAAATAATTTTTGATTAGTTTCAACTTGCTGAAAGAACGCTCGCAAGTAGCTATTGTCGCTGGCATTGACAGAAAAATTCTAAGTGCTATTTCGATGTTCGGATAAGATTCCTTCAAACTATAATTATGAATTAATTGAAGTAAATCAAGAATTGTTGCAGATTCAAAATTGTCTGAATACAGAGACAACGCTGCGTCTCTAAAATCAGAAACTTCTTCGATGAATTCTGTTACATTAAGGTCTTTTCCATATTTCAATGCCAAATCAGACGCCGCCTTACTCAGTTCCAATTTAGTCATTCTCTGCAGATATTCGCCTGACAAAAATTTAAAATCAACAGTAACTTCCATCATCTTCTTATACCTCCAATTCATTTCAGTTAAGAGAATATCCACGGCGCTGTTAATCTCGATGCGACGTTTTTGGATTTCCGGAATATTTGGCCCATCGTCTTCTGCTCCATACGTCCCCAATCTCTTCGTCCTCCTTGATCTTTTGCACGTATTTTCTACCTCTAGAATAGAAGCCAGTGTGCTTGCGCGTTTGAAATTGTCTTCAAACTCTGTGGCACGAAGTTCCTGTAGAGAATTTCATAATCCTTTTATAAGTTGTGCAGCTTTTTCCAATGATAACGACTTCGATTGCAAAGCTTTAGTGACACGGTCAATTTGGTTTAAAATCTGGTTCCAGGCGTCAAGAAAAAAAGGAAGTTTTGGTCAATATTTCGGAGTAGACTTTGAGCGGCCGATGCCGTATCCGAGTTGATTGGGTCGACGATCATAGCTTGAAGTATTTCATAAACATCCTTGATTTGGGCGTTCAATGATCTTATAGCAGCAGCTTTCGAGGTCCATCGGGTGTCTGTATGTCCTTTCAAGGATACCTTCAATGCCTTCATTAAGATCGTCCACCGAGCCGTAGAACGAGAAAAAAATTTGAAAATACTTTCGACCGTTTCGAAAAAAATTTTCATTTCAGCATTAGCTGTAGCCGAATGCACCCCTGCTAGATTCAAGCTATGGCTTGCACATGGAATGAATGTAGCGAAAACGTTTTTTCTCCTGGATACGTGCTTGAACACCACGGTATTGGCCTGCCATATTGGCACCATTGTCGTATCCTTGGCTTCTTATGTCAATATCGAGATGATCTTTTGCCAATTTTTCAAGAATTTCTGAAGCTAATCCCTCGCCAGTTTTTTCTTCAGTACAAATAAAGTCAAGAAAACTTTCTTGAATGGAGACTTTTCCATTTTCTATGTAAACATATCGAATAATTTGTGCCATCTGTTCATTATGAGAGATATCAGGTGAGCAATCGAACAGCAAACCATAATATTTTGACTTCCGAATCCTTGATAAAATTTCATTGCGAACTTTCTGACCAAGTAAATTAATAAATTCATTCTGAATTTGGGGTGATAAATAGGTAGTTGACCCCTTTTTGTGACTTGCTATTAGTTCGCCTAAAGTTTTATCATATTTGCCCAGTAATTCAATGATATTCAAGAAGATGCCGGCTCTCTGTGCCGATTTGTGACGATGAGCCGCGTAATGCTAAGTTATTCTTAGCACATAGCATTATTGCATTTAAGATTGCACGAAGAATATGTTGCCATCGCTCTTTTTCTAAGATGATATCCTTCTGCAATTTGTCGTCTATGCCTTCTGAGTTTTTCAATCCGGTCTCCAAAGTTTTCCACTCAAGATAATACTTCCGATGATCCGGAGATTTTTCGTGATCAACAATTCGACTTAAGTTTTTCCAGTCGGAAAATCCTTTTTCACGATTGGCAATCGAAGGTTTTTTGTAAGACCGATTTTCAAATAGGCAACAGCAAAAGCAGAATATGGCTTTCCCCTTTTAGAATAGATCAGCCATTTTCGTTCAACAATTTCACAGTTAGGTAAGCTTTTCTGGAACCAGTGAGCGGCAAACCTACGTCCATCTTTTGTTTCAATATTCCTGAAATCCATATCCTTCCCTTGTACTGGACCGTGCGATATTATGTTTATCCTAACGTCATTCGTAATGCGTGGCCACGATGGAGGGTCGTTATAATCGAAGTCGTGTTGAGCAACATGGATGATGCTTGTGTTTTCTGATAGTAAATTTTCGGCAGCCTCGATCATTTCCGGAAGCTGTTTGTCAGGTGATTCTATTTCCGGTCTTGAGCTTCGTTCGATCGTTACATTTTCGGATCTGTCTTCACTTGTAGAGGATGACGGTTTCGGACATTTTACGATCGATGGTCGCTCAATTGAATGCAAATGCGAAACTGCTGGTCTTTCATTAGTTTTGTTCGGATCATTTTCGATCATAATTTGATCTGTAATAAAAAGTCCGATTTGCAAAATTATTTCCCTATTTATAGTTTTAATTGATTAATACTGACTGTTTAATTTGAATTCGAAACCAGATGCGTAAGGCAACGCACCCACATGCAATTTCTCAATTTTCGAATGCAATTGATGCACAGGTTATTTATATTAAAATTAATAAAATGAAATTCCACATCATCTGAGACAGAAAGCAAGTTTCTAGGATCGCTTTATGCTTAAATATTAGTATTTCAATACTAGAATTTTCAACAAAAAGAGGCAAGATTAAATAGACTACAGCCAATTCGAATAGACAAAAAAAAAATTCTAAATTACTTGTTTCTGTTAACCAACATGGTTGCTTTAGAAGTTTCAATATCGACAAAAAAAAAACTAAAAAAAATCTTTCTCTGCCGACACCAAGTAAATTGCAATTGAACGTGTACGCGCTTTAACATTAGATCTTAAGACAACAGAAATGCATCTCAATTATTGCGAAATTACAAGTGGGCGCGTAGCCTTAGTGCCTACGATTATATTTTCAAATAGGATAAATACATCTCCTGATATGATATTCGCCAAAATACATCAGCAAGACGAAGATTTTCAAAATTTTTTCCCCCATTTCTGAAAAGCTGGTTTCACTAAGTCCTGAGAGTACTGACTTTGGTTTCAAATTGTAGCGTTACTATTTGAATTAAATTACTTATGTACATACATACCAGCATTTTCTGAACTACATCCTGGTTCGATATCGGAAGATCTTATCAGCAATTTTTTAAAAGTATTCGTCATTTGTTGATCTTCGATTTTCCTCTTTTTTCTTTCACTTCGGTATTGTGCACCACTTTTCTTGAACTTTTCCGGTGCAGACATTATTTCACGACTCTCAACAAACGGTAAAAACAAATAAAGTTCAAAACTCTACTGTGCTGTAAGCTTTGCTCGAGTGATGCAATACACCTGCACGTCAACCACACTTGTAGATACAAAAGCTCTGTCGCTACTTTTGGTTGTTGCGGCGCCAACAGCAACGATATGCCGCGAGTTATACACACGCTACTCGCTTCGACTAGATTGGATAACGGTACTGTTTTGTAAACTTACCCCCAACAATGAAGTCACTCATCAGTTACAGTACATGACAAAAAAAAAATTACTTTAAAAAAATTTTGCGATCAGGTTTTTTTTTTTTTTCGTTATCCGATTTTGGCGCCCCGGAGCAATGGCGCCTGAGGCAATTGCCTCAATTCCCTCACCCTTGCTACGGCACTGGTTAGTAATATTAGAAGGCATTTCTGGTAGATTAAATACTGACCACCTTACTGGCCTTATCCACCCATTGTAGGCATCTGGTCTTTTTGCTGGGTTCGCATATAACGTATTATTTGCAGGGGGAGGGAGGCAGGGAGTGGTATATCCCTTATAAACAAACCCTAAATCCAAGGTGGAACAGCATACGCCGAGGGATGCATGGCCAAGAGAGTGCATGGCCACTAGTATCGGAGCTCTGGATACCAGTCGACCTCCATTAACCAGACTTCTGACGGCAGGCAGACCGGGTGAAGTCATCGGCGACTGTCCTTCCTGGACACTCGTGGGATTCTATGGATAACGCAAAACAAAATAAACCTCAGTGTTATGCATCAAACAGTTTCCTCTGAGCTGTCTACTAGCTCACTGCTTGGCGGAGCCTCCAGGCCCGTTGTTGAGACTGTTGATTTACCGGCCGCTAAGCGATACAGTCCCTCTGAGTCGTCCTTGCACTTCTTTAGTCCTGATGACTCGGAGCCATTACGTTCTGACATGGATCCCGGCGACTCGTATTCGGAGAAATCCGGACTGACGGTCGTAGGTGTAGGAGTCAGCCGCATGGATTTGAACCCAAGTAGCGGCTATACCAAATTAACTGCGGCGCAAAGGTACAAATATAGGAGGGCTATGGGTGAGGACCACTCTAGGAAAAAGGCCCGGGAGATACTCATACGTTCAGGGCCTAAGCCGTCGGTGCTCTGAGGAGCAATCACCACAGGCTAACTTTGCGAAAAATCCAGGACCCACCCACCCACCTCCGGTAGGCAGAATCCGCGCAAATTTGCTCCACCCGCCGCAGGCGAACCTGGTCCTAAGATTGCGGTGGACCCAATTTAAACCAATGCGGGGCCTGTCGATGTTGTAATTCATCATAGATGCGAATACACCATCGACCAGCAGCGCATCAAGTACTCAACGCACAACGTTAAGTGCCGCAAAACCCGTGCTGCCCATGATCAATGTTCGTCAAGGCGCACCGTCGAGATGCGGCATTAACCCGTTTGGTCTTCGTGCTACTAATAGATCGAGTAACCCCAGCGGCTCTTACTAAAGGGAACATCAACAAAAGAGGGGCGAAGGCAACAATTCCCGACAAGGCAAGCAAGTGCCTTGTCCAACGCTCGCTATCTTCGCAGGACCATGAGCGCCATTAAGGTGCTTCAGGCGAACCTGCACCACGCAATGGGAGCATCGGCCACTGTGTGCAGGGTATTCGTCGATAAACAGGCCACCATTGCGTTTGTTCAAGAGCCATGGGTGGCCGGATTTGCAGTCTAAACACAACAACTTGTAAGTTGATATACGACAGGTTAGTGGTTTGTCCGCGTGCGGCGCTGCTGATCGACAAATGCGTCAACTATTTACCACTAACCAATTTTATTTCTAAAGATCTATCTGCAGCATTGGTGGAGGTACCCATGCTCAACGGTCGTCAGAAACTGGCAGTTGCGTCTTTCTACTTCCCATCTGACAAAGTTGAAATTCTACCGCTCGAGGTTGTTGTTGTTGTGGTAGCAATGGTCAGAAGTTCGTTGTGTGTGTGTTATATGCTGTTATTGTTTGTCGTCTTCCTCGGTGTTAAGGGACAGGAAGATAGCCGCCTCTACGGGGTTCTCTCACAGCGACCTGGAGGTGTGTGGGTGCAGCTGGGCAATTGAAAATGTGGTCCACATCGTGAGGTGTACCATTGCAGGAGGGGCATGTGTTTGTGACATCCCGCTCAATGCAAGATAGGTAGGAGTTAAGACGCGAACACCAGCCTGACCGAAGTTGGGCAAGTGTCGTTCTCGCTGCTCTCGAAAGTATTCTCTCATCGGGAGAAATAGCTGATGGTTGTGTCGAGAGAACTCTATTTGGACCTAGTCCTGCAATTGATGTTTGTACCTCCTCATGCTGTACTGCTGTGATGGCTGATCTGTATGCGTTGTTGTCAAAGGGAACCCTTTTGTACTGGTTCTGGACGTCTCTTTCGAGGTACCTCAAATCACGCCTGACATGTCTTCGTGGCGGTGTCTTGTCCATGAGGTCGGTGTTGGGGTGTTCCCTCCGGTAAAAACCCACCAGGTATTGTTTCGCAAGAAGTTTGTTGTGGTCTCTTAGTGACATCAAACTTGATGCAGCTGATCCTGGGATGACAGTCTCCTGATGTCATCCCAGGATCAGCTGCATCAGGAAACAGGAAAGCCAGTCACAGTACGAAGAGCGGCATTTTGGCAAGCCTGAATATTATTCCATTGTGTGTCACAGAGATTCTGTGATCACACAGGAGCCGCATAGTTGGCTACTGACATTCCGACTGCTTTGTATGTAACCAGTAGGGCTTCTTTATCCTTGCCTCAGATGCTACCGGTCAAGGCTTTAACGATTTTATTCCTACCACGCATCCTGTTGCACACAGTTGAAGCATGGAGGGATGACGTGGTCATGCTGTCCAGGATTCCTCCTAGAATTTTCGGATGGTTCACGGTCGGAATAGGCTGATTGCCAATTGAGATCCCAAGTTGCATCTTGACTTCCTTCGTCCAGGTGGTAAATAAGGTTGCCGAGGATTTAGGCGCTGATACGGTTAAATTCTTGCCCGTGAAGAAGAAGTTAAGTTCTTCCAGGTAATTATTTATTCGTTCGCACATTTCCGTGATGTTGTTTCCTATTGCCAGAATGGAGCAGTCGTCGGCATAGGAGATAATTTCAATTCTTTTAGATGGTGTTGGAATTCCTGGTAAGTGAAGGTTGAATGAGGAGGGAGACAGAACTCCCCTTTGTTGCACATCTTGTTTGATCTTCCATAGCTTCGATTTCTTGCTCCTAAATTCGCCCGCAAAATAATTGGAAATCCATTTTGTTGTTTGCGTTGGAAAAGATGCATTATATAAGTCGACACAGTCAGCCACTCAGGCTTTCGACAGGTCAAGTGCCACCAGAATTGTTCTGTGACATAGACGAGGTTGATTAAGTCCATTGTGGATACCAGTTGTAATGGCATCCAGGGCCGTCGTCATACTGTGCATCCTCTTGAAGCCGTGCTGGTGGTTTACAGGCTGAGTGTGGGCCGTAAGAACAGAATGGATTAGTGCTTTGAGCGATTTGGCAACTGGTGATAGAAATGTGTTGGGACGATAGGACTCGCCGAGTGTCGCTTTTTTTCAGGTTTCAAGATTGGGATTATTCTCCCTTTCTTCCAGAGTTCCGGAACGATCAGTGATCTGATGGATAGGTTGAATGCAGCCGTGAGGTATTCGATAGCTGGTGAGTCGAGGTGTTTAAGCATTGCCATTGAGATTCCATCAGGTCCTAAGGCTTTCGAGTTGTTCGCTTTAATGATTGTTGCAGCCACTTCGTCCGCGATGAAGACAGGTTGTTTGTTGTCTGCAATTCGGTTATGGATCCTCCTGCGGATTATGCGCTTTTATCTGTCGACGTCCAGCAGCTCGTCGATTTCTGTCGACGTACTAACAGGCATTACGTGATCGGTTGCGACGCGCCTTTTTGACTATCTTATGAGGGGTGCCAACCTACTTTTGTCGCGGCGGCAAGGGCAGAGGTATTCGACATTAACCTTGCTAGCACGTCATTCAGGTCTGTGTCAGGGTAATCTTGAAAACGGGAAGTCGCGGCGTTCACATTCCTATCTGTTCAGACAGAGAAGCAGCTACAAAGGCGCTCTCCTCATATAAGGTCTATTCAAAATTGGTGAAGGAGTGTTACGAACGCCTCCAACTGTTGGCAATCAAAAACCGAATCTTCTTGTGTTGGGTCCCAGGGCATTGAGGGGAACGTGGCTGCGGATGAATTTGCTAGACAAGGATCATCCAGTCGCTTTCACGGACCTGAGCCTTACTGTGGCTTTGAGATGGCTTCGGCCAAACTGCGGATCACAGATTGGTTTACACTATTGCGTCATCAGTGCTAGAATAAGCTCTTCATTCACAAGGGTACTACTCAAATGATAGAACCCATCTAAGTGTCACCATCCAATGTCCCCTGAATAGCTCAAGACATACACACACACACACATACACACACACTTCACATAAACGTGAAGAAACCCGGTCCACTTGTACCATGTTCGAGTTCGACAGTGTATGGTGACACTAAGTCTTCTAGTGGGGTACTTATCTGGCGATCACCTAGTCAAATATCACCTGAACAAGATGACTCTGTCCAGCTAATCTGGACGCCGTCTCTGTCTGGAGGAGGTAGACACGACCAAACACATGTTGTGTGAATGTCCCGCCAACCCGCATTTTAGGATGTCACTCCTCGGGCAGGCTACTATCAGCACTGCAGACTTCAGGTTGATTCCTGCTAAAGACATACTATCATTTATTAGAAAGGTGGGCGGTCTTTTGTATGGCACATGGTATGGTCGCAGTGCCTTCCTGCTGGGTCAGTAGCTCGACTATCTTATCGCACATATATGAGCGCTCGCTTCGCTCGCTCTGGACACTGCATGGCTATTTTCGTTTTTTTTTTCTTTTCGCATGCCCTATTTCGATTTGAAACCGATATTGTCTATTCATTTATTTCGTTTATTTTCCGATGGACACTTTCGGTTCAAAACGTAAGTATCCAGATGGATTATTTCGGACGACTACTTTTGCCATGGCTTATTTCGGTGCCTCGTTCGAAATGCACATCTTCGAATAAAATTAGCTGTTCCGTCTGAGCAAAAGTCAACCAGCAGTATTCTTACCGACGGATTGGCAAACACAAAGGGAAGTTTAGCCTGTGGCGGCACAAATAATTTTACGCCAAGTTTGGGTGGTAACGATTGTGAACGACGATGACCTAAATTTTGATTTTCCACAATTTTTGCCGGCGATCGTGGGGTCTTCTTATCCTGATCGGGCGCCCATGATGCAATCGTTATGAACCCCGCGTTGCCTTGTACGGAACGTAACGGTAGACGTATTCGTGACGTATCCTATGAATGATTATTTTTTTTTTATCTGTGAACGCACATGGAAATAATTTTGATTGCAGAATTACCTGAATCACCCCCAATGATATTTCCGCATAGCCGATTGGTATCGCTGTTCTGGAAACCTTTTCACGTACATCGTAGACCGTGAAACGTATTAACGAACTGCTACTTAAACCGTCACTCGCCCGAAATACAATTGTGCACAGAAATTGGGGATTGGCACAGCGATCAATAAGTTCCGTTTGCCCGTATTTCAACCAACCGCCACATCCATTATTGGTGGTGTTTTGAATTTGTACATCGATCGATGGGTTCGGTGGTCGTCCGTGACCATCACATAGAAGATTATCGCATGAGACAGCCGATTCGCAAAGGGGAATTTCTGTGATATCTACAAGTGGAACAGAAGGAAATGAAATAAAAAAAAATATGGTGAGAATGTGTGGGACGAGGGTATGATGATGGAGAGGAGAACAAGTGAAAACGTGGGTCATGCAATAAAGTTGGCAAATAAGAATGATTCTAAGTGCAACAATTGGTTCTGCGATACTATCAATGAAAACAGACGTGACATGCCCTTTGTGCAAATGCGAAAATAAATCGATCGTATGTGTTACTTGACGTACATGGACTTATGTTGTCCCATGAGCCGAATATATTACAAAAGTGACTAAGTGTCACTACAGACTGTCGAACTCGAACACGAACCTGGTACAAATGTCCTCTGACATACATACACACACTTCACATAGATGTGAAGAAAACCGGTCCACTTGTACTAGGTTCGTGTTCGAGTTCGACAGTCTGTGGTGACACTTACAGATCCAGTAAATTTCAATGTAAAACAAAATCATACCAATCACTCAAAACTATCATAAATTAAATCATAGCGTTGTCATGTCTTTGGCCGAAGTGATACTGTCACGCTTTTGCAATGCAGAAAATGCAAAGTGTTAACCGGCTTGACGACTTTTTGTAGGCCCGCTAGCCGCGACCAGTTCCCAGAAATAAAAATTATAACTGTTCAACCGAGGTGAATTGAGACGATAATCAATTTGCTGTCGAAATGTCTGTACGCATTTTCCACGCAATTAAAATAACCCAAGCTGGGACACTACGCCATGCAAGAAATTTAAAAAGAAAAAAACTAAGAAATGAAACATGATCGTCATGCTATTGGATTAGAAAAATCAAAGATATCTATTTCACTATTCAAATGGCATTTATTCCTATCACAATTTCTCAACTACATTTCATACAGATACAAAACGAAACTCATCCTAATCTCCGATTAAAATTAGCGCTTTTTTCTTTCTTTTTGTACTTAAACGTCATGTTTTTTGCTTTCTTATATGTATTCACTACTGATATATAAAAAGAAAATATAAACCAAAATTTCCAATCACAATTCAAAAAAAAAGGGGGGAAAACAGGAAGAATCTTAGACATAGTTAGAATTGAATAAGATCACCTATTTCAGCGTCCGGCTTATTAATTTGTGTAACGGCAGGTTCTTGGCTCCCTTCGCCGCTGTAGCCCAACTTCTTTTCAATTTGATCACGCAGATATTTCAACTGTTTGTTCAGCTGTCCATAGCTGGCCATTTGAATGGCATTTATCCAGTCCGTACGTTCGATTTCTGTATTGGTAGCAATACGTTGACTTAGGCCGTCTCGGAATTCTGTCGGGAAAATAATTTTCATCACTCTAGTGAAATTCACTAAACACAAACCATATCTCACCTATGAAAAATGAGTATCCATCTATATCACGACTCTCCGAACGTATGACGGGTCGACAATTCTCCAAGACGATAAGACCGAGTGGCGGCGAGAATGGGTCTTGGTCCTTCAGATAGAAAAGTAGATTTCCACGGAGCTTACACCATCGCGGAAAACTCACTACAAAATGGAAATGAAAGTGAATATTAGCAGACGGTAATAATGAAATAATAGACCAGTTCCATGAATTGACTAGAAACCGATGAAAACTTCAATATTCACACCTGACAATTTTCAAGATACAATATATATGTGTTCCCAATACCCCTTACTACCATTGCAATAATTTTAATTTGCCAACAAATACATGAAAATGGAAATAATAAAAAATGATTAAAAATTGTGAGAAATACCAAATTCAGTGCCCGGTTAGTTCTTTAACGATACTTGTTCTAATCATCGGTTAGCCATTTGTTAGTAACAAATTGATTTAATTTCGTGAGTGCCTGTCTAAATACAATCAATCGGTGCAAAATTATTTTTTTGCTCTTTCAAATTGCTAACAACAAATTGTTTAAATGAAAATGATTCGAATCCAACCTTTTCCGATGCCCCCAATACAACTGAGCGTCTTCCTTCGAGTGATTTTTTGTACTTTAAAACTATTATCACCTGTGTAAAAAATATGAATTGATTTAAATGATAACAAAACGATTGATGAGATTTTGATTGGTTTAATTATTCTAGGAAAAACAGATGATGAGTCAGTGTAACACTTATTTGTCCAGGACACGGTATTATAAACATTATGCAGTGTTAAATTGCTACATTTTCAGTGCATTAAAACCATAATAATCTGATTGATTATTTCGAAGAAGGATTAGAATTTACAAAGTCACTCAACGTTATGCCAGCAAACAATTCAGCCTTTCAACATTCATTTCTCAAATGCAGACTCTACAGCATAATGAACGTAGAAATCCTGTGACTTTCTTGCATTTACCCTGATTTTATTACATATAAAAAACAACTTCTGGTGGGACGCGTCCTTTCGCATTTAATTAACTGATCGATGGGCTACATACAATCTTGTTCATTAATAGGCATATTAAACATCAAATTGAAAAGTTGCGTAGCCAATCTACACAACTATTTTTTCTTTTATCCTCATCTATTCATGCTTCGTACAAGTAGTGACAATATTTGATTATCTTGATAAGAATGGGGCGAACTATCGGTGGGGTAAATAATTTCCAACATTCTTAGCAATCAAAAAAAAAAAAATAAAACCAAAGTAAAACAACAACAACAATAAACGAACCATAATTTTAATTTATATACTCGAAATACACACATTGTATGTGTCAATGTTTGTATTACCTTCTCGCTTTGTGAAGAAGCCTTCCTGCTTTTCGATGATATTTAGAATGCCTTCTTTTTCAAATTTGTTACTTGGTAAGGCGGCCAATGTAATAAGCTCCTGTTTGTTAAATCGCATACTTGCCAAATCTATTAGTGGGATAAATCGAAATAGAGAAAAACAGAGGAAAATTAGTCCGATTAATTTTAAAGCGTATTGTAAAAAAAAATGAAACTTTTGTGCACCGTGTAAAATATTTGAGAAAAAAACCGAATATTTTGCATTTGCAATGCATTTTTAACTGCAAGAACACGTAAAAAAAACTGCTGATTTCGAGATAGGATAAGTTAATGATATTAAGTCAGTAACCGTATTCAGTGGTGGTTAATTTAGAAATACATCGAAATAGATTTCGTGACAATCGTCGATTATTCAAGGAATATGAAGTGGGTATGGAGATGAAATGAACTTAGTTGTAAAGGACTACAAAAGTAGGCAGGATACGTCAACTACTACTTTGCCTTAACCCCTAGTGGGGCATAGCGCGTCCAGGATACGTCAAGCAGGTGTATTGAATGCGGAAAGCAAGAAGCCATTCGCATCTTGTGGATTGAAGCTAAATAATTAACTGGCAGACTTTCAACCGAGTGCGCCCAATGCCCCACATTATCAATACTCAGTTCAGCATATTGTAATCATCATTATCGTGGCGCGACAGCCCGACGTCGGGCCTTGGCCGCCTGGATCGTTGTCCTCCAATTATCTCGGTCACGTGACCGCGTCCTCCAATCTTGGAAGCCCAGTAGCTGCTCGGCGTCCACATATACTGAGCTCTCCCAACGAGATCTCGGCCGTCAACTTGTTTTGCATTCATCACTCTCTTTGGCATGCGATCATCGTCCATTCGTTGGATATGCCCTGTCCATTGAAGTCGTTGTAGTTTGACAATTTTCGAAACTTCCAGCTCATCGTACAGTTCATACAACTCATGGTTGTACCGGATGCGCCATCCATCTCGATCACAAACAGCCCCGAAAATTCGCCGTAGAACCTTACGTTCAAATGTGTCTAGTATGTTTCCGGAGGCTTGAGTTAGGGTCCATGCTTCGCAGCCGTAGTGGAGCTTCGTGTTTCTGTGCACATGCATCGATTTCATTATGGGGAGAACCGAGAAAAAAGTTTTGATTTCGTCAGTTTCGTTGGCGTCCCTTGACAAGTTGCAACCCAGGTATATGAAGTCGTTCACGAACTCGATGTTGAGGTCCACCTCCTTCGATTCCATTGACAGCGCTCTCATAGCAAAAGGTGCCGACAGTACTACGACAGTCTGGGTGAAACGCATGCTCTCTTCCAGAAGGGTTATCACTGAAGTTGGAGATACCTCTCTCACAGCAAATGTCAAATGCTCGGTTGTGCAAGTGTCCTCGTCGTCGATTGCATCATTATTTTAGTTTTACCCTCGTTCATACGTAGTCCGACTTCTTTTGCAGCGGTATCGAGCGTATGCAGAAGTTCTTCTGCGTCGGCCAATCTTCGGGACATGATGTTGATGTCATGATGAACATGCAGCATCACAACAGATTATTAAATATCAAATTTTACCGAAGTACATTCAACATACGAAAAATTATGTCGCACTTTTGTGTATTTATTTGTTTATGTGATGGACGGCCTGTTATTGCAACGCCTGGTCCAATTTTGGATCTTATGGATAAGAAAGTGACAGACGTATTCAATGATCCTATTAATTCGTGCAGAGAGACAAAACGTCCACTGTCTCAACAACCTCTTCTCTACGTTACACATAAATCAATCGATTATATTCTGCAAGCCAACAAAACGCGCCGAGTTTTTAGCGAGGAATATTACGGAGCTTGGCTACTATTGTTGTAATATACATGCCAAAATGGCACAGGTGCGTATAAATCGTCTTTTTCATGATTTTAGACAAGATCTTTGCAGAAATCCAGTTTGTTCGGACCTGTTTACATTGCATTATTTTTTCAGGCTGGGAATATACACTTGCGAGCAAAAATACTGAATCAAAACGAAAGCACGTGTATTTGTATGTATTTTATATTTTTAAAAGTACGTACAAATCGTATGTCATTTGAAAGTTTGAGATCTTAGCTTTACAATGATACATTTTTATCACCATTTAATGCGTGTTTTATGAATGAACGCTACCTGGAGCTAAAAAGTCGGGAAATTGAACATTTATGAATGGGTTATTACAAGGTAAACTAGCCCTACAAATGCATCCGGAAAGGATTTTCAATGGTCAGTTGAATCTGGAAGGTCGATTGAATAAGTTTAAAGCAATAAAAGTCACAATTTTGTCATTCATGAGTACCACGCCTCAGCAGGCGGCTCAAGTTGTCGCCCTATTTTCGGAAGGGCTTACTCAGAGAACAGTCGCTCGTCAGCTAGGAATGAGTCAGTCTACTGTGTCAAGAGTGTTTCGGGGGGAAGGTAGCTACATTCAGAGACCCCGACCCGGCCGCTCTAGGTGCACTTCCGATAGAGGCGATCGTTTTATTGTGACAAGTATGCTACGAAATCGGCACCTCACGGGAGTGGACGTGCAGCAGAATCTGAGGGACGTTCGCGGAGTAGCTGTAAGCGAGTGGACAGTGATGAGACGACTAAAGGAAGCGAATTTGACTCCAAGACGGCCCGCCACAGGCCCAAAATTGACCCCACATCACCGACAAGCGCGACTCACGTTTGTCAGGAATCACTTAAATTGGACCCTCGAGCAATGGCGGTTCGTATTGTTCACCGACGAGACCAGAGTGTGTCTACATGGCAGTGACTAGCAGTCAATACGGACCGCCATTGCTCGAGGGTCCAATTTAAGTGATTCCTGACAAACGTGAGTCGCGCTTGTCGGTGATGTGGAGTCAATTTTGGGCCTGTGGCGGGCCGCCTTAGATCAAATTCGCTTCCTTTAGTCGTCTTCTCACTGTCCACTCGTTTACAGCTACTCCGCGAACGTCCCTCAGATTCTGCTGCACGTAAACTCCCATGAGGTGCCGATTTCGTAGCATACTTGTCACAATAAAACGATCGTCTCTATCGGAAGTGCACCTAGAGCGGCCGGGTCGGGGTCTCTGATTGTAGCTACCTTCCCCCCGAAACACTCTTGACACAGTAGACTGACTCATTCCTAGCTGACGAGCGACTGTTCTCTGAGTAAGCCCTTCCGAAAATAGGGCGACAACTTGAGCCGCCTGCTGAGGCGTGGTACTCATGAATGACAAAACTGTGACCTTTTCCATAGTCCTCCGCGTAGGCGCCCCCTGGTAACGGCAGTGTATCAAATCGCTGACGGCCAATGTCTTAGCGATAAAACAGTTTGGAAAAAGGCAGATAGCTGTAGCCTGAATGGCTGACCAACACCTAAGCGTCTCAGGTTTAGTAGGATGGAATGACTTGCGTAGTTGGACCTGCAACATAGTTGTGTGAACTCCAGCACGTTTATTAAACCATCTGAAGCAGCTTTCTTCCGAGGCCATCCCCTGAATGGGGTTAAGCGACGTGCTGACAACTCGTCCTTGCAAAAACCACTCCATGTCAAGCAACCTGGAACAAAAGCCTCGGATTGGATTCCAGGCGGCCAAGGCCCGACGTCGGGCTGTCGCGCCACTATGATGATGAGCAAAACATTTAGATATCCGTGTGGTGGTAACAAGTGGCGGCACAGGAACGAAGGTTTAAGCTTTGTGGTATATTGGGAGGTCCCCAAATTTATATATTACGGCCATGGGACCTCATGGATGGGCGGATTAAGAGGCCGAGGGTCCTTTACGACCGGGACCCAGCAGCGTGCGCGAGGGCAAGTGAGCCGTCCGACAATCATTCCCTCCTTATCGCCTTTTTTTATACTCTCCATTTTTAGGGTTTTGTAGTAAAAACAAAACCCTTAAGAAATCGGTCATGCGTTCGTCTGTCTGTCTGTCCATGAAATATCTCACGAACCGCCGAAGCTACGTGCATGAGATTTGTTGGAAATATGTAGAGGTACTATAATTCTCTGGAGAATACCCACAGAGGGGAAATGAAGGTCGATTTTTATTTTCGTTTGGTATAGGCAAGTGGGGTATCGTAAGAAAGGTACCGTCGAGTACATTCCATTTTTAGAATTTTCCTCAAATTTGAAGAAAGGAGAAAAGAGGGAGAGGGGAAAATATTAGATCCGAGTTTGTCCCCCCCTTGCATTTCGAGACAGTTATACTTAGAAATATGAAAATTTACAGAAAAGCGACATTTTGCTAATAGTAGTAGTAAACTAAAAATAATTGAATTTTGAAATCTCATCAGAAAAGGTTAATAATAGTAAATTTCTATAGTTGCAGTTAGCACACCCCTGTACCCCTTAAGCACACCCGAGATCAAAAATATTGATGGCCAATGACAACCAACATCATAGGCAGTCATATCTCCAAGTTTCATTGGAATCTCATAATATTTAATAATAGTACATTCATTTAAAGTTAGGCATTTTGACACTATCCATACAAAAAATACACCTACCGGCCTCATGCATAGGTGCGAGTACTACTTGCATGTTGTTTTTCGCAGTGCGAATTGCAGTTATTTAATAAACCCATTTTGGAAGGATAAAGATTGGTTGGGGCAGTGGTTCTAACAATAATTATTCATACAATTTCTTTTTTAAGGGTTTTGTGTCTCAAATCTTACAAAATCGGTCAAATGTCTGTCTGTCCATAGAATATCTCACGAACGGCTGAAGCTACGCACATCAAATTCGGTGAGAATTTGGGGGAGGAGAAAATATTATGGATTCCAAACAGCATAGAAAATGGAAAATACAATAACTGTACATTTTTTGTATGGATAGTCCATACAAAAAATGGACCTATCGGCCTTGTGTATAGATGCGAGTACTACATACCTACTATACTTGCATATTGTTTTTCGTAGAACGAATTGTAGTCAACCATTTCTTTAAGGGTAAAGATTGGTAGGGGAGGAGGGGGGTTAGGCTGGTCGCTGACTCTATTATGTTTTTTTTATGCACATTTGCAATTTGCAATGTTGTCTTAACATGAATGGTTAAGCATATCGAAGAGTAGGACAGTTTATCTCGTGTACATATATATCTATCTACAGTACAGCTTCTCGTTTTAAAACTACTACTTTGAGAGGTGACAGATGGAGTCCTCTTTATGATATTTTATGATACTATATCATGGGCAAGACATTTTAATTATGGTGTTTTTACCCATCTGAGTGGTACCAAGAAGAGTACGGAGCCAATATTTAAAATAGATACCAAAATATGCGCTTGATACAAAACCCTCGGATTGCGGGCGTAGCCCTATATATTCCGTTTCATTTTATTGTCCATTTGTTTGTGTTGTTTTCCCCAGGCCTATGATTTAGTAATACGTAAAGGACAGAGGCAAACGAGCGACGAAAGTCCCGCTCAAGTCCCCCGAACTGAGCTACAGCAAGCATAGGCCGCTGCTTAGCTCGTTGAGGGGCATATTTCTTCGCCAAATGGCACGGCCCGACCTTCACGGTCAATATGCTCCGTCCGTCCCCACGGGCATCTTTTGATGCCCACCAAACCGTTCATTACAGCATGTTGCAATCCAATTCGGCAATATCGCGTTTAACGATCCTAAGAAATGCGCAAACAGCTTCAAAAAAAAAGTTTATCCAATATCCGCATTAGAAACCGTTCAGTTGACCAGGCACTTCCATTTTCATCCGAAGAAGTTGCCACAGCTATTAAAAGGGCAAAGAGCTCCAAAGCCCTTGGATCAGATGGTATCTCGATGGTCATGCTTAAACACCTTGACAAGCCAGCAATTGACTATTTAACGACCACGATCAATCTCTTCGTCTATCATCCCCGAGTTTTGGAAGAAGGGAAGGGTGATTCTAAAGCCAGGCAAGAAACGCAAGGCGAATCATACCGACCGATTACACTATTGTCTCCTGTGGCCAAGACTCTTGAAGCGCTACTTTCACCCTATAATTTCGACCCACATTCAATTAGCCGATCATCAACATGGCTTTAGAAGAATGCACAGCACAAGTACGGCTTTGGATGCCATCACATCAAGAATACACAATGGCCTCAATCAAGCACGTCAATGTCAACGAAATATTCTAGTGGCTTTAGACCTGTCAAAGGCATTTGATACTGTCAGCCACACATTTCTCCTGACATCTGCGGTACATCTCTTCCGTCGGGAATAATCAAGTGGATGGCAAATTACCGTGCCGGAAGACAGTCCTACACGGAGTTTAAAAATGGGAAATCTAAACTAAGGAAAATTAAACAGGGTGTCCCTCAAGGAGTCTTATCTCCCACTCTGTTTAATCTATATACGTCAGGACTTCCGACGCCACCTGACAGACTTGAAATCGTCAGTTACACTGATGACTTAGATTTTGGCAACCGACAATGACATCACCCAAATGTGCGAGCAGATAAATGAATATCTTGAAGAGCTCAACAACTTCTCCATCAGTAAGAATCTTACTGTCAGCGCCGAAGTCTTCTGCTACTCTTTTTACCACCTGGATTAAAGAAGTGAGGCAACAGCTGGATATTGCGGTAGATGGTCAAACTATTCCCACAATAAACCACCCAAAAATTCTCGGTGTCACCCTTGACAGCATGGCCACCTCTTCGGCTCATGCGTCGACCATTTGTGACAGGATGAGAAACAGGAACAAAGTCCTCTAAGCTTTAGCTGGCAGTTCCTGGGGGAAAGATAAGGAGACCCCACTCGCGACATACAAATCCATCGGGAGATCTGTGGCCAATTATGCGGCTCCCATATGGTCAGCCAATTTATGCGACACTCAATGGAAAAACATACAGACCTGTCAGAACACTGCTCTTAGAACTGTCACAGGCTGCCTTCTGATGTTGTCATAGGACCATCTGCATCAAGAGACCAAAATGATGCCCTTAAAAAGCCACAACACTCTTCTCACCAAGTAGTATCTAGTTGGCCGTTATCGGAATGACCATCTCATCTCAAACCTGATGGACAAAACCCCACCGCCGCGTCACGTTAGACGCAACATGAGGGACCACGAAAGGGAAGTTCAAAGGCTTAAGAATTCCCTTCGATAACACAGCTATAAGTCGGCCATCACAGTGAAGAAGTGCTTTCTTCGATTGCGGAAATAAAACCAAGCAAGGTATTGCGCAATCACCTGCCCTATTTCCAGACGAATCCCGGCTCCCAAGAGTAACCAGAATTACGTTAGCTCAACTTCGTTCTGGTTAGTGCCCGCGTCTGAATTCATACCTATCCCGCATCGACAGTGAAGTCAAAAACTACTGCCCAGCATGTGGCCTCGTTCCACACGACGTTGAGCACATCTTTAAATGTCCAGCAGCCCCCACGCGCTTAACTCTTATCGCATTATGGGAGAACCCCATCGAGGCAGCTGCTTTTCCCCACCTGGACATAAGAGGATATCAACATGGATAGTCAGAATTTTTGACACACACATTTTTATTAAAGCTCAAAGCTGAGGAGCCGTCCATTTTCATCCGTCATAGCAGTCACATCGGCAGTGGCATCGCCGGGACGTGCGATTTTTTTAGAGCCCGCGAACGGGAGATTTTGAATCTTATGGGTGGATTTGCATTCGCGTCTCAAATGGTACCATTAATCGCAACATGTACATTCTACGGTGGTGGCATTAGGGTGCAACGGCTTCTTGCAGACGAAGTAGATCCAGCATGTTCTAGGACCTGGGTTGAGCTCAATTCCGGCGCGTTGAAGGTAAGTTGAGAGTAGTTGCGCCTACGTGTGATGCTCCCAATTCTCAGGAAAAACGATGAGTTGTTGTTGTAGCAATGGTCGGAGTTTCGGTGTGTTGGTTTGTGACATGTTTACGGTTCATCGTCATCCCCGATGTCGAGGGATAAAAAATTAGCTGCTTCTTTGGGGTTCTCCCACAGCGATCTGGGAGTCAGGTGCGTGGGTGCAGCTGGGCAGTGAAACATGTGGTCCATGTCGTGAGGTGCTTCGTTACAGGCAAAACAGATGTTTGAGATGTCCTGGTCAATGCGGGATAGGTAGGAGTTCAGTCGTGAACACCAGACTGACTGAAGTTGAGCGAGTGTCGTTCTCGTTGCTCTCGGAAGCCTTTCCTCTTCCGGAGATATCGTTGGTAGTATGGACGAGAGAACTGGATTCGGACCTAAGCCCGCGATCGATAGAAGTACCTCCTCCTGATGTATCGCTGCGATGGCTGATCTGTGTGCGTCGCTATCAAAGGGTACCCTTTTGTACCTCTGGACATCTCTTTCTAGGTCCCTCAAGTCACGCCTAACATGTCTTGGCGGCGGCGTCTTGTCCATGGGTTTGGGTGCTCTCTCCGATAACAACCCACCAGATATTGTTTGGCAAGATGCTTGTTGTAGTCCCTTAACGGCATCATCTTGGTTTCCTGACGCAGATGGTTCTGGGTGACATCAGGAGACAGGCGGCGGTAGTACGGAGAGCGACATTTTGACACGCTTGATTCTTTTTCTACTGTTTGTCACAGAGATTCTGTGACCACACAGGAGCCGAATAGTTGGACACTGATCATCCGACTGGTTTACACGTGACCAGCAGAGTTTCTTTGTCCTTGGCCCATGTGCTACCGGCCAAGGCTTTGAGGATCTTATTCCTACTACGCACCCTGTCACACATGGTTGAGGTATGGGGTGATGATGTGGCCATGCTGTCCACCGTGACTCCTAGAATTTTAGGATGATTTATGGTAGGAATTGGATGATTACCAATCGAGATTCCAAGTTGCATCTTGACTTCCTTCGTCCAGGTGGCAAATAGGATTGCCGAGGATTTAGACGCCGAGACGGTTAGGTTCTTACTTACGAAGAACGAGTTAAGTTCTTCAAGATAACCGTTGACGTGTTCGCACATTTCCGCAATGTTGTTCCTTGTTGCCAGAATGGAACAGTCGTCCGCATAGGAGATGATATCGATTCCCTTAGGTCGTTACTGCGGCAGCCGGTTCTTCGTACCGGAACGACCCGTTTTCCGACGGCCACGGGCTGCCAAGCACACTCGATGCAAGAAAAACTGCAGTATTTGAAGCATCGCTACTACAACAACAACAACATTCCCTTAGGTGGTGTTGGGAGTAATGATAAGTAGAGATTGAGCAAAGTAGGAGATAGAACTCCTCTTTGAGGTACACCTTCTTTAATCTTCGATTTATTGTTAATAAATTCAGTATAGGATAATTGACAATCTTTTTGACTACTTGCATCGGAAGCGATGAACAGTTTATATCGGACAGAAGTACTGAGTGGCTGACAGTGTCGAAGGCTTTCGACAAGTCGAGCGCCACCAGAATTGTTCTTTGACATGGATGGGCTTAATTGAGACCCTTGTGGATACGGGATGTAATGACATCCAATGCCGTGGTCGTACTATACATGCTTCGGAAGCCGTGCTGGTGATCCGCTAGCTGGATTTGGGCCGCAAGAACAGGGTGGATTAGTGCTTCGAGTGTTTTGGCAACTGGTGACAAGAGAGTTATAGGACGATAGGATTCGCCGAGTGTCGCTTTCTTCCCAGGTTCCAAAATTAGGATCACTCTCCCTTTCCTCCAGATTTCAGGAGCGATCAGCGAGGGGATGGATAGATTGAAAGTAGCCGTAAGACAGTTGATAGCTGACAAATCGAGGTGTTTGAGCATTGCCATTGAGATGCCATCAGCTTCCAAGACTTTCGAGCTGTTTGCCTTCCTAATAGCTGCAACTACTTCGTCCGTGGCGAAAACAGGTATGCTGTCTGTAGTTCGGTTGTGGATCTTCCTACGGATTATGCGCTTAAGTCTGCAAGATGTAGGGTGTTCAATAAATTTTTTAGTGAAACAACTTGCGCAGTGAGTAGGGTCACTTATAGCATTTTCACCGAACTGAATGGCGACGTTCCCTTTCTGCTTTGGTGGATTAGAAAGGGCACGGACAGTCGACCATAACTTGCTCAGCCCTGCAGTTAGGTTGCTGTTATTCAGATGGGTGCTCCAATTTGACCTCCTGTGTTCGTTGTCTACTGATATCGCAGTTCATTTCGTTGATTCTGGGGTCGTTCGGATTTACGGCAGTGGTTGGAAAGTTGGGCCGAATTTTCGGAATCCGTCCTGCGGGAATAAACTTCGCAGCCACTTTATTTAGGACTTTCCTTATGATGGATCCGGCCTTACGTACGTCGGTTCGCGTCGGCAGAGCGAGAAATTTAGCGTTGGTGTAGGATGTGAAACCGTTCCAATCAGCCTTATTGTGGTAGACAAAAGTGCGATGCGATGTTCAGCAGATATTATATTTGTCGGTTTGTCAAGCCTTTTCACGGTTGGTAAACGGTCTGAAGATAGTGTTAGGACCGGCTCCCATTGAGTTTCATTTATGAGGCTTGCACTGGCAATCGTGATATCTGGAAAACTTTTACAAATACAGAAATCAGAGGCGTCAAGCTGTTCTGCTATTGAGATTCCTCTGGTGTAGTTGCCAAGGTTGGAGTGCCAGAGTTCATGGTGAGCATTAACATCACCGAGCAGGAGGCGATGTTGAGCGGTAAGGAGATGGTTGATGTTTACATGGTATCCTGAGGGACAACGGGATACCGGTGGGATGTAAATGTTGTAAACTTCAATATCAACATTTGTAACGGACGGTTTGGTGGTCATCCGAAGATGCCCGTGGGGACGGATCCTAAGACAGCATAATTGACCGTGAAGGTCGGGCTGTGCCATCTGACGAAGAAAAAGGCTCCTCAACGAGCTTAGCAGCGGCCTATGCTTGCTGTAGCTCAGTTTCGCCGCTCATTGCCCCTGTCCTTTACGTATTAACAAAAATTCATAGGCCTGGGGAAGACAACACAAACAGGTGAGGTAAAATGGGGAATAAAAAAAAATAGTGGATAAGGATGAAATGGTTGGCGGGCGGATCAGACGCCCACGCAGTCGAATCTGGGTCCGAGTGTAATGAGACCCTCGGCCTCTGGTTTCGTACCACCAACAGATCACTACCCATCAGGTGCTGCTTCGATCTGACGGTGGGAGCAGCACTACCAGACCATAATATGGTTCATTACAGGTGGTTCATTACACATTACCCGATTTTATGGCGATGGCCTGCACTTCCATGGTGTTATCATTACTAATGAAATCGATTTCCCGGTATTGCACGGAGCGTTGGTCAACCCGTCTTTCCAGACAATGGCGTAGTTGCCACGTGTGTTGAGGGACGAGTTGGAGTGCAGTTTCATCTCCTGTATGGCTCCAATTTGGATGCGATGTTTGTCCATGAATGATGCGAGTTCGGCTATTTTATTCTGCAATCCATTGCAATTGAGTTGGACGAGTGAGAGCGTGTCGAAGATGGCAATTGGTGGTGCAGGCGTAAGATTGTTGTGTAAGGAATCCTGTTAGAACTGTTCGCAGGAGTCATCGGAGATGGCTTTAAACCCGACTGAGTGCTCACTGCTGTTGGATGAAGAGGCGCGTTAGACGAGGTTGCTGCTTGTAGTCCTCTATTCCTACACTGACTGGCAGTAAAGGAGGAGTTCCAGTGCCTGTGATGATTGAGTCCAGAGCAGTATCTTAAGTGGCACCACTGATTGAAGCAATTGCACCTCACCGTAGTGGCGTTTGTGTGCAGCTCTCTGTTTCATCCGCACCAGATCCACGGAACAGGATTTCTTTCAATGTCGGCGCGGAGAAGTAACACTGAGAGCAGTTGCGTCGAGATGTATTGCTCCCAGTGAACATAAAAAACGATACGAGGCATGTAACAAACAACATTTTCATTCTTGTATTGAAGGGGTTTGGCAGCTCTTGGCTGTTTGAAACGAGTCGCTCCGGTACGAAGAACCGGCTGCCGCAGAAACGATGAGTAGTCAGAGTGTGACACACGCACACACATACATATGTACAGACGTGTTCGAAATAATAAGAACAACACAAGTGAAAACTGAATTCGTCCTAAAAAAGGGTTAGAATATTTTTTTTTTAATTTATCCTTTTATTACTTTAACACCATACATATTAAGCTTTTTATAAACGCAAGAATTGATGTCCTGCTATTTCCTTATTTTGTTGTTCTGGTCACTTTGTTGGATTGAGTCGAAAATCAGCTGTTCGAAAAAATAAGAACAAAGAGAAAAAACAACCGATAGTTAATTTCTACAGACCATAAATACACACTTAGGCCCTTACGTTTAATAAGAAGTAGCTCCCCCCTTATTTTTGATAATTTCGACACATCTGGACTGCATGGAAGCTATAAGAGTGCGACATCTGGAGAGTGGATTATTCTCCTAAGTATTTTTTGCCGCTTGCCATAATTCTTCGGAGTTTTTTGGTTTAGCATCTCTCACTCCTTTCTTAACATCAATCCAAAGGTGTTTTATTGGATTAAGGGCCGGCGATTGTGCAGGCCACCCCATAACAGCAATTTTGTGGGATCGGAACCACTCCTTCGCTTTTCTTCAGGTGTGTTTCGGGTCATTGTCTTGCTGAAAAATCCACCGTAATGGCATTTCCTCTTCGGCATAAAGTAACATGACATCTTCCAATATGTTTCCAAAATAGTAGTTGGCATCCATAGTACCCACGATCTTAGCAAGAGGTCCAACGCCATTCCACGAAAAACATCCCCACAGCATCAGTCTTAGATCTCCATGCTTAATGGTCTTACTAGTGTACTTCGCCTTGAATTCTTGCTTCGGAGGGCGTCTAACGTACTGTTTTTCAGTTCCCATATCGAACAGCACAACTTTTGTCTCATCTGACCATAATATGTTGCGCCAAACGGTGTCAGGTTCGCTTTGGAATTTTCTGGGGAACTGAAGTCTACGTTTCAAATGCACATGTTTTAATAAGGGTACCTTTCTTGGGCTTTTTGCTTTAAGATTTGCTGCAATCAAACGTTTTCTTATTGTGGATGTGGCAATTGGCAGGTTTAACTCATCGTTGATTTGCGTAGAAGTTATGAAAGGGCGCTGTTTAACAGTCCGTACGATCAATTTGTCCTGCCGTTCATTGGTTTTTTTACGTCTACCTCGGGTTTCGGTCTGCGATGAAAAATTTTTCGCGTTTGTTATCAAACCATTGGAAACACCAAGTAAATTTTTAATAAATGCAAACGTTTTGCCTTCAATAAGCAATTTTTTAATTAATTGTCTTTGCCCCACAGAACAATGTTGGCGTCTTCCCATTTTGAAGTGATTTTAACTATTATTTGTTAATAAAACTACTGCACACCACGCACAATACACTCCACTCCACACTCCAAACATTCCAATTTCGGGAATTCTGTCTGTAGAAATTAACTACCGTGTTTTTTGCTCTTTGTTCTTATTTTTTCGAACAGCTGATATTCGACTCAATCCAACAAAGTGGCCAGAACAACAAAACAAGGAAATAACAGGACATCAATTCTTGCGTTTATAAAAAGCTTAATATGTATGGTGTTAAAGTAATAAAAGGATAAATTAAAAAAAAAATATTCTAACCCTTTTTTTAGGACGAATTCAGTTTTCACTTGTGTTGTTCTTATTATTTCGAACACGTCTGTACATATGTATGTGTGTGCGTGTGTCACACTCTGACTACTCATCGTTCCTGCGGCAGCCGGTTCTTCGTACCGGAGCGACTCGTTTCAAACAGCCAAGAGCTACCAAACCCCTTCAATACAAGAATAAAAATGTGTTTGTTTGTTACATGCCTCGTATCGTTTTTTATGTTCACTGGGAGCAATACATCTCGGCGCAACTGCTCTCAGTGTTACTTCTCCGCGCCGGCATTGAAAGAAATTCTGTTCCGTGGATCTGGTGCGGATGAAACAGAGAGCTGCACACAAACGCCACTACGGTGAGGTGCAATTGCTTCAATCAGTGGTGCCACTTAAGATACTGCTCTGGACTCAATCATCACAGGCACTGGAACTCCTCCTTTACTGCCAGTCAGTGTAGGAATAGAGGACTACAAGCAGCAACCTCGTCTAACGCACCTCTTCATCCCAGACCAGTGAGCACTCAGTCGGGTTTAAAGCCATCTCCGATGACTCCTGCGAACAGTTCTAACAGGATTCCTTACACAACAATCTTACGCCTGCACCACCGATTGCCATCTTCGACACGCTCTCACTCGTCCAACTCAATTGCAATGGATTGCAGAATAAAATAGCCGAACTCGCATCATTCATGGACAAACATCGCATCCACATTGGAGCCATACAGGAGATGAAACTGCACTCCAACTCGTCCCTCAACACACGTGGCAACTACGCCATTGTCTGGAAAGACGGGTTGACCAACGCTCCGTGCAATACCGGGAAATCGATTTCATTAGTAATGATAACACCATGGAAGTGCAGGCCATCGCCATAAAATCGGGTAATGTGTAATGAACCACCTGTAATGAACCATATTATGGTTTGGTAGTGCTGCTTCCACCGTAAGATCGAAGCAGCACCTGATGAGTAGTGATCTGTTGGTGGTACGAAACCAGAGGCCGAGGGTCCCATTACACCCGGACCCAGATTCGACCGCGTGGGCGTCTGATCCGTCCGCCAACCATTTCATCCTTATCCACTATTTTTTTTTATTCCCTATTTTACCTCACCTGTTTGTGTTGTCTTCCCCAGGCCTATGAATTCTTGTTAATACGAAAAGGACAGGGGCAATGAGCGGCGAAAGCCCCGCCCACATCTCCCGAACTGAGCTACAGCAAGCATAGGCCGCTGCTAAGCTCGTTGAGGAGCCTTTTTCTTCGTCAGATAGCACAGCCCGACCTTCACGGTCAATTATGCTGTCTTAGGATCCGTCCCCACGGGCATCTTCGGATGACCACCAAACCGTCCGTTACAATGTTGATATTGAAGTTTACAACATTTACATCCCACCGGTATCCCGTTGTCCCTCAGGATACCATGTAAACATCAACCATCTCCTTACCGGTCAACATCGCCTCCTGCTCGGTGATGTTAATGCTCACCATGAACTCTGGCACTCCAACCTTGGCAACTACACCAGAGGAATCTCAATAGCAGAACAGCTTGACGCCTCTGATTTCTGTATTTGTAAAAGTTTTCTAGATATCACCATTGCCAGTGCAAGCCTCATAAATGAAACTCAATGGGAGCCGGTCCTAACACTATCTTCAGACCGTTTACCAACCGTGATAAGGCTTGACAAACCGACAAATATAATATCTGCTGAACATCGCACTTTTGTCTACCACAATAAGGCTGATTGGAACGGTTTCACCTCCTACACCAACGCTAAATTCCACGCTCTGCCGATGCGAACCGACGTACGTAAGGCCGAATCCAACATAAGGAAAGTCCTAAATAAAGTAGCTGCGAAGTTTATTCCCGCAGGACGGATTCCGAAAATTCGGCCCAACTTTCCAACCACTGCCGTAAATCCGGACGACCCCAGAATCCACAAAATGAACTGCGATATCAGTAGACAACGAACACAGGAGGTCAAAATGGAGCACCCATCTGAATAACAGCAACCTAACTACAGGGCTGAGCAAGTTATGGTCGACTGTCCGTGCCCTTTCTAATCCACCAAAGCAGAAAGGGAACGTCGCCATTCAGTTCGGTGAAAATGCTATAAGTGACCCTACTCACTGCGCAAGTTGTTTCACTAAAAAATTTATTGAACACCCTACATCTTGCAGACTTAAGCGCATAATCCGTAGGAAGATCCACAACCGAACTACAGACAGCATACCTGTTTTCGCCACGGACGAAGTAGTTGCAGCTATTAGGAAGGCAAACAGCTCGAAAGCCTTGGAAGCTGATGGCATCTCAATGGCAATGCTCAAACACCTCGATTTGTCAGCTATCAACTATCTTACGGCTACTTTCAATCTATCCATCCCCTCGCTGATCGCTCCTGAAATCTGGAGGAAAGGGAGAGTGATCCCAATTATGAAACCTGGGAAGAAAGCGACAGCGAATCTTATCGTCCTATAACTCTCTTGTCACCAGTTGCCAAAACACTCGAAGCACTAATTCACCCTGTTCTTGCGGCCCAAATCCAGCTAGCGGATCACCAGCACGGCTTCCGAAGCATGTATGGTACGACCACGGCCTTGGATGTCATTACATCCCGTATCCACAATGGTCTCAATTAAGCCCATCCATGTCAAAGAACAATTCTGGTGGCGCTCGACTTGTCGAAAGCCTTCGACACTGTCAGCCACTCAGTACTTCTGTCCGACATAAACTGTTCATCGCTTCCGATGCAAGTAGTCAAAAAGATTGTCAATTATCCTATACTGAATTTAGGAACAATAAATCGAAGCTTAGGAAGATTAAAGAAGGTGTACCTCAAAGAGGAGTTCTATCTCCTACTTTGTACAATCTCTACTTATCATTACTCCCAACACCACCTAAGGGAATGTTGTTGTTGTTGTAGTAGCGATGTTTCGAATACTGTAGTTCTTCTTGCATCGAGGGGGTTTGGCAGCTCTTGGCCGTTGAAAAACGGGTCGTTCCGGTACGAAGAACCGGCTGCCGCAGGAACGCTGTAGTCTGTCGTGATTTGCATCAGTTTATAATAGTTCATGCGAATTAGGAGGTAGCTCCTGCTTGTTGTGCCCAAGTCCCACAGGAGAAAACCCACTCTTCGAAAGAATCCACACAATAATGGCCAATAATCGACAACCCGTTTTTGTTTACAAATAATCAAAGGTTTTAATTGCCTTATCTTGTTAGCAATTAATTGATTGCAACCCTACACCGATAAGTCGTTTGTCTGCGACCACACCATATCGTCTGGAATGAATAGTCGCGGGTCAGGTCTGATAACCCCACGATGAACTGTTTTCAATCAAACATCGTCAGCTGCTCTACAGTAAACAACCTCCTCTCTGCATAGAGCAAATGTTGACTTTACATTCCTGGCCTTTCCGCTTTTCTCCCGCCACACGCGCTATTACTTCTTTGTCCTACATTTGGACTTCTTAAATCACTCGAATTTATGTCTGTTGATTTTTTGGATTAATCAGAAATGGATTCCAATTGGCGAGGAAAGAACAGACAAACGATTGAACTGAATTTTCCATCCGCCCACGAGAAAATCAAACTCCGGGGGGCAAAAAAGCATTCCTACTCTTTGGCACTTAACAGGCAGCTTCAAATACCGTACCGTTCCGCGCTTCATGAAACCAATCGATCATCGTCGGAAAATTTACAACGCTCTCGGAGCTACAAGAAGTTATGTTTGAACTCGATTGGAATGTCAATTGCTCAGGTACATATCCAATTTCATGTACTTGAAACGTTCGCGAAGGCCCAATTTGGATGAAGACCAGACAATTGCGTTTTGAGTCATACGCCGCCCGTTCGTCCGTCTGCCTGTCTCCATGTTATACACCTGAAGACCACTCTTCAATTTACAGAAACCGATGAATAAACAACGTTCGCATCTGATAAATTTTTAATCAGAACCCGAAAGAGCACAAACACGCCCCAAGTGTTAAAGAAGGGTAAAAGAAAATCTGCTCCAGGTCTCTCCGTACGTGAGGACCGATAGTTTGGCCGAGTAATACCGCACATATTTTACTCCATTCGGTTAACCTATTTAAAATAAATTCTCCAGATCCGTATCTATTCCTGTCCCAGATATTCGCGATTTGGCGAAGGAAAAAAAATTGATTTTTATTTGCACCAGCCAGCAGACGGAAATTCGTTGCCAATATACGTGGAGCTTCTTACCGACTGAAAGCCTGCTTTTCGCTAATCTATTTAACACTAATTACACTCCAGTAAGCATAAAACTATTTTGTGACACCACGCACGATTCGACTCTTCACATTTTCCAGCGAATAGTGCACTTTCCGCCCGTGGAATTCCCGAGCACAGAAGTACGACAACAACAACGTACGTACTATCGAGTTCTTGACGTGAAACGTCAACTGACCAGATGTTTGATGTAACGCGACAGTGGCTTACAAAATGGGATGCGGCAAAGGCATTGCCTGAACGGAAGTTGGGGTTTGGCGGGCAGAATTCAACGGATAGTGGAGTTTGAAATATGAAAATTGGAAGTGAAGTAACTGGAGTTTGACCATTCAATTATTTAGAGGTAGTCAATACCTTCTTTCTAAAATTAAGACGGCGATTCTGTTTAAATAGCGGATAATTTTTAATTAACGATTGGTCGACTGAAATGTCCAAACATCTTACCAAAAATTTTGTTTTAATTAAAGTGTGGATTCCTTGGACTTCTTGTCCTTTGCCTTGTAGTTACCAACCACATCCTTTCTCGCAAAGCCATGAAAATTCGAACGTTTCCTTACTCTAACATTTTATTTATTACCTCATAATTCGAATGCCACAACATATCTCGTCTTGCACCCGACCCGTGACCAAGCCCGAACTATGCGCACTACAAAAAGCCATTTCCACCCCCCAATAAATTTACTCCAATATCCACCATAGCTTTATCAAGAGTGCATCCCGTAAATCAAGCGATCATCGTACGTTACACTTCATGGGCTTCTCAGAGCGCATGAAAAACTGCTGCAGGTCCAGCAGAATCAGAGGCCAGAATGGAATCCACTCCACTCCACATTCATTATGCGGCTTGGTTGCGCCTGCTCTGAGTCGATTTGCGGCCCGAGTCCAATCTGTAGCGGTCGTGTGTAGCTCACGTTTTACCGGTGAGCGAACGACACGATCAGTAGATAGTTTACCTGTGCCCGTATCTATGCCTACGCGTGTGAATATCTGTGCGTTGCGTCGTATATGTTTTGGTTTATATCAAGCTCCACGCGAGGAAGCATCGCGGGCTCCAGCGATTTTCACGCAATTCGCAAAGTGATCCCCACAAGCAAGAAGTGAGTGCCGGTAACTTGAATGTCTTATTGGTTTATGTGAATCGTGAAAAATTTCACGTGTGAGAGGGTGGAAATTCTCTTACCTGGTGGCGCGGTGGGTCATCGCAGTGCAAGTTCTCAAAGGTGCAAACGTGAAGAATTTACAGTGAACAGTGTAAGTGCGGTGGTGGTGGCCGATCAAACTGGGAACCGGTTTTCCAAAGTGTTTTTTGTTTCTTCCTCTTTCGAGTGCAAGTTTTCGTGATTTTGTTGTTGTCGTGGTTGCGGTATCGTGCGACAATCATTGCATTAGTGTCTCAAGAATCTGCGACAATAACTAAATCAGATCTGGATTGTTACGTACCATCGAGGAATATTCTGAAGTAGCCGATTTTCATACATACATATAAAGATCCTGGTAAGTTAGAGCCGCGGAGGAGAGAGCGACGGGAATGTCATCAGCAGATAAAAAACGATCTGGGATGCATACCTGCGATATCTCGTCTCTGCTTCGATGATAAGATTCCACTCGTCATAATATGCGACGTGTGCCGTTGTATCTTCTTTTTTTGTTTGTTTTTGTATTCTCCAAGCCTATTGTCCATATTCTGTGGAATTATGTCGACTAACTACATTCGTGGCTCCAGTGCTCAGCAAAGCGTAAAACAAGTCTTTGACACACATGGACATATGTACTATATTTACTCGTATGTTGCTGGGGCCCAAGCTTCATAATCTCGCTATATCTAAAATGACGGCTAAACATTCACTTCGAGGGGACCTTCAATTATAGAGGCGGAGGGTCTGTTAATTTCGCTAAATTGCGTCATGACCTAGTGCGCTTATTCATGGTATGTTGTATGGACAATAAAATGAAATTGTCCTCTTTAAACCAGCCTGCAGCTGATAATAGATAAAGCTAGTTTCGCTGGTTGTAGAGCCCCTTGCGGTGATCATGAGCTTGGACTTGTTATTGGGTGCGGTCCTTTTTAGAGTACTAGTACTAAATCGTTGGAAAGGTATTCAGAGGTCCAGCATGGGGTTGTTTTACCCGCCGGGTACTGTGGCCCATAGATCACGAGATAAATACATATAGTACTAGATAGCCTCGTATTCAGCGTTATGAATGTTCATCCCTACAGATTGCTAAACTCGCTACATACTATCCTTCTTCTTTCTTGCCATTTCATACCACTCTGCGGCTTCGCGTTGCTCTGCCTGTGGTGTTGGCACTTCGCCCATTCTGGCGGTATAATCTCAGCTTCCTTCTGCAGGCAGCTCGGTCTTGGATCGTATCATCGCCGAGATTGATGCGTTGTTGTTGCTTCTTCATCTGATCGATCCACGTGTGTTACCGTCTGCCTCGGGGTTTGGGTCCAGCAAATGGAACATTCATTGATAGTGCCTACACGACTGGGTTCTCAGGTGGACGCCTTAGAACATGGCAATACCAATCCATACGACGATCTTCGAGCTTTTCAGTAATTGGTTGCTCAACAAACAAGCTGCCTCGGATGTAGGTACTTTTGATACGATCCTTTTTGATCACACCGGCTGACATCCGTAGCATTTTCATCTCGGTAGCACTAATTTTACTTTCGTATGCCTTTGTATAGTACATAGTCCAGCATTCAGACGCATACATTAGTGCGGGACGTACGACCGTTTTGAACAACTTGCTCTTAAGTTTTCGTGGCATCTTCTTGTCGTAGAAAACTCCAGAGTTTTCTCGCCACTTCATCCAACCAACACTGATGCGATGTTTGACGTCGTCATCGCAGGTAGCTTCCTTGTTGACCATCGAGCTCAGGTATTTGAACCTTGTACAGAACTTCAGCTGCGCTCCTTTAATGTAGATATCTGGTATCGGTCTCTCTGGATCTGAGAAAGGACAGCAAAAATACTCAGTCTTTGGTATGCTAATTCTGAGTCCATGATCCTCCAGTATCTTACACCACTTGCTCAGTGCAGCCTGCAAAGCAACGATGTCTTTGCTAACCAGGGCAACGTCATCGGCGAAGAGAAGGGATATTTTCAGGCCGACAGAAATGAGTGTTAATAAATAGAGCAAGATGATGTTGAAGAGCAAGGGACTCAATACACTGCCTTGGTGAACTCCGACTTTAACTGGAAATTCTTCAGACTCACCAGCTGCGCATCTAACTTTAGTGGTTGCCTCATCATGCATGTCTTGTATCATCTTGACATATGCCTCGGGGACCTTAACTGCTCTTAGGGCCACCCATATCAGATCACGAGGAACTCTGTCGAAGGCTTTTTCCAAATCTATGAACACAAAGTGCAAGTCCATCCGTGCATCACGATGCTTTTCCATCGTAACACGTATGCACTGAATAGCATCGAGTGTGGACCGACCCTCCACAAAGCCGCATTGATTGTCATTCAACCATACAATCTCTTTCAATCGATTGCAGATAACTCGCTCGTAAGTCTTCAATGTGTGAGATGTTAACTTGATTGCCCTATAGTTGTTGAGCTTGCATGAGTCACCCTTGTTCTTACAAAACGGGAGAAGGAAGCTTCTTCTGAAATTTTGTCGAAAAGAACAGTAAGTCATCTAAGCCCGACATGATTCATCTTCAACCAAAATTCCAAGGGTATTTTGTCCGGTCCAACTGCCTTTCCGCCTTTGATCTGCATCATTGCCTTCATCACCTCCTCCACTGAAAAATCAGCGATATCAGTGGTGTTTGGCTCCACAGCTTGAAAAGCTTCTCGCGGAAATTCTTCGTTCAAAAGTTTGTCAAAGTACTCACGCATTCTGCTACAGATTGCTGTGTCTTCAGCCAGTAGCACTCCTTGTGAGTCTTCAACATACTTTGGCGCCTGAACCTCTCGAGCGTTCTCCTTTGTGCTGCGACCTTATAAATTCTGCCATTGTCTTTCGGTTTCTCTTGCAATGAAGATCTCTTATCCGCCGTCAGATCTTCTAGTTCCTGGTAGAACTTCTCGACTGCAATCACATTTGCTTGAGCCACCTTTCGCTTCACTTCCCTCCGGCTTTTATGATATTTCTCCCAAAGTTGAACCAGTTGAACCTTCTCGGCTTCACTGCTTGTCTTGCATGTTGTCCAAGCCTTGAATGCGTTTGATTTTGATTTGTCCTGCACTGCTTCTTTAGTTTCGTTATTCCACCACCACTTCTCCTTGTTCGTGTGGAGTGGGCCTTTTGAAACTCCCAGCGTCTTTTCATCCTCACCTACTGGCATTTCATCCAAAGCATTCCACATTTGTGTTGGATTTTGCTCGTCGCAGTTGGTGTTGTATTGAAGCCACTCCTTCATTTTAACAATAAGTGGAATTACAACAGATTCAAAGCGTTCGTTGTTGAGATTATGTCACTTGATTTTCTCGACTGGCTTGGGGATTGCTTGTGGTCTTGCTCCTCCTTTCAAAATATATTCTGTCAAGAGCAACCGGTGCCGGGTGACCGCAGATTCACCCAAGATCACTTTGTAGTCTTTCACCCAACCTCTCATGAAGTTTAGACACAGATAATAGTCTATCTGCGTCGCATGAGCTCCACTGCTATATGTGATCAGGTGCCGTTGGTTCTTAATGAACCATGTGTTGAGGATGACCAGACCGTGTGATCTGTACATACTCGTAGTCAGGATAGCCTCACCTTCATCATTTCTAGCTGTAGATTGGCTACCCTTCCCACCATGGCAATCTTCGTAATCATATTCGTAGTTTGATTCTCCCACATGGCCATTGAAATCCCCTCCGAAGTAAACCAGCTCGGTATCTGGTATACCTTGAAGCAGTATGTGTCAACGTCGCTCCAAAATGCCTGTTTTCACTTTACTGCGAACCCACTTGGGGAGCATAGGCACTTATGGCGTTCCACACTCTTCCGCAGATAACCAATTTGATACTCATCAAGCGGTCGCTTATCTTCGTGATACTGACGATGCTGCCAAGTAAACCCGGTGACTGAATAACGCCAACGCCGTTCCTATCATTCGAGTTTCCATAATAGTACAATTTGTACTTTTTGGAATTTGTCAAAAAACGAGCTCGGTCGACTTGGTCATTTCGCCAATTGGTCTCCTGCACGCACATAATGTCTATCCTTCTCCGCTACATGACGTCCTCCAGTTCTTCGCTCTTTCCCGTCATGGATCCGACATTCCAACTTCCAACCCTCAGCTTCTCTACAGTGTACTTGGGCTGCCTCATAGCGCTCGCCCCCGGAAACCGTGGAGCTCTGGCACGAACAATGTTCACCCTGGTATCACTCAACTGCGCATCAGAAGTAGTGCTTCTTGCGTGTTCTATACCATAAGGCCTTATATCCATTCTTTTACACCTCTGGAGAAAGGTGGGGTTGGATCGCACCAGTGTGTGGAAAATAAATTTGTATGGACTTTCCCTTTACATCCGGCGGTGGTCTCCAGACCCGGCAACCCACTCACACACACTGACTTGTGGGAGGTTCTAGAGATGTTGAACAGTGCCGCAGGCTCATTTAGAGGTGTTGTTGTTGTTGCCTGCACGTGATCCATCCTACTAGTCGCCTCGTACGATCAAGGAAGGACTCACCTAGGGGTGCATATTCTAAATTCGTCACCCCAGGGGGCCGCTACATACTATCCTTTAAAGCAGGGATCGGCAAACTTTTTCTGAAAAGGGCCAGATTTTTATAATTTGAAGCTCAGCGGGCCGGATAGCAAATTCGAAATGAAACTGCTTACCATGTGCCAACAGCCCTAGCCGTTAGCCGCATCGTATATATTACGCCCAAATCCAATGACGAAATCGATATGTGTTTCTGCAAATGACCGCAAACCTGTATCGATTTCGTCAGTTCGAAGTAACGAAACACATAAGATATCATTTCTGATATAACTAGATGTAGACGAAATTGAATCGAAATTATGAGCAATGTACGAGTAACTGCTAGATAGAAGAAAAAAAACGGTAATTTTTTTCGTGCCGAAATTAAAGAGAATTCAAGTAATTTCCTTATTTTTTGCACTCAATTGCACAATTGCACACCCTCAATAACAAATTGAGGGTGAGTCCTGAGTGAATTCCCCCTTAGTATTTTATATATATCTGCGTCATAACCAAAGCTTAACGCCGAATAACGAAAAACCGTATTGCCTAAAGTGGTAATCTATTTCAGCGATTGAAATTCTTGACAGAGGAGACCGCAGTAAAATGTGAATCTCTGCAGGCTAATATTGCTAGACAAATTGAAAATATGCTGTGTTTAAACCTCCGTATACCGGGTGACGAAAGCGAAAAGCTCCACCCCCATTGATATTTCAGGTTAACATGTTGTTGAACTGAATTGCACTGGATAGTCATGTAAGAAAAACTGAGCTACTACCAGGCTGTAAGATTCAATAAAGCTCATGAACATTTCCAGACCTATACTCAAATAATATCGTTTTTTCAGGAAACACTTTAGTTTCTTTTTAAACATTAAACTTATAACAAAAATAAATTACCAAAAACTGTCACCAGTCCATCTAGCTAAAGCTGTCGAAATAGGCACAAATGCCATCGGAAAACGTATTTGCTTCGTTACCTTCAATTGACGAAATTGATGCGAGTTTAAATTCATTTAATCGCAGCACACGCATCAATTTCTTCACCGGATTTGGAGTAGTGAATACGTTAAATGCGTCATCCTGCAAGCAGTACCAGAGTGGCCTGGTTGATATTCAAGTTTCCTGCAACGAATTATGTTTCACTGAAAATTGGAAGCTTGGTTGGTTTGGTTTCATTCTGCATACAAACTAAGTATGCGTATGTAGATTAGCTTGACAGCGTGTCATTGTGTTGCCAGTCAAAAAACTGTGGACTGCAGTTCGCGCCCTTACGGGACAAATCCTTTTTGTCTCCCAAATTCCCTCTATTTGAACTAGTCTGAATTTATTGGACAAGTAACATATTTGTACCGAGGCGCGAACCACAGCCGGTACGCAGAATGAAACCAAGTGAACCAAACTTTCAATGATCAGGTTGCTGTTCACCAGATATTCAAGTACCTCGAAGCACTGTTTTACTAGTCTCAATAAGATCTTTTGATAAGAGTGTATACGTGCTCTAATGCCTACATTATTATCTGCACAGATAGCAATTGGCGCCACGAAGCCTCCGAGTTATATTTCCTTGGTACAGGACGTAATGGCATGAAAATAGACTTAATATACGCTGGGGCAAACGTCCATAGCAAGATCATAGTGTTTAGTTGAAACACCCCACCACAGACTCTGTGATCGGTTTTTACCTAGGACCTTGACAGGGATTGCTATTTGGATTATTATTCCAATTGAGTCTCCAATGAACAAATAAATTTGTTTTAAATTCAACTCAAACACACTTCGTTATGTGTTTGTATAAATTTGATTTTGTCATGTCAAAAACAATATTAGCTCGCGGGACGGATAAGAACCAGAGGCGGGTCGGATTTGGCCCGCGGGCCGGAGTTTGCCGACCCCTGCTTTTAAGGATAAAGTCGTTTTGAGGACAGGGTCTGATTGTCGTACAATCCTAAATTGTAGGTAGGTAGGGGCAGGGATTGCCATGATTAGACCACTTATGGTCCGTTGTGATACGACCAGGACGCTGTACCAAAGATTAAACATTACATTGTAATGTTTAATCTTTGGCTGTACCTTACTCTAAACAGTAGGTACCCAATCAGCCTACGCTGGCAATAAAGCGGCTTATTTGAATCGTACTTACATCGACAAGACCTTCTAGGTCTTGAAAGAAGAGAGTCCTAGAAACCTCCTTCTCCTATCAGCCAAACCTTGGCAGTGGCAAAGAAGGTGAGGAATACCCTCTTCCTCGTCCTCATTCTGACAACTTCTGCAGTAATCATGATAACAAAGGCGAAGCCTCCCCGCTTTTACGCCGACAGGACAGTGCCCCCACCACCCCACCAATGTACTTCCTGCTCAATGAGAGCAGTGTGGCAGAATGATTGGGATCCAATCTGGGCCAAATCATCCTTATAGGTTGACAAGTATTGTATTACCAGGCCCGTCGAGAAGAAATCCAGTCCCGGGGCTGAACAACTATTGGCCTAATAGTGAATGTCTCATATTTGCCGACGATTTCAAATACTTTTAACTGTTTTTTGAAGATTTTTTTAATACTTTATTTTTAACGTATTATACAGGGTGGCGCAAAACTACCGTTATGGTTTGAATGTTTAATAACTTTTTTATTTAATGGTTAATTATTATAATTTTTTTTAGTTATACAGTATATTAATGGGGAATAATTTTGGCTTAAGTATGAAAAATTATATCCCGCAAGTGGTGGCCATTTTCGGCTTCGCACATTCGTGCTCTTTCCAGTACATTTTCCATAACTTTTTGTAAAATTTCGGGTGTTATGGCTCGAATTTCATTGCGAATGTTTTGTTTTAGCTCTGGTATGGTCGCTGGCTTATTTACGTATACCCTTTCTTTCAAATAACCCCAAAGAAAACAGTCTGGCGCTGTTAAATCCGGTGAACGTGGGGGCCAATTGAAATCGCTTCTGCGCGAAATAATGCGTTCGCCAAAGAGGTCCCGTAACAGAGCCATTGTATCCCTTGCAGTGTGGGCTGTGGTTCCATCTTGTTGGAACCACAACTGTGGATGGTTTTCTACAGCTGGCCTCAAAAAATTGTCCAGCATCGTTCGATATTCAGCACCATTAACCGTAACTGCGGCGCCATGTGCATTTTCAAAGAAATATGGACTAATGATCCTTTCAGACGATACGCCGCACCAAACAGTATACTTAAGTGGGTTTAATTGTTGCTGATGAACTGTTCTTGGATTTTCCGTAGCCCATATCCTGCAATTTTGCTTGTTTACGAAACCATTCAATTGGAAATGGGCTTCATCGCTCATTATCAAATTGTGAATGAAATAGCGATTTTCTTCTGCTTTTTGTCGGAACGAAATGGCATAATCAAGCCGTTGTTGGTAGTCTATCGGCTTCAATTCTTGCACAAGCTGAACCTTATACGGGAACATGTGCAATGTAGCCAAAATTCTCTGAAGGGACCTCCGCGATAGCCCCAGTTGTGCCGAACGTCTTCTTGTCGATGTTTCTCCACTGTCCTGCACACTATCCACAACACGTTGGATATTTTCTTCCGTGTGGGCCGTACGAGGTCTTCCGGTACATGGAATGTGTCCTACTGTACCATATTGTTGAAAATTTGCAACCAGGCGGTTTATTGTTGGTGCTGAAGGTCCAGTACGCACATTAAAAAAACGACGATAAGCACGCTGCGTCAAAACAATTGACCGTTGATTTTCAAAATAAAATTCAACAATTTTTGATCGCTGCTGTGTTGTGTACTGTTCCATTTCAAATTCCCGAAGTTTTCTTCACAAAATTCTGAAATAAAAATAAAAAATAAAAATTAAATTAAAAAGTTATTAAGCATTTGAACCATAACGGTAGTTTTGCGCCACCCTGTATAATTAAAAAAAATTCCCTTGCTTAAACAATCACAGTCTCAATTTGCACAAAAGGAGCACTTGAAGAAAATTTCCTTTCACTGGCTCTATGGCTCTGAAGCAATGCCTTTCAGCTACTGAATTGTTTGGGGCTTATTTCTGTACATTTTGCCTGTCAAATAACCCCAAATAAATAAGTCAGTTTCCCTCAAATCATATCAATATTCTGTAGAAGATACCCTGCGAACTATACCGTCGCTCATCAACTGATGAAATATGTATTTAATGAAAGTAATTGATAGATTCATCACGACGTCATCATAATAACTTTATTAAATTTTTCACCGAAATATTAAACGAGGATTGTGGTAGCTTAATGAATAGAGAATTGAACTCCTAATTCGAGCGGTGGTGGGTTCAAGTTCTGCCATGAGTAAAATGTTTTTTTTTATCTGTCAAATGATAAGTAATTTGAATAACATAATATAACTATTTACCAGTCCACTCAACGCCACTCTGAGACCTGGCCCTCGTATCTGCACCGACCCAGAACACTGGTGTTACTATCTTTATAATCGGACCAAGTCGAGTGGGGATCGAGTAGCGATTGGACCTCTACTGAGACAAATCAAAAATTTAACACGGAAAGAAGGAAATTGAAAATTGTTATACAAAACAAGTTGTGATATCGGAATTTCCGTGCTCAATTAGAAGAATTATGCTTGCTTCATTCTTGAACAATGTTTGATTCGTATTTTCATACTCTTCACGGATGTGATTGGGTATATTAACTTTGTCATGAAGTTTGCAATGTACAGAAGGACTGAAGGTCTGAAGAAATATTAACTAAATTTCATATTATTCAATCATATTGACTGTCAAACCACGTTCCTAAATTTGGTTGAAATCGGCGCACTATTTCATATAGCTCTCATAGGAAGAGTGAAATCGGAACAAGTTTACTAGTTTCAAAGTGGCAAATGCACCATACGTCATATAAGGCTAGCTTGTTTTTTGACAAAACTGGTAAACTTCTTTCTTTCAATGTTTAAAATTTCCGAGTTCCTTTAAAATCACGGGCCCGGGACGTTTCGCCTCTTCCGTACCCCTTTCTCGACGGTCCTGAGTATTACCGCCAAGCCATCTTGCATTAGCCCTACCGACCACAGTGGCCTTGATAGCCATTTTACACACTGTTATAGGCGTTTTAATGTGGTTGAGATTCATATCAGTGGTGCCGATTGTCCCTTGACGGGCCAGCTCATCAGCCTTGCAATTACCCGTGAAGCCACTGTGGCCTGGAATATAACACACAGTAATATTAAATAAGCTGCTTATTTCCCTGAGGAACGAGCTACAATTTTCAACAATTTTTAGATGTAGTAATTACATTTTCAAGCGACCGTATCACAGCTTGACAATCTGCATAAATAGTAATGTCCCTGAGAGTTATGACATGCCTCCCCAGCCAAGACAGAGCTTCCAGGATTCCAGGAAGATGGACCAATAAGTCCATCTCCGAGTAAATGCCCGCACCCGCTCCTACGTCGGTCTTAGATCCATCCGTGAAGCTGGTCGAGGAGTCGGATATAATAGAGGTGTTGTCCACCCATTTATCCGTGGAGGGGATCAGGCTGATGCGGTTGCTGCAAAAAGCAAATTTCGGAGAGATGTAATCGGTTTCCGCTGGCTTCCACCCAGAATAGTGGAGTGACCACTCCTCAGCGCGCGCCACTGACCATTATCGCGAAGGCGAGGGGTCGCGTTGGCCGCCAAATTTTTACCAAAAATGCCCACTGGAGGCGAGCGGTAGCTCAGTGCGTAGAGGCATCAGTCTCATGTCCGACTACCGGAGTTTCGGGTTCGAATCCCGTCCACGACGACGTTCGTGGCCATGGATGTTTGTGTTGTCTTCCTCCTGGGGTGTGGGGGAGCAGGATGTGCATGCTGGCAACTGCATTCTCCGGAAACTAGTTTATGCCAACGAAACGTCAACTGGGCCACATGGAATAGTTGACGCGCTATGCCGCACAAGGGGTTAAAAGAAAATTTAAAAAAGATATAAAGTATCTACACTGCATGCAGATACATCGGAACATGGATATGTCTATGACTACCGACTGCGTGGAACCTGTTGTGTTGAAGATGTCGACGTAAGTTTTGTAAAGATCCCAGTATAGTTATACTGGATGAAATCATTCGAAAAAACACGTCCCACGCTTTCGGTAGGCATAAGACATATCCATGTACCCATGTATCTATATTATGACGAGTATCTACACTGCCACCGTAGATACTCGTCATAAATTCTGCTTGGCTTTGCCCTGTCCGCTTGGGCTCCTTTCTCACGCGGGATCGTTTGGTTTTCGTTTGCATCGCGTGAGTGCAATATTCACCTCCTCTCGTGCACCCTGTTTCATCTACCCGTTCGGTACAGTTTGCAGACTGCAGCCTATCGACATTTCTCTGAGTACGTTTCTGCTAATCGCAATCACGCTTCCCACCATCTTTTCCCAATCGGACGTGTATTGTGTTTGTGTATCTATTGCAAAATCGCTCCCACACTATCCGTCTCATCCCGCCCCTTTACTCGTAATCAACAGTCCGGGTCCGGCACACACAATCCGTTTCTCAAGTAACACGTGCGACTCTATGCGATTGTGTCCGGCAAACATTCCAACACACGCACAAAGAGAATGCACAAGAAAATTTTTGGAATTTTTGCAGAAGGGGGGGGGGGGGGGGGGCATTTGATCTTCTGCAGACATCTGAATGTACATCATGTCACGATGAGCTGCCCGGAACTATAGGTATAACATCCTGCGACGAATATTTCTCTATTTCGGGGCTTGGGAGATTTTAACTCGCGTAGTACGAATCCGCCATTTTGTTTTATGATACGTTTATTGCATGTGTGGTGGGGCCCACATTGTGGGCCAGTCAGACCTCAAATCGCCGCCATTGCAAATGCACAACCATTTGGATAGAATGAACTTCATCCGCGATGGCTCTCGCTCTCTATCTTCGGGGGGCGGGAACTATGTAATGTACACACTCTCAAATTGCGTCTGCGCATGTCCAAATCCAAATGTTGGTCGAACTGACTACTTGCTACTTTTTCTGGGACCCTATTGATTCAGATATGTAGTACAACGCGCGCTATTTTATTTGTTTGGATTCCAGCCATTTTGAACATTTTGGAATTTTTGCGGAAGGGAGGCATTTGATCTTCTGCAGACCTCTGAATGTAAAATACATCATAACATATAACATCCTGCGACGAATATTTCTTTATTTCGGGGCTTGAGAGATTCTAACTCGCGTAGTATAAATCCGCCATTTTGTTCTACATGTTTATTGCACGTGTGGTGGGGGCCCACATTGTGGACCAGTCAGACCTCAAATCGCCGCCATTGCAAATGCACAAACGCAGTCGCTGGATCACCCGATTTGGCTCGAATGAACTTCATCGGCTCTCGCTCATCTTCGGGGGCGGGAACTATGTACACTCTCTCAAATTGCGTCTGCGCATGTCCAAATGTTAGTCGAACTGACTACTTGGTATCTTTTCTGGGACCCTAGTGATTGAGATAGTACAACACGGGCTATTTTATTAAATGATGAATGGGAATTGGCGGAAATTGAAGTTCATTGAAAGTCCGCCCGTTCACCCGTACACTATGTTATTTTTTGCCGTCCACAACGTCAACTTTTATCGCTATCAAATCAACATCCCAACATGTACACACAGGATCCCCGCAAGCGCACCGCCCGCGCGGATCTACAAGCAACAGCCATGCACAATGACCACTTCACTCAAACGACATGCACAACCAGAAAAGAAAAATGTTCAATGGGCTTGTTTCCTCTTCTGACCCCCGAGTAGAAAAACAGACATTTCGTGTGACGGACAGATTTTTAGGATGACCCCCAGCTATAAGACATATCCATGTCAAAAAGACAAAAGTTGAGCAAAATATCCGAGCCAACCGACGGAATAGTACTCAAAGCCACCGTAGCGGCAATCACAGCAAGTCCTTACACTTTCCCCAGCTGGTTACAGTAGGACGCCACTCTGAGTGCTGTCCATCACACGCATATGCCGTGTAGTAGAGGAGGATGTACCACTGCTGTAAATAACCAGTACACCACCTTCGGCTGGAAGCCTCAGTCCTAATGGCCTTCCTGCACGAGTAGAGTGCAATAGTAGCCTTGTTCGCAGGCTCTAGAATGTTCAGCTTCCAAGTCGATCCTAAATTCTAAGGTGAGATTTAAGCTCCATGGCAGATATACATACATATATAGGTATGTATGTGTGTAAAATTCGACAGAACACTCCCATAGTTGGAATATGGCTTTTGTATTGTAAGTAAGCCAGTGTTTGGATGAGATTTCAGCTTTCTGACCAATTATTAGTTTTTTTGAGGACGGAGGAATTGATTCCACACGCTTTGCGACCTTTGTCCTAACATTAAATGATCTAGACCCGCTCGACAGTATCATTAAAACCAATTCAGTATCAGGGCAACAGGACAGTCTTCTTATCTGATGAATGCACACTTAACAAAAGCCTATTTGGACTATGGAAAATGCCCGATTTTTTTTTTTAATACCATACATAAATCAAATTCATAGGCTTATCGGTGCGGAATGGAAGTACGACAAGTTGATTACTATGCTTTCAGTATGCATCGATTCTCGAGAGTGTAGCACCTCAGATAAGCAAATAAAAACCGAATTCCATCATGTAATCTACCGGAAATGTAGGCTCATTCCACAACTGCAGGGCTCATGTGTACGTTATGTAAGAAACAACGTTATCAGGCCCATCGGAAACCTTGACATTCGACTAATATAGGATTGCGCATGGAGTCAGCTACTGATTCGATGCAATCAACATTTTGCTGATTATTTCTCATACCAATCGAATGTGAAGCAGTCTATCATTAGCTCCGTTTTTTTGTACAGAGCAGAGTAGAGCAGGATAAGCGGAAAAAATAAAACGATCGAGAGCAGATGAAAGTAGCAAACACAAGAACGGGGCATTTCTTTGCTCCCAGTGTGCCTTGGTTTAGTTAGCACTCAAACGTCGACTCAAATTTCAAGAGGAAACTTAAATCCTTAGTACGTATACATATATATTGTACAATCAGACAAATTTCCTTTAGGCAGAAGAATCATTTTGTACGCTCGATATTCCGTGTAATTACACAAAACGGACATTTTATTGACAGGAAATGAATTTGATGGGCTTCCCAAACTGTAAACTGCCCGAAAACTTCGACACCTGCGCCGCCTGCATTTCAAAACGCAGTCTACTTAACCGAGTAGAATTCTTGCACTAACCTCCTATCCAGAGCAGCTCAGATCAAATTGTTAGTGTAATTGTATGGTCTTAACCTGCTGTGCGCTGCTATACTGCCCGATCAAAAGGTAGCGGCTTAACATTAAATAACAATAACAAGTTGTCTAACAAAACATCATCATCATCTTCATCGTGGCGCGACAGTCCGACGTCTGGCCTTGGCCGCCAGGATCGTTGTCCTCCAATTATCTCGGTGACGTGACCGCGTCCTCCAATCTTGGAAGCCCAGTATTTGCGCGGCGCCCGCATATACCGAGCTCTCGGTTCATTGCTCTCTTTGGCATGCGACCATCGGCCATTCGTTGTACATGCCCTGCCCATCGTACAGTTCATACAACTCATGGTTGCACCGAATGCGCCATCCATTTCGATCGCAAACAACCCCGAAAATTCGCCGCAGTACCTTCCTTCCTTCCTTCCGTTCCAATGTATCTAGCATGTTTCCGGAGGCTTGAGTTAGGGTTCAGCTTCATGTTTCGCAGCCAAAGCATAGCACTGGTCGTATAATGGTTTTGTACACGCGGAGCTTCGTGTTTCTGTGCACAAGCTTCGATTTCATTATGGGGAGAACCGAGAAAAAATGATACAAAGTATCTACACTGCATGCAGATACATCGGAACATGGATATGTCTTATGCCTTGCCTGCCGAAAGCGTGGGACGTGTTTTGTCGAATGATTTCATCCAGTATAAGATCCCAGTATCTTTATAAAACTTACTTCGATATCTTCAACACAACAGGTTCCACGCAGTCGGTAGCCAAAGACATACCCATGTTCCGATGTATGTATCTGCATGCAGTGTAGATACTTTGTATCATTTATTTGTTTCGATTCCAGCCATTTTAAACATTTTGGAATTTTTGCGGAACTGGGGCATTTGATCTTCTGCAGACCTCTGAATATACATAATAACAAATAACATCCTGCGACGAATATTTCTCTATTTCGGGGCTTGAGAGATTTTAACTCGCGTAGTATAAATCCGCCATTTTGTTCTATATGTTTATTGCACGTGTGGTGGGGGCCCACATTGTGGATCAGTCAGACCTCGAATCGCCGCCATTGCAAATGCACAACCACAGTCGCTGGATCACCCGATTTGGCTCGAATGAACTTCATCCGTTCTCACTCATCTTCGGGGGGGCGGGAACTATGTACACACTCTCAAATTGCGTCTGCGCATGTCCAAATGTTAGTCGAACTGACTACTTGCTACTTTTTCTGGGACCCTAGTGATTCAGATAGTACAATACGGGCTATTTTATTAAATGACGAATGGCAATTGGCGGAAATTGACTAGGCCCCCAGAACACGTCGCAAGAAGTCGTCTGCTCTCCTCGCTCGACATGCTAACACGCAATTTATGGTCTCTGAATGTATGCGAAATTTCGCTCAGGGCAGCGGACCTCCTCCTCTCATTCATTCATATCAGTCTCATTCTCACCATTTCATTAAACAAATTGTGCACTCCCGACATGCACATGCATAGACCTAATCTGAGGTCACAATGAATGAAATTCCATTTTTAATCATTATTTAGGTCAAGGACGTCCAAGGACTTTCAATGACCTTCAATTTCCGCCAATTCCCATTCATTCATTTAATAAAATAGCCCGCGTTGTACTATCTGAATCACTAGGGTTCCCAGAAAAAGTAGTCAGTTCGACTAACATTTGGACATGCGCAGACGCAATTTGAGAGAGTGTACATAGTTCCCGCCCCCCGAAGATGAGCGAGAGCGGATGAAGTTCATTCGGGCCAAATCGGGTGATCCAGCGACTGTGTTTGTGCATTCGCAATGGCGGCGATTTGAGGTCTGACTGGTCCACAATGTGGGCCCCCACCACACGTGCAATAAACATATAGAACAAAATGGCGGATTTATACTACGCGAGTTAGAATCTCTCAAGCCCCGAAATAAAGAAATATTCGTCGCAGGATGTTATTTGTTATTATGTATATTCAGAGGCCAATAATTCAAAGGTAAATTCCCTTAAGAGACGGCAACACTTCAGTAATGGCAACTGCCTATAAAGTTTCAATGTGTGAGTAACATGCTTGTTAGTTGGCACCACCCCTTTGTGTACGCATATGGGAATCTACACATACGCAACTACTAGTCAGTCGCGTTAAATTGTATGAAGTAGGGTATCTTCCTTATGGTTAATCTTTGGTTATAGTTCCGGGCATCGTGACATGATGTACATTCAGAGGTCTGCAAAAGATCAAATGCCCCCCTTTTGCAAAAATTCCAAAATTTTTCTTGTGCATTCTCTTTGTGCGTGTGTTGGAGTGTTTTGTTTACTTTTGTTAGTTTCCCTTTCTGTTTGCCGACACAATCGCATAGAGTCGCACGCGTTACTTGAGAAACGGATTGTGTGTGCCGGACCCGGACTATTGATTAAAGGGGCGGGATGAGGCGGATAGTGTGGGACCGATTTTGCAATAGATACACAAACACAATACACGTCCGATTGGGAAAAGATGGTCGGAAGCGTGATTGCGATTAGCAGAAACGTACTCAGAGAAATGTCGATAGGCTGCAGTCTGCAAACTTACCGAACGGGTAGATGGAACAGGGTGCCCGAGAGGAGGTGAATATTGCACACACGCGATGCAAACGAAAACAAAACGATCCCGTGAGAGAAAGGAGCCCGAGCGGACAGGACAAAGCAAAGCAGAATTTATGACGAGTATCTACACTGCCACCAGATACATCGGTACATGGATATGTCTTATGCCTACCGAAAGCGGGGGACGTGTTTTTTCGAATGATTTCATCCAGTATAACTATACCTATACTGGGATCTTTATAAGACTTACGTCGATATCTTCAACACAACAGGTTCCACGCAGTCGGTAGTCATAGACATATCCATGTTCCGATGTATCTGCATGCAGTGTAGATACTTTGTATCTTTTTAGGATGACCCCCAGCTATAAGACATATCCATGGTTCTCACTGGGATATGTATGTTCGCGTTCGAGTTCGTGTTTGACCGTGTGGCCGGGGTAACATACAATGTGCAAGCCCCTTCATCATCCAGCAAGCTGCAGATAATAATCGTGTAATCAATGATCCACTACCAACAATCGTGGGCGTACAATGCTCACCCTTGACCACAGTTTACTATAATTCACAAAAATCTACGAAAATTATGTTCCGGACTGTAGCACAGGTTAACTACAGATATTTATTTCTTCATGATAGATTACGTCAATTTTTCGCCCAGCCCTAGTTTGTGCCTAGTTTAATTAGAATACTAACTTTCCAAAATATTGGAATAGTGGCACTGCTCATAAACGTCTTCAACATTGTGTATCATCAGAAAGAGAATTGAACGCCGAATTTTAACACCTCATATGACCATTATGATTCGAGCTAATATCACACGGGTTCTAATGACCCGGAGCCCGGGGGATTGACGGTTGATAGTCGGCGCCTATGCTAATAATGGAAATAAAATGATGCGCATCGCACCAGGAATAATAAAAATGTGTGTGTGTTTCTTACAAATATTCTTCCCGAAAAAAGATCCAAATTAAATTTCATGCCTATTTAGCATTAACCTTGGCAATAATTACCTGAATCATCAGCACCCACTCTAATTTTGGGTATCTTTCAAATAAAATTGAAATTGAAAATTCAGTTTCGGAATTGTTTGTTTACATGTTTTGTGGTGTGTTGTAATTTTTTTTCAGGGTGAGTGTAAACAGACTTTGGATATGTACATAAATGCGAGTATATTAAGAATCGCTACTTATAGATGCAAAGTGATTAGAGCGAATATAAATACATATAAACAGAACAGGTAAACGTGCTGGTATATTGTCGGAAATTTGCATCTATTTCAAGTTGTGAAACTTCCCAGCAAAAAGCCCGGTTGCTTATATAGAGTGGGTATATCGGTAGGCGAAAATTGAAAATTATAGCCCCCGCATGGGGGGATACGGAATTGTATGAAGAGGGTAGGTAAAAAAAGGCCAGTAAGGTGGCAAGCATTTAACCTACCAGAAGTGTCCCCCTATCTCACTAACCAAGTTAGCCCCTGTGTTTATCTATGCTAAGTTGGGTCCCTAAATACCCACCCTAAGTAAATAAAAAATAATCGGCAACATCCGGTTAGTATGCGTATTTGATTTTACGATTGGATAATTTTCCTAAGAAAGAATTTCCCAATTTGATTTCAACATTTAAATTAAACTTTTGTGTTTGCTTGTTCGGCCGGGACTCGATCTCGGGTCGTTCTGTTTCAGAGTCGCCACCGCCACCAAGTAGTCTCCGTAATTACCGGGGCTATCCAGCAGAAAATGTGGCTGTCTACATTGGGTGGGTACATTGGTAGCCGAAAATTGAAAAACTTTTCCCCCGCATGGGCGGTACCGAATTGAATGAAGGGGGGGACAAACTCAGATCACATATTTTACCCTCTACTTCTTTTCCCCTTTTTTTCAAATTTGATGAAAATATCAAAAATGGAATGTACTCGGTGTTACCTTTACCCCACTTGCCTATACCAGATGAAAAAATAAATTTGACCTTCATTTCCCCTCTATGGGGACCTCCCCTTAAAGTCAGCCTATTACAACGAATCGCTTTCTCTGGCGAATTATAATACTACATATTCCCACAAAATTTCATATACTCGTATGTAGGTTCAGCCGTTCGTGAGATATTTCATGGACAGACAAACATTTGACTGATTTCATAAGGGTTTTGTTTTTACTACAAAACCCTAAAAAGGAGCAGGAAGGTTGCGAGTATTTCACACCAGCAGTTACCCGCAATGTTACTAACCAAGTCGCCCCTATTTACTGTGGCTCAAGCCGCGATTTCGAATACAATAAAATACATTCTCATTATTTCTTACACGATCACCCATATCGTATGACGATGATAGGTCTACTGTGGAGATTTGACTTGACAGATTTGTTTTCACACAAAACTGAAGAATTTTTAGAAAATTTCATAAGGAGCGGTAGGGTAGATGGTGAACTAAATTCGAAATACCCTGCCTAATAGTACGCCGAATGTGTAGTAAACCAGTCTACTGGGTTTTTCTTTGCTGGGGTTTCTTCCTTAAGACGGGATTTGGTTATTGCTACTTCATTCGTGTTGTGCTTTGGGAAAAAAATCGGCAAGTCCTTTCATTCGTTAATTTTTATATTTTTGTCGTTAAAGTTTTGCTAAATATGTTATGTCCTCGCCGATGTCCTCCCAGTTGTAGTTGAGTTCATGTGCAACAAATCATACGAATTTTGCGCTGTTAACATACAAAACACATGAGATATACCCCAGGCAATACAAAAACTGTCTATATAGAAATGCCGGTACGACAAAAATTAACTATGGGGTTTTGTTTGGAGTAGTTATGAGGTAAACATACTATTGTAAAAGTCCCCGCATCTACGAGGTGTGGAAAAGAGAGAGAGAGGGGGGGGCAAAGAATTTGCTATTTTTCGGTCTTTTGCATATATCTCGGAAGTTGTTCACCGTAGAAAAAAAAGTTACATGTCAAAATCAAAGAGCACTAAATTCCCTTTAAGTGTCACCATACACTGTCGAGCTCGAACACGAACCTGGTTACAAATGTCCTCTGGCACACGCACACACACTCCACATAGATGTGAAGCAAAACCGGTCCACTTGTACTTCGTTCGTACTAGGTTCGTGTTTGAGTTCGAGTTCGACAGTGTATGGTGACACTAAGATTGTTATACATCATTATTTTGTACCTTTGATAGTTTAAGACATATATGATTTTGAAAGTCGGTAGTTATTTTTTTTTTGCATTTTCTTAAGTTTTTTTCCTTTTATCTTTTTAGGATTTTGTATTAAAAACAAAACCCATATGAAATCGGTCAAATGTCTGTCCGTCTGTTCATGGAATATATCACGAACGGCTGAAGCTACATACTTGAAATTTTGTAGGAATGTGTAGAATTACTATAATTCGCCGGAGAAAGCGATGCGTCGTAATAGGTCAACTTTAAGGGGAGGTCCCCATAGAGGGGAAATGAAGGTTTAAATTTTTTTTCGTTTGGTACTGGCAAGTAGAGATGGCAAAAACCTGCTCTTTTTCAATCGCAGTGATAACTGCGATTGCTCTTTTTCAATATCTGTGAAAAAAACAGCTGTTCTAATAGCAGTTCACGCACGTTCAGCCAAAGCTCTAAACTCGCCGACCTGCTAACAGCTCGCAACGCAATGCGCTAAGTTCCGATCAGCTCTTCCGACGAGCAGTACTGCTCGAAGATAGCTGATGAGAAATTCTGGTATTGCTCTTCGGAAGAGATCGGATCAGAAATTCTGATACTGATCGTCGGAAGATTGCTGATCGATGAACGAAACTGAGCAGGAGCACATTGCGAGCTGTGTGTTAGCAGATCGGCGAGTTTAGAGCTGGTAGTGCGCGCGAAATGATTGTCGGACTCTGGCGCCGACACTATCAAGAAACGTAGATGATGCAAGAAGGTTATGGTAACACCCTAACAACATGCCCGTTCACATAACACACACAAGATCATACCCATTGTAGATACATACATATCATGCCGGCACAGAATATTCATAGAATATTTACAGTCATGTCCATAAGAATGTTTATTCCATCGACACTTTCAATTTTATTCCATTGACACTTTCAATTGATTGAATATTATAAACACTAAAAGAATCTACTTTGTTCTTACGCTCATTTGTCATCTACTTAATGCGTTTTCGATGTACTGTATTAATAGCCACTTTTGATTTTAGAAACAATTAACTAAGAAATTTCAATTGAGCCATCAGCATCCATCGTCCACAGAATGATATCCGAAATTTAGTATAAAGATTCAAATTTTGTTAGATTTTAAGTCAGTTGTATCTTACTACTCAGGAAATAAAGATTAGAATTTAATTTGGAATTTCATTTCTAAGTTCCCCTAATCCCATAACTGGCGCAGTCGGTAAACCAAGAGCTTGACTAGTTCACACAAAAATCCGAGTATCGAATAAAGTGTGAGTTTAAGTACTTAAAAAAAAAAAAAAAAAGTAGTTTGCACAAAATCTTCCAAGTGTGGAAAAAGTGTACGTGTTTTAGTGCTTAAAAAGTTAAAACTAGTGACAAGCCCTGTCTAGTTAATCTAGCAGATTCTCGTGCTGAGAATTAAAATAATAAGCCATACGGACACCTGTACAGTCCTCAAAATAAGTACAAACCAAAAGTCCAGTGCAGACTTTAAATACGGCACAATCAACAACTACGTTATCAACAAACGAGCACGGATCCAGCTCCATCACCAAGTCACAGACCTAAGAGTTATCAACAAACGGACAAGGTAGAAGCTCCATCACAAAATTCGAGGATCCAAGACTTCAACAGTGAAGAGGAATCGAACAATAACGAGAGGAACGAAACAATTAGAATTTCAACGTCATCAGTGTATCCTGCTCAACAGAAGAAAAAAAAAGGAACCGTGAGTAAATTTACACAAATTTAAAATGTCAACGCCGGGTGAAATAGCCGCTCAATTACGGGCTCATCCTCATAGTGATGAAAACATTAATAGATTAGAACAACACGAAATTCCGGAAGTTCCTTTAGAGCTAAATTTTCAAGAAATACTTAGTGAAACGAATAAATTAGATATATTTTCTAATGCAAAATTTGGCATATCATTGCAAAGCTTTTGTAATCGGGTTGACCAAATCCTTAAATATTGCGAGACGGAATCTCAAAGACAGTACTTGGAACAAATCGTAATAACGTAAATTCGTGGCGAACCACAAAATGTCATTGATAGATTTCCTTCAGTCAGGTGGCCTCAGATAAAGCAAATCTTATATGAGTACTTTGGCATTTCACAGCCATACCATGCGCTTATAAACGAAATGAATCATGTTCAGTACAGTACTGACATTGTAAGTGTATATAGAAAAATAAGTGCTATTCTCAATAAATTGAATACAAAGTTTCTGCAAGACCCCCAACAAGTCTCATTTTTCCAATTTCATCCTCAATATAACGAACATTTCGCATTATCTCGTTTTAAGTCTTGTATTCCTGAATATAAAACTATTTTAATCGAAATGCGTCAATGTACAACTTTGTATGAAGCATATTCGGTACTTAAGCAAATTCAAGATCTTCGTGACAGTAATCATACGAGAAGCCATAATAATCAAAATAATCAGGGAAATTCAAATAACCAAAATAATCAGTATCAAGACAATACAAATAGCCAAAATAATCAGTATCAGAACAATTCACATAACCGAAATAATCAGTATCAGAACAATACAAATAACCAAAATAATCAGTATCAGAACAACTCAAATAACCGAAATAATCAGTATCAGAATAATACAAATAACCGAAATAATTACAATCAAAGAAATCAAAATTACCAAAATCAGGGAAATTCCAATTATTCTCAAAACCAAAGAAACCAAAATTACCAAAATAACCAAGGTAGAGCTCAACAAGGTAAACAAAATAACATTTCTGAAAATGATCAAAGTATGCGTACTGCACCATTTTCTGCTCATGATGCAAGTATGCGCACAGTCCATATTACGGAAGCTGAAAATTTTCCAGCATCAGCCTCGGAACAGTTTCAAACCCAAGACTCACAAGAGAGTTACCAATAATCCCAATTACAATTAAAAATATAACAATTCGCTGTCTAATAGACACCGGATGTAATACATCCTTGATTAATCATAATATATTTCCGAAATCTCATTACCATACTTTAGAAAGTCCTATTAAATTGGCCAGTTTACATTCAGAAGAAATTATCCAAAGTGGTATATGGACTAATTTCCCTGCAGAATTCAATCTTGCGAATTCTAATATCGAGTGGAAAGCTGTAAAACTATCAAATTCTAAATTTGATGCAATACTCGGACAAAATGTCTTAGTTCCTACTGGGTCCATGATTAATAATGCAGATGGTTCTATCATAATAAATGAAATTAAAGTCCCATTTATAACAGAGGATCAAGATCCAGAAATAATATCGAGAAGCCTTCATCTCGATTTGGATCAGTTATTCCCTATTGAGAACGAATGTGTTCGAAAAATTAAAACTGACCATTTGAATCCTGAAGAGAAGAAAGAATTAATAAAAATTTTGAACGAATACAATGATTTATTCTATAAAGAAGGAGATGCACTTACATCAACTGATGTCGTTACCCATTCAATAAAGTTAACTTCGGACAAGCCTATATTCACAAAAATTTACAGGTTCCCACAAATACACCAAAAAGAGGTGGAAAAACAAATTGCAGAAATGTTGAAAAATAACATAATCCAACATTCACACTCTCCGTATAATGCACCATTGTGGATTGTACCCAAAAAGGTAGACAATTCCGGGCAAACAAAGTGGAGAATAGTTACCGATTATCGCAAATTAAACGAAGTAACTGTTAGCGATAAACATCCTATCCCAAATATCGAAGATTTGTTCGATAAATTAGGAAAAGCCAATTACTTCACAACTATTGATTTGGCGAAAGGTTTTCATCAGGTTCTAGTGAAACCGAGTGATCGAGCAAAGACTGCATTTTCGACACATAACGGACATTACGAATATATAAGAATGCCTTTCGGGCTTAAAAATGCCCCTGCGACTTTTCAGCGGATGATAAATACAGTTTTAAAGGAGTATATCAATAAAATTTGTGTTGTCTATTTAGACGATATATTGATATTTAGTACCTCTCTGGAAGAACATATTAATTCATTACATAAAATCTTTAATAAATTACGAGAATATAAATTAAAAGTCCAATCTGATAACTGTAATTTCTTCACACATCAGACAGAGTTTTTGGGTCATATCTTAACAAAAGAAGGGATAAAACCAAACCCAGAAAAGTTACAAAAAATACAAAATTTACAAATACCCAAAACTGTTAAACAATTAAGATCATTCTTGGGTTTGACAGGGTATTATCGAAAATTTATTCGAGATTACGCTGCACTATCAGTCCCAATGACTAAATATCTTAAAAAAGACGCTAAAATAGATGCCAATAATTTTTCATATTTGGAATGTTTCTCAAAATTGAAACTACTTCTCACAAATCCGCCTGTATTAAGATATCCGGATTTCACAAAAAATTTTACTGTGACAACTGATGCATCTCAATACGCGCTAGGTGCAGTTTTATCACAAGAAAACCATCCAGTTGCATATGCTTCCCGTACAATGAATGCTCACGAAGTTAACTACTCCACAATTGAGAAGGAGTTACTAGCAATTGTTTGGGCAACAAAAACCTTTAGGCCCTATCTATTTGGTCGACGTTTTGAACTTGAAACAGATCATCGCCCCCTAATTTGGCTGGACTCTTTGAAAGAGCCCAATCAAAAATTGATACGTTGGAAGCTTCGTTTAAATGAGTACGATTTTAACATAAAATTTGTGAAAGGAAAAAATAATCAAGTTGCAGATTTTTTGTCACGTTTAAAAGATGATAACATAGGAAACAGAGAAATTCATGTTGGTGAAATTATTCCAAATGATGATGAAACATTAAAGGAAATAAGAGAACTTTGTGCAGAGCAAAAGATTCAACTTCCAAATATAATAAATATACCCGAATCACTACAGGTTCATGATGAATCTATTTTACTTACTCCACCTGAAGCGAATGATAATGTGACCATTCATTCAGAACCAGAAAATCTAAACACTTTAATACCAATACGAGATGATTATATAAACAAATACAAATATCAGCTGATACTATCCGAAAAAAATAACCCCAAACCTGTTAATAAAATTCGTTTTCAAGTTAAGGAAAAGGACTTACACCTGCATGATTACATACCTGAATTACTCAACAAATTACCTCCAAATAAACACATAGCTATTTATTCAGATCTTAGTGATCACTGTTATAACAAACTTCAATTGAAACTTAAAGAAGTATTCAACAATAACTACAAATTTGTTAAAGTATCCCAAATGCTTAAAGATCTTCAAACCGAAGATGAAGCTATTTACCAAATTCACATGTACCATACTCGAGAAATAGGACATGGTGGCATTGAAAAAACTTTTAAGGGTATCTTAAAATACTTTTATTATCCAGATCTGAAAACTCTAGTGACACGTTACGTTAATAATTGTGATATTTGCAATAAAGCAAAACACTCTACCAATCCCATAAAAACCAAGTTTAAAATGACAGAAACACCCGACGAAATCAACCAAATTTTCCACATCGACATATTTTTTATTAATAACATTAAAGTTGCTACGTGTATGGACAAATTTTCAAAATATGCAGTTGCCATCATTATACCAGATCAGTCCAAACCAACATTGAGAGAAGCTATATTATTTTTCTTGTCTAGTTTAGGCAAACCTACCAAAATCGTCGCTGATAATGAGTTCAATAATTTCTTCATAAAAGAGCTTTGTAAAGACCATAATATTCAAGCACATTTTACGAAACCACATGCTCACACAGGAAATAGTGATATAGAAAGATTACATCAAACAATTGCTTCAAAATATAGAGCAACTTCTTCTAACGAATCCCCTAAATCTCGACTGTTTACTTCCGTATTTTTCTATAATCGTCAAATTCACTCATCAATTGATGAAGAACCATTTAAAGCTCATCATGGTCTAACAGATAAAACCAAAATTCTTAATTCAATGAAACACAAGAAAGAAAAGTCAATCAACAAACAAAATCAATCCCGTGAAGAATATGAAGAAAATAGAAATGTAGGTTATGTAAAAACACCCAATCGAACTCCAAAACATCTACCCAAATACAAAAAACAAAATTTGGAAAACGTAGCCCCAATTAATATAAAACGTCCCAAGCTTCTTGTCATTTCAGATGACACCAGTTCAGATATTCCGACAGGAAATCCTCTTGTTCCTAATATTTCCACTAAATAAATGTAACCGATTACGAGAATGTAATCACTAACTTAAAGCAAATACCAATGAAAGTAACTGAAAATACGTACAAACCCGTCTATGATGTTTATCCCGATTTAAAATATAAAGTAGAAGATATTGAAGTGAAAATAAAATTATTTAAGAAAATTGATAAAACAAACCCTATAAATACACTTCAACTAGACAATATGAAACTTAAGTTTTGCGCGAGGTATATTATACCACGTTGGGAGACTCTATAGATTGTTTTTTTTGGTATAATGGATAGTGAGGATAGCGTAGAAATATTGGAACATCTCGAAAATATTGGTAGAAATGATAAAGAAATAACCAACAAATTCAACAAACAAGAAACAATGAAATCTTCGAACGAAATTTAGCGATAATCAAAAATCACACCGAATTAATTCAAAATCAATTTAAACAACTTGTTACATGGACAAGCCATTACCCAAATTTGAAAACAAATATTATTCCTATAGTATATGTATAAAGGAATTAAAGAATCCAATTAATTGTGAACATACCTGTAAATTCATTAAAGTGAATAATCAAACGTATATCGAAGAAATAGAAATTGGAATATTACTAGTGCAAAATTACTATGGAAGCATAGCACATAATTGTAATGAGAAACAATTTCGAATAGTTGGAACCTTTGTAATCAATTCTAATAACTGTTCAGTAAAATTAGATGAAATGTTTTTCACAAATAAAATAATACATTTTTACCACAAGTTAATAATACCATTACCAATACTTTTCAATCATTCAAAAAAAAAAAAAAAAAAAAAAAAACTAAATAAGTTTTGAAGATATCAAGATGGAAAAAGTTGAGAACATAGCAAACATAGAATTAATCGAATTCAAACTTAACCATAATACAATAATTCCCACAATGTCAACCATAACATTTGTAATAGTGATAATACTATGCATTTTTTTTAAATACTTTAAATGTAAGAATAAAATTTTCAAAGTAAATTCAATTACATCTACAGAAAAACTAGCACGAACATTTGACAAACTAGAGAAGAAACGTGTTAAATATATAAAATAAAAAGACAGAATAACTCTGAATCAGGAGCTTCAGTCTAAGGATGGTGAGGTTATGGTAACACCCTAACACATAACACACACAAGATCATACCCATTGTAGATACATACATATCATGCCGGCACAGCATATTCATAGAATATTTACAGTCATGTCCATAAGAATGTTTATTCCATCGACACTTTCAATTTTATTCCATTGACACTTTCAATTGATTGAATATTATAAACACTAAAAGAATCTACTTTGTTCTTACGCTGCTCATATCATTTGTCATCTACTTAATGCGTTTTCGATGTACTGTATTAATAGCCACTTTTGATTTTAGAAACAATTAACTAAGAAATTTCAATTGAGCCATCAGCATCCATCGTCCACAGAATGATATCCGAAATTTAGTATAAAGATTCAAATTTTGTTAGATTTTAAGTCAGTTGTATCTTACTATTCAGGAAATAAAGATTAGAATTTAATTTGGAATTTCATTTCTAAGTTCCCCTAATCCCATAACTAGAATGCTCGCATTCAACTCTTTTCTGTACAGCATTGTTTTTGTTGTTGTTGTTCGTGGCGTATAGCGTTGTTAGTGTTTTCACATTGGTTTAATGTGTGGGTTTTTTGCCCGTGGTTTTTTATTGCTCGTGGTATTTCGCCCGAATTTTTTTTTTTAATTTGTTTTCGTAGAAAAGAGATACGGATAAAAACAAAAACCTTGCGATCCTAGCGAGCTAAAACGAAGTGGCGAGAATTTTATTGGCGATAGACCGTAAATAATACGTAGTATGCAGTACTTATTATTTCTGCTCTTCCAATCGCAGCTCTTTTCAGTTTTCAATCACAATATGCTACTGCTTTTTTAAAAGAGCGGTGAAAAAATCGCAGGTATGTAAAAGAGCATACCATCTCTACTGGCAAGTGGGGTATCGTAAGAAAGGTACCCTCGAGTACATTCCATTTTTTCAAATTTGAAGAAACGGGAAAATAGGGAGAGGGGAAAATATGTGTCCCGAGTTTGTGCCCCCTCCACTGCATTTCGACACCGTTATACTTAGAAATATGAAAATTTATAGAAAAGCGCCATTTTACTAGCGTAGAAAACCTAGATTAATAGAATTTTTAAATTCTATCAGAAAAGGTTATAATAATAGTACATTTCAATAGTTGCAGTTAGCACACCCCTGCACCCCTTAAGCGCACCCGAGGTCAAAAATATTGATGGCCAATGATAACCAACATCATAGGCAATAATATCTCCAAGTTTCATTACAATCACATAATATTTAATAATAGTACAATCATTTAAATAATACTTGAATACATATTGTTTATTTTTTTTCGTAAAGTGACCATTTCTGAAAGGGTAGAGATTGGTGGTATAGGAGTGGGATGGGAGAGAAGTTTAAGGGGGGAGGTAGGTGGGTTGCTGCTTTAAGGGGAGGTCCCCATATAGGGGAAATGAAGGTCAACATTTTTTTTATTCATCTGATATGGGCAAGTGGGGTATCGTAAGAAAGGTACTACCGAGTACATTCCATTTTTGGCGTCTTCATCAAATTTGAAGAAAGGGGAAAAGAGGCAGAGGGGAAAATATGGGATCATAATTTGTCCCACCCCCCTTACCATTTCGAGACCGTTACACTTAGAAATATGAAAACATACTGGAAGATGGCTTTCAACTAGCGCAGAAAACAACAAAATTATGAAATTTTGATATCTTCTCAAAATAGGTTAATAATAGTATATTTCTATAGTTACAGTTAGCACACCCCTGCATTTCTCAAACTCATCCGAGGTCGAAAATATTGATGGCCGACGATAATCAACACCATGTGCAATAATATCTCCAAATTTCGTAATAATCACGTAATATTTAATAGTAGTACATTCATTTAGATTTGGTCATTTTGATATCATCCATACAAAAAATGCACATAACAGGTCTCTTGTACTATAGTACGAGTACATACTAGTACTACGAGTACAACATACTCGCATATTGTTTTCCGTAGAGCGAATTGGAGTTAACCATTTTCAAAAGGGTAATGATTGGTAGGAGAGGAGGGAAGGGTGGAGGAGGGGGGGGGGGGGGGGGGGGAGAGGTGTGCTGGTCGCTGACTCTACTTTCTATATTTATTCAAACAATTTATTTTCAATATTATTTACGCAAACTTGCAATTTGCAATATCGTCTTAACATGAATGGTTAAGCATCTCCAAGAGTAGAATAGTTCATCTCCTATTGGCATGGGACACTACTACAAAACACTCGGATTGCGGGCGTAGCCCTCTATTTTTCGGTTTCATTTATTGTTGTAGTCTCACACAAGGGTAAGCTATCAGATCCTTTCGAGGTGAATAGCGGAGTGAGCCAAGGCTGCATTTTGTCACCTATACTCTTTTTAATTGCAATTAATGATGTACTAAGCTTTGCGTTTCAAGAATACCAGAACAAAGGTACTCGTATAAGATGGAAGTTGTTCAAATACCTTCAACACCTAGACTATCCTGACGATGTTTGTCTTCTGTCAAATAAATCGGATCAAGTAGCTCAAATGTCTGATGCTCTGCATTGCGAAGGCCGTGATGCGGTGCTTAAAATCAACGCTGCCAAGGCTAAGTAGGTACTTGAGCTTGGATCCAGGAAGGCAAAGCGGAATTTGTGTTTCGGGGTAGGCAGTTGAGAAGGTTGGCAATTTCTGCCATCCCCGGAAGCGTAGTTACGGCAGATGGTGGAGCGGATGCTGATGTACAGTCTCGCATCAACAAGGCTCGAGCAGCTTTTTTTAAGTTTGATTCCTTTCTGGCAAAACAACAACATTTACAGACGCAGTAAACTCCGGTTCTTGGAAACCAACGTAAAATCAGTGCTTTTATATGGCTGTTCAACTTGGAAGGTAACCAGTGAGATTACAACTAGATTGCAAACTTTTGTAAACCAGTGTCTACGGCGCATTCAATACATACGGTGGCCGGAGGTCATTTCTAACGACGACCTCTTTACTATTACTGGTCAGGACAGGATAGACACTTCCATTAAAAAGCGAAAGTGGCAATGGATAGGTCACACTCTCCGAAAAGGGCCGAACAATATTGCTCAACAGGCACTCGATTGGAACCCGCAGGGAACCAACGCAAGTCGCCGTGTTGGATGACCTAATAACATCTGGAGAAGATCAGTTAAGAGAGAGGGTGCCTCAATAGGCAAGTCGTGGAGTGAGCTGAAAGCGATGGCAATGAACAGGACGAGGTGAAAAGTGGGCGTGGTTAATACTTTATGCCCTACAAGAGGTTAACACGAACCAGAGAGATTGTTGTAGATAATAAAATTTATCACAAAATTAGTATAAATTCATTGTTGTTTGTTGAACAGGTGGCAAGTTATATAGTAATCAAATTAATGAAAAACAGTAGCTCTCCTAACTACAATAAATGTTATTCATGTATATACATGTATTTCGGAAGCAACTCACTTCCTTCCTCAGTACTTAGCTACTAAATTTAGATATTAAAATACATCGATCGCCTTAAATAGGAAATGACATGTATCTAGAAGGATTTACAAGGTCAGATTTATTATTTCTACATGCACTCAGGCGCGATTTTCTTCGTGAGTTTTGTGTGTTGACTCTTGATGTGGGTTTTATGGTTATGAGGGTCTACTTGCTAGCAGTTGGATTAACTTCGATGAGCAATTGCCTTCGTCGGTGTTGAGTAATTTGTTTCGGTCTTTACGTAATATTGTCAAACTTTCCCATGCATCGAGAGTGTTGGGATTTTTCACATGTCGCAGCAGTTCCAAGTTATCCTTGTCCACTGTATGGTTTTCTTCAATGATATGTGTTGCTACCGACGACCTTATTACATTTTTTCCCCGTCGCGCGGAAGATACCTCGCTCATATGCTCTTTGTACCGTGTTGTAATGTGGCGCTTTGTTTGACCGATGCATGTGATTCGGTAGATCCCGCTCTTCTCTTCTGATGTTAAAGGGTCTTTTTCGCTTCCTAGCCGTCGCTTGAGTGTTGAGTTCTTGCTCGATCCGACTAACTGTCCTAGGAAGGACTTGATTTGATAAAACTTATAAGATACTGGTATAATTATCCTTTTAATATCTTCGTCGGTAATTTGATCGAACAACGTCGAGCGTTCTTTTTTGGATTTACCTACGGAAGATTTTCTTTTTTATAAGTCGTTGGATGTAATGTTCTTTATACCCATTTTTGACTGCCGTGTCGAGTGTGTACTTCTTTTCCTTCTGGAATCCTTCAGGTGTTAATGGGTACGTAATGAGCCTGTGTACCATGCTGTATCTCCTCTTTCCCGACATTCGTTGACCAGCCATTTAGCGATATGATATGTTGGTGAATTGGAGTCAGCGATGATCTCTCATACTCATTACCCTCTTTGTGGATCTTGGGTTAGCATCTGATCCTCGGTAGGGATGGGTTTGCAATCTTCTAATGTTTTTGAAGACAGATGATTCCTCTTTTGGCTCCTGGTTCACTTGCTTTATTGAGTCGGGTAATAGATTCTTTCGTATCTGGAAGAAATTCCCATTTGCTAGTTTCGTGCGGACTGCTTGGTCGTACTCGTCTTTGTTCATAATAACGACGTTATTTCCTTTTTCGGCGTTGAGATAGTATACGGGTTTTTCTTTCAGCTGTTGCAAGGTTTTCATATCTTTTCCGCTTATAGTTGATAGCTAAAATATCAAACTATTAAGTTATAATCTTATAATATATTAAACTACTATGCCGATTTAGATGAAATTTTCACAGTTTGTTCGAATTAGCTGTCAGCGGGTTTTTATCGTGGTTTGCGAAAAATCCAAAAAGGATAAACAAGCCATCCAGTATGCATAATTGAATAGGAATGAACGGTTGGTGTTGTTTGTGTTAAGTGGTTCGCTATCCATGCCAGCCATAATGCGTAATTGAAGGAGCAAATCTTCGGTGTGTGCATGCTGATGGTTAGGTAAGAGTATATTTGCGGGTCGAGCTGAGTATAATTGGATCAGCAACGACGACCACGCAAACGATTAAAGGATTATTTTTTTCGGATCCTGGAATGTACGCTCCCTGAAAAAAAAACCGGGGGCCGAGAACAGGTCGAAAAGTACAAACTGAGCATTTTTGCAGTCCAGGGAACAAATTGACTTGACAGCGAGATCAATGATAAGAAATCGCACGCAATTTTTAGAAGTGGCAAACCATCGGGCCACAAGGAGTTTGGAGTAGCATTTATAGTGAACAATCACCTCAACCACGCACATTACTGAGTTCAAACCCATAAATGAACTGCTGTGTACGATTTGCATTAAGACTCGATTCTTCAACCTCTGGCTCATTAATCTGCACGCTCCCACTGAAGTTAAAGAAGACGCAGTAAAAGACGAGATCTACGTCCGTCTTGAGACTCTCTTCGACTCACTTTCAAAAAACGAACTGCTGCTGGGAGACTTTAACGCGAAAGTCGGAAATGAAAGTTGGCACCGGAGATCACAGGAGGCCAGTCTCCATGGAAAATGTAACGACAACGGCCAGCGACTTATCGACTGCAGCAGCAATCCAGTCGTAAACTCTAAGTGTTAACACCGCATAGGCGCATTCACAAGCAGACCTGGAAATCTCCAGACGCACATACCGTCAACCAAATTGATCACGTCCTTATCTGCAAGAGATGGGCGTCTAGTGTAATAGATGTCCGCTCCTATCGAGGAGCAAACTGCGACTCAGATCATCACTTGGTGAAGACGACCTACAGATGTAGAATTTCTTCAGTGCACCAATCGAGAATCAGCCCTCCCAAAATTTTTGTGGTTGATAAGCTTCTGAGCGATTCTACGGCGGTGGCGCATACTGCCGCCCTTGAGGAAAGACTAGCGCCTATGCTACACAACATCAGAAACTCAGGCGTCCATGGCTTCTGCGAAGAACTGAAGGATACCATCAAAGAGGTCGCAGAGAAAGTCGTGGGACTTAGAGCCCGGCGAGCGCAAAATTACTGGTTCGACGAAGAATGCAAAAACTCACTTGACGCGAAAGACGAGGCCTATCGGCAATGGATTTAACGAGCAACCAGAGCCAAAACAGAAAAATATGACGAGCTACGGCAAATATCGAATAGAATAATTAGACGTAAGAAACGTAAATACTTTGACGAGCAGTTGCTGAAAGCAAAAACTCACTTGACGCGAAAGACGAGGCCTATCGGCAATAGATTTAACGAGCAACCAGAGCCAAAACAGAAAAATATGACGAGCTACGGCAAATATCGAATAGAATAATTAGACGTAAGAAACGTAAATACTTTGACGAGTAGTTGCTGAATATAAACGTAAACTTAGCTAATAGGAACACCAGAAGCGTATAAAGTAGTAAATACAATTAAGAACGGCTATCAACCCAGGACTAGCCTTTGTACGGACAAGGATGGAAACATCATCAGCGACATTGATAGCATTACCCAACGATGGACCTCTTACTTTGAAGAGCTTCTGAATCTACCATCTAATCACCTGTAACGGACGGTTTAGTGGGCATCCGAAGATGCCCATGGGGACGGAGCCTAAGGTAGCTTAATTGACCGTGAAGGTCGGGCCGTGCCATCCGGCGAAGAAAAAGGCCCCTCAACTAGCTAAGCAGAGGCCTATGCTTGCTGTAGCTCAGTTCAGGAGACGTGCGCGGGGTTTTCGCTGCTCGTTGCCCTTGCCCTTTACGTATTAACAAAAATTCATAGGCCTGGGGAAGACAACACAAACAAGGGAGGTAAAAATATGGAATAAAATAAATTAGGCGATAAGGATGGAATGGTTGGCAGATGGCTCGCTTACCCTCGCGCTCGTATTGGGGTCCAGGTGTAATGGGATTGGTTTCGTACCACCGACAGATCCTTACTCATCAGGTGTTGCCATAGATCTGCCGGTGGAAGCAACACTACAATATGGTCCATTGCAGGTGGTTCATTACACGCCCCACACAAATGCCACATCAATTACAACTGCGAATATGGGGGGACGAGTTGATCCCAGACGATTGGCGCAGAAGCATCATCTGTCCAATTCACAAAAATGGAGATAAACTGCGGTGTGAGAATTACAGGGGCATATCACTAGTCTATACGTCCAATCAAATATTGACGAAAATTTTGGAAAATAGAATAAGACCGTACGCAGAACGAATCATTGACGAATATCAAGGCGGTTTTAGACCTGGTCGCTCCACAACCGATCAGCTCTTTACAGTCAAACTGATACTTCATAAGTGCTGAAAATTCAACGTAGACGTATATCAAATCTTTGTCGACTTCAAGCAGGTATAAGACAGTACAATATCTTACTGATCTGGCGCCGACGCTCTTCAACGTAACGATTCGAGTTAAGTCGACACAATTCGAGCTAAGTCTAAATAAATAACTAAATAATAAACTAAATAATAAATAATAAACTAAAATAATGATGCAATCGAAGACAAGGACGCCAGCACAATCGAGAATCAATGTGGGGGACCTCAACATCGAGTTCGTGAACAACTTCATTTACCTGGGTTTTAACTTGTCAAAGGACGCCAACAAAACTGACGGAATCAAGCGACGGATACAGTTAGCTAATAAGACTTTTTTCTCGATTCTCCCAATAATGAAATCGAAGCATGTGCATAGAAACACGAAGCTCCGCGTGTACAAACCCATCGTACGACGAGTGCTATGGGTTAGGGTCCATGTTTCGCAGCCGTAGCAAAACATGGACCCTAACGCAAGCCTCCGGAAAAGCTAGACACATTGGAATGCAAGGTTCTGCGGCAAATTTTCGGGGCTGTTTGCTAACGGGGTGGATGGCGCATCTGGTACAACCATGAGTTGTATGAACTGTACGATGAGCTGGAAGTTTTGAAAATCGTCAAACGATAACGACTTCAATGGGCAGGGCATCTACAACGAATGGACGATGATCGCATGCCCAAGAAAGTAATCAACGCACGACAAGCCGACGGAGCGAGACTTCGAAGACGACTGAGTGCTCGTTGTGAGAGCTCAGTATATGCGGACGCCGGGCAACTACTGGGCTTCCAAGATTTGTAATAAACCATATTCTGGTCTAGTCGTGCTGCTCCCACCGGCAGATCGAAGCAGCAACTGATAAGTAGTGATCTGTGGTGGTACGAAACCAGAGGCCAAGGGTCCGATTACATCCGGACCCATCCTTACACAGTTAAAAATCTCGGTATTTTTTTTAAACCTGGTCTTGGACTACCACCATTTTTAATAATTTTAATTCTATAATCTAAACCCTTCCAAAGTTTACTTCTATTTTAAACCAAATTCGTAATAAATTCTAATACAATTCAAAGTTTACTTCCATTTTAAAACAATTTGTAATAAATTCTAATACAATTCAAACCTTTTTGTGTTCTTTTTGTTCTCGCATTATTTTCTAATCTAAGTTTAATTAAAAGGTAAACCCCACAAAGTATATTTTTTGAGTCTCAAGTCTCACTATAACTACTCGCAGTCAGCTCAAAATATTATGCTGCGTGGCCGAGTGGTCTAGGTCGCAACTCTACAGCACGGAGTTCACAGGTTCGATGCTGCGTCATGGCGAAAAAAGTTAAAGATTAGCTGGCTAGCCTGCGATGGGCTTAATAAAGGATTTGGAAGTTTAGAAAATTGAAAAAAAAAAATAATGGAGAAAAAACTTAGAGGAGTTAAAAAAACGCAGTAAAATTAATATTTTTTCATAGATTATAATATCTGTAGATTAAATTTTAAACCAACAATTTGATTAAAAAAATAATGCCAGAAAAGTTTAATATTTAAACCAGTGAAGTTTACGGAAGCAATTGTAATACTTTCATTTTATTAAAATCTAATACAATTTTGGTGTCGTCATATATGTAACCCGAATTAGCATTGATAATAGACCAGGATTTTTAACTGTGTACCGCCTATTTTTTTTTATTCCTCATTTTTACCTTCCCTGTTTGTGTTGTCTTCTCCTGAGCTACAGAAAGCATAGGCCGTTGCTTAGCTCGGTGAGAAGCCTTTTTCTTCGCCAGATGGCATGGCCCGGCCTTCACGGCCATTATGCTACTTCAGGGTCCGTCCCCACGGGCATCTTCGGATGCCCACCAAACCGTCCATTACAGATTGGAGCTGGATCGGGCTGTCACGCCACGATGATGATGAATATAATGTTAACAAAATATAACTGTTATCAATCAAAGCTCCCAAATTGTTCTCAGAAAATATGATCAAGAAAGTAACATTTCATAACGGATACTAAGTTTTGCTAAGTACTGGAGATTTTGAATAAATTAATTCTTGAAGCGGCTGTCCCTATTCTAGTGGCCGGGAGTGTATGTACCACTGTGTCATACAAGTTAATCCCGTAATTTAAATTAAATTTTCAAATTGTTCTCTGTTCGTTTCAATATACAATACTAATTAGTATTGTATACTCATTTTATGGGAAATTTTAATATCTACAAGTTTTTCCTATAATCAACTTTTTTGTGCAATGAATGGCAAAAAAAGATAAAGGGGAAAAAAGCTCGGAAAAACGTGAGGCATAATTATTTTTTTTTGGAAAATGTGCGAATTCGATAAGCATCTATTACATATTTTAAACTATAAAAGATACGAAAAAATGATTTGAGACACTATTCTATCGAATTTGGTGCTCTTTAATTTTATCGTATAACTTACCCCAAATGAGCATTCATTTCCCTGGCTAGTATCTTCAATTTTCGATCCAATTGGTAAGCTGATATGCCTATAAAGATATGCCTTATATCTATAAAGAATTCTTAACAATTAAATTCAATTAAATTTTATCACATTTATTTTTATCGTGTGATTAACTATGATTTGTATGATTTCCACTCTAACCATTTACATATAACCCGGGCTACACACTGTCGGACACGAGCTAAAACATTGTATTGTACATACATGTGGACAATTTTCTTCAGATTTGTGTAAAGTGTGTGTGTCATTTGGAGGACACTTGTACCAGGTTCGTGTTGACAGCACTGTAGACTCGTATTTTGCCTGCTTCTGAAAACCGTTCTTTAAAATGTTAGAGGAGAGCTCACCTTTCTAATTTAATGTTTCAAACTGACGCAAAGCGGCTGTTTTTTTAATAAATTCAACAATGATTCTTCTACGAATGAATTGGGTTCACTAAGTTAGTCTAGTAACTTACAAAGATTCATAAGTTCAAAGGACCTAATTGAACTGGACGAGTAAAGTGAACTTGCAAAAACAGCAGGGGAATCTCTCATATCAAGCGCAAACTATTCATTAGCAAATCGCTTTGGCGAACAATATCCTCGCTAATGATTTCAGTAACGACTCGACAATCATAAAATTGTCGTTCGAAACTTACGTTCACTGTGAATCTCATTTCGTGTGTTGCTAGTGAATCGGGAAATCTTTGCTTCAAACGAATATGAACATGCATATGTACAAAGCCTTATGTGTTTTCCAAAGGTTATGGTCTCTTAAGTTAAAAGATTGACATTTACAACCGAATCATTTTTTGGCCGCCCCAAACCACATCACTTTAATAGGAATGTGCTCAAGCCACTCCATCCTCAGATGACAAGAGCCAGGGTAGTGGAAGTGGTCCATCTGAAAGAATTCCATGCGCTGAGCAGTATACTGACGAGGACTGTCTATCCCTTGGATCTGATCTTGCGAATCTCGAGGACACTTCTGAGCTCCCATTCGCAAATGACTCGTTTGAGTCTGACGTCGATGAGGATACCGACGTTACGGTGGTGGAATCGGGCTTATCTTTGCAATGATGATCCGATTCGTCCAAATAAACCTCCACCACTCGAAAGCTGCGTCTGCTGCTCTCCTCCTCCGTCTCGCGCGTGATGGGGAGGATATTGTTCTAATACAAGAACCTTGGGTCCTTAACGACTTAATTAAGGAGGCCTAGGTACTCCGTTGTATAATATTTTTTACGTAAGAGAGCAGGCTAAACCCCGATCTTGCATCCTTGTTAAGAAAACACTAGATGCGTTTTTAGTTTGTAATTTCAGCGACAAAGACTCAGTAGTAGTCAGTCTGGAGATGAGAAATAGGCGGTATTGGCTTATTTCTGCGTACCTGCCGTACGGTCAAGTGGAGGACCCACCTCCTTCTATACTGAGGGAGGCGCTACGCGCCGCGGAGTCACACAGTACTCGTGTCATTCTGGGCTGTGACTCGAATGCACACCATGTGGTGTGGGGGAGCTCCAACACGAATGAGAGAGGTCATGCGCTTTTTGAGTTTTTATTGGGCACAAAACTCCTCATTTGTAACAAAGGCTGTGAACCTACATTTGTCACTAAGGGCAGGCAAGAGGTCCTGGACCTCACCCTTGTTTCGGAGGACATAAAACATTTACTGCGGGATTGGAGGGTGTCGGCAGAGCACTCATTCTCTGATCACCGGTACTTGCAGTTTGGATTAGACGACTGCACTAGTAATAATTCGGTTTTCAGGAATCGAAAAAGAACCGACTGGTGTAAATTCAGGGATTGTCTCGGGGAGGCATTACCCCCCTTACCATGCCAGCCATGTAGTAGGCGGGAGCTGGACGCCATGGCGCAAACCCTGGCAGCAGCCCTCGGGAGATCTGCTGTCAAATCATGCCCAATTAGCAGGCATAAAGGAAAGAGAAAACCACCCTGGTGTAACACTCGGATTGCAGAGTTGAGGACTGTGAGCAGAAGATCTTTCAATGTGGCGAAGTCTTCAGGACTAGACTCTGATGGGTCAAATTATAAAGAAAATCTAAAAATCTTTAAAAACGAGATCAGAAGATCTAAGCGGGAGTCGTGGAGGAGTTTCTGTGAACGAGTCGAAGAATCCAGCGAGACTTCCAGACTACGGAAAATTTTATCCACTGCTCCGACCATACCAAGCTATTTGCTTAAAGAAGATGGGACATGGACAACCTCTAGTGAAGAAACTATTGAGGTTTTGTTTGACACTCATTTCCCAGACAGCTCTTCTGATGTTTTGCAAGAGTGCTCTCGGGCAGTAATGGCCCCTTGTGACTATGATTCTATTCTCTCGAATGATAAAATAGTATGGGCTATTAACAGTTTCGACCCGTTTAAGTCCCCAGGACTTAATCCAGTATATCCAGCGGATATACAGAAAACGATGAACTTAGTGTATCCTTGGATTGAAAGTATATTCAGGGCCTGCTTGGAGCTGGTACACATTCCTCGCACTTGGTCGGATGTGAAGGTGGTTTTTATCCCGAAGGCGGGCAGAAGCTCGCACCCACGTCCGAAAGACCTTCGTCCCATAAGCTTATCGTCAACCTTGCTAAAGATGCTGGAGCGTCTTATTGACATATACTTAAGGGACACCATTCCATCACACCTTCTCTCCTTTTCGCAGCATGCCTACTGGAAGGGGAGATCGGTGGACACAGCTTTGCATTCATTAGTAGCATGTATTGAGAAATCTCTAACTTGCAAGGAATATACATTGGTGGCTTTCTTGGATATTGAGGGGGCCTTTAACAACGTCAAACCGGCGGCTATTTCGAATGCTCTCTTGAGTTTGGGTATGGATGGCCCGATCTGTGAGCTTATTAGTCTGATGCTAACATCCAGATTCATTAGTACCAGTTTGGGTTCATCCAAAAAACGCAGGCAAGTTGGTAGGGGTACTCCCCAAGGAGGTGTCTTGTCCCCTCTTCTTTGGAACGTGGTGGTTAACAAGTTGCTTCTGAATTTGGAGGCGATTGGCTGTGATGTTATTGCGTATGCGGACGATATTGCCATTTCTATCTCGGGAAAGTTTCCCGGGGTTCTTAGTGAAATTCTGCAAAATGCCCTAAATATTCTATCTCAGTGGGCTAGACAAGTGGGTGTGGGGGTCAATCCGTCCAAAACAGACCTTGTTCTTTTCACCAGAAGGAACACTCTACCTTCATTGATACCACCATTGCTGGAGGGGACCAGACTGGCCCTTAGCGAAAAAGCCAGATTTCTGGGACTTATATTAGATAGAAAGCTCTCCTGGAAGGCAAATATCGAGGAGCGAGTTGTTAAGGCAACAGTTGCTCTGTACTCTTGCAGGCAGGCTATTGGCTTGAAATGGGGCATGCGACCAAAGGTGATATTTTGGTTGTACGTATCAGTCGTACGCCCTATTTTAATGTATGGGGTAGTAGTTTGGTGGATTGCACTCAACAAGGCGTCCTACAGGACTCTATTGAACAAAGTTCAAAGATTATCCTGTATTGCTATCACTGGTGCTCTCAAGACCACACCAACTGCTGCTCTTAGTGTAATGCTTAATTTGCTTCCCTTGAACATCTTGGCCGAACAGTTGGCTGCAATCACGGCTATTCGTCTTCGAGAAACGGGACAGTGGAAAATGACTACTATTGGCCACTCGACTATAGTGGACAATCTTGATATTCCAGAAGAAACAGATTACACCTCTCCAGTGTACTCCTTCGACAAAGGCTATATCAGCCTAATACCCTCTCGACAAGAGTGGGGCGTAAACAGTACTCCAGAGTCGGAAGCTATAAGCTTTTTTACAGATGGCTCGAAAACAGAAGAAGGTGTAGGCGCTGGTATCTTTTCAGACGGACTGGATTTTGGCTTGTCACTCCGTCTTCCAGCATTCTGTAGTGTCATCCAGGCGGAGATCACTGCAATTACCGAAGTTTTGGCTTGGTTGGGCTGCAATGTCGTATCTGCTAGGACTATTACTATCTATACCGATAGTCAGGCGGCGATAAAATCCCTGGACGCTGCACTTTCTACTTCGAAAACCGTGGTGATGTGCCGCTCTGCTCTCAAGGAACTCAGCGACTTTTTCAACATCACTTTGTGCTGGATACCAGCGCATAGTGGTTTCAGCGGTAACTGCCGGGCAGACGAGCTGGCTCGGGTGGGTACCACCAGTGTGGACATAGAGTGTTTTCTCCCCGTCAAAATACCGATGGCAGCTTGTAAGAAGGTGATCAAGACAAACGCACTAAACCGTGCTAATATCGAATGGCTAAATGGAACTACATGCAATGTTACAAGACAAATTTGCCCGGCCTTTAATCCTAGCCGCTCTTTAGGGCTGCAGATGCTAGAGAGAAGGCATCTAAGGAAGGTTGTGGGGATCATTACAGGACATTGCTTGATAGGTGAGCATGCCAGGCGTCTTCGGCTTCCGCATAATGATCACTGCAGAAGCTGTGGAGACGAGGAGGAGGAGGAGACAATAGCTCACTTCCTGTGCTATTGCCCTGCTCTGGCCGGTAGAAGAAAGGACACTCTAGGTTCCCTTTACTTTCTTGACCTGGATGACTTGAAGGACGTTAGTGCTGGTCATCTACATCGCTTTATTGATAGATCCGGGTGGTTTGACGACTAGGCTCTTATGGCGTTGAGGTATCACAACGGACCCATTGGTGGTCTATGTGTGCTGTGTTCTATACAGCAGCCTTTTTAACCTAACCTAACCTAATAGGAATGTGCAGATTTAACAGAATTTTTTGCAAGTTCCGTTAAAAGTGACATGGTTTGGTGTGACCAAAAAATTGGTTTGGTTAGGTCATAGATATATATTGAACAGATCGGTAATAGTATTATCCCAACTCTGTGCTTCAGGTTATTTTCTAACTAACTCGCGCATGCGCACTGCTACCCATTTGCACGCGGTCGCTATTCGTTCGGTAAATGTCGTTACGCCATCGGCCACTCAGCCACAATTTTGATATTTACGAAGCATTTGGCTCCTCGCTCCTCGGGCCCCTGGGCCAAATATTAATACGTGTTGTGCGCGTTTCACTGCGCAGACGCGAATATGTCAACCATAACTCGATATTCAAATTTTTACCCTCACTCTGTGCCTATTTCCTATCTGTTCAATATACATATATGTATCTGTGGGTTAAGGTCGCCACCCATTGACGAGCACAACCACGACCAAACTTCCATCGAACCATCAATTTCATAGGACGTGTGGAAAAAAAATTCCCCCTATTTCCACCGTTTTATGATATTTGATGGTTCGATGGAAGTTTGGTCGTGGTTGTGCTCGTCAATGGGTGGCGACCTTTAGGTAGTGAATGCCGAGCTGGAGCTTCAGCGGTTTTTTTTTTAGCGAAGAAGTTTGAATTCTAATGATATCTTTCGCTTACATTCGCTTTAGTGGCTCTTCAAAAAATCGTACTCTAATGATATCTTTCGCTTGCATTCGCTTTAGTGGCTCTTCAAAAAATCGCATAGCTTCGCCGAAATGACCATCCTAGATTTGTTCGCTAGCTATTTGAATTGTAAAAGCTCGGTAGTCTTTCGCGTTATGGTAAACTGTAGCTACGTAGTATGGCTAGTACGTCAGTGTTCGATAACCAAACGTATGTGTGAGGTTTCTTAATTCTCTTGAATGTTAGCAAAGAATTTCTATGTAATAATTACATGCATCTATTTCTGGACTATCTGCAATTTTTCACCTATTAAAAAAAAAGTCGTGTCCCCTCCAAACTCGATTTCTAGATCCGCCACTGAGTTAGACTTTGAAAGCGCGTCCCTTTTCCGCCGAACACAATATTTTTGCAAAAATCCATAGCCATGAACGCCGCGGACGAAACTTGAACCGGTAACGACCGTAGTCAGATATGAGACTGATGCCTCTGCCTTTTACATACTGAACTACCGGTCGCCCCCTGGGGTCACCTTTCCTTAATGTATTCATCCCATTGACTCTGCACTACGACACTTTAGCTTGGAATCCTATCTCTTTCCCTCAATTGACGTTCTATCTCCTTATAGTATTCTATAGGAACTAAAACAAGAACAACTAACTCAGATCAATAATCTTGTTATTTATTCGATTTCCGTAGCACCTTTCATGATCATGGTTGTTATGCGTCATTCAACATCTAACACTGCCATTTTCTTGTCAACAAAGTCTTCGAATTACCACCTTCTAAGAGTTAATCAATTTTAATCAACCATACAATTACTAGCACGAAATGTTTCCTACTGAGAGAATCTTTCAGTATACGAATATAAAATAAGCAGATATTAAATGTTGCTATATGAAGTCCATGTGCAGATTTTCCATTCGCGATCTTTGCTTTTTCTTTCATTCATCGACAAGCACAGTGTACTTTGTGGTGAAGATGCTAGCGAGAGTAGACAGTCCTCGCATCAGTGAAGATTAGTTGAAATGACCTCTCAACAATCAACTCTCAGCTCGAATAAGATGTACAGAATAACAGAATAATCATGTCGACACAGAAAAAGCAAATGTACGAGTACGTCGAAGTAATGTAGACGTTTATTTTGAAAAAAAAAAAAGGAATACCGATGAATGAAGCTGATGCGTTTGTAGTGTTTCATTTAAAGAAATATAAGGGAGATTCACACTCAGTGTCGTAAATGTAGCAAACATCGTATTTGTCGTAAACTTCTGTCATAGTAAAATGACAGAAGCTTACAACTTTACGACAAATACGACGTTTACGATGTGAGCATGAATCCCCCTATAGAGATTACATCTTAGGAGCCCGCGCAGACGGCAAACTTTTTAGTTCGCAGAAAAACTTAATATGTATGTATTTTAGTCAGGAAAATAGAACACACGGCAGTTTATAAGACCGCGCACACACCAACCTAAACTATAATATCTCAGAAAACCTGCAGCTCGAGGAGTAATTTTTAAATAAAATTAAATCTACAATTTCTGTAGTAGGATTCAACCATTTCAAATTGTTTTAAAACATTCTTTGAAGGATAACAGTTAAAATATCTGATACATCATCTTCATATTTCTTGCAGAAACCTTGGCTCGCTGAGAACATTTCATAGCCAAATGAATCTCGCAAAAAAATAAACGATTCTTATTTCTGAATTGACCTATGACACGAACAGAAACCAAATATCAGAAGCTCGGTCCAGGACGGATCACTTTAACTACGAAATTAGATAAATTGTTTTGTTGATTATGATGCTGATCATTTTTTGTGGTAGTGGATAGCTAAACTAAGTCAATACGACTTAAATTCCACTCCACTTCATTCATAAAAAATTGTTTTATGTTACTTTCATCCTTATTATTCCGTTTTTGCTGTTTGTGACCATGAGCGAAAAATAAATTTTTGACGATTTCTTCTTCTGCCGCTTGGCCCTGCCTCGGGTGCCCCCTTGGCTTGGGGGCCCATGTTCCGCGATACAAGCAGAACGCTGATAGTTACGCCACTGGCGGGCGTAATAATAAGCCACATCTCGCGACTTGTCGCGGGTAGGCGGATAAATAGAAGCAGGACGTGCACGCTGTCAACGTGCATCGTCCGAACCAGGTTTATGTCAACGAAACATCAACTAAGCCACACGGAGTGGTTGGCGCGCTATGCCACCCATCCCTCTGGATCCTGTCAACCCCTTGTGGGGCATAGGGCATTAACCACGCCGACTTTCCACCTCGTCTTGTTCGCCGCCATCGCCTTCAACTGTCTCCACGATTTGCCTAATGACTTACCCTCGACCTCAACTGATCTTCTCCAGGTGTTTCTAGGTCGTCCAACGCGGTGACTTGCATCGGTTCCCTGTGGGTTCCAATCGAGGGCCTGTTTAGCAATGTTTCCCGGCTCCTTCCGGAGTGTGTGACCTATCCATTGCCACTTTCGCCTCTTTATAGAGGTGCCTATCCTGTCCTGGCCAGTAATGAACAGGAGGTCGTCGTTAGAAATAAAATGATGCAGGATGCGCCGTAGACACTGGTTCACGATAGTTTGCAATCTAGTTGTTATCTCCCTGGTCACCTTCCAAGTTGAACAGCCATAAAGAAGCACAGATTTTATATTGGTTTCGAAGATCCTGGGTTTGGTACGTCTGGAAATGTTGTTGATTTGCCAGAAAGGAGTTAAACTGAAAAAAATTTCGCTCTGTCTTTCTGGATCCAAGCTCAAGTACTTAGTTTTGGCAGCATTGCCACTTTCGCGGTGCAGGGCATCAGTCATTTGAACTAGATGATCCGATATATTTGAGAGAAGACAAATATCGTCAGCGTAATCCAGGTGTTGCAGGTATTCAAACAGGTTCCATCTGATACCTTTGCTCTGGTGTTCAAGAAGCGCACTGCAGAGTACGTCGTTAATGGCAATCAAAAACAATATAGGTGACAAAATGCAGCCTTGTCTCACTCCGCTATGTACCTCGAAGGTATCTGCAAGCTTACCCTTGTGTAAAACGTGACATTGGGCTCTGCTACAGGACTCCTTGATGATGGATATGATTTTATCTGGTATACCTCTCCTATGTAAAGCCTTCCAGATGTATTCCCGGTCAACGCTGTCAAACGCCTTCTCGAAATCGATGAACATGAGATGTAATGGGGATCTCCACTCTGCGGATTGTTCAATAATAATTTGGAGGGTGTTGATGGGGTCGCTACATGAAAGCCCTCGCGAAAACCAGCCTGTTCATCGTTCAGTGTGCGGTCAACTGTTTGCTTGATCCGGTTTAAGACTATTTTTGCCATCAGTTTGGAGACTGCGGGGAGGAGGCAAATTCCACGCCAATTATTACAATCCTTCAGGTTACCTTTCTTCGGGATCTTAATAATGACGCCCTTCTTCCATTCTTTAGGGAGAGTTTCGGTTTCCCAACACTCTTGGATAAGGGGGAGAAGAACATCCGCAGTAGCGTTGATATCCGCCTTAAAAAATTCCACCGGAATTCCATCTATCCCCGGGGCGTTACCCGCTTCCATCGATTTAATAGCCACAGTTAATTCCTGTTTAGATGGTGGATTGGTATCAACTCTTGCCATTTGCGGAATATTTTCTACTTCTAGTGAAGATGAGTTCGAATGTCCAAAGGTGTTGTTGAGGACCTCAATGAAGTGCTCTCTCTACCGTCGCAGTTGGTCTTCATCAGTGACCAGTAGGGACCCGTCTTTATCTTTCACGGGATGTTCAGCTGTAAAAGATTTGCCAGTTAATGGCTTGATAAGTTTGTAAAGGGTTCCACTGTCACCAAGGTAAGCCGCTTCCTCTGCCTTCTCCGCTAATGCATTGATGTTGTTTCGTTTGTCCCGTCTTACGCTTCTTTGCACGCCTTTCTGAAGAGAACGGTATTCAGCTCTAAGTTGGTCTTTGACTGCGTCGTCAGTGGCTGAGTTGATTTGTTCTTTAATTCTCTTGCGTGCCGTGATTAAAGACCATGTAAAGTCACTAATGAATCGCCTTCTACCGCGAGTTAAATGACAAGACCGTTGTTCATTTAAAATATGTTCTTTATTGAACTGTTGAGTAATAACTGGTGATCTTACGGACTAGACGTAGCATTTATACATTTCTATCTTATCTCCTAACATGAATCCTTAAACATTTCTATCTTATCTCCTAACATGAAACCTTAAGACTATGTATATTATGCTGACCTTTAGAGTGTGATAAGAATGACACGGGTCATGGTATGAATATATGTCTGAGTCATCATGGCATAGTGATGAAACAAACATGCATTATGATAACGAAAATGCAAGTATGCATTTTCGCCTGTGACTCAGAACCAAGATTTAGGTTGAGTGTGGTAGTGAGGGGTTGGTTCCTTAACTCCGCGCTCCAATCTGCCCGCAAAAGTTTCACTGCACGAAATAAATGAGTCCTTAGCGACGTTCCATCTATCATCAATTGTAGGAGTCTCATAAGATGGTGGTGCATTAGCTCTTTCGTGCAAGGCGGTGGAATAAGCACGTCTTATAGATGGATCTTTAAGCTTTTGCACATTAAAACGTGACAAGATTCTTGCATTTTTAAGGCGATGGATCGCTGCCGTTCGTAAGCCTACTTTTGCGACAACAAGTTGGTGATCGCTGCCAATATCAGCACCCCGCTTCGACCTGACGTCTAAGAGACAGTTCTTCCATGTCTTGGAAATGGCTATATGGGCTATCTGGTTCTCTGTTCTGCCATCCGGAGAAACCCAGGTTGTTAAATGGCATCGTTTGTGCTTGAACAAAGTACCGCCGATGACGAACTGACGAGAGTTGCAAAACTTCACGAACATCTCGCCATTTTGGTTCCTGTTGCCTAGACCATGATTGCTCATTAGGTGTTCCAAACCAAGATTGTCAGACCCGACTTTGGCATTGAGATCCCCCATAATAATTTTTATGTCACCTTTGGGAGCCTTGTCGAAGGTGTCGCCGAATCGGTGATAGAATGCATCTTTAACTGATTGATCCGCTGGTTCAGTCGGGGCGTAGCACTGAATTATTGTGAGGTTTCTTACCCTGGATTTAAATCTGGCTGTAATGATACGGTCGGACATTGGCTTCCAGTCAATTAGAGATAAGCGCAGGGCCGTGCGAAGGGAGGGGCGAAGGGGGCGACCGCCCCGGGCGCCATTGGCAGGGAGCGCCGAAAACGGGTTTGATATTTGGAAATTTCAATAGCGCATTTCAAAACGGACATTTCTACAAATTTATTCAATGATTACGAGAGTGACATCCGATACCTCTTAAAAAAACCCTTTTTGAAATACACATGCATTTCATACCTTTCTTCCTTTTTTTAATTATCATAGCGTTAACATATGGATATTATGTATATATGTAGTATAATAACAGAAAATTTCTCATTTTCATTAGAAGGGACAAAGGACGCACATTTTATAAGTGTACATACGAGTACATGCGTGTTTCACCAAATATACATGTGCTTAAGAATTGTGTACAAGTTTCTGAGCGAAAATTTTTTTACATTGTTTTGCACGACCGTGATTAGATTAGATTAGATTAGATGGAGGGCAGTTGGCCCAGAGGGCCCAGAGGGCCAACAAGCACTGCGACCCGGAAGTCTATTGTGCTACACCCTGAAGTCTATGCAGATTAGTGATCTGACTAATTGTCGAGACCAATCATCCCAACAAATCTGCTCAGCTGTTCGAGTGTTAGTGAGGCAATCGTTTCCGCTTCAGGGAATGCATCGCCGAAGCACTTCAAGCGGCGGAGATGAAGTGCATCACAGTCACAGAGAATGTGCTGGGAATTCTCATCTTCGCTCTCACAGAAGCGACAGCTAGGGTCAGAGACAATTCCCATTCTATGCAGATGACCCCTCAGGGTAAAGTGACCCGTAAGGAGCCCACAAATAGTTCTAACCCGGTTTCTGCGTAGTCTCAGCAGTTCGTGGGTACGGTTGCGTGAGTGGCCAGCTATAAACAGCTTGGCCTGTCTAAGACCAGGGGTATTATCCCAGTGCGCGATGGTTACTGAGTGTTCCCATTCTCTGATGTGCCGTCTTGCACTACACAAGGGAATTCCACAGTATGGCTCCGGACCGACGATTTACGGAGCCTAATCTCTGCAAGGCTTCACGACCACTAAGCACCACTTTCGACGAGACGGAGAAGTTACTTAGTGCTTTGATCGCCGCCTGGCTGTCAGTGAAGATTGCAATATTCCTGCCTTGGTATCCAGCTGCTAAGCATGTGTTCGCACAAGTCTCGATTGCGTGAACTTCCGCCTGAAATACCGTGGCGTACTTTCCCATTGGAATGGATATCTTGTGAGACGGACCTACGACGCCCGCCCCTGTACCATTTTCGGTTTTAGATCCATCTGTGTACCACGTAACAACGTTTGAGGGGAGAGTGTCGAGCTTCAGATTCCAATCCTCTCTGCTCCATATTTCGGTTGAGAATGGAAGTTTAAAGCAAAGCTCCCTAGCCAAATGGTCTGATGGCATACTAAGTACATGGTCCTCATTTACCCAGTTGGTCTCAGGGTTTAGTTTGAGGAAATTCTGGCAAGCTTTTAGTCTTGCTACTGCTATTTTTGCCTCCGCCTTTATGTGAATGTGAAGCGGCGGAAGGTCGAGTAGCGCTTCAAGAGCTACAGTCGGGCAGCTGCGGATAGCCCCCGTGGCTGTGAGACATGCTAGTCTCTGAATCTTACCTAGTTTGGTTTTGCCATCTTTGGTGGTTGATTTTTTCCACCAAACAACAGCTCCATATTCAACAATTGGTCTGACAATCGCCTTATAGATCCAAAGGATTATGCGAGGGCTTGTTCCCCAAGTCCTACCCGCAAACTGCCTACAAACCCATAGGACCTTAATGGCTTTGTCCGATATTGTCTGTAGGTGTTCCGACCAGAGTAATTTCCTGTCTAGAGTAACACCGAGGTATTTGGCGGAGTCCGCCAGGAGCACTGGAGAGTTGTATATTGTAGGACATCTCATTTGTCTGGGATTTCTTTTCTTCGAAAAGGGGACAACAACTTCCTTAGCCGGATTGACTCGAAGGCCGTTGTCATTGCACCATTTTTGTACTGTGTTTAATGCCGATTGAAGAATTTCCGTTAGTACTTCTTCAAACTTTCCTCTAACAGTTATGACCAGGTCATCGGCATATCCCTGAGTTGAATATCCCATCTTTGTAAGCTTCCACAGTAAGCTGTCTACTACGATGCACCACAAGAGAGGAGATAGTACCCCTCCTTGCGGGCATCCTCGAGTGACGCTTGCTGTTAAAGTGCAGTCTCCTATCTCTGTGATGAAATTTCTGGATGATAGCATCCTTTTTATCCATAGTGCCGTCGTTTCATCCGCTCCCTTTGCTCTAAGCGCAGAGTCAATGGAAGAGAAAGATGTGTTGTCAAAAGCACCTTCGATATCCAAAAAGGCACAAACTGCCGTCTCCTTTACTGCCAGGGTGGCCTCGATTTCTCCAACTAAACAGTGTAGAGCAGTTTCAGTTGACTTACCTGACTTGACTGGTGAGCAAACTGTTTACAGTGTAGCGGGAATTTTGTGAGAAGTGTAGACCTGATGTGAGCATCAAGGATTTTCTCCATAGACTTGAGCATAAAGGAGGTCAGGCTGATAGGCCTATATGATTTGGGGTCATCTTTGGGACGATTGCCCATTTTTGGGATGAAGACTACTTTAACCGATCTCCAGGAATCTGGGATATAACCTAGAGCAAAGCTACCTCTGAATATACTTAGGAGGTAGGGGATTAGTATATCCTTTCCTTTCTACAGCAGAGCGGGAAAGATTCCATCCGTACTAGACGATTTATATGGGTCAAAAGAGTCAATGGCCCATTTTACTTTATTGTAAGTGAAGATATTTTTGGCAATACTCCAGTCGGCGCGGGATGCCTCGTAGCGCACCCCCATGTCGACCGAGTAGCTGTTATCTTCATCTAGACTTACGCACCCAGGAAAATGGGTCTCAAGAAGCAAATTACCTGTGCTCTCGGCATCCTCTGTGATGCTGCCATCTTGTCTTCTTAGGGTGTTGACTTGGCTGGTGCCTTTTTTAGCCAGAACACGATGTAGTCTGGCAGCCTTGTTGGTATTATCTACACCTTCGCAGAACCTAACCCAACTGCGTTTCTTGGCACTGCGGACACCTTTGTTGTAGAGTGTAAGCGAGGCTCGGTACTGTTCCCACTCACCAGTACGCTTAGCTATATTGAAAAGTCTTCTAGTGCTTTTGCGTAACGCAGAGAGTTCGGAGCTCCACCATGGAACGCCTCTAGAGTCAGTGGAGCTACTTAGAGGGCAATTTTCTTCATAGGAGGATGTGATTGCCTCCGATACGTTGGATACCAAGGAGTCTAAGCTGAGCCACCCTGAGACTTTATTGTCTACCAGATCGAGTTTCTCACGCAGAGAGACCGAATATCCTTCCCAGTCAGTGCGTTTGCGAATCCTTCTGCTTGTTTTGGCTAGGTTTAATGCGGCTATGTCAAAACAAATGTGCCTGTGACCGGACAGAAATGGCTCATCCGAGACATGCCAATTCTGTATTCGATTTGAGATGTTGTAAGTCCCAAACGTAATGTCAAGGACCTCCCGCCTGTTTCTAGTGACACAAGTAGGGCTGTCTCCTCTATTAAAAATATTTAGATCTAGACTAGTAATAAGTTCTAGAAGGTACTCACCTCGGCGGTTTGTGTCAGTACTGCCCCAGATTGCGTGATGGGCATTCGCATCACAGACGATCAGTAGGGGCAGTTTTCTTCCCCTGCAGTAATCGGCGAGCCTACGTATTTCTGAAGATTGTATGTCAGTATCACCGGGAAGGTAGGCCGATGCGATGACAAGTCCTGGTTTTTTACTGCCATTGGTCGATCCAATAACTACTGCCACTAGATCACAGCTAGTGAAGTCTGTAAGGCAGATATGTTTTATGGTGTTCTTTAAGATGATACAGGCTCTTGGTCGGGTGGAAGCAGAGTCGTAAATTAAGGTAGTGTTACTTACTCTTAGGCCTTTAATTATTCCGTGGTGCAACAGTCCAAGGCCTTCGAATGAGTTAGCAATGATCTCATTTAATAGATCGTGACGGTGTGTTTTGTCTTTGAGTAGAGGTGTGTGATCAGAAACACGCTCAACCGAGTTATTTACCCCAAATGGGTACTCATTCAACAGATTAGTCGGCTCATAATCAGACCTGTAAATCTCCTTTTATCGAAAAAAAAATACTTGCTTCAGTAAGATTCGGATCAGGTCCCAGTACATAGAAGGCGAATGTGCTAACCGTTGCGCCATCCGGACTATATGGCTCCTTGCAGTATAGTATATATAGCATGTACTGTACTGATCATATATGCGCACTCTTATAAATAATTTTTTCGCCGCTGTAGCTTGGGGTTCATACACAGGGTGTATGCAAATTGGCGCCTAAACGCCTTGCTACGTGATTTCCCATGTAATTTCCAGCCAAAAAAAATCCAGAACATGTACTATTCCAGGATATTTCACTCGTAAATAACCCATAATTTTCCTGTAAATTTTATTTTTATTTTATCTCGTTTTGTACCAGTTGTTTTCCCGTATCAAACGGGTATTGTACCAGTATTTTATTTGAATGAGTCCATGTGTTTTTACCAGTAGATGTACTTTAGAGGGAAAAGGACTGTGTTACGGATATGTTCGTCAGCTAATAAAGAACAGAAATAAAACATCACACACAAAACACACGGGGCACGGTGAAAAATAAATATGTAAGTAAATTCTTTCCCAATGCCCTATACCTGTTAACTGAAAGATTACCGGTAGTGCGACCAGATAATTAACCTGTTAGTTACCCGAGAGTGGTTTTACAGAGATGCTTTATATTATTCGTATATTCTTTTATTTATATATGGGGGCGCCATATTAAACCGTCGCCCCGGGCGCCAAATTTTCTTCGCACGGCTCTGGATAGGCGTGCCTCCCTAGTCGACAGGATTCCGACGCCTGCCATTCGAGGTGACGTATCGTCTTCATTTCCAGAGTAGAGCAGTACTGTTTGGGAGCTTGGTGATAAAGTCGATCCCGATCCAGGCCATCTTGTTTCGCTTAGTCCAAGTATATCGATGTTATATGCGGTCATTTCCCGTTCGACTTCAGTGAGCCTCGCACTATTGCACTCGCCCCACATCGTTCGAACGTTCCAAAAACCGATCGTGGTCCGTTGTTTGTAGCCAAAAGTCGTTGCCGGTGAATCAGTCCGTGGTATCCGAGGCTCGTTTAATGTTTCGAGTGTAAATTTATTTCAGGTACGCAGGTTACAAGCCCACATACCCAATCTTAGGGGAAGGGTTGCTTCCTTAGTTGCCACCCTATAGGTTAAGGCAAATGCGTAGGGTGACCCCATATATACTTATCCCGCACGTACAGGTGTGGGTGGACCATAGTTGGTCATCTCTTGTTGAAGATCCTCACCATAAGAGTTTAAAACTTTCATTCACATCATTGAAGCTATGTACGCACACACAATGAAGTGGACGTACTGTGAGTACTGGCATTTAAGAACCATTGTACCATGATTAAGGCCTGAAATACGTTTTTAAGATATGTATATAATATATTCCTATATGCATCTTTTAATGCATATGAAGTACGAGTATGCATTGATGATTTAAAATATGTGCATCACATTTCCCAGATATAAATTGGGAACTTCAATTGAACAATTACAATTTCTAATGAATTGGTCTACTTTCCAGAGTCTAGACTATTACTAATTGGATGGATAATTAAAAGATTGGCGACTCAGTTATGATCGGTACTGCTTTTTATTTATTTTTTACTAGAAAGCGTCTTTTTCTCAAACGCACGTTCTTAGTTCGAAATGTATGTTGAAAAACTCCAGTTTCTCACTCCGTGTTTGTGTGACTCTACTGACTTTTAAGAAAATCCATTCGAACGTCCGCCTGCATGTGCACTTTTGGAAACCAGTCACATTAATCCGCCGCACAGTGGTCCACAAACCCGAAATTCCTGGCCAAAAATCGAAAAACTAAAAATTCAATGATTACATGTTTTACAGTTAGATTTTATTCCGCAGTACTAGGCTAACAGAAACCCTTTTTGAAATAGGAATTCGTACATAGGGACACGTGAATTCGCTAAAGCTCGACACACACTTGCGTCCAAAATCCAAATTTTCGCCGGGCGAATCCAAAATATCCCATGTCAATTCCAAACATCAACCGGAGAAATTTTGGATTGGACGCGGGAAAAACTGGATTTTGGACGCATGTGTGTACCTTAACGGTAATTCGGTGACTGGGGAAAATTATTATTAGTACAAATATTCACTCTGGTTTTCATTCCTTTCTGTGACGTAAAGTTGATATGTTGACAATTAGTTAGAGTGTTCAGTAAACCGTTCGTAGATAGTTCGAAGAAAAAGAAAACAGCATAATGGGAGCTGGCCGTGGTTGTTCGGTCACCGCTCTACGATACTAATCCCGAGATCGGAGTTCAAATCTCGGCACGATCAAAAAAACAGCCTGTGGATACTAATAGAACTCTCACACTCACAGTGCTCCGAGCCAGTCAGTATAAAGACGGCACGGGTAGGAGGTGCATGCTAGTAACTGCACTTCCGAAAACTAGATGTTATCGAAACGTCAACAAGGCATAGAAATGCTAGAGATGTTGACACGGTCATGCCCCTGTAGGGGTCAAGGCAATTAACATAATGGGAGGTGAGTGTGTTTTGTTTGAACACTGTTTGACGAGCGTATGAAAAAAACAAGCTAGCTAGCTAGGTTTGATACCCTTCAGGGTATCATACCTTCCTTGTCACTGATGGTGCATTTCCCACTTTGAAATTAGTAGTAAAACTGGTTCCGATTTCACTGTTCCTATGAGAGGTATATGAAATAGTGGCCCGATTTCAAAAAAATTAGGAAAGTGTTTTGGCGGTCAATATAATTGAATAATATGAAATTTGGCAAAGATATCTTATCACCAATAAAAAAGGTTTTCTAGCAAAAACTTGTTTTTGGAACGGTCGTTCCTATGACAGCTATATGATAGAGTAGTCCAATTTCAACCAAATTCGGGAATGTGATTTGGCCAAAGATGCTTTTGATTGGTGTGAAATTTGAAAAAGATATCTTTTGAAATAAAAAAGTTTCTCTCACAAAAACTAATTTTTGGACCGGTCGTTCGTATGGCAGCTACAATATATGACGTAGCGGTCCCATTCCGTTGGTTCCGATATATACCTATACAGCGTTACACAATTGCCCTAACCCCTTGTGGGGGTGGTTATTTTTAAGATATGTTTTTGTTTGTTTTATCAATTGGTTGGCATGGTTTGGTGTTTTATTTTTATTTTTTCTTGTTTTATAGCATACCATGCAAAACTTGTAAAGACAAAAATTAAAACATAGCGTATTATGGATCAACTACGAGACAATTGGCCACACGACTCACAGAACACAAAAACAAAAGCAGAATGTCCCTAAACATATGTAAATACCAAACTAGTACAACACCAAATAATTGACCAACATACATATATTAGATTTTGACAATGCTATGATAATAGACAAAGATAATAATAAACATAAACTATTAACAAAAAAAGCTTGCTATATCAACCAAAATTTCAAAAATTCCCTTAATTCGAAAAGTGAATTTGAAAACACCATCAACAAATACAACACAGCATTAAAGACAAACAAAAAATAGCGCCAAGATTATGCCGTAAACGTATGTATAGTGGCAAATGTCAAATCAAGTGTCAATAGTTATATCAACAGATAGTTGTACGCAAACACAAAGTGTATAAAAAACAAAAGATATTTGTAAGTAATCGTAATTGTTAAGTATTGTAAAAATTGTATTGTAAAAACTACTGCAATATCATAATTAAATTCCAGTTGTATATTGACCTGATGATGCCGAATAAATAGGCGAAACGTCGTCACAGATGCAAAACTAACCTGTTTTAATCACTTGCTGAAAATTGACGAAAACCACCAACGATTGCAAAAATTTGAAGCAAATCGGATAAAGGATAACGACGCCAACCCTGTACATACGTAGACGACATTCTTTTATACTTTATGTCGGAAATATATTGGTCTAACAAAAATCTTGAGTCTCTTAACACTCGCGAATCGAAAGAGGAGATACAAACGGAGATTACAATTATTTCCAGATTTTTCATAATTATTTCCTCTAAGGTCCAAGAATTGAGTTCATTTTACTGACTAGTCATGGTTGCCAATTCGCGAGCCTACTTTTTTTATGGTAACTTACTACGAAAAATGATCAGTTCAGGTCGGAGTCGGATCAGTTGAAAAGTGAATAGGTTTAGTAGTTCTGTCTGACGGTATCGGAGCATGATCATCAGATCAGATCGTTTAAGTCTGGGGGGAATAGAAAAGTAGATGAGAGAACTGAATTATTGATTAGATTAGATGATGTGACATATACACGATGTCGCTACGCTATATTGTGGTGTAGAATGAAGTGGAGTAAATTTTCAATTGGATTTTATTGATGTTTTGTGGAGTGAAGCTTTTCGTCTTTGATTGTGTTGTGGGTGGTCGTGGCCGATGATGGATTGGGTTTTTTGGGTCGGTGATTACGAATCTGAAGTCCAAATGGGGGATCCAGAACGGCAACACTTTTTTTTATAAACACGGCCAATCTTGCTGGAAAAAACTGATAGGTGGTCGATTCGGTCGCTGATTGTGAATCTGAAGTCAGAATTTCAAAAAATCAAAAAATAAAGGAGTTTCTGAGCGGCAACTCTTTTTTCCTCAGAAACACGGCCAATCTTGCTGCAAAAAGATGGTTGGAGGTTTTTTGGGTCGCTGATTACAAATCTGTAGTCCAAATGGAAAAAAATGGGGGATCCAGAATGGCAATACTTTTTTTTATAAACACGGTCGATCTTACTGGAAGAAAACTGGTAGGGTCGCTGATTGTGAATCTGAAGTAAGTAAAGTAGCAAAAAAAAAAGAGATTCTGAACGGCAATCCTTTTTTCGAAGAAACGGCCAACCAGTCTGCAAAAAGTGTGAGTGGTTTCGCTTAACCTGAATGCGCGCAAACTGTTTTCGGGGAAAATTACATGAAACATGTGGTTGGTGAAAATTAAAGTAAACGCTCTTCACAAGTCCGCACATTATTTGCCTATTGGAGCGCGTATGTTACCGCACTATTGGTGGTTTGCGATTGCCCAACAAAACAGTACTCGTACTTGTCTGAGAATGTGAACGCGCACCTAGCCCAGGCTACTTGCCTCGGGCATTTTCGCCGAATATACTCATATACTCGTATAATATATCATACCCATCTGACATCAATAAAATCCAATTGAAAATACAATCCATTTTATTCGACACTGCAATATAGCGATATGTAGATATGTCTTTTAATCTAGTCAGTAGCAGTTCTCCATTCTCTTATTTACAATTACGACTCAAACTTCGATGAAGCTAGTTCACCCACTCTTTTGTTCTTTCACTTCAACTCCATGACAGACGACAGATTCGTTTCATATACGGAGTAGATCTGCGAACCTGGTTTCTTGAACCTACTCCGTTGTCGGACTCGGAGTAGGTCGACCTGATTTGCAAAAGGAGCATGTCATACCATGACTATTACTGACCTGTTGTATATGAGCATGCGACAAACCATTACACTTATCCGTTGCGATTTGCTTGTGTTTATGATGGGCCTTCCAAACATTTTCATTTCGCTCAAGCGTGTTTTGCACTTATGCGTTTTGCATTTATCCCTTCTCAACTGTCTATGTCTTGTCTAAACACTTCAAAACAGCTTGCCCCTAATTATTTATTATCCGTTCAATATGCAAATATCTGTGAATGAGATTGCATAGTTATTTTTAGAATACATACAGGCAAAAAGGATAACATTAATCCGTCATGCAAGCATCTGGAGCTGGACGCGAATGGATAATTTGTTTCTTGTTAATTTACTTTCAATGCAGCCAATATTTTCAGTGTTTCTAGTGAAATTGTGTACGATTTACGTAGACTTAAGACTATTTATTTTATTCATTGAAATATAATCTTTTTGAAGAAAGAAAACCAGTTTAAGTTTTTGTTTGCGCAGCAAGGATCCATCTTATGTTGGAGTTCATCGTGTGGTCTAGCTCACTGATAATTCAGGGTTGGTTAGACGTTAAACAAAACGATTGTATAGCACATGATGGGTATGGGGCGACCGGTAGCTCAGTGCGTAGAGACAGACAAACAGACAGACATCAAACTAGTTTATGCGAACGAAACATTCAAGATCTCCCCAAACCAGTGCGGTCCGCGATAGCGGTAGCGATACGCGGTACTCAGCGGTTGCAGCATACCGCGTACCCATTCAAACCACCGCGTTACGAGCACGGCACCATCGATAGCGAGAGCTTAAAGCTCTCCACAAACCAGCGCGGTACGGTACAGCGGTACTCAGCGGTAGCAGCATACCGCGTGCCCATTCAAACCACCGCGTTACGAGCACGGTACAATCGATAGTGCCGGCTGCGGTACATCGCGATCAATAGTGCCGGCTGCGATACAAAAGTTCAGTACCGCAGCTTTGCCGCGGTACACGAAAGTGTATCGCTGCAATACCCCAGCTTCGCCGCGGTATACCGCGTATGCAGTGAGAGCTCGCATATATCGCCATGTAAATTTGTACCGCTGTACCGCCGGCACTGTTGATCGCGATGTACCGCAGCCGGCACTATCGATGTTACCGTACTCATAACGCGGTGGTTTGAATGGGCTCGCGGTATGCTACTACCGCTGAGTACCGCTACCGCGTACCGCTTAAAGCTCTCCATAAACCAGCGCGGTACGGTGCAGCGGTACAAATTTACATGGCGGTATATGCGAGCTCTCACTGCATACTGCATACATGCAGCGATACACTTTTGTGTACCACGGCAGTGTAGAGTGCACTGCGATTTAGAAACACTGTTTTTGGACGTTTTCATTTCACGGTTTGGATGAGAGATATAGTTTAACACAGTCTTATGTAGACTTCGCTAAATAAAAGAAAACATGAAAGAAAACATGATTTGCGTATGCCTCTTGCAATTTTGATGGTAACACCCACAATAATTGAAAACATTTTGTGATCTAAACACTTAACTCTATACAAATTCTATTTTTATTCTCTTCAGAGTATAAACACATTATTAACAGGCTAATTTTATTCTTCTCGTTGCAGGTGAAATTCTGTGCTTGAGATAAGAGTGAAGGCTGGTGTATTTCATCAAAAGAGCAAATAATGGAGTGTTAAGAATGCAATTTAGGAATTTACGATCACTGAATGATAATTGCTTTTTGATAGCCCTTCTTGCCACGGTGATTCCTTCCGGCATTAAGTGAACCGTGTATTGTGAGTGTAATCATCGATGCCCTCACCTCTTCCTCTCTAAAAATGCCCATAAATTGAAAATTTGTCGCCCTAACAAGATTTTTTATAGTCTGTCGGATAATTGATTTGCATGTTGCTGGATGCTAATGGCAGTTGTTAGTGAAGAATAACAACAAACCGAGTTGATTTTGTGAAAGCAAGTAGAACGGCCTGCGATTGTCTTTCCACACGCCAAGATGGGTGGAAATATTAATGTCGAGGTTAGAGATGATTCAAAGAATGGTTTTCGAGAGCCGCGGCGTACTATGCGTAATAAGATGGATCCCGGCAATGTGGAAGAAGCGCGACCATTGAGAAAAAGTTTTGAGTCACGACAAAATCCGCCTGCGGGTAGGAATAATGCTAATACGACTGATAATGCGGGTCAAACGGAAACTGAATCGCCAGGTAAGAGTCTCTATTTTGGCTAGTTCGATTGTCTAATAGGGGTACGTATTCTTAAAATAAAGTATTCATTGTTTTGTTTGGTGTGAACGTACGCATGTGGAGTTTATCATTACGAAGAGTACGAGGGCATCATGGACTTGTTGGGTGCTATGCACATTCAGTTGCAATTTTGATCGACAGTATGAGACATAATTACATATGTATGTTGTTTGCATTTCTAATGGGTATTAGCATTAATTAAAATAACTGTTTTATAATTGGCGTCACTCTAAATGTAGAATGAAGAATAAATCCATTACCATCTAGAGCAGGGGTCGGCAAACTTTTTCTGAAAAGGGCCAGATTTTTAAAATTTTAAGCTCAGCGGGCCGGATAGCAAATTCGAAATGAAACTGCTTACCGTGTGCCAGCGGACCTAGCCGTTAGCCGTATCGTATCTATTACGCCCAAATCCAATGACGAAATCGATATGTGTTTCTGCACATGACCGCAAACCTGTATTGAGTTCGTCAGTTCGAAATAACGAAACAGATAAGATATCATTTCTGATATAACTAGATGTAGACGAAATTGAATCGAAATTATGAACAATGTAACTGGCCACGTTTATGCCGTGGAACTAAAAGGCGATTTAACTAAATCGTTTTAGTTCTAGTACTTGTTCGTGGTGTGTTTATACCGACCATACGGAGAAGTACTAAATATGAAAGATGTCAGTTGTTGGTTTGTGACTTTGGTTTGGGAAATGTCAAGAGGCAATAGCATCCTAATAAAAACGCCTTTATACCGCTATAATCAAAGGATGCAATTAATACAGAGTTTCAGAAAAGGATGAGGTATTTATATAACATATAAAATACAATTTTCACCAACAACGCCATTAGCGAAGACAGCAACATCATCTAGTCCCAATTTTTCAGTCTAGCTCTGCATCGCAAGTGGAGTTAAAGCTAGTACCAAAACTAGCTAATGCGACATGTTTATATCGTCGTGAGTTAGCATGAACTAGTTAATACTCGAAGATAGTTCGGCGGCATAAACGAGGCCACTGCTAGATAGAAAAAAACGGTTATTTTTTCGTGCGAAATTAAAGAGAATTCAAGTAATTGAGGGTGAGTCCTGATTGAATTCCCCCTTAGTATGTATTATATATCTGCATTATAACCAAAGCTTAACGCCGAATAACGAAAAACCGTATTGCCTAAAGTGGAAATCTATTTCAGCGATTGAAATTCTTGACGCAAGAGACCGCAGTAAAATGTGAATTTCTGCAGGCTAATATTGCTAGACAAATTGAAAATATGCTGTGTTTAAACCTCCGTATACAGAGTGACGGAAGCGAAGTGTTCCACCCCCATTGATATTTCAGGTTAACATGTTATTGTTGAACTGAATTGCACTGGATAGTTATCTTAGAAAAACTGAACTACTATATACCAGGCTGTAAGATTCAATAAAGCTCATGAACATTTCCGGACCCATACTCGAATAATATCGTTTATTTCAGGAAACACTTTAGTTTCTTAAACATTAAATTTATAACAAACACAAATGAAACCGGAATATAGAGGGCTACGCCCGCAATCCGAGGGTTTTGTAGCAAGCGCTTATTTTGGTATATAAATATCGGCTCCTTGCTCTTCTTGATATCACTCAGATGGATAGAAAAAACGTAATTAAAATGTCTTACCCACTTACATTTTACATGCTAATTCATATTACGTGATTGTAACGAAACTTAGAACATATCATTGCTTAAGGTGTTGGTTATCGTTGGCCATCAGTACTTTTGACCTCGAACGTGTTTAAGGCGTGCAAGGGTGTGCTAACTGTAACTATACAAATAAACTATTATTGACCTATTCTGAGAAGATATACAAATTCCACTATTTTCCATTTTATATGTTTTTCGAAACCCACTTCCTGTAAATTTTCATAATTCTAAGTATAACCGTCTCAAAATGCAGGCAAGGGGGGGTCAAACTACGAACTAATATTTTCTCCTCCCCCACAGTTCCCCTTTCTATAAATTTTGAGAAAATGCGAAAAAATGGAATGTACTCATCATTACCTTTCTCACGACACCTCATTTGCTTATATCAGTCGATAAAAAAATTTGACCTTAATTTCGCCTCTATGTGGACCCCCCCTCCCCCCCCTTCCACCCGGTAAAGTTGGCCAATTAAGACATAGCGCCCCCAACCAATCTTTACCCTTTAAAAATGATTAATTAAATAACTGCAATTCGCACTACGAAAAACAACATGAAATTATAGTAGTACTCACGCCTATGTATGAGGCCGGTAGGTGTATTTTTTGTGTGGATTGTGTCAAAATCATCATCATCATCGTGGCGCGACAGCCCGACGTCGGGCCTTGTGTCAAAATGCCGAAATTTAAATGAATGTACTATTATTAAATATTACGTGATTATAATGAAACTTAGAGATATTATTGCCTATGATGTTGGTTATCATTGACAATCAATAATTTTGACCTCGGGTACGCGTAAGGGGTGCAGGGTTGTGCTAACTGAAATTATAGAAATGTACTATTATTAACCTTTTCTGATAAAATTTCAAAATTCTAGAAATCTAGGTTTTCTACACTAGTAAAATGGCGCTTTTTTGTAAATTTTCATATTTCTAAGTATAACGGTCTCGAAATGCAAGGGGGGGGGGGGGGGACAAACTCGGATGACATATTTTCCCCTCTCCCTCTTTTCCCGTTTCTTCAAATTTGAAAAAAATTTCAAAAATGGAATGTACTCGACGGTACCTTTCTTATGATACCCCACTTGCCTGTACTAAACGAAAAAAAAATTTCGGCCTTCATTTCCCCTCTATGGGGACCTCCCCTTAAAGTTTACCTATTACGACGATTCGCTTTCTCCGGCGAATTATAGTAATTCTACACATTCCTACCAAATTTCATGTCATGTATGTAGCTTCAGCCGTTCCTGAGATATTCCATGGACAGACGGACAGACGGACAGACAGACATTTGACCGATTTCATAAGGGTTTTGTTTTACTACAAAACCCTAATTACCAAAAACTATCACCAGTTCATCTAGCTAAAGCTGTCGAAATAGGCGAAGTTGTATTACTATTTTACACCGCAAATGCCATCGGAAAACGTATTTGCTTCGTTACCTGGAATTGACGAAATCCATGCGAATTTAAATTCATTTAATCGTATTACACGCATCAATTTCGTCACCGGATCTGGAGTAGTGAATACGTTAAATACGTCATCCTGCAAGCAGTACAGGGTGGCCTGGTTGATATTCAAGTTTCCTGCAAAGAATTATGTTTCACTGAAAATTGGAAGCTTGGTTGGTATGGTTCCACTCTGCATGCAAACTTATTATGCATGTGTAGATTAGCTTGACAGCGTGTCATTGCGTTGCCAGTCGAAACACTGTGGACTGAAGTTCGCGCCCTTACGGGCCAAATCCTTTTTGTCTCCCAAATTCCATCTATTTTAATTAGTCTGAATTTATTGGACAAGTCTCACGGTACAAATGTGAGACTCTCACAGTGAGAGGCGCGAACCACAGCCGGTACACAGAATGAAACCAAGTGAACCAAACTTTCAATGATCAGGTTGGTGTTCACCAGATATTCAAGGACCACGAAGCACCGTTTTACTGAGACTAGTAAAACGGTGCTTCGAGATCTTTTGATAAGAGTGTATACGTGCTCTAATGCCTACATTATTATCTGCACAGATAGCAATCCAAATTAATATTCCCTTGGCGCAGGACGTAATGGCATGAAAATAGACTAAATATGCGCTGGACCAGACATTCATAGCAAGATACTAGTGTTTAGTTCAAATACCCCACCACAGACTCTGTGATCGGTTTTTACCATATATTGCTATTTGGATTATTATTCCAATTGAGTGTCGAATGTAACAAATAAATTTGTTTCAAATTCAACTCAAACACACTTCGTTGTGATAAACAAAAATCGATTTTAAATTATGTGTTTGTATAAATTTGATTTTGTTATGTCAAAAACAATATTAGCTCGCGGGCCGGATGAGAACCACAGGCGGGCCGGAGTTTGCCGACCCCTGATCTAGAGTACCATGCCATGATCTCAAAGCAATGACGTCATGACAAGCAGTCAACCATATGTAAACAAAGTGAAGAACGCGTGCGGTCGACTTAATCCAGTCATTAGGAGCTCAGAAGGGCTTCAGAGAAACAAATTGTGTTGGAGATTTTTCTTTCATTTTTTGTGTTTTTCGGGGTGCTGAACATGAATCCGGAGCTTCCCACCAAAATTTCTTGGCGGAACATAATCTCGGAAAACCTTTTTCGATTTGTCGATTATAGCTTAAAATCCGTGAATCCTAGCGCAAAAAAAAAGTAATAAATAAATTGGAGAGTATAAATTCTGCGTCGAACATAAACGTCAAATTGGGTTCAGTGGTGTATGGATTGGTATTTCCACGTTCTGCGTCCGCCAGAGAACCCTGTCATGAAAGCACTATCAATGAATGTTCCGTTTGTTGGACCCAAACGCCGAGGCAGACGGAAAGACACGTGGATCGAACAGATGAAAAAGCAACAACAACGCGTTAATCTTGGCGATAATACGATCCAAGACCGAGCTGCCTGCAGAAGGAAGCTGAAATTATACCGCCAGAATGGGCGAAGTACCAACACCACAGGCAGAGGAACGCGAAGCCGCAGAGTGGTATGAAAGAGCAAGGAAGAAGAAGGTGTAGCCGCAATCGACAGTCGAAAAACGTCGATTTTTCTCAACTTTGCTAAAAACCCTGTTATGGTCACATTTGAACGTCTGTAACTTAAAAACGGCTGCTAATACGTACAAATGCGAGAAGTAAAAGTTGTAGAGCATACAATTCTGTTCAGAAAGTACCCAATCTTTTTAATTCGGTCAAAAGAAAATTCAGAAACTTGAAATAGCTGAAATCACTTTTTGAGCGAGTTGCCATACAATATATTTTTGGACATTTTTTTAATAGGTCACCTTTCTAACCACCAGAAACATTGCGTTTCCAGTTACTGCAGTCAGTTTCAAGCAGAAGTTCCCGGGAACGTTCTCCTTCGTTCTCCACGATTAACAGCTGGAGAAAGGTTTTGTAAGTGCAATTTGTGGTCAGGTAAAGAGCTTCTACCCTTTTCCCAGATTTCTACCCATTTACTGCTTTGCTCGGGCCCCCTTCCTTCCATCTCCATCCTTCCAACACAGAACCCGCAGAAGGTCAGATCGCCAACAGTTCGGTTCTAAATTCTGGAATGTGAACAACTTTTATTCCTGAGACCCAAACGAGAAAAGATTGACCAAGGAAAGCTTATGGATTGGTTTCATGAACACCCCCTTTCCCCGAAACATCAGACCTCACGTCAATAAGTACTGGTATTTTCGGAGATGAAAGGATAGACTGCCACTGTGCTAAATAGGTGGGCGTGCGAGGAATAAACCGCATAGTTGAAGACAATTTTTGGGCAGTTAAATTTAAGAGAGCGTATCGAGTAGTGATGTGCGGTTTGTAATAATGGAAATCGGAGGACGAGGGTTGGCATGGCCGTGAAGGCCTATAGGACACCAAGTGTCAACGAACCACTCTCCGGAGGACTACCTGTGACGTGCGCTGGCAGACCAGCTCAGCTGTCGGGAGTAGTGGGGTGGGATATGTACGGCAGTCACCGGCCTCCTCCATCATTAACAAAAAAAAGGTATCGCACGTCTGCCCGTTACTCACAAAAGAAAACGCAAAATAAACTACCAAGATCGAAAAAAAAAATGTACAAAAAAAGAGAAAACCTAATAGCGACGACGAACGTCAAACTCCCAAAAAAAATATAAAGAAACAAAAGACGCAAAGTCCCGTGCAGGGACACAGGGCTGCAACAGCCAAACTACACACAGGCACAAGGCCGAAAATACAATAAAGACGGGAATACCGTCCTATCAGGACAGATTCTTCACTTCTACAGGCCCGTTGAGCCTTATGGTATTAATCGGCTCTATATGAGCCCCAGATGTTGTGGGCTCCGGCGCGTCCATGCCCTCCCAGCCATGGGTTTCGGGCGCCTAAAAAGTTAGAAACCCATGGCTGGGAGGGCATGGACGCGCCGGAGCCCACAACATCTGGGGCTCATATAGAGCCGATTAATACCATAAGGCTCAACGGGCCTGTAGAAGTGAAGAATCTGTCCTGATAGGACGGTATTCCCGTCTTTATTGTATTTTCGGCCTTGTGCCTGTGTGTAGTTTGGCTGTTGCAGCCCTGTGTCCCTGCACGGGACTTTGCGTCTTTTGTTTCTTTATTTTTTTTTTGGGAGTTTGACGTTCGTCGTCGCTATTAGGTTTTCTCTTTTTTTGTAGATTTTTTCGATCTTGGTAGTTTATTTTGCGTTTTCTTTTGTGAGTAACGGGCAGACGTGCGATACCTTTTTTTTGTTAATGATGGAGGAGGCCGGTGACTGCCGTGCATATCCCACCCCACTACTCCCGACAGCTGAGCTGGTCTGCCAGCGCACGTCACAGGTAGTCCTCCGGAGAGTGGTTCGTTGACACTTGGTGTCCTATAGGCCTTCACGGCCATGCCAACCCTCGTCCTCCGATTTCCATTATTACAGGTTCCGGGTTTTTGAAGAACCGGTTCTGCCGAGTCCGGTTCTCAGAAGAACCGGGTATTTGGACCGGTTCTGGCTCCCAACATGGTCGCTGAATAATACGTTTTTTATTTCTTGTTGATTATCCTGTATACTTTCTCCAATCGTTTTTCGAAAGCAGAGATTTCAGTAACAGAGATACGTATATGTTATTAGATAACCAAAAAAAAAAAATATATATATATAAATACTCGTAGTCTTCATTTCAAAAACATACTCGGATATTTTATTCAAAAATATTCATGTTGCCATTTAAAAACATGATTATTTCTATGTTTTCGCTGCTTAGACGATTTCGTTTCTTTGAAATAAGTCCTGCAATTGAAAACACCGAGATAATTGGAGGACAACGATCCAGGCGGCCAAGGCTCGACGTCGGGCTGTCGCGCCACGCTGATGATGAGTTGAAAACACTCGTGCACACAATTCGGTTACCTTTTAAAAAAACACAACCGTTCATGTGGATGTGCTGGCCGCACAAAAATTATTTTCTTTAACGTGCACTTCTTCACTACAGTATACTTGTGCGTAGATAAACGAAATATGTTCCCCTACAGTGCAACGAGTCTACAGATTGTATGAGTCGGCCGACATAAGCGACAAATGAACCGAGAAGTGAAAAATCATTAGTCCGGTTCGAGTTAAACCGATGCTTTGCATGTGCTAGCGTGTCCAATGAACCGTAAATTCTACGATCCAGTTCGATCTAGTCGGGTTAAAAGGGTTTTTTAAAAATAAATTTTTGGCTATAGTGAAATCGATTGTCGGTTCTCCTAGAACCGATTTTCGGTTCTTCTGGAATCGACTCTCGGTTCTTCTAGAACCGACCGATTCTGGTTCCTTCTTGGGCCGGTTGGGTCGGTTCCTGTTAGGAACCGGTTCCGCGGATCCGGTTCCACGGTTCTATGCAACACTATTATCGAGTGAAGCTTCTTGCGTTGGCCACGTTTATGCCGTGGCACTATGTTTCAGTATTAGCTAATCTCAGCCAACTCACCACGATGTAAACATATCGGATTGGTTGATCGGACTAGCTCTTAGCTCCACTTACAATCCGGTACTGAGCCAAAAAATTTGGATTAGGTTTGTGTTTCCGTTGTTGACGGTTGTTTTTGTCGATGTTTATGTTTTGTTTGGGGGGCAAAGACCTTTTCCATAGTCCTCCGCGTGGGCGCCCCCTGGTAACGGCAGTGTATCAATTCGCTGACGGCCAATGTCTTAGCGATAAGACAGTTTGGAAAAGGCAGATAGCTGTAGCCTGAATGGCTGACGAACACCTAAGCGTCTCAGGTCTAGTAGGATGGAATGACTTGCGTAGTTGGACCTGCTACATAGTTGTGTGGGCCCCAGCACGTTTATTAAACCATCTGAAGCAGCTATCTCCGAGGCCATCCCCTGAATGGGGTTAAGCGACGTGCTGACAACTCGTCCTTGTAAAAACCACTCCATGTCAAGAAACCTGGAACAAAAGCCTCGGATTGGACGGATCAACAACGACGACCACGCAAACGAATAAAGGATTATTCTTTCGGATCCTGGAATGTACGCTCCCTGAACAAACCGGGGGCTGAGAAGGCCCTCCTTCAACAGGTCGAAAAGTACAAACTGAGCATTACTGCAGTCCAGGAAACAAATTGGCTTGGCAGCGAGATTAATGACAAGAAATCGCACACAATTTTTACAAGTGGCAAACCATCGGGCCGCAAGGAGTTTGGAGTAGCATTTATAGTGAACAATCACCTCAAACCGCATATTACTGACTTCAAACCCATAAATGAACGGCTGTGTGCGATTCGCATCAAGACTCGATTCTTCAATCTTTGGCTCATCAATGTGCATGCCCCCACTGAAGTTAAAGAAGACGCAGTAAAAGACGAGTTTTACGCCCGCCTTGAAACTTTCTTCGACTCACTTCCAACAAACGACGTCAAACTGCTGCTGGGAGACTTTAACGCGAAAGTCGGGAATGAAAGTTGGCATCGGGGGACCTCTGGAGGCCACAGCCTCCATGAAGAATGTAACGATAACGGCCAGCGACTTATCGACTTCGCCTGCAGCAGGAATCTAGTCGTAAGCTCTACGTGTTTCCCGCATCGACGCATTCACAAGCAGACCTGGAAGTCTCCAGACGCACATACCGTCAACCAAATTGACCACGTCCTCATTTGCAGGAGATGGGCGTCTAGTGTCATGGATGTCCGCTCCTATCGAGGAGCAAACTGCGACTCAGATCATCACTTGGTGAAGACGACCTACAGATGTAGAATTTCCTCAGTGCACCAGTCAAGAATCAGCCCTCCCAAAATCTTTGCGGTTGATAAGCTCTTGAGTGATGCTACAGCGGTGGCGTATACTACCGCCCTTGAGGAAAAACTATCACCTATGCTACACAACATCAGCAACACAGGCGTCCATGGGTTCTGGGAAGAACTCAAGGGTACCATCAAGGATGTCGCAGAGAAGGTCGTGGGATATAAAGCCCGGCGAGCGCGAAATGACTGGTTCGACGAAGAATGCAAAAATTCACTTGACGCGAAAAACGAGGCCTACAGACAATGGATTCAACGAGGAACCAGAGCCAGAAGAGAAAAATATGACGAGCTACGGCGAATATCGAATAGAATAATTAGACGTAAGAAACGTAAATACTTTGACGAGCAGTTGCTGAACATAAACGAAAACTTAGCTAATAGGAACACCAGACAAGCGTACAAACTAGTAAATACAATTAAGAACGGCTACCAACCCAGGACTAGCCTTTGTAAGGACAAGGATGGAAACATCATCAGCGACACCGATGGTATTAACAAACGATGGGCCTCTTATTTTGAAGAGCTTCTAAACCGACCATCTAACATCCCCACACAGGAAGCTCTCGACGATATTGTTGATCTAGGTCCACCCATTCAACCCCCGACAGTAGAGGAAGTTGATCTCGCGTTGCGGTCACTAAAACGAAATAAAGCGCCGGGCGCTGACGAGATTCCAGCTGAACTGCTAAGATTCGGTGGAACGAGTCTAGTTGATGCCATACATCAATTACTCCTGCGAATATGGGAGAACGAGGAGATCCCAGACGATTGGCGCAGAAGCATCATCTGTCCAATTCATAAAAAGGGAGATAAACTGCGGTGTGAGAATTACAGGGGCATCTCACTAGTTTGTACGTCCTATAAAATTTTGACGAAAATTCTGGAAAATAGAATAAAACCGTACGCAGAACGAGTCATTGGCGAATATCAAAGCGGTTTCAGACCTGGTCGCTCCACAACCGATCAGCTCTTCTCAGTCAAACTGATACTCCAGAGGTGCTGGGAATACAACGTAAACGTATACCAAATCTTTGTCGACTTCAAGCAGGCATACGACAGTATCGATCGTGGAGTACTGTACAACATCATGCTGCAATTTGGTATACCAGCAAAATTAGTGCGACTGACAAAGATGACGATGACCAACTCCGTCTCACAAGTCAGGATCCAGAATAGACTTACTGATCTATTTGAAACACGCACTGGTTTGAAACAGGGCGATGGACTGGCACCGACGCTCTTCAACCTAGCACTGGAATACGTTATTCGGGCCATGAATATGGACAACAGCAAGACGCTACTCATCAAGTCGACACAATTAGCAGCGTACGCCGACGACATCAACATCATGTCCCGAAGATTGGCTGACGCAGAAGAACTTCTGCATACGCTCGATACCGCTGCAAAGGAAGTTGGATTACGTATTAACGAGGGTAAAACTAAAATAATGATGCAATCGGTGACAAGGACACCTGCACAACCGAGCATCAACGTGGGGGACCTCAACATCGAGTTCGTGAACAACTTCATCTACCTGGGTTGCAACCTGTCAAGGGACGCCAACGAAACTGACGAAATCAAGCGACGGATACAGTTAGCTAATAAGACTTTTTTCTCGGTTCTCCCCATAATGAAATCGAAGCATGTGCACAGAAACACGAAGCTCCGCGTGTACAAAACCATTATACGACCAGTGCTATGCTATGGCTGCGAAGCATGGACCCTAACTCAAGCCTCCGAAAACATGCTAGACACTTTTGAACGTAAGGTTCTACGGCGAATTTTCGGGGCTGTTTGCGATCGAGATGGATGGCGCATCCGGTACAACCATGAGTTGTATGAAATGTACGATGAGCTGCAAGTCTCGAAAATCGTCAAACTACAACGACTTCAATGGGCAGGGCATGTACAAAGAATGGACGATGATCGCATGCCTAAGAGAGTAATGAATGCAGAACGAGTCGACGGAGCGAGACTGCGAGGACGACCGAGATCTCGTTGGGAGAGTTCAGTAGGTGTGGACGCCGCGCAGCTGCTGGGCTCCCAAAATTGGAGGACGCGGTCACGTGACCGAGATAATTGGAGGACAATGATCCAGGCGGCCAAGGCCCGACGTCGGGCTGTCGCGCCACGATGATGATTATGTTTTGTTGGAGTCGGGGGTATAACTAAAAGCGCTTTTCGCAAGAAGCTACAGGATAAACACTCTACGAATTACAACTAAATCTAATTTGATCTAGTTAATACTCCTTTTAGTTCCACGCAGTCCTTGATGGACAGTGTTATCCAAATCCACGAAAAGACTGTAGTTGTAAATCCTGACATTCTATTAAATCGAATCCCCATCGCAAAACTATCAGATATTGAGTTGATACAGTTCCTGACATACGAACTCACTCCCTACCCTCAATCTGTGAAACTTACATAAGGTTCAACTATAGATCAACCGCAGTTGTAGTTTCGAAGGCTACTCTGACGAAGTTGCTGACACCAGTACGAAGCACATGGAACATCTGAGAAGATCAACCAAGAAACAATCTGTAGCAGTTCATTTTCATTGAACTGATGGTTCCCACAGTTACCTAACACACTTTCTTGACCAACTCTAACGAAAGGAGCCTAATCTCAATGCTCATGAAGAAATACACAGAGTTCTAGATGAAGAGCGAGCAAACCAGGGAAGACGCAGATACCCTCATAATCACGACAGCTCTCTCCTTGGCCCCATCAAATGAATTCGTTGATCTTTTGGTCATTCTGATTTGTCTTGTGCGCAAAGCATACAAAACGTTTTATTCCTCAAACCATCAAAAGGGAATGTGCCGCAAACCCTGTACGCTCCGCATCTCGCAATTGAGAAAATTATATCTCAAAACATACTATTTTCACATGCGATACCACCATTGTGCAGCTCATCCAGAGGAAGAAGAAATTTTTGAACGTCCTCCGGAGAAATCCACATTTTCCAGGCGTCATAAAAGTTTTTCAAGATCCTCAGGAAGCTCGTTCAATTATAGCTACAGTAGGAGAGGCTTTTTTGAAGGTGCTGTACGGCCATAAAGATGCCACCTCATTGAATCTGCTGAGAAACAAAAGCTATGTAACGCGCGATTCAACATCGCCTCACTTCCATCAACTGAGGATGCACCTCAGCAGCATTCAATGAGTGTATACCACCAAGTGCAGAAGTGGCTTTACTTTGACAAAAGACCCGAAGAATGGGGGTGGAAAATCACCAAAAGTGGACTCCTGCCTGTAACAATCACGAGGATTGCCGCACTAGATGCCCTACTGCTCATCGGTTCTTGTAAATGCAAGAAGGCATGTGTAGGACACTGTGGCTGCAAAAAAGCAGGTCTACATTGCTACTGCTTTGTGTCAACTATGAGAGCAAGTGTGAGAATATGAACCTCTCTGCAACCATGGCGATGAATCCCACCCACCGGAACACAGACAACCCCCTCAAACCGGTCCTTCCAAAAAAAACTAAGGCTGCGAATCTGTAGTGTCCTTTTTATTCATCTTCTTGTAATATAAACCTTCAATATTCAAATTGGTGAAGAATTACCAGCACCTACTAAAAAAAAGAACGGAAATATGCAATAAGGAAACACTCGTTAAAAACGCGATTTTAGTTATTTCGATTTTTTTTATCAAATTAAAAAGATAAGGTACTTTATAAACGGAGAATTTAATGCTCTACAACTCTCACTTGTTGAATTTTTACGTATTAGTAGCCGTTTTCAAGTTACAGACGTTCAAATGTCACGATAACAGGGTTTTTTGCAAAGTTGAGAAAAATCGACGTTTTTCGACTGTCGATTGCGGTTACACCACGGGACTGGATTGGATTTAACGTTTAGGTAGCTCATTCGACGCATACTACTTTGCCTTAACCCCTAGCGGGGCATAGCGCGTCAACTACTCCTGCGCGCCATCGTACTCTATTCTGGGCAATGGGGCGCAACTCCCCAAAAGACTTACCCAGTACCTGACACTCCTTTGCCACAGATCGACGCCATGTGATTCGAGGACCCCCTCTTGGTCGGCCTTGGTTGGAAATGGGGTTCCATTTCATGGCATGCATAGCAATGCAGTTATCACTCTTCCGCAATGTGTGACCTATCCACTGCCATTTTCGCCTGCGTATCAATTCGTCGATTGGCATCTGACCCGTACGCCGACTTAGCTCTTCATTTGATATTGTTTCGGGCCAGAAAATTCTTAAAATTCGACGAAGACATGAGTTGACGAAAACTTGCAGCTTTCTGGTAACTCCTACGGAAACTTTCCATGTACTGCTCCCATCCAAAAGCACTGATAGTACCAGGGAGCGAAACAGGCCCAGCTTGGTCTTGATGCTGAGATAACTGCTCTGCCAGATTTTGGACAGCATGCCGTATGCGCGTTTAGCCTGGTTGATACGACGAGCGATGTCCTGCTCCGTACCACCATTTTCGGCAACAATGCTACCCAGGTAGACGAAGTTGTCCACCTTCTCCACAGGCTGCCCATTAATATTGATGGCAATAGGTGTCGGATTTCTTTTTCGCAACGGCGGGCTAAGAACCTTGGTCTTGTTGGTATTAATCTTTAGCCCAACCTTGCTTGCCTCCCTCTCGAGATCTAACGCCATTGCGGACAGATCCATGATTTTGTGGGAGAGTAGGCATATGTCGTCAGCGTAGTCAAGATGTTGTAGATAAGATGTCAAAGTCCATTGAATTCCTCTGTCGAGTCCGGATAGGGCTGCATGCAACACATCGCCGATCACAATGAGGAATAGGATCGGTGAGAGGATGCACCCCTGCCGAACTCCACTGCGAATCTCAAAGTCCCCCGACACCTTACCTTTATGCAGAACGCGACATTTCGCGCCGTCATAGGTTGCCTTAATAATAGCCACAAGCTTCTCAGGGATGCCTCTCCTGCGCAAGGCCGCCCATATAGAATCCCGGTTCACACTATCGAAAGCCTTTTCGAAATCGATGAAAAGCAAGTGAAGCGGAGAATCGTATTCAGCGCATTGCTCGATGATGATTCGCAAGGTGTTAATGTGATCGACACAGGAGAATCCGGATCGAAAGCCAGCCTGCTCTTCATCAATTGTGCTTTCTAAGTGGGCCTTTAGTCTTTCCAGGACGATTTTAGCTATTATCTTGGCAACGGCAGGAAGCACACAAATGCCTCTCCAATTATTACAGTCTGTGAGGCTACCCTTCTTTGGAAGTTTGATGATCAAACCTTCCTTCCACTCAGTGGGAAAGGTCTCTGTATTCCACGCTTTATCAACAAGTGGGTGCAGCAAATCGGCAGTTACGCTTGGCGCTGCTTGATAAAGTTCGGCAGGGATGCCGTCAAGTCCGGCGGCCTTTCCTCGTTTTAGTGCAATAATTGCAGTGACTATTTCCTCTTTAGTCGGGGCAGTGGACCGTATACGCACATTTTGATGGTTAGCTAAATTATCTATATGAGGGGGAACTTCACCAGAGGTTACACGGTTCAAGACCGCGGCGAAGTGTTCTTTCCACCGCCTCATTTGATCTTCTTCCAAGATAAGTAGCTTTCCATCACTATCTTTCACCGGATGTTGGCAGGAGTTACGACCACCTGTAAACTCCTTGATGACACCGTATACGGCGTTTAAGTTGTTACTTCTAGCGGCTTCTTCTGCTGACGCTAAAAGAGAATTGGCATTAACTCTTTTATCGCGTCGCACACTACGCTGAACTTCTCGAGCTTTCTGACGGTAAAGGAGTTCGATGCTGCTTCGATTGTCGTCTGATGCTGCAGCCAAACGAACTTTCAGCTCCTTTCTTTCAACAATCCGCTGCCATGAAGCGTCGGACATCCAGGGCTTATTCCGGCAATCCGGGTTTGGGCCAAGGATGGTATTTGCGCTATCAATGTACGCATTTTTTATGGCATCCCAGTTTTCGTTTATGTCACTATCTGGGTGACTAGTTATCTCAGCCGCTTTTTGCGCAAGATGGTCATTATATTGTTGTAAGACAGCTGGATTTTTTAATCGAGCGGTGTTGAATTTGCGGGGCCTGGATCTTTCGTCGCTGGGGCGGCGCACGGCTGCAATACGCAATCGAACATTAGCGATCATAAGATAATGGTCTCTTCCCATCCCAATATCGGCACCCTTCTTGTTTCGCACGTCCAGGAGGCAACTCTTGAATCTTTTACTAATGGCAAAATGGTCGATCTGATTTTGTGTTCTGCGCCGATCAACAGAGGACCAACTGATTTTGTGGTGGTCCTTATGCTCAAACATAGTACCACCGATGAAAAGACTGTGAAAGTTGCAGAACTCTACAAATCTTTCACCGTTGTCATTACGATCACCAAGACCGTGTCTCCCCATCACATGTCTGAGCCCATAGTTATCAGCGCCAACTTTCGCATTCAAATCACCCATAACCATTATAATGTCACCTTTAGGTGTTCTGCTCTGAACGGCGTTTAGTTCTTCGTAGAAGGAGTCTTTTGCCAAGACATTGTCGGGTTCAGTAGGGGCATAACATTGTATTATTGAGATGTTCCTCATTTTGGTCCGGAACCTGGCGGTCAAGACCCTGTCAGAGACCGGTTCCCAGGATAAGAGACAGTTTCGCGCGGCTCTGGTTAAAAGGAGCCCCACACCTGACTCACGACGACTACCGGTAGCTTTACCGGAGTACAACATTACAGTGCTGCCCGTTGGAGAGATGAATTCTCCGCTGTTCCACCATCTTATCTCACTAACTCCTAAGATATCTAATTTGTACCTCAGAAATTCACTCTCTAATTGAAGAAATCGTGCGTTCTGGGGACCTTCTGATCCATTGTCCAGGAGAGTACGCACATTCCAGAATCCAATCTTTGTCATCGTACGATAGCTAAAAGTCGTAACCGTTGAGTCAGTCCTTATCCGAGGCATAGTTGACGTTTCGTTAGCATATAAAGATTTCGGATAGTGCAAGTTGCTGGCATACACATCCTGTCCTTTGATTGTCGGTTTTAACGACAGGCCCTCAAAGGGAAAGGCCGTGGTATTTTTTTCACACCCCACACCACAGGGTGGCATGCCCCTCAATTTATCTGTAACTTTTTTCTAGCTAGGATCCACCGTTTTCGAGTTTTAATCGAAAAAGCAAAAAAAGTACCGAAATTTCGAGGTTTTTAGAGATTTTGACCACGTTCCGCAAAAAAAATTTGGTGGGAAGCTCCGGATTCGTGTTCAGCACCCCAAAAAAACATAAAAAGTGAACGAAAAAAATTCTCCACCACAATTTGTTTCCCCAAATCATCCAATGGCTGAACTATTTGTAAAATTTCGCGATTTCCGTGCGTAAAAGTGAGTTTAGTGTCGTGATTTTCAGTGCAATTAAAAGTAGTGGTTGTCAGTGACATTTTGTTGTTGCTAATTGCCTTGACTCCTCCAGAGGCATGGGCGCGTCAAAATCTCTAGTATTTCTATGCTTTGTTGATGTTTCGATAGTGTATCCATTTTCGGAAGTGCAGTTGCTAGCATGCACCTCCTATCCTCGCCGTCTTTATACTGACAAGCTCCGAGCACTGTGAGAGTTCTATAAGTACCCACAGGCAGTTTTTTTGATCGCGCCGGGATTTGAACTCCGAGCTCTAGATTAATACCGTACAGCGGTGACCGAACGGCCACGGCCACCGAGCGCAACCTGTCAGTGACATGTGGAAGTGAAAATGAAACCGCAATATAGGGGGCTACGCCCGCAATCCGAGGGCTTTGTAGCAAGCGCTTATTTTGGCATGTAAATATCGGCTCCTTGCTCTTCTTGGTACCACATAGATAAAAAAAACCGTAATTAAAATGTCTTACCAATGATATAGTATCTTACATGTCAATTCATATTACGTGATTATGGCGAAACTTAGAACTTAGGGGGGTGGGAGAAATTACGATCTGATATTTTCTCCTTCCCCACTGACTACACCAGTCGATAAAAAAAATTGACATTAATTTCGCCTCTATGTGAGCCCCCCTTAAAGTTAGCCAATTACAATATATCGTTTTCTTCAGCGAATCTGCACATTCTCATCGAATTTGACGTGTGTAGCTTCAGCCGTTCGTGAGATATTCTATGGAAAGACGGACAGACAGACATTTGACCGATTTTGTAAGATTAAAGTCACAAAACCCTAAAAAAAGAAATTGTATGAATAATTATTGTTAGAATCACCGCCCCAACCAATCTTTATTCTTCCAAAATTGGTTTATTTAATAACTACAATTCGCACTACGAAAAACAACATGCAAATAGTAAGTGTGATTGTAATGAAACTTAGAGATATTATTGCCTATGATGTTGGTTATCATTGGCCATCAATATTTTTGACCTCGCGTGTGCTTAAGGTGTGCAGGGGTGTGCTAACTGCAACTATAGAAATGTAAAGGGTTATCCATTTCGTGTTTCGGAAAGTAAAGCCCTGCCATTCGACATCTGTCAAATGTCAGTGTATTCCAAACTGGTATTGGTTTAGTTGAAGGTTTGCCATTTTACAAGATGGAACGTTTTACGACTGAACAACGCGTTAAAATTATTAAATTATTCTACCAAAATGGTGAATCTGCGGTGGTCACGTTTCGTGCATTACGCGCAGATTATGGTCGACATAATCGTCCCAATGAGCGCACAATTGCCTACACAGTGAAAAAATTTGAAGAAACTGGATCGGTGACAGACATTTCTACACCTGTGCATCATCGTTTTGCTCGTTCGACCGAAAACTTCGCCGCTGTGAGTGAAAGTGTGGCCGCCGAAGACCCGAATTTGTCGATTCCGCGCCGATCCCAGCATTTAGGCCTATCTTACGGCACATTGTGGCGCATTTTGCATTTGGACCTTCATCTCCATCCTTATAAAGTCCAGCTCACGCAAGAATTAAAGCCGATTGATCACAGATTGCGTCGTGAGTACTCAGATTGGGTCCTCGAACAGCAGGCCACCGATGTCGATTTTTCGAAGAAAATCTTCTTTAGCGATGAGGCCCATTTTGCGCTCGGCGGCTATGTATACAAACAAAATTGTCGCATCTGGGGCAGTGAGCAACCGCAAGTGACCGCTGAGAAACCGCTGTACCCGCAAAAAGTGACTGTTTGGTGTGCATTGTGGGCCGGCGGCGTCATTGGGCCGTTTTTCTTCGAAAACGATGAAGGAGCCGCCGTTACAGTCAATGGCCAGCGCTATGGCGCCATGATTCAGGACTTTTTTTGGTCGGAAATTGAAGATATGGGTCTCGAAAATATGTGGTTTCAACAAAACGGGGCCACATGCCACACCACGCGACAAAATTTGGCTTTATTGCGCGAGAAATTCCCAGGACGCGTAATTTCGAGATTCGGCGATGTGGCTTGGCCAGCAAGGTCTTGCGATTTACCGCCGTTAGATTTCTTTTTGTGGGGCTATGCGAAGGACCGTGTTTATGCGAACAATCCCACGACGATTGGTCAATTGAAGGACGAAATCCGTCGAGTTATAGCCGAGTTATTGCCCGAAATGTGTGAAAAGGTAATCGAAAATTACCTCAAAAGGATCGACTCCTGCAAGCGGTCCCGTGGGGGACATTTGACAGATATTGTATTGCACGTATAATGGCATAATCCAAATTTTATTATGAAATAAAAATTCCATCGAAATTCAAATATTTACTGTGTTTAATTTAAGTTTACTTTCCGAAAGAGAAAATGGATAACCCTGTACTATTATTAACCTTTTTTGATGAGATTTCAAAATTCTATTATTTTTAGTTTTCTATGCTTGTAAAATGCTGCTTTTCTGTGAATTTTCATATTTCTGAGTACAACGGTCTCGAAATGCAAGAAGGAGGGGGGGCAAACTCGGATCAAATATTTACCTCTCGTCTCTCGGACAGACGGACACATGACCGATTTCGTAAGGGTTTTGTTTTTTTTTTTTTGACGGTGAAACTTTCGTCCGGATCGTCAACATCGTGGTCAAGATCCGGACGAAAGTTTCACCGCCAGACATCTAGTTTTGTCAGCTGCAGTGACACTTTCGTCTGGTTCGTCAACTTCGTGGTCGCACAAATCCACTAAAATATCAACACAAAAAAAAACCTATACTTACCCTATGCATTCCGATAAAAAGGCCGGAAATTATCTGGAATGTTATGTCATTTGACAACCACTTTGCAGTCACTTTTTGGGGCACTTCCGGGAGTTTCCGCCGAATCCACCGGCCCGAGGGTTAGTACCAGGGTAGTGCTGCACCATTCACATTAGCGAAATTGCCGGCAAATTAACGAAAAATGTGAAATTTCCCGTTTCGCACTTCCGAAACCCCGCACTTTTTATACCCTTCACGGATGTGATAGGGTATATTAACTTTGTGATGAAGTTTGCAACGCACAAAAGGAAGCATTTCCGGCCATATAAACTATACATATATGTTCTTGGTCAGTATGATGAGACGAGTCGATTAAGCTGTGTCCGTCTGGTTCTATGCAAACTTGTCTCTCAGTTTTGAAGCTATCGAGCTGAACTTTTGCACAAAGCCTTCTTTCTATCGCACGCTGTAAATATGTCGGAACCCATGGAATCGGACCACTACGTCATATAGCTGTCATAGGAACGACTGCCCCAAAAGTCCGTCTTTGTGAGAAAACCTTTTGGGCTGGACTGTTAACAAGCGTTTTTTTTTTCACTTCCGCACGTCACTCATAACCACTACTTTTAATTGCACTTAAAATCACGATACTAAACCCACTTTTACGCTCGAAAATCGCGAAATTTCACCGGGCGACGGTACGCGTTTACCGATGGTTGACTGCTTGTCATGTCGCCGGTGTTTTGATAAACAGCTGGTCTTGCGGCCTGGTACTTTAGATGGCAGTGGTAAATTACAAGTGCTTAGTAGTTGGTATTACGCTGTCTTGCCCATCGACGCGTCTTCCATTGAATATTTTCTTAGGTATGCGTTCATCGTCCATTCGTTGTATATGTCCTGACCCTTGTAGACGTTGTAGTTTGACGATCCTCGAAACTTCCAGTTCATCGTACAGTCCGTACATGGCTGTATAGTACCGGATGCGCCATCCATTTCGGTCGCAAACTGCTCCGAAAATTCGCCGAAGGACCTTACGCTCAAATGCGTTTATCATATTTTTGGAGGCTTGAGTAAGTGTCCAAGTTTCGCGGCCATAGCATAGCACTGATCGTATGATGGTTTTGTATATGTGGAGCTTAGTATTCCTGTGCGCATGCTTAGTCTTATTTGCTAGCTGTATCCGTCGCTTGATTTCATCAGTTTCATTGGCATCCTTTGACAAGTTACCCGGGTATATGAAGTCGTCTACCAATTCCCTTTTGCCCTTACCTCTGTGGGGTTACCACCTGAAAACGCAATGGAAACCCTTAAAATCCATGAAACTGATTGTGTAAGTGATAACCGTTTTTGTTCTCCTCTGGTAATGAGAAAAAGTGTCAAATATCTCGGAGTGATGATTGACTCACACTTGCGGTGGGATATCCATGTTTCCTACCTAGTCTTCAGGCTAAGGAAACTTATGTATAAATTTGTTCAGCTAAGATCAATTCTTCCTATAGACCAATTAAGAATGGTGTTCCTTCTTCTCGTTCAATACATCATTGAATATTGTATCATTGGTTGGGGTGGTTGTGGAATATCAGTTTTGCAGCCTCTTATTTCATTGCATAAGAAATTCATAAAAATATGTATGAAAAAACCTATCAGGTATCCAACTGTCTTAATTTATAAAGAGTTTGGAGTTTTGGACATTAATAAGCTGTATATATTAGGCCTCTTGAATTTTGTGTTCAGCAGACAAAATGAATTTCCTGTTGAGTCTGAACATGGTCACTCCCCAAGAAGTCGAATCAGGAGAAAGTTAGTTGAGCCAAGATATAAAGATTTGGTACACGCGAACGTTGTATTTCTAGCACTTTTCCAGGATCTGCGTGACTGTGAAAAGCTGATCGGTTGTAGATCGGCCAATGGCGAATATCAAGTCGGTTTCAGACCCGGCCGTTCAGCGTATGGCTTCATTCTATTTTCCAGAATTTTCTTCAGTATTTTGTAGGACATACAGACCGCTGAGATGCCTCTAATTCTGACACCATCTTTTGCATATAAGGACGTGGTCAATCTGGTTGACGATGCGTGTAACAGGAGAGTTCCAGGTTTCTTTATGATTGCGGCGGTGCGGGAAGCATGTTGAGCTTACGACAAGGTGCCTACTGCATGCGGAGTCGATTAGTCGTTGTTCCTTGTGGAGGCTGTGTCCTCATGTGGTCCCCGATGCCAACTCTCGTTCCCAACTTTCACATTGAATCTGCCAGCAATATTTTGACGTCGTTTGGAAGGGAATCGAACAATGTCTTCAGGTGGTCGGAAAACTCGTCTTTCTTTGCTTCTTCCTCCACCCAGTGCACATTGATGAGCCAGAGGTTTTAAATCGAGTCTTAATGCGAATCGCACACAACCTTTCGTTTATGGTTTAAAGTCAATAACGTGCGGTTTGAGGTGATTGTTCACGATGAACGCACCTCCAAACTGCTTACGTTCAGATCGTTTACCGCTTTTGAAAATTGTATGCGATTTCTTGTCGTTAATGTGGCTGCCAAGCCAATTTGTTTTCTGGACTGCAGTGATGCTCAGTTTGTATTTCTCGGCCATATTTTGTTTTATTTTTATATTATTTAGATATCGTAATACTTACGTCACAAATGACATGAGTAGCCTACATATTGTATGAAAATTTCGTGGTACGAAACTTTATGTTTCACACAATACTACCCATCGATACCAGGCATTAGGTATTGCTTCTTAGGTCTCAATCGCTTTTTCTATCAACATGTCCGACATGTAGCCTATCGCTACACTCGAGGATATAGTCTTTATCACGGGAATAGGGATGTAATAGTTTTCGTTCATGAAAAGCGTTGTAAGCTTGTAATGAGCAAGGTGGTCACCAGATGGTGTTTTGGGGATGGAGCCGGACGTTTGCCGAAGTTGACCGTGAAGGTCCGGCGGCGCTAGAAGCGAATGCTCCTCAACGAGCTGAGCGGCGGCACATGCTTTTTCCAGCTCAGTTCGGGAGATGTGGGCGGGGTTTTTGCCCGCTCGTTGCCCCAGCCATTACAATGATAACATATATCATGTGCCTTGGGGGTAGACGAAATGACAAAGGATAAAACTGGGTCCCACTGACCCAGAAAAACTAGAAGAAAAAAAAAAGGTGCAGGCAATGGCCGTCGACCGGCTCATGCTACACGCTCCGGGCCCGGATGTTGCGGACTCTTGGCCTCCTAACCCATGACATATAAACCCAACCAATGAGGTCCCATGGCCGCAAAAAAATGTGGGACCTCCCAAAGCGGAACAAGAGATGAGGCCTTCACCTCATTTCGTCAACAACCTGAAAGGGGTTTGGGGAAGATTCCGTGAAGGAAAAGCCTGGATTTAACAATTCAAAAACATAGTATTATTTATTATATTTTAAGGAATCTAACCATAAACTGATAACAATCGCAACAAAAGGAACCAAAAATATGAAAACAGAATCGAAAATCGAACCGAAGAGAAATTATAGGGTTAATGAAAAGAAAAATTACTAATAATATTGGTTATACAGCACTTACCCGAGATCCTGGATGGCCACCGCAGAAAAACAGGAGCAGCTGCAGCTTATTTAAATTTAAAAAGAAAAATAAATAAAGGAAACTCAAAAGCAAGAACAAACTCTAAATGGAAGTAAAAGTAGAAAAGAAAACTTTACGTTACGCACTGAAAACTAAAATCGGAAAATATATTGTTTCAAAAAAAAAAGGAATGTTATACGCGACAACACTGTGGGGGGACAGCACCGATGGCAATTCTTCTGACGGATGTCCAATAACAATGGCGGCTCCAATGTTGTGGCTGTTGAGCATTTACAATCTCGCCCGCACGAAGCGCAATTTCTCTCACCACTCCACCATGACACCTTTTGCAGGTTATCAAAAAAAACACACCGAATGTCCAATCGTGGCTGGCTAGTCTGAACCGGGATATAGCAGACTTAACACAACAGAGCTCGGCTCGTAAATTGCAGATGTGACAGCTTGAAATTTTATTCACGCTCCAATAGCCTACACGGCGCAAATGTAGGACACTTTGCACTGCACAGCGAGAGCTTTCCGTAACAAATCTTTCACACGACGGGTGCCGATTTTTCCACAATGCACAAGGCCAATAGCCGTCCCTTGCAATGGTGTCAATGAACGCAACTCCATAGATACTTTGTCAGCAGTGGACGATCAATTTCTTCACCACGCGTCGGAGGTTTTTATTTTTGTTCCTCTGGTGTCGCCGTTTCAGAAATCATCACTGCAGCAAACTCGCTAGTGACGGCGACAGACACTTTTTCTTTGGAATTTTTGCGCCGACCAGTAGAAAAAAAAACCCGACTCCCTTTCTATTTTTGCGCGGCGCGCACAAAATTCTCGCCGATGTCGTTGGCGGGTCACGAGCAACTCCCCATTTGACGGCTGTCAACGCGCGTCACTCATCCCTGAGCCAACATGAAGTTGACGCCATGTGATGAGTGCGCGCGAAGATTAAAAAAAAAAGGTTTTCATTACAAGCTTCCCATAAAAGTTAATAATTCATGAAATAGGCAAACAAAGAAACTATCCTTTACAAATATGCACTTATTTTTATCTTGACCTTGTTATACATATTGTATTTCTAACTATTGTATATAACTGTATTTATCTCTTTTTTTCTATCAGGACCATATGCCGTGTTGATGTCCCGCCTGGATTTGCCCAAAAAAGCACAACTGCCCTTTCTTATTGCCATAATAACATGTTTTATTCTAATTGTGATACTTATTTGCCTTATTGCCTTCTGGCCACGAATTCCACAATATATGAAGGATAGTGACTGTACTCATAAAGAATGTTTAGATGCCAGTCAACAGGTAAGTTTGTGTATTAGTTAGTATACTTCTATTTTTTTAGTTAATTTCTAGTTTAATGCCTTCTATTTTCCCTATTCTTATGCGTCTCTAGGGCTATGCCATTGTTAGCTTCTATAGTCATTGATCTACTTGCATATCTTACATGCATTGAAGAGGTAAATTTTTAAATTGCATATTAATCATCTCAGCCCAGTATAACGAGCATATAAGCAATCCAATGGACTCTTGTAGAGAAGGGAAGTATGCCGAGCTTGTGGATTTAGCTGCTGAATTAGCTTCGCGCTAGGTAACATTCCCAGTGCCTGAAGATTAGTGAGTGTAGTTTTTATTCCCGCAGTGGAAAATAGACCTATGGACGACCCTAAATTGTATCGACCTATCAGCTTGACATCATTCATGCTGAAGAGCATGGAGAAGATTCCCGATGTTTACATTAGGACAGCACTCTTCGTGAGAAATCCGCTTCACCCCAGACCATCTATCAACCTGGTACATCTACCGAAACTGCTCTATATAACCTCGTTGGAGAAATTGAAGGGGCCTTGTCAGCTAACGAAAGGGCACTGAGTGCGTTTCTTGACATGGAAGGAGCCTTCGACAATATCTTCTTGGAGTCCATCGAAAGTGCCCTCCAAGCTAAAAGAGCCAATCTTACCACCAAAGTCTGGGCGAAACGTATGCTGTCCTTAAGAAGGGTCATCATTACGGTAGGTAACTGTGCATTCTCGGCGATTGCTAGCGGAGTTGCCCGCAGGGTGGAGTATTATCTCCCCTCCTGTGGTGCGTCGTAGTCGACAGGCGGATGTGGAAACTATTCTCCATGAAATTTTCCACACAAGATAACGCGGACGATCTGGTTATCACGGTCAGGGGAAAATTTGAGGAAGTCCTGCCCGATGTTATTCAAGCGTCGCTGCAAGTAGTTTGAGAATTGTGCGACAACAGCGGCTTACGGCTCCTCTGTAAAACTGGTGTCTAATATCAAGTATTTGGGAGTTTCCTAGGTGAAAAGTTATCCTGGACAAAACACCTTAGAATGACTTCTGACAAAGCAGTTAAGGTTCTATGAATCTGCACCCCATATAATTCTGTGGATCTACAGGACGAATATGATGCAGTTGTATGGTGGAAAAAACCACTACCTTAACCGGTAAAACCGCTCTAACGAAAATCTAGAGACTTGCATGCATGACCATCACTGCACTCTGGAGGTTCTACTTGACCTCACACCGATACATACGCATATTGAAGCGGAGGTACGAATGGCGGCGGTCAGACTCAGCGGGGCCTTCGACATGGAGGTCAAGTTGAATTCAAATCAGTTAGGCTGGTTGAAAAGTGATAATGTACTCAGCATGCCAACTGACTACCTTGTTAAAACCCTTTGATTAAACCATACGTTTCAATCAGTCATATGGGATAGAGAAAGGTGGGCGGATGGATACAACTCTCTCCGACCCAACACAATCAAATGGTTCACAGATGGCTCCAAAACGGAAGAAGGTTCTGGTGTAGGCATTATTGGTCCTGCGCACCGAGCCTCCATTCCGATGGGTAAAACGCCGTCTATGTTCCAAAGCGAAAATACATGCTATCAAGGTCTGTGCTAGCCTGTGCCAAACCGGTGTCTATTTAAACAGGGACATAGCAATATTTATCAAAAGTGAGGCTACCATCAAAGCACTTACCTATGAATTTAAAGCTAGTGATGCTCTCCTGTAAGAAAGTCCCCCATACTGTGGGTTCAACAAACAAACTCATTCTTTACTGGGTCCCTGGTCACTTCGGAATCAAAGGCAATGAGCTAGCAGATAGGCTAGCAAACCGAGCCTCCAAAACGCCTTCCACGGTCCAGAACCTTTCTGTGGAATACCACTTTGCTTCTGTAGAAACCAAATAAGAGACTGGGAATGCGCACTTGTGACATCCCAATGGGAGACCTTTCCAGGTCTGAGAAAGGCCAAGCTGTTCATTTGGGGTTATTCGCTTAATCGTACCTTGGAGTTACTGCGGCTGAGCAAAGACAGAGTTAGAATGATTTGTGGTATTTTGACGGGACACTCGCCATGCGTTTTGTACCAGATTCTAGCTGCCGCTTTTGCGAGGCTGATGATGAGACTTCACAGCACGTCCTTTGTGAGTGCCAAGGTCTTGCGGAACGACGCACGGACTGCTTCGGCATAATATTCCATTTGGCCGAGGACATTTCCTCTATTAAACCTGGCCAGATCAGTCAGACAATCTATCGAGAAGAGTCGACTGAATCGAATCTAGTCTAGCTTCTCGATAGAATGGGCTTTAGCACAATAGACCCATTGTCCCAGGCTTCTGGTTTCAACACGATGCACGGCCCTCTCCCCTATCTATTTAGCGTCAATCTGTGGTCGGACAGTGTGAGCTCTGATTTGTATTGTAGGTCGTGGAAACCGATGCGTTCCATTGCCCAGAACGAAGTACGATGGCGCACTGGAGTACGCCCCATTAGGGTTTAAGGCAAACTGTAAGATAGCTGCGAATATGCATCCACAAAGTCTAGAATGCATAACTGTATCCGTATTGTGCAGAATTGCAGTGCATACTGCTTTGAAAAGTATTTTCTCGTATAAATGTCCATCTATGACAGATTTATATAAAATAGTGGTAAAGCCTATTTGTTGTTCAAACGATTTTTTAAGACCACACAATTACACTGACAATTTTATCTGAGCTGCTCTGGATGGAAGGTTAGTGCAAGTAGTCTGCGTTTTGAAATGTAGGCGGCGCAGGTGTCAAAGCTTTCGGGCAGTTTACAGTTGGGGAAGCACATAAAATTCATTTTCTGTCAATAAAATGTTCGTTTTATGTAATTACATGGAATAGTATCAGTTTAAATTTTTGGTACCCGTTTACACACTGTGGCATATTACACACACACCACAAAAATGTACCCCCGGCTGTCAAATAATTTGTTATGATTTTCAATCATACCGCAACCGAGGGAGCACCAGCTGATAGAAGAAAGTAGGCAATAAAAAAAAATATTATTTTTAAAAATCTGACACAAATTGCAACTTCTGATTTTATGTATTAATGTTCTTGCAAATGTACAAGTGCGAATCATTTTCAATTTAAATTGGAATTGTTTGTGACACTTGGTTTCATTCTGCACACCAACTTAGTATGCGTCTGTAGCTTAGCTCGGTAACGCACCGGGCATTTTTTTGCTACTCGAAACACGGTCTCTGCGGTTCGCGCCCCGCAACGGGACCAACTATTTTTTATTCTCAAATTCCCTCTGAATTAATTTCTCCGAGCTTAGTGGTTTCGTATGGATAGTAGCACTCATCAGGTCTTGCATCTTTGCAGCTATCCATGTGCAAGACGACCTCGAAAGTGTGAGAATTCTGTTTGTATAAGCCGTGAAGGCGTGATTTTACTTGAAAACTCGACCGTGGAGGTCTAGATGGTGTGAAGCACTTATATTAACTCACTAGAGGGGGGAGAGAGGGTGAGAAGTGGAGATATTTGTTCCCTGGCAATTTTACTTTATGTATTAATGTTCTTACAAATGTATAAAAAATAGTTGGTCCCGTTGCGGGGCTCGAACCGCAGAGACCGTGTTTCGAGTAGTAAAAAAATGCCCGGTGCGTTACCGAGCTAAGCTACAGACGCATACTAAGTTGGTGTGCAGAATGAAACCAAGTGTCACAAACAATTCCAATTTAAATTGCAACTTCTGAGTTAATTAATTTGACAAACGAGGGAAAAAAGGGTGTATGCTGTGAAAAAAATGTGTACGAAACACGTATGGAGTGTGTGTGATGATAGCCTCTTTTCAATACATGTTCCATAGTCTCAGGTAAACATACTCGTACAAAATGATTTTGCTGCCTAATGGAAATTTGTCCGATTGTATCTGTACTGAGGATTTAAGTTTCCTCTTGAAATTTGAGCTGACGTTTGAATGGTAAACTACACCAAGAGACACTCCCAGCAGGAAATGCGCCTTTCCGTCGTCTCTACTCTAATCTGCTCTCTAGAGTGTTTTTCGCCGCTTATACTGCTCTACTCTGTACAAAAAAAACGCACCTAATGGTTGAGATTGAAAACCAAATTTTGAACCCACATTTTTTTTATTGCACGCAAAAAAAACAGATCATTTGACTTGATTCCAAAAAATTCAATTAAAATTAATTCACTAAAATTGAAAGAGCAAATAAAGCAGCAAAAACTCCATAAACATAAGTGAATTTACTACACATTCCCCCACGCACTCTCAATATTGACCCATTCCATTTCAATTGCTTCTGTCTATTTTGACTAACTAAAATTAATCCATAAAAAAATCTTATTGAATATGTACTTGAATCGGCTGGAACTGTTTCGAATGAGTTGAAGATTTAGTAACGCCACTAAGAGTATATCTAGGCTAATAATAGATGCGTGGAATAGATTGACGCTTTTCTCTGCACTTCAATTATTGAAATGCTCATTTCCTCTTCCTCGATAAAGCAATGAAAATATCTGACTCTTCCTTGCGGGCCTTTGTAGAGAGTAAATAGTGTTCTTTTTTCTAGTGGCATTGAAATATTTTTTCCTTAATTTTGTTGATTCATATTGATTATTTTATAGAAATTCTGTTGTTGTTTTTGCAGATGTTGCTCTGGGCAAATTTAAGTGTCGATCCTTGTCAGGAATCGTATAAATGGGCATGCGGAAAGTTTGATGAAGAGTATATGAAGCATAGCTTCTACGGATACAATAAGGGCGAATGGAATTTTAAGGCATATCAAGAGTACAAAGGTAAGTATCTATCTCCACTCTGCCTAAATCCCATTCAGGCACTAGTTCTTCAATTATGGAGCCTAATGAAAGTATGCTTTCAATCTTGAATGAGACGTGGATCTGTAGGTTAGGTAGGTGGGCTGCAATGACGACCACAGCACACATACACCTCAACAGGTCCATTGTGATGCCACCAGGATATATCCTCCCTTACCCTAACTGACAGTTAAAACCATCGAGAGCTAACAATAAAACAAACGTTGGAGTTTTACAACAGCCGTGCTTTCTAGCTCTTTCAACTGAGTTAAAAAATATGAACCAAGCAACCTCCTACCAGTCACAGCAGGAGAGGAGCAGAGAAGGTGGAAACTACACTCTTATTTGTTCTCATCTCTACAGCTTCTACAAAAATCGTTTTAAGGAAGCCGAGGTCTCTTGGCATACTCTCGAATGAGACATTGCTTTGGCAACAGCCGATTTGCAGATCGGGTGACGTCTAGGAACCCAGCGCAGGACCACGTTAAATTATCTCCGCATTTCGCAGAGGGATGATCAACAATTTGCCTCTGTCTTATACGTTATCAAAACTGATTCCAGCGATCTGATTGCAGCTTGACTATCTGTGTATATATAGGTAATAATGTTTTTAGCAGTTATGGCGTGACGTCCCAAGAAGATTAGAGCTTCCGAGATTGCCTTGACATCCACCTGTAAAATACTATGAACAGGTAGACGGAAACTAAGGCTTAAATTTAACCTGTCGCAATAGACGCCATGATGCACTCCGACCCCTCCGTCTGTCTTGGATTGATAGTGGAAACTCATCGTCCGCCCGTTGCTCCCGATTAGGGATAACGGTTATAAAATTCTTGCAGAACAGATGTTTGGGAGTGGAATAGCCAGTTACTGCGGGGATATTTAAGCTATTTAAAATTGATGAGTGGCGAGGAGTGAATCATTTGAATAGCAGCTCGACCTAAATCGGAATACGTCCCTGAGTGGAATGCTAACACCTTATACCTATATAGTGTGCATTACACGACACATTCCACTCAGGGACGTATTCCGATTTAGGTCGAGCTGCTTCCCCCATAGATTAAGGCAGCTCCTGAAGAGTGAATCCATGGTGTGGACGGCAGGAGGATGAATTGGCTTTAAGTTGATAATTTTTGTGTGGTAGTGGAGAGCGAGTTTGAGTCATTTTTGACTTAGACTAGCAATGACCCACTCCACTTTATTCTTAAAAACATTAAAATGCGCTTATGCGTGAATAAACACAGTGACTTATTATCATATTTTATTCATTACTTGAATTATTCGTTTCCGCATGTTTTGGTTTCTGTTTTCTCCTTAACGTACTATTTTTTTAATGTACAGTGCTGGAAAAAAGTTCCTCGAACTATTTCATTTATCGCAAGATTTTTATCAAAGTAGTTAGAGTTACTGTTTTTTATTGGCTCAGGTTATAAAAAATTATGTGTACCATGTTTAGAATATGTAGTGAAAAGTTTTGAGAGAAGTTCACTCATTTGGTGATACTAGCGTAATAAACAGGAAAGTGCAATTTGGGTGAAAGAATAGGAGAAAGTTCGTTCGAAAAATAAAAGCAATATTTCGGATTTGGCGGGAGAAAATCGAACTATTTACAAAAGAAATGAAAGGTTGGATGTTCCTCAGTGTAATGTGCAATGATACTCGAAGAAGATTCGAGAAATGACCCCCACCGAGAGTAAGAAGCCATCCTAAAGTAAAAGCCATCCTAACTGATTAAAAACTTAATTTGATTTCAGAAACGACCTAGTTCTAGCAACGTATTGTAAATCTCATCAAGCTTGTTGAGAAAAAAGCTTGTAAAAGCTGGCTTACGTGCGTTGGAACTAGTCCATAAGCCAGACTTTCCGTTAAAAAATCGGGCTAAAATGTTTGAAATGGGCCAGGAGTATGTGATACCAACTCAGAAGATTTGGACCATTGCCATCTTTTTCTCTGTATCCATATTTAAGCAACATGTGGGCAACTGATGAATCTGCATGCAGTGGAAACCTCGAGAAACGATCAGCGGTGAATGCCTTCAAAGATTCCCTCAGAAATCTGAAGGGTTTAAGGTGTGGGGATTTTTTTTCGGTCACGAAGGTGGTGGATTATGTTTTCCCAGCTCAAAAGTAGCAGCAGCAGCAGTTTACTTGCAAATACTTGAAAATGAATTGCTGCCTTGTGCGTTAGGCATTCATTGTCATTGCCTTTCTTCAAACTTACCGCCGGACACAAAATCTTCCGCCGCCGACATGCTGCTTAAACTACAATTACCCCGGAATTTTTGCAGTGTTCTCCATCTCCCAAATTTATGTGCCCTGCTCCTGAGCCCATTTCAAACGTTTTACTTTAATGTTTTAACCGAAAGTTTGGCTTACCGATTGGCTTGCACGTAAAGCCAGCTTTCGCCAGCCTTGTTCTCATCAAACTTGTTGAGATTTGCATACCCGTTGCTAAAATTAGATCGTTCATAAGTCCAGATGAAGTTTTGAGTCCGTTTGGATGGCTTCGTAACGGTAAGATTGGGGTCAATTTTGGTCGTGTTTTCTTGATCGTTCAAAGCATTTCCTCCGCTCGTTGGCGCCCGTTACCCGGAACTTCTTCGAGTAGCATTTCACAGTACACTGCGCAGCATCCATTCTTTCACTAATTTTACAAATACTTCGATTTTCTCGCGACAAAATCAAAATATTGCTTTTGTTTTCCCCACAGACTTTTTCCGGTTTTTTTACCCAAACTGCACTTTTCTGCTTATTACGCTATTATCACCAAATAGTTGGGACGGTATGCGACATATACCTATGGACGCAACCTTGCAAAATATAATAGAAAGATGCCTTTTAGTACGAATGTTGTTGTTGGGGCCCATACATCCAATTTAAGAGATGGAGCCACCTTGGCTCTCGCAGTAGAGCGGCTGTGCAGGCGATAAACCGGAAAATTTGATCCTTTTTTTTAATACTCTTCTCATAACTTCTAAATAATGCCTCGGATCGAAAAACTTTATAAGAAGTAAATTAAAGAGCGTGAAATTTTGCGTCGAATGCACTGCTCTAAGTCCAATTTTGCTTCAACAGTTTAGTCAAAATGTATAGTCACTTTTTGAGGCTTTGGAGAAAAATCACACTATATCACTTTTTAAGCTCACATATCTCTGAAACGGATGCTCCAAATAAAAATTGAAGATATTTCGATTCCCAGTTTTACATGCCCAATAATTTTCAAAACGGGCCGATTTGAAAAGTATTAGGAACGTTAAACTGGAAAATCAAAATGTCTTTAACTTTCAAATAACAAGGTTTTTCATTGGCAGCATTCGTTTCAGAGATACTCGTATGTGAACTTAAAAAGTGATACATATAGTGTGATTTTTCCCCAAAGCCTCAAAAAGTGACGTTTTTCAACTATCGATTTTGACTATAATGCTAAGCCGAATTTCGACTTTAAGCAATCCAATAAATGCGGAATTTCACTCTTTTTAATTTACTTGCTATAAAGTTTTTCGATCCGAGGTACCGTTTAGAAGTTATGGGGAGAAGATTAATAAAAGGGCTCAAATTTTTCGGATTTTCGCCTGCACAGCCGCCCTGCCGTGCGGTCCAAGGTGGCTCCATCTCTTAAAATGAATGTATGGAGATCACCAACAATCATTCCAAAAGGCATTTCTCTATCATATTATGCAAGGTTAAATCGCTTACCGTCCCAACTAAAATGAGTAAACTTCTTTCAAAACTTTCAAACACTATTTCAATAAAACACCGTAACTCTAACTACAATACTTCGAAAAACATTTGCGAAAAAGGGAATAAAATAATTTGAGCAACTTTTCTTTCCAGCACCTTATATACGCATTTTTCTTTTTTTTTCTATTGAATCTCTATCTTGATATTTTGCATTACTCTATTTCTTTTTTCTCGTTATTATTTTAATTTTGGATTCTTACGTATTCCATTTAATTTTTTCTTTGTTACTGTTTCTTAATTCCCAAAACATTAATGTATTTTTGGAATTATGTTCTGTTCCGTAATTCCTCAATGAATAAATAAATAATGTGTGTATGAGGTGTTCGGCCGCATTGTTGAATTTTCTGTATTGTGAATATTCAATGCATAAAATGTTGATGTGCAAATGACGTTCACTTTGTGTATCAGGACTTGTGGGATAATTCGGAGAGTTTTCAGCTTACTCTCTGTATTTCGTCTGCATACTACATAATATTTCATTTGTATAGCCTTTAGAAAAAGGGAAGCCCTCGGGAATGGACTTGTATGAACGCCTCGCCACTACTGGCCATAGGCTGACGAGATCCAAAGGCTGGTTTCTCTAATGTGTATGGCAGTGATTGCAGCTGTTTGCTCGCCTATGATATCTAGAGGGAGTAAATTGCGCAGCACGTCCAACGCAGCAGACGGAGTAGTTCTCAATTCCCTGCTAATGAGGATACCGGCTATTCTTTGAACTTTACTCAGCAGGTTGCAATAGGCAGCAATACGGAGGGCTTTCCACCAAACTAAAATACCATGAATGAGTATGGGGTGTACAATAGAAACTCAAAGCCAGTGCACAACATTTGGTTGCAAACCCCAGCTTCTACCGATGGCTCTCCCACAGGAGCACAAAGCAACAGTAGTGTTTTTCACTCTTTACTAGATATTGGGTTTCCATCCCAACCTTTTGTCGAGAAAGAGCCCAAGAAATTTTTCCGTTTCCGAAAAAACTAATCTAGTCCCTTCCAACCATGTCTATTGTCTTCGCGCTCGCATCGGGGTCCGGGTGTAATAAGTCCTTGGCCTCTGGTTTCGTAGCACCGTCAGATCACTACTCATCAGGTGCTGCCTTCGATCTGCCGGGTGAAAGCAGCACAACCGGACCAGCATATGGTTCATTACAGAGCACCTTCTACTTCGGGGCCTGCAAAGAAATAGAAGCTGATGACAGAGTGTGCTGCAAAAAGAAAAAAAAATAAACTGGGCTGAGCTAGCTGGCAACCATTGTATAGGAGAAAAATAGTAAAGGGAAAAGAAAAAAAAATACTATAATATTGTGCAGTTTCCCATTATTCAGATGATCAACAGAGTTCAGAGTATCACGAGAATAGGAGAGATACAACAATGCATTCCTTGCAATAATTCACTCATGATCTCTAAAAACTGTTGAGCATCTCAATAATAGAAACAAATGCAATAATGTTCTCAAAAATATTATTGGAAGTGAAAAAACAATCCTGGTAACAAAAAGGTACCCAGGGATCCTCCGCGCTTTGTTCGGACACCGAAGATGCTCCAAATGTCGGTAATTCAAAGCATTTATGGAGGTCTTAGGTACGTGGCTAAACCACAAACGACGAACACAACACCAGGATTGCCTGGTTGAATTGACTCTAAGTAGGCTTAATGTGCTTGTGCGGATATAAAACGGTGGAAGGACTAAAAAGGAACCCGATGAGGTCCTTCTTAGTCCTATTCTTTACCAGAAATGGGGCCCCACATTGGACGTCAGATATATAACGGACGATTTGGTGGGCATCCGGAGATGCCCGTGGTGACGGAGCCCAAGGTAGCATAATGATCGTGAAAGTAGGGCTGTGCCAGCTGGCGACCTATGCTTGCTGTAGCTCAGTTCGGGAGACGTGGGCGTGGTTTTCGCCGCTCGTTGCCCCTGTCCTTTACGTATTAATAAACATTTATAGGTCTGGGGAAGACAACATAAACATAGGAGCCAAAAATGGGGAATAATAAATAAATGGGGCGATAAGGATGGAATGGTTTCGGGACGGCGCAGATGCCCTCGCACCCGCATCGGGGTCCGGGTGTAATGGGCCCCGCGACCTCTGGTTTCGTACCACCGACAGATCACTACTCATCAGACCAGAATATGGTTCATTACACACCTCACTAAGGACGCTGGGGAACTTACCTAAAACAGCAATAGCAGCATCAACCTCATAGGCTATCACCCTGCAACCCAGCCCTTCCAGGTCACGAAGCAGTGAGTTAACAACTAAATTTCAAAGAAGGGGGATAGAATGTTAATTTGTAAAATCCATTTAGAAAATTGTTCATCACAAAATCAAATAAAGACAACCTCAATTTACATATTCGTATGATATAACAACTATGTGCCAACAAACCCATCATATCAACTTGTTAGTTCACTTAATTGAGCTATCGTATTCATCGAAGCTATCTTTGAGAACAGTTTATCTATATAGTACTCCAGATATTGTACTTATATCGTTGAGGTAAGATATCAGAAAAGATGGCAAGTGGAACATATTAGAGTACATATACATATTTACTCTTTCTAAGAAAACTGAAGAGCATACTTAGGCCATGAAGGTTGCTTCGAAAAATAGGTCAATTCTAAGTTCCAAAATTGTTTTGTATTTTTTTTGCAAGTTACAACTGACAGTACAACTTGACTTTATCGTTTTGTTTTTTACTTGGCAGGAATTCTTGAGCTGGATCAATTCATTTCCCAACTACCAACATCAGCTCTATCCTATTCGGCACCGTCGATTTTAAAAGGTCTCTACAAATCATGTCGGGATTTGGAGTCTTTGGACAAGGCACAAGCGGAATTTCTACTAAAGAAAGCTATCAATTCCCTAGGTAAGTTTTTTTTAATAATTTTTCAAAAGATATTTAAATAAAAGAATTCGAGTAAAGCATTCGAATTGAATGCTTTGTAAATGTACCGATACCAATTTGTGTAGACATTTTTCGAAAAAAAAAGCTTAAGTTAACATTTCAACTCCAACCGGAAAATACATTTGCCTCAAGGTATGCTATAAATTGTGCGATCAAGCAATTCAAGAAAGCTTCTATTTTTTTTTTAAGATTTCAAAATATTGTAAGTATGGTAAATGTATTTAAAATGTTTCCAAAAATCGTTAACTTGATTGACGAGATGGGTGTGTTCCTATGAACAGAGGTTAAATCCTTGTCATATTTTGAGATCTAAGGCGGCTATTACACTATAAAAGTTCTTTTACAAATATCATTAATGAAAGCTATTTTCAAAGAACTTTTATGGTGTAATAGCCGCCTAAGAAAAGATTTGCGACATGGACATTGCTTGTTTCAACTACTTTTCTAATGCTTCCACACCTCTCCCCTTTAGCGGCTAATATCATTCATAAAAGTTATTTTGAAATATCGTTCGTCAAATATATTTGTAAAAGAACTTTTATAGTGTAATAGCCGCCTAAGGGATGTATATTTTATATACAAATTTGGGAGATATAAATAATATGGACAATGCATTTGCAGTTTATTCATAACCAATTCAATAAAACACAACAAGAGTTTATAAAAAATTAAACAACAATGTATTAGAAATAAGATGACAATTCTTTAAAAATTGTAGATTTCTCCTTTACAAATTTTAAATCTATTTAACAAAAAAAAGGAAAGTACTACATACAATCACTATAACGGACTGAAACCGAAAGCTATACATATTTTAGACCTTCATGGAAGGAGCGACATTAATGACGCTGCCTCTTTTTAAACCCGTCCCTTCTTGGCGAGATCGTTACGTGAGACCTCGATAGTCCTTTAAATGGTGCCGATTCAGGTTCAAGCGTTGGCAAAGATGACTTGAAAGAATGTCCACTTCCAAACGAAAAGGATGTCAGTAGTGAATGCGAATTGGTAGTGGGCTGAACAAATTCAGTGGAGGTTGCAAAAGTCGACGATACAGTTGGCTGAGCGGATCCTAAAAATGGTGAGATGGTAGACGTGGCAGCAAAGCGGACGGGTCCTCGAGCTCGAATTGTTGGGAAAGTTGGTTTAACAGAAGTCAGGCGGCTAGTCGATGGAGAATATGCTGGTGGTCCATATGAGGCGAAGGTTGGGAAGGCTGGAGCTGCACTGGTGATTGTTGGAGATACATAACCTATCGTTGAGGTTGAAGGCGCCAATGTTGTGGAGGCGTGCTGAAAGAAAGAGTTCTTGGGCGCTCCATTGTGAATTAGGCGGCTAGTCGATGGAGAGTATGCTGGTGGTTCATATGAGGCGAAGGTTGGGAAGGCTGGAGCTGCACTGGCGATTGTTGGAGATACATAACCTATCGTTGAGGTTGAAGGCGCCAATGTTGTTGAAGCGTGCTGAAAGAATGAGGTCTTGGGCGCTCCATTGTGAGTGACGGTTGGTAGGGTTGGTTTAACAGCGACATGGCCGAATGGTGATACAGAGGAATCTGCTGATAATGCTGTAGCTGTTGAAGCCAATTCTGCGTTAATATTGTGTGATACCGTGGGTAGAGCTGGTTCGATTGAAGCAGCGTCAATTGGTTCAATTTCAGCGGATGGTGCCAATGTAGAAGCAAATGTCGGATGAACTGATGATAGTGGTGCAGCATCGCCATCATTGATTGTTGATAATGCTGGGGCAATAGTTGAAGGAACAGCGTGATCAACTGGAGCAATGGATGAAGCAATTGTGGATGAAGGAAATAATTCCGAAGCGATTGTTGAAGAAGCTTGTTCGAGTGGTGCAAGGGATGGAGCTACGGGGGCGGCTTCAAATGACTCATGTCCTAGGATTGGAAGAGATGGTGACGAGAATTCGGCAGCAGCAGTTGTTGCGGCTTGATGAAGTGGTGCCAGAGAGGGAGCAAGAGATGTTGATAGAATCGCTGGAGCTGGTGAGGCTGGTAAAGAATGCTGTCCTAAAATCGGAAGGGTTTCTTCATTGAAGGCGGACAATGCTGGAGCAAAAGTTGTTGAGGCATGATGAAGTGGTGCCAGGGAAGGAGCAAGAGTTGTTGATACAAAAGATGGTGCTGGTGATGCTGGCAAAGAATGTTGTCCTAAGATTGGAAGAGACTCTGCACTAAAGGCAGACAATGCTGGAGCAATAGTTGTTGGGGTGTGTTGAAGTGATGCTAGGGAAGGAGCGAGGGTTGTTGATACAAACGATGGCGCTGCTGTTGCTGGCAATAAATGCTGTCCTAAAAGGTGAAGAGATGGTGAATTGAATTCGGACAGTGCTGGGGCAATCGTTGTGGGCGTGTGGTGGAATGGCGCATTAAATGCGGACTGGAATGGCGCATTAAATGCGGATAATGTTGGAGCTATCGTTGTAGGGGCGTGGAAAGTTGGCGCAAGTGAAGGAGCTAGTGTCGTTGAAGCAAATAGTGTTGGTGGTGTTGCAGCTAACGAATGTTGTCCTAAAATGTGAAGAGGTGGTGCAGCGGCAAGGGCTGATGCAGCGTCTACTTGTCCTAGGGATCCAATAACCGAAGTGACCGGGGCGACTCCTTCATCGGAAACTTGAGTGGAACCACCCAAAGCATCGTATTGTGCTGTAATTTTAAGACAATTATGTAAATATGTATTCACATTACTTTAGACTGATCAACAACGACAACATACCTTGGATTTCTTGCTGAGCATGTAATGCTTCCTCTGCCGTTTTGTACTTAATGAAGAAGACTTCCGGCTTGCTGAGTGCATTTTCACCTCCACTAACAACACCATCAACCTTAACTTTGTCCTGTTTCTGACTAAGAACATAGATAACAGTCTTTTCCTCTTGTGGCGCTACATCAACTGAAACGTGGGCCTTAGCGGCGCTAGCTGATGGAGCATTAATAAAAACGACTCGATAGTTCTTCTGTGGACGGCCAATTGTAAAATGTTTTGTTGTAGCGATTTCGTTGTGCTCTTCGGGGGCAGAGTGAAGATAGAATTGGGTTTTGACGATCGGTGTTTGTTGGGCGAGTCCAAATGTGGTTTCCAATGAAGGTGCAGGGCTGCTTAAAAAGCCGCTATCACCGTTAGCGCCGATTAAGGCGGCGGCTGTCGGAAAAGCTTCCCAACCAGTGGGCTGAGCACCAAATGGTAGTGCTGCGGCTACTGGTAGTGCATTGAAATGCGCTCCATTTAATCCGAATGCACTAAAGTCGCCTCCGAAACCAAGTCCAGCTGAATGGGCAATCAATTCTCCACCAAACGACAGAGGTCCTCCTGGAATCAATGTCGGAGCGACTGTAGACGAAACTTGCGCATCCAAATTTGGTAAGGCCGTGGTCAGTGATGCTTGTAAAGATGTTGCATATTGTGCACCTGCACCTGTTGCAGGAGCGATTGAAGGAGCCACAAATCCGGCAGGATGTCCACCAATATTTACTGTCGATGGACCGACTTTAGAGTGCAAATCGGCATGAGGATTTCCATATTGGTATCCCAAACTTTTTGCATTCGCAATGCATAATATGGGTAATAAGCACCAAATCTAAATTAGAAAAACTTTGATTAATTTTGTCCTAGGAAACCATATCCTTGAAAACTTACCACTCGTCCGGCCATAGTTCAAGTGTATTCCGAATGCGTTCGCTGCTTATGGCCGTATAAAGCTTAGATGCGTATTATTCCAACTTTTATATGAAAATTAAAAATTCCTTGTGATGTAAATTTGAAGAAATGTAAATAAGTCGTAGGGTCAGTATATCCAACCTTGACAGTTGAATCTCATCACTAATCAAAATCTGAATGCAAATGTCACAAATGTGGCTATAATCATGGGAGCATCATCTAAGTTACATTCATGTAACTGGGATGGTAATTTCCAGTGATGGACAGATGGACTGATCTATTAACCCAACTTTGTGAATATGGATAGGCGAGATCCATCACAACAAATACTATATATTGTATGTTGTTGTCAATGAAAGTACGAGTTTGCATCTAGATCTTTCTCTTGAAATACTGATGTTGGAGTATTATGTCATAAACAAAACAAGTATTGACTTTATTCGGTAGGAAATTACACCTTAACTCTAAAAGCCATAAATTGTGAATAGTTGTTTCACGGGCATACTGAATTGATTAATACCTTTTTTATTAAAGGGTGATGCGATATGTAAGGGATTGAGAGAATACTACCATTATGATAAAATATATTACATTTATTCTGGAATTAAATATTGTGTCTATGCTAATTGGACGTAAACTGAGGACTGTTGAAAGATGATCATGTAACAGTACGACAAAGTCGATACATATTTTACATACTATTAGTTTGTAACTTGAAAAATTTTACAAGATACTATTTGCATTTTTAAAGTAGCCTACACAGAAATTTGAATGTAGTTATCATATGTATTTTTTATTTATTTTTTAATGAGCCTACGTATTGGAGTGACTATTGATAAACCTGCATTGTGATAGCTTCAAAAATTTGTCATCTTAAAATTTGCAAAACGACGGCCTACAAGTTACATTTACTTAAATCTTCTCCTAAAATGATTGCTTTTCGTAGTTTTGTAAGACGAAATCAAGTTTGTATGGTAATTTTCATCAGCTAGTCTATTGCACATTGGTTTTCATATACTAAATGTATTTAACAATTTTCACAATAGACACAGACCGAGTCATTTGATGGCAAAATTACAAATTTCATTGATTCTTTACTGTTTTTTGTAATAGTCAACAATGAACAGATATGCCTGTGAAAATATAAAAAAGAGACGAATAGAGCCATAGATTTTAAATCTTTTAAATGTATGCCAAAATCTCAGACGATTGCGCTTCTGTTTGACCCGAATTTGTAATTTTAACGATGAAAATCGCATTATAACTACATAATACCTACCTATGACATGTACATATATAACATCAATTTATCGTATCAAAAAGAACATTGACCTTATTAAAATTGGCTATGATTCATAACCGTTGCTATATTATCAAAATCGTCTGTAACAAACTTTTGGTGTCATCGAACTAATCCGACTTAGGCTGTTCATTTACTATTTTCGGATAGTAAGGCCGAACCTGGATGGCAATGAGCTCACCATATCGAATGCATCCGGAAGTTCTTGAATTTTATTATTACTGTGGAAAGCATTGCCTTATTACAGGAGCTCTGATACAGAATATTATGTTATTATAACCCAAGAGACGGGGAGTTTTTACCTTGCAAAAGGTGCGGTAGTTCTAAACTTGTGAGATGAAATTTGTAGGAAATTTTGTGCTCTACAAAAATGAACTGTCTATATTTTGCGTTAAAGTGGACTGGAACGGAGTTATAGGCCAGAAACTGATAAAAGTGACAGTTTTTCAGATGGCGGGGGGTAGTGACACAAACTTGGGATTTTTGACGACCCCACCTATCTATACAACATATCAAAAATGCAGAACTACCTTTTGCACCTTTTCCACGCTAAGCCCCCTTATTTGGTCTCTATTTCTTGGGCTATTAAGTACATTATTTCATTTAAAAAATAATATATACAAGTTTACGATTCAAATAGGCCAAAACTTCTTAATTTAAGTGACTCCAATGTTTGCAATATTCTTATTTCTTTACTGTCTTTAGTGTTCAAGACTTCTATCAGAGCAGGACTGTCCAATTTTTTAGCTACACTGAGCCGTATTGGCAAAAAATGAGTTGCACTGTGCCGCATAAACACTATGAACAGCTGATGAGCGAAAAAAAGGTTTCACATACGAGTACCGACAGATTTATTTACATATCGATGGTCAAGATTTACAACCTCCTATGTCAATTTTTGGGATTTTTTTTCTCTTTTTCTAGCGAGTTATTTTTAAAACTTATACATCAATTGCTCAACCGCCTTATGTTGTCATTTTGAGTGAAAACTCCATAGAAGCAGCAACATCCAAACCCTCTATGTCAATGTTGTGTTTTATAACTTTTACAACCTCCTATGTAAACTGACTGCAAAAATGTCATTTTTGGCATAGGAGGTTGGCTACACAGTTAAAAATCTCGGTATTTTTTTTAAACCTGGTCTTGGACTACCACCATTTTTAATAATTTTAATTCTACCTATATAATCTAAACCCTTTCAAAGTTTACTTCTATTTTAAACCAAATTTGTAATAAATTCTAATACAATTCAAAGTTTACTTCTATTTTAAACCAATTTGTAATAAACTCTAATACAATTCAAACCTTTTTGTGTTCTTTTTGTTTTCGCATTAGTTTCTAATCTAAGTTTAATTAAAAGGTAAACCCCACAAAGTATATTTTTTGAGTCTCAAGTCTCACTATAACTACTCGCAGTCAGCTCAAAATATTATGCTGCGTGGCCGAGTGGTCTAGGTCGCAACTCTACAACACGGAGTTCACAGGTTCGATGCTGCGCCATGGCGAAAAAAGTTAAAGATTAGCTGGCTAACCTACGATGGGCTTAATAAAGGATTTGGAAGTTTAGAAAATTGAAAAAAAAAAAAAATAATGGAGAAAAAACTTAGAGGAGTTAAAAAAACGCAGTAAAATTAATATTTTTTCATAGATTATAATATCTGTAGATTAAATTTTAAACCAACAATTTGATTAAAAAAATAATGCCAGAAAAGTTTAATATTTAAACCAGTGAAGTTTACGGAAGCAATTGTAATACTTTCATTTTATTAAAATCTAATACAATTTTGGTGTCGTCATATATGTAACCCCAATTAGCATTGATAATAGACCAGGATTTTTAACTGTGTATGTTCACCATCGATATGTAATTTATTCTGTAGCAATGAAGACCACCAGAGGACGAGGCCGAGGGCGAGGATTGGCCGTGAAGGTTTTCTACACCCAAGGTGGAGGAAACTCTCTCCAGAGACTACCAAATGGCGTGTTATGGCAGATCAGCCCACTGATCGGGAAGAGCGGGATGGGTGATCACGGCGATTCTTGCCTCCTTCATTGGCGTACAAAACAAGATAATACGTCTGCTGCTCGTTACTAAAACTAAATAACTTAAAACCCGCGATCAACTATAAAGACAAGAACGAGAAAAGAGAAAACTACAGGTGACGTCGAACGTCAAAGTCACAAAAAACGCAAAGATGCAAAAGTCCCGTGTGTGTCCCTTACACAGGACTGCACCAGCTAATCCACATAATAGGGCACACAGGCCAACGTCTAATCGGAACTGATCCTTCCTCGCTTCAGGCGCGGCCTTGCCCTCTCTACCATGGGTTTCATGCGCCAAACTTATTTGAAACCCCTAAATAAAATTAAGCGACTTGGTTTCATTCCGGATACCAACTTAGTATGCGTCTGTAGCTTAGCTTGGCAACCCACCATGTATTTTTGTTATCTGTTGCTAACTTGGGGAAATTAAATAGACGGAATTTGAGACTAAAAAGACACCTGGCGCAGTGAAGCCAGAGGAACTGATTTTTGATATGGGCTAATTCGGGATCACTTATGAGTTTATGTATAATTATGATTTGAGTGGGACACTTAACTGCAGTTGTTAGAACCAGGTGCAGCTGCAGAATTATGTATTTCGATATGCGGGCGATATTTTCAGATGATGAAACTTTTTAACGGTTCGATTGATTTTACTATAATACTCGTATATGAATTTATTTATCTCCGGTTTCATTTTAAGCTTCATCAACTAAATTCCTTTCATGTAGGTAAATTTTTGCTTATTACTTTTTGCTTTTATGTTATTGTAACCTTGCGACTCTACCGTGGGTTTTCCTGAAACTCCACCGGAAGCTATACCTCACTAACTTTCACCAACTGGACAAGTTTCGTTCAACTAGGTTTTTCCGTTATAAATTAATCGTGTTTTCAAAATTTGGCGGTTATATAGATGTAACTCTGGAACTGACTTATTGATGATGCTGAAATTATATATGAGCCCAGTCCTGACAATCGCCCACCAATTAGAAAAGTTTCACTCAGCTAGCTTCTTGTGTTTTTTTGCCTATACCTAGGTATAGCTGTAACTTTTGAACCGGTTGATGCGTTTCTTTGAAATTAGATAAGAGCCAAGTCCTCCGTAGCATCCACCAACTGGATAAGTTGAGCTAGCTTCTTCCATTACGTAATTATTTTAATTATAAAATTATGCCTTTCTTTAGCTGTAACTTTTTAACCGCTTGATGGATGTTTGTTAAAATTCGATAATAGGCTAGTCCATATTTTCGTCTACGTATTGGACAAGTTTGGTCCAGCTAGCTTTTTCCGTTATGGAGTTATTAGGCTTAGATAATTTTGCTGTTATATAGCTGTAACTTTTTAACCGATTGATCGATACTGTCGGATTTCAATAGCAGCCGGCTCCCTACTGACATCTATCAACTGAAAAAGTTTCACTTCGCTTACGACTTCCGTTCGACTGTAATCGTGTCCACAACATTTTGCGAGGGAGGGTCGAATAACTGATTTTTTCTTCAAAAATCAGATAAAAATGTTTGTCCTGTGAGGGGTTCGAACCTCAAGCGACAGTGTTACGAGCAACAACAAAAAGGCATGGTTCGTTGCCAAGCTAAGCTTCTTAAGTTGGTGTGCAGAATGAAACCGAGTCACCAATTTCAAACCAAATTGCAAAATTCTTTCAGGTGGTCGACGTAAGAAATTATTTTTAATTTGAGTTGAATGTAATTATTGGCCATATGTTATAGTTGGTTTTAAAGTACTTTGGTAACAAGTTTTTTTTACTTGTTTTGTTCAGATTCGGCACTCAATGTTCAACTTGTATAATGGACGATCATCATCATCATCATCGTGGCCCGACAGCCCGACGTCAGGCCTTAGCCGCCTGGATTGTTGTTCTCCAATTATCTCAGTCCCGTGGCCGCGTCCTCCAATCTTGGAGGCCCAGTAGCTGCTCGGCATCCACATATGCTGAGCTCTCCCAACGAGATCTCCGTCTTCTGGGCAGTCTCGCTCCGTCAACTCGTTTTGCATTCATCACTCTCTTTGGCATGCGATCATCGTCCATTCGTTGGACATGCCCATTGAAGTCGTTGTAGTTTGACGATTTTCGAAACTTCCAGCTCATCGAATAGTTCATACAACTCATGGTTGTACCGGATGCGCCATCTATCTCGATCGCAAACAGCCCCGAAAATTCGCCGTAGAACTTACGTTCAAATGTGTCTAGCATGATTCCAGAGGCTTGAGTTAGGGTCCATGTTTTGCAGCCATAGCATAGCACTGGTCGTATAATGGTTTTGTACACGCGGAGCTTCGTGTTTCTGTGCACATGCTTCGATTTCATTATGAGGAGAACCGAGAAAAAGATACAAAGTATCTACACTGCATGCAGATACATCGGAACATGGATATGTCTATGACTACCGACTGCGTGGAACCTGTTCTGTTGAAGATGTCGACGTAAGTTTTGTAAAGATCCCAGTATAGTTATATTGGATGAAATCATTCGAAAAAACACGTCCCACGCTTTCGGTAGGCATAAGACATATCCATGTACCCATGTATCTGGTGGCAGTGTAGATACTCGTCATAAATTCTGCTTTGCTTTGCCCTGTCCGCTTGGGCTCCTTTCTCTCGCGGGATCGTTTCGTTTTCGTTTGCATCGCGTGAGTGCAATATTCACCTCCTCTCGTGCACCCTGTTCCATCTACCTGTTCCATCTACCCGTTCGGTACAGTTTGCAGACTGCAGCCTATCGACATTTCTCTCAGTACGTTTCTGCTAATCGCAATCACGCTTCTCACCATCTTTTCCCAATCGAACGTGTATTGTGTTTGTGTATCTATTGCAAAATCGCTCCCACACTATTCGTCTCATCCCGCCCCTTCACCCGTAATCAACAGTCCGGGTCCGGCACACACAATCCGTTTCTCAAGTAACGCGTGCGACTCTATGCGATTGTGTCCGGCAAACATTCCAACACACGCACAAAGAGAATGCAAAAGAAAAATTTTGGAATTTTTGCAGAAGGGGGGGGGGGGGGGGGGGGGCATTTGATCTTCTGCAGACCTCTCAATGTACATCATGTCACGATGAGCTGCCCGGAACTATAACATCCTGCGACGAATATTTCTCTATTTCGGGGCTTGGGAGATTTTAACTCGCGCAGTACGAATCCGCCATTTTGTTTTATGATACGTTTATTGCATGTGTGGTGGGGGCCCACATTGTGGGCCAGTCAGACCTCAAATCGCCGCCATTGCAAATGCACAACCATTTGGATAAAATGAACTTCATCCGCGATGGCTCTCGCTCTCTATATTCGGGGGGCGGGAACTATGTAATGTACACACTTTCAAATTGCGTCTGTGCATGTCCAAATGTTAGTCGAACCGACTACTTGCTACTTTTTCGGGGACCCTATTGATTCAGATATGTAGTACAACGCGCGCTATTTTATTTGTTTGGATTCCAGCCATTTTGAACATTTTGGAATTTTTGCTGAAGGGAGCATTTGATCTTCTGCAGACCTCTGAATGTACATCATAACATATAACATCCTGCGACGAAAATTTTTTTATTTGGGGACTTGAGAGATTCTAACTCGCCTAGTATAAATCCGCCATTTTGTTCTATATGTTTATTGCACGTGTGGTGGGAGCCCACATTGTGGACCAGTCAGACCTCAAATCGCCGCCATTGCAAATGCACAAACACAGTCGCTGGATCACCCGATTTGGCTCGAATGAACTTCATCCGCACTCGCTCATCTTCGGGGGCGGGAACTATGTACACTCTCTCAAATTGCGTCTGCGCATGTCCAAATGTTAGTCGAATTGACTACTTGCTACTTTTTCTGGGACCCTAGTGATTCAGATAATACAACACGGGCTATTTTGTTAAATGATGAATGGGAATTGGCGGAAATTGAAGGTCATTGAAAGTCCGCCCGTTCACCCGTACACTGTGTTATTTCTTGCCGTCCACAACGTCAACCTTTATCGCTATCAAATCAACATCCCAACATGTACACACAGGATCCCCGCAAGCGCACCGCCCGCGCGGATCAACAAGCAACAGCCATGCACAACGACCACTTCACTCAAACGACATGCACAACCAGAAAAGAAAAATTTTCAATGGGCTTGTTTCCTCTTCTGACCCCCGAGTAGAAAAACAGACATTTCGTGTGACGGACAGATTTTTAGGATGACCCCCAGCTATAAGACATATCCATGTCAAAAGTCTTATTAGCTAAATGTACCCTCCGCTTGATTTCGTCAGTTTCGTTGGCTTCTCTTGACAAGTAGTAATCCAGGTATATGAAGTTGTTCACGAACTCGATGTTGAGGTCCCCCACATTGATGCTCGTTGATACGTAGTCCAATTTCTCTTGCAGCGGTATCGAGCGTATGCAGAAGTTCTTCTGCGTCGGCCAATCTTCGGGACATGATGTTGATGTCGTCGGCGTACACTGCTAATTGTGTTGACTTGATGAGTAGCGTATTGCTGTTGTCCATATTCATACCCCGAATAACGTATTCCAGTGCTAGGTTGACGGGCATCGGTGCCAGTCCATCGCCCTGTTTCAGACCAGTGTGTGTTTGAAATAAATCTGTAAGTCTATTATGGATGCTGACCTGTGAGAGTTGGTCATCTTCATCTTTGTCAGTCGCACTAATTTGGCCGGTATACCAAATTGCAGCACGATGTTGTACAGTACACCACGATCGATACTGCCTGCATGAAGTCGACAAAAATTTGGTATACGTCTACGTTGTATTTATTCCCAGCATTTCTGTATAGGAGTAAAGAGCTGATCGGTTGTGGAGCGACCAGGTCTGAAGCCGCCTTGATATTCGCCAATGACTTGTTCTGCGTACGGTTTTATTCTATTTTCCAGAATTTTCGACAAAATTTTATAGGACGTACAAACTAGTGAGATGCCCCTGTAGTTCTCACACCGCAGTTTATCTCCCTTTTTATGAATTGGCCAGATGATGTTTCTGCGCCAATCGTCTGGAATCACCTCGTCCTCCTATACTCGCAGGAGTAATTGATGTATGGCATTAACTAGACCCCACCGAATTTTAGCAGTTCAGCTGGAATCTCGTCAACGCCCGGCTCTTTATTTCATGTTAGCGACCGCAACGCGAGATCAACTTCCTCTACCTTCGGGGGTTGTATGGGTGGACCTATATCGACAATATCGTCGAGAGCTCCTGGTGTGGGGATGTTAGATAGTAGGTTTAGAAGCTCGTCAAAATAAGAGATCCATCGTTTGTTAATGCCATCGGTGTCGCTGATGACGTTTCTATCCTTGTCCTTACAAAAGTATTTACGTTTCTTACGTCTAATTATTCTATTCTATATTCGCCGTTGCTCGTCATATTTTTTTCTTCTGGCTCTGGTTTCTCGTTGAATCCATTGTCTGTATACATCAAGTGAATTTTTGCATTCATCGTCGAAACAGTCATTTCGCGTTCACTGGGCCTTATATCCCACGACCTGCTCTGCGACCTCTTTGATGGTACCCTTGAGTTCTTCCCAGAACCAATGGACGTCTGTGTTTCTGATGTTGTGTAGCATAGGAGATAGTTTTTCCTCAAGGGTGGTAGTATACACCACCGCCGTAGCATCGCCCAGTAGCTTATCAACCGCAAAGACTTTGGGAGGGCTGATTCTCGATTGGTGTACTGAGGAAATTCTACATCTGTAGGTCGTCTACTCCAAGTGATGATCTAACTCGCAGTTTGCTCCTCGATGGGAGCGGACATCCATCACACTAGACGCCCATGTCTTGCAAATGAAGACGTGATCAATTTGGTTGGCGGTATGTGCGTCTGGAGATTTCCAGGTCTGCTTGTGAATGCGTCGATGCAGGAGATACGTAGAGCTTACGACTAGATTCCGACTGCAGGCGAAGTCGATGAGTCGTTGGCCGTTGTCGTTACATTTTTCATGGAGACTGTGGCCTCCAGTGGTCCCAACTTTCATTTCAGACTTTTGCGTTAAAGTCTCCCAGCTGAACAGTTTGACGTCGTTTGTTGGAAGTGAGTCGAAGAGAGTCTCAAGGCGACGTTTACTGCGTCTTCTTTAAGTTCAGTGGGGGCGTGCACATTGATGAGCCAGAGATTGAAGAATCAAGTCTTAATGTGAATCGCACACAGCCGTTCATTTATGGGTTTCAAGTCAGTAATGTGCGGCTTGAAGTGGTTGTTCACTATAAATGCTACTTCAAACTCCATGTGTCCCGATGGTTTGCAATTGTTTGTAAAAATTAATTGTGTGCGATTCCTTGTCGTTGATTTCGCTGCCAAGCCAATTCGTTTCCTGGACTTCAGTAATGCTCATTTTCTTCTTTTCGACCTCTTGAAGGAGGACCTTGTCGGCCCCCGGTTTGTTCAGGGAGCGTACATTCCAGGATCCGAAAGAATAATCCGTTAGTCGTTTGCGTGGTCGTCGTTGTTGATCCGGCCAATCCAAGGCATTTGTTCTAGGTTTCTTGACGTGAGGTTGTTTTTACAAGGACGAGCTGTTATCGCTTAACCCCATTTAGGGGATGGCCTCGGAGATAGCTGCTTCAGATGGTTTAATAAACGTGCTGGAGTTCACACAACTAGTTGCAGTGCCAACAACACAAATCATTCCATCCTACTAAACCTGAGATGCTTAGGTGTTGGTCAGCCATTCAGGCTACAGCTATCTGCCTTTTTTCAAACTGTTTTATCACGAAGACTTGGCCGTCAGCGGTTTGACACACTGCCGTTACCAGGGGGCACCCACGAGGAGGACAATGGAAAAGGTCTTTTGCCCTCCACATTTGACACTTAGCCGGGTTGTTAACCCAGAACGTTCTTTTGCAGGGCGCTTATCTTTTAGCCGAATTAAACTGCATTGGAGTACAAAAGAACGGGCCTTTTGAGTATATGTACATAAATTATTATTTGATCGCAATGGATATTCATTATTGAAGTATATACGAATAATTTTTTTCATTCAGATCGTTAATTTTGTAATCGTAATAGTTTATACGTATTTGATTTTACCGAATCCCTTTTTTTCTAATCGATGGCTTCTCCGCGAACCCTCATACGTTTTTTCCATTTAAAAAAAAAAGTTCAGTAAAATGTGTTTTATTCCTTCCCGAAAAGAAAGAAGGAAAGCTCGATATCTTCTTCTCGCTTTTCGGTGGCGGTGAATCCTCTTGCTTCCAAACAGACTCCAGAAACCGCAGGAGATTTTTCGGAAACTGTGTGAACTGCAATGCCTTGGATGCCATCCAAGCCAAGTGCTTAATTGTCGCCTAATCCTGAGATAACCTTCAAAAGCTCTCCTTCCGTTTTGGCGAGTATTATCCCTCCCATCGATTTTTCTTTGTATTCTTCAGCCTCTTCCTCTAATTGAGACAAAAAAACTAAGACTGGCAAAGTGTTGTTAATGAACATTTGGTCGACAATACTCATAGAAGCTCAGACCCTGTAACCTACTTCCTCTATTCGAATGCCGACTCCTGCCATGTCCAATTCTCTATTTCAAATGGTTCTATGGGGGCGATCAGTAGCCCAGTGCGTAGAGAAATCTCGGCGCAATCAAAAGCTGCCTGTGGGTACTAATAGAACTCTCACAGTGTTTCGAGATTGTCAGTTAAAGACGGTGCGGATAGGAGGTGCATGCTAGCAACTGCACTTCTGAAAAAATAGATATGTAATAGAAACGTCAACAAGACATAGAAATGTTGACGCGCCCATGCCCCTGGAGGGTTACAGGCAATCAACAATGTCCCACTAGGGGTTAAATCAAATTAGTAAATGGTTCTAGTAGTCTATTTGCAAGCCATTTCCCTAACGAATTTAAGAGATAGATTCTATAATTCCAACAAACTTGTCGTTCTCACCATATTCCATTGACGCATTACCAATTATCCAAAACAAAATCCAACAGCTCAAATTCACCAATTACCAGCTAATCAACTTGAGCCGCATCCAACATCAGGTCAGCAACAATCTATTTCACCTGCTATCGTATCTTAAGTTGGACATCTGAAACGTCCGTACCACGATTAGCCAAGGTAAACGTATCTAAACTTGATATGGCTACAGTTTTTTTTTTTTAGAAAGGTGATTGTATGAAGATATATATGATACCGATCCGTAAATATCAAAAGTAAACCTGCTTTGGCAAAATATGTATACTGAAAATCGCACTGTAAGGCGAAGACAGAGAAACAAAAGAGTCAAAACAAAAGCGGTGATACTTAGATATCAAACTTATAAAGTTTATTATATTATTCAAAATTTTCGAAAATTTTTAACAATATTTCATTATCTTCTTTTTTGCATGCTGTGTGATGTAGCTATAAAAAATTATTAGAAAAAAAAAGCGGCTACACCCATTGTTCATGTGGTTCGTTCAGATGCAAATGTATCTTTTCCGAAATAGTTACGTGACCACATCAAATCCATTTCCTTAAATATTTAGGAAATACTTGCATATTGTTCTCCAACCATTGTTACTACGGATATCACTTTGCCTTCGGATTCGTCACCTAAAATGTATCTACAATCTTCTTATCCTTATTTATTATTATTCCTAAGTACATAAAATTTGTACGCAATCTAAGAATTTATTTAAATACTAATTTCTGGCATTTTGACATTCTTATCTCAATGGTGTCGCAAAATATTCGCTTCGTAAGAGAGTTGCGTGATATTACGAGCTCCGCTGATGATTTCCTGAGCTGTTGAAATCGGCGAGACCCTTTCGTGGTTATGTTCGCTAATTCCTCCCAGAGCATCGTATTGAGCTGACATGGGGAAAAGAGATAAATGGATTCGTTAAAAATTAATTTGCAAAATTCCAAAATTGGCGGGGGCTTATGCATAGATAATTGGCAATTTTAGCACATTTTTGATTTTTATTGTTTTTCTTCGGACCGCATTTGGACTCGCCCAAATAACCGGAATCAGAATCCAAAATTCAGATACACTCACCTTGAATGTGTTTTTGAGCCAGTTCAGCTTCTTCGGGAGTGTTGTATTTGACGAAAAAGACTTCCGGTTTGCTTGGTTTTGTCGGTATTGGTACCTTGGGGACCTCAATCTCTTCGGGTGGTTCATTTGGATTTTGACTGAGCACGTAGATGACGGTTTTTTCTTCGGGCGCATAGGCAGCACACAATTCCTGGATAGTGCGTTTCTTCATGAACATTGGTTTAGGGGTTTGTTGTTTAAAGACGCTGGCCAAATTTGGATCCATATAGACGGGATATTTGTAAAATCCTTGATCGATCAGATTGGGAAATTGCTGTCCAGGTATATCATAGATGGAATTGGAATAGATTTGTGGAGCCGGAGTGCTGTAGATGTTTGGATATGGTATTGGAGTTGGTTGGGGATAGAGGAAAGGTTGAACGGTTGATTGTTGTGCCTGTAATTGTGCCTGTTGGTATTGGGCCTGTTGGTACTGAGCTTGCTGCAATTGAGCTTGTTGCAATTGTTGTGCCTGTTGTAGTTGTTGAGCATATTCGGCCTGTTGATATTGCAATTGCTGCTGCTGCTGTTGGTGTTGCTGTTGGTGTACTTGTGGAGGTGGTGGTGGATGCAGATGAACTTGAGGAGTGTGTCCACGTAGCTGTGAGTGTTGTTGGTGGTGATGCACTTGTTGGTAATTTGGCAAAGCGTTCGGTATCACAGTAATTCCTTCTTGTGGTGACAGATGAACTGTATGCGGAGCATCGTAACGTTGGGCGAATTGTCCATTGTAGGGAGCATTGTAAACGGTTTTGTTATATGACGGCGAATAGAATGGATTTAAAGGACTTGGTCCAACAAACGATTGCCGTGTAGTCCTCTTATCGTCGGCATTGTTGACATTGTCCTTTGATGATGACGTCGAGCTCAATTGCAGTAGCACACTCACGGCAACACATATCTATATCCACAGAAATTTGCAAGAAAACCATAACACATTTTTATCTCAACCGAACATAACGAAACACTTTAGAATAAGCTTACCACCAGAGCACGCATCTTAACTAGATTCTTTTAATTATCCACTGATCACTTTGCGCAAAAAAAAACGTATATATAGCAGTATAATTTCCAACTTATTAGTCCGCCGATAAATGTCACCTAACTAAACATGAAAACCAGAAATCCGGTCTTTTTATATCGTATGTGCAAAACAAAGGATCGCCGAGCTACCACAGATCAGCTCAACTGACCAGCTTGATCTGCAAGCTTTCGTTGTATCACACGGCCGGATGGGCTCCAATGTAGCACCGAAGTTCGCACTCAAACCTGAAAGATACACGTTGAACCACCAGAATAACACATTGACTTAATCGACCACATTTATTTAAAATTGTATGGATGATTGTTCCAAATTCCATTTGAAAGATAACATTTTCTCATTTTCTCAATTGATGCAGACGATTCAATTTTGTAATCGACAGTGGACTGCATTAATCACCTAAGAAAAAAATTGAATGCGAAAAAAATGCTACCTACGAGTATGCATCTTCCAATCGTTCGTTCACTTCCTCTGTGAAAATTCCTAGATGCAAGACACACATACATACACTTTTTTTTTGTATTTTGAGAAAAATTGATAACCGCCAAGAATTTACGTAACTGATCAGACTGAGTGTGTTGAAACCGAAAACAGATGATGCAGCCAGTAGTTGTTTTGTGGTGGCTTCTTTTTTGGTGCTTTTGTCAAGAGCAAATTCACATAAAAATGGTAATTTGAGATAATATAGGTGTAATAAATGTTTGACTCGTTCGACCGGACATGTCGTAAAACAATTTATTGTAAGTAGAGCGATTTTCTTTCATAAATTTTCCGTTGACGGTAGTAGTCCACGTTAGGAACGAAAAATAGGAATAATAATTCGTGTAGTTTTGAAATTTTGCATTATTGTTGGGGACAGTCCCCTGAATATGTGCTCAAAAGTTCCCGATGATAGACGGTCCGAAAGTGTAGGGGAGAGGGGGTCAAAAGTCCTTTTTTTCAGTTTTCGTTGATTATTTTGAAAACTAAAGATTCTACAGAAAAAAAATAAAATAAAATCTCAAGGCTAAATCAAAGTAGTGTGATCTAACTAAAGATGTGAATACTTCTCCTACAAATGTTATTTTTGCAAACATGCCAATAACGCACCACCCATTTAAAGTATGCAGGTCACGTACGCGGGTGGATGACTGCTTGCTATGCGCCTCTGGAAAACTTAGTTCAATCGGATGAATACAAAGGGTGTCATTGAAATGCAATATTCAAGGAAAGTTTCAAAACTAATTTGCGCTTGCTTTTGCTTTTTCATACACTTCCAGACCCCTATGAACGGGGACGTTGTAATATATATTTAGGGGACTGCTTTAATTAATTTTACTAAATTTTAAAACAACACGATTTTTTTCCTGTTTCTATAGCGACGTCTAAACTAAAAAACGAAGTATTCAGGGAAAATTGTGAACAATTGACTTAAACCCCATTAACCCTACACTTCCGGACCCTCTATCAATCGGCCACCTGGAACAGCAGTGGTCACTGACCATTGCTAACCAATGTAAAGCCGCCAATGATGGCGGTGCAATGATTTGGTTGAGGTAAACCTTCCCCCTGTGGTGTGGGGCGTACAAATAATACCACGGCCTTTTCTTTTGACGACCTGTCATTAAAACCGACAAACAAAGAGCAACTATCTGAAATCTTCTATATACGAAACATCAACTACACCTCGGATAAGGACTGACTCAACAGTTGTGACTTTTGGCTGATCGTACAATGGCAAATGGACAATGGATCAGAAGATCCCCAGAACGCACGATTTCTTCAATTAGAGAGTGCATTTCTGAGGTATAAATTAAACATCTTTGGAGTTAGTGAGATAAGATGGTGGAACAGCGGAGAATTAATCTCTCCAACGGGTAGCACTGTAATGTTGTACTCCGGTAGAGCTACCGGTAGTGGTCGTGAGTCAGGTGTGGGGCTCCTTTTATCCAGAGCCGCATGAAACTCTCTCTTATCCTGAGCGCCGATCCCCGATCGAATCATGACCGCCGGGTTCCCGACCAAAATGTGGAACATCTTAGTAACACAATGTTATGCTCCAAGTGAACCTGACAATGTCTTGGCGAAAGACTCCTTCTACGAACAACTAAACGCCGTTCAGAGTAGAACACCTAAAGGTGATATTATAATGGTAATGGGTGATTTGAATGCAAAAGTTGGCGCTGATAACTATGGGCTCAGACATGAGGTTGGTCCTCTGTTGATCGGCGCAGAACACAAAATCAGATCAACCACTTTGCCATTAGTACAAGATTCAAGAGTTGCCTCCTGGACGTGTGAAACGCTCAAGGTAAAACTTATGCGAATACGAGCTAATATATAATATATCATAAATATTGTTTCGTTTTATGCTCATGAATTGGCTGCAATAAAGAATAATAATAAAAAAAACAAGAAGGGTGCCGATATTAGGATGGGAAGAGACCATTATCTGATCGCTAATGCTCTATTGTGTATTGCAACCATGCGCCGTCCTAGCGACGAAAGACCCAGGCGTAAACCGCTCGACTAAAATATCCAACTGTCTTACAACAATATAATAACCGTTTTGCGCAAACAGCAGCTGAGATAACCAGTCACACAGATAGTGACATAAATGAAAACTGGGATGCCATAAAAATGCGTACATTGATAGCGCAGATACAATCCTTGGCACAAAGCCGGATTGCCGGAAAAAGCCCTGGACGTCCGACGCTTCTTTGCAGTGGAGAAAGTTTGTTTGGCTGCAGCATCAGATGACAATCGAAGCAGCATCGAATTCTTTTACTGTCAGAAACCTCGAAAAGTTCAGCGTAGTGTGCGATGCGATAAAAGAGTTTATGCGAATTCTCTTTTAACCTCAGCAGCAGAAGCCGCAAGAAATAACAACTTAAAAGCCTTATACGGTGTCATCAAGGAGTTTACAGGTGGTCGTAACTCCGGGCAACATCTAGTGAAGGATGGTGATGGAAAGCTACTTATCTTGGAAGAAGATCAAATGAGACGGTGGAAAGAATACTTCTCCGAGGTCTTGAACCTTGTAACCTCTGGTGAAGTTCCCCCTCATATAGATAAATTTAGCTAACCAGCGAAATGTGCGTATACGGTCCATTGCCCCGACTAAAGACAAAATAGTCCCTGCAATTATTGCACTAAAACGAAGAATGCCGCCGGACTCGACGATATCCCTGCCGAACTTGATCAAGCTGTGCCAAGCGTGACTGCCAATTTGCTGCACCCACTTGTTGATAAAGCGTGGAATACAGAGATCTTTCCCACTGAGTGGAAGAAATTGGTCATCAAACTTCCGAAGAAGCGTTTGTAATGGACGGTTTGGTGGACATCCGAAGATGCTCGTGGCGACGGAGCTGTAGGTAGCATAATGACCGTGAAGGTCAGGCCGTGCCATCTGGCCCCTCAACGAGCTAAGCAGCGGCCTATGCTTGCTGTAGGTCAGTTCCGGAGATGTGGGCGGGGTTTTCGCTGGTCGTTGCCCATGTCCTTTACGTAGCAACAAAGATTCAAAGGTCTGGGGAAGACAATACAAACAAGGGAAATAAAAATGGGGAATAAACAAAATGAAGCGATGAGGAATGGAATGGTTGGCGGATGACTCGATTGCCCTCGCGCTCGCATTGGATTCCAGGTGTAATGGGACCCTCGGCCTCTGGTTTCGTACCATCGACAGATCCTCACTCATCAGGTGCTGCCATAGATCTGCCGGTCGAAGCAGCACAACCAGACCAGAATATGGTTCTTTACAGGTAGCCTCACAGACTGTAATAATAAAATAAACTGGCGCAAGAGTCCAATCTGGATCATAGCCTCGAGATGAGTTAGCATCATCTCATTTGCTAAATCGTGACGTGGGTTTTTGTGCAGAAGTGTGGGATCAGCAACACGCTCGATCGAGTTATTTACCCTATAAATGGGTACTCATTTAACAGCTGAGTGGGCTAGTCCGACTCGTAAATCCCTTTTTTTTATCAAAAACTACTGCACACAGTAGTAATCGAACTTAGGTCCAGTGCACAGAAGGCGAACGTGCTAACCGTTGCGCCATCCGAACTACAGATAAATAGATAGTCATTAGTTATCTCTCATCTTGCAGTATAGGGTACAATAACTACCCTACGACTCTTTAAAATTAGAGAGGATAAAAATTTCCACTTTTGATGAGAAATATGCAAAGTGGGTTTAAGGGCTTTTATAAAGAATGTGATTTTGTTTCATTTGTGTCAACCGTCAACTTTATTCCTTCTGGTGGACTTATTTAACCGTATTCAGTTTTGTTAATTTTGACGGACCTGAGTATCCTGGCTTGGCCTGTTATATTATACTTTATAACAGTTCGATGACTCAGCAATGCCAAAAAATTGATTGTGATTTGAGTACTCTGAGAAGTTTAGAAATTAATTACTTTGGGAATTGGGATTTACATTGAACCTCGTGGAATATCTTAACGAATTTAATAAAAACAAGGGGCTAGCTTGCCGAAGGTATGATACCCTTCATGCGAAGCTTTATCAACAAGTGGGTGCATTTGCCACTTTGAAATTAGTAGTAAAACTTGTTCCGATTTCACTGTTCCCATGAGAGGTATATGAAATAGTAGGGACGTGGTTTGGCAGTCAATGCGATGGAATATTATGAAATTTGGTAAAGATATCTTTAGAAATAAAAAAGTTTTCCTAACAAAAACCTGCTTTTGGAACGGTCGTCCCTATGACAGCTATATGATAGAGCAGTCTAATTTCAACCAAATTCAGAAATATGATTTGACTAGAATTTTTATTGATTATTGTGAAATTTAATGAAGATAGCTGTAGAAATAAACAAGTTTTTCTCACAAAGACTAGTTTTTGGACCGGTCGTTCCTATGGCAGCTATATGATGTAATAGTCCGATTCCGTTGGTTCCGACATATTTTTAGCGTGCAATAAAAAGAAGGCTTTGTGCAAAATTTCAGCTCGATAGCTTTAAAACTGAGGGACTAGTTTACATAGAACCGGACAGACAGACGGACAGACGGACAAAGCTTAATCGACTCGTCTCATCATACTGACCAAGAATATATACAGTTTATGTGGTCGGAGATGCTTCCTTCTGTGCGTTGCAAACTTCATGAAAAAGTTAATATACCCTATCACATCCGTGAAGGGTATAAAAATACAGGAGGGAATGGCCCCGTTAAATCGAACTGTCGCAAAATATTCATTTGGAAAACCAATCAACTAAATACTTTTGACCGTTTTATATACTGTAAAAAAATTTCTAGTACATAAAAACAAAAATGCCATTACCTAAATAACACGGCGGATCCATTTTCAAATCTGTAACAACATATTTCGCATCTTTATGAAACTAAAAAAATCTATATTTCAAAGTCCATTCGACACCATAATTGAGGGATTGGGTCGAACCTTCAATCAGTAAGTGGTTGACCACACCGGTAAGCATTTACACTTTGAGTCTCCTGTCCGGGCCACTGAGCGCAAAATACCAACAATTTGGCCCTTTTCAAGAAAAGTTCACCGACCTCTGGTCTTGAGAATAATATATCATTTTGTAGTCGAGGGTATGATGCATCATTTTGTAGGAAATTTGATGTACTTTAATTTAGTGTTGGACATTTTTTTGTAGAATCCATAGTTTTCAAAATAATCAAGGAAAACTGAAAAAAAAGGACCCTTGATCCCCTGCCTCCTACACTTCTGGACCCTCTCTATCATCGGCGACTGGGGCACATATTCAGGGGACTGTCCGAAACTATTGTGCCAAATTTTCTAATAAAGCTTTTTCGGACTTCCTCGCTTGGACTATAGAGCGTGGCGTGGTTACAGATACTCTTGTAACCGAATGAATGAACGTAGGTCGTGGTTGACAGACGTTGGTCAATCTGCTCCTAGAAAATTTACAGATTTAATTACTATTTCAAAACTGCTCTGTTACCAACTGTGAGTTCGCATTGTTTCTGGATATTTTGGGAAAATGATACTTTGTTTTGTTTTTTTTTATTGGGCTGGATTTTGCATTTGGTTTGTATCTAAAAATAACAATAATTGTTTGATTGTCTCTTTCATTTTGATTTTAACTTTGAGAACTTGATGGGAAAAACCAAGTTCCATCAAATTAAAGAAAATGAATTCCAAATGGAACCTAATGCTAATAGTGTATATTTCAGTAAGTTTCTTATAAACTCTCTGCGCGTGATATCCTTACATTAGCATTGTGACTTTGTCAAAACCCCTTCTTGAATATCAAGAAAAACAGGTCAAATTTGTTAAAAAAATCGTAAAAAACTGGTTAAAAACACATATTTGAAATAGATGGCATATCCGAAAATCTTTAGTTTCTTATCAGATATGTAAATACATGCGAGTACATGTTTCTTAAATGCAATCCAGAACGGTTGACATTGTGTTATAAATTCTGATTGTACTCGTATTTTTGCATTACAAGGTCTACGTAGTCTTCCTGTTTAGGTTTTATTTCAATTGTGTAGTGATTGTGGGATTCTTACTTATTGTTTTAAAGTAGGAAAAAAACCATCGCTAACAAATTCTAGAAACATTAGTATGTAATTTTTTAATTATATTTTTCCATTAGGCCTAAACTTTGGTACTATTCCTGATATGTATTTCTAGAATCAAATGCCAGAGTCCAGTTTTTTAATATATTCAAGTCAAATGAACTGGTATATATACATATATAAATTTGGCATTTTCGTCTCCTAGCGAAAAGCTGAAAAAATGCTAATATGTTGAATTTGGTTTATTGTTAAATAGCAGTGACGATTTGAGTTTTTTTTTATTGCCAAAATTAATGTCCTAATATTTTAAATAAAAAAAAAATAAATTAAAAATTCTGAAATGGCTTTCGTTGATTCGAGAGTTCTGGAAATGTTTATCTGATAGGAAGTGGTTTCATTGGTTTTATAATACAGTGAGAATAAATATCCGTAGCAGTTTCCTTTTCTATAACGCCTAGTACGCATTGCGATTCTTTGAATATACATATTATTTTGAGTCTCGCCTGCCTGGACTCATTGTCGACGTGAATTTTGTATGTATTTTATGCATCTTGCAATGAGTCGAGGCAGGTGAGATTCTGACGAGACGCAAAAGAATCTATTCAAGAGTCCCAGTGCGTACTAGGCATAAAACTGCCAAAATTAAATGTCACTAGCCTGCCGTATTATACCACAAAAGAAAAATATTATGTATCACAGTCTTGCCTCACCCTGTAGTTCATTTAACCTTGATAATTTCGATTAGTTAAACTAATTTAAATTAATATTGAAATAATAGGTAATGAAGAAATAGAAATAAAACAAACAAATTGTTAATAGATTAAATGATGAATTAAATTGTTCAATTGAAGTTCAGTTATGTTTTGTATTTCCGATTAGGTATGCGGGATAGATAACATGATCATGTTGGTTCGTGCCGATTTGGCTTTTAGGTTCCTGAACGTGTTAAGAGTTAAACCCGTTTTCGACAGTTTTGGGCCACCCCTGTATGCAAATGAAGGAAAAATGTTTCGAATTAAAAAGAGGGAATCACTAAACTATAACCAGGATCTCTCGTGAATTTTCATTATGTTTGTACTTATCCCATCATTGTCTATGATTCATTGGAAACCATTAACCAAACCAAGTCAATGACCACCATTCCTTTCGGTTAAATGAAATACGTAATTAAAATGTTTAATGATTTGTCGGCGCTATATTTTCTTTCAAACATAAATCACAACCATGTCTGGGCCGGCAAAAAGAATCCATCAAATTAGAAGATACTCGTAGAAGTGCTTGTTGGCAAAAACACTTTCAGTTTTACAGATGTATGCGAAATTCAAGAAATAGGTACACTTGTATAACGGATGGATGGGTCATGCTAGCAGAAAGAATTGGCACAAAACATTCTCATTGGGTTCGAACGTACGAGTATTTGGTTATTGATTTTGATTCTAAGTTTGATGGTTTTTCAAACTAAATTGCTTGGTTAATGGCTGACCATTTATAATTTTTCGGGAAAACCTGACCATTTTAACCTTAAATATATTAAAACTAAACTAAGTATATGAAACACTTGAATTTACAATGTTACCTAACAGGAAGAACCAATCAGACCCTGTGTGTTGTTGTCACATCTGAATAGTTTTTAAACAACCTTATGCTGATCTGTAAATTGGGACTGATATGTAGATACTCGTTCATAGATAGTTTGTCTTGATAGAGATACGCATGTCAAGCACAATTTTTTTATTATGATAATAAGTCATTGAACTGGTTTTCGGACCAAGTTTTAGTTTTTCGTTGAATTTTGAAGATGAGCCCCAATACTCAATGATAAAGACACAGCTGCTACTGTCCGAATAAAATTCAAATCGGAGAACTGAGTTCATGGTTTTATTTTCAACAAAAATTAGCAGAAAAAAAAAAACAGTGACAAGACTGTAACATCTACGTTTAATTAATATATGTTTAATATGCCAAAAGTAATGTATGCGTGCGTAAGAAGACGGAATACATTTGCACGCTCGAATTCCGATCAATTTTTTTAGTGTTAGTGGATGTTCACACTGCGTGCGATGCCGAGCCGGGTCGAGCGATGCGATGTGGTGGGTGTTCACATTGCACGCCGTGCGATGCCGAGCCGAACGATGGCTTGCGATGCAAAGATGATCCGAGCGATGGCTTGCGATGCAAAGATGATCCGAGATGTTCACTGCACGCAATGATGGAGAGTAGAGGCCAATTTAGTTCAAGGAATAGGTTCGACATCATGTCGTTTGTGCTTGACCCAGTAAATTTATTTCTGTTTGAAAACAGTGCTCTAAAAATGGAAGGGCGTCGCTATTGGGTGTATCCCATTAATGAAGAAAGGCCCAGTGTTGGTGAATTTCATCATCTCTTCCGCGACCTCAGACGAGAGGTCTCACTTGCGGATTGAGCAGCGGCGCACCGCTGTGTATAAACGCAAAAATCGGCAGCCGCGGCGGCTTTAGGACGATGAATGTATAAACCGCTCGACTCGCCGTTGCGGCCACCGCCGCGGTTTGTGGAGCGGCGAAATTGCATTTGAATTCAAACCGCTTGTGAAACCACGCCTTCTAAACGCGACCTTATTACGGTGATAATAACCTTTCATTTGAGCCATACTGAATCAAAACCGGAGTCCAAAGCGTATATACCCTAGACTTGTACAGACCTAGTTGTGATACCAAAACTTCCAACTGGCAACCGCCATATGCATTAAAAGTGAATTTCCCATATGGTCAGTTTGAGCTGTGGGTGTGGATCCAATGAAAAGTTTCATCGTTCATCCATTCGAATTTTGGATATTTACATTTGAACTAACGTTTACAGTAAAGGTTGCCGTTCATTCAATAGGATCTTGCCCATTCCCAAAATCAACTAACCAACCCACACTATAAATATTTGTCGCATTTTGCAAGTCGCTAGTATCATTGTATCGAAAGTTATCGCTCATTTGAAATTTCATCTGTAGGGGTTCCTTCGGTCGGATTTTGCCCATTTTCAATACCAACCAACTAGATCATGCTACAAACATTTGACCAAGATTTCAAGTTTCTAACTTCATTCTATCGAAAGTTATCGTGCAAACGAACAGACAGACAGACAGATATGGCTAAATCGAATCAGGAGATGACCCTCATAATTTCCATGTATACACTGCCACACCGCCGCGCCTAAAAGTCTAGGGTATAAAAGCAGACATACATGCATTTTTTTCAGTGTGATCTTACATCAAATATTACTTTACAGCTCGTACTTGCACCATACTGGCTCCAAAAAGCTTCACATCGCAAAGCATCGCAAAGCCCATAAACTCCATCGCAAAGCCCATTAAATTCCATCGCAAAAAATCAGCAGCCGGTACTCGCACGAAAAAGCAAAGAAGTTTGTGAAAACATCGGGCCATCGCTCGGCTCATCACTGCATCGCGCGCAGTGTGTACAGTCAAAGCGTGATTCCATTTAAAATTGAAGACTTTCCATTTTCTTGCTTTAAAAGCTTGTAATGGCATTGCATCGCTCGACCCGGCTCGGCTCGGCATCGCACGCAGTGTGAACATCCACTTAAGGAGGAATTCCTATGCGGCGACTAGAGACGTACGTCTAGAGACGTACTCGTACGACTTGAAATGTACGACTACGACTAGACTCGCATGTCAAATTGTTTGGAATTTGAAACCGTAAATCTAGAGTCATACTTCTCTAGTCGTACATCTCTAGTTGTACGCTTAGACCATTTAGCAATGGACCGTGCTTCGACCATTTAAAAGTGCTCCAACATTTGGGGAATAAGTCGACAGGCAGCCTACTCAGTTGGCTCAATATTGACATATATGTTGACTATTATGTCTAATTGTGTTGTTTTAATAACTACATTACCAATAATTTCCGAAAACAATAAATTTATTTGATTCAAATATCGGAACTTTCAGAAAAAAGAAGTTTTTGTTTTGTGTGCGGTGTTTTGAAAAGAAAGGAAGAGAGAATCTCCTATCACAGGTGAGTGGAAGCCAGCAAATAAATAAATAAAATAGATGTACTATTATAATTAACATTTATTTCATTAAGGTTCCCAAAAGAATGAAATCTATTGATATAATTTATTTGCAGGTAGGTTTCCATCTCCCTGCTGGTGTAGAAGTTTCATCTTCCCCCATTTTCGCTGAGCCACAAACAAAACAAAAAAGCCGGCTGCCTGAAAATTTATACTTTTCATTCTAATCAATCAATACACCATATTTTTTCCGTTTATTTATGTACATACAATACATCCTGTCCGTAATGTCAATTCCTGTCAATACTTAATTGTCATTTAAAATCACTAAAATGGTCTACTGAGTCGACCACTTGTCGACTTAGTATCCAGATATTGGAGCCACTGTTTCTATGGAAACAATCAGAACAAGCTCATTCCATGGCTATATATTCAAAGGTTGTACGTCTCTAGTCGGACGTCACTAGTCGTCCGTCTCTGGTTGTACGTCTCAAGTCGTATGTCTCTAGTCGTTCATCTCTAGTCATACGTCCCTAATCGTACGGCTCTAGTCGTCGCATAGTAATCTTCCCTTTAGGTTCCAATACTTGCCGAATTCCTCCTTTACGTTTCAATACTTGCCAAATGTATACCCTTTACAGTTAGTTGAAAAAAAAAACGCATTGTCGTACTCGTATAAGAAGAGGAACGCGAACATTTAAATGGAACGCTTTACACTTATGCGTTACGACAACGCTGCAGTTTGCAGGAATCGTTTTGCAGCAGCAAGTCCAACGACAGCGGGAAGACTTCTCCCGCAAAAAAATGCAGTGAGAATATGAACACACGGTGGTATATGAAATGCATTACACCTTCCGTTTTTTGGTTAAACGATATACTAAAAACGCATGCCCCCAGTGGCGAAATTCATGCAGTGCATCCATTGAGGACTGGCTGAAATTGTATCGACCTCCCAAATTCTACCTACTATATTGCCACCAAAATCACCATCATCGTAGCGCGACAGTCCGACGTAGGGTTTTGGCCGCCTGGATCGTTGTCCTCCAATTGTCTCGGTCACATGACCGCGTCCTCCAATCTTGGAAGCCCAGTAGTGGCGCGGCCCAACGAGATCTCGGTCGTCCTCGCAGTCTCGCTCCGTCGACTCGTTTTGCGTTCATTACTGTCTTTGCCATGCGATCATCGTCCCTTCGTTGTACATGCCCTGCCCATTGAAGTTGTTGTAGTTTAACGTTTTTCGAAACTTTCAGCTCATCGTACAGTTCATACAACTCATGGTTGTACCGGAGAAAAAAGTCTTATTAGCTAACTGTATCCGTCGCTTGATTTCGTCAGTTTCGTTGGCGTCCCTTGACAAGTTGCAACCCAGGTATATGAAGTTGTTCACGAACTCGATGTTGAGGTCCCCCACATGGGGCACCGAAATACAATAAGCCATAGCGAAATAAGGCATACGAAATAATCCATATAGACACTTTCGTTTGAAAACGAAAGTATTCATCGGAAAATAGACGAAACAAGCTATGCATGGACAATGTCGGTTTCAAATCGAAATAAGGCATGTGATAAAAACGAAAATAGCTAGGTAGCGCTCATGTTTGTACGATACTGAGGGTTGTGATCCCTTAAGTGCGGAGTGAGCGTAGCGAGCGGATCACACACATGGGACTGTTGTACCCAGAGAGAGCGAAGTGAGCGTCCATGTATCTGCGATGCTGAGGGTTATGATCCCCTAAGCGCGGAGCGAGCGTAGCGAGCGGAACCCACACAAGAGACTATTGTACCCAGAGCGAGCGAAGCGAGCGTTCAGGTTTGTGCGATACTGAGGGTTGTGATCCCTTAAGCGCGGAGCGAACGTAGCGAGCGAAGCCCACTCAAGCGACTGTTAATTCACAACCCGCAGTATGGCACAAGTGTGCATGGATAATTTCGGTTTGGAACGAGCTGGGCTAGCTCCGCTCCTAGGGCATTGCGAACCCTCGCATATAGCCCTAGGTCGCCCGTTTCAAGGGACTGTTGTACCCAGAGCGAGCGTTCAAGTTTGTGCGATACTGAGGGTTGTGATCCCTTAAGCGCGGAGCGAGCGAAGCCCATACAAGCGACTGTTAATTCACAACCCGCAGTATGGCACAAGTGTGCATGGATAATTTCGGTTTGGAATGAGCTGGGCTAGCTCCGCTCCTAGGGCGTTGAGAACCCTCGCATATAGCCCTAGGTCGCCCGTTTCACTCTTTGTGCATGTACCTGCAGCCGTTTCGTCCTAGCATATCTGCATCCAGCATTTTTTTAAGGCTGTGCACAATTTCAAACCGAAATAAGGTATACGAAGGAAAGCGAAAATAGCCATTTACATACTTACCTTCGTCTTAAACGAAATTAAGCATTGAGTGTGAAACCGAAAGAATCCATGCATACCTACTTTCGGTTTCAACCGAAATTATCCATTAATGCCTTATTTCCAAATGGCTTATTTCATGGTGCCCCCCATATTGATGCTCGGTTGTGTAGGTCTCCTTGTCGTTGATTGCATCATCACCCTCGTTGATACGTAGTCCAACTTCTTTTGCAGCGGTATCGAGCGTATGCAGAAATTCTTCTGCGTTAGCCAATCTTCGGGACATGATGTTGATGTCGTCGGCGTACGCTGCTAATTGTAGACTTGATGAGTAGCGTATTGCTGTTGTCCATATTCATAGCCCCAATAGCGTATTCCAGTGCTAGGTTGAAGAGCGTCGGTGCCAGTCCATCAAATAGATCAGTAAGTCTATTATGATCCATAATAGACTAGACTGACTTGTGAGACGGAGTTGGTCATCGTCATCTTTGTCAGTCGCACTAATTTGGCCGGTTTACCAAATTGCGGCATGATGTTGTACAGTGCTCCACGATTGATACTGTCGTATGCCTGCTTGAAGTCGACAAAGATTTGGTATACGTTGTATTATTTTATTCTATTTTCCATAATTTTCGTCAAAATTTTATAGGACGTTCAAACTAGTGATATGCCCCTGTAATTCTCACACCGCAGTTTATCTCCCTTTTTGTGAATTGGCCAGATGATGCTTCTGCGCCAATCGTCTGGTGTCACCTCATCCTCACATACTTACAGGAGTGATTAATGTATGGCATTAGCTAGACCCGTTCTTCCGAATTTTAGCAGTTCAGCTAGAATCTCGTCAACGCCCGGCGCTTTATTTCGTTTTAGTGACCGCAACGCGAGATCAACCTCCTCTACTGTCGGGGGTTGTATGGCTGGGCCTGATCAACAATATCGTCGAGAGCTCCTTCTGTGGGGATGTTAGATGGTAGGTTCAGAATCTCTTCAAAATAAGAGGCCTATCGTTTGTTAATGACATCGGTGTCGCTGATGATGTTTCCATCCTTGTCCTTACAAAGGCTAGACCTGAGTTGGTAGCCGTTCTTAATTGTATTTACTAGTTTGTACACTTGTCTGGTATTTCTATTAGCTAAGTTTTCGTTTATATTCAGCAACTGCTTGTAAAAGTATTTACGTTTCTTACGTCTAATTATTCTATTCGATATAACCGTAGCTCGTCATATTTTTCTCTTCTGGCTCTGGTTCCTTGTTGAATCCCTTGTCTGTGTGCCTCATTTTTCGCATCAATTTAATTTTTGCATTCTTCATCGAACCAGTCATTTCCTGCTCGCCGGGCTTTGTATCCCATGACCTTCTCTGCGACATCGCTGATGGTACTCTTGAGTTCTTCCCAGAACCCATGGACGCCTGTGTTGCTGATGTCTTGTAGCATAGGTGATAGTCTTTCCTCAAGGGCGGTAGTATACGCCACCGCCGCAGCATCGCTCAGAAGCTTATCAATCGCAAAGATTTTGGGAGGGCTGATTCTCGATTGGTGCACTGAGGAAATCCATCACACTAGACGCCCATCTCCTGCAAATGAGGACGTGGTCAATTTGGTTGACGGTATGTGCGTCTAGAGATTTCCAGGTCTGCTTGTGAATGCGTCGATGCGGGAAACACGTAGAGCCTACGACTAGATTCCTGCTGCAGGCTAAGTCGCCACTTGCCACGATATTTGCCACTTGAAATTAACAGTAAGATGCATTCCGATTCCACTGTTCCTTTGAGAAGGTATATGAGAAAGAGGGTCGATTTAAACCAAAAGTGTATGGTTTGGTGATGAATATAATTGATTTATATGAAAATCAACGAAGATGTCTTCAGAAACAATTTTTTTTGTTCACTAAAACTTACTTTTGTATCGATCGTTCATATGGCATATCATGTATTGTGGTGGTCATATATACCAGGCAACCAGTATACAGTAGAAAGAAGAACAACAATTTTCATGATTTTAGGAAATTATATGTATGAAGCACATTGGCATGGGGTAGGTTAAGTTAGGTAAAGGGGGCCATCACCTAGCACACATAATCCATCATTTGGTCCGTTGTGTTACGACCGAATAACCTAATTAAACATAGGCACCAAACCAGCCTGTGCTGGTGATAAAGCGAGAGAGCTGTATGACACTCGCATTCTTCAGGTCGTCCAGATTTCGAAAAAAACAAGAACCAAGAAATATCTTCCGCCTCGCAGCCAATACCGGACGATGACAAAGAAGATGTAGACCGCTCTCCTCCTCATCGACGTCCTCACAACTCCTGCAATAGTCGTTATGAGGAATACGAATACAGTGTTCTGTAATATCCCCCTCAAACCTGTAAATGTGCTTTCTGTTCAGTGAAAGAAGTGCAGTAGAGCGCCTAGGGTCAAGTTTCAGCGGAACCACTTCATCGTATGTGACGTGTCGCCATTTAACCATCTTATATTTTCTCTGTTAACCGCAATGGCTTTTACTATAATTTTGCACAATGCGATTGACCTTTTGATGTTTAAACGGTCTACGCCAACAGCGCCGGTAGTCCCCTCTCGAGCCAGCTCAGCCGCGACGCAGTTAACCACGAAGTTACCATGGCTCGGTATGCAGCAGAGCCTAATGTTGAAAAAAAAACACCCATCTGAGGACAGAGCGACATTTTTCGATGGTTTTCGATGTAGTCAGGAGGGATTTGAGCGATTGATTTGTATGCTGACTATCCGTATAAATCGTAACGTCTCTCGCGGTCATTACATGATTTCCTAGCCATGTCAAGGCTTCGAAGATTGCCGTAACCTCCGCCTGCAGGACACTGCAAAAATCGGAAAGACGGAATGATAAGTTGATCCCCATTCCCTCCGAATAGATACCCTGTCCTAAAGCCACTCGTGTAGGTGGCAATTGAGTCGGTGGTCAGGAGCGTGTTATCAGCCCCTTGGCCCCTCGACGAAATCATGTGGTTTCGGCCAAAAACGTATTTCGGAGAGATGTTATCAGACTCCACGGGGAGACTCAAGTTATCCAGTACAATTGAGTGCCCGTACCACAGCGTGCGCCACTGGCTAGTCTCACGAAGGCGTACAACCGTGTTGGTCGCCAGCTGTTCATCGCAAATTTCCAACGGGAGCAAGCCGAGCACCATTACGAATCCGGCTGACGGAATAGTTTTAAAAGCCTCAGTCATGCCCATTATATAGTAGTTAGTCTTTCTACCTCATCCAGTAATTTATAATAAGCCGCTACTCGAAGCCTCGAAGTGCTGTCCATCGCCCACTAATTCTGTACAGTAGTATGGCACGTACGGCAGCCGTATATAACCAATAAACAGCTTTAGGCTTCAGGCTTTAGTTATTATATATGGCCCTTTTACACGAGTAGAGTGCGACAATAGCTTTAATAACCCCTTCTTCGATGTTGGGCTTCCACCTTAGTTTCCTATCTAGAATAAGATCAAGGAACTTAGCTTTGTCGGTGAAAACCAATTTAATACCCTCCAGTAAAGGAGGTTCAACAGGAGGAGTCGTGTGCCTCCTAGTGAAGAGCACAAGCTCCGTCTTAACAGGGCTAAATCCAACGCCGCAGAAGTTGGCCCATTCTGTTAGAACGGATAGGGCATTCTGCAATAACGCACTGAAGAAATCAGGATACTTACCAGCGACAGCGATGTCAACGTCATCTGCATACGCAATGACCTTACACTCAGTTTCCTTCAGTCTCAGAAGCAGTCTGTTAGTCCCTACGTTCCAAAGGAAGGGAGACAATATCCCCTGGAGGGACACCCCTACATACGACGATGCACCTAAGGTAGGGTGTATAGAATTTATTAACATGTTTACGAGTTTGCAGAGCGACTTATCGACCTGGGGACCTATGAGTGCCTCAATGATCGCACTAGGTCGGATATTGTTTAAAGTCCCCTCGATGTCCAGGAAGGCAACCATCGTGTATTGCTTTTATTGTAATTAAGAAATTTCTCAATGTAACTGACCAAAGAGTCCAGAGCCGTGTCCACCGACTTATCCTTCCAATAGGCATGTTGCGATGTGGATAGAATGAGTAGCGAAACTGTATCTCGCAAATGGAAGTCCGCCAGTCTCTCTTGTAGTCTCAGCATGGTTGAAGGACTGATCGGACGAAGGTCGACTGGTCATGCATGCCAGCTTCTACCAGCTTTTGGGATAAAAACTACCCGCACGTCCCTCCAGATACGAGGAACGTACACCAGCGTCAGACTGGCCATCAGGATACACTCTATCCATGGGTATACTATATCCAAACAATGCTGCAAGTCCCCTGGAATGATGCCATCAGGCCCAGTTGATTTAAAGGGTTCAAAGCTGGAGATCGCCCACATTATCTTTTTTCGAGATACCATACACTCACTGCCGCATTGCGATGTGCGACATGTACATGTAGAGTAGTCCCCAAATGAGGCTGCAGCTGAACTTCCAGGGAAATCTGCGTCAAGCAGGCACTCGATAGTTTCTTTACCCGAAGACGTCCATGATCCGTCTTCCTTTTGTAGAAAATTTGGCACAGATAGATTGGAAGCTAGAACGTTTCTAAGCCTAGATGTCTCGCAAGACCCTTCGATACGTTCATAGAAGCATCGCCATGCATTGCGTTTGGCACCCCTTAATTCTTTCTTGAAAGAGCTCAGGTGTTTTCCGTAGGAGTGCCAATCCGACTCCAGCCCTGAGTCTTTGTTCTTATTGAAACTTTTCCTATACACAGCCATAAGTTCGGAGATCCTAGTACTCAACCAGGCTTGTTCTTTCTGACCCACATGTGAGGTATCCGGACACGATGTAGACACTGCCATCTTCAAAGCATCTGACAGAATGTTAACCATATCGTCTAGCTCTTGTTCGTTGAATGACTTTCGTGGTATTTTAGTTAAGGCAGCATTCATAAAGAGCATCACGATACTTAGGCCAATTTGTCCTTTTGCGATTAATAGTGCGCTGAATTGCTTCAGGACGCTCAGCAAGGCTGAACTGAAGGTATCGATGGTCAGAGAAGGAGTGTTCCGACGACACTTCAATCTCTGGTAAGGTGAATGATATCATACTGCAAGTTGGGAAGGCCTTGACGTTTTTGCTAACGAGAATACAGGAATAATCAGGAGACCCCAGACCTCTGACGAGATCATGCAAGGTTCTGAATCATAACGATATCTTCTTCATTGCGCGCCAGACGAAGTAGAAGGGCAGCCGAATCGAATGGTAAAAGTTTAATTTGAAGAAACCTCACCATTACGCTTTCCCTTTATGGGGTAACCACGATATAAAATATATTCAAACGCTCCTATGGCAGCCGATTCTACGCACCAAAGCGAGCCGTTCATCAACAACGGCCAAGAGCGGCCTAAACCCTTCAACGCCAGAAGGCGTTGCTACTACAACAACGACATACGTATACAAAAAGAATCAAACGTGGCCCAATCCCGTAGAATATCAATTACCTAATCAGTTAGGTTCGTACTACCTAAAGCAGAAGTATAGGTACACTCTAGTCTAGGCCTTAAGCGAGATTTCGTTTTTCAGTTTTTTATAATGGATTATATAATATGTACTAGCTACGAAACAATCGCGCAAAACCCTGGCTTTGTTACTGTTTATTGGCTGTGGTTTTTCTGCTATACCAGTGCAAATATTCATACAAAATTACACTGGATAAGTTCTAGTGTAAGTTGAGTGAAGAAATTTTGATTGAAAAAGCAATTATAATATTGGCACATTTGCAAAAATAAAAACACAGTCAATAATAGAATAATTTCATAGCAACGAACTTTTGCTCGTAGCAACTACAGTGAATTCATAGCAACAATCTTTCGCTCGTGGCAATTAGAACAATTTCATTTGTTTTTCTATATTTTTTTAACTGATTTTTGAAGAAAAAATTAGTTATTAGACCCTCCCTCGCAAAATGTTGTGGACACGATTACAGTCCAACGGAAGCCGTAAGCAAAATGAAACCTTTTCAGTTGATAGATGTCAGTAGGTAGCCGGCTGCTATTGAAATCCAGCAGTATCGATCAACCGGTTAAAAAGTTACAGCTATATAACGGCAAAATTATCTAAGCCTAACAACTCCATAACGGAAAAAGCTAACTAGACCAAACTTGTCCAGTACGTAGACGATAATAAGGACTAGCCTATTATGGTATTTCATTAAACATTTATCAAGCGGTTAAAAAGTTACAGCTAAATAACGACATAATTTTATAAACAAAATAACTACGTAACGGAAAAAGCTAGCTCAGCGAAACTTATCCAGTTGGTGGATGTTACGGAGGATTGGGCTCTTATCTAATTTCAGAGAAATGCATCAAACGGTTTAAAAGTTACAGCTGTATAACGGCTAAATTTTCCAAGCAAAATAACTCTACAGCGCAAGAAGCTAGCTAAGTGAAACTTTTCTAATTGGTGGGCGATCGTCAGAACTGGGCTCCTATTTAATCAGCATCATCAATGAGTCAGTTCCAGAGTTACAGCTATATAACCGTAAAATTTTAAAAACACTATTTATAACGGAAAAATCTAGTTGAACGAAACTTGTCCAGTTGGTGAAAGTTATTGAGGAATAGCTTCCGGTGGAGTTTCAGGAAAATCCACGGTACAGCCGGAAGGTTACTATAACATAAAAGCAAAAAGTAAAAAGCAAAAATTTATCTACATGAAAGGCATTTAGTAGATAAAGCTTGAAATGAAACCGGAGATAAATAAATTCATATATTATTGTAAAATCAATCGAACAGTTAAAAAGTTTCATCATCTGAAAATATCGCCCGCATATCGAAATACATGATTCTGCAGCTGCACCTGGTACTAACAACTGCAGTTAAGTATCCCACTCATATCATAATTATACATAAACTCATAAATGATCCCGAATTAGCCCATATCAAAAATCAGTTCCTCTGGCTTCAATGCGCCAGGTGTCTTTTTTTTACTCAGTGACCTTCTTTGGCTCATGCACAACAACTTTGCTAAAGATCATCACATGATCAAATGCATAGTTTACGATTCTATAAAGGACATACAAACAAACATTCATTTTTATATATAGAGGTAATTATGATTAATTAATTAACTCAAAAGATGTTAATTTTTGTTCAAATAAATTTTCTTAATTTAAATACATATTAATAATTCGAAAAGTATGCAATTTCATAAAAAGCAAAAACATAAAAAAATGCTAATCGAGTTCATTTATTGAATGAAATGCCATAATTTACGGCAATTTACAAAAAATAAAGAAGAGGCTAATAACTTCATTTTGCGCATATCTTAAACTATCTAAAACAAGGAGTACACTTTCAAAATTGGTTAAGAAATCAATTTGAAAAACCATATGAGTGTGTACACACACAATTTATTATTAACATCATCCCTGAACTTTTCGTGCCTCATTGGCCAGCGCTCATTACCAGAAATCTATAACATCAAAGATTATCTGTAATCATACGTGTAATTTTTTTCGCTACTTTAACATTTGTTATTAAGAAAAACAAATTTACCATCATTGAAAATGCATTTCTACACACAGATATTGTGTCTTTGTACGAGTAATACAATATAATAATGAAAGGCATTCGAAACAGTTTTTCATTGAAAATTATATTTTTTATCTGAATCTGATTATCTGCTCAGTGCGAGGTAATGATACTATTGAATTTAGCACTGAACGAACATCTTCGCCATCTATTCGTCAATCATGTAGGATTAGTGATGGTACTAGTTGTCTTAATTTTATGTTATTGAAAATCGTTACCTATGCATGTATGTATGCCAACGATGCGACGTAGAGCTGATTCGTATTTAAAGGTACAGTACCGTGAAAAATTTTGGGGCGCACGAAATTTAGTTTAAAATTATATTTTCGTTCTGTGTATGAAATGCTTAGCTCCACCTATATTGAATCATTCATTGTTCTATTTCCCCATCATCATCATCATCGTGGCGCGACAGTCCGACGTCGGGCCTTGGCTGCCTGGATCGTTGTCCTCCAATTATCTCGGTCACGTGACCGCGTCCTCCAATCTTGGAAGCCCAGTAGCTGTTCAGCGTCCGCATATACTGAGCTCTCCCAACGAGATCTCGGTCGTCTAGGCAGTTTCGCTCCGTCGACTCGTTCTGCATTCATTACTCTCTTTGGCATGCGATCATCGTCCATTCGTTGTACATGCCCTGCCCATTGAATTTGTTGTATTTTGACGATTTTCGAAACTTCCAGCTCATCGCACAGTTCATACAACTCATGGTTGTACCGGATGCGCCATCCATCTCGCAAACAGCCCCGAAAATTCGCCGTAGAACCTTACGTTCAAATGTGTCTAGCATGTTTCCGGAGACTTGAGTTAGGGTCCATGTTTCGCAGCCATAGCATAGCACTGGGCGTTTAATGGTTTTGCACACGCGGAGCTTCGTGTTTCTGTGCACATGCTTCGATTTAATTATGGGGAGAACCGAGAAAAAAGTCTTATTAGCTAACTGTATCCGTCGCTTGATTTCGTCAGTTTTGTTTGGCGTCCCTTAACAAGTTGCAACCCAGGTATATGAAGTTGTTCACGAACTCGATGTTGAGGTCCCCCACATTGATGCTCGGTTGTGCAGGTGTCCTTGTCACCGATTGCATCATTATTTTAGTTTTACCCTCGTTAATACGTAATCCAACTTCCTTTGCAGCGGTATCGAGCGAATGCAGAAGTTCTTCTGCGTCAGCCAATCTTCGGGACATGATGTTGATGTCGTCGGTGTACGCTGCTAATTGTGTCGACTTGATGAGTCGTGTCTTACTGTTATCCAAATTCATAGCCCGAATAACGTATTCCAGTGCTAGGTTGAAGAGCGTCGGTGTTTCAAATAGATCAGTAAGTCTATTCTGGATCCTGACTTGTGAGACGGAGTTGGTCATCGTCATCTTTGTCAGTCGCACTAATTTGGCCGGTATACCAAATTGCAGCATGATGTTGTACAGTACTCCACGATCGATACTGTCGTATGCTTGCTTGAAGTCGACAAAGAATTGGTATAGGTTTACGTTGTATTCCCAGCATCTCTGGAGTATCAGTTTGACCGTAAAGAGCTGGTCAGTAGTGGAGCGACCAAGTCTGAAACCGCTTTGATATTCGCCAATGATTCATTCTGCGTACGGTTTTATTCTATTTCCCAGAATTTTGGTCAAAATTTTATAGGACGTAGAAACAAGTGATATGCCCCTGTAATTCTCACACCGCAGTTTATCTCCCTTTTTGTGAATTGGACAGATGATGCTTCTGCGCCAATCGTCTGGGATCTCTTCGTCCTCCCATACTCGCAGGAGTAATTGATGTATGGCATTTGTTAGACCCGTTCCACCGAATTTTAGCAGTTCAGCTGGAATGTCGTCAGCGCCCGGCGCTTTATTCGTTTTGGTGACCGCAACGCGAGATCAACTTCCTCTACTGTCGGGGGTTATATGGGTGGGCTCAACAATATCGTCGAGAGCTTCTTATGTGGGGATGTTAAATGGTAGGTTCAGAAGCTCTTCAAAATAAAAGGCCCATCGATTGATACCATCGTTGTCGCTGATGATGTTTTTATCCTTGTCCTTACAAAGACTAGCCCTGGGTTGGTAGCCGTTCTTTATTGTATTTACTGGTTTGAACGCTTGTCTGGTGTTCCTATTAGCTAAGTTTTCGTTTACTCGAATATTACCAAAAGCCCGGCAAAATATTTACGTTTCTTACGTCTAATTATTCTGTTCGATATTCGTCGTAGCTCGTCATATTTCTCTCTTCTGGCTCTAGTTCCTCGTTGAATCCATTGTCTGTAGGCATCGTTTTTCGCGTCAAGTGAATTTTTGCATTCTTCGTCGAACCAGTCATTTCGGGCTCGCCGGGCCCACAATCTTCTCTGCGACATCCTTGATGGTACCCTTGAGTTCTTCCCAGAACCCATGGACGCCTGTGTTGCTGATGTTGTGTAGCATAGGCGATAGTCTTTTTTCAAAGGCGGTAGTATAGCCACCGCCGTAGCATCACTCAGGAGCCTATCAACCGCAAAGATTTTGGAAGGGCTGATTTTCGATTAGTGCACTGAAGAAATTTTACATCTCTAGGTTGTCTTCGCCAAGTGATGATTTGAGTCGCAGTTTGCTCCTCGATAGGAGCAGACATCCATCACGCTAGACGCCCATCTCCTGCAAATGAGGACGTGATCAATTTGGTTGACGGTATGCGCGTCTGGAGATTTCCAGGTTCCTACTGCAGGCGAAGTCGATATGTCGCTGGCCGTTGTCGCTACATTTTTCATGGGGACTGTGACCTCCGGTGGTCCCCCGGTGCCAATTTTCATTTCCGACTTTCGCGTTAAAGTCTCCCAACAGCAACTTGACGTCGTTTATTGGAAGTGAGTCGAAGAGAGTCTCGAGTCGAAGAGAGTCTCAAGGCGGACAGAGAACTCTTTTACGTCGTCTTCTTTAAGTTGAGTGGTTGCGTGCACATTGATGAGCCAGAGATTGAGGAATCGAATCTTAATGCGAATCGCACACTGCCGTTCATTTATGCGTTTGAAGTCAGTAATGTGCGGATTGAGGTGATTGTTCACTATAAATGCTACGCCAAACTCCTTGCGGCCCGATGGTTTGCCACTTGTAAAAATTGTGTGCGATTTCTTGTCACTGATCTCACTGCCAAGCTAAGTTGTTTCCTGCACTGCAGTAATGCTCAGTTTGTACTTTTCGACCTGTTGAAGGAGGGCCTTCTCGGCCCCCGGTTTGTTCAGGGAGTGTACATTCCAGGGTCCGAAAGAATAATTATATAATCGTTTGCGTGGTCGTCGTTGTTGATCCATCCAATCCGAGGCTTTTGTTCCAGGTTTCTTGACGTTTAGTAGTTTATACAAGGACTAGTTGTCGGCACATCGCTTAACCCCATTCAGTGGATGGCCTCGGAAGATAGCTGCTTCAGATGGTTTAATAAACGTGCTGGAGTTCACACAAGTATGTTGCTGGCCCAACTACGCAAGTCATTCCATCCTACGAAACCTGAGATGCTTAGGTGTTGATCAGCCATTCAGGCTACAGCTATCTGCCTTTTTTCAAAGGGTCTTATCCCTAAGACTTGGTGGTCAGCGGTTTGAAACACTGCCGTCACCAGGGGCGCCCACGTGGAGGACTATGGAAAAGGTCTTTTGCGCCATTCTATAAAGTTCTATTCCTAGTTTCGGGTAAAAAAAATAACTAAAGAATTTGACGCCCATACTTTCCACACATACTGTATGCATTTTTGGAAAAAATTAAATTAAATAGACAAAGCAGTTCGAAAGCTTTCAAAAGGGAAACAGCCGAATGTATGTGTATGAAGCTGAAACTTTTTGAATTGATCAGAGCTTTTGTGACCTTATTCCACATGTAAAAGGATTTCTTAAGTAAATTATAAATGCGGTTATCATATATTTTCATTATGATCACGAAACTATCTTGTCGAAAACTGCGGCGGCAAAGTGCACCAGTGAATTTTTAAATGATTAAATCCGATCAACGTGATGTCGTTAAACGCAAGTCAAGGTAAATTTTTGACGATTTTTTCAATTTGTTGGGCTACGATTACAAATATTATGCTAGAAATGCGATTTTTAAATTTTACTGTATCTGCAAGGTTAATTCTTATTACCCGATTCCAAACGTAATTAGGTCGTTTTACATAATGTTTACTTACTAGTTTTTGGAAGTTCAAAATTTCAAAAAAATACATATCTTATACTTGAATGAAACTTAAGGTAAGATGGTTGATCTCGCACTTTCCGGTTGATAAAATTATTAATTTTGACAACATTGTCTGTTAATTAGATGAGTTTGACGTTAATTAGACTAGCTAGATTTGTCTATTTGGTTGCAAATAGGAACTGCGAGAAAGGTTTTGACTTCATTGAGCGTGTAGAAGCAGTTATTAAGATAGCAATTAGACAGCTACCGCTTCAGTCTCCGATACACATACCATCATCAAAACCGTACAACAAATATGTAAGAAGCTAGACGTATATGTTGACATACATTGGTGATAATTCAGAAGATAAGATAAAATTAATTAAAGCAACGGTGATGCCGTTGTAAAGTTTGCCAAGAAGAATATTAACTTTTACTTATCAAAGACGACTATAAGCTTGTCGTCTACCTTTGACGGTGGATAAACGGGTTGACGATAATATGTCCATGCTACGAAAATTACGAAATATTTGTAGCATCATCTTGAGACAATCTTCTCACAGTTATTTTTTCGTATGGTTTTCGTGTAATAATGTCTGCAAATCAGACTGGTTTTTCAAGAATTTTTATGTTTCTACCATTTTTAGTGAAGTTGGCGTTCGAAATCGAATTTCATATTATAATTTATATATGTATATGTAATTGAACAGGTTTTCTACCTATATATGTATCTTTCCGCTACGGTGAGCCTTTAGAAGAAACGGTTACGTAAGATGTTTCTTTTTATATACAATATATATACGAGTATTAAAATTTCAAAAGAATTGTTTTAAATAGGTCACAGGTAGTTTGAAGTTGACTCGGTCTATTGTACTAGAGCCCTAAGTACAACGAGCAGGGTTTGGCATGATGATCAAGATTGATGACAGCAACAGCATCCTGTATGAATACATTAACATCATTGACTCAAAATGTTGAGAAAAATCTAAATAATCTAAAAGATTCTTATTTCAAACAGTAGCTGCTTTTTTTGGCAGTCCAGATTGAGTGCAGAACAACAATCGTACGCATTACACTAACAACCAGTTTTATCCAGAACAATTTTGTTAGTGTAACGCGTGCAAGTGTTTTTCTGCTCTGATCTGAACTGTTGTAAAGAAAAGCAGCTAAAATTAGATGGACCCCACATTGGGCGCCAATATATAGTTTATCAGTTTGTAGACAGCAGAACAAGAATTTTAGAGAATTCACATTTTGTCCCTATCTGGAAATCACTGAACGACAAAGTTGTGCAATGTATCTTATTTCAAAATCACAGAACGGATTGTATTGAAACAAGCTCGACGTAGAAACTAATCCACCGGATTAGTTATCCGGAATACAACTGTAGCAAAAAAAACCAACGGACCCACTTACCAAACTCAACCTCAAGCTCAACACACAAACGCGGAGCAGCTATCACCCGCACATCCAAGTCTACCACGGCAAGCCGCTGCTCGGCAACCAAACTGTCAACTAAAGGTCGATTGGAACAACCCTGTACTATTAACTTCAATAAAATACGCACGCGATGTGCCAACAAGAGATCAGAATCATAGGGAAGAGCGTATACCAGATGATATAAAATACCACCGCGGACCGCAATCCGACTTACATGACACTTCTCAATAACCATCCTACCTGGGTCAAACGGGACCTCCAAAAACCCACCCACATAAGGGATAATCTCCAGAACAAAGCGTATGCCAGGGTATGACGAATGGGCGCTGACCCAAAGACAGAACCAACAGAGAAAACATAATTACCACCACCCGCAAGACCAGGGGCCTATTTCACGAAACAAATTTGCAACTCCGAACTTTGCATTTTGCACTTTCATCATTGTGGTGCAACAGCCCGTCGTCGGACCTTGGCCATTTGGCGATTGTCTCGGTCATTTGACCGACTAGCGCAAGCAACGTCCGACGACGGTTGGCCACGCGGACGAAAGTGCAAAATGGAAAGTTCGGGGTTGAAAAGTTTCGTGGAATAGGCCCCTGGAAAATTCAGATACACAATATCGATCACACGGAGCATGTCCTCAAACACTATCTCTGGGCGACCCTTTACCCGAGGCCTGAACTCAAAGGAAGACACCCCCATGACGACAGACCACAAGCCGAGGGAGGAATCCGGTACAAATCCCCGGCAAAAACCAGACGATGTGGCACCTCCAGCCCAGTCTCTCATGATGGTCCCCCACAGTGCGCAGGATCAATCCGACGTCAATGTCACACAGGTCAACAATCGCAATAGACCCAACCTGGACCAAATCACGACGATACCCATCCCACATCACAGGGAGCAACACTCGTAAAAAAGAAGGAAGGAAAAGAAGATAAACATAAGAACATGGTATAAACAGATAGGATACCCAAGACCCCATCCCACACACACCCACCCCATACGGACATGGCGGGGAGATCCCTACACTAAGACAAAAGGATGGTGTCTTTGACCACCCCCACACAAACCAAGAAGACCACACTCACGCAAACAGAGTTAAAACATCTTCTTTGTTGTAATGATTATATTCATTTTCCAGCTTTTTGTTTTCTGTATTTTTATTGTATTGTATTTTCTCGCGACGTTTCGTCGAAATCGGCATCATCAGGCCTATATTACGATTAGTAACTTATATTATTATTGTTTGAATATTGATTATTTATATATAATGAATGACTTACATGGATTAAATGACAAAAATAATTTCTAGTATTGCATGATTACTATGCGAACAAAGAGTTAATGTTGTTTGACAGATGCTTCTTTTAATGTTGTTGCTATCTTGTTTACTATCTTGTTCTTTCTGATTTTAAATTGTTTGGGTAAGTTAGCCATTAAGTAATTTGGTGTATTTGTTGGTGATTTGTTCTAGTTCAGATTTTGAGGTAAGTGTATAGTCATAATATTTGTTGATGTATTGTATATTGCTTCTTTAATTAGTAATTTATCACGGTTATTTTCTCGGCCAATTATTTTAGTTCCTTCAAAGTTCATTGTATGTCTGTCATCTAACTGGTGTTTAACCATTTTATTGTTCATATTATTAAGCATTCGGTTTCTATTTTGATGTTCCCTTAGTCTTGTCTGAAGGTATCTGGTTGTAGATCCAATATATGATTTATTGATATTGTTGTCTTTGCAAGTGTTGCAACCTATTCTATAAACAACATTACTTAGTTTGGTGTTGGGTATTTTTTGTTTAGTGTTAGAAAATATTTGGTCCTTTAGTTTGTCTTTAGGTTTGAATATTGTGCTTATTTTGATCATGTTGTTATCATTAGTTTTTATATTTTGTGGCAGGATCTTGTTAATTCTTTCTGTTATCTTCGGTACATAAGTAATGCTAGCATATATTTGGCGATTAGTAATACAACCAGTGAATAAAATAACAATTAACTAGAGTTAAAACATGACCAGCTAGATACACCACAGCGGCAATGGAGCCGTACTCCAACACAACCCAAAACTACACGCCAAACGAAAAAGTGATAGGGATTTGTAACGGGCGGTTTGGTGGGCATCCAAAGATGCCCGCAGGGACGGAGCCTAAGGTAGCATGATGACCGTGAGGGTCGGGCTATGTCATCTGGCGAAGAAAAAGGCTCCTCAACGAGCTAAGCAGTGGCCTATGCTGGCTGTAACTCAGTTCGGGAGACGTGGGCAGGGTTTTCGCCGCTTGTTGCCCCTGTCCTTTACGTATTAATAGAAATTTATAGGCCTGGGAAATACAACACAAACAGGGGAGGTAAAAATGGGGAATGAAAAAAATGAGGCGATAAGGATTGAATGGTTGGCGGACGGTTCACCTGCCCTCGTGCTCGCATCGGGGTCCGGGTGTAATGGGACCCTTTGCGTCTGTAACTTCCTTGGGTGATCCTAAGCACAATCCATTGATTGGTTTTTACAGTCAATTTGGTGCTGCTGAAATTGCTCGTCAGGACAACAGAACCTTATTTCTTAGGTATGAAGTAAAATGGAGTCCAAATTTCGAAAATACGGGCACTATCGGAATCGGGGTGATGATTGTGAACAGAACAGTGCTTATAGGACACAATGGACCGTAAGCACCATATGGTGGTATCGATCAGTGTTTAAAGTATCGATGTGTCACTTAGAGGGAATTTCGTTATAGAACATATTTTATAAAACTTTCACATACGAGTAGTAATTAATTTTAGTGTCACTTGACAGTTTAACTTATGAACGTATACGAGGGCGGTATGATGTCTACCTCACTGGTTAATTTTTTATCAAAATCCTCCATCGCATAAACACTGTAAAGATAACCGAAAAAACATTCATCAAATAACGAGGTCATCTCAGTAGTACTGACTATGACCACGAACCACTGGAAAGGTGAGTAAACCGGATTACGTTTAAAAATTAAACGGAAGAACAGCTGCGTGCCAAGCTAGGATCAAATAAAGGACATCAGGTAATATTCTGTGGTTTCGTTGATGAAAAAATAAAATTAAGGATGTTTACCATCTAACAAAATCAAAGACCCTTTTGGAGGTAGGTGAAGGTAGTTTTCATGAGAAAACTAGTAAAGGTAATTGAAAAGTAGGGGTTATTTTCGATACACAATTCCTTAAATTTCCCAAAAATCAGTAAATCTTTTTGATGCCAAGAAGTTTTAGAAGCATTGAGGATTAAATTCACTAAAAAGAAAATGTAAACATTTATCAGTATCAGTATCATCTCGGCTATCAAACGCCAAAACCTGCAGAGGACACGCAGCCTGATAAGTAAGTATCTAGAAGGAAATACTATTGTATATGTTTTGATATGCTTACGCTACCAGCTATATTAATTAAGTTACGCAAATGGAAATGATTTTAAACTGAAAGCGTATTCGGCGATGTTCGGTGGCGCTAATGGAGCAAAATTACTTCTGAAGATGGCTACTATCTAACCAAATCAACGGCAAATGGAGTCAAAAACTCAAATAAAAACTTGTTAACTGCCTTCTTTATTCTTAAATTCATTTTACAATTAACAAAATTTGTTGTTTGTTTGCTAATATAAAAAAACTGCTAAACTATAAAACATACTTACAGAATTAACCAAATTTTTTAGTCTGGATTGCGCAACAGTTGGGACGTTCGCCTTATATGCACTAGGCCCCGGTTCGATTTCTACTGAAAGCAGTAGTTTTCGACAAAAAAGGGAATTTACATGTCGGACTATGAGCCCACTCAGCTGTTAAATGAGTAAGTAACTCGGTAGCGTAGCTGATCACACTGCTCTGGACAATACACACTGTCACGATCTAGTAAAATAACTTATGATGCTAACCCATCTCGAGACCGTGGACCAAGTCTACTAAAAATTTATCCAACTTTTTTTTTATTAATTTATGTTTATTTCAAATGTAAACGTCGTTTTCCCTAACTGCACAAAAAAGTTAGTGCCGAAAACCCATCCCCCCTCGACCAAAAGCTATCGACGCCACTGTCCTCTGCAGAATTCGGCTTATTTATTATTATGTCGTGACTAGTATTTTTAAATGCAGTTCACAAATAGGCAACACCCTAACAACCAATAAGAAACATTTTCCCACTTTGGTGGCCAATGAAAGAACCATATAAATCAATTGTCTTCTTCAACTTCTGCTTTGTCTATTGAAAATCAAGAAAAGGAAACTGTTATTTTCAAGCAGATCCTGTTTCCCTAAATGAGGATGTATCGACCTATGATATTTCCACTTTGAATATATTTATCAAGTGAATAAAAACATTGGGTCCGGTTTAACTGAGTTTATGTCTCGTATCGCCCATTGTTGATCTGTATCTGATTATTGCTATAAATTATTATGAAATTTAATAGCGTGTAACGTGTTATTATAGAACTTGTTTTATATGAATAATTGGTAAATAAAAATTGTTTTTATTTAAAATTTTTATATACCAGTTTTAATTTATTTTCGGAAATGAAAGATCTTTTCGAGAATCATTAGTCATATTAAATATGCATGTCGTAGGAACATATTTATACCCTAGGCTTTATAAGTATATATTTTTGTTACGGCGAAAATATGTAACACCTTAGGTTAGCTTATGTTAGGTTAGGTTAGGTTAGATGGGTTGCCTAGAAGAGAAAGGCGCACATAGACCACCACTGGGTCCGTTGTGATACCCCCTAGATACAGCATACCTGAGCTTATCTCAATCATTAAACCAGCCAGAGCTGGAAATGAAGCGATGAAGACGACAGACACTAACTGTAACACCTTAAAGTAGGCTCCGGAAATATAGCAGGGAACCTCCTGACTACATTTAGTCATGTCTGTCTGTCTGCCTGTTCGCACGATATTTTTCGATAGAATGGAGCTATAGACTTGAAATTTTGGTCAAATGTGGGCAGTATGATCTAGTTAGTTGGTATTGAAAATGGGCATGATCAGGCCAATTGAACGCCTACCTCCCCTACAAATGAAACTTCAAATAAGCGATAACTTTTGATAGAATGAAGCCAGTGACTTGGAATTTTGGTCAAATGTTTGAAGTAGGATTTAGTTAGTTGGTATTAAGGATGGGCCAGTTCCGACCCAGGGAGCCACTACAAATGAAACTTCAAATTAGCAATAACTTTCGATAAAATGAAGCTAGTGATTTGAAATTCTGGCCAAATGTTTGTACTACTTTGCCTTAACCCCTAGCGGGGCATAGCGCGTCAACTACTCCTGCGCGCCATCGTACTCTGTTCTGGGTAATGGGGCGCAACTCCCCAAAAGACTTACCCAGTGCCTGACACTCCTTTGCCACAGATCGACTCCATGTGATTCGAGGACCCCCTCTTGGTCGGCCTTGGTTGGAAATGGGGTTCTATTTCATGGCCTGCAAAGCAATGCAGTTATCACTTTTCCGTAATGTGTGACCTATCCACTGTCATTTTCGCCTGCGTATCAATTCGTCAACTGGCATCTGACCCGTACGCCGACTTAGCTCTTCATTTGATATTGTTTCGGGCCAGAAAATTCTTAATTCGACGAAGTCATGAGTTGACGAAAACGCAAGTTTCTGGTAACTCCTACGGAAACTTTCCATGTACTTCTCCCATGCAAAAGCACTGACAGTACCAGGGAGCGAAACAGGCCCAGCTTGGTTTTGATGCTGAGATAACTGCTCTGCCAGATTTTGAACAGCATGCCGTATGCGCGTTTAGCCTGGTTGATACGACGAGCGATGTCCTGCTCCGTACCACCATTTTCGGCAACAATGCTGCCCAGGTAGACGAAGTTGTCCACCTTCTCCACAGGCTGCCCATGAATATTGATGGCAATAGGTGTCGGATTTCTTTTTCGCAATGGCGGGCTAAGAACCTTGGTCTTGTTGGTATTAATCTTTATCTCAACCTTGCTTGCCTCCCTCTCGAGATCTAACGCCATTGTGGACAGATCTATGATTTTGTGGGAGAGTAGACAAATGTTTGTACTAGGATCTAGTTGGTTGGGATTGAAAATGCGTAATATCCGGCAAAATAAATCTCTACCTCCCCCACAAGTGAGACTTCAAATAAGCGATAAAATTCGATAGAATGAAGCTGGCGACTTGAAAAATTCGACAAATATTTATAGTATGGGTTAGTTAGTTGATTTTGAGAATAGTCAAGATCATTCTGAATGAGCGCCAACCGCCTCTATAAACTAGAGTATAGGAAACTCACTTTTAATGCATATGGTCGTTGCTAATAGGTACTTTTGGTATCACAACTAGGTCTGCATAAGTCTAGGGTATACCTATATATGACTCTGGACTCTGAAACAGATATATGACGCTTCCCTGCTCATAGGCGCCGACTATGGGGGGGTCAAGGCACTTTTTGCCTTGATTAAAGCAAATTGTGGTGTAGTATTGACTTTTCTCCATTTATGTTTTTGGGGTGCTGTTACGAATCTGAAATTTGACACCAATATTACAATATTTCGTGGAATTTGAGTTATAGCCAGAAATCCACAAGAAACACCCACTGTTTTTTCCAATATTTTGAAAACGGTTAATCATTACAAAACAAAATTCTGAGACAACATCAAAGGGGTTGAGCAGTTCAATAAAAATGATTAAGAACATTTTATCCGTATCTTTAATAGTTTTCGAGATATTCTCATATAAAAAAATTATTTTTCATTCTCCTTTTTCAATTTGTTCCCACGAATAGAAAAATCATCGCTTTTCTGACATATTTTCCCAAATAACGAAAAAAGTACATATCCTACGAGGATAATTATAAGGGATGAGCTTTTGGATAACTTAAAAACCTTGCATTTGAGATAAGTGAGATGCGCGTAGAAAAAACAGTTACCCAGATATCTAGAAGTTGGAAAATAATTTTTTCAAGTGTGAAAAAAATTGTTTTTGCCATTATCTAGGTAACTATTTTTTCTACGTGCATCTCACTTGCCTCAAATGAAAGTTGATTAAGTTATCAACAAATATATAGCTTCGATTTTCCTCGTACTGTATGCATTTTTTTCCGTTATTTGGCAAAATGTATAAAAAAAGATGATTTTTCTGTTTGTGGGAGCAAAACCAAAAGTGATAAAAAAAAATATAAAAAACTATTGAAGCTACGGAAAAAGTGGCGTTAACTTTTTTTTATTGAACTTCTCATGATCTTTAATTTTGTCTCAGAAAATGTTTTGCTACGGTTAACCGTTTTCAAAATATAAAAAAATACTATGATAAGGGGTTTCAAACCAAAAGGAAAAATGCAGTTCTTTCGCTTTTCCACTTTCAAATATATTATTCTTGACGCGTTTCGCTCTTTTGAGCATCATCAGAGGAAAAGAAAGAAAGAAACGCGTTAGAAATAATAAAAAAAGCGGAGAAGTCAAAGAACTGCGTTTTTCTTTTTGGTTTGGAAATGAATTTTCACAAAGTGGATAAGTCGTCGATCGAGTCAGACAATGATATGTTGTGGTTTTTTAAATAAATAAATAACTGGCGCAACAGTCCAATTTGAACCATGGCCTCGAGATGAGTTGGCATCATCTTATTTTCAAGATCTTGACGATATGTCTTGTGCAGAGGTGTGTGATCAGCAACACGCTCAACCGAGTTATTTACCCCATAAATGGCTACTCATTTAACAGCTGAGTGGGCTCATAGTCCGACACGTAAATCCCGTTTTTTATCGAAAACTACCGCATTCAGTAGGAATCGAACCGGGGCCCAGTGCGTAGAAGGCGAATGTGCTAACCGTTGCGCCATCCGGACTACTTTCCGCCAATTCCGCCAAAATTTCCTGTGAGTACTAATAGAACTCTCACAGTGCTCCGAGCTTGTCAGTATAAAGACGGCGCAGATAGGAGGTGCATACTAGCAACTGCACTTCCGAAATGTAGATATGCTATCGAATCGTTAACAAGGCATAGAAATGCTAGAGATGTTGATGCGCCTATGCCCCTGGGGGGTCAAGGCAATTAACAAGATACTGTCAAAATTTAATGGATTTTTTGTGCTAACTATAATGATAATGGTAAGATAATGATCTTAAGACATGAACGGTTATAGTATTTGAATTTAGTTAAAATTAAATTCATTATTTTGTGTTATCAAACAAAAAAGCAATATGGTCGTCGACTTTTTTAGATAGGGCTATTGGCCGGTCTGTTCATGGTCCCATCATCGGTAAATTTTTTAAGCGTAAGTGATACTCTAATTACACGGGGGAACAGCATTTTGTTTATTTCGATTTGATATTCATTTCTAGCTAATTTTTGGTCGTAGAATCCGGAAATGCTAACCGTTTTTCTCCTATACGTCCAGTTTTTGAGATACAGGGGGCTCAAATTTTGGCCCCATACAAACCTTCCCTTCATTGAAATCAAAACAAACGAAACTCGTTACAATTTTTTTATTTATAAATTTTGATTTTACATCTTAACAATATTACCTAAGAACTAAAAAAAAATTATGGCAAAAATTTTCGTTTGTAGCTTTTCCTGGAGTGTTCAATTTCAGGACAGTCCCGGCGAAGGAGATACTTGATATACTGGCACTGGAACTTCAGGAGAATGAGCAACTGGTCTTTTCGCCGATTCTAAATTGGGATACTGTATCTTATTTTTGTTTTTGTGTGTGTACTCTTTTAGTACAACAAAAGTAACAATCACTTGTGTGGTTTGAGGGCTCTCGCCATATCATTGGCACACCAAATGGCAACTGAAGTCGTTCTGCTTTCGTCCAGGACCTCAAATGTGTGACACAGCACCTGCACACTTTATGAGGGACCCACCATTTATCCTGATTGCAAATTGGAGTTTTGAAGTAGGCAAGATATGCCTGGTGAACAAAGGGGCCTATTTTTGTCCTCTGACTTAGAAATGTATAACTGCCACATATATAGCAAAATGAGTCCGGAGCGTTGAGACACTTTCGACGAGGGATAGTAGAGGCTTCCATTACACAAGTTAAGAGCACAATAATAGAGTAATATACTGGAACAGAGGCTTTTAAATACATTCTTTTACATAAAAGAACCTTAAAAATGGCCGAAGAATTTCATAACTTTTAACAAACAATCCAGGTAGCGAGAAATTACTTTTTTTTATTGCTTTTAATTTTATTGTATACAGGTACTAGAAGGTTCTGCACAAGGATGCAGCCCCGTAGCTTTTAAAAAAAGTTGTTTTTTAAGGGGGCCTTTTGTAATTTTCCGTAAAATTAAAAAACAAACGATATCTCGAAAACCTGACGTATAGGGGAAAACGGACTGCATTTTTGGAATCAGCGAGGCCGTTTTACTATAAATTAGGTGCAAAATTCAAAAAAACAGAAAAAAGTGTCAAAATTGCTCTCCCGTGTTATTATTTCCTTCAAGAATGGATCCGTTTATTGTGAGGATACCATCATAACAAGTTCATACAACTAGTCAATCCGACAGTCAATCAAAAACATATGAAAAGTTTTTGTGCCCACCCAGTAATTTTCAACAGTCGGTGCCTCTGTCCCTGCTAACCACGTTTTGGTGAAGACATCAATGCGCTCATTATCCAAGCCTGGATGAAAGGCTTCATTACCATTGTTCTAGCCGCGGGACTAAAGTCACTTACGTATATTTGAAGCATATGATGAAACCATTCCTGACCACCTACGAGTCTCTACATGAGTATTACTGTCGAAATCATCAAGCCGACTTGATTGCTAGTGGCAGAGCTTGACCCCAGACTGCACAAATTATAAGATCAAATTTGTACCCATTAAGCCACCATAGATGCTTTCTTCTGAAGGTAATTAAGCGAATATCAAAGCCCTCGATGACGAATCTTGTTAAGTAAAAAATAATTCGTGAGCCTGAGCAATTTATTAAGATAGCGATCGAAGTGGGAATGTGTATGTATACACTCCTATCTTTGCATGATTTTCTTCTCCCGGACGAGAAAATCTTGTCGACTGGTGAACGATGGTTTGCAGGGTTCTCGGGTGTTAATTGCTAATTCAGGCTACGAGGGTAAGGTGCAAAGTTCTCACTTGACAATGAAAGGCTGCGATTTTCAGTTAAAAAATGATTTTATTTTTCGACATAATCTCCCTTGACTTCAACACACTTGGTCCAGCGTTTCTGCAACATAAGAATTCCTTCCCGGAAGTGAGAGTCTGGAAGGCTGTGAAAATATTCATCTGCGGCCCTCTCAACTTCTTCATTGGATGCGAAGCGCTTCCCAGAAACAAATTTCTTCAAGTTCGGGAACAGATGGAAGTCTGAGGAATCAGAGGAGAATAGCGTGGATAGTCTATCAGATCGTACCCCAAATCCAACAGTTTTGCCATCGCCAACGCACACTTGTGCACAGGTGCGTTGTTCTGGTTGAAGATGATTTTTTCTTCTTCAAGCCAGGCCTCTTCTCGCGAATTTTGGCATCCAGCTGGTCAAGAAGAAATGTCCATGGTGACAAATCGCCGCACAAATTCGGTTGGATCCCGATTGAATCGGTGCAAAGTTTGCTGCAAAAATCTTTTGCGCATTTGCTTTTGATCGGCATTCAGCAAATGTGGCACCCCCTGCGTAGACCTTTTACATCTCTAATTCTTTGTGCGAGATGTTTCGCACCCTTTCTTTCGATATCCCCACAGCCTCAGCAATATCACTCACTTTCATTCGCCCATCGTCCAACACGATATCATGCACTTTTTCGATGGTTCCTGGTGTGGTTGCGCTTTTTGGCCGTCCTTCACATGGGTCGCCTTCGAGGGACGTGCGATCACGTTTAAATTCAGCTGCCCATTTTTTAACGGTTGACATCGAAATAGCAGAGTCCCCGTAAACATTTATTAACTTCGGATGAATTTCCATCCAAAACGAAGAATTTTATGACTGCACGATTTTCAAGTTTCTCCATTTTAACGAAAAATACGTAAGATGTCTACTGCAAAAATTCGTGTAAACTATTTAAGAGAATAAACTGAAATTTCCCAGAAAAAAGTGTGGCTTGGCTAACCAAGTAGGGTAGGTAGCTGGTTAACCAAAACATGAAAATCGTAGGCCCCCATGGTTGTTACGAAATGTTAAGGATAGGGTAATAAAATAAGCTAGCCTTCGGCTAGCTTGCCGTTATGATTTATGGTGCATTTGCCACTTTGAATTGAAATTAGTATAGTAAAACTTGTTTCGATTTCATTGTTCCTATGAGAGGTATATGAAATAGTGGGCCGATTTCAACGAAATTTAAGAACATAGTTTGGCAGTCAATATGATTGAATAATATGAAATTTGGTAAAGATATCTTGAAAAATAAAAAAGTTTTTCAAACAAAAACTTGCTTTAAGAACGATCGTTCCTATGACAGCTATATGATAAAGTAGCCTAATTTCAACAAAATTCTGGAATGTGATTTGACTAAAGATACTACTGATCAGTGTCAAATTTGAAAAGGATATCTTTAGAAATAAAAAAGTTTTTCCCACAGAGACGAATTTTTGAACCGGTCGTTTCTATGGCAGCTACAGTGGCGGACAAAAGTCTACGGCAACACCTTATATTGAGGTTCTGGTTAAATGGAAGCTTTAATCAAAAATCCATTGATGCACATTTTATCAGTAACGTAAATACATTTATAAAAAACAAAAACAAAAACTTTTCAAAACAAACTTAAAGAGAAATTCATAAAAACATAAAAAATTGAATGGACAAAAGTCTACGGCAGTCAGTGCTGGCTGACTTATACAATAAAAATTTCCATCTAAACGTTTCGGAATTTTTAAAATTATTTGCTGGCTTAATACTTGGTTGGACCCCCTTTAGCATCAATTACTGCTTGCAGTCTTCGGGGCATAGATCCGACTAAATTACCAGTTTCTGCGGATGTAATTTTCTCCCATTCTGTAATGAGCGCTTCCTTCAACAAATTTTTATTTTTTATGCAACATTTCCGAATTTTCTGCTCCAGAAGCTCCCATACATGTTCTATTGGGTTTAAATCCGAACTTTGGGGAGGCGTATTCAGCTGCCTGGGAGCGTAGTACAACAACCAGTTCTTGACGAAAAGTGCTGTGTGCTTCGGATCATTGTCCTTTTGGAAAATCCAGCTCCCTCCAAGGCATAACTTCTCAATTGATGCCCTTAAATGTTGTTCCAACAGGTTCTTGTAAACATAGCGGTCCATAGTAGTTTCAACAAAAGCCAATCTGCCGACCTCATATGCAGCTATGGCTCCCCAAACCATACCATTACCTCCACCGTGCTTGACAGTAGGAATCAAATTTTTGGTCTCTAATGCACGTATTCTTTTTTCTCCATATTTTAATGCATGTTGTATTTAAACTCATCGGTAAAAATTACTCGATTCCAAAAATCATTGTCCTTGTTGATATGGGCCTTGGCGAACTCTAGCCGCAGAAGTCGGTTTTTTGCGGATATTAATGGTTTTTTTACGTGAAGTTCTGCTTTGAAACCCATTAAAATTTAATGCTCTCGAGATTGTTCTTGCATGAACATCCTTTTTCCTTACCGCAGCTACTTGTTTCGCCAAATCTGGAGCACTTATTTTTGGATTTTTGTTCACTTCTTTTCAAATTGAACTAATGTCTCTGCGTGAAAGCTTTTTCGGTCGGCCAGTTCGCGGCTTATTTTCAATGGAACCACTGCTTTAAAATTTTTTGATAAAGGTATAAACAGAACTTCGTTTTAGTTTCAGTTATTTCGCAATTTCCGAGCAGTTTTTTATACTGGACGATCAAATTTCGGACATCACTAGAAATTTCTTTTCGCGATGTCATTTTGCGGCCCTTACAGTTCGAAACTAGCGATAAACCTATAGTAGAGTTGCAGCCGCACATGTACTGAATGGCAGTAAGATCAAATAAACACATTTCGAAGAAATACAGTTAGGTTTAGTTGGAAATTTTGTGTGTATAAGTCAGCCAGCACTGACTGCCGTAGACTTTTGTCCATTCAATTTTTTATGTTTTTATGGATTTCTCTTTAAGTTTGTTATAAAAAGTTTTTGTTTTCGTTTTTTAGGGTTTTGTATTAAAAACAAAACCCTTATGAAATCGGTCAAATGTCTGTCCGTCTGTCCGTCTGTCCATGAAATATCTCACGAACGGCTGAAGCTACATACATGAAATTTTGTGGGAGTATGTAGAATTATTATAATTCGCCGGAGAAAGCGATTCGTTGTAATAGGCTTACTTTAAGGGGATGTCCCCATAGAGGGGAAATGAAGGTCAAATTTTTTTTTTCATCTGGTATAGGCAAGTGTGGTATCATGAGAAAGGTAACACCGAGTACATTTCATTTCCGGTATTTTCATCAAATTTGAAAAAAGGGGAAAAGAGATAGAGGGGAAAATATGTGATCCGAGTTTGTCCCCCCCCCCCTCGCATTTCGATACCGTTATACTTAGAAATATGAAAATTTGCAGAAAGGCGGCATTTTACTAGTGTAGAAAACCGAAAATCGTAGAATTTTGATATCTCAACAAAAAAGGTTAATAATAGTACATTTCTATAGTTGCAGTTAGCATACCCCTACACGCCTTAAGCACAGCCGAGGTCAAAAATATTGATGGCCAATGATAACCAACATCATCGGCAATAATATCTTTAAGTTTCATTACAATCACATAATATTTAATAATAGTACACTCATTTAAAATTAGGCATTTTGACACTATCCACACAAAAATTACACCTACCGGCCTCATATGTAGGTGTGAGTACTACTTTTATGTTGTTTTTCGTAGTGCGAATTGCAGTTATTTAATTAATCATTTTTGAAAGGGTGAAGATTAGTTGGGGGCGCTACGTCGTAATTGGCAAACTTTACCGAGTGGAAGGGGGGAGGGGTCCACATAGAGGCGAAATTAAGCTCAACATTTTTTTTTTCGACTGGTATAGGCAAGTGAGGTGTCGTGAGAAAGGTAATGTTGAGTACATTCCATTTTTTCGCATTTTCTTGAAATTTGGAGACTGTTAGAATTATGAAAACTTACAGGAAGGTGGGTTCCGAATAGCATATAAAATGGAAAATAATGAAATCTGTATATCTTCTCAGAATAGGTAAGTAATAGTTTATTTCTGTAGTTACAGTTAGCACACCTCTGTATGCCTTAAACACGTTCGAGGTCAAAAGTACTGATGGCCAACGATAACCAACACCTTAGGCAATAATATGTTCTAAGTTTCGTTACAATCACGTAATATGAATTGGCATGTAAAATGTAAGTGGGTAAGACAGTTTAATTATGTTTTTTTTTTGTCCATCTGAGTGGTATCAAGAAGAGCAACGAGCCGATATTTATAAACCAAAATAAGCGCTTGCTACAAAACCCTCGGATTGCGGGCGTAGCCCTCTATATTCCGGTTTCATTTATTAATATATTTACGTTACTGAAAAAATGTGCATCAACGGATTTTTGATTAAAGCTTCCAATTAACCAAAACCTCAATATAAAATAAGGTGCTGCCGTAGACTTTTGTCCGCCACTGTATATGACGTAGTGGTTCGATTCCGTTGGTTCCAACATATAAACAGCGTGCAATAGAAAGAAAACTTTGTACAAAATTTCAGCTTGATAGCTTCAAAACTGAGAGACTAGTTTGCATAGAAACAGAAGGACAGACGGACAAAGCTTAATCGACTCGTCTCATCATACTGATCAAGAATATATATATACTTTATATGGTCGGAGATGCTTCCTTCTGTACGTTGCAAACTTCATGACAAAATTAATATACCTATCACATCCGTGAAGGGTATAAAAATCGTCAATGTCACAGGTATTTTGCCAACCTACGGTGCACCCCAATGATACTAATGTAGGCTACTACGGTATTTACATTTGCTAAGTTGGTCCCCTAAATACCAACCAAAAGTAAAAAAAAAAAAATCAACGACAGCAGGTTAGTATGCCTATTTGATTTTACGGTTGAATAGTTTTCCTTAAAAAAATTTTACAACTTTTTCAACACATAAGGGCGTTGTACAGGTTACATATCTCATGACTCTTATTACTACTATTGCACATACAGGTAGCAAGAAACTAGTTTTAGTGTAGAATGATAAAACAGTAAGTGCAATAGCAGTCGCTTTGTAACCTGGCACCTGTGAAGTGGTCTGTATTAATAAAATGTTTTTGATAATGTAAAACTAAAAAGAAGCGTTTTATATAAGTGGCGCAGTCGGTAGGATTTCTTCAAATTGAAGAAATTTAACAAACGAATCTACAACTGTGTGATAACTACTATAAATCAGTAAGATTATCACATATAGAATTTCGAGCGTTCATTTCGGGTGATAACTACTGCAAATCAGTAAGATTATCAGCTTTACCGGAGTATAACTGTGAACAACACGTGCTATAAAATTAGTGGATTAATTGAATTAATCGCATTTACTGCATTTCCTTAACCAAATTGTAGACGTTATCTTCTCAACAGATATTTAATTAAGCTAGAATGGATCTCGATATTGCTGAAAGGCTCATCAACGCCCTTGAAGGGTTAGTCAGACCTTCTAATCCGCCAGCCAGTATCGGATCTCGCTTATTGAAGGAGGTGCAACATATAAAGGAGTTCGATGGCAAAAGTCAGGAGCTTGCCCAGTTTTTATCGGTTGTCGACATTCAAATGGGAGATGTTGACGCGCCTTTAAGGATTCATCTCTGGGAAGTGATCCGTAACGCAAAAATTATTGGACCAGCGAAAGAGTTGCTGTTGAACAACGAACCCGCTGATTGGAATGAAGCTAAAACCCTCTTGATCCAACATTTTCGTCCCTGCATTAGCTACAAAGATATCTCTTCAAAAATAAACAACCTAAAAGTAAGTTCAATTCTTGAATTAAATAGCCAAATTGAACATTTAATTAAAGAAATTAATTCCTTCGTAATTTTTGAAAATAATAAACAAGATACCAAAACTACCTTTTATTGCCTACTAGTAAATAGAATTAAAGAAATTGTAACCGGTAACTTAGCAAGAGAAATTAGAGATATATTTAGTATTCACGAAATTAAAACTATTTTATATTCCTATGTTGGATTCGATGATACCAATTTAGATAGAAGTGAAAAAAGATACAATCGACAAAACGGACATACCAGCAATAATAATAATTCACGTAACAACAATAACAGCAATGATAATTCCCGTAACAACTCAAACTTCTTAAATAGTATTAGTCGAAATTCAAATTTCCCTCCTGCTGACATTCATAATCGACCTAACTTTCGCCAAAATCCTCCCCAATTCAACAACTCTAACTCTAATAATAATAATTCCGGACAACTTAGGAGTAATGTTCGAAATTCTAACCAACATAGGGTAAACAGTTATTTTCCCAATTCATCTGGTCAACCCAGGAACTTTCAATCAAGACCTGAACCAATGGAAATTGGCCAAATAAATAATGAATCTACGAGCAATGAAGAAGTTCACAGCATCGAACCCGAGTTTTTTCTTGTATGAGCCTCGGAAGTAAAATATTTGTCAACATAACAATAGACAACCAAATGTATAAATGTCTAATCGACACTGGCTCGACCATGAGCATCATTAATTCCTCAAGTGTAAATTGCACTAAATTCAAAATTTTCGAAAAAGTTAAATTAAATCTGCAGACGATAAATCATACTACTGTAGAAATAGTTGACCGTGTGATTACTAGTATACCCGCAGAATTTAATTATGATTCTAAAGGAGCTACTCGTTGGTACGCCCGTAATCTAGGAAACAGACCATACGATATACTTCTCGGCATGGATTTGCTGAGCAAAATTTGTAAAACCATTGACTTTGATAATAAAAAACTTATATTGAACAATGGAAGTCAAATCCCCATATATTCTTCCGAAACTCCAATTGATATCGAATGTCTTGAACTTACCTCTAATGACAAAGAAATCGATTTAAGCCATTTGAATTCAGAAGAAGAAAGAGTGGTAAGACATCTTCTAAATAAGTTTAAAAAATTAATCTATAAAGAGGGCGACGAATTAACTAATACGAATTCAATTTGCCATGAAATTAAAACCACCACCGATCAAGCCATCCATGGTAAACTTTATAGACTTCCCCCTCAACAGGAAGAGGAGATTCGAAGACAAGTTCGCCAAATGGAAGATCACGGAATTATAAGAAAGTCAAACAGTAAATATGCATTTCCATGTATCTTAGTCGCCAAAAAACTTGACAATTCGGGGAAACCGAAATATCGTCTTTGCATTGACTACAGGAAGCTCAATGATATAACAATAGACGATAGATTCCCTTTGCCGAATATAGAGAGTATCCTGGATAAGCTTGGAAGAGCCCAGTACTTTACGCTTATAGATCTGGCAAAAGGGTACCACCAAATCAAAGTCCATCCCAATGATATTTCGAAGACAGCTTTTGTGACTCCTTGCGGATTGTATGAATATTTGAGAATGCCTTTTGGGTTAAAAAACGCCCCGGCAACTTTTCAACGCCTCATGAATAATATTCTCCGCGATTACATAAATAAAATATGCGTCGTTTATTTGGACGACATACTGGTGTTCTCGACAAGTCTTTCAGAGCATATTCAATCACTAAATTCAGTTTTCGAAAAATTAGCAGAACACAACCTCAAAATCCAATTTGACAAGTGTTCGTTTTTGAAGAAGGATACTGAATTTTTGGGACACGTTTTAACCTCGGAGGGAATTAAACCGAATCCCAATAAAATCAAATGTGTCCAAGAGTATCCATTACCTCATACTAGCAAACAACTTAAGGGATTTCTGGGTGTAACTGGCTACTATCGCAAATTCGTTAAGGATTATGCTAAGATAGCTGGGCCTATGTTGAAATATTTAAAAAAGGGGAAAACGATAAACATGAATGACCCTGAATATATTCAGGCATTCGAGACCTTAAAAACAAGTATAATTAAACACCCTATCCTAAAATTTCCAGATTTCAAGAAACCGTTCATCTTATATACGGATGCAAGCAACTATGCGATAGGTGCAGTGTTAACACAAGCCGACCAACCCGTGTGTTACGCTTCTAGATCCCTAAATGAACACGAACAAAAATACCCTGTCACTGATAAAGAATTCCTCGCCATTGTCTGGGCTGTAGGCTATTTCAGACCCTATCTCTGGGGTAACCGATTTAAAATCGTAACTGACCATCTACCAATTAAATATCTCAATAAAAAATATACTGGTAAGGAGTTTAACCAACGAAATCAACGTTGGATACTTAAACTGCAGGAATACCAATTTGATATTGAATACTTAAAAGGTAAACAGAATAAAGTTGCGGACTTTTTAAGTAGGATTCCTGAAAACGATCATACTGAAAAAGGTAGTGACAATCATTCGGTAGAAGCCATTTCAGATAACGCAACAATACATTCACAAGATGACCAGCAACTTGACCATATACCCATACTCGAAACCATTGTTAATAAATTTAAAACACAACTTATATTGACATATGATGTAGATGTTGAAATGGAAATCCTTCATAACCGCAAAATAATATACATCGACATGACTAGAAATCAAGAATACTGGACACATCTTCTTCGAAGATATATCACACCAGGAAAAACTGGTATTTACACAGAACTTTCTTACTCACAGTATAATATAATTCAACAATTACTTATTCAATTATTTGGAAATGATGATAAGTACAAATTTATTAAAGCCACTCTTAGAGCCAAGGAAATTAAGACTTTAGAAGAAGCTCACAAACAGATATCATTGTACCATATTAAAGAAAGCCTCCATAGTGGAATTGTCGAAACGTACCATAGCCTTAAAAATATAATCTATTACCCTGGTTTAATTAAAGAAATCACCAAAGTTATTAATAATTGTAAAATGTGTTTAGAAACCAAATATGAGAGAAAACCCATCAAACCCCAGTATAAAATGAGTGAAACCCCAAAAGAGCCTAACGAAATCTTACATATGGATATTTATTTTTTCGACAAACAACCTTTTCTAACTTTTATTGATAAACTCACAAAAAAGGCATACGTTTACCACTTAGCTACTCGACATTGGACGAAAAAAAATTGAAACAGTAGAAGAACATTTTTCAAAATTTGGAAAACCAAAGAAAATAGTTGCAGAAAATGAATTTAGTTCTTTAAATTTTCAAGACTTTTTGAGACAGAATGAGGTAGAATTACATTTAACAACCCCTAACACCCACACAGGGAACAGCGACATAAACAGATTTCATAGTACGTTACAGGAAAAATTGGTTTCAATGAGAAATTTAGATTTGACTGTAATTCAAAGAATTCACAGGGCAGTAGGTAATTACAATAACCGCTATCATTCAACGATTGAAATGTCACCAAATCAAGCAGTTCAAGCCGATCCAAATAAGTTAGCCGAATTAGCGAAAAATAAAAAAGAATTGAATATGGGAAAACTTAATAAGAATAGGGAAAGCTATGAGGAGCATAGAGAAGTGATTCCTGTGAAAAACTATAGGAGAAATAGATACAAAAATGAGCCGAGGTATCGGATTAAACGAAGACAAAGAGAACATCCCACCAATATAAAACGACCGCGAGCTTTTGCTGGTGATCAAATTAATTTTTCCGATACTAGTATTTCTGCAAACACTAACCAATAAAAGAGCCAAAGAAAATCTTATTATATAAAAAAATCGTAAATTTGCAAATATCAGATTGATACCATCGATTCCGACATCAAATAAATTAGAAATAATTATGGGCAACCAATATGTACTTTCAATTAAAAAAAAAAAAAAAAAAAAAAAAAAAAAAAAAAAAAACCTATGATTATGCTGAAAATCTTTATTACAATAAATTAAGACACAATTGTAGAATACCCGAAAGTTATATTTTTTTTATTAAATAAAATTTGAACTCATATTTGAATTCAATCGGAAAATAGGGTATAATGAAAATGTTTTGATTTAAAGAAAAAAAGGAATATTTATAAACGAAACAAGAACAACAAAAAAAATAAATCATCATAAATTTTAGTGATAAGTCTAGCCAAAATTACAAGTTTTCAGTATAACTAAATTTTGAAAAAAAAAAAAATATGTGGTAGAAATCTTAAATGTTTATAAAATGTTAACTACATTGCTGCATTAAATAATTTACAAACTTGAATAGCCAAAAAAAAAAAAAAAAAAAAAAAAAAAAAGAAGAGATTCCTTGAGACCTAATCCAATTCAGGAGAATTGTGTCTTAAACGAGGGTGAGGTTACATATCTCATGACTCTTATTACTACTATTGCACATACAGGTAGCAAGAAACTAGTTTTAGTGTAGAATGATAAAACAGTAAGTGCAATAGCAGTCGCTTTGTAACCTGGCACCTGTGAAGTGGTCTGTATTAATAAAATGTTTTTGATAATGTAAAACTAAAAAGAAGCGTTTTATATAAGTTACACTTCATCGTGAACGTGAAAATGGAAAAATGTTTTCTTGAAAAATATCTATGAAAATGACATTTTACGTCCGGGGATTATATTGAAATAAATGAAGAATTCCATAAACTACATTTTGAATATATTTGCACAATTTAATATTGATATTTCACTTTTTTTAAATTCCCCGTATATTTCATCGTGAACAGAAAAATTCATCGTGGAATCAATTTCACCACGTTTCACAGAGAAGTGTAGACGCGCGAACATGAAAGTGAACGACCGAGACGTGAAACTCACCACGATATTTTTCCACGATGCTGTTCACGTTCGAATTGCATTCGCATTCTGAAAAGTTGTTTATCGTGAATTTACTACACGTATACAACGTAATGGTACTATAATCGAACACGGAAAAGAGTTATGAGGTCAAGAAAAACAATTAAAGGACAAAAAGGTGTCGTTGTAACTTCCGATTTAAGAAAGTAGGATGGAACGATGAATGTAATTTTATCGGATCAAGATGTAAGACTAAAGCGTCCCAATCACTTGTGTGGTTATATCAAGATATAGTCACGTTTGTAAATCTCAATTGACCACACATCAATAGCCTGATCCTACGATGGACTTAAGATCGTTTTGAGTGGCCAAATTACGATTTTCGTGATATCTGGCCGCCGAGAGTCCGGCCATGAGCTATCAGTCTGCTCATGCTCCCGTCGGAGTAACGAAAGGCACCATGAAAATAGCCATTAATGGACAATTTCGGCTGAGTCCGAAAGTGGCCATGTATGCCAACTTTCGATTCGCATTCAATGTTCACTTTCGTTTAAAAACGAAAGTGAGTATGTACATAGTTATTTTCGCTTCGCTTTGCATACCTTATTTCAATTTGAGACCGAAATTGTACATAGACTAAAAAAATGTTTGATGCAGATATGCTAGGACGAAATGGATGATGGTGCATATAGAAAGAGTGAAACGAACGACCTAGGGCTATATACCGAGCGTCGCAATTTCCTGGGGGTGGAGCTAGCGCAGCTCGTTCCAAACCGAAATTGTCCATGCACACTTGGTGCGATACTAAGGATTGTGAATCAACAATCCCTGTGTGGGCGATTTGTTCCATTTTAATTCAATGTAAATTTTAAACCGCGAGTGCTCCCGCAGCTTCTAAACTCTAACCAATATCCTTCATTAATTCCTTTCTACAACCGACATTTTTATTTTCTTTTTAAATAAACGACGTTTTGCATATTTCAAATAAATTTCCCGGTGAACTGTAAATACGACTGTGAACAGGAAAAATAATTCTCACCATGCGATAACTGTCAAATCTTTTCACGGAGCTTTTAATCGTGGAAAATTTGTTTTTCATGTTCACGTTCACGGTGAAGTGTAAAGAGCTCTTTAAATCTAATTTTTGTGTTTGCATGTCCGACCGGAATTTGAACTTTGTCGTTGTGCTTCAGAATTCATCGCGCTACCACATACGCCATCGAGACTAATATAGAATGGCTTTCAAAAAATGCTTTATAAGCAACACCGTCTCAGGTTACCTAAATCATGAACACCGTAGCCCTCGAATAGCTATCTACGTTGGGTACTAGGTTACCTAAATTATGAAAATTGTAACCCCCGAGCCATGGTTATAGCTCAAATTTTATGGATCTCTATGGGCTGAGTAAAAATGGTGGGTACGCCAGGATGGCTATTTAGCACAGCTAATTTGGGTAGTACGCGTTACCGGGGGTACGATTTTTTGCTGGGTTGTTATACGAACTAATTACACGTGCACCCAGGCAGGAAACATAAATTTTGCTGATCGGAACGGTATTTCTGTGTTAGGCCGAGAACTTTTCACCTTACCGTCGTATGTATCGTATGTCTATTGTATTTTACATTAGTACGAAGAAGAAGGGACAATGGGAATTTTTGTCGTATTATCTGAAAATGGGTATCTAATTTAAAGAAAAGACTCTATTAAGTGCACCGCTGATCTTTTGATGATGTTGGCGTTCTATTTGAAGACCTAGCCGTCTATTGGATTGTATCGCCAGTTATTTGTTTTTATGTTTATACTACATACATCCAATTTAGAACGGTATGCATTATTTGGCTGCGCTCTTTATTAATTTTGATGGAATACTTGGCTTAGCAAATTTCGAAAATTAATTGGGGCTCAGGGCGTAGAGGCGTCAGTCTCTGGCCTATGCCAACGAAACGTCAGCTAAGCCACATGGCTTAGTGACGTGCTACGCCCAACTAGGGATTAGGGTAAATGAGTGGTACATTCCTACACACGGTCTACTTTCGCCACAGAAAACACTTTTTTTATTGTAATTAAATTTATTATAATCATAATATTCGTATTAAAATAAAAAAAAATCCAATAAAATAAATATCAAACAGCTACTTCACTGAAGCGTATTTCCCAAAAATAAATTGGTTACATTTGTACCCCTGGTCATGAATATGTTAACGAGTTTTTTGTTTTTGGTATTTTTTTTATTTTTTTTTATGCGTCGCCCACATCTGCGTTTTTATTGCTTTCTCCTTAGCGTTGCTCTGACAAATTTAGGGCTTCGTGTCGATAGAACATGCAAGCCCTCAGTTGCAGGTTGGATGTGCAATAAATTTTCGGTTGTAGGATGGACTCCGATCAAATGTTCGGTTTGTCCCAAGCTGCCTTCAACTGATGTTAACGGAGCAATACCTTCATCAGATACTTGCGTTGATCCACCCAAGGCATCGTATTGAGCTGAAAGTGAACAGAGATACAATTTAATTTAATTAATACTAAGTCACCACTGAAATACGAGCTTTTCCAATTCATTATCTATATATCTATAAAAAAAATAATGGCTTTTTCCTAACAACCTCATTTTTTTCCTTTCTATTGTTCTTTAACGGACTATTGAAATTCAAATCAGTGGATTTGAAACATGCGAAACGTCTTTTTTATGCAAGGGCAGAAGAACCACTTTGTCGACTTTGTTCTTTATTTGATTGGCTTTAGGCCGTTATAGGTTGAAGATAGTGCGAGATTCTATCTTACGTATTTCTGCACTATTACCTTATACGAAAACATACAATACAAAATCGATGTAATATCGCTCCTATAAAACTAATAAATATTTACTACATTTTATTATCACTGTAGATCAATTCCTTATTGGTTGAAACCTGTGCACCAGGTAATCTAATATAATTGTATTTTACAATATGCGGGTTTACTTTTTTTTATGCCGTGTACGTCGAAGACTAGACGGATTTTTACCGAACTGTTCTTTATCATAGTTTTTTTTTCATATAATATAAATCCTTGAACGTAGATAAATATTATATTTTAATATATAATATCTATTGATACTGTCAATAACAGCCAACAGATTTAGCTGATTATATCTAAAATATTAAAGGCATATGATATTATCATAGGGATAAATATGCGTAAAATAATTTGAATTGTAAATAAGCGCGAAGGGCAATCATTTACAAATTAGAATTACAAACAAGTTTTGCCATCAAACGTATAATTCATCAGTGCGTATTCATAAGAACTTATATTTGCGACTCCTCCCGGAACTTTCTTAACCATTACATCATGTCTCTGAGCTTGAAACCAAATTCGTTTTCTTCGAAAATCCAAAATATCTTAATGACTACAGTTGTAAATGAATCACGTATTAATAAAATCTATAACGAAGAAACTCCTTCGTAGTCGATGCTTTTTTCGCCTTTAAATAAAAGAAAAGCACTTAGAATTCTGTTTTCTAAGGCGGAAATGCATATTTCGGTTAGTATCATTGTTTTCTTCTCCAATGCAGGACAGTCACTTCTGATGTCAGAATTCAGAAACGCGAACTTACGAATAAAATAATGTCTTCTGTCTTACCTGAAAATAGGGTATAAAAAAGACGCAACTACAAAATACGCATTTATAGTAAATTAATTTAATGCTGACCAGAGGTGACGCGCGCTAGGCAGCTAGCCCGGCTATCTTTAGTGTGGACGGGCCTTTTTAGCTCTGTGAAGTTGACACCGTGACATTAGATTTTCTTAATTTGAATTGTGCAGTTCGTTTGCCCATCGTGCCCAGATAAAATTTTCTTGCCCACCTTTGCAAAAAGTATTATTAAACGAAACATTTTTTTTTTTCAAACTGAAAAAAAAACACAACACGAATTGGGAAAATTGGGAATTTTTTACGCTATTTCCTTAGCCCAACGTTAGCCTAGAATTGCCCACCCAAAATTTTCGTTTGTGTTTTATTCGAAACAGAAAACTTTTTATCCTACTTGGGCGCCATCCTTGAAGAACAATTAGCGAATGCAACCAGCCTATCGTGGACTACCATTTGCCCAGCAAAAAGTTTTGTTTGCCCGCCCTTGCGGAAAAAGTTTTTTGCAAGTTTTTTTTTAGATTGGTAAACCTAAAATCTTTAATTTGGCTCCTTAAAGGATAATTTTGTAGTTCAAGCCGGTCGGTTGGTTTTTCCATTGTGAATTATCTTCTGCCCATTAAAAAGCTTCTTTTGCCCACCTTTACAAAAGTTTTTTGCAAAGTAAAATTTTTTAGATTGGGGATCCTGAAATCCCTAATTTGGATCCTTAAAGGATAATTTTGTAGTGCAAACTAGGCAGATCGTTTGCCCATCTCGAATTATTATTTGTTCAGCAAAAAGTTTCGTTTGTCCTTGCAAAAAAAAGTTAGTAGCAAAATGTTTTTTTTTCAGGTTGAGAATCCTTGAATCCAATTTGTAACTTTAAAGGATTTTTTTTCAATTTAAACTCGGTATTTTGTTTGCCCATCGTAGGCCGTCGTTTGCCCAAGAAAATGTTTCGTTAGCCTGCCCTTCCAACTTTTTTTTATTAAAGAGTGAATATTTTGATCTCACTTGGGTGCCGCATTGTATATTTCCACCCTTTGGCTCCTTGTAGCAAAATTTGTAGACGCAATTTATGCAGTTAGTTTGTCCATCGTAGACTATCTTTTGCCCATCAAAAAGTTCGTTTGCGCACCTTCGTGAAAAAAAAGTTATTTGCAAAATATTTTTTTTTTTTAGGTTTGCAAATCTTAAATCCTGAATTTGGCTGCTTAAAGGATAATATTGTAGTGCAAACTGGGCAGATCGTTTGCCCATACTGAATTATCGCTTGCCCAGGAAAAAGTTTCGTTTGCCCATCCTTGCAAACAAAATTATAAGCAAACAAAGGTTTTTAGGTTGGGCATCCTTAAAACCTGAATTTGGCTGCTTAAAGGATATTTTTTAGTGTCTGCTAGTTAGTTAAAAAAAAAAGTTACAAGCCAACTAAATTTTTTAGGTTGGGAATACTTAAATCCTTAATTTGGCCAGGTTGCACTGCAAAATTACCCCTTACGGAGCCCAATTAATGATTTCAGTTTTCCCAATCTAACGAAAAATTATTTTGTATAGAACTTTTTTACAAGAGTGGGCAAGAGAAACTTTTTCCTGGGCAAACGATAATCCACGATAGGCAAACTGCCTAGTTTGCACTGCAAAATTATCCTTTAAGGAGCCAAATTAAGGATTTAAGTATGTACTCCTAACATAAAATAAATAGCTTATAACTTTTTTTGCAAGGTGGACAAACGAAACCTTTTCATAGGCAAACGATAGTCTACGATGGGCAAACGAACTGCCAAGGTTGCCTCTTCAAATTGCCCTTTAAGGAGCCAAAGGGGTGAAATGAAACTGTAAAATGCAGCGCCCAAGTGGGATCAAAATTTTTATTTTTTAATGAAAAAAGTTGGGGTGATGGGCAAACGAAACTTTTTCTTGGGCAAACAAGGGCCTACGATGGGCAAACGAAATACCCGGTTTGTGTAAAAAAAAAGTCCTTTAAGGATCCAAATTGGATTCTAGGCTTCCCAACATAACACAAAAAATAAATATAAATATATTAATTTTTTTTTTGCAAATGTGGGCAACCGTTAGTCCCTGATGGGCAAACGTACTGCTCAGGTTGGGTCTACAATGCCAAGGGGTGGAGATGAAAAATGTAGCGCCCAAGTAGGATGAAACGAAAATTTTAAGTAGGTAGTCCTGAGGAAAGCAAATAGCAAAAATTGCGTTTTTTCAGTTTGAGCCAAATTTGTTCTGTTAACTTCTTTTTTTTGCAAGGGTAAACCTAGACAAACGAATGCTTATGATGAGCAAACTGCCTACGCAATTTAAATTCAAAACTATTATTGTGAGGGTGTATAATGTTGCGCCCAATATGGGATAAAAATCAAAATTTATATAATATTTTTTAATTAAAAAAATTGGAAGGGTGGGCGAACGAAAACTATGGGTGGGCAACCTTGGACTAAGGTTGGGCGAATGAAATAGCGTAGAAAGTTCCCGATTAAAAAAAAATCCCGTGTTTTTTTCTCCGTTTGAACAAATTTATTTAGTTAATTTTTTTTTTGCAAGGGTGAACAAACGAATATTTTTCCTAGGCAAACGTGGTCCAACGATGGGCAAACGAACTGCACAATTTAAATTTAAAGAATTTTATATGACAGTGCCTACTTCACAGAGCTGCCGTTTAATGCGGTCACAGCTGCCTCTCCATCGTTACAAAACAAAGATTTTACGCGTCGGCCCGAATGCTGAACCAAAACGGGAAATCTTCATTTTGTAACGATGCAAAGGCAGTTGCGACCGCATAAAACCCCGGTTATGCTACCGATAGCCGAGCTATCTATCTATCTGGTTACCGCTAACTTGATTTCGACACTTAGGTGTCACGGACGATGCAGCCTAGAGCCCAAGGTCGGAGTGGGAGCGCGGAGCCCCAACACCATCAAGGAGTTCCTGTGTTAGTTACAGAGACGGTTCCTCGTTGCACAGTTTTTTTTTGTATACCGATCCAGTTAGCGACTTACCCATTTTGTTTTGGCATTCGGGCCGGCGCGTGAAATTTTTGTTTTGTGACGATGCCCACACTACCGATAGTCGAGCCAATTATCTAACGCGCGTCACCTATTGTCACTGTTGAGGAGGTTTCGACACTGTCCTGAACTCGGCTCAAACCAATAAATTTGTTACACAAATTTGAATAAAATAAATTTTGCCCTACGATGATATGCACTGTCCTGGATTAGGGAATTTTTCTATTCTGTCGTTTATTAGAATGTTGTCTTTTGTAAGTCGATAATCCGTAACACCCGACTAGCCAGCCGTGTCCATCCTCATCTTTTCGAACTCAGTAGCAGTTGCACCGCCAAACTCTATGACCCGTTCGTATCCAGGACAATACGAATGTGAAACGCAACTATGACCTGCAAAAATTTAAACGGAATGTACACCGTCACCATATATAGTCTCAACTCAGCTCCCCACTACCTGAATTCCCTTACCGCCAACTGTGCTCTCGCATAAAAGGGTGTCCCTTAAGCTTTGCTGCCAACATAGAAAAAAAAAATCCTACACTGGCTTCCACTCAATACGAGTAAACCTAAAATATCCCTCTACATTTGCATTTTATTAGACCAATCTATTAATTATCAATTAAATTGCCTGCTTCAGGCTTATTATTACATCTTGATGACCTTGTATTTATATCTATTTCACGCAGGCGGAGTGGAAACGACTCGAAACTCTAAATGGAAAATTAAAATTTCGTCTCTAAGCCATTTAAGATGATCGTATCTTGACAATATTGTTTTTGTTGTTTAACGGATTTTGTAAGTCACCCAGGCAGTATATCTATGACCGAGTTTGCCGAAGAAACAACCTCCAGACAAAAAATTCAAATTTGGCGAAAACTGATTTCAAGGTCGAGTTCATCGAAAATTCGAGTAAACTCGAGATCAAGATCACCCAAAACGGCACTATATTTGGAACTCAAATTTTGCTCACTATTTACGGGTTTCCTCGACGGAAGTTCGCATCTAAAACACCTTTTGCACCCACTTACCTTGAATGGTCCGTTGAGCATGAATGGCTTCCTCAGGAGTCTTGTACTTAACGAAAACAACTTCTGGCTTGCTTGGTTCGGTAGGTGCAGGCTGAACAATTTCATTAATTATTTCAGCCTCAGGTTTCTTCGACAACACGTAGATGACGGTCTTCTCTTCCTTTGGAGCAAACGAAGCGGTAATCCTTGTCACTGGTGGATTTTGTGTTGGAGCCTTGATGAACACTACACGATAGGTTTTACGTGGTTGACCAATGGCCAAGTGGCGCACTTTAACTTCTTGCGGTTCTTCGGGAGCGGAATGGAACGAGAAGTACTTGGAGACAATTGGGGGTGGGAAGGCAATTTCGGGCGCAGCATCATATCCTCCAACGAATCCATAATCGGCATTATAGTAGGGGTTGACTGTGCCTAAAAGTCCATGATCAGCGCCTGGATAGATTTCAGGCACTGAATTTGCATATATCGGGTTGAAAGCTGGCGTGTATCCTGAATAGCCAAGAGTTCCTGGAAGATTGTAGTTGATGCCACCTAGAGCTGGGTAGACAAGAAATGCTACCAGGCTCAGTGAACCCTGCAACAAAAAAACACTCCACGTGAATTCGGCTGTCGTCATGTGCGTTCGTTTATATCAATTACCAATATGAGTCCACTTACCAGAATTGTACGCATTTTGTATAAAATGTTAGCTTGATGGAGCACGCGATACAATGTGATAACGACAGCGGTTTGTCGTACACTAAATCTTAAAAAATTTCATAAAAGTCTTTTATATAATATCAAAATTAAATCGACCAAACATTGATGAAAATCACAAATACCCTCAATGAAAATGCTAATAGATATGGAAATGATCCAACTGATACAAAAAAGTAGTAAGCTGTGATAATCGTAGTAGTTGTAGGCCAAGAGACACAATGTCTCAAATTTTTAAATGGCCCAAAGAATGGATTCGAAAAAAATATGTATATGTTTGATGGTGACGATTGTTGTTCGATTGCAGAGGCTTCGAACTTATATTTGATGTAGAGATAAAGATAAACTTTCAGGCCGATTAACGATTCAGGGTTGACAAGATTCTATGTCTTTGTCCGTTCAATCACAGTTACATGGACTTTTCGCCTTTCCTCAAAAGGTTTTACTATTGTGTATCGAAAATCAGTTTCCGAACCACTGAATCAAACAAACAGCCACTTCACTGTATTAGTGAGCTCTATCTTCATTTGTGACTAGTTTATCCAAAAATTGAACAATAAGTTGATGACATAGTGTGTCTGTTTTGTGGTCTTCAGTTCATAAAAATGCTTCTGTTATTGTTTAGAAGGAGTTTCATGCGTTACTGATATTCTTTAAGATTTTCTTTTACGTGTACATGTACATGCTAAATTTTTGTCAACTCTGATTGTGGACCGCTCTCAGAAAAAGTGAATGTATGAGTATATCTCGTAATAGACTGATCACACTAGGGAAGCTTAAAATTGGATTATTAAAACGGTCATCGTCAAGGTATTTAATTTGTCTCTGATGGATTATTCGCAATAGACTTTGTAGCGCTCTTATCTGTACGACAGTTATACAGATAATCGCATTAGTCGGGTGCGACCTTAAGTCAGTTTTGTTTTATTAGTCGCTGAGGTGAGTGAAAGTATAATACATAAACATAATTAGCAAACGTTTATCAAGTTCAAAATTAGACACAAAAAAGAAGCATATCGTCTGAACTGGTCTATGCATTGACAAAGGAAGTACTATGTCGAAAGAGAAGAAACTAATGACTTTTATTCTTCTAGCATTAGTTAACTGACTGACTCTTTTAAGTTTACCACTCCCAATTTTAATGTTTATGCCATCGGCTTTTTCTGGAGACAATTCGTTAGTACATACATATATTGCCAATGGCTGGCACATAACCTCATAGTTCCAAAGTTTGATAAACTTGAATAGTACAATACATTGAAAATAAAGCATTACTATTTGCCCTAACCTCTAGCGGGGATTAGCGCGTCAACTACTCCCATGTGTCTTAGTTGACGTTTCGTTAGCAAACTGATTTCAGGCGATGCATGTGGCTAGCATGTACCTCCTACCGATTTAGCTGCATATCTGCGACAAGTCGGGATAGGTTGTAGCTTATTGTTACGCCACATACCACAGGGGAAAAGACATATGAACATCCATGATCACGATGGGATTCAAACATGAGACATTAGACTGACGCCTCAATGCACTGAGCTACCGGCCGCCCAAAATAATAAATAATAATACAATACAATAATAAATGCGAAATCGCATCCAGATACGACATTACTGAAACTGCAATCCCTTGTGTATTGTGGTGCAGTGGCGGCTATCACACGACATGGTCATAGAGTTCGTTGTAACGTTGTCGCCTTGAGACAAAAAAAAACCCAGCCTGGAAGATTCATTTTGAACGAAAGCGAAATTCCTTGCGTGAGGATATTGGTCGTCTGACTCAATCTGTCGCTGGCAATACCAGTAGGCGGCTGAAGAATAAGATAAACAGGATTCTTATCAAGTACTCCACTCCATCCGGAACTCCTTTGGTAGAAGTATTGGTCACACTTAAACAGAAGTTCGCAGTTGTCACAAACCTTCTACGACGATACATACTGAGCTTTCTCAGACGTATCCAGAATGCTGCTTTTGTCAAAAGCCAGCGGAACTTCAAGTCAATCAATGAAGACCAACAAGCCAACCCCACTATCAACTTCTCGGTGACTGACGCGGAACAATATTGGCGTGAGCTTTGGCAAACCCCCACTCAACATACACAACAAGCAGAGTGGATCTTAGCCGAAACCATCCGCCATTCCAGCTTGCGTGGTATGACTTTCGCTGACGTCACCGAATCAGATGTCCGCGAGGTCATAAAGCGGTCTAAAAATTTTAAAAGACCTGGGTTTGATAAGGTACAGCATTTCTGGTACAAACGTTTCCCGAGTATATGTGGTCAGCTTGCGCGACAAATAAATCGGCTAATAAACCAGCCTGAGGAATTTCCATCTTTCCCCACAGAATAACCTACTTGTTTCCTAAAAGAGAAACAGTAGAAAATCCTGCTGAAACAAGGATCACGTGCTTACACACCGTATACAAATACAGTAGAGCCGTTTTTATTCGCAGGGTCTACACACAGCTCGAGCAAAACAACATCCTTGCCGAGGAGTAGAAGGGCTGCTGAGTCGGATCTGGGGGTTGCAAAGAACAACTCACGATCGACTCGGTCATATTAGGACATCCTACACGTAAGCAGAGAAATCTGTTTTCCTGCTACATCGATTGAATTGTTCTTGTTAATTGCCTTGACCCCTCCAGGGGCATGGACGCGTCAACATCTCTAGCATTTCTATGCATTGTTGACGTTTCGATAGCATATCTACTTTTTCGGAAGTGCAGTTGCTAACATGCACCTCCTATCCGCACCGTCTTTATACTGACAAGCTCGGAGCACTATGAGAGTTCTATTAGTGCCACAGGCAGAGAACTCCGAGCTCTAGATTAGTATCGTAGAGCGGTGACGGAACGACCACGGCCACCGAGCGCAATAAAAATATATTGAGTGGATCCTGCACTAATAAATTTCTTGTCAAAAATAATGGAAGGATTGCAGACGACACTTGACATTCAATGCCATCAACCGAAGGAAATATGCATTCGGCTAGACAGTGCGGCTTTTCAATCAAGCACGGTTTGTTGTTAAAATTTCAGCTCACCCACTTGATGTATCTGGCTGGATGACATCAAACTATACTCGGGAAGCGATAAAAATCTTAAAAGTCTGCTGCAGATCACAGAAAATTTCAGTGGTGACATACGAATAGATTTCAGATTGGACAAGTGCCGCATCCGTGTCATTCGTGAAGGCGTTCGCGAACCGCATCCCGGCTTCACCTTGGACGACATCCACATAGGTGCAATGTCGAAGGCAGACTTTTATAAGTACTCAGGAATTCTGCAAAGCGCGCATGCCCGCATTGTTGACTTGAGAGAAGGACTGCTGGTGGAGTTTACGCACCGGTTGAAACTGGTGCTCAAAACTAACTTGTCGAGAAGACACAAAATAAGCGCGATAAACCTATATGCCATTTCTTCACTCACGTATTCATTCGAGATAGTGCCATGGACTTCCACCGATTTGGAGGCAATCCAAAAGCGGGTTCGTGTAACAATGACTAAATTCCGAATGTTACACCCAAAATCGGCAGTGGAGCGAATGTATTTACCCCGCGATATCGGAGGCAGAGATTTAGTCGATATTGCCGGTCAACATCATAGGCATGTTGACTCACTTCGCGCTTATTTTTACGGCAAAACTACATTGAGTCCTCTGCATGATACTGTCTGCAAAGCAGACGACTGTTTTACTTTACTCAACTTAAAGGATCAATCACTTGCTTCTTTAAGTCTGGTGAAGTCGGTCCAAATGCGGATCGATGAATGGAAGGCAAAGGCAAGGCATGGTAAACATGTGTGCTGCCCCTGGCAGCCATTTGTCGATCCGCACCTGTCGAACAGGTGGCTTCGTGCGGGATATCTCTATGCAGAAATAGAAGGGTCTATGATCGCCATTCAGGATGGCGTGGCCCCCACCCGTACATATCTGCTTGACAGCACTCGCTTCACGATCTACTGGGATCGCCAGATTATCACTGATCACTCAGTTGCCCAAAACAAACCGAATGCACTCCTAGCCGACAAAGTGAGTCGCTCCGCATAGATAATCGATATTTCTATCCCCCATAATAGGAACATGGAGAGAGAGCATGCGGAGAAGAGGGCAAAATGTAGTGCACTGGCTCAAGAAATCAAACAACTTTGGCAGCTTGACCAGGTGCGAATTGTGCCTGTAATATTGTCCGCTACCGGATCCTTGATCCTTTAAGCCCTAAAGCCCTTCTTACTTCACTGGGCAAACTGAACTGAAACAATGCAGAAGTATGTTATTCTGCATACTTGTGCAATGGTGTGGAAGGTTTAACCTCTATTAATGATTGTCTGGGTGTCGGCGGAAAATCAGCCAAATACGTCCGAACTTAGCAGCTTGGTGCTTACACCCGTTGCGGGTGAGATCCGGCCAATAGGGCCGAGATTTTGCCAACTCGATAATAAATAAAGTACTCAAACTTGTAAAAATGTCGGTTGGCGCTCAGCATAAGATGACAACATATTAGGTGCGTTTTTTTTTGTACAGAGCAGATTCCAAAGAAGATGGGAGAGTATCCCGCCTTAGGAGGTACGCCCGCAGACATATCTACTGACGGATGATGTACACATGTTAATTGCCTTGACGCCTCCAGGGGCATGTGCGCGTTAACATCTCTAGCGTTTCTATGCCTTGTTAACGTTTCGATAGCATATCTACTTTTCGGAAGTGCGGTTTCTAGTATGCACCTCCTATCCGCGTCGTCTTTACACTACCAAGCTCGGAGCACTGTGCGAGTTCTATTAGTACCCACAGACAGTTTTTGATCGCGCCGAGATTTGATCTCCGAGCTCTAGATGTAGTATTGTAGAGCGGTGATCGAACGACCACGGCCACCGAGCACGGTTTTTGAACTTATGAGGTATCACAACGGACCCAGGGTGGTCTATGTGTGTTGTGCTCTGCAAGCCAGCCTCTCTAACCTATCAAGCCAACTTTGCCTTATTATTTTTAAAGTATCCATTTGTTGAAAAGACGTATAATTCACCCAGCGAAGAACATTAAAAATCCAAGATACACAGCATACCTATGTTATACATATCTTAATTTCTTTGTAAAAACGAAATGATGTATTGTGATTTTAATTTGCAATTTGTAACCTTCACTTTTGGTCTCAAATATTATTTATAAAACAAACAGCATATAATATGCTGACCGTTAATTAATATCTTTCAAGCAGCAGTTGATAGTTTTGTGAAGGACAGGCGTTTTTAACAGTATTTTTTTTTTCAATTATTTTGTCAATTTTTTTTCAAACAAATGTTGTTGTTTTTAATTAGGTGGTGGTAGAGCCCCCGAAAGGGGAATAGTCAATTAGCGCTAGTGCGCGCCGTTTTGATGCCACAAACCTCATAAGAGGAAAACTGATGCTATTAAGTATATCAGAGGGGTCAGGCCGGGTATTTACTTAAATCCACCCTGTGGAATTTGGGAAGTGAAGTATCTTGCCAGCTCCCAAAGAGGATATCTCGGTTATGTCTGTAAGAAAGGCACTGCCCAAAGAACAGTGCCGCGCCCTAGCCAGTGCCGTACATCTACAAAGAAAGTGTAAAAGAATCTCCTTCTCCCCACTGTCCTTGCAACTACGACAGCACTCGTTGTAGGGAATACCATGTCTGGCTGCGTGCCCTCCCACAGACCAGTGACCCGTTGTAACGGCGACAATCCTGGCCACCTCTGGACGGGTCCTTATCAGAAGGCCATTTGTTCTTTGTGTACTATAGGATGGCCATATTTTCCTAGAGATGATGCACGTCGTTAATGCTCCCCATCAATTGTTGGCTAAGTTAATGTAGGATTTATGTACTTACCTCTTATTGGCACTAAGTGGCGCACTGACAGTCACTGTATACGATCTGTCAAGGGCAGAGTCCAACCGCACCAGGTGATCGGCCTGCTCACTTTCCGCTATACTCCTATGACCCGGAACCCAGAGGAGGGTGACTCTGTTAAGGGTGGCCAGAGAGTTCAGCTCTTAACGGCATTATTTTACTATTTGTGATGACACTGCCGCCACCTCGAGGGCTATAATGGCAGCCTCGCTATCCGTGAAAATTGCGATATCCCTTGTGGTAACCGTCATGCGCCTCAACATCCTGCAGGCCTCCCTAATTGCTAGCACTTCCGCTTGAAATACACTAGCAAAATCAGGGAGGCGGAACGATTTAGAGACTGCGAGATCTTCAGAACGCTGCACCGACTCCATAAGGCATTTTCGAGCCATCGATAGAAATCCTCAGGTCATATCCCGACATCACATCTTCGTCATATCATTCCGCTCTAGTTGGATATCCAGTAGCGAAGTGTTTCTCGAAGTCTCTTTCGGGTACGATGTAATCCGTTGGTAGCATATTGTGCACCGCACCCCCCCAGGGAGGACATAATGTTACTATGCCCATATGGTTTCGCTGTCCAGTACGCAGACTCCTTAAGTCTGACCGCGCTACACGCAACGTTGAACCTTATTTGTAGGTCGAGGGGGAGTAAGTGTAAAATAACATTAAGTGCATCACCTGGGCAAGACCTTAGAGCTTCCGTGACTCTGATGGATGCAGTCCTCTGCACCTTGCACAGCAGATAAATATTATATTTCCAACGCACCGCTGGCCACCAGACCAGCGACCCGTATGTGAGTATCGGTCGCCCTACCGCTGTGTACAACCACAAGAAAATTTTTGGTTGGAGTCCCCAGTTTTTGTCGCAGGTTGTCCTGCAAGCATAGAGAGCTATAGTAGCCTTCTTGATGCGATATTCGACGTTTAGTTTGCTTGAGAGCTTCGAGTCGAGAATTACTCCCAGGCACTTTACGTTGGTCGAAAGAGTCAGTAAGTGTCCGTTTAGGGAGCGCAAACTCCTCAATCTTTGTTAGGGTTTTGTATAAAAACAAAACCCTTATGAAATCGGTCATGCGTCCGTCTGTCCGTCTGTCCGTCTGTCTGTCTGTCCATGAAATATCTCACGAACCGCTGAAGCTACATACATGAAATTTGGTGGAAATATGTAGAAATACTATAATTCTCTGGAGAAAGCGATGCGTCGTAATAAGTCAACTTTAAGGGGGGGTCCCCATAGAGGGGAAATGAAGGTCGAAATTTTTTTTTCATTTGGTATAGGCAAATGGGGTATCGTAAGAAAGGTACCGTCGAGTACATTCCATTTTTGGAATTTTTTTCAAATTTGAAGAAAGGAGAAAAGAGGGAGAGGGGAAAATATGTGGTCCGAGTTTGCCCCCCCCCCCTTGCATTTCGAGACCGTTATAGCTAGACATATGAAAATTTACAGAAAAGCGGCATTTCACTAGCATAGAAAACTAAAAATAATAGAATTTTTAAATCTCATCCAAAAAGGTTAATAATAGTACATTTCTATAGTTGCAGTTAGCACACCCCTGCAACCCTCAAGCACACCTGAGGCCAAAAATATTGATAGCTAATGATAACTAATAGGCAATAATATCTTTAAGTTTCATTACAATGACATGATATTTAATAATAGTACATTGACTTAAAGTTATGCATTTTGACACTATCCATACAAAAAAATACACCTACCGGCCTCACGCATTGATATGCGTGTACTACTTGCATGTTGTTTTTCGTAGTGCGAATTGCAGTTATTTAATGAACCAACTTTGGAAGGGTGAAGATTGGTAATTGGTGATCCTAACAATAACTTTTCACACAATTAATTTTTTTAGGGTTTTGTGTCTTAAATCTTACAAAATCGGTCAAATACCTGTCTGTCCGTCTGTTCATAGAATATCTTACGAACGGCTGAAGCTGCACATATAATTCGGCGAGAATGTGTAGAAATGCTATAATTTGCTGGAGAAAGCGTTGTGTTGTAATCAGCCAACTTTAAGAGGGGGGGGGGGGGGGGGTCCACATAGAGGCGAAATTAAGGTCAATTTTTTTTTTATCCACCGGTATAGCCAAGTGGGGTGTCGTGAGAAAGGCAATGTTGAGTACTTTCCATTTTTGGCATTTTCTTGAGATTTGTAGAAAGGGGAACAGTGGAGGAGGGAAAAATATTAGACCGTAATTTGTCCCCGCCGCCCTGAAGCCGTTACACAAGTTTGCAATTTGCAATGTCGTCTTAATATGAATGGTTAAGCATCTCGAAGAGTGGGACAGTTTATCTCGTATACATGCATATCTATCTACAGCTTCTCGTATTAAAACTATTACTTTGAGAGGTGACAGATGCAGTCTTTTTGTGAATTGGCATGTAAGATACTATATCATGGGTAAGACATTTAATTATGGTGTTTTTATTCAGCTGAGTGGTACCAAGAAGAGCAGGGGGGCAATATTTAGATACCAAGATAAGCGCGTGCTACAAAACCCTCGAATTGCGGGCGTAGCCCTCTATATTCCGGTTTCATTTTTGTAGTGAAAAGCACCAGTTCGGTTTCCTGTGGGCTCACACTAAGACCGCATTCTTCTGCCCAAACTGTTACTATCTTCAGGGTGTTGTTCATGATGTCGCTCATCAATTTGCCTGAGATCAAGATGACTGTATCGTCCGTATAGGCGACTATTTTAGATCCAGCCTTCTCCAGTCTTCTGAGGAGGCCGTCCATTACCAAAATTCATAGCAGAGGGGAGATCACACCACCCTGTGGCGTCCCTTTGCGCACGTATTTAGTGATCCGACTTTCGTCCATCTGACTGGATTACCCTGGTACTCAGCATGGCCATAATCCATCTACTGAAATGGGACTCCACTCCTAACTCGATGAGAGCTTCCTTATAGTCTCAGTCTTGACATTATTGAAAGCGCCTTCAATGTCTATGAAAGCCGCCACCGTGTATTGTTTGTAGTTTAAGTCATATTCAATTGTGCGTACTACCTCGTGGATAGCTATTTCCGTGGACTTTCTTTGAGGTAGGCATGTTGGCATACTGATATTGGTGATTTTAGCAGTAATTGTCGTATATGGTTATCCAAGATTCGCTCCAACACCTTCGAGACACAAGAGGTGAAGCTGATGGGTCGAAAGTCTTTCGCGGAATCTTGACCACGTTTTCCCGCCTTTGGGATAAAGGCCACGCGAACTCGTCTCCATGGCATGGGGACGTAGCTCAGCGAAATATAGCCCTTAAAAATGGTTACTAGCCATGGAATCACTATTAACTATTCAAGCAAATAGTATTGTTTTTTGATTAGGATGATCTGAGTGGCTCGGAACAGACCCAATTGTTTAATTGGACAATTGCAACTACAGCCGCGCTTTCGAATATTTTTTTCCACCCTGTAGTATATTAATGTAATAATAATATTAAATTTTAATATTGTATCTTATCTGTTTGAACTTTTCCCTAACCTTGACCTAGTCATTAATTTATATTTTCCACTTATATAAATGCATCTCTTTTTCGGCCAACATAATCCGCACTAATTTACAACTAAACTCATTAAATTAAAATTCCATCGTGCAAAAAATGTGATTAATTTGCGTATAAAGTTTCTTTTTATGCGAGTATATACGAAAAGCATTTAGCTTTCGTTTCGCATTAAAGTTTTTGTTAAGGTGCTTCTGCGTGGCTTTTTGTCCATCAAAGATTTAAAAGAATTTAAGATTTGATCTATTGCCGAGAATTTGAAGACTCCCACAATAAGTCGGGCGGAAGTGTTCACATATGTTTTTCATTGCTACACGCATATTTCGGCAATTTTGAAATAACGAAAACACGTTTTCTTAAACCCATCACTGGGTTACATCACGTATTGATGGGTCCAGTGGTTTAAAAATGTGGACACTACTGGTCATCAGAAATTTTAAATTCATTGCATCATTTAAAAATATGTGTGCTTTTGCGGATTTCCACACATTAATTGCCGTGGGAATGGCCCTTCCTAATAATAGGCTGCACACGTGAACGCAAATAACTAACAAATTAATTGGGGCTTAGTCCAATTTTGATGGCATAAGTTTAGTAGCAAAAAGTATAATAAAAAAAAATTAGCAAGGTCAATTGCAACCAATTTTGTCTACAAAGAACATCTTCACCTCTAGACCAACAATAAAACATGCGAAACGGAGCGATAGTCATAGCATAGTCAATAACCCCATTCAGACCGTATACTCGTATTAGGGTGATTCGTTCAAGAATCAAGATATTCATCTGAAGCGTTTTTATAACGCGCCTGCAGATAGTGAAATTAACCTAATTACCATAAATTTAAAATACATTCATGGCTAACTATCTTACTTCTTGGTAAAGTTTATTGCTTCAAAGTAATCGTTGTGGTCAAAAGATGGGTATACGTTATCGGAAAGCAATGAATTTTGTGGTGTAGCAAAATTGCTCACCTACTTGACGATAGGAGGCAACCCCCGTTCGTACAGGTATGTTAGTCTAAGTGTCACCATACACTGTCGAACTCGAACATGGTACAAGTGGATCGGTTATCTTCACGTTTATGTGTGTTTGACTTGAGCTACTCAGAGGTCATTTGTACCAAGTTCGTGTTCGAGATCGACAGTGTATGGTTACGCTAACGAAAGACCGACACCATGACTCATTATTTTCAGCGACGTTACTAAATCTAGAGTGTGCTGCAAAGCAAACTGATTCAATGCTACAGCTATAGGTGTCGGAAAATGGAAAACAAGAAATATGCAGGAAATACGTAATATGGGAAATGGGTAATCTGAAAATAAGGAAAACGGAAAACCAGGAAAATAAAAAAATACCTAATACAGGATACGAAAAAATCAATCAAATTGGCCACTTTCTCGTTGGAAAAAGGGCTGCGTCAAGCATATATTTGACATAATTCCCTACGAGTATGTGAAGCTAATTGCGATTTAGATCACTTCCTTGTCTGAGCTAAATATCGGTGTCGTACGAGTATATTAAATACCAGTCCCACTAAAAGGAGCAGGTTTCCTAAGCTAAACGTACAAAAGATACGTAATGACGATGTAAAGGTGGCCTACATGACGGAACTAAAAAAAAAACTCGACGAAAGGGCCCGTCCTAAGCCAGAGCAAACGGTCGATCAAATATGGCGAATTATCAAGGAGAGAATCCAGTAGAAAGGGGGGGGGGGGGGGGGTGGTGTCAAAAATTCTTCTTCCATAGTCCTCCGCGTGGGCGCCCCCTGGAACGGCAGTGGTCACTGACCATTGTTAACCAATGTCAAGCCGGTAGTGATGGTGGTGCGATGATTTGGTTGAGGTAAACATTCCCCCTTGTGGTGCGTAAATATAATACCACGGTCTTTCCCTTTGATGGTCTGTCGTTAAAACCGACAAACAAAGGACAGGATGTGTATGCCTGCAACTTGCACTATCCGAAATTTCCTATATGCTAACGAAACGTCAACTATGCCTTGGATAACGACTAACTGAACGGCTACGACTTTTGGCTATCGTACAATGACAAAGATTGGATTCTGGAATGTGCGTACTCTCCTGGACAATGGATCAGAAAGTCCTCAGAACGCACGACTTCTTCAATTAGAGAGTGAATTTCTGAGGTATAAATTAAACATCTTAGGAGTTAGTGAGGTAAGATGGTGGAACAGCGGAGAATTTGTCTCTCCAACGAGCAGCACTGTAATGTTGTACTCCGGTAAAGATACTGGTAGTTGTCAGGGCTCCTTTTAACCAGCGCCGCACGAAACTGTCTCTTATCCTGGGAGCCGGTCTCTGACAGAATCATGATCGCCAGGTTCCGAATCAAAATAAGGAACACCTCAATAATACAATACAACGTAATTCTCCAACTGAAGCCGACAATGTCTTGGCGAAAGGCTCTTTCTACGAACAACTAAACGCCGTTTAGAGCAGATCATCTAAAGGTGACATTATTAATGGTTATGGGTGATTTGAATGCAAAGCTTGGCGCTGATAACTATGGCCCAGGCATGTGATGGGAAAACACGGTTTCGGTGATCGTAACGACAACCGTGAAAGATTTCTTGTGTTCTGTAACTTTCACCGTCTCTTCTTCGGTGGTACTATGTTTGAGCATAAGCACCATCAGAAAATCAGTTGGTTCTCTGTTGATCGGCGCAGAACACAAAATCAGATCGACCATTTTGCCATTAATAAAAGATTCAAGAGTTGCCTCCTGGACGTGCGAAACAAGAAGGGTGCCGATATTAGGATGGGAAGAGACCATTACCTTATGATCGCTAATGTTCGATTGCGTATTGCAGCCGTGCGCCGTTCTAGCGACGAAAAACCCAGGCGCCGCAAATTCAACACCGCTCGACTAAAAAATCCAGCTGTCTTACAACAATATAATGACCATGTTGTGCAAAAAGCAGGTGGGACAACTTGTCACCCAGATAGTGACATAAATGAAAACTGGGATGCCACAAAAAATGCATACATTGATAGCGCTTATACCATCCTGGGCACAAAGCCGGATTACTGGAATAAACCCTGGATGTCCGACGCTTCATGGCAGCGGATTGTTGAAAGAAAGGAACTGAAGGTTCACTTGGCTGCAGCAGCAGACGACAATCGAAGCAGCGTCGAACTCCTATACTGTCAGAAACTCGAGAAGTTCAGCGTAGTGTGCGACTCGATAGAAGACTTTACAAGAATTCTCTTTTAGCCTCAGCAGAAAAAGCCGCAAGAAGTAACAACTTAAATGCCGTATACGGTGTCATCAAGGAGTTTACAGGTGGTCGTAACTCCTGCCAACATCCGGTGAAAGATAGTGATTGAAAGCTACTTATCTTGGAAGAAGATCAAATGAGGCGGTGGAAAGAACACTTCGCCGCGGTCTTGAACCGTGTAACCTCTGGTGAAGTTCCCCGTCATATAGATAATTTAGCTCTAACCATCATAATGTGCGTTTACGGTCCACTGTCCCGACTAAAAAAGAAATAGTCACTGCAATTATTGCACTAAAACGAGAAAAGGCCGCCGGACTCGACGGTATCCCTGCCGAACTTTATCAAGCAGCGCCGAGCGTAACTGCCGATTTGCTGCACCCACTTGTTGATAAAGCGTGGAACACGGAGACCTTTCCCATTGAGTAGAAGGAAGGTTTGATCATCAAACTTCCGAAGAAGGGTAGCCTCACAGACTGTAATAATTGGAGAGACATTTGTGTGCTTCCTGCCTGTTGCCAAGATACTACTACTCAATTGCCCTAACCCCTTGTGGGGCATAGGGCGTCAATTGTTCCATGTGGCCCAGTTGACCTTTCGTTGGCATAAACTGGTTTCGGGGAATGCAGTTGCCAGCATGAACCTCCTGCACATCCATTGCCACGAACGTCGTCGTGGACGAGATTCGAACCCGAAACGCCGGTAGTCAGACATGAGACTGATGACTCAACACACTGCGCTATTGCTACATAATAGCTGAAATCGTTTTGGAAAGACTAAAGGCCCACTTAGAAAGCACAATTGATGAAGAGCAGGCTGGTTTTCGATCCGGATTCTCCTGTGCCGATCATATTAACACCTTGCGAATCATTATCGAGCAATGCGCTGAATACGATTCTCCGCCTCACTTGCTTTTCATCGATTTCGAGCGGGCTTTCGATAATGTGAACTGGGATTCTACAATATATGGGCGGCCTTGCGCAGGAGAGGCATCCGTGAGAAGCTTGTGGCTATTATTAAGGCAACCTGTGACGGCGCAAAATGTCGCGTTCTGCATAAAGGTAATGTGTTGGGGAACTTTGAGATTCGCAGTGGAGTTCGGCAGGGGTGCATCCTCTCACCGATCCTGTTCCTTATAGTGATCGGCGATGTGTTGCATGCAGCCCTACCCGGACTAGATAGAGGAATCCAATGGACTTTGACATCTTATCTACAACATCTTGACTACGCTGACGACATATGACTACTCTCCCACAAAATCATGGATCTGTCCGCAATGGCGTTAGATCTCGATAGGGAGGCAAGCAAGGTTAGGCTTAAGATTTATACCAACAAGACCAAGGTTCTTAGTCCGCCATTGCGTAAAAGAAATCCGACACCTATTGCTATCATTATTAATGGGCAGCCTGTGGAGAAGGTGGACAACTTCGTCTACCTAGGTAGCACTGTTGCCGAAAATGGTGGAGCAGGACATCGCTCGTTGTATCAACCAGGCTAAATGCGCATACGGAATGTTGTCTAAAATCTGGCAGAGCAGTTATCTCAGCATCAAGACCAAGCCGGGCCTGTTTCGCTCCCCGGTAGTGTCAGTGCTTTTGTATGGGAGAAGTACATGGAAATTTTCCGTAAGACTTATCAGAAAGCTGCAAGTTTTCGTCGATTTACATATATCTTCGTCGAATTCTGGACTTTATAACGAAATCGTTGGAAAGTGCCAAAAGCTTTATTCTTTACAAATCTTAGTTTTTGCACTTTTTTCGTGGAAATTGGTTTATTGGGGATTTAATTGACAAATAAGTTGGGGAAGTTTTGACTTTATAATAGGATCGTTAAAAAAACGTTAAAAACAATTATTTTGTGAAAATTGTGGAATTTTACATTTTTTCTTAAAAGTAGATTTATTGGCTTGAAACTTACAAACAAGTTGAGGGAGCCATGACTTTACAACGTGAAACCTACTCATAAGTCAGGGGAGCCAGAAGTTTATTACGAGATTGATACCTAAACCTAAGGCGAAAATGTCCTCTGAAGCCACACTCAAGGAATTTCCGCTTTACTACCTAAAGCGGAAATGTCCTCTGAATTATCAATGAATTTCCACTTTAGAAACTGCAAATCCCCCGTGTGTGGTTTCTTGAGGTTTCTACCAACTAAAGTGGAAATGCACCATTAAGCTGCACTCAAGGAATTTCTGTTTTCGAAACTAGTTTAGTCAAAGGGGTTGCCAGCACACTTAGACCACTTATGAGTCCTTTGTGACACCAGCAATAACGTTTCACCTAAGCCCCGAACCATTCTGTACTGACAATGTGTCGATTGTGCTGTAACACGCTCATATCCTTAAGGTTCTCCGAGCCACAGTAAAACCAGGAGCCCAGGAATTTCTTCCTCCTGATGGCCAATGCTGGACAGTGACATTGAAAGTGCAAAACGCTCTACTCCTCATCCGCATTCTCACACTCATGCAGTAGTCATTCTGAGGAGGACGGAGCCTCCATGCGAGCATGCCGATGGGGCATTGCCCTGTGATAGTCCCCACCACCTTGCCAATGTGCTTCCTATTCAGTGACAGCAAAGAGGCAGAGCGACTAGAATCGAATTTCTGCCAAATCATTCTCGTCGTTTGGCAAGTGCTACCGTTGACCCATCTAGTATTAGCTTTATCCACCGCAGCGGACTTAATTGTCAATTTGCTGGATGCAATTGGCATTTTAATATCAATGCGGTCCCCATCGACAACACCAGTTACCCCCTCATGAGCAATATCGTCCGCCCTGCAGTTGCCCATAAAACCACTGTGACTCGGTATCCAGCAGAGGGTTAGGTTGAAGAAGTAACCCATCTCTGTGAGGGCTGAGCGACAGTTCTGAAAAGTTTTCAATGTGTTAAGAACAAAGCAGGACACTACAAAAGTCGAGAAGTCGGTAGGATAAGTTAATTTCCAGTCCGTCTGAGCATATACCAGCCCCAACGCCGTCATCGATCTTAGACCCATCCGTGTAGATGACCAAGGAGTTGAGGGTAAAGCGTACGTTTTCATATCAGCCCATAGGCTCCTCGTCAGAATCAAGATGGTGTAATTCCTACCAAAAATGTGTTTTGGAGAAGTGTAATCAGTTTCCAAAGTTAAATTCAGATTGCCCAGAATAGCTGACCCAATTAACACAAATGAATTTGTCATATAAAAGGCCATAATAGCGTTGTTTAAACGTTTTCCAAACGGCAAATTTATCGTTCTGATTTGTAACCATATGGTTATGAACAAGTCAGGTTTTGACGCCATTGACCTGTTATGCGGAAAAGCAGGGTCGTGTTCCCTGCCAGCTGTTCGCCAAATATATCAAGCGGGAGCAAGTTTAAGGTGTAAGTTTCAAAGCCGCGACTCAGCGACCTGCGCTTGCGACTGTGAAAAAACTATCATAACGGAGCACTATTCGTGTGTATTTTAAAGTTTAGGGGATCGTCGAATGCAGACTGTACTTGTACGATTGTAGCTCCATATTAAATACATACGAACAGTGCTTCGTTATGATAATTTTTTTGCACACGCAAGTCGCTCAGTCGCGGTCTTGAAACTCACACCGTTAGCAGAGTATCTCAGCTGGCTGACGGAGTTATTCACCCCGTTGTGGTAATCGCTGCTAGTCCTTGCACTTTACTTGACAAGTTACAGTAGGACGCCACTCTAAGTGCCGTCGACCACACACGTATGCCGTGCAGTAGAATTGGCCGCACAACAAGTGTATTTAGCCAGTACACCACTTTCGGTTGCAGACCCCAGCTCTTGCCAATCGCCTTCCTGCTTGAGTAGAGCGCAGTTGTGGCCTTGTTCACCCGCTCAAGAATGTTGGGCTTCCATGTCGACTTCTTCTCAAAGGCCCAGGAACTTTGCTCTATCAGTGAAAGTCAGTTTCTTGCAATCCAATGATAGAGGCTCAACAGGAGGCTGCACGTGTCTTTTGTGAAGAGCACAAGATGGATCTGGTAAGGGTTGACACCAAGGCCGCAATGACCTGCCCAATCGGTGAGAATGTATAGAGCTTTCTACAAAAACTCGCTAAGAATTCCCGGGATTCTGCCGGGAACAGAAATGGCAACATCGTCTGCGTAGGCCGTCACTTTTAGTCCAAACTCTTCCAGACTTAGCAGCAGTCCATTGACCGCCAGGTTCCAAAAAAGAGGGGACAGTATCCCGCCTTGGGAAGTTCCCCGCAGGCATCTACGGACGGATGATGTACCCATGTTAATTGCCTCGATCCCTCTGGAGGCATGGGCGCGTCAACGTCTCTAGTATCTCTATGCCTTGTTGACGTTTCGATAGCATATCTACTTTTCAGAAGTGCAGTTGCTAGCATGCACCTCCTATCCGCGCCTTCTTTATACTGACAAGCTCGGAGCACGGTGAGAGTTTTATTAGTACTCACAGGCAGTTTTTGATCGCCTCGAGAGTTGACCTCCGAGCTCTAGATTAGTATCGTAGAGTAGTGACCGAACGACCATGGCCACCGAGCGCGAGTCATCGATATGAAGTTTGAAGAGCGCTTCGATGATTGCACTAGCTGTAACATCGAATGTTTCCTCGATGTCTAAGAACGCAACAATGGTGTATTCCTTATATTCAAGGAATTTCTCAATTCAGCTAACTAAAAAGTGAAGAGCAGTATCCACTGACTTGTCTCTCCATTAGGCGTGTTGCGATGAAGATAGGAACTGTGGCAGAATGGTGTTCCGAAGATGGATCGATGTTCAAAGTTATTAGCACGCGCGTGCAAGCTTCGCCCAGCTTTTGCCACGAAAACGACTAGAACTTCCGTCCAGATGCGCAGAGCATAGCCCAGTGCGAGACATGCAGTTAGGATCATCGGGCGACCGGTATTTCAGTGCGTAGGGACACCATGTCTGAATACCGGCGTTTCGGTTCGAATCACGTCCACGATGACGTTCGTGGCCATGGTTGGTTCGTGTTGTCTTGCTCTAATGGTGCGGGGCGTAATAATGAGCCGCAGCACCTCCCGGCTTGTCGCAGGTAGGCGGCTGAATGCGGGAGTAGGATGGGCCTGCTGGCAATTGCATTCTCCGAAACTAGTTTATTTCAATCAAATGTCAACTGGGCCACATGGAACAATTGACGCGCTATGCTCTACTCTAGGTTGAGACAATTGAGTTTTCAATCAACACCATGCATACAAGCTCGAGCTGATTAGTAAGACACTTCTGATCTACCAGTACACTCTACAGGCAGTGCTTGGCAGTACTCGCTTCAGGATATACTGGAACCGCTAGATTATCAGTGATCACTGAGTCGCCCACAACAAACCCGATGTACGCCGGTTCGACAAGACGAGTCACTCCGCATACAAAGAAAGCACACGAAGAAGAGGGGAAATTATATTTTAGTTCACTCAAGAAATCAAACAACTTTGGCATCTGGACCACGTGCAAATAATGCCTGTAATAATGTCGGCAACCGGTATAGTATTAAAGCCGTTCTCACTTCCCTTGACAAACTGCCAAACCTGCCGTACAATCTTATCGGCATTATGCAAACACATGTAATTTTGCATACATGTGCAATAGTGCGGAAGGTGATCGGCGACTTCCACTGAATAGTAGTTTGAATCAGGATGCCGGCATGATACGTGACACCTGTCCAAGGCATCCATAGCCACCAACTTGATGCTTGCATCCGTTGCGGGTATAAAGCCTTCCAAAGGGCCGAAAGTACGCCAGCCATGCGAGAATAAATAATAAAGTTTAGTTTTAATTTTATAAATGAGTAGCTGATGAATACGACCAAGCGAACAGGACGAAAGCCTACTTCGATAAACAACACCCACTGACAGTCCCTACAACCTAAACACTAAATTACAATAAATTCTATCTTTGACTTCAGATTTTATTATTTTTGCACAGATTAAAATATTACATGATTTGTTTTCCTGTATGCAATTAATATCCTCCGCTCATTCGGCGCTTCTGGCTGAAACAACTTCATAGCTTTCCCTGACCGGATAAACTCCACTTGCAGAGCCAGAACTTGGAGTAACTGCGATCACTTCATCGGCTAAAACATTGTTTTGAGTATTGTCCGATTGTCCAAGAACACCGACAACCGACGAAATTGGCGCATAACCTTCATCTGACACTTTACTCGTTCCACCGAGTTGATCGTATTGAGCTGAAACCAGAAAGGATATTGATTATAGTAGTTCGAACATGCATTAATCGACATTCATTGAATACCTTGAATGGTTTGTTGAGCATGAATTGCCTCCTCCTTGGTTTTGTACTTAATGAAAACAACTTCAGGCTTGCTTGGTTCGGTTGGTGGTGGTGTGACAATGTCCTTAATCTCAACTTGATTTGGTTTCTTGCTAAGTACATAGATAATGGTCTTCTCCTCCTTGGGTGCAAATGCTGCCGAAATGCTAGCCTGGGCGTTGGGAGATGGAGCCTTGATGAATACTACGCGATAGTTCTTTTGTGGTTTGCCGATGGTGAAATGTTTGTGAACAACCTCATCGGGCTCATCGGGAGCTGAATGGATGTAGAAGTGCTTATTAACCTCCGGCTCCGGAGGTATTTCAAAAACACTGGGTTCGACCGAATTGATCACTTCCACTGGGAAGGGATTGAAGTTGATACTTTCCACTGGCGTAGGAGTTACAGGAGGTGGAGTAGCCGATCCAAAACCGCCGCCAAACCCAAATAGGGGCGGAACTGCAGTAGAACTTATAAATCCTGTATCAATGGGAAGTGCACTCAGGAGAGTGTCACTGATACGTGGAGGCTGATTTGGTCGACGTATTGGCGAAACGTATGTATGTACGACAGGAGCGAATTGGACGACCGGAGATGGTCGAGATGTAGGTGATATGCGGTAGAGTTTTGGTGTTGGTGTCCGTCCGAACGAATTTCCAAAGAAAGAGTTTACTGCATAAGGAGCTTGAGTGGTTGACACTACGCTGGATGGAATGTAGTTGAGAGCTCCTTGATTCTCATAGCGTGTGCCGAACCGAAATCCTGGCTTAGAAGCTGCTAGTCCTAGTAGACCCAAAAATACCTAATTGTGACATATGGAGAAGGATTAATAGATAGTAAACAGGAGTATTTTGTGATATCCTCTACTTACGAAAACCCTCTTCATTCTACTCTGTTTCGAAGGTAACCAAAAGACTGATGACTGCCTTAGAAAGTTTGGCTTTTATACTAGACAAATTCTCCAGAGGAAGGCGATTCAAAACATTTTAATAGTTCATCAAAAACTTAAATGTTGGTTATCCAAATCGCCGTCTCCAGAAATGTGTTCCGCAATCTATCCCTATCTTGGAAAATGAACATTATTGCTTTGTGCGAGCCATAAAGTAACAAGCAGTGCCAAACTTTTAAAGATCGTAAAAAGCCAAAAATCTTCTTGAGGGAAGGAACACTCATCGGGCGCCTGGCAACGTTCTAAAAGCTAGTGTCGACGGTTCTTTAGCGATATGTATCTGTTAAGCGATAGATTCGTATGAAAACCCACTAATTAATTTTTCTAATTGAACTATTTGAACTCTTGCAAACGCCTTTTTGCATTTCTTTTTCTCTCTCGAAATTCGACCACCGTTTCAAGCTACCCGAATTCTACAATATTGTAGAATTCTAATTATCGCTATTAATTTTTTTACTTTTAATTAAGTTTATTTACATTTTATTATCGGTGAGATGAGTCTATGTCTCTGCGGCTGTTTACATTTAAGCAACTAAAGTTCGTTAACTTTTGGCATCGAGGCATACAAGTAGAGAGGCTTTTGACCTGATCTCAGCAAACCCGGATAGTGTGTAATAATTTCGGGTAATTGTTGCAAGGTGGCAGACGAACATTGTGTCATATTTATATCCATACGCTTGTTTATAGAGACGCTTTGGTCATAAAGGGAACATATTCATAAATTTTAAGGCAAAATTTGCTATTTTATACCTTAGCTTTTTATTGTCAACGGCACAGTCAATTATTGGATGTATAGTACATATGTAGTGTTACTGTGGCTAGTATTTAACCTCCGAATGACACTCTATAAAAAGATAGTTAAAGGCCAAACTTGTGAGGGCGGTTGGTGTCTGATTACATTGAAGATTGAACATATCGATCTCTACATCGACAAATATAGAATATATATATACGAGAAAAATAAATTGTTGGATGTTGACAGATGATTAAAATACTTGTTATAAGCAACTCAGCAAAAGACGGTGAACAGTGAACAAGCTCCTCTACCAATCTAACATTAATTATTTATTGTGGAGTCATACTTGTACTAATGTCAAAACGCCAGGAAGTTGAACTTGTGACCTTTCTTGGGCATCACCAATCGACAAAATTATGGATCACCTCCTCTCCGATTATCGGGGCGGTAGCTCAGTGCGTAGAGGCATCAGTTTCATGTCTAACTACGGTCGTCACGGTTTCTAGTCCCGTCCACGGCGTTCGTGGTCATGGATGTTTGTGTTGTCTTCCCGCCAGTGGTGCGAGCGTAAAAATAAGCCACAACATCTCCCGACTTGTCGCACTTAGGCGGTTAAATGGGAGCAGGAGGTGCATGGTAGGTAGGTTTAGCGGTTGCCACAGCACACATAGACCACTCATGGTCCGTTGTGAAACCACCAAGATTCTGCTACCAAAAAAACTTAAGCTGAAGTATCGAGCCAGCCGACGCTGGCAATAAACCGATTAATTTGAAACGCATCAACTTTTACGAGACCCTCTAGGTCCTGGAAAAAGCAGAGTCCCAAAAACCTTCTCCTCCTATAAGCCAAGGCTGGACATTAACAAAGAAGGTGAGCAACACACTCCTCCTCATCCACATCATGACAACTTCTGCAGTAGTCGTGATGAAGAAGTCGAGAACTCCTCGCATGCTCGCCGATAGGACAGTGCCCTGTGATGACCCCCATCACCCTGCCAATATGTTTCCTGTTTAATGAGAGCAGTGAGGCAGAGCGATTTGGATCTATCCTAGGCCATATCATCCTCGTTCTCTGGCAAGTACTGCTGTCGAGCCATCTAGCATTGGCCCTGCCGATCGCAGCGGACTTGATTGCCATTTTACATACTGCTATGGGTGTCCTAACGTGGTTAAGATACGTATCGGTGAATCCGATTACCCCTTGACGGGCCAGCTCATCGGCCTTGCAGCTGCCTGTGAAACCACTGTGGCCCGGAATCCAATAGACAGTAATATCGAAGAAACTGCCCATTTCCATGAATGTCGAGCGACAATTTACAACCGTTTTTGATGTAGAAATAACCGATTCAAGCGACCGTATCGCCGCTTGACTGTCTGTGTAAATAGTAATGTCCTTAAAAGTAACGCCATGCCTCCCCAGCCAGGACAGAGCTTCCGCGATTGCTGAAATCTCCGCCTGGAAAACGCTGCAGTAGTCGGGAAGATGGACAGATATGTTAATATTCAGCCCCTCCGAATAAGTGCCCGCACCCACTCCTTCATCGGTTTTAGAGCCATCTGTGTAGATGGCCAAGCAGTCAGGTATAATAAGGGTGCTGCCCGCCAATTGATCTCTAGAGGGAATCAGGCTGATGTGGTTACTGCCAAAGGCAACTTTACGAACGGTATAGTCGGTTACTGCTGGAAGGTTCAGACTACCCAGAATATCGGAGTGTCCGTTCTTAGCACCCACCACTGTCCAGTATCTCGAAGACGCAGGGCTGTTTTGGCCGCCAGTTGTTCGCCAAAAATATCCACCGGAAGCAAGCCGAGCAGCATGTCCAAGCCAGCCGACGGAGTAGTTCTCAAGGCTCCAGTAGCGGCAATCGCAGCAAGTCTTTGCACTTTCCCCAGTAGGTTACGTCCACCATACGCATATGCCGTATAATAAGATAGGCCGTACCACTGCAGTGTATAACCAGTACACCACTTTCGGCTGGAGGCCCCAGTTTTTACCTATGGCTCTTTTACACGGGTAATGCGAAACAGTTGCCTTTTTTACCTGTTCTAGAATATTCAGTTCAAATGTTAACTTCTTATCGAAGATAAGTCCAAGGAACTTTGCTTTGCAAGCAAAGACCAGTCTCTTGACATCCAAAAGGGGAGGCTCAACAGGGGGAATTTTGTGCTTTCTGGTGTAGAGCACAAGTTCGGTTTTGTCGGCGTTTACCCCGACACGCCGCAAGTGCCTGCCCATTCAGTTAGAATATATAAGGCATTCTGGAATACCTCACTTAGGACTCCCGGAAACTTACCGGAACTATGATAGCAATGACAACATCGTCGTCGTAGGCAGTCACATGGCACCCAATTTCTTCCAGTTTGAGAAGCAGCCCATTGACCGCTAAGTTCAAAAGAAGAGGAGACAGCATTCCGCCTTAATGGGTGCCATTACAGACGCCTCTTCTGACACACGACGCTTCCAAAGTGGTGAAAATGATCCTAGATGTGAGCAGCAAGCCAAAGAATTTACAGAGCGATTCATCGACTTCCAGGTTCCTTAGTGTCCCTATTATCGCACTTGGCTTAATATTGTTGAAGGCGCCCTCGATATCTAAGAACACAGCCAACGTATATTCCCTGCATTCCAGGGACTTTTCAATAAAGCCAACTAGAGAGTGCAGAGCCGTATCAACTGACCTTCCCTTCCAATAGGCATGTTGCAAGGTAGCTAGAGGGCGTGGCGAGATGGTGTTATGAAGGTGGAGGTCAATCAGTCTCTCCAGGAGTTTAAGCAAGGTTGAAGAGACGCTGATTGGTCTGAGGTTGAGGAGGTGCATGCTGGCAATGTGCATCGTCCGGAACTGGTTTATGCTAACGAAACGTCAGCTAAGCCACACGGCATATGTAACAAATCATATTCTGGTCTGTGCTGTTTCCACCGACACATCGACAGCAGGCAGCACCTGACGATGGTATCTTCGGATGCCCACCAAGCCGTCTATGACATATTTGGCGCCCAAAGTGGAGCCCATTTATGATAAACAACAGGACTAATGGGGACCTCATCGGGTTCTTTATAGACCTTGAACCGATTTGCATCCCCACAAGCACATTAAGGCTACTTGCTCAAGTCTAGGACTTAGCGGCTTTACTTCACGTACTTTCCCTTCAAGTAGCTGTGGTCTCCTCTATAGCACCCCATCCTTCCTATAGGCAATCCTGGTGTTGTGTGTGTCTTTTGTGATTTACATAGCTACGTATCTAAGACCTTCATAAATGCTATGAACTATCGGCATTTAGAGCTTCTTCGGTGTCCGGACAAAGCGCGGAGGAACGCTGGTAACCTTTTTGTTTGCCAGGATTGTCACGTCAGCTTAAGACTGTTGAATGTCAAATATTGAGAGATCAGTACCGAACGCAATTGATGCGTTTAAGTCAAACATTAAAGGAAAAATGACCACAGTACCAAGAGAGACACGACAAAGTCATCCTCCAGCATGACAATGCTCGGCCACACGTCGCAAAAGTGGTCAAGACATACTTGGAAACCCTTGCGCCACCCGCCGAACAATCATGCATTGCGTCGAAAGACGCCTCTTTTTTCCGAGATGGAATCCGAAAATTGCCGGAGAGATGGGCGAAATTTGTCGCTAGCGATGAACAGTACTTTGAATAATACATCTGTAAGTACTTTTTGACAATTAAGTTTTTACTCGTAATTCGTGAAAAAACGGCGGAAGCATAGCTGTACACCTAATACATTGTTACATTCGTGAAGGGTGTGAATATAAATTACAGACACACACGGGTACTGAATCTCGCGATGTGGACTGCAAGCCTACTGAAGATTCGTAGAGAAGTTTTCGAGGTATATGTCTTCGTGAAGCTGATCCCTAAATTATCCTCTTAGATTAGGTTAGGTAGCAGGGTTGCTGAAACAACATACTTAGAGCAGAAACATAGGTCCATTGTGATACCCTCAGAAAACCAGAACAACATATTAGAAGCAGCCGGAGCCACTGACGAATCGAAGGAGTTGTCCCACCTCCACCACTGCCAGCTCCCCAAGATGGTTATAGAAGCATTTACCAGGAGTTGACCTTATCAACTGTACAAAATCAGGGCATTCGCAGAGCAGATAAGTAATACTTTCCTTCTTCTCTTCCTCACCACAGCTTCTACAGTAATTAAAGAAAGGAAGCGAAAGCCTCCTAACATGTTCGCCGATAAGGCAGTGTCCAGTAACTGAGCCAACCACCAAGTTGATCTGGTACTTAGTCAGCGACAGTAGTTTAGCAATTCGGTTGATATTCTGCCTCGGCCAGATTAGCCTGATATTGTAACAAGTAACGCCATCAACCTGACCCGACCGCAGCTGATTTTATTCTGGACTTAACCAGGGAAATCGATGTAGCGCTATCGCTGCTAAGCTGCAGAGTCCCATCGGTGGCTCCCCCCAGGTGACCTCAACTACCCTCAAATTACCAAAAAAGCCATGGTGGCCAGGTATCCAGCACAGAATAATATCAAAGAAGTCACCCTTCTCCGCTAACCACGCCCTGCTTTCAAATAGCCTTTTCGATATGCAGAACCCTGATTTTACTGCAGCTACTACAATGCACAAAGATTGTGATTTTCGTCATGGGGACTCAGCCAAGTCACCGCTTCCTTAATCGCAGAAATTTCCGTCTAGAAAGCACTACAGTACGCCGGTAGCCGGAAGGAAAGATAAAGGTTCAGCTCCTCAGAGAGTACTTCAGCACCCACGCCCAGGGCCGGTCAAAGGCTAAGGCGAAACAGGCGCCTGGGGCTTTGACTCTGACACCAAAGAGGGCGCCAAGAGGAAAGCCAAATTAGAGAGTGAACTTTCCCAGTTTAGAGGTGAATGTAAATTAATTCCATTTAAATAATTCGTGATTTATCCGATCGAATGTGACTCTCACAGTCCAAATTTACACGAACAATTCAATTTCGAACCTTTGCTTCTTTTTCCAGTAAGAGTGACTTAAGCTCAGCTAACACGTCGAACAAAATGGTTCGCGAAACACAGTGGAAATGAGTGGAAATTTCTTCCGCACATTCTATGAACCGTTTGGTTCGATCGTCTGTTGCGATCATTGGTCGACGACCTGAAAGCAGATCCATATTGGGACTTTTCCGATTTCTCCTCCATATGCTTACAATTTGCAATGTTTAAGGTTTTCCCAGAACGTTAATGATATCGACCATAATTAGTGCAAAACAAACATATTGGCAAACAAAATTTGAAGCGATACATCATTTTAGTTGTTATGGAAAACTGTTTTGTTAAAATATGAAAAGGGGTTCGCCAAAATGTCCTTGCCTGTGCCTTAAGTTAAACTGCCCACGCCTTCGGCAGTCTTTGACCCTTTAGTGTCTATTTTCAGCGAGCGCGGTAGAGATGGACCCCTCTATCCTACATATTCCGTGGTGGAATTAGGTCTGTGTTATTCTTAATGAACCATCGCTTTGGTGAGGTGTAATCAATCGACTCAGGAATCTCTCCGTCGTTCAAGATCGTTGAGTGACCGGTTCCCAAGGTTGACTACTGGTAGTTCTCTTTTATTCTAATGGCTAAGTTCACCGATATGAGCTTCCCCTGAATATCCAATGCCAAAATATTGAGCATCATATCCAAAGCAGCGAATGGGGTCGACCGTAGAGCTCCGCTGATTGCTATGCAAGCTGTTCTCTGTACCTCGGCTAACAATTTCAGATTAGCTGCCTTTTGGTGGGCATTCCACCAGACTACGACACCTAACAGCAGTATGAGGTGAAGCACCGCCATATATGTAGAGCCAGTGCAGAATTTTGGGTTTCAAACCCCAGGTTTTATTTATAGCCCTCCTAGAGCAATAAAGGGCAGTCGTAGCTTTGTCCGTGCACTTCTGGATATTCAGTATCCTATTTAGCTTACTATCAAGTATGAGACCAAGGAAGTTAGCGTTCTCCGTGAACGCAAGTTTCACCCCCTCCATGATAGGAGGCCTCACTGGTGGAATTCTGCGTTTCCTAGTGAGTAGGATTAAATTGGTCTTACGGAGCTTAAAACCAAGGCCACATCTATTAGTCGAGTTCGTCAGTAGAGTTAGCGCATGCTGTATTATTTCGCTAAGAGTTAATAATCGGCATAGGCGCCCATCTTACAACCCTATTTCTCCAGATCTAAAAGCAGTCTGTTGACCGTACCGTAATATCCGAAAGAAGCGTTAAGAGCACACCGCCTTGAGGAATACCTCTGCAAACATTACGTCAGACTGACGAAGTCCCTAGTTCAGATAAAATCACCCTAGGTGTTAACATCAGGTTAATGATTTGGACCAAAGAACTGTCAACACCTAATCCCATGAAAGCGCCGATAATCGCCTGCGGATTGGCATAGTTGAAGGCACCTTCTATGTCCAAAAGGGTAGCTAGAGTAAATTCGCCGCAGCTGAGTGATTTCTCTATATAACTCACAATGGACTGTAGAGCTATATCTACAGATCTAGCTTTGGTATAGACATGTTGCGATGTTACGAATAAACTTTCTGGTGTCGTGCTGCGTAGGTAGACATCAATAAGCCTCTCGAGTATTTTCAAGAGTGTGGATGAAAGACTAATGGGTAGCAGGTCTTTGTGTCCCACATGTGAGCTCTTCATTTCTTTGGGAATAAATACCACGTTGACGTCTCAACTCACGGGACTACAATATCTAGCGTGTGTTGAATGTCCGCAGGTATGATGCCATCCGTTCCGGCGGACTATAGGGTTCAAAGCTTGAAATAGCCCACAGACGCCAGGGATCTGTATGCACTCCTGTACGTGCTGACTATGAGTCCCCATCGTTGAGTTATCGGGGAAATGAGTGTCTAAAAGAATTTTCAAGGTCTCTTCACTGGAGTTTGTCCAGGACCCGTCCTGCTTCCGTAAGTAACTGGGCATAGAAGGGTCAGTGAACAGTGTTTTTCGCAGTCTGGAGGCTTCGCTAGATCCCTCTATTTGCATGCAGAAAGATTTCCATGAGCAACGTTTAGGTTATCCTCTTACTTGACAAGGAGTAGGCTGAAAGTCTGTACTTGAGAGACATGGTCAAATCATGAGTTGGGTTCAATTGCCTCTTATCATGCATTGGTCACTTGTTGTTCCTGTATGGCTTCGCGATGAGGGACTCTATAGTGCTCGTCTCATAGGATTTTGAGGATTTTCGTGGTACCTTGAACTGATTTTAAACTATATAACCTAATTGACACTTTGAGCAATCAGGTTTGACTTGCTTTATTGCTACTTTGCCACACAATACTTTTGTTTTGTATTCACTATTAACTATATTTTTTCTCATTTGTTTGCAGGTATGTAATTTTTGTATTTATGGATGTCAACTTTCTTTGACATAGCTATCCAAGTAAGTAAGGCCATTTTATTCTTAGAATAATCTTCAACTTCAGAAATCGCTAGGAGGTTACATCATTTTATGCCCAGACTACAAAATACGTAAAAGAATCATCAATGGAGATCTCTTCACGAACACTCCAAGTATATAGTTCAAAGCTTTCAATAAAATTTTCGTTAAAAAATTTACAAATTTGAATTCACAATTAATTCCGCATTTTAAAGAAAATCCCCTTCTGCGCTTGAGCTTGTAGTGTTAACTCATCCGGCTAGATATTCCGAAATCTTTTTTAACAAAAATCCGAGAAAGCTCTTTCGCGGAGATTGATTCCGCGGATATACTTTTAGGCGATTCGTATGAAATCTAGAGATGTGAATGTTCATCGTGGACATTGGGCGTGTTCTAGGGAGCCTATTGTTGTACCATATGGCTTAGCATCCATAAGCAGTTTAAAGATTTTTGACCTTGACCATGTCGAGATCTGAAAATAAAAAATAGACGCATCGCATCATATATACATATATATTTCGAAGATTTATCCGTATCTTCCCAAAATATTAGCGACACATGTTTGGGTGCATAGTTTAACTTTGTGATTTGACGGGTGCCCGAGTCTATTATATAAGACTTTTTTTCGAGGTTTATTGGTTGCACCAGTCAATTCAATCTTGATTTATAGCTAAATTATGGTAAATCGATGTTCATCATTTATTGATTTCGGAAATCAGTTATTTAATGGAGGTTTAAGCTGATTTAGTTCATTTCCACCTATAACATTTGGGAGTTTTTGTAAGGTGCAATTAGGACCGGGTAGGTTTTTTTTAATGGGCGATCAAACTATATTAATACAAGTAAATATAGTTTGTATATTACTGAATCATATTTTAGATACAATTACCTTATAGTATATACAGTAAAATCTCGATAAATTGAAGTAGTGGGATTTACAATTATCAAGGTTAACAAATTCAATTTAGCGGGATGAAAGAAATTTATTTTATTATAGTAAATAAACTTAAAATTCAAGTAAATTCATAATATAGTATATATTATGTAGGGGCATACATTATACTAATATTTCAGGGCGACCGGTAGCTCAGTGCTTACAGACGTCAGGTATCATGTCTGATTACGGTCGTTACGGGTTCAAGCCCAGTCCACGGCGTTCTTGGCCGTGGTTATTAGTGTTGTCTTCTCTCTTTAGTGCGGGGCGTAATAATAACCGACAATATCTCCCGACTTGTGAAAGGTAGTTGGTTAAATGGGAGCATGAGGGCATGCTGGTAACGTGCATCATCCAAAACTAGTTTATGCCAACGAAACTTCAGCTAAATCACATGAAATAGTTGACGCGCTGTTCGCCACTAGGAGGGGTTAGGGCAAACGAGTATACATCATTTACTACTACTACTCAATTGCCCTAACCTGCAGGACTGCAACCAATATTTATAAACCTTTTGAGTCTCTCAGCGCTCTCTTGTATCATCTTTTACACGACGCTTTTCCACTCCCCTGATTACTTTCTTTGTCAGTTGCTGCAGCAATGGTCGCGGTCCTGAAAGCCTATCCAGATTTGGATCTGGAACTGACTTTTTCAATTTCTCCTCCATATGCTTTCCCTTTAGGGAAAATATGTACCGTCAACTGTTAATTTATGGATCAGAAAATATTCCCCTCCGAATCTGAAAAGTATTCAGAGCCAAAAATTTACAGTTGACTGCACGTATTTTACCGGAGGGGAAAGCATATGGAGGACACGACTCGTATCTTTTCTTGAAAGGGTCAAACAATCCATGACTGCCTTTGAAATTCTGGATTCTTAGTTTACCGCATAGTTCGTGGCATTTTTTCTTAATATTGCGCCTCCCTCCAATCGGAACGTGTGCCTGCCAGTGTTGAATAAGCCAGATTTCAAGGCGTTGCTCGAATTCTTTGAACTTATCTGCTTTCTCTCTTTTCCTGTTGCTTTTACAAGTAAACGCGGGTGTATTAGGTTGGTGCAGATGAAATGTCGGATTTTTCAGTGACATGAAGTTGACTGCGATTTTTATGTATCAAACTGCCACCAGGCGGCGCTAGTGATATAACATATTGAAGTATAAATACTGCTACCTTGGCTTATGGAGTCATTTCGGTTTTGCACTTCATGGTGATCGGTGAAAAAAAAGAAGAAGATCATGGAAGCGAGTCAAAAACGGCTACTTTTCCTTTACGAATTTAATCTAGAGTGCAACGCAACGGAAGCAACGAGGAATATCCACAGGGCATTTGGACCTAATACTGTTAACGATCGAACCACTCAGCAGTGGTTGGAAAGATTTTGATCCGGAGATATGAACCTTCGAAATGAGCCACGTGGAAACCCAGGACCATCGATCGATAACGACGAGCTGCGTGCATTAATGGAGTCTGACCCCCGCCAAACCCTAACGGATCTTGCGGAGAAATTGGGCGTGCACCATTCGACAGTTTGCCGCCACTTGCAACAACTTGGAAAAGTGAAAAAGCTTGACAAGTGGGTCCCCGCATGCTCTTACCGAGCAAAATATGGCGTGTCGAATGGAGATTCCTAATTCTCTTCTCTCCCCTAACAGAAACGAACCGTTCTTGAATCGAATTGTGGTCTGCGATGAAAACTGGATACTATACGATAATCGTCGCCGATCGGCCCAATGGCTAGATGCCGATGAGCCTCCAAGACACATGCCGAAACCAAGCCTTCATTCAAAGAAAATAATGGTGACTGTTTGCTGGTCTGTAGCTGGATTTATCCACTATTCGTTCCAGCAAACTGGCGCAACCACCAATGCTGAGAAATTCTGCGCTCAACTGGACGAAATTCATCAGAAATTGACAGCTCAATGACTTAAGCTAGTCAACAGGGATGGAGTTATACTACTTCATGACAACGCACGACCTTATGTATCAAAAACAGCGATCCAAAAATTGAACGAGTTGCGCTATGAGACTCTTCCTCACCCACCATATTCACCAGAACTCTCGCCAACAGATTACCATTTCTTTAAACATTTGGATCACTTTGAAACAGGAAAACAGTTTAACAATGAAGCAGCTGCCTTCGAGGAGTTTCTTCGAACCAGAATCTCGGACTTCTACGAAACAGGAATAAATGCGGTTGTATCTCGTTGGGAAAGGTGTTTCGCATCTGCTGGTACCTATTTCGATTAATAAAATTATCTTTATAAAAAGTTACAGCTGTTCAAAAATTTACTACTGAATCCGACATTTCATCTGCACCAACCTAATACTTTTTTGACATGGATATGTCTTATAGCTGGGGGTCATCCTAAAAATTTGTCCGTCACACGAAATGTCTGTTTTTCCACTCGGGGGTCAGAAGAGAAAACAAGCCCATTGAAAATTTTTCGTTTCTGGCTGTGCATGTCGTTTGAGTGAAGTGGTCATTGTGCATGGCTGCTGCTTGTAGATCCGCGCGGGCGGCGCGCTTGCGGGCATCCTGTGTGTACATGTTGGGATGTTGATTTGATAGCGATAAAGGTTGACGTTCTGGATGGCAAGAAATAACATAGTGTACGGGTGAACGGGCGGACTTTCAATGACCTTCAATTTCCGCCAATTCCCATTCATCATTTAATAAAATAGCCCGTGTTGTACTATCTGATTCACTAGGGTCCCAGAAAAGGTAGCAAGTAGTCAGTTCGACTAACATTTGGACATGCGCAGACGCAATTTGAGAGAGTGTTCATAGTTCCAGCCCCCCGAAGATGAGCGAGAGCGGATGAAGTTCATTCGAGCCAAATCGTGTGATCCAGCGACTGCGTTTGTGCATTTGCAATGGCGGCGATTTGACGTCTGACTGGCCCACAATGTGGGCCCCCACCACACGTGCAATGAACATATAGAACAAAATGGCGGATTTATACTAGGCGAGTTAGAATCTCTCAAGCCCCGAAATAAAGAAATATTCGTCGCAGGATGTTATGTGTTATGATGTACATTCAGAGGTCTGCAGAAGATCGAATGCCCCCCTTCCGCAAAAATTCCAAAATGTTCAAAATGGCTGCAATCCAAACAAATAAAATAGCGCGCATTGTACTACATTTCTGAATCAATAGGGTCCCTGAAAAAGTAGCAAGTAGTCAGTTCGTCTAACATTCTATCCAAATGGTTGTGAATTTGCAATGGCGGCGATTTGAGGTCTGACTGGCCCACAATGCCCTTACCACACATGCAATAAACATATCATAAAACAAAATGGCGGATTCGTACTGCGCGAGTTAAAATCTTCCAAGCCCCGAAATAGAGAAATATTTGTCGCAGGATGTTATAGTTCCGGGCAGCTCATCGTGACATGATGTACATTCAGAGTTCTGCAGAAGATCAAATGCCCCTTCTGCAAAAATTCCAAAATTTTTCTTGTGCATTCTCTTTGTGCATGTTTTGGAATGTTTTGTTTACTTTTATTAGTTTCTCTTTCTGTTTGCCGGACACAATCGCATAGAGTCGCACGCATTACTTGAGAAACGGATTGTGTATGCCGGACCCGGACTGTTAATTAAAGGGGCGGGATGAGGCGGATAGTGTGGGAGCGATTTTGCAATAGATACACAATACACGTCCGATTGGGAAAAGATGGTGGAAAGCGTGATTGCGATTAGCAGAAACATACTCAGAGAAATGTCGATAGGCAGCAGTCTGCAAACTGTACCGAACGGGTAGATGGAACAGGTAGATGGAACAGAGTGCACGAGAGGAGGTGAATATTGCACACACGCGATACAAACCAAAACGAAACGATCCCGCGAGAGAAAGGAGCCCAAGCGGACAGGACAAAGCAAAGCAGAATTTATGACGAGTATCTACACTGGGCGCGGTCCTGGAAGCCTTCTGATATGGATCTGACTTTTCTGTTTTCTCCTCTATATCTCCCCCTCCAGTAAATTTAGTACAGACAACTGTCAATTTTTGGATCTGAGAAATATTCCCACAGACGGCATACACGGCCGTCTTGTCAAAAAAGATCTGTCAAGTTTTTAATTCCAAAATGGAAAATTTAGTTATTGCGGAATTATTGGATGATTTCGGTGATATCCAAATAGTAAATAGTGTGCAAAACATACTATTTTAAATATAGTGCGCGTTGCCATGGGTAACAACATGACAAACGATTGGAATTTGTTGGACGGGATTGAGCGTGAAAACCGACCCAGAAATGCAAACTATTTCGAACAAACAGTTCCCCGATACGGCGACTTCCTATTCAAGGAGCGGGTTTGTAGGCTAAAGGCGTAGCAAACTACCACTAAACACTTCGCAACACGCCCTGCACGCTGGCTAACGGATGACTGGCTATGTTGCTTTGGTGACAGAGGCGCCGGTGACATCTGAGAACTGTCAAAATTGCTGATTTTAGAAATTGACCGGAAAAATATTCAGATCCAGAGGGGAAATTGTCGGATCCAAAAGCGACAGTTGTCTGTACTAAATTTACCGGAGGGGAAAGCAAACGGAGGAGAATTTGAGATTTGTCAAACCCTGAAACGCTCGCAAGAACGCAGCCATAGTCACCAGATACTTGGGTACATGGCTATGTCTTATGCCTACCGAAAGCGTGGGACGTGTTTTTTCGAATGATTTCATCCAGTATAAATATACTGGGATCTTTACAAAACTTACGTCGACATCTTCAACACAACAGGTTCCACGCAGTCGGTAGTCATAGACATATCCATGTTCCGATGTATCTGCATGCAGTGTAGATACTTTGTATCTTTTTTTGTTCGTTAATGTCGATGGTTGAATTGCAGATCGTTTCGCGATATCAAATTTATTTCCCCGGAATTCACTTCTCGATAACGGAGAATTTTTTTTCCGTATAGTGAGGGAGGTACGCCATTGTTTTATTTAGCATTCATTTTCAAGAATAAGATCTTTAAGTGTGCATGAATTTATCAAATTGGGGGTTCAATACGTTAACAGAGAAACGAAAGAAAGCGGATGTCGACGCCAAATTATCGCAGGTTTGGATAAGAAATTTCAAATTATAAGACATTTTCAGTGCATTGGGGTATTTATTCTTTATACCCTTCGCGGATGTGATAGGGTATATTAACTTGTGGCTTATGGTGCATTTGCCACTTTGAAAGTAAAACTTGTTCCAATTACACTGCTCCCATGAGAGGTATATGAAATAGTCAGCCAATTTCAACCATATTTAGGGACGTGATTTGGCAGTCAATATGATGGAATAATATGGAAATTGTAAAGATATCTTCAGAAATAAAAAGTTTTCCTAACAAAAACCCGCTTTCGGAACGGTCGTTCCTATGACAACTATGTGCGAGAGTAGTCCAATTTCAACCAAATTCGGAAATATGATTTGACATGAGATTCGATTGATTAGTGTGAAATTTAAAAAAAGATAGCTTCATAAATATGAAAGTTTTTCCCACATTTTTGGACCGGTCGTTCCTATGGCAGTTATATGGCGTAGTGGTCCGATTCCGTTGGTTCCGACTATTTACAGCATGCAATCGAATGAAGGCTTTGTACAAAATTTCAGCTCGATAGCTTCGAAACCGAGGGACTAGTTTAAATAGAACCAGACAGACAGACGGACAAAGCTTAATTAACTCGTCTCGTCATACTTACCAAGAATATATATACCTATAGTTTATATGGTCGGAGATGCTTCCTTCTGTGCGTTGCAAACTTCATGACAAAGTTAGGGTATATTAACTCACATCCGTGAAGGTTATAAAGAAAAAATCCCCCAATGCACTGAAAATGTCTTATAATTTGAAATTTCTTATCCAAATATGCGATAATTTGGAGTCGGCATCCGCTTTCCTCCGTTTCTCTGTTAACGTATTGAACCCCCAATTTGATAAATTCATGCACACTTAAAGTTCTCAATCTTGAAAATGAATGCTAAATAAAACGATGGCATACCTCTCACTATACGGAAAAAAAGTTCGTTATCGAGAAGTATGTAAATTCCGGACAAGCTAGCTGAATTGACGGGATTTCACTGTAGTTGTTATTGTAATAAAAAAATCAAAGTTCAACCAGAAAGTACAGTAATATTATAAATAAGATATTTGTGGTCCATACTATATGACTAGGTTATGTATTAAAAAGTCAATTAAATTGTCTAAAGAACAAGCGCTGAAACGAATTTAGCATACATAATTTTACCCTAGACGTTATAAGTTTATGGTATTTTATATTGTTTTTGTCACGACGAAAATATGTAACACCTTAAAGGAGCCTCCGTACGGCAATGTATATATATAAATGAGCAGGGTCACCTCCTGATTCGATTTAGCCATATCAGGCTGTCCGTCTGTCCGTTCGCACGATAACTTTTGATCACATAAAGCTAGCGACTTGGAATTTAAGTCAAATGTTTGTAGAAGGATTTAGTTGGTTGTAATTTAAAATGGGCAAGATCTCACCCAAGAAACCTTTACCTCCCCTACAAATGAAACTTCAAATAAGCGAAAACTTTCGTTAGAATAAAGTTAGCGACTTGAAATTTTGGTCGAATATTTGTAGTAGTATCTAGTTTGCCGGTGTTGAAAATGGGCAAGATCTAACCCAAGGAACCCCTACCTCCCCTACAAATGAAACTTAAAATGGGCGATAACTTTCGACACAATGATGCTAGCGTCTTGAAAAATTCGACAAGGGTAGTGTGGTTTAGTTAGATGATTTTCAGAATGGGTAAGATCCAACTGAATGAACACCAACCTCCCCTATAAACGTTAGTTCAAATATACAAGTACAAAATCCGAATAAATGAACGATGAAGGTAGGTAGGTAGGTAGTAAAGGGCTGCCGTATATAATATAGCACACTTAGGCCAGATGAAGGTCCCTTGGGTTACCCTGGAATTGAATAATTCCCTCCGTCAACCAAAGTTGATTCATCCAGAGCTAATAGCAAGACGCAGGAGCTGACTCACATCCGCATTAGCTAAGTCTTCCAGATCAGCATAGGCATATTCCCCGCGAGTTGACCTTCTTCTAAAAGCCAATGCCGGGCAGGAGCAGAGCAGATGAAAGATAATTTCGTCTTCATCCACGTCTCCGCAGCTTCTGCAAAAGTCATGGTGTGGAAGCCGGAGTCTCCTCGCATGTTCCCCGATGACACAATGACCAGTAATAATTCCTAACACGAGCCTAATATGCTGCTTTTTCATAGATAACAGTTCAGAAGTACGGTCTATGTTCAATGATGGCCATAATAACTTTCAGTGGCCGTGGTCGTTCGGTCACCGCTCTAGGATACTACATCTAGAGTTCAGAGTTTCAAATCTCGGTGTGAATAAAAACTGCCTGTGGGTACTTATAGAACTCCCTCAGTGCTCTGAGCCTGTCAGTATAAGGACGGCATGGATAGGAGTGCATTCTAGCAACTGCTAGAGATGTTGACGCGCCCATGACCCTGGAGGGGTCAAGGCAATTAACATAAGGCGTTTTTTTTGTACTGCGGTGCATGTTAATTGTTGGTTATCTGGGTTAACTTACACACATTACACCAACAACAAGGGTATGTTGTTTGTGTGATGTGTGTCAGTTAACCCGGATAATCCCCAATTAACCTGCACCGCAGTACAAAAAAACACGCCTATAATAACTTTGCATTGTGGCTGGTGCAACCACTTAGGCATCTCGAGTGAGTCTTGTCTATTGCTGTTGTAGTTATACTATTTTTACAGCTGGCGGTGGACATGGCGAGACTCCGACATATCTGAAGAGTTGTGTCGGTTATACCGTGCCGGGCAAGCTCATCAGCCCTGCAGCTACCAGCGAAGCCGCTGTGGCCCGGTATCTAGCATATTATTTTATAATGTTATAGAGTCCCCCATATCCGTAAGGGCGACCACAGAGTGAAAGCTGGTGCTGACGCTTGTGCTGGTGCTTTGATTGTGAACACTCAGCGAAGAGAAACATTAACATGAAACGTGCTCATGAAGCTTCCCCTCCCCATGTTGCTGAAGATAACATTCGTAATTGTCCGGTGTATTCGTTCATTTTTATGTGTGTTATGAATGGATTTTAAATATGAAATCACCGGGCAATTACGAATGCGATCTTGAGCTTTAGCGATAGCATGGGCAGGGAAAGCTCCATGAGCACGTTTCACGTGAATGTTTCTCTTCACTGAGTATTCGCAATCAAAACACCAGTACAAGCGCCAGCGCCAGCTTTCACTCTGTGGTCGCCCTAAGGCAACATCGTCATTCTGTCACGGTTTTTGATGAGACTCGATAAAATTCAAGAGATTTTACTGCAGCTTGGCTGTCAGTATAAATCCCTATCAGCCAAGATTCAGGGATTCCCTGAGGAAAACTCGAGGAACACTATCAATACTTTTTGTCGAAAATAGATAGGCGCCCGGGACAAAATTCCTTTATTTACCTCGTGTATGTGAATATATGAGAGCTTTTATTAGCATAAAGTTTCCTGAGCCAAGTTGACGAATTGATGCGGAATGGGATGCAATAATTCGCTTTGAGGAGTATAGATAATTCCAATTGAATGGTATTACGGAAGTCTAGTACCTATACATAGTAAAATTCAGCATGCCTTTGTGAAAGGAATCAGGGATATCAATATAGCCGGTGATGGATGCAAATAAAACGCTGAATATAAAATGTAGTAGTAAGTAGTAAAAATTTATTAGTTATAGTAGTATTAATGGATAGATATTAAAACAAAACAACATTTCTTAATTTAGGAACACATGGTTGCGTTACGCCCAACTTGTCGCGCCGCACGCAAAGGACTTTCTTTACACTTGTTACAACGAGGGCGACGGATTTACGCACAACGAGACGGGTGGGCGAGTAGAAACATAATAAGACACCAATAAGTTACGTTATTGGAACATCCCAGTGGGATTACATGGCATAACCGAAAACCGAACCCTTTTTAGTTTTTTTTACCTGTTTGGGACTTATTGAACGCATTTTTCTATTGCTATATTAGAGAAAAGTCGCATCGGAGCACATATATTTTCCGAGTGGGCTAATGAGCTTTGTCTTTTGTGATTACATAAGGGGAAGTCACGAACACATTATTAAAAATGAGTCATGGTGTTAGTGAGTACATAAGACCCGAGGAATTTAAGAGAGTTTTGGCTTGCAGGGATGGTGATATCTGTTGCTGCTAGAGCCTTGCGGCCAAGCTACATCACTCCTGCCTCTTTAATCGCATGAACCTCCGCCTGGAAGACACTACAGTAGCTTGGGAGGCGGAGTGACCAGTTTAGGTTAAGCCCCTCGGAGAAGATTCCAGGCCCTACTTCCTCCTCGGTCCTGGAGCCAGCGAGTTAGTGCAAGCCGGGCCGCACGTTTCCCATTAAATACGGAAAGGAATTGAGCACGTATAATTTTTGCTGATCGTGATTTTTGCTATGCAGTAGTCCGTTGACGATGGTATGTCCATGTTTTTTAGGACTGATGCGTGACCGGTGTATGATTCTGCCCAGCAACCTGCCTCTCGTATGCGAATGGCCGCGTTTGCGGCGAGTTGTTCGCTTATAATGTCCAAAGGGAAAAGATTGAACATAATTTCTAGAGCCGCGGACGGAGTTTAGCGGAGAGCCCCGTTGATAGCCAAACAAGCCGCTCTTTGTACCTCTCTTAACAATGTGAGATTCGACTCTATTCGTAGAGCATTCCACCAAACTGCTACCCCATGTAGCAGTGTCGGGCGCAGGACCGATACATAAAGCCAATGGAGGATTTTTGGTTGCAGATCCCGTGTCTTTCCTATAGCCTTCCTGCAGCAGTATAGCGCTACGGTTGCTTTATTGACCCATTCGTGAACGTTCGGCCTGCATAGCATAAGCAGTTACCCTGCAGCCCATCCCCTCCAGGTCGAAAAGCAATCTATCGACCGCTATGTTCCATAGCACCATCTTGCGGAGTTCCCTTAGCGTACGTTTATACTATGGCGGTGGCGGCGACGTTTTTTTTCCGTCGACGTTCGACGTTAAAAAAACGTCGTTTGCTTGTGATTATATTACGACGTTTTTTAACGTCGTACGTGGAATCATTCGGTATTTCTTGAGCCTACATCATGGATAGACGGAGAATATTGCTGCTTTGTGCATTGGAAGCAGATGTGCTTCTCATGTTCACAACTACATAATATTTCACATGTAGAAACAAATCAACAAATATATCCCCATCCTCACCCTTATCCGTATCCTCATCTTTTCATTATCAAATATCCTTATCCTCCTCCGCATTCTCGAGCTCGAACAATTTTTTATCCACAATCTTATCCTCATCCGCAAAACAATATCCCTACTAAACCACCACAACAAAGAGTAATTGCATGTAATTATTAAAAAGATTCAAGAAAAAACGCTGCCGTTACCGTCGTAATATAAACTCTGCCATATAATTGCACGTGTTTATAGTGGACGTCGACGTCGACGTTCGAACGCCAGTCCGCCAACATACGACGTTAAAAATTTTGGACGCGATGTTCGACGTTTTAACGTCGAACGCTACCGCGTCTAATAACAACGTTCCCATTCATTTCCATGTGTTGCTAGCCATTAATTGCTTCGACGGAAAAAAAACGTCGCCGCCACCGCCATAGTATAAACGTACGCTTACAGACACTCCTGCGTTCAGACGATACGCCCAATTTGGAGGAAATAACCATGGATGTTAATATCAGATTAATTAGCCTTAGGTTCGCATCCACGTTAAGTCATGACAGTGCACTAGTGATCGCCTCAGGATTGACGTTAATATCCATAGTATACTTCTTAAAGTACAAGGATTTTTCAAAGTGACAAACAAGTGAGTGTAAAGCCGCATCCACCAATCTTCCCTTATAATAGGCATGCTGCGAAGCCAAGAGCAATTGTTCTGGCCTGAGTCAGTGCGTTTGTTAAGATACTCAGCATGTTGTCTAGTTCATGCATAGTGCTGATCCGGCATGGGTGGCAGAACCTGGTGAAAGGTTTCTTGGTATTTGGACAAATTGGTTCTGCGTCTATTCAAAAAGGCCCAATGTGCTGTAGGAGGGTTGTCCAGAGTGAATTGGATATACCGGCGGTCGGAGAACGAGTGCTACGCTGACACCTACCAATTTTGTACTCGATGTATAATATCATCAGAAACGAGAAAAATGTCTAGGACTTCCTGTCTATTCCTTGTGTTAAATGTTGGCTCAAAATCCACATTGCACAGAAGTAGGTTTGCTTCGATCAAAAAATCAAATATCAGCTTCGTATCGAAGCTTCCCCATACAGTGTGATGGGCATTGGCGTCGCAACACAGTATGAAGCTAATTTTTTTTTGTCCTAGCTGTTTCAATGGCTTCGTGTAGACGCTCAGACGGGAAAACCCCAGTTTGATGGTAGGGCAGATATGCTGAAGATATTATCGACCGAATCCTTAAAGATGGAGGGAGCCGTAACGTCCTCCAACAGCGTCCGATCGGACGAGAGCGATATAGCGTCATCCTCGACATCCTACTCGGAAGGCGTAGGAGTGGCCTGGTTATTGTATTTCCCCTAGCTGGCCTCATCCCTCTCGATAGGGACGGGTCTGTCCATCTCCCTTCGCTCTTCCTTCTCTTCTTTCCCATATACCTTTAAAATTACTCTGGAGAAGCCAAAAGCTATCTCTCCATTCATTTGCGCCAGAGGTGCCAAGGATTCCTTATTGATGACGATGACTGCACATCGGGATTTTCCTTGGGGCTCCTCTGGGTTCACGACTCTCTTGTGTTGGGATTGGAGGAATTAATAGCAAACAGAATTTCGTCTACGCTTGTCGGTTTTGCTGGCAGCCAGACACATGCTCTGGGCCTGATTGGGATTCCGTCCCTCGAGGCAACCTCTAAAGTAGCACCTGGCCAGAGTACATCAACCCTTTCGATAGCTACCCTAAAAATATATAAAAATCGTTCATCGGCGAAAAGAATCTGCTTGATGCGGCCCTGATGCCAACCGCTATCCCTGCAAATAGGAGCGGCTCCCGGATGACTCGACATTATTGAGCGGAAGTTCGCATTCGACCTCCTTCCATTTGTCGGTGGTGATGCTGCCATGTGGATCGTTCCTGTCGAGGATTGCCACCTCAATAAAATTCTTCAATGCTTCCACGTAAGAAGATGGTGGACCAGTGGGGGTAACTGTCCTTTTTTATACCCTAGACTTTTAGTATAGGGTATATTGTTTTTGTCACGACGGAAATATGTAACACCTTAAAGGAGGCTCCGGAGGTATAGCAATGTATATATATAAATGATCAGGGTCACCTCCTGATTCGATTAAGCCATGTCTGTCTGTCTGTCTGTCTGTCTGTCTGTCCGTTCGCACGATAACTTTCGATAGAATGAAGCTAGAGCCTTGAAATTTTGGTCAAATGTTGGTAGTGTAATCTAGTTGGATGGTATTGAAAATGGGCATGATCAAGCCAATAGAACGCCTACCTCCCCTACATATGTAAAATACTTAAATGTATCTGTAACTCCCGACTAAATAAATATGAAGAGCTCTAGCTTTGGTAGATTACTCGTGAGGGTAATCTTATAAACTCCTGGGAAAATAAAATTGATCAGTTGAAAACTAACGGTAATTTTCTTACAAAGAGCCCCGTACTACCCTACTTTTCGGGTTTTTTGCCTATAACTCTTGAACCAATTGACGTAGACGCCTGATTTTTGGCATGTAACCCTGGGCTGAGAAGATGCTTGAGTTCTAGTAAGTTGGGCATAATCGGATCAAAGGAACGCCTACCTCCCCTACAAATTTAAAAAAAAAAAATATTCCTTTAATTACGATAACTTTCGATAGAATTACACTAGCGAGTTGAAAATTTGACAAAATGTTGTTAGTAGGATCTACTTGGTTGGTATTGAAAATGGGTAAGATCCGACTCAAGCAACCCCTACCTCCCCTACAAATGAAACTTCAAATAAGCGATAACTTTTGATAGAATGATACTACCGAGTTAAAAATTTGGTGGAATGTTGCTAGTAAGACCTACGTAGTTGGTGTTGAATATGGGCAAGAGCCAACCCAAGGAACCCCCACCTCCCCTACATATGAAACTTCAAATAAGCGATAACTTTTGATGGAATGAAGCCAGTGACTTGAAATTTTGGTCAAATGTTCGAAGTGAGATTGAGTTAGTTGGCATTAAAGCTGGGTAACATCCGACCAACGAAACCCCTACTTCCCCTACAAACGAAACTTTAAATAAGCGATAACTTTCGATAGAGTGAAGTTAGAGACTTGAAATTTTGTTCAAATGGTTGTAGGGTGATCTAATTGGTTGGTGGCAATGATGAGCAAGATCCGACCTAAGGAACCCTTACCTCCTCTACAAGTGAAACTTCAAATAAGCAATACCTTCCGATAGAATGAAGCTAGCGACTTGAAAAATTCGTCAAATATTGTAGAATGGGTTAGTTAGTTAATTGATTTTGAGAATGGTCAAGATCCTAATGAATGAGTGCCAACCTCTCCTATGAACTGGCCATATAGGAGACCCATTCTTAATGCATATGGTCATTGCCAATTGGTACTTTTGGTATCTCCACTAGGTCTGTACAAGTCTAGGGTATATACGCTTCGGACTCCGGGCCGAAGCGAAGCTTCGGCCTGGTTTCTTTTTGACAACGGTCGGTCGCCTGTCGTTGGACCTACCTCTTCTTGCTATCGTGGGAGGGGCGTCATCACCGCCAACGCTGAGGGCCCATTTCAGAAACTCCTTTGTCTTACTGTTCGTTGCTCCTCCGGTATCTTACCGATAAAATTGCGCATGCGTGCTGCGTTGCGCCGGATTCTAAAAAGGAATTTTGAGGGTCGCACATTCTGCGATTTCTTTTCCATGTTGGAAGCCATCCTGCTGTCATGTGCTCGGGACACAATTCCGCTGGGGCCAGGTTTTGCCAGAGCCGGAGAATTGTTATTATTTCTTGAGCACGAGATCGGAGCTCCAGTGCCCCGCGTCTGGGATCCACGGACAATCCCACTCGGGCAAGGTTTTATCAAAGCCGAGGCCGTTTGAGGATTACCCGGACCAGGGCCTAAAGTTTTTGCAGCATGCGCCAGCGATTCTGGGACAACCCCACTAGGGCCAGGTATATCTAGGGCAATTTGAGGATTACCCAGAATAGGGGCATTAACCGCACGTGCCTGAGATCCACGCATATGACCACTCTGACCAGGTTTAACCAAAGCGGAGGCGGTATGAGCTGTACTCCCAAGCGGTCCTTTACTATAGGCTTCTTGCCGTTGGCTAGAATCTGGTGGAAGACCATCGTCCCTATGCCCTTCCCGGTTGGATATGTCCTATGAACGATGAAACTCCTCATTAGATCCACACACATAGTTCAAACTGGCCATATGGGAAACTCACTTTTAATGCATATGGTTGTTGTCAATTGGTACTTTTGGTATCACCACTAGGTCTGTACAAGTCTAGTGTTTATATGCTTCGAACTCCGAAGCGAAGCTTCGATCTGTTTAGCACTCATTTGATCCGAAATCGCATTTCTGATCGGAAAAGTTTCGTTTATATGCCTCGAAATGGACTTTTCCCTTCGTTCGTTCTTTTGTACTGCCTGAAACCAAGCTCTTCTTGAATTCTTATGCAGAAGAAAATGTCAGAATTCGATTCGTAAGTATGTAAGTGTTTATGTAAATCACTCTCTAGTACCATACTAGCTTTCAAGTTGACTGCTAAAATGGCTATTGCCTTGTATGTACGTTGGTCTAATTGCTTTTGGTAATTGGACTCCAAAAATGACGAATACAGGTGTCGATATTATCTCGATTTGCGTGGGCCAAATTTGATCGCGAAAAAAGTGAGAATTCCGCTTTGGCGTCCAATGTGGGCGGTTTTTGCAAATATTTTATTCTTTGCCATTTAACTGGAAAATGTCCACAAAATAACAGAAAATCGGATAAGTAGCCGTGGCAAATTATGCCGCCAATTCGGAAGATGCACAGTATTTCCGGTACTATTATACTCTATCTTCAATGTAAATTGAAGCTTATTATTAAAAAACATGAAGAGCTATTGATCGTCATGCCACACCTATTGGCTCAATATGGTCAGTCAGTCTTTCCGCTTCCACAGATACACTTTTAAAGATCGAGCTCTTGGCAAAACTTGTTCATGGCTGGTTGCCTTCCGAAACAAAAGCAAACAGGTTCGCCATTTCCTTGACTCATATGGAAGTTTGAAATATCACCAAATCCTTGAACTACACAACCTGAAATTCTGATTGTCGCAAAAATTTCGAATGAGGACACAATGGAAAACAAAAAATAGAAAACCTATTTTTTTTTAAATATTACTAACTACTATGAATAATTTATTCAATTTTATAATTTTTTTAATGTTCGAACATTGTTTTTTTGTTTTTGTTTAATACATATATCATTACACATTACAGTTACGAGGAGTCATGACGTAGAAAATTAGGCTTTCTTGACTGGTGGCAAGTATTTATCGGCAATGGCAATTGCTGGTTCTACTGTGCTGACTACTGGTGGAGCAATGGTGCTGCTAACGAATGGATCAACAGTGCTAACAGCTGGGGCAAGAGTGCTGACGGCTGGGGCAAAGGTGCTGCTTGCAAATGGAGTGACAGTGCTGCTTACAAATGGAGCAACAGTGCTGCTTACAAATGGAGCAACAGTGCTAAAGCCTGGAGCGAGGGAGCTCCATGAAAAATCACCGAAATTTGGGGCAATAGTGCTAGTAAGGCCGCCAATTGAAAGGGCGTCATAGCCATAAGTAGGGGCAATGGTTGAGAGTGGAGTTCCAAGATGGTGGACGGCACCAGCACCCAGAGCGGTGGCAAGTTGGACTGGAGCATGGACATTGTCGAAGCGGGCATTGGCAATATCGACCTCACTGATAGATTCTCCCAGAGAGCCGATAACGGATGTGAGAGGGGCAACTCCTTCGTCGCTGACCTTACTGTATCCACCCAAGGCATCGTATTGGGCTGGAAAGCAAAAGCAAAACATTAGACATTATAGCAAATAAATGAGTTTATTCGATTAGAGAGCACACAAAAACATGTTTGATGGTAGGGGATGAGCAATACGAGTATTATGTACAAAAATCATAAAATAAATGCTGTTAGATGTCTTTGAATTTCAAAACTAGCGTAAAGTTGCAATCATCAAATAAGCTGTGTTATCTAAGATTGACGCAATAGGATAGTAAAAAACCTGCTTACCTTGGATTTGTTGTTGGGCATTGGCGGCTTCCTCTGGGGTCTTGTATTTGATGAAGAAGACTTCTGGTTTGCTTGGTTCGGTTGGTTGTGGAGCTTGGATGTCGTTGATTTGGAGATCTTCTGGTTTCTTGCTCAATACGTAGATGACGGTCTTCTCTTCGGTTGGAGCGAATGAGGCAGAAATGCGAGTGGCAGTTTGACTGGCTGGGGCCTTGATGAATACAACACGGTAGTTCTTTTGTGGAGTTCCAAGAACAAGATGTCTGTGGTATTCTTCACGTGGTTCTTCTGGAGCGGAGAATCCGTAGAATTGCTTGCTTACAATTGGAGTTTGGTGACGGATGTATCCAGCGGCTCCTTCAAAACCATAACTTCCGGATGAGAAACCGAATGGTGCAATGGTTGATGGGATGGCAGTAGCATCAAATCCAAAAGCGGAGAAAGCAGTTGGAGCAACAGTCACTCCAAGTGGAGAAAGGGTGGATGGGATAGCGGTAGCAGCAAAGCTATCATAAGAGCTTCCGTATCCAAGTGGAAGTGGAGTTGATGGCAAGAAACTGGATGCGGCATTGTATCCAAATGCGGGTGCGATGGTTGAGGTGACTCCCAAATCAAAAGCTGGAGCTACGGTAGTGGTAAGTCCCAATGGAGCAAGAGTTGGAGCAAGGGTTGGGGCGGCGAGGCCAGCGTCGAAAGCAACACCATTTGACTTGATGGCAACAGTTGGTCCAACAGTGGTGCCACTGAAGCCTGAGTGATATTTGTATCCTAAATGGCTAACATCTGGTCGGGCAGCAGCCAGCGCTAACAAGCACGAAATTGCCTAAGAACACCATACAAAAAACAAATAATCACAATTTATAAGCATTTCCATAATTAACACTAAAACAGGAAGAAAAAGTCCAGAAGAGTCCCGGAAATCCATGAAAATTTAGTAGTCCGGAAGAGTATAGAGATAGAGTTGAGTATATAATCCACAGTACAAGGTCGGTGATGATTTTTCACTGAGTATCCAGATTCGATTCTTACCAAAAAAACACGCATGACTACGATATACGTCTGCGACAAGTTATAATATCGAACTGAAGAATTGTTACCAACTATTGCTTTATATACTTGGCGACCGCGAATATTAATTAGGCTGACCTTTCCGAAGTCGTTCGCGTCCAAAAATCTCCCAAAAACCATCCAAAACATTCGGAGCATATTTTGCCGGTTTTTGGGGTGAATCTGCGTTTCGATTTGATTTAGTTTTGTCGCGCATCTCTCACTTCGGGTCGTGTGTTATCGCCGTACAACATTTATCCATCTTCGCTCGTCGATCAGCATCATCGTCATCGATCGATCGACTCTAGATGCTAGCGATTCTGGTCTCATTATCACTTCAACTTTCCGCCCAAGCTGAGCTGGCAGCAGCTCACAAGACACCTTGTCTCGGTGGTAACTTTGGTGTCGTACCGTGAAATCTTCATAGGGTCCAACCATTGGAGTTGGATTAATGTATCTGTAGCACTCATGGGTGATGTCCAAATGAAATTAACATTTTCATATCGTTGAAAGTAACCAGCATTTTGGGTCTAGCAAGTAACCGACATTGTGAGAGAAAAACAACATTTTAGTGTGTACCGGTTTTTAATCGAAAAGAATACGGAAAAGTGATTTGCGGAGGCACAAATCTTATCCGCGAAATTTACCCGATTGCTGAAAAATAATGAAGTTGAATGTTAGCCTTTTAATTTAAATTTTCTTATTTAGTTTTCGTATACTTTTAATTAGTGAGGCGTCGCGACGGGTCTAATTTGTTTTGAATGATCCAGAACAGTTTTCTCAGTCTGCGTACTTGGGGACCAATTTTTTGTATAATCATTTGGGAAAAAATCTCTATTGATTTTTTTTCCATTAAAATCGATAATAGATTTAGATGTGTTAGCGCCTAATGATTTAACAGCCGAAAAAAATCCTTGATAGCTTCTCTTATATTGCCTGCTCAACTAAGACTTCCGATGATATAAGAAACGCAGATTGTCAGGGTGTTTTCTTTTTCTCTGGGGAAAAGGATTTCGATAGCGAGAATGTCCTGGCAACGCCAAAGATCTTCGTGCTGCTTTGATCATTAATTTAAAGCTTCAATACTTCGGCGGTCACTTTAAAGCCCACCATAGACGAAGTGATCGATAAGCTAACGCATCGGTATGTGTATGTGGGAATTGCGTCAATTTTTATCTGCCGATATTTTAGTGCAATTTTCTTGCGATCCGCCAGTCTGACGATCGATTGTCGTATGTGATTATCGCAAGTGAATGTCAAATTATCAAGCTATTAAATTATGAAATTTCACGAATTCTGATGATTTAAATGGCTATTCAATGAAATATCAAATATGAAGTCTACGAAAATATTTTACCACACAAATCCAAATATTTAACAAATTAATCTAAAACTAAAACGTTTTCGGAATCCAAGAACAGCACAATGAGATTTACACCAGGAAAGCAAAGAGATCTTTCTAGTAATGGATTGGCTGGTCGACTCCAGGGTAAATCAGTGAACAGGTAGACCAACTAACAAAAATTCTTGTATCGAATTTTAAAGACGTTTGCCCGGAAAAGTCCGTGAGGAAAAACGCCGCTCTATGGTTGAATGGTTAACTTGCCGATTCCAGTAAAATTAAATGTTTCAAGAGTTTCCTTCTGGACTTGCGAAATAAGACGGGCGCCGATATTGGGAAGAGACATTATATTATGAATGCTAATGTTCGATTGCGTATTGCAGCCGTGCGCCGTCCTAGCGACAAAAGATCCAGGTCCCGCTCGACTAAAAAGTCCGGACAAAAATGAAAACTTGGATGCCATAAAAAATGCGTACGTTGATAGCGCAAATACCATCCTTGGCACAAACCCGGGTTGCCGGAATAAGTCCTGTATATCCGACGCTTCATGACAGCGGATTGTTGAAAGAAAAAAGCTGAAGGTTCGTTTGGCTGCAGCATCAGACGACAATGGAAGCAGCGTCGAACTCCTTACCTTCAAAAAGCTCGAGAAGTTCAGCATAGTATGCAACGCGATAAAAAAAATTTATGCAAATTATCTTTTAGCCTCAGCAGAAGAAGCCGCAAGAAGCAACAACTTAAACGCCGTATACGGTGTCATCAAGAAGTTTACAGGTGGTCGCAACTCCTGTCCACATCCGGTGAAGGACATAGTGATGGAAAGCTACTTATCTTGGAAGAAGATCAAATGAGGCGGTGGAAAGAACACTTCGCCGCGGTCTTGAACCGTGTATATATGTGCGTATAGGGTCCACTGCCCCGACTAAAGAGGAAATAGTCACTGCAATTATTGCACTAAAACGAGAAAAGGCCGCTGGACTCGACAGTATCCCTGCCGAACTTTATCAAGCAGCACCAAGCGTAACTGTCGATTTGGTGCATCCCCTTGTTGATAAAGCGTGGAATGTAGAGACTTTTCGCACTGAGTAGAAGGAAGGTTTGTTCATCAAACTTCGGAAGAAAAGTAGCCTCACAGACCGTAATATTTGGAAAGTCATTTGTGTGCTTCCTGCCGTTGCCAAGATAATAGCTAAAATCGTCCAAGGCTTACTTAGAAAACACAATTGATGGCTGGCTAGCTTTCGATCCGGATTCTCCTGTGTCGATCACATTAATACCTTGCAAATCATCACCGAGCAGTGCGCCGAGTACGATTCTCCGCTCCACTTGCTTTTCATCGATTTCGAGAAGGCTTTCGATAATTGAACCGTGATTCTATATGGGCGGCCTTGTGCAGGACAGGCTTCCCTGAGATGCTTCTGGCTAAGCCAACCTATGACGGCGCGAAATGTCGCATTCAGCATAAAGGTGAGGTGTCGGGGGACTTCGCAATGGAGTTCGGCAGGGGTGCATCCTCTCACCGATGCTATCCCTCATAGTGATCGGCGATGTGTTGCATGCAGCTCTATTCGGACTAGACAGAGGAATTCAATGGACTTTGACATCTTATCTACATCTTGACTACGTTGACGATTCATGCCTACTCTGCCACAAAATCATGGATCTGTCCGCAATGGCGTTAGATCCTGAGAGGGAGGCAAGCAAGGTTGGGCTAAAGATGAATACCAACAAGACCAAGGTTCTTAGCTCGTCATTACGAAAAAAGAAATCATGTATCCTGTATTGCCATCAATATTAATGGGCAGCCTGTGGAGAAGGTGGACAACTTCGTCTATCTGGGAAGCATTGTTGCCGAAAGTGGTGGTACGGAGGAGGACATCGCTCGTCGTATCAACCAGGGTAAATGCGCATACGGCATGCTGTCCAAAATCTGGCAGAGCAGTTATCTCAGCATCAATTCCAAGCTGGGCCTTTTTCGCTCCCTTGTACTGTCTGTGCTTTTGTATGGGAGCAGTACGTGGAAAATTTCCGAAAGAGTTACCAGAAAGCTACAAGTTTTCATCAACTCATGTCTGCGTCGAATTCTAAGAATCATTTGGCCCGAAACAATATCAAATGAAGAGCTAAGTAGGTGTACCGGTACTTTGCCAATCGACAAATTGATACGCAGGCAAAAATAGTAGTGGATTGGTCACACTTTTCGGAAGAATGATAATTGCATTGCTTTACATGCCATGAAATGGAACCATATTTCCAACCAAGGCCGACCAATAGGGGTCCTAAAATCACATGGTGTCGATCTGTGGCGAGGGAGTATAAGACGCTGGGTATATCGTTTGGGGGGTTGCGCCCCATTGCCCAGAACAGAGTACGATGGCGCGCAGGAGTAGTTGACGCAATATGCCCCACCCAGGGATTAAGGCAAAGTATTAATACCCACATTCAGACCCTTCAAAGCCACAGGTAGCGATGAAATTTCGCCAGTTATGCTCCACAGAGCAAACAGGTCCATCATCTGAATACTGCATCGCATATATAGCGCCTGCTTACGATTTGGGGCAATTCCCGAATAATGGACTAAATCACGAGTGGTCTTCATTCCGAAACCTCGCAGGTCGAATCACCATAATATGAAAGACTTCAAACCAATCAACTTAACATCTTTTTTGCTAAAAACGTTGGAAAGGCTGGTGGCTTCTCACATTCAAAACTCGATGCATGTCGGGGGAATTTGTGGTAACCAGCGTGCATATCTTTCGGGCAGATCAGTCGAAATAGCGCTACACAAAGTAGTCGGAACGATAGAATAATTCTTACAACAAAAGGAATTTACGCTAGCAGCCTTCCTTTACATCGAGTGGCTTTCAACAATGTTACTGTGGCGAGCATGATTAATGTTATGACCCGTTACGGGGTTGACCCGACCCTAACGACTTGGGCGTCGGATTTGCTCAGGAACAGGAAAATCGAGGCCACCTTTTTGAGGGTCAAAAGAGAGAAGACAATTAGTACAGGTACACCGCAAGGAGGTATATTATCTCCTATCTTCTGGATCCTGACGGTCAACGAAATACTGGAGAGGTTAAGAGGCAGCGGTTTTGAGGTGGTGACATATGCCAATGACATTGTGCTACTTGTAAGAGGTAAATTCCCTCAAACCTTGTCGGACCTTATAGAATCGGCGTTGGACCAGATGCAAATCTAGGCCGGGGAAGTTGGTCTAAAGGCTTGGCCAACAAAAACAGAATCAATACTTTTTACAAGGAAACATAACATGCCGGAAATTGCCATACCCACCCTCAATGAAGTAACACCACACCTTCTTTTCAGTGTGAGCCTAATACGAAACAGAAAACTGGGGAGAAAGCGTGAAGTACAGAATTGGTAACGCCCGCGCAGCCCTCTTTCCGTGTCAGTCTGTTTACTCTAGTACATGGGGCTTCAGACCTCACACGGGCTATTACATATTTACATGTGTAGTGAGGCTTACACTTGTGTATGGAGCGGTCGTATGGTGGAAAGCCACCGAGAACAAAACCAATGTCAAGAAACTAATCAGTTTGCAGTGACTGATCTGCATAAGTATTACAGGTGGACTGAGCAGCACGCCAACGGCTGGGCTGGAAATGATCCTGGGGCTTATGCCATCTGCAGAAGCGCATGCTTAGCAGCAATGCGAGCTAAAAGCTCTGGCATGTGGTACGATTCAATTGAAGGCCACTCTTGTATTCTGACAACATATCAGAGAAATTACGGCCTCGATCTTGAGGATACGGATTATATGGCCAAACAAACATACCCGGAAAGGAACTTCGAAGTGAAGTCCTTCAAGGGGAGAGCGGAGGAGCTATCAATAACGTTGGCGTCTTGCTTTATACCGATGGTTCAAAGACTGACACTGGAGTAGGCTCAGGCGTCTACTCGGCGGATCTGGGCCTGGGCTTGTGGTTCAGACTGGCGAATCATGTAGCCGTGTTCCAGTCGGAGTTACATGCTGTACGCATGGCGGGAAAGTCCATTCAAGGAACTTCAACGAGGATGGCGACTACTTGCGTCGACAAAAGAGCGGTTATTCTAGCTTTAGCGTCATACAGATGCTCTTCGAGAACTGTAAACGTATGCAGAGAGGCTGTCGACAGAAAGGCTTAACATACTCCTATAAGGATTATGTAGGTGCGGGTAGTGGATAGGGTAGCCAGGGTCTTGTTACCATCACTTTATCTGAGCAAGAGCAGGATGTTGCACAAACACAAAAGAAATTGGCTGAGAGAAACGATAGGTCTACTCATAGGACACTGCCTTACCGCATATCACGCGAGAAGATTGGGACTGACCTCCAGCAATTGATGCAAAAGATGCGAGATGGAAGAGGACACCAACGAACATACTTTGGGTAATTGTCCAGCTATAAATTGAAACGCCTCAATATCTTAGGTGCTTACAGCTTCCAACAGCTAGCAGAGGTGGCAAGTGTCGTCTCGTTGATTCAGCTGATTCAATTTAGCGGAGTGATCGCCTGGCAGCTCTAATTAGTCAGCAGACGGTGGCAAATGGGCCCAAACCGGAGGCCTAATGCGAGCTGCTCGAGTGGCAACCCTCTTACCTATAACCTAACTTAATCTAGGTTGTGTTTGGAGTAAATCATAAGCTATTTATTGTTATATATTATAAAATATATATATTTTGAATGGTCGTTCGTTATCGAATCGCATGAAAATCGTACAGTTTGTGTGCAGTGGAGATCGGCAAATGTTTTGTGGCGATTCATCGGCCGATCGATCTGACGCCGAATCGCACAGTCTATGATGGCTTTAAATTCAAGACTAATATTACATATGAAATGAGTCCGATTAGAGTCGTTAGTCTCTTGTGATCCTTTTGATTTGATTTTTTTTTCCTTTCAAGATGCAACACCATAGTCTCATAGTGTCCCAGTAATGATTCATTCACTAAATTCAACTGTCCCACGTTACAATAACAACATTGGCTGCGTTTTTTAGGGTTTTGTAGTAAAAACAAAACCCTTATGTCCGTCTGTCCATAGAATATCTCACGAACCGCCATCTAGCTTTGGCGGTTCGTGCAATTTTGTAGGAATGTGTAGAATTATTATATTTCGACGGAAAAAGCGATGCTTCATAATAGGCTAACTTTAAGGGGACGTCCCCATAGAGGGGAAATGAAGGTAAAAAAAAAAATTTCGTCTGGTGTAGGCAAGTGGGGTATCATGAAAAATGTACTATCGAGTAAATTCTATTTATGGCATTTTCATCAAATTTGAAGAAAGGAGAAAAGAGGGAGAGGGGAATTACGTGATTATAATTTGAAATAATGCTAATGTTGAGTACATTCAATTTTTGGTATATTCTTTAATTTGAAGAAAGGGGAACAAGGGAATTGGCATGTAAGACACTATATCATGGGTAAGACATTTTCATTATGGTGTTTTCATCCATCTGAGTGGTACCAAGAAGAGCCAGGAGCCGATATTTACATACAAAAATAAGCGCTTGCTACAAACCCTTGGGATTGCGAGCGTAGCCCTCTATATTCCGGATTAGAGTAGTGAAAGACGAAAACGGGGCATGTCTTTGCTGGGAGTGTGTCTTGGTTTAGTTTAACATTAAAACGTCAACTCAAATTTCAAGAGGAAACTTCCATCCTTAGTACAGATACAATCGGGCAAATTTCCTTTAGGCATCAGCTGTTAAAAAAACGCGCTCCGGAGCGCTCCCTTTTTCATTGTTGCGATACAGTACTGAAATGGGGCAAAAATAAGAGCGCTCTTGTAGCGCTACCAATTTATCAATGCAGGCATTGTATTTTCATTGAGGATTAGATCTCGCGCAGACCGCAAACTTTTTAGTTTGCAGAAAAGCTAAATAGTTTAGTCAGAAAAATAGAACACACGGTGTTTTATGAGGCCGCGTACATAGTGATTACTAAATAGTTTAGTTTGCTGTCTGCGCGGGCTCTTATTTGAATTTAAGTTTTCTTTTGACACTGAAGTTGACGTTTGAGGGCTAACTAATTCAAAAACCCACATTGAGTGAAGAAAGCACTCCATTTCAGCCTAGATTCTTTTTTCGTTGTTCTTTTCTTTCTCGATTCTCTTTTGTTCACAAGGAAATACGACTTATGCAATTGAAGCTTTGAGACCGTTTTAAGCTGCCTCCTTGTACAGCAGTTTTCAATATATGTTTAGAAAAAATAATAATAAGTGTTAAAATTACAAAGCTGATACTATTAAATTATGATTTTTCCAATATTTCGGAAACTAGCGCTCAAACTTTAATGTCGTAGTATATAAAATGGCAAAAATCGAAAACAAAACAAAAAGATCCAAAACTTTTTGAAAGTTCTATAAATGGCATTGAAGTGAAGTATATATAAATGGGACCTTTCTATTGATGTGTATTGTTGTATTGTACATGCAGCCATTTTTCTTGTTTAATATTGAATAGTGTTTTTTTTTTTTGTGAAAACAGGATATTCTTGTTTCACCACGCATATGAAATGTGTGCATGGATTATGGTTTCTTGAATCAACAAGGTGAATGTTCGGCAAGTAAATGTGAATGCATTAACCAGCATCTGAAATCACGTATTATCTTCAAACTGATTTTAGATGTATGTATCTTCACGGATATTCTGGTTGTCAGGAGACTCATTATTATCCCGAAGTTGTTATTGAACGTATTTTAGCAGTTTCTGGGAGAGGCGCAGCTGGCTCCCTAAATTTTGCAAATTTCTGTCCTGTATCCGACAGATTTTGAAGTAGATTCAAATACCTACTGCTTTTGCCTCGTCATCTCGTACAAAATTTTGCTAAAATAACTTTTCAATCTCAACTCACCTTTTTTTTGTATTCTCATATGAATTTGATATCTACCTACTCGTATCATGACAAATCACGGATATATCATATATCGTAAACTTGAACTTGTATCTGTCCTCAATATGTAGATAGCTGGATTTCCTTCAAATTTAACCGATTATCATCATCGCCAAAGTAAATTCAAAATTTGTCTATTATATCATCCGGATCTCGTGCGGAGCTAAATTGGACCTTTTGTTTGACAAAAATTCAAAAGATATATAGATAATAGGAAAAATGACTATACCGAGTAAACCGATAGACATATGAATGCTAATTAAAAGTTCAAGTTTCGATAAAGAAAGGAAACGTTAAAAAAAGAAACTAAATATGCGAGAATCGTTATAAATTTGTCACGTACATATATATTTTATTTATGATGATTTCGTTAAAAAATAAAAGTAAATAATAAAGAGAACGAAAGAAATATCTCTGGGATTTATATGCATTCTTTTTCAATAAACCCAGAAAGACCTGAAATTGTATAGGCTAGATGGAAGAGCATAGATTGCTATGTTAGATGCTATGTGATTTTCACAGCATAGGGACGGTGTTGCATGTTCTTATCCAGTATGCATCTGCACGTACGTAAAAGGGAAAACCCCGTTTTCAACAAAATAGATGGTATTTCCTTTTTCTAAGTAACTATCATACTTACGGGCATCTGACTTATCTCAAAAATAAGCTTATTTGTTAATAACAAAAATCGATCCGTATCATTTTCCTTGAAGGACTAGTACTTAATCCGTTTTTTTTATGAAATTCATATCAAAAGGGATGATTTTTCCATTTCCTGTGAACAGTCTCAGTAACTATTTGAGATAGGGAATAAATGATTACAACATTTTTCACCCATTTTTTCGTGATCTCAGTAACTATTTGAGATAGGGAATAAATGATTACAACATTTTTCACCCATTTTGTCGTGATCTTTAAAAAGTTGTTCACAAGGATTAATAGTTACGAATATAAAAGCAAAAAAAAATAAAACAAACTTCCTTTTTACACCTCCCTCAAGGACTTCCAGTCTACCGGGGAGGTCGAAAACTTAGATTCATAATAAGACCACACCCATACTAAAAATAGGTTCTACCCCGTTTGATGCGAGGTAAAATGTTTATATACTGGGGTACTATACCGTTCATACCACGCCGACAAATTTAAAATACTGTTTGAATATTACTATTTTACCTTAACATGGGGCATGCATGAACCATCAATTTCTGTTTCCGGTCGTATTACGTATTTCAATTTGGGGCGAGATACTCGTACGTAATACGACCGGAAACCTTCTGATACATTGTCTCGGAGAATACGCCTATTCCAGAAACCAATCCTTGCCATTAAACAATAACCATAGTTATAACACCGAATATAAATTATAATATTGTTTGATTAATATTTAAAACTAAAAAATAAAAGCAACGAATTCATTTTTATTTGGCCATTATTAAAATTACATTATTGATTTTTATACCTGTAATGAACCACCTGTAATGAACCATATTATGGTCTGGTAGTGCTGCTCCCACCGGCAGATCGAGGCAGCACCTGATGAGTAGTGATCTGTTGGTGGTACGAAACCAGAGGCCGAGGGTCCTATTACACTTGGACCCAGGTGCGACCGCGTGGGCGTCTGATCCGCCTGCCAACCATTCCATCCTTATCGACTATTTTTTTATTCCCCATTTTTATCTCCCCTGTTTGTGTTGTCTTCCCCAGGCCTATGAATTTTTGTTAATACATAAAGGACAGGGGCAACGACCGGCGAAAGCCCCGTCCACATTTCCCGAACTGAGCTACAGCAAGCATAGGCCGTTGCTTAGCTTGTTGAGGGGCCTTTTTCTTCGTCAGATGGCACGGCCCGACCTTCACGGTAATATGCTACTTAGGCTCCGTCCCCACGGGCATCTTCGGATGCTCGCGAAACCGTCCGTTACATACCCTAGACTTATAGTATAGGGTATATTGTTTTTGTCACGACGAAAATATGTAACGCCTCATAGGAAGCTCCGGAGGTATAGCAATGTATGATATATATGTAAATGATCAGGGTCACTTCCTGATACGATTTAGCCATGTCTGTCTATCTGTCTGCCCGTTTGCACGATAACTTTCGATAGAATAAAGCTAGAGCCTTAAAATTTTGGTCAAATGTTGGCAGTATGATCTTATTGGTTGGTATTGAAAATGGGCATAATCAGGCCAAGAGAACGCTTACCTATATATGTAAAATATTTAAATGTATCTATAACTCCCGATTAAATAAACATGAAAAGCTCCAGCTTTGGCAGATTTCTCGTGATTTTAATCTTATATTCTCCTGGAAAAATAAAATCGATCAGTTGAAAACTAACGGTAATTTTCTTACAAAGAGCCCCGTACCACCCCACTTTTCAGGTTTTTTGTTTATAACTCATGAACCAATTGACGTAGACACCTGATTTTTGGCATGTAATCCTGAGGTGAGAAGCTGCTCGAGTTTTAATACACTGGGCATAATCAGATCAAAGGAACGCCTACCTCCCCTACAAATTTAAAAAAAATTAAATATTCCTTTAATTAGGATAACTTTCGATAGAATGACACTAGCAAGTTAGAAATTTTATAGAATGTTGCTAGTAAGATGTAGTTAGTTGATATTGAAAATGGGCAAGATCCGACCTAAGGAACCCCTACCTCTCCTACAAATGAAACTTCAAATAAGCAATAACTTTTGATAGAATGAAGCCAGTAACTTGAAATTTTGGTAAAATGTTTAAAGTAAGATTGAGTTAGTTGGTATTAAAGATAGGCCAGATCCAATCCAAGGAACCCCTACCTACCCTACAAATGGAACTTAAAATAAGCGATAACCTACGATAAAATAAGGCTAGCGACTTGAAATTTTGGTAACATGTTTGCAGTAGGATTCAGCTGGCCGATATTGAAAGTACGTAAAATCCGACCAACCAAACCAGTACTTCCCCTACAAATGAACTTCAAATAAACGATAACTTTTGATAGAATGAAGCTAGAGATTTGAAATTTTGCTTAAATGTTCATAACATGATTTAATTGGTTGGTGGCAATGATGGGTAAGATCTGACCCAAGGAACTCCTACCTCCCCTACAAATGAAACTTCAACTAAGCGATAAGTTTCGATAAAATGAAGCTAATGACTTGAAAAACTCGACAAATATTTGTAGAATGGGTTAGTTAATTGATTTTGAAAATGGTCAAGATCCTCCTGAATGAGTGCCAACCTCCCCTATAAACTGGTCATATAGGAAACTCACTTTTAAAGCAAATGGTCTTTGCCAATTGGTACTTTTGGTGTCATCACTAGGTGTGTACAAGTCTAGGGTATATACGCTTCGGATTTATGCAAAAACGTAAAAAATTGTCTTTGTTGAAAAAAAAAGAAGAAAAGAAAGTTCGCCGCGACAGGGATTGGATCCCCGGACCGTATATTTGTGAGCCCAGATACGCCCCCGATGCAGCTACGCAGCTTCTGGCGGAAACTATTCCTTATGTATGCTATGTAACGAAGCACGGAATACCTACATCAAGTTGAGAACTCAGATATACCTATACATATACGCACACTAATGTTGTTCCACAGATACACTGTATCGCGCGATAAGATGTTTACACATAAAAAAATCCTTCGAAACATCCCTACCATGCGACCTGTCGAGGATACGAAAACTTCGCAGAAGTTTGCATTTAATAAATGGCTGCAGCAACGAATTAAAAAGTTTGAAGTTGTTCAAAATCGTTATTTCAGCCTACAACTCACACTGAATACAACATTTCTTTGTCTGTTGATGTTTCAATAGCATATCTTCTTTTCAGATGTTCACTTGCTAACAATGTACCTCTTATCCGCGCCGTCTTTATACTGACAAGCTCGGAGCGCAGTGGGGGTTCTATTAGCCGGAGCGAGGGGATATGTTATCACTACATTTTTTCAACATTCGCTCGAGGCTAGGTTTAAACCCTTCATCTCTTGAATGAAAATCAACTCTCTACTGTAAGTGAATATAAAATCATATACCAATGAGTTACTTTATTTTCGAAGCACTCATTGAAAACGAGCAGCTAATGGAATCCTCGATTAGTACCATCAACTAATTCATCAGGAAGTTTTTTTTTGGTATTCTTTATGACTCACTTTATGGTAGTCCGAATGGCGCAACGGTCAGCACGTTCGCCTTCAACGCACTGGGCCCCGGTTCGATTCCGGGGATTTACGTGTCGGACTATGAGCCTACTCAGCTGTTAAATGAGTACCCATTATGGGGTAAATAACTCGGTTGAGCGTGTTGCTGATCACATACCTCTGCACAAAAACCGTCACGATCTAGAAAATGGGATGATGCTAACTCATCTCGAGGCCATGGTTCAAATTGGACTGTTGCGCCAGTTATTTATTTATTTATGACTCAAGCTACAACATGTTGATGAGTTTGAGCAATGGAACAACCTCACGTCAGATAAGGCAGGAATTGAGAAATTTTGGTCGTGGAGGAGTAACGGGCACAGCAGAATTTGTTGCCATCTTGTGTAGTGTCATTCAGTCTGACACTTATCACGAAATCAGTGTTAATATGTCCCACCATCATATACCTAGTCAGTACTTAGTAGAATAGCAGAGCCGGCCGTATGTGCAGACTGTATAGATGAAGAGAATGTCAATATGTAGGGACGCGAAATATCCTACTCAATTAAATAATGCGTTACTTTTTTTAAATTATAAAGTATTCCTAAGGTAAGGCCTAAAAAGGTTTCGGTTTTTTTGTCTTGTGATTAATTGTACCACGCACCTTTTCGATAGTCCATTTCGGCTTAGGTAAGTCAGTAGAAAATAAAAGTAGTCGAAAAATCTCCCAAAATTCGGCGCCCAATGTGGGATCAGTCAGATTTTACTTTAACTAGTTTTAACTATTATTTTATTTTAACGAGTACTAGATAAAATCACACTGACCCCATATTAGGCGCCGAAGATTTTCAGGCTTCTTTGATAATTTTTGGCTACTTGTATTGTGTAATAAGTTATAACTGACTTTTTTTGGATTGGAAAAAATCGTACAGTACATGGAATGAGCTTGTCCTGTATGCCTTTGGCTCTAATATTCAACGAATAAGTCGACAGCCAGCCTACTCGGTTGTTGTTTGATACATTGGTATGTTGACTGTTCTGTCGAATTGTACATGAATAAAGGTCAATTTTTGTCAGATTATCGACAGTCAGCCCACTCAGTTGGCGGTTCGGTATTGACATAATGTTGACCGCATGGTCGAATTGTGCATAAACAAACGTCAATTCTTGTCAATATTTAAATTTCATAATTACTAAACGGTCTACTGAGTTAGCTGACTATTGATCACATGTCGACTTAGTACCCAGATTTTGGAGCCACTGTTTCTATGGAGACATACAGAACAAGCTCATTCCATGCCTGTATGTTATAAGAAAAATGCCCTGATATCGTTTGAAAATAGAATCGGTTTCTTCTTATGACTATGGGTACCGCGTGGCGCGCGCACATTCAATTGCACATTTAACTTTAATTGACACATGGCCGCATTTGGCATTTCTACTGTATACATATTTACACTGACGTAGGATACAAAAAAAACTTAAGTAGCCATGCACTAGTTATCTGGCAGAAAAATAAACAACCCTGCAACATACATACAGCATATGGAATGAGCTTGTCCTGTATGTCTCCGGCTCCAACATTTGGCGAATAAGTCGACAGCCAGCCTACTCAGTTGTTGTTTCATATTGACGTATATTGACTGTTCTGTCGAATTGTGCATAAACAAACATCAATTCTTGTCAATATTTAAATTTTCTACCTACTAAACGGTTTACTGAGTTAGCTGACTGTTGACCACCTGTCGACTTACGAGTAGTACCCAGATACTGGAGCCACTGTTTCTATGGAGACATACAGGACAAGCTCATTCCATGTCCGTATGTTCTAAGGAATAAACAAACGTCAGTTCTTGTCAATATTTTAGTTCCATAATTGCTAAACGGTCTACTGAGTTAGCTGACTTTCGACCACCTTTTGACTTATTATAGTATCCAGATATTGGAGCCATCGTTTCTATGGAGACATACAGTACAAGCTCATTCCATGGGTGGTATGCATAAAGTGAGTCGAGTGGAGTAAAGCTGAGTTGACAGAATCCCACTCAATTTTCACTATGGAGCGGAAAGTAGTTTTATGCATACAAATTTTTCACTCGATTCACCGAACATAGCAGACTCAGGAATGTCCTCAATAGACTTCACTCTTGAGTATATCCTCATTATTATGCATACCACCCATGTCTGTATGTTTTAAGGAACCAACGCCACAAATAAAATGTCATAAAATAAACAAGCTTTCATGTATAGGGCTGATGATTTTACTTCTAGTTCAGTTTTTGATTTTTAATTTTAAATGAGTTTGAGTTTTAAGTTTAAAATCAGTATTTAGGATTATACATAACATAGTTCATTTTGTACTTTTAAACGCTTACTGTTACTTAAAGTATCATCACAAGAACTAAATGACTGAATTAGCTTTTAATTAACTATTTGTGATTTATATTTATACCCTAGACTTTTAGTATATTATACCCTAGACTTTTAGTATAGGGTATATTGTTTTTGTCACGACGGAAATATGTAAAGGAGGCTCCGGAGGTATAGCAATGTATATATATAAATGATCAGGGTCACCTCCTGATTCGATTAAGCCATGTCTGTCTGTCTGTCTGTCCGTCTGTCTGTCTGCCTGTCTGTCTGTCCGTTCGCACGATAACTTTCGATAGAATGAAGCTAGAGACTTGAAATTTTGTCAAATGTTGGAAGTATATTCTACTTGGTTGGTATTGAAAATGGGCATGATCAGGCCAATTGAACGCCTACCTCCCCTATATATGTAAAATAATTAAATGTATCTATAACACCCGATTAAATAAATATGAAAAGCTCTAGCTTTGGCAGATTGCTCATGAGTATAATCTGCTACCCTCCTGGAAAAACAAAATCGATCAGTTGAAAACTAACGGTAATTTTCTTACAAAGAGCCTCGTACTACCCTACTTTTCGGGTTTTTTGTCTATAACTCTTGAACCAATTGACGTAGACACCTGATTTTTGGCATGTGACCCTGGGGTAAGAAGATGCTTGAGTTCTAGTAAGTTGGGCGTAATCGGATCAAAGGAACGCCTACCTCTCCTACAAATTTCAAAAAATTAAATATTCCTTTAATTACGATAACTTTCGATAGAATGACACTAGCGAGCTGAAAATTTGACAAAATGTTACTAGTAAGATCTACTTGGTTGGTATTGAAAATGGGTAAGATCCCACCCTAGCAACCTCCCCTACAAATGCAACTTCAAATAAGCGATAACTTTTGACAGAATCAAGCCAGCGACTTGAAGTTTTGGTCGAATGTTTGAAGTGATATCGGGTTAGTTGGTATTCAAGATGGGTTAGATCCGACCTAAGGAACCCCTACCTCCCCTAGAAATGAAACTTAAAATAAGCGATAACTTACGACAAAATAATGCTAGCGACTTAAAATTTTGGTCAAATGTTTGTAATAGGATCCAGTTGGCTAATATTGAAAATGCGTAAAATCCAACCAACGAAACCCCTACTTCCCCTGCAAATGAACTTCAAATAAGCGATAACTTTCGATAGAGAGAAGCTAGAGACTTGAAATTTTGTTTAAATGTTTGTAGCATGATTTTATTTGTTGGTGGCAATGATGAGCAAGATCCGACCCAAGGAACCCCTATCTCCCCTACAAGTGAAACTTCAAATAAGCGATAACTTTCGATAGAGTGAAGCTGGAGACTTGAAATTTTGTTTAAATGTTTGTAGCATGATCTTATTTGTTGGTGGCAATAATGAGCAAGATCCGACCCAAGGAACCTCTACCTCTTCTACAAGTGAAACGTCAAATAAGTAATAACTTTCGATAGGATGAAGCTAGCGACTTGAAAAATTCGACAAATCTTTGTAGAATGGGTTAGTTAATTGATTTTGATAATGGTCAAGATCCTCCTGAATGATTGCCAACCTCCCCTATAAACTGGCCATATGGGAAACTCACTTTTAATGCATATGGTCGCTACCAGTTGGTACTTTTGGTATCACCACTAGGTCTGTACAAGTCTAGGGTATATACGCTTCGGACTCCGGGCCGATGATTGATACTTCTGTTAATATTTTTTTTTTAGTTTTTATTTTCCATTTTTTCTTTTTTTAATTAACCGACTGAATTAGCATTGAATTAACTATTTGAAATTTATGTTTTCCTTTTTTATACCTTTGAAACTTCTGTTAGAATTTTTTTTCCTTTTTTTTCTCTCTCTGTTTTAAATTTTTTTTTTCATATTTTTACTTTTTTTTATTATATAATTACTGTGTTATTGGGATCTTATCCTGTTCAGTAATTAAATGAAATAAATAAATAAATATTAAAGATTGTATAAGAATTCATGAGGAAGGGGGGACTTATCCCCTTCATCACCCCCCTATCTGGTACCCACAGGCAATTTTTGTTCGCACCGAGGATCGAACCTCCTTTCTCTAGATCGTAGAGTGGTGACCGAACGAACACGGCTATCGATCGCGTTAAAATTGTTTGCAGATGAAACTCAAAATGAAACAGTGTTAAAATACATAATTATGTAACAAAATAATCTATCAATCATAAAAAAAAGAAAATAAAGAAATCTCCCAGAAACGCCCGGGCTTCAAATAAATTTATTTCAAATTTCCCTCCGCGTCCCGAAAATTACATAATACAGTCGTTACTTTTTACTAGCCATCAATATTATGAATCTTCAGAGAATTAAAATATAGTCATTCCAAAGATATTGCTTGTGGAAGTTATACATCTTTATAATGTAGAATAAACGTGTTTGCATCCTATATTTGCCCATTATTCGAAAATCTGATCCTATTTTTGATTTTTTAAGAACTTATCAAAAGAAAATATTGATTCTAATCTTGTTCACGAGCTAAATTCACATAATATTTCAAATTGTCTTTTTAGTCTCAACTTTCCTTTCTAACTCTCGATGCTGAAAAGACATCTGGCGTATAAGATACATAGCATAGATGTATGGAGGAAAAAACATGCCTTCATATTATTATTAATCAACCGATATCTGCTCGATGTGTGAGTCATTCCAATGCGATAAAAAATATGCAAAATTATAATCTTGCAGTTCTATGAACCCGAACTATCAATCCTAAATATATAACAACGTGAAATGATCATGTCCCAAACGAAGGCACATCTGAATTTAGTAGGAAAAAAAATTGTCGTGTCAAAAAGGTGTAGGTTTTTTTTCATCTTTTATCTTCTTGTATATCTACTAAATTCATTAAAAATTCATTAATACGGGTGGCAGCATAATTAGAGTCGTGAAAAATTCAGACGACATGTATTGGTTGATGATAACAGAAAGGTGTTTCAACTACTCTCTAACTATTCAATGATGGGAAGTGGCCTTCGATCAGATTGTTGTTAGAATTGTTGCAAACACTGTTTTCTCCTTGATCTTGAACATAAATAATGTTTAAATAGAATCAGAACGAACGACGACACTTAGCCCAAGTGGAGGATACCCTTCGAAATGAGCGGTGGTTCACATTGGGTACACTCTTGTTCCAGTTCTTGTTGACAGAATTTTTATTTCGGTTAAAATATATGAATTTCAAGATTCTTTTGTTCAAGCGGAAATTGTTGGATTTCAGATTCTTGATTTTTAGAAACGATTTCAAGGTGTTTGCTTATTTAGTATTTTTATATGTTTATGCATACTAGTTTCCGTGGACAGCTCAAATTGTGGAAATGTTGGTCTCGTATCAAATGAAGACATTCGTAAGGGACATACATTTACGTCCAATACGCGGACTACGATTCTTTTCGATGGGATCGGGATTCTATATGGGCGGCCTTGTGCAGGAGAGACATCCCTGAGAAGCTTATGGCTTATATTAAGGCAACCTATGACGGCGCTAAATGTCGCGTTCTGGATAAAGGTAACGTGTCGGGGGACTTTCAGATTCGCAGTGGAGCTCGGCAGAGGTGCATCCTCACACCGATCCTATTCCTCATAGTGATCGGCGATGTGTTGCATGCAGCCCTATCCGGAATAGACAGAGGAATTTAATGGAATTTTATTTTTCTTATCTACAACATCTTGACTACGCTGCCGACATATGTCCACTCTTCTACAAAATCATGGATCTGTCCGCAATGGCGTTAGATCTTGAGAGGGAGGCGAGCCTAGTTGTACCAACAAGACCATGCTTCTTAGCCCGCCGACAAGAGACAAAAAACCCTTCACCTATTGCCATCAATATTAATGGACAATCTAGAGTCTGTGGAAAAGGTGGACAAGTTCGTCTACCTGGTAGTTGCCGTAAATGGTGGTACGGAGCAGGACACCGCTCGTCGTATCAACCAGGGTAAATGCGCATACGGCATGCTGTCCAAAATCTGGCAAAGCAGTTATCTCAGCATCAAGACAGAGCTGGGCCAGTTTTGCTCCCTGGTACTGTCTGTGCTTTTGTTTGGGAGCAGTACATGGAAAATTTCCGAAAGAGTTACCAGACAGCTGCAAGTTTTCGTCAACTCATTTTTTTTTGTTGAATTCTAAGAATTTTCTGGCCCGAAACAGTACAAACGAAGGGCTACATAAGTCGGCGTACGGAGCAGATGCTAATCGACGAATTGATACGCTGGCGAAAATTCCAATGGATATGCCACACATTGCGGAAGAATGATAACTGCATTGCTTTACATGCCATGAATAGAATCCAATTTCCAACCAAGAGGCAGTCTTAAAATTACATGGCGTCGATCTGTGTCAAAAGAGCGTAAGGTGCTGGGCAAGTCGTTTGAAAAGTTGCCCCCCATTGCCAAGAATAGGCGCGAAGAAGTGGTTGAAATGCTATGCCCCACTAGGAGTTAAGGCGAAGTATTTAGGGATATGGCACCATGTGATTTCGAGCCAATTCTTTCAAAAGAAAAGCTTGTATGGGTTATAAACAGTTTTGACTCTTTCAAAGATGCTGGCCTTGATGGTATCTTTCCGGCGGACCTACAACGCATATGCTGGACGTAGTAAACCCGTGGATTGAATCGATCTTCAAAGTTGGTCTAGAATTAGTATATATGAGCATTCCTCGCGAATGAATGGAAGGTCAAGTGGTCTTTATCCCAAAAGCGGGTAAAAGTTCTCACACACGCTCGACAGACCTCCGACCCATTAGCCTATCATCAACATTGCTGAAGGTGTTGGAGCGTTTGATCGACACTCACTTGCGGTGCACTATTCCATCGCATCTTCTATCCACTTCCCAGCACGCCTACTGGAAAGGCCGATCAGTGGACACTGCTTTGCACTTCTTGGTAGGCTACATCGAAAGATCCCTCGCGTACAAGGAGTATACGTTGCTTGCCTTTTTCGATATCGAGGGGCTTTCAACAATGTTAAACCTAAGGCTATTATTGATTCCCTCTTAAATCTGTGCGGGTATTACTCGGTTTGCAAGTTAATTCGCCTAATGCTTGCGTCTCGGGTGGTATCCTCTAGTCTCGCTGCATTACCTCAACGCAGCTACGTACTCCTCAAGGTGACGTTCTCTCTTCCTTTCTTAACCTGGAAGATTTGGGATGCAAAGTTATCGCTTATGCAGACGATATTGCTATTGCAATCTCGGGAAAGTTTCCCTGTGTCCTGAGCAATATAATGCAGAATGCCGTATCTATCCTGGCGAAGTTGGCTAGCGAGTGTAATGAACCACCTGTAACGAACCATATTATGGTCTGGTAGTGCTGCTCCCACCAGCAGATCGAAGCAGCACCTGATGAGTAGTGATCTGTTGGTGGTACGAAACCAGAGGCCGAGGGTCCCATTACACCCGGACCCAGGTGCGACCGCGTGGGCGTCTGATCTGTCTGCCGACCATTCTATCCTTATAGACTATTTTTTTTTTATTTTTTATTCCCCATTTTTACCTCCCCTGTTTGTGTTGTCTTCCCCAGGCTTATGAATTTTTGTTAATACGTAAAGGACAGGGGCGACGAGCGGCGAAAACCCCGCCCACATCTCCCGAACTGAGCTACACAGCAAGCATAGGCCGCTGCTTAGCTCGTTGGGGGCCTTTTTCTTCGCCAATGGCACGGCCCGACCTTCACGGTCATTATGCTACCTAAGGCTCCGTCCCCACGGGCATCTTCGGATGCCCACCAAACCGCCCATTACATATTTAGGCAAATTTGTAACGGACGGTTTGGTGGGCATCCGAAGATGCCCGTGGGGATGGAGCCTTAGGTAGAATAATGATCTGAAGGTCGGGCCGTGCCATCTGGCGAAGAAAAAGGCCCCTAAACGAGCTAAGCAGCGGCCTATGCTTGCTGTAGCTCAGTTCGGGAGATGCGGGCGGGGTTTTCGCCGCTCGTTGCCCCTGTCCTTTACGTATTAACAAAAATTCATAGGCCTTGGGAAGACAACACAAACAGGGGAAGTAAAAATGGGGAATAAAGAAAATAGTCGATAAGGATGGAATGGTTGGCGGACGGATTAGACGCCCACGTGGTCGCACCTGGTTCCGGGTGTAATGGGACCCTCGGCCTCTGGTTTCGTACCACCAACAGATCACTACTCATCAGGTACTGTTTCGATCTGCCGGTGGGAGCAGCACTACCAGACCATAATATGGTTCGCTACAGGTGGTTCATTACACGAGGTTAATGTTGGAGTAAAGCCGCTAAAAACTGAGCTTGTTCTCTTTACTAAGGGACACGCTGTAACCTCTTTTGAACCACCATTAATGGAGGGCACAAGCCTTGTGCTCACTGATAAAGCCAAATTCCTTGGTCTCAGCCTGGATAGAGAACTATGCTGGAAGGCAAACATTCAGGAACGTGTGACTGAGGCAACCGTTGCACTATACTCGTGCAAGAAGGCGTTAGTCAAAAAATTGGGCTTACATCCAAAGGTGGTTTACTGGCTTTTTGTATCAATACTGCGTCCCATGTTAATGCATGGGGTCATCGTCTGGTGAACGGCACTTAACATCGTGTCGTACATAACTCTGTTGGAGAAGGTCCAAAGACTGGCATGTGTTGCCATCACAGGGACTCTAAGGACAACACCGACCGCTGCTTTAGGAGTGTTATCAAATTTACTTACCTTGAATATTTTCGCTGAGCAGATGACGGCGAATACGGCTGTTCCCTCCGGGAAACCGGTCAGTGGACCGCGTCAATCGTAGGTCACTCGGCAGTACTGAGAAACATTGACATTCCCGTAATGACGGATTACATCTCTCCGAAGTTTCTGTTCGACAAGTGCTTTATAAACCTGATCCCATCGAGAAATGAGTGTTCTGAAATCGCTTTTTGGGATCTGGTGCCATTAGCCTTTTTACCGATGGATCTAAGACTGAGGAATGCGTTGGAGCTGGAGTGTATTCGGAGAAGTTGAATGTTGGTTTTTCGTTCCGCCTTCCGGAATACAGTAGCATTTTTCAGTCGTAGCAATTTCCGAGGCGTTAGTTCGGCTTATGCATAATGTTGTATCTACCAAGGATATTGTAATCTATACGGACAGTCAACCGGCAATTAAAGCGATGAGCCCTGTCCTTGGACTGTCGCGACTCTCTCCGGGTGATGGGTAGGTTTTTCAACATATCTCTGTGCTGGATACCAGGTATAGTTGCGAACTGTAAAGCTGGCGAACTGGTTCCGGCGGGAACGACTAAAGGTCTAAACACACAGTGTCCGTACCAGGGCAGCGCCGTAGTCGCCCGTATACTGGTGATCTACGGTAGGCGAATTATCTTACAATATATAGGTATAAAAGAAAGTCGTCTAGGTATGTACAGGGTTGGCGTCGTTATCCTTTATCCGATTTGCCTCAAATTTTCTGCATTCGGTTTTTTTACGCTCCACTTGAAACCTTACGTCATTCAAAATTGTAAATTTTCCCGGGAATTTGGGAAGTTTCCTTTTCCCATACATTTTGTATGGAGACATGTTTTCCCTTCTATCTCCCTAACCCTACATACGATTTACTTCACATTTTTTCCCTTTTGATCCTTCACGTTCAACTTACATGATCACCGAGCCCAAAGTCCAAAAAAAGGACGACCTGCTGACAATAAAGGATATTCTGTTGTCCTTCGAGGAAATGTATCCAGTACGTTTCATGTACTTTACACATGTTCTCAATGCAATTAATTTTTTTTTTCCGTGGTCTCTCTTAAATAGGACGACCTCTTGCCTGAAATGAAAATTGACGTGCGTCCAATTTGTCTGAATTTTTTTTTGTTCTGTCTATTTACGCTCAACTTGGACCCATACCCAGCTCAAACTCCAAAAAAAGGACGAAGTGGTAAAAAAAAGACGACTTTGTACGAAGAAATGTTTTTCCTTCCACTTCAATTATCCTACATCCGATTTGCTTCAGATTTTTTCAGCTTGCTCATTTCCGCTTAACGTGCATTCTTACTAAGCCCAAATTCCCAAAAAAGGATGACCTGTTGTTTTTTGTTGTTTCCACTTGTCTCTCATTAAAAGGACGACCTCTTGCCTGAAATGAAAATAGTCGTTCCTGCGATTTGTCTCACACGGGTAGTGTGTGGTTTCGCTTGCAATATCCGGTCATGTACCCGATATACGGGCAGCTACGGCGCTGCCCCGGTACGGGGACTGTGTGTTTAGAGCTCAACGAGTTCATGTAGTGTTGGCGTAGAACATGCCTCTAGCAGCTTGCAGAATGATTACCCAGAATGTGGTGCATGATAGAGCCAGCGCCAGATGGAGTAGCGGATCCACATGTCATGCAACTAGGCAATTATGGCCTAAGCTGGATCCCATCCGATCCTACGGGATTATGATGCTGAGCAGACGGCATTTGAGAAATATGGTCACTAGTAACACAAATATGGACACTGCTTGATCGGGGAGCATGCTAGAAGATTTCGACTCCCGCGCAATGATTACTGTAGGAGCTGCGGGGACGAAGAGGAGGAGAAAAGTTGCCATCACCTTCCGTGCACTTGCCCTGCTCTTTGGCGGAACGTAGCAGGAACATCCTTGGGTCCTACTTTTTTGTCGATCTGGACGACCTAAGGATTTAAGTGTCGGTCATCTTTATGTCTTCATTACCAGCTCTCACTTGTTTAACGATTGAGGTAGGCATAGGCTGAGGTATGCTGTATCTAGGGAGTATCACAACAGACTCAGTGATGGTCTATGTGCACCTTGCTCTTCAAGACAGCCTATCTAACCTAACCTAAGGGATATATGCATTGCGTTGCACATTATGGAAATAAAGGAAAGTGGAATGTGTACTCGTAAATATTATATCAATGCCTATTCAACACATTCAACCACATTTGAATGCGATTGTCTTAATTTCGTGGTCAAGATGTTCTCTTCTTTTAAGTGTGTGTGTGTATTTAAAATGGCTAGATAGAAATGACTAATCCTGGAAAATACATAGCTTGCATACATTATACTGATCATTTGACGTAAATTTCGGAAATAAAATATTATTTTCTACGTACATATATATACTAAATACCGGTCATTTTTAAAACCACAATATACCACATTAATCTTCTTTTTGCAATCGGCTTTTCGATCTGGTAATTCTTTGTTTGGAAGATTAACATTTTAGATTAATTCGATGTGTTGAATATAATCTTACTGTTTCTATAATCAAATGTCATTCGTGTTTCTATAATTTAAAGTTTCTTAACGAAATTTGCATTTAGTCAAATCACGAAGAACAGGACTAAATGTTATATTTCTCGACCTTATAAAATTTTTTTATGCTATTGTTTTTGAATTTATAATAATAATTTATAATTTTTAATAATTGACAATTGAATAGCTTACGTACAAACTAACAAACAGTGTTATATTAACAACAACAATAAAAACTGTAATTAGATTTTCAACGATATTTATAAACTACATTTGTGTATCTTATTGTTTTAAGCACTTGTGCGTTTTGATAGTTTGGTACTTCAATATGTTTATTATGAAATTCGGCTAACGCGTTAATCCCCAATGCAATATTTGAAATTTTAAGCTGCTGATGTTGGAAAATGTTATTTTGATCGTCGGTTGCTGTAAAACCAAAACAGAAAATATTGTTAAAATAAATAGGAAGAACAATACTGAAAAAGTATGATTTTTAGTTTTAATTCGATGATAACATTGTTTTTTTGTTTTGTTTTTTTGATTTGATGCTATGTTGGAGGCATCAACAAAATAATAATAATAAATAATAATATAGGAGTCTCAGAATTAGGAAAGGCGAAAAGAAACTTCAAACAACTGTTGCTAGGTGAACTCAAAAGCTTCAATTGCTTGAGGAGTCCAAACAACTTTACGCTTATCAGATTTGTGAGAGTTTGATGATGTGTTGCTTGAGGCAAGAAACGACGATAAAAATTTATTAGGTCGAGCAAAAGTCTGAGTTCCTGAATGGCGTTAGGCATTTCTGTTATTTCTGTTTTTGTTTTTGAAGACAAAACTGTTTTTCAAAACTGTCTCTTTGGTGGAAACCCGGCATAATGAAACTTCATACATAATCTAGTGACAGAGCCTCTCGAAATGAGTCATGTTCATTTTCTAGAGGTGCCACCTATTGAAAAATCCCGGGACTTTTTAGCCCATGTAGTAGATAGACGTTCTGAGTTCCGAGTTGTTCTAGAGTGAGGACTGTTGTCTTAATCTGACACCGATCTCAGGGTTGAGAAAATGTTGGTGCTATTTAGTCGAGGTCGCTTTCGGGGCTGCAGTTGATCGCGTTGCGTTTGATCGGGTTAGGCACTACTCACACGAGAATACTCAAATCCCCGAGCGACTTTGCTAACCGGCGACTAAAAGATCTGGCATGTGTAATCAGACAATGGCACTCATACGGAGATATTCTAGTCGCGGATACTCGACAACTGCGCGACCGGAGGCTAGGCGATTCGACATGCTAGTCTCCGAGCCGCGTAGTCGCCCAGTCACCTGGTTGTGCATGTCGTTTGAGTGAAGTGGTCATTGTGCACGTCTGTTGCTTGGTGATCCGCGGGGGCTACTTGCTTGCGGGGATCTTGTGTGTACGTGTCGAGATATTGATAGCGATAAAGGTTGATGTTGTGGACGGCAAGAAAAATATGGTTTTCGGATTGCTTATGGATGTGCGGGGTCGACTTGTTTGGGGTATTACCATTGTACATGTCGCTATCGTATATTAGTCCAGGGGAACTGGGAAATAAAAAGACACCTACTCAATTGCCCTAACTCCTTGTGGGGCATAGCGCGTTAACTATTGCATGTGGCCCAGTTGACGTTTCGCTGGCATAAACTGGTTTCGGAGAATGCAGTTGCCAGCATGCCACCTCCTGCACATCCATGGCCACGAACGTCGTCGTCGACGGGACTCGAACCCGAAACGCCGGTAGTCAAACATGAGACTGATGCCTCAACACACTGTGCTCCCGGTCGCCCCCGGTGACACGAGGGCCAGATGGAATACCTAACGAGTTTCTGAAAAATCTGCCAGAGAATGTAATGTCAACAATATGTAATATAATGAATAGAATTAAAAATGAAAATCAGGAGAGGTACACAAGTAAGTGTTTTATTAAAAAGTCCGTATAAACCGCAAAAAATTCGATAAAAAATAGAATCGACAAAACAAGTAAACCATCATCAGCGAACGCTTGATGAGCGTTCGCTGATGATGGTTACACCATAGTTTTGTAACCGAAATGCATTCCATAATTTAATAAAAAATAAGATATTTACAAAAAAAGTTTACTTGTTTTGTCGATTTTATTTTTTATCGAATTTTTTCCGGTCTATAAGGACTTTTTAATAAAACGCTTACTTGAATACCAGACTACAAAAATCGTTCGCGAGTTTAGTGATTAAAAACTAACAAATTTTCTCAAGGAGAGATAATTGGACATGCTAATTTATCAATGATATTCAAAAAAGGAGACCGCACCAACGCAAATAATTATCGTCCCATTGCACTTGAAAATGGACTATTCAAAGTAATGTCTAGTGTATTGAGTGACAAGATTATCAATTTTGTCGAATCCCGACAACTTTTACCCGAACATCAAAGTGGATTTAGAAAAGAGCGTCGCTGTTTGGACAATATATTCACCATCAGAACATTAATCGATAAACAGAATGAAATAAAAAGATCACCCCTATTTGCGATATTTATTGATTTCAAAGGAGCTTTTGACAGTATTGAGCACAATTTCTTATGGCAGCACTTAGCGTCGAATAAAATTAGTACTCAGATGATCCAACTAACAACAACATGCATACAATGCAGTTTCAGTTTCAAGAATATTCCGAAAGTGTTAAAGTAACGAAAAGAGTACTTCAAGGAGATCCTCTAAGTGCCTTACTATTTAACATATACATTAATGATATAGAGACATTTTTCCGGAACCTTGGATTCAAAGGAATCGTTATCATTGGCGTATAGACATAATGATGCTTGCTTATAATGATGATCTTGTTATATTCGCGAACACTGCTACTGACTTACAAGACAAAATAGATAAACTAGAAACCAACTGCAGTCATAAAAATCTTACATTGAACGTGAATAAAACAAAAATAGTAATATTTGAGAAGAGATTTAACAAAAAAGAAGGAGAAAATTTCACTATAAACAACAAGAAATCGAGATCGTGTCTGAATTTCAATATCTTGGTTGCTCACTTTATCGAACAGGAGCATGGCACAAGGAAATTAACCATAGGAAAAAGTCCTCTGCTGCAGCGGTGGCCAATCGTAGCAAATTATTCAACAACAACAAAATGGGATTGAATGCGCAAATTACGCTTTTCGATGCTATGGATGAGACAGTCGCACTTTATGGAGCTGAATTATGGGGATTGAATGCGATACAAAATCTTGAGAATATTCAAGAGGATTTCTTAAAGAGATCACTTTATCTGCCAAGGAACACGTCAGTGCAAGTAGTCAGAAGAGAATGTGGCCGCGACCGCGTTCATATGAAGGTAAAAATTATTACGAAAATTCTGAAATGGCTACAAATGGTATCTATGTTACCTGATGGACGATATCCTAAACTATGCCTCAAACAACAAGAAATGGAAGTGGAAAAGGGAATCTCCTCATACTGGTTAGGGAAAATAAACGCCGAACTAATGAATGAATTGCGAGACTTTCCACAACTTATCAACAACTGTATCCAACAAGAAAATGGAGCAACTAGTAGCAACTCATCATGTTGGTACCAGTTCATTAGAGAAGAAAAGACCAAACCTGCATGGTACCTCCTTCAATCTTTACCTGGACCCCACCGCCGCTGTTTTGCGCAGCTCCGGATGTGTAAAAGCTACAACCAACGTATTCACATCGCTGGAAATACCCATAATTTTAATCTGTAAAACAACTGTACGCTATGCAACTTACAAAAACGTGACACGATTGAACACCAATTAAAAGAATGCCCAATAAACAAACCAGTAAGAGAATATTACTTCAATAATACTAACGCATTAGAGCATATAACTGAAATTCTGAAGACTAGAGATTGCAAAGTAATTAGAAAACTGTATATTTTTATATTGGAATAACTTAAACTACGAAGTTTTATTCTGAATGAATAGTTTATTTTATATATTTCTTATATTTTATTATATTTATTATATATAATATTTATCCTTTTTAAATTAATTAGTCAATTTAGTAACGTAACTCGCTGTATCAGAACGCCTGTAATAAGACAGTGCCTTCCGCAGTATATAAAATAAATAAATAATAAAGTAATAAATTATAATTAATTAATTAGTCCAGGCTATGAACGAAAAATATGAAAAATAAAGAACTACCAGTTAGTGCTCACCTCACAATAAAGGAGTTCGCTTCGCATTTAATTTCACACCCGTTTACTTTCGACTCCAAAACCATGAGTGATCAGGAGCTTAATATAAAATTACTGGCGGAAGTAGAAAAATTTCCCGAATTACATATATAATCTTAAGTTAAAAGGTTATTTCAGGAAAGATGCGACGGAGAAGGCTTGGAATGAAGTAGTAAAGGTAGTTCGGCTTTCCGGTGAGTAAAAAATGGCACCATCAATTGCATCAATGCAATTGCATCAATGCACTGTTTAAAAAAAAGGAACATTCCTACTTGACCGGCAAGCAAGTAAGCAAGTCGACCCCGCACATCCATAAGCAATCCGAAAACCATATTCCTCTTGCCGTCCACAACGTCAACCTTTATCGCTGTCAACATCTCGACAAGTACACACAAGATCCCCGCAAGCCAGCCGACCCCGTGGATTCACAAGCAAACAGCCGTGTACAATGACCACTTCAGCCAGCCGACATGCATAACTCGCGACTTTAGTAGCGGCCCTGTGAAGATGACGGGCGACGAGTATTGGAGACTTGAGCATCCCCGTGTGAGCAGTGCCTTATGGTTTGCAGTTTACGAGTCGTTGGGGTCACCATTGTTAGGGTAATCGACATACTGTATGTATATTTATTACAAACTTATTTGTCATTATAATAATTTTTATTAAAATTATTTTATAATATTGTTTGTTAATTATTTAATTAAGTTTATATTTATTTTTAATATTATTTATCAATCCAGAAGAATTATGAACAGAATTGTGTGACAACAGATAGAACAATTATTTTTTAATTCAATGATATAATTATTTTTTTAAATTCGATTTTGACAAGTGTTTTTTAGCAAGCTAGTGATTCAGAAATAAAATATATCATTTCAAGAGACAACGCCACAGACTCTTGCCGAACTTTCATTTCCAATCATATCAACCAACCACAGAGTGCCGTGAATATAACTATAGGCGCGTTTTTTTTTTGTACTGCGGTGCAGGTTAATTGGGGGTTAGCCGGGTTAACTTACACACGTTACACAAACAACAAGGGCATGTTGTTTATGTAATGTGTGTAAGTTAACCTGGATAACCCCCAATTAACCTGCACCGCAGTACAAAAAAAAACACACCTTATATATATAGATATAAGTATTTGGTGTGGGCGAATATAGCTCTAGTAAAACAAATAAATCAAATTAAGTGTCAGGAAGCAGTGTAAATTTAAGAGCCTGTAAGCTATTTGTATTTATTGTAAATAATCGGCTCTAGGCTTGGTTCCAGACTCAAGTATGAACAAACTTGAATATGTTGTAAACCACAAAATTACCTTGCATTCGTACATATTGATCCGCACTATTGGCCACTTCATAGTTCGAATATTGGTTAATTCCCAGTGTTCGTCCAGAGTAAACGTTCTTCGGCGTACTTTCGATTAAAACATTGTTAGTTGCTTCCTGTAAGATCACATTCACTTTTCTCGTCTCTTTTTCTACCGCGACACCAACCCATTCTGCTGGTATTTTTACGAGTATTACCTTGTAACTGGTTGGTGATGGGGCTATCACTTTTATCTTATTAACATTCTGTCGAACCGGTTCATCGTCGTCTTGAGAATCCGCGAAAAAGTAAACGTTCTTTACAATTTGCGATCCCGAACTATCACTCTTATGGAGACCATCACTTTCGATATCGTTGTAATGAACTGGTGACGATTCTTCGGGAAACCCGAGATTATACGGTTGACTATTAGCACCAACTCCTAAGTTTTGCTTCACATAAAGGTTGCCGTTAATTTTAATTACTAGCAAAAAGCTGGTTAAAATTTCGCCCATCTACGAGTACACACAGATTAAGTTTCCAGATAATTACGAAATTAGTGATTGTTACAGAAATGAATTTACCAGATTCCGTTTCATGCTGCGCGTTGGAAGTATGTATCTATCGAGTAATCAAAATGTGAACTAAACTCGATACGGATTCAATGGATATTTTTATATCGAACCATTGAATTAGTGCGACAAAGAAAAAAAAGTAGTACCCTTTCTTATTGTTTATTAGTTAACCCGAGCTGTATTGCAAAATTAGACCTAAGACCCGATCCAATAAAAAATAGGAACACCTACAAAAATGCGTGTGCACAAAATATATCAGGTACGTTTGGTAAGATACGAATAAGTGATATTTTGTTCACTTGTATTTTAGCATGAAGAGTTCATGTTCATTTTTTGTTTAATTCAAATATGTATTAAGTAACGTAAGTTGTAACTTTTTGTTTTAAGTATTCGCTTTGTGGATTGATTGGTTATGCATTCATTAGAAAAAAAACGTAAACACCGTGTAATATGATGTTAGGAATTATCCCTGGTAAAAATGTTCAAGTACCACTAAAGATATTCTATGAACTTTCGTCTTACTATATTCTACAGTGACGAGGTGTCACGTTTTAAAGCAGGAGTTTTCGCCAAGACAACGAACATTGTTGCGCGGAATATGACGGGCAGTGTTAGGCCTGGCGCATATTGATCCCAGCTCACGCACAGCCCACTCAGAACGGCCCCATGTCCACGAGTGGTTCTGTCACCGCATATTGAAACCAACACAACCCATTCGTTATCCAGTCGTTATTGCGTGTGTACGCAGCCGACTTCTCTGAACAGGTGATTTAAGGTGACAGGCTGCTACACACTGGTGATTGTTGTGTTTTCATTTCGATGTGGAGCCAATGAAGTAGTAGCGAATACTTTTCCTCGACATATTATCGCTGTAATTAAATAATATTGCTCGAACGTCTCTTGAAAACCGGGTGGAAACAGCCATACGTCCGTTAAAACAAAATTAGCTGTGAAATACGCAATTCATTTGCGCAGTAACAGGAAAAGTTGGCGACGAAATGGCCGTTCATCATTATCAAAACGCCAGTCTTTTGGAGAAAGTAAATAAGAATTGCCGGCGTGGAATATGCAGTCAAGGTTATAGCACAGCGGCCGCCAAAGTTGCAAATTCGACGACGCGACGTCTTGTTGTCCATCACGGCGCGACTTATCCACCGTGGGAAGTGCAGTCATATCGATCGCGCATGGAGAGCAATTTTCGGCCGATGTGCCCGGTCTGACCGACTGAATTATCCAACGCCGCACATTCCAATATAATATGCAAGTCGATAACAAACAATTTCATTGATGTGGTTCCCCATAGATGACATCGCCTGACAAGGATGTTCGTTTCATGGCCAGGCCTCAAACGATCTCATGGCAAAGTTGTCATCATCATCATTGTGGCGCACAGCCTGACGTCGGGCCCTGGCCGCCTGGATCATCGTCCTCCAATTATCTCGGTCACGTGACCGTGTCTTCCAATTACGGACGCCCAGAAGTTATTCAGCGTACTTATCTACTGAGCCTTTTCCATGAGCTGTCGTTCTTACTCTCAACCCTTCTCCGTCGACGCGTCTTGCATTGAATATTTTCTTAGGCATGCGGTCATCGTCCATTCGTTGTATACTGCCCAGTGTAAACGTTGTTAATTGCCTTGACCCCTCCAGGGGCATGGGCGCGTCAACATCTCCAGCATTTCTATGCCTTGTTAACGTTTTGATAGCATATCTACTTTCCGGAAGTGCAGTTGCTAGCATGCACCTCCTATCCGCGCCGTCTTTATACTGACAAGCTCGGAGCACTGTGAGAGTTCTATTAGTACTCACAGGCAGTTTTTATCGCGCCAAGATTTGAACTCCGAGCTCTAGATTACTATCGTAGGGCGGTGACCGAACGACCACGGCCACCGAGTGCGACTGTAAACGTTGCAGTTTGTCCAAGCATAGTAGAAGAGAGAAGAATGATTTTTGTACAATAATACTATAAAACCAATTTAAATGTCCGTTGATTTGTTATCCCACACCTTTATCGGTGCGATTGTTTCTCGTCGGACCTTGACCGTCTGGATAGTTCTCCTTCAATTGCCTCGGTCAAGTGACTGCGTCTTCCAATTTTAAAAGCCCAGTAGTTGTTTTGCATCCGCACCAACTGAGCCTTCCCATCAAGCTCTCGGTCTTACTCTCAGTCTTGTTCCACAGATGTTACTTTTCAAAACTAACTTAGACCCATACATACATACATGAAGCGAACGATCGGCTGATCTGTCGCCCGATGTCGATATCAGCCGATGGATCGGCATGTGTATGTGGAAATTGCACCTAGTTTGCTCATCGGCCGATTAATTTTTATCTGCCGACATTTTCTCGCAATTTTCGTCAAATGTTTAATTTATGAAATTTTACAGATTCTGATGAGTTAAATGGCTCTGTAAATATCAAATAAATCTAATTAGTTAACGTGGATAATTATCCGTTCAGTACAAAACTAGGTTTTTTTCCACCAAAGAAACTAATTTCTCGTTGTCGAATTCAATCTTGTCACGAAACGTAAATAAAATGACAAGTGCGACGGTGTACGAGGACAAACAATCCCACGTATGGGTGACGTCTGTGTGGGCTAGCCGTGGGGTTCAATACGCGTTAGTATATGGGCAACAGTGGCACACAAAATGACCCACGCGTGGCTTAGGTCTGGGTTGTGCGTGCGCTGGGTTTAATATGCGCCAGGCCTTAGCATTGTGCGTTCGGTACGATCAATTGTGCACATCCTATCTGTGACGACGATATATTCTCGCGAATACAGGCATTCGGAGTAGAGGGGAAATCAAAATCGTACATGCATACCAGCCATGTCCGTGTCAGGGACCAAAATACTAGTGTTTTTATTCAAATTCAAGATTCGCGTCACGTGAATGGTCGAAGCACTCTTTATGTCCATTAATAAATGTCATCTGTTCAGGACTAATATACGAGTATTTCTTTTTATAGACAACCGGATAGCAACAGTCAACACTAGATGTTTCTTAATTCAAAATACATAACCTGTTGGGGTGAGAAGTCATTGGCTTTCATCTCCAGTTCATTGATCTACGGTCAGAAATTGTGTATTTTATCGTAAAAAACGGCCTAGTTATACATTTGATTCGTATGGCGATTATAATCTTGGGACGATAGACTCGGGGCGATTGATGGAAAATCGCTAATTTCACAGAGGTTATGCACTCATGGGAGTTTTTTCGGATCTAACTTGAATCTCAGTGGTCTTTTTGAGTAAGCAAAGAGATAAATGCCCTTTATGCCCTCTTTATTTTTATTTAATATATTTATTTTAACCTAAAGAAGAAAAAACATACTAACGATCAGCGTATCTTCAAGCACAGGTAATACACGATGAGTACATATATAGTACGAAACACCAAAGAAAATAAGTTTTTAACATTTCACACAACCAATTGGTAGATATTCCATTAAGGAACATATGAATAATCATGATAGCATTTTTACATAAAATAATTTATCATACGCGGAACAATTTTTTTGTTCGTAACTTAAAGCTGTGTTTTGCCAGGCGCACGATCATCGCACATTGTTCGCGATTAGCGATCAACCTAAAGAGCACGGAGCACTATTTGTGTCTTATGTTTTTCATCGTCGCATGCAATCGAGAAAGAGTGTTGCCTAGCAAACTGCACCTTAAGTATTGAAAAAAAAAATATAATAAAAATCGCAGACACGCCATGCGACAATTTGCATTCAACCCAGTGCATAATTTAAATAATATCATTTCATAGATATGAATGAAATGCTAATTGATTAATGGATTTATAAACCAGGCCGAAGTATTGCTTCGGCCCGGAGTCCGAAGCGTATATACCCTAGACTTGTACAGACCTAGTGGTGATACCAAAAGTACCAATTGCCAACGACCATATGCATTAAGAATGGGTCTCCTATATGGCCAGTTCATAGGGGAGGTTGGCACTCATTCAGTAGGATCTTGACCATTCTCAAAACCAATTATCTAACTAACCCATTCTACAAATATTTGTCGAATTTTTCAAGACGCCAGCTTCATTCTATCGAAAATTATTGCTTATTTGAAGTTTCACTTGTAGGGGAGGTAGGGGTTCCTTGGGTCGGATCTTGCTCATCATTGCCACCAACCAATTAGATCACACTACAAACATTTAAACAAAATTTCAAGTCTCTAGCTTCACTCTATCGAAAGTTATCGCTTATTTGAAGTTTCATTTGTAGGGGAAGTAGGGGTTCCGTTGGTCGGATTTTACGTATTTTCAATATTAGCCAACTGGATCCTACAACAAACATTTTAACAAAATTTCAAGTCTCTAGCTTTATTTTGTCATAAGTTATCGCTTATTTTAAGTTTCATTTCTAGGGGAGGTAGGGGTTCCTTAGGTCGGATCTTACCCATCTTGAATGCCAACTAACTTAATCTTACTTCAAACATTTGAACAAAATTTCAAGTCACTGGCTTCATTCTATCAAAAGTTATCGCTTATTTGAAGTTTCATTTGTAGGGGAGGTGCGTGTTCCTTGGGTCGGATCTTGCCCATATTCAATACCAACTAAGAAGGTCTTTCTAGCAACATTCCACCAAATTTTTAACTCGGTAGTATCATTCTATTGAAAGTTATTGTAATTAAAAGAATATTTAATTTTTTGAAATTTGTAGGGGAGGTAGGTGTTCGTTCGATCTGATTATGCCCAGCTTACAGAACCTTAAGCAGCTTCTTCCCTCGGGGTTACATGCCAAAAAACAGATGTCTACGTCAATTGGTTCAAGAGTTATAGACAAAAAACCTGAAAAGTAGGGTAGTACGGGGCTCTTTGTAAGAAAATTACCGTTAGTTTTCAACTGATCGATTTTATTTTCCCAGGAAAGTATAAGATTACCCTCACTAGCAATATACCAAAGCTAGAGCTTTTCATGATTTTTTAATCGGGAGTTATAGACACATTTAATTATTTTACATATGTAGAGGAGGTAGGCGTTCTGTTGGCCTGATCATACCCAATTTCAATACCATCCAACTAGATCATACTACCAACATTTGACCAAAATTTCAAGGCTCTAGCTTCATTCTATCGAAAGTTATCGTGCGAACGGACAGACAGACGGACAGACAGACGGACAGACAGACAGACAGACATAGCTAAATCGAATCAGGAGGTGACTCTGATCATTTATAAATATACATTGCTATACCTCCGGAGCCTCCTTTAAGGTGTTACATATTTTCGTCGTGACAAAAACAATATACCCTATACTATAAGTCTAGGGTATATAAAAAGATCGGTTCTTAAAGTCATCTAAAATCAAAAGAAGAGTTTCAAATCATATCTTTTCGTTGATCGCGGCGTAATTTCGTTACTGCCGCCTTGATCTTTATCCGTGGCTTTCCTTGAAAACGGACAAGTACCTACGTACTTTCAACACCGATTAAGAATATTCGGAAGTGAAACTGGAAAACAAGATTTACTTTTAATTGAATGTGTCAATTTAAATCCACCTGTTCTAAATATTTGCTTAAAATACAAGTCAGACGAGAAAGAATTGAATATTTATTCGCAAATTATGTGAATCAAGTGACTTGATTCAGAAGAGGTAATAGCCTATTCTTTCTTGTGATCATAACAAATGAACGACCTTAAACATCTTCGTTTCGTTTGAGTCGCCATTATTCCAGTATTATTCCAAAATTCATTTTCTTCACTCTCAGTTAAACGAAACGTCAATTACGCGTAAGCGATATTGAGGATTTTAATTAATGGGACCGAATACTTCGAATAACGCTGATAATGCCACATTAATTGATGATTTCGTTTTCTTCCCAAAAGCTGAAGTTCATTATAATTGACATTTGTTGTGTATTTCAAATCTGCATACGTACATGTCATTTTCGAAGCGAATAATAAGTTTTTTAAAAATTCTCTTTATACTGCAGATAGTTTTTATTATTCGTGATTGCACAGGTGTTTCGACTAAAATAGAAGTACGGTCGAAACTCGATAACTCGAACTTGAAGACATTAAGGTTTTACTTCGAGTTATTAACAACTCGAGGTATCAAGATTTCGAGATATCGAGTTGTTTTGAAGATAAATTCGAGATATCGAGTTTATTCGATTTGTTGTTGAAAACTGAGATTGATCCAAGGAACGTTAAGTTAAGCACGATACATTTCTAGCATTTGGCTAGGTTCGAAGATTGCCACCTGGAGTTTCGAAACGAAAGAATTGGCCAACCTCTGCTAGTTCCCCCAGATTATTGAAGAAGCAATCATCGAAAGTTAACCTTCTCCTGCTTGCTTGCGCTCGGCATTTGCAGAGCAGATTAAAGTTACTTTCCTCCTTATCCGTATCTCCACTTCTGGGTCCAAACCGAAAGCCTGTAGCTTACTTAAAAGAGCTGGATGCCAAACTCTGTCAACAGCTGTCGAAATTTCGAGGGCAATGAACTTAGCTTCACCAAGTTGATGGACACAGCGCCTATATTTTCGTTTAAGATACATCATTAAGTCCCTGGTGGAGCGCGAAGAATGGAAACCGTATTGGCGATCGTTGGTTAGATGGTGTGAATCAAGGTAGCTCATTAGTTGAGTATTAGCAAGTTACCGCTAATATGCTGTGTTACATCTGTCGCTCCTCCATCTAGCAAGCTCGTGATCTCTTCAAAATCACTATGGGCTGGAATCAAGCATAGAATAATGTAGAAAAAGGCACGTACGGCGCTTACTTATGGTTTTTGACTTGCACCAACCTGATTTAAGAGGTTTTATCACAGCCTGACTATCCACAAAAATCATTATCTCTTTCGTTGCTGTGATGTGAAGTTCCAACCAAGCCAAAGCGCAGATTTCTTCGCGAAAAACCCGGATGTTAGCTCCTCGGAGTGGACTTCGGTGCCTGAATCTTCAAGGAGTTAGATCTGGGAGGATCAAGATCGTTGTGTGACCGGTACTCAAGTTTCTCCACCGACCTGTCTATGCTCATTGCCATTTGTGCCTTTATAATGTTCACCGGAAGCAGGTCAAGCATCATTTCCAGAGCAGCGGATGAAGTTTTCCGGGGAGCTCCGCTGGTTGCCATACAGGTGGCGCTCTGCGCCTAAGTCAGCAAATTGTAATGTGCTACCGTCCGCCGGGCAAGCCACCATACCACTACCCCGTACAGCATAATAGGACGCAGTACCGATACGCAGAGCCAATGCAGAACCTTAGTCCCGGTACACATGAACGTCCAAATGACGCCGGACGCCGCATCACTTAAGCTCCTCCCTCTTTCATACCTATCTGCATTCACATGATGCGATAGGACGCAGCGTCACTCTGTATTATATAAGCCGGGCCACATAATAGCGAACCTGAATTTACAATTTATGTTATAAAAACTGTTTTTTGGCCATAACTTCTAAAATATAAGGAATTTCGCATTTTTGACACCATTTTCACCCCCTTACAAACCTCCATCCAGGCTGAGGAGCATCTATCCCCACTATCATTTTTTTTTTTTTTTTTGAAAATTAATTGTCAATTTTAAAATAGTAGTCACGGTTAATAATTAATTAATTAGCACTTAAAAGTGATCCTCAAGCGAATGGTTTAAGAAACATCATACAAATCAGACATTGTGACCGTGTCCGTGCTCCGGGTTCGAATGTGTGTGGGCCCGCTTATTAAAAATTGATATGCGCACGCGTGAAGTGACGCAGATAGGAGCAGAAACCAGCGTCAGCCCAGATAGCTATCGGATAGCTATCTGCGGCCATGTGCATCGCTTCATTGCCCGCAATGTATTTCTTCCTATCCGATTGAAAGTGACGCAGCGTCAGGCAACATTTGGACGTTCATGTGTACCGGCACTTAGGTTGTTTTTGTCTTCGCCTTGTGGTGCGAGGCGTAATAATAGGCCACAGCACCTCCCGACTTGTCGCAGGTAGGCGGTTTAAAATAAGAGAGCAGGAGGCGCATGCTGGCAACTGAATTTTCCGAAACTAGTTTGTGCCAACGAAACGTCAACTGGATCACATGGAACAGTTGACGCGCTAAGCCCCACAAGGGGTTAGGGCAATTGAGTAAGACCCCATGTCTTGTCAATAGCCTTCCTACTGCAGTAGATTGCTAGTATAGTAGCGTCGTTCGCATGCTCCTGAATATGAAACGTCGACTTATAGAGTCCTCGTATGAAACATTTCGACTTATAGAGTCTCATAGGTTTTCGGATGAAAAATTTTGTTTGCAGTTATAATCGAAAATTTCGACTTATAGTGGCACCCATTTAAAGATTTCGACTTAGAAAGTCTCACAGGTTCACGGATGAGAAATTTCGCTTCTAGTTATAGAGTTTTCTATTTGAGTTAACGAGTTTTTTGTTCGTTGCTTTACATACAAATGTATTGGGAAATGATGTTGTCTTGGAATTAAGGGGTATTAAAGAGTTACGAGTTATGGTGTTTCGACTGTAACTCAAAAAATGAATCATATTTCTTAGGATAATGTTGATATTTGATACATGGTTAAAAATTTTGGGATATTTTTCAAGTCAAATTTTGAATTACAGCGATATTCAATTAAAAAATTATTAGATTTTAAGATATCCGAAATCTTGAAACATGTTTTAAGTATTTTTGCATTAGATTCCAATATTCACTTATTGAAAATGAGTTGAAAGTTGATTTCAATAGAAATACACTTACATTTCAATAAAATAATGTTATACAATATTTCCTTCCAACGTAAAATTAGGTTTCCGCTTTTAAGTTGCTTGGAATTAAAATCTAAGTCAACTTCGGTGTTCGAATACAAACGAAATTAAAAAGTAATTCTATTCGTATTACATTGTAGCACCTCTGACTTAAAATGTAATCCATGAAAGAAATATTTTCTTTGTTCTCTTCATATTGTTTGTGAATTTATGGTAGTCCGGATGTCGCAACGGTTAGCACGTTCGCCTTCTATGCACTAGGCCCCGGTTCGATTCCTACTGAATGCAATAGTCTTCGATAAAAAAAAGAGGATTTACGTGTCGGACGATCTAGTAAATGAGATGATGCTAACTCATTTCGAGGCCTTGGTCCAAATTCGGACTGTTGCGCCAGTTATTTGTTTATTTATTTAAGTAAAAACTTCTAAGTTGCGAAGCGCATCTCATCAGGCGCCTTTGCTTGGCGCATCGCACCAGTGCAAGAGGCATAACCGGGAACGACCAAGTCAGATGTTCTCCTGGTGTTTCTTCTATTTGTCTTTTGTTGGTTGATGCCGTGTCTGCAGCCAAAAAATGCCCAGAGCGATAAGCGAGTATGCGTTTGTAAAAGTAACCGAAATTTTCAGGATATTTCGAACATATTTGCACTCTCCTTTTCAGTCATCATCATCATCGTGGCGCGACAGCCCGACGTCGGGCCTTGGCCGCCTGGATCATTGTCCTCCAATTATCTCGGTCACGTGACCGCGTCCTCCAATTTTGGGAGCCCAGCAGCTGCGCGGCGTCCACACCTACTGAGCTCTCCCAACGAGATCTCGGTCGTCCTCGCAGTCTCGCTCCGTCGACTCGTTCTGCATTCATTACTCTCTTAGGCATGCGATCATCGTCCATTCTTTGTACATGCCCTGCCCATTGAAGTCGTTGTAGTTTGACGATTTTCGAGACTTGCAGCTCATCGTACATTTCATACAACTCATGGTTGTACCGGATGCGCCATTCATCTCGATCGCAAACAGCCCCGAAATTTCGCCGTAGAACCTTACGTTCAAAAGTGTCTAGCATGTTTTCGGAGGCTTGAGTTAGGGTCCATGCTTCGCAACCATAGCATAGCACTGGCCGTATAATGGTTTTGTACACACGAAACTTCGTGGTCCTGTGCACATGCTTCGATTTCATTATGGGGAGAACCGAGAAAAGAGTCTTATTAGCTAACTGTATCCGTCGCTTGATTTCGTCAGTTTCGTTGGCGTCCTTTGACAAGTTGCAACCCAGGTATATGAACTTGTTCACGAACTCGATGTTGAGGTCCCCCACATTGATGCTCGATTGTGCAGGTGTCCTTGTCGTCGACTGCATCATTATTTTAGTTTTACCCTCGTTAATACGTAATCCAACTTCCTTTGCAGCGGTATCGAGCGTATGCAGAAGTTCTTCTGCGTCAGCCAATCTTCGGGACATGATGTTGATGTCGTCGGCGTACGCTGCTAATTGTGTCGACTTGATGAGTAGCGTCTTGCTGTTGTCCATATTCATGGCCCGAATAACGTATTCCAGTGCTAGGTTGAAGAGCGTCGGTGCCAGTCCATCGCCCTGTTTCAAACCAGTGCGTGTTTCAAATAGATCAGTAAGTCTATTATGTATCCTGACTTGTGAGACGGAGTTGGTCATCGTCATCTTAGTCAGTCGCACTAATTTGGCCGGTATACCAAATTGCAGCATGATGTTGTACAGTACTCCACGATCGATACTGTCGTATGCCTGCTTGAAGCCGACAAAGATTTGGTATACGTTTACGTTGTATTCCCAGCACCTCTGGAGTATCAGTTTGACTGAGAAGAGCTGATCGGTTGTGGAGCGACCAGGTCTGAAACCGCTTTGATATTCGCCAATGACTCGTTCTGCGTACGGTTTTATTCAATTTTCCAGAATTTTCGTCAAAATTTTATAGGACGTACAAACTAGTGAGATGCCCCTGTAATTCTCACACCGCAGTTTATCTCCCTTTTTATGAATTGGACAGGTGATGCTTCTGCGCCAATCGTCTGGGATCTCCTCGTTCTCCCATACTCGCATGAGTAATTGAAGTATGGCATCAACTAGACTCGTTCCACCGAATTTTAGCAGTTCAGCTGGAATTTCGTCAGCGCCCGGCGCTTTATTTCGTTTTAGTGACCGCAAGACGAGATCAACTTCCTCTACTGTCGGGGGTTGAATGGGTGGGCCTAGATCAACAATATCATCGAGAGCTTCCTGTGTGGGGATGTTAGATGGTCGGTTTAGAAGTAAGAGGCCCATCGTTTGTTAATGCCATCGGTGTCGCTGATGATGTTTCCATCCTTGTCCTTACAAAGGCTAGTCCTGGGTTGGTAGCCGTTCTTAATTGTATTTACTAGTTTGTACGCTTGTCTGGTGTTCCTATTAGCTAAGTTTTCGTTTATGTTCAGCAACTGCTCGTCAAAGTATTTACGTTTCTTACGTCTAATTATTCTATTCGATATTCGCCGTAGCTCGTCATACTTTTCACGTCTGGCTCTGGTTCCTCGTTGAATCCATTGTCTGTAGGTCTCGTTTTTCGCGTCAAGTGAATTTTTGCATTCTTCGTTGAACCAGTCATTTCGCGCTCGCCGGGCTTTATATCCCACGACTTTCTCTGAGACATCCCTGATGGCACCCTTGAGTTCATCCCAGAACCCATGGACGCCTGTGTTGCTGATGTTGTGTAGCATAAGCGATAGTCTTTCCTCAAGGGCGGTGGTATACGCCACCGCTGTAGCATCACTCAGAAGATTATCAACCGCAAAGATTTTGGGAGGGCTGATTCTCGATTGGTGCACTGAGGAAATTCTACATCTGTAGGACGTCTTCACCAAGTGATGATCTGAGTCGCAGTTTGCTCCTTGATAGGAGCGGACATCTATCACACTAGACGCCCATCTCCTGCAAATGAGGACGTGGTCAATTTGGTTAACGGTATGTGCGTCTGGAGACTTCCAGGTCTGCTTGTGAATGCGTCGATGCGGGAAACACGTAGAGCTTACGACTAGATTCCTGCTGCAGGCGAAGTCGATAAGTCGCTGGTCGTTGTCGTTACATTCTTCATGGAGACTGTGGCCTCCAGTGGTGCCCCGGTGCCAACTTTCATTTCCGACTTTCGCGTTAAAGTCTCCCAGCAGCAATTTGACGTCGTTTGTTGGAAGTGAGTCGAAGAGAGAGAGGTGGGCGTAAAAAAAAATTATGTTTTCGCTGTTTTTCATCTTTTTTGCACCTTTTTTCAGTTTTTGCTTAATATCTCCCAAAGTATACGTCTTACAAAAAAAGTTGCGCCGACATTTTTTAAAGCACACTAAATTTGCTAAAGCCTCACACCAAACTGAGCTTCGTATGCTCAGAAGTTCTTGAGAAAAAGTGCTTCAAAAATGAAAAATGTTTATTGTTTGTTTTTTGCAAAAGTAGTGATCCCACGATGAAAAATACTGGGTCGAATTTAATGATAATTTAATTATCTCTAAGCTGAGATAAGTAAGGTGCTTGTTTGTTTGTTAGTAACTTGGCAAATGGCAACGCAAAATTGTCAAAAACAAAGACTTTTTAGAAGACAAACGTGAACATCGCTCATTATCTCCTGAAGTATGTGTCCTGGAGAAAAAATTATCCTTATCTAATTGAAAGTATATAGGTTAGGGAAAGAGGCTGCCATGCTAACGCACAGCGCACATAGACCGCCACTAGGTCCGTTGTGATACCATTAGATCCACCTAATGAAAAACCAAGGCATTAAAACCATCCTGCAATGTAACGATTGAGCTGTATTGCACTCGTTTCCTCAAGGTCCTCCAGTTCCCAAAAAAAGCGGGACAGAGGAGATGGAGAACGCTGTCCTCCTCATCCACGTCATCACAGCTCCTGCAGTAGTCATTGTGAGGAATGCGAAGCCTCCAGGCAAGCTCTCCTACAGGACAGTGCCCCGTAATAACCCCCACAACTCTGCCAATGTGATTTCTGTTCAGTGAAAGCAGTGTGGCGGAGCGGCTAGGGTCAAGTTTCGGACAAATCGACTTCGTTGTTTGGCACGTAACGCCTTTTAACCATCTCATGTTCGCCCTGTCAACCGCAGTGGCTTTGATAGCAAGTTTGCACGATGAGGCTGGCATTTTGATGTTAGCGCGGTCCCCGTCAATAACTCCGGTTGTCCACACCCGAGCCAGCTCATCCGCCACGCAGTTACCTGCGAGGCCACAATGGCTCGGTATCCAACAGAGCGTTATGTTGAAATAACCACCCATCACTCTGAGGATTAAACGACAGTTCGCGATGGTTTTCGATGTAGTCAGGACGGATTCAAGAGATCGAATGGCAGCCTGACTATCCGTGTAAATAGTGACGTCCTTCGTGGTCACAACATGATTTCCCAGCCAGCTCAGAGCTTCCAGGATTGCAGAAACCTCTGCCTGTAGGACGCTGCAGAAGTCGGCAAGACGGAATGACAAGTTAATTCACAATCCTTCCGAATAGATGCCAGCACCGACTCCTCCGTCGGTCCTAGAGCCATCCGTATAGATGACAATGGAGTCGGTGGTCATAAGCATGTTAACACACCATAGAACCCTTGACGGAATCAAGCTGGTGTGGTTCCGACCGAAAATGTATTTCGCACAAGTATAGTCAGTCTCCACAGGGAGATCCAAATTACCCAATATAGTCGAGTGTCCGCCACTCAACGTGCGCCACTGGCCAGTTTCGCGAAGGCGTAAAGCCGTGTTAGCCGCCATCTGTTCGCCGTAAATGTCCAGGGGGAGCAAGCCGAGCACCATGTCTAGTCCGGCTGACGGAGTTGTTCTGAAAGTCCCCGTTATAGCCAGCGCCGCTATGGCGGGATAGTATCCCGCAAATGAATGTCAACCAGTCTCTCTAATAGTTTCAGCAAAGTTGAAGAGAGACTTAATGGTCGGAGATCGTTTAGGCGCGCATGTCAACTTCTACCCGTTTTCGGGATAAAAATCACCCGCACTTCCCTCCAACTGCGAGGAACGTACACCAGCTCCAGGCAGGCCATTAGGATACACTCTATCCAAGGATATATAATATCTACACAATGCTGCAAGTCCGCACGAATGATCGGGTTCAGCCAACTTGTAAGGCTCAAAGCTGGAAATTGCCCACAAGATCTTCTCGCGAGATAAGATGGATGGATGCGACGCGTGGAGGGGTCCCTCAGCGGAGCTGCCGCCGAACTACCAGGGAAGTGTGTGTCAAGTAGACACATAATGGTTTCCCATGCTCGAGGACGACCAGGACCCGTCTTCCTTTTGTAGGAAACTTGGCATAGATGGATTTGACACCAGCACTTTCCGAAATCTAGAGGTCTCACAAGATCCTTCGATACGTTCGCAAAAGTTCCTCCAAGTATTGCGCTTCGCTCCTCTTAATTCTTTCTTGAAAGAGTTCAGGTGTTTTTTATATAAGTGCCAATCCGGCTCCAGCCTTGAAGCCTTAGCCTTATTGAAACTTCTCCTACACTCAGCCCTAAGTTCGGAGATCCTAATACTCCACCAGGCTGGTTTTTTCTGTCCTGCACGTGAGATAGCCGGACATGATGAAGACACCGCTGCCTTCATAACATCCGTGAGAGTGTTTACCATGTTGTCCAGCTCCAGTTCGTTGCAGGGCTGTCTTGGTAGAGGAGGTAGCCCTCCATAAAAAGCATCGCGATACTTAGGCCAGTTGGTCTTTCTGCGATTATAAATGGGTTGAATTACTTCAGGACGCACGGTGAGGCTGAACTGAAGGTAACGATGATCAGAGAAGGAGTGCTCCGACGACACTCTCCAGTCTCTGATAAGGTGGATGATGTCGTCCGACGCCAGAGAGATGTCTAGGACCTCCTGTCTGGCTTTTGTTATAAAAGTAGGCTTGCGACCCACATTACAGATTAAGAGATTAATACCCATAATGTACTCGAGGAGGGATTCTCCGCGCTCATTGGTGTCCGAGCTGCCCCAGACATCGTGATGCGCATTAGAGTCACAGCCAAGAATCATACTAATTTTCGATGTCCTTGTTGCTGCAATGACAGCCCTGAGATTGGGTGAAGGGAACGTGCCCACACTGTCATACGGCATGTAGGCCGATGCAACCCAGTACAGCTTACCTTTGAGCTCCAGGCAGACTAGCACAGAGTCTTTATCGCTGTAAGTTGAGAGAAGTAAGACCTTGACGGGTTTCCTAACGAGAATGCAAGACCGAGGTCTACCCTGGCCCTTGATACAGAAAATGGTATAATCAGGAGACCCCAGACCTCTGACGAGATCGTCCACAACTCAAAGCTCCTGAATTAATTCAATATCTGCTCCTTATCGGAGACAAAGGGCGGTAACCACGCACGGGCCCTAGGACGCGATGGTATTTCGTCCTTCGCCACTACTTCCAGTCTAGCTCCTGGCCAGACCTCCCCCACCCGACTGATGCCGAATTTAAACATTGATGCAGACCGCTCGTTTTTCTTCTATTACTTCTTCGCCTTGATTTTTTACTTCAAAAAGGAGTTCCTCTTCATCAGCAGTCTTAATGATGGGGTAGCCCGGTGCCTGTGGGTTAATAACTAATTCTAGTTTAGCTGTTGATTGTTGCACGGGTTTCTCCAAAAGTTCCTCAATTATATCCGCTTTATCTGCAATATCTTCCTCTTCGTGGGACTCAAATTGGCTACCGTTGTCACAGGCTCCACTGCATCTCACACATATAGTAATATGGAGCAAACTAAACCAGCCTTCCGACAACTACATGCCCCCTTTTTGCATTTGCATGAAATTAGTCTCATTGCTGAGTCTGGTGCCGGTGGTTAAAGAGTGGTGATTAGAACGATTCCTGAAGGCCCCTTTTGCCATCCCCAATTGCTAGCTCCTTTCACTACCCCAAGCCACTGTTGTACTTGATGGTACACTCGGTAAGAATGCTCCTTTGCAGCATCTTGAGAGGGAGGTAAAGAGGCGATGTTGGATTTTGTAGTTAATGCAGATTTGATGAACCGTTTGAACCTCCACTCATTCAGCGTGGTTTTGGTGTTTTCACAACCATAAAGTGCCAACAAGAACTGCTCACCAGCAGCATCAATCATCTGATGAGTTGCGCCAGGACTTTTGAAGACCGTGCACTACATCAGCCAAGTGGGAATTCTTGATGAGCATCTTCACAAATTTCATCTTGCCCTCTCCAAAAGAAGCCGAAGTGATATCACAGCCACTAAAAGCTTGGATAATAATATTATCGGAAATTATACTTTGGGATAGGGCACTTTCCCTTTCCCAGGTTTAAAGAACTTAAGCTTTGAGGAAGACGAAAAGGCTGTCATTAGCACCAATGAATCCATGTCTTCGCCTACTTCGGTACTGTTACGCAATCATGTTCTAACGTCAAAGAAACTGCAGTTTGAACTATCAATGCGTTGGCATCTTCTTCGCACATCGCAGACTTCTAAATGATTGGGTTTTGCAGAAATTTCCAACATTTCTTTTTTTTCGTAAAATTTCAAACTCAACCCAGCCTAAGAAAAACTATTTAAAAGGACAGGCAATTGAAAACCGACTCCGAAAAGATCATAACATCATTAGTATAGGAAACACCCACGACCATTTGTAACTGTGTTCTTATTAAGGATTCCAGGTATTGTTTTGCAAACAACGCAACAGTCATAAAATGAAAAGTATGACATCTTTTTCTTCTTCTACGTTTTCATCATTTTCTAGGGAACTATATGTCGTACCAAAGTCGTTTATATACTAAATTAAGGATAATCAAATTATCTATTAGTTTAATTTAAATAAGTTTCAACGTAGGATGAGCACCTTTCACAATATTTAGCAAGATATATACGCACGGCGAACTTTTCTGACTTGTTAACAAACTTTGAAGAGCTGCTTCTCAGTAAGTTCTGGGCGTACTGAGCTGAATTTGGTATCAAATTTTAGAAAAGTACTTTAAATAAAATCTTTTGACTTATTCTAAAATATATGGTGTATATTTCTGGAAATATGAGTCAAAAACCAAAAAAAGTGCATTATTTTGGTCCATATCTTAATTTACCAAGCGAATTTTTGTTGGCAAACCTCAGATTCGTGTTCACCAGCCCAAAATACATAAAGGTACACAAAACTCGAGAGGTCTGCAAAACTATCCATCCCAAAATCCCTGGTGCCTAAACTTGGAGACAAACTGAAGAAAACGAATTTTTAATTGGCCCATTAAAATCTACGATTAAATTTAATCACTAGTTAATTAATCGTGACTTAACTGGCGAGTGAACAAAATGGCCCTTAGATGCATATGCACAGTCTCATAGTATTCTCCTACAGTGAGAGTGTAGTTTCACTAGACCACTTGTTACGCTGCGTTCCTTTGAAACTCATGTCTAAAAATTTAAGCCTCATTTTCCAAGCTTCGAAACTCCGCTACGTGCTGCGGAACAGACTGCCTCAAAATCCTTGTTTTCCTGTTTTCGAATTTGCAAGATACCGCTACGTGTTGCGAAACAGACTGCTTTCGAGGCAGTATATTCCGCAAAACGCAGCTGTATCCTGCAGCCTGGAAAACAAGGCTGAAAGTAGTCTATTCCGCACGACGCAGCGGAGTTCCGCAGCTTGGAAAATGGGGCTTTAGGTTTGTATTTCGCCCGCATATGATTTTGTTGCCAAAGAAAATACTTCTACTATATGTCTTTTTTCAAATGCATATTTATTCAACACAATAAATCTAAACGATAAAATTACTCTCTCACAAACAACACAATTCCATGGGTCTAATACGTTCTACCTATATACGTAGAATACTGGCATTTACTCGTTACAAAGCTTTTGATGATCCTACTTAGATGGTGGTAAATATGTTCCTTTTGTGACTCCGCTGAAATCGCTAGAGCGCGAAGCACCGGACTCATTTATGACAGAGGTAACTTGTGCAATCCCTTCGTCCGAAAATTTGCTCGTGCCCTCCAGGCGATCATATTGAGCTAGAGACAAAATCCCTGATAAAACATTTCAGTTCAAAGCAAAGCAGTTCATCACCTACCTTGAATTTTCTGTTGTGCTTGAGCCGCTTCCTCGGCCGTCTTATATTTAATGAAGAAGACTTCTGGTTTACTTGGTACAGCAGGAGCCGGTGTGGCAATATCGCCAATATTAATTTCACCATCCTTTTGGCTCAACACATAGATGACGGTCTTCTCTTCATTCTTGGGATAGATTGGTTGAATCGATGCCGAACGACTACCAGAACCTGGTGCCTTAATGAAGACAACACGATATGTCTTTTGAGATCGTCCTAGTTGAACGGTGCGTACTTGTTGTTCTGATTCAGTTTCCTCAGGTGCCGAATGTAAATAGAAATATTTCGTGACAATTGGCCTTTGGTTAGACGCACTTCCACCCCCGTAACCTCCGCCAATTCCTCTACCGAATCCGCTGCCAATTCCGTTACCGAATTCACCGCCAATACCACCGCCAATACCACCGCCAATACCACCGCCAATTCCACCGCCAATACCACCGCCAATGCCACCACCAATACCACCGTCGATTCCTCCACCCCCACCTAAGAAGGAGGTAGAACCTCCACCACTACTGCCGACCAGAGTTGATCCACCGCCATGCATTTGACCTCCCGGATATGGTGCTGATCCTATGAAGTTATCTTCGTTACCTCCGCCGCCAGCTCTTCCGTATGAGTATCCGTGACTTACATCTGGCCGAGCTAGAGCTACAGAGAAGGCAGCAAACAGTATCTGAAATACGCATTAGAACTTGATATTATTTATAGCATATATAGGATATGAAATAGCTTATTAAAATTGATTGGAAAATTAGGGATAACTATGCAACGGTATGCACTTGCATTCAGCGAACCGGATTGCTTGCTGCAGAAAATAGTTGTACATTTTTACAGTCTTATCATCATCCTCATCATCGTGGCGAGGCAGCCCGACGTCGGGCCTAGGCCGCCAGTCTTATCAAGAAACAGAATTCTAATTCTAGAATTCTCAGTATCTAAGAAGTAGACGACGGATCAAGGAAATATATTGTAAAATATAGAATCCCTGCTGGCGAACCTCAACACTGTTCTGTTTTTGGCAAATTAGTGGATTTTACAATGTTTATGCAAATGTTACAGATCGGAATCCTACGAAAATGCAACTTATATGTAGAATGAGCACACGTATTCTGCTCTGCGCGTTCCCTACTTGGGCGGCTCACTTTGCTCTCCGCTTTTATCGTAAAGCTTCCGAAAAAAAATTTTTAAAAGTAAGTATTCCAAAAATTCCGGTGTGAATGACTCGCAGTCAAAGTATCAATGTGTCAGTTATTTTTTGCATCTCTATAAACGAATTAGTGAATTCTTCAAGTAGTTTCGCCACTTTTTTCCATCTACCACTACAGATTTACGATTGAAAACAGTTGATATACTACCATGTAAATAATAAATTTAAAACTGCCTTGGTCTAGTGACATATTATAAAATTGGCTTGGGTACTGTTTGGTGAAAATACTTTTTAATTATGCTTATCGTCTCTTGTCGGTATTACATGAACCATATAACATCAAAACAAGATGCAAAATTCAAGTCCAGAGACTGAGAGATAACTAGTTTTACCTTTAGTACGCGAGTATCATGTGTTGCACTTGACCAGATCTGTATTGAATAATCTTACATACAGACTGCGTAGCGTATCGGATGGTAGATACATAAATAGGTAGCTGTTATGGGCTATAAAAGATTTTGTAATACACTCTTTGAATGTCAGTAGTATCTATTAAGTACGGTCGTGTACGGAATTAGGTATTGCGACAAAATTTTACCGAAGAATTAAAAACAAATGTTTATAGATAGTAGTCCGGATAGCGCAACGGTTAGCACGTTCGCCTTCAACGCACTGGGCCCCGGTTCGATTCCGGGGATTTACGTGTCGGACTATGAGTCCACTCAGCTGTTAAATGAGTACCCATTATGGGGTAAATAAATCGGTTGAGCGTGTTGCTGATCACATACCTCTGCACAAAAAACCGTCATGATCTAGAAAATGAGATGATGCTAACTCATCTCGAGGCCGTGGTTCAAATTGGACTGTTGCGCCAGTTATTTATTTTTATTTTATAGATATTAAATCTGGATTGAATGCCGATTGGGCATGAGAGGCCCACTAGCACTGGGATTGGTCGGTCTATTGTACTATGGTCCAGGACTAGGCCAAGACAATTGCGCGTTCAATGCCCGATTCGAAATCAATACGCCAAATTGTTTGTGGTGTATTTACCATTTATATTTATCACTTATAAAACAGTGCTGTCAAACACATTGGAAAGGCACGAGCGTAAAAAGAGTTTCCGTTGTATCTATTTAATATTTTGTAAATTTTTTGTCCGTATTTCGTACTTTTCATCCCGTTGTACAGTTTTTTTTATATGCTAATAAAATATGCTTTCTACGACATACGAGTATCTGTTTTGCTGGAAATTTTTTGGCTGTGCTGTAATGATTCTACTAGACTACACTGAGAGTTGTAATGCTAGGTAACTCTTCGCCCAAAGTTTTTAGACAGCTGATTTCTGTGTACCAAAAGAATGAGATTTAAGCCTTTTGAGTTTAAATTTCCAAAACACTTTTCAATGTTGAATAAAATTAAAGTGATAGAATAGGTCGACATGATCGCAAAACCTCCTATTTAGTTATTTTTTTTTCAAACACTATAAACAATGAATCACAAACTACGTAAACCGAATCACTGAAATCGTTCACTTTTCGTGTTTCTTGTAAAACAAGAAGGACAATTTGAAACTCACCAGAATTGTGTTCATATTGTCTTAGGGTTTAAATGTTAGACAAATAACTGCTAGGCCTATGCAATAAATTCCGTTTATATATTGACAAGAACATTATTCTTCCAAACGAGCTCATTGGTGGGACCCGTTCGTCACTAACTTCATTGCAAGGACTCCCACTCCTTAAGAAGATAGACACGTCTTCTAATGCAGTTTGACCACATACCCACTTTGACCGGCGCGATGCAATTACATTCTCGTACATAATGCAAGAATGCAATAAGATGATACCAGCTATTTCTAATTGATGCACTTATCGAGTATGTGGCCATCGGGGAGCCAATTTCCAGCAAATATATTGCTTTTTTGATTGATTTTTTTTGTGGGTTTTAAGCCTGCACTCAATCTTCTGCAAAATACATATCTTGCAATACTGAAAAAATGCCGTTTTAATTTATTCCTCATTAACATGTTGATTTGCTATTCATGCTGATAGACAATTTGGTCAAGATGGCTTACAGAAGAGCTGAATGTTAAGATGTATTACATACTTCTGGATGATATCTAAGAAAGACATCCCTTCATCTAATTAATTAATTCAAAAACTTGTGATTACATCATTTGTCCTGTTTTGCAGAGAACTTCCAACAACCAAACGAATTGAAACACGCCTGGCTTGAGTGACCCATATTATTCAGCCGTAATTACATTTTTATCCACATTAACATTATCAATGCCAGAAAAAATGATGCCAATCAACACTAAACGACTACATGCAATCATTTATAAATCAACTCGATTCAAATCCTTTCTAAAAATGTACAAATATTGACAATTAAAATTTAATATAATGCAATTTTTCAGTGACAAACTCCGTCATCTCAGGCATTCTCCATTTTTCAAAATCGAATGGACTCGAATAAATGCCTCACTCACATATCATGTTTATAATTAGTTCAAACTATAGTATGTCAACAAATTGTCATTTAGACGCTCGAATTCAGAAACATTGGATTGCATTACCCATTAGTTTTCATTCAGTATAGTGCTTGAACTAATGCCAAGTGAAAGGAAGATGATGCTACTGGAGGTCTGTCATCGTCGGTTGCCTCCATCTGGACAATTGGACGAACACCTTAAACGGCTGTTAAAGAATTGGAGTCGCTCTCCTTAACACAAATCTGGCGCTCCTCATAAGAAACGATCGCTGGATTCTGTATCTGTACATAGTGGCAACTTTTCAGAAATGTTTAACATTTTACTGAAAACGTCTTGAGGTCTTTAGGAAGAAGTGTTCGACCACCATCGCGAGTGATTTACAAGTTTGGCCCACAGTGATATACACAACAGATGCAATGATTAAACATCATTAATTTATGTACGATGCTCTGGTGCACTTGCTTTGGTCATGACAAGAAGCTCATACTTCTGGACTGTACGCCGGCAAGTTTAAATGAACTTTGCATTCACCTGTATGTGGCATTCTTCAAGGTAATTATGTTGGCTACACGTTCACTATAGTTTTTCTTAAAGGCCGTCAAGCAGATCGGCACTAATATCTTCTCAATTAAAGTTGTATGATTATCTTAAATATAGGTCATATTTTGGAGAGCATTTTTCGTTAATATTAGGATTCCGTATCGAAAGTTGTAATGTAGCCACTTTCCGCTGCGTTTTTGAATGTTTTTGCCGTCGTCGCCATCTTGGATTTGACTCGGTACCACTGCGGCCATTTTTGCTTCAAGAAAATAAAACGCCTTCCGGTGGGAGAAAGTTTGGTGTAATTATGAAAACATTACCGCATTCACGGTAGTGTCATTTTTCATAAATGCACCAAATTTTCACCTAACGGATTGGCTAAACCAAATCCAGGAAAAAAAATGTTTTGGCGGCCAGAACATCCAAAAATGTTTTCAGACAATTTGCCTCGTGTGTTTTTCATGTTTTACCAACGTCAAATTGTTCGCCTAGTCGCGTAACGTCCGCGTTATTGGCCCAAACTTCCCCGGTCGCTGGTATTTTCGCGTTCTCCCGCTGCTTTTTGCGAGTCTGTCAGTACGTGTGTGGAAAGATTCCCGGCCCCGTACGGTCGGTCGTCGATTCGTTTTATTTTTTTCATCGTGATGAGCTCTTATCGCTGACCCAGCAAGTTATCCCCGGTTGGATATGGATGTTTTGCGCGAGTGTCCAACATGCACATCGTCTGATCGGGCGGAGTTTTCGCAACAGCAGTGGTCGAGTGCCGGTGTGTGTACCGGACTCAATTAAATCCCCGGTAGGTAGAAGTTGCCTTCATTCCCCGACCCTGGCCGTCGCGTACACGGGGTAGTTACAGAGCACCACCATCAAAACAAACACGATAAACAACAGTGACAGTAGCGCCAGCACCAATTGGAAAATAAAAAAACAAAAGGATTGTCAACGGGGGAGTAGCCCAGGTGCTCCGCCAACAGGGGAGCATCCCAGGTAATGATATCGCCTAAGGAAAAGTTCGGCATGGGTTATTTGTGTTATTCTTAATATCGATTGTGAAAAAAAGTGCCGCACTATTTGGATTTAGGATTAGAAGAATGTATTCAACATCAAATTAAGCGAAAAGCAATAGAGCCACTTCTTTCTGCCTTGTCGATTTTTTTTTCGCTTCTGTGTAGGAATCACCGAAAATGCGAAAATGGACAGGGTTTTTTTTTTGTTTTTCAAGTTAATTTGATTTGAATGAAAATTAAAGTCCTAGCTAGCGTTTGAATTTTTATTATGGGGAATTTCAAAATCCTGCCCCCGAAATCCCACGGACGGGAGGGCTAGGTCGCGCCGGGCCCACTACATCTGGGGCCCATAAGGAGCCGTTTTCCACTGGAAGGCTCAGATGACCTGAGCGGGAAAAGGATCTGTCCTGATTGAATGGTTTTCCCCGTTAGCAACATATTTTTGGCCTTCGTGCCCTGTTAGTTCGGCGTATGCAGTCCCATGTCCCTGCACGGAACTTTGTTGATTTTTTGAGTCTTTGGGAGTTTGGTGCAAAGGCACCACCACCAGTAGTTTTTCTCTTTTATCGTTATTTGTTGCGGGTTGTTAGGTTTTTTTTTTTTGAGTTTTTTTTTCGGGCAGACTTGCGATTTCTCCTTGTACGTTGACTGAGAAGGCCGATGGCTGCCGTGCTAAACCACCCTCTGAAAGCTGACCTGGTCTGCCAGCGCACGGGTGGTCATCAGAGAGGGTCTTTCGGCACCCGTTGTGGTTATTGGTCTTCACGGCCAATCCTCACCCTCGTCCTCCATTCCCCATCACTACAAAGTGTCTGAGAGATAGTTTTGAAACAAACCTCCAGTCTTTAATTAGTGGGTAGGCAAATAACAATAGCTAAAATGCAGATGTCTTTTTCTCATCCACGAACCGCCACTTAAATACTTCGAATTTTTATCATTAAGTTCAACGGTTTCTCACTATAAGAGGGCGTTAAATTACCATCATTAGTCAAATTATTCCCATAAAAATCAAAATTGAAATCGTCATATTCAATGTCGTCTAATCAATCAAGAGCTGAGCTCACTTACAAACTCCAAAATCGACATCAAAAATTTGCCATAAATCGGCTTTTAATCAGGAAACAATACTACTGAACAACTTCGCTATGTATAGATTTCACGAATTTACAAAAATATTAACAATCTTAAGTGTATAATTTTCGGAAGGAATTTACAACATAAGATAAGAAGTGTTTAAGGTCATAGCGGAAATAAGATGTAAAAATGCTGTTTATAGTGCGTTACTTTATTTTTATTTGCCGAGAAGCTTTTAAGATAGTTTAAAGTAGATAATAAAAAAAAATAATTAAAAAAATATACATAAAATTAAATTTAAAATAGGTAGCGAATTTGTTATTTTAAATTAACTAATTATGTAGACTTGATTGGTAAACGGTTCGAAGAAAATGCGTCCTAAGTCGAAAATGACGTAAGTCGAATAATCATATATGCATATACCTATATAGTAGTAAGGATTTATGAGTCAAAGCAAATTTGGGTAATTGTTACGTCATTTATTAATTATAATTAAATACCCAAATAAACACAGCACTTACATGGAACATATACGACCACTATTTTCCTTAAGCCCTAGTGAGTTATAGCGCATCAACTAGTCCTCCGCGCCATCATACTCGGTTCTGGGCAATGGGATGCATTTGTCCCCACAACCCAGCAACACACACTTGTCGGCCGCAGATTGACGTCACGAGTTTCTAGGACGCCCCCTTGTTCAGCCTTCATTGGGAATGGGGTCCCATTTCATAGCATGTCTAGCAATTCAGTTCCCCTTCCGCAATGTGTGACTTATCCGCTGCCATTTTTGGCTGCGTATCAGTTCGTCGATTGGCATCTGACCCGTACGCCGACTCTGCTCTTCATTATACCCTAGACTTTTAGTATAGGGTATATTGTTTTTGTCACGACGGAAATATGTAACACCTTAAAGGAGGCTCCGGAGGTATGGCAATGTATATATATAAATGATCAGGGTCACCTCCTGATTCGATTTAGCCATGTCTGTCTGTCTGTCTGTCTGTCTGTCCGTCTGTCTGTCTGTCTGTCTGTCTGTCTGTCTGTCTGTCTGTCTGTCTGTCTGTCTGTCCGTCTGTCTGTCCGTTCGCACGATAACTTTCGATAGAATGAAGCTAGGACCATGAAATTTTGGTCAAATGTTGGCAGTATGATCTAGTTGGATGGTATTGAAATTGGGCATGATCAGGCCAAGAGAACGCCTACCTCCCCTACATATGTAAAATAATTAAATGTATCTATAACTCCCGATTAAAAAATCATGAAAAGCTCTAGCTTTGGTATATTACTAGTGAGGATATTCTTATACTCTCCTGGGAAAATAAAATCGATCAGTTGAAACTAACGGTAATTTTCTTACAAAGAGCCCCGTACTACCCTACTTTTCTGGTTTTTTGTCTATAACTCTTGAACCAATTGACGTAGACACCTGATTTTTGGCATGTAACCCTGAGGAAAGAAGCTGCTTGAGTTTCAGTAAGTTGGGCATAATCAGATCAAAGGAAAGCCTACCTCCCCTACAAAATTCCAAAAATTAAATATTATTTTAATTACGATAACTTTCGATAGAATGACACTAGCGAATTGAAAATTTGGTAGAATGTTGGTAGTAAGATCTAGTTAGTTGTTATTGAAAATGTGTAAGATCCGACCCAAGGAACCCCTACCTCCCCTAGAAATGAAACTTAAAAGAAGCGATAACTAACGACAAAATAAAGCTAGCGACTTGAAATTTTGGGCAAATGTTTGCAGCGGGATCCAGTTGGCTGATATTGAAAATACGTAAAATCCGACTAACGAAACCCCTACTTCCCCTATAAATGAACTTCAAATAAGCGATAACTTTCGATAGGGTGAAGCTAGAGACGTGAATTTTTTTTAAATGTTTGTAGGGTGATTTAATTAGTGATGAGTGATAATGATGGGCAAGATCCGACCCAAGGAACCCCTACCTCCCCTACAAGTGAAACTTCAAATAAGCAATAACTTTCTATAGAATAAAGCTAGCGACTTGAAAAATTCGACAAATACAATATTTGTAGAATGTGTTAGTTCATTGAGTTTGAGAATGGTCAAGGTCCTCCTGAATGGGTGCCAACCTCCCCTATAAACTGGCCGTATAAGAAACTCACTTTTAATGCAAATGGTCGTTGCCAATTGGTACTTTCGGTATCACCACTAGGTCTGTACAAGTCTAGGGTATATACGCTTCGGACTCCGGGCCGAAGCTTCGCTTCGGCCTGGTTTGATATTGTTTCGGGCCAGAAAATTCTCAAAATTCGACGAAGACAAGAGGTGTCGAAGACTTTCAGCTTGCTGGTAACATTTACGGAAACATTACATGTGCTGCTCGCATACAACAGCATAGACAGTAACAGGTAGCGAAACAGGCCCAGCTTGGTCTTAACACTGAGATCTGTTCTTCATCTAACATAAGTAGATTTTCATGTATCTTATACGTACAATTTTAGCTTTGCTGAACGACCTGCGTTCAATCCACCCACCTTGAATTGCAGACGACCAAACTGGCCGAAGCATCGTGAGACTCTTCTGGGATTGCTTCCGCCTTTACCACATCAAGCTTCCAAGCAACACTTTAACCATAGCATGGTTAATATGCTGAACAGTGTAATCAAGACAGCGGTATCCTTATCGTGTCCTGTTAGCTCATATACAGGAAAGAAAAATCCAGTGTGGTTGAACGACAAGTTATCCGAGCTTACGGTTGTATGCAGGAAGGCCTTTAATAAAGCAAAAGCTTTCAAGAAAGAGTTGAAGGGCGCTAATCGCAACTCGTGGAAGAACTTCTGCGAACGCGTGGAAGGGTGTAGGCCTCTAAACTTCGTAAAAATTTCTCGTCCAATCCGCCACTGCCCAGTTTTCTGCAGAGGCAGGATTCAACCTTGCTGAAATTATTGGAGCGGCTGATCGATGTCCATCTTCGGAAAACCATTTCAGCTCAGTTTCTACAAGTATCTTTATCGCAACATGCCTTCTGGAAGGGAAGATTAGTGGATACTGCTCTTTATTCTTTAGTAGTTGCATTGAGAAGTCCCTTAAATGTAAGGAATACACCATGGTTGCGTTCTAAGACATCGGGGAAGCGTTTAATAATGTTGAACCTAGTGCAATTATCGAATTGCCCTTGAAACTGCATGTTGATGCCACACTTTGCAAACTCACTAGCTTGCTGTTAACATCTAGGAATATGCGTACCACTATGTGTAAATCAGCCGTCAGTTTGAAATCAAAGTAACGGCCTTCACTAAGGACTCCCGCATATTCCCGGGAGTCCTTAGTGAATTGTTGCTGAATGCTCTATGTATTCTCACCGAATGGGCAAGCCATTGCGGCCTTGGTGTCAACCCTGGCAAGACCTATGTAACTTGTGCTCTTTACCAGAAGCCTGTTGAGCCTCCATCATTGGATTACAAGAAACTGGCTTTCACTGATAGAGCTAAGTTCCTGGGTCTTATCTTTGACAGGAAGTTGATGTGGAAGCCCAACATCTTTGAGCGGATGAACAACGCCACAACTGCGCTCTACTCAAGCAGGAAGGCGATTGGCAAGAACTGGGGTCTGCAACCGAAAGTGGTGTACTGGCTATATAAAGCGGTTGTGTGACCAATTCTACTGCACGGTATGTGTGTAGTGGACGGCACTAACAGTAGCATCCTATTGTAACTTGTTAAGTATAGTGCAAAGACTAGCAGCGATTGCCACAACTGGGACGTTTAGAATAACTCCGTCAGCTAGTTTAGATACACTGCTAAACTTGCTCCCGCTTGATATATTGGCAGACAGGGAACACAGCCCTGCGCCTCCGCGAAACAGGCCAATGGCGTGCGTCGAGTACTGGCCATTCAGCTATTCTGGGCAACCTGCATCTCCGCTTGGAAACTGGTTACACTTCTCCTAAATACATTTTTGACAGGAATTACACCAGCCTGATTCCATCGAGGAGCCTATGGGCTGGCAACCTACCCTTTACCCTTAACTCCTTGGTCATCTACACGGATGGCTCTAAGACCGATGACGACGTTGGGGCTAGTTTATACTCGGAGGGATTTACGAATTAACTTATCCTACCGTCTTCTTGACTTTTCTAGTTTCCTGCAGGCAGAGGTTTCGGCGATCTCAGGAGCTCTGACTTGCTTAAGGAGTCATGTCGAAACTGCAAGAGACATTATCATCTATACGGACAGTCAGACTGCGATTTGCTCACTTGGCTCTATTCTTACTACATCGAAAACTATCCAGAAGTGTCGCTCGGCCCTCACAGAGATGGGTTACAACTTCAACACAACCCTCTGCTGGATACCGAGTCACAGTGGCTTTGCGGGTAACTGCAGGGCGGACGATCTTGCTCATGAGGGCACAACTGGTGTTGTCGATGGGGGCTGTATGGGAGTTACCCAATGGAATAAGCCCGAAAAAAGAAAATGAAAAGTTCCAAAAATTTCCATGTGTTTTTGGGAGTTATTTCACATGAAATAATTGCGTTATTTTTATATCATATTTTGTGATAGTCGTTTCATTTATTCTTTGGATATTATTTTCCAAAAAACCGTTGAATAAAGTGATTCCCAAACAAATTTATTTTGGGACTTATTTCATGTCTTCACCCGCAGGAAGCTAGAACTTTCGCTACGGTGGTTCTGAGTGTGACGTTTTTCAATGTGAAGTTATTGTTATGATGTTTGTATAGCCTAAAGCGGATATCCACTCATGGTTACCTTCAAGTAGATTACCGCTTTAGACAGTACGAGCCAACATTTTTCGTTATGAAGCTATGTAAATGTAAGTACTACCTAATGCGGATATGAACGCTGGGCCCATCCACAAGTAGATTTTCGCTTTACGTAATATACGAACGAGTACATGACTGATGAGTAATATATTTCAATAAATTTTGGGATTTATTTCATATTGTTTGGTGTTTTTCAATTAGGAGTTATTTCATTATGAATTATTTGGGAATTATTTCATTTTTATTGGAACTTATTTCATTGGGAATTTTTTTATTGGGAATTATTTCATTGAGACCAAAAAACCTTTTCCATAGTCCTCCGCGTGGGCGTCCCCTGCTAACGGCAGTGTATCAAATCGCTGACGGCCAATGTCTTAGCGATAAGACTGTTTGGAAAAAGGCAGATAGCTGTAGCCTGAATGGCTGACCAACACCTAAGCGTCTCAGGTTTAGTAGGATGGAATGAGTTGCGTAGTTGGACCTGCAACATAGTTGTGTGAACTCCTGCACGTTTATTAAACCATCTGAAGCAGCTATCTTCCGAGGCCATCCCCTGAATGGGGTTAAGCGACGTGCTGACAACTCGTCCTTGCAAAAACCACTTCATGTGAAGAAACCTGGAACAAAAGCCTCGGATTGGACGGATCAACAACGACGACCACGCAAACGGCTAAAGGATTATTCTTTCGGATCCTGGAATGTACGCTCCCTGAACAAACCGGTGGCCGAAAAGGCCCTCCTTCAACAGGTCGAAAAGTACAAACTGAGCATTACTGCAGTCCAGGAAACACATTGGCTTGGCAGCGAGATTAATGACAAAAAATCGCACACAATTTTTACAAGTGGCAAACCATCGGGCCGCAAGGAGTTTGGAGAAGCATTTATAGTGAACAATCACCTCAAACAGCACATCACTGACTTCAAACCCATAAATGAGCGGCTATGTGCGATTCGCATCAAGACTCGATTCGGACGACCGAGATCAAAGCCCGACGTCGGGCTGTCGCGCCACTATGATGATGATTTCATTGAGAGTTGTTTCATAAAGCCGTCGATGGGCACAGCATTGACATTATAAACCCAAATTAAATCATGGAAATTGGCAGTTAAGTCCGCTGCAGTGGATAGAGCTAATACAAGATGGCTCAACGGTAGCACTTGCCTAACGATCAGAAAGATTCGGCACAAATTCGATTCTAGTCGCTCTGTCCCTTTGCTGTCACTAAATGGGAAGCACATTGGTGAGGACGATCAAAATACACTGCCCCATCGGCGTGCACGCATGGAGCCTTCTTCTTCATAATGGCTACTGCAGGAGTTGTGAGAATGCGGATGAGGAAGACAGCGTTTTGCGCCTTATATGTCACTGTCCAGCATTAGTCATCAGAAGGAACTTGGAGGACCTCAAGGACTTGAGCGTCATACAGCTCAATCGTTACATTGCCAGTACTGGCTGGTTCGGGACCTAGGTTTCTTTTTAGTGAGGTGAAATGTTATTGTTGGTGCCACAATAAACCCATAAGTGGTCTAACTGTGCTGTGTTACATAATGGCCTTAACGTAACTTAACCTAAATAACTTTTAATCACTGTCCTTCAGCGGATGTTAATAGGAGTTATGGCCATCTTTATACTCCTTGATGACACCGTATATGGTGTTTTGGTTATTGCTTCCTGCGGCTTCTTCTACCAGAAGAGAGTAAACATACTTTTTTTTATCGCTTCGTACTACGCTGATCTTCTCGAGCTTTCTGACCGTAAAGGAGTTGCATGCTTCTTTGCTTGTCGTCTCTCACTACTGCTACACATGCTTTCAAAGTGTTTGCTTTCGACAATTCGCTGCCATGATGGCCCTGACATCAATAGGCTTATGCCTTCAATCCGGGTTTGTGCCTAGGATTGTATCTGCGCTATCAATGTACGGACTTTTTGTGGCGTCCCAGTGTTTGTTCACGCAACTTCCTGGGCGACTATTTATCTCAGCCGCTTTTAGCGCAAGATTGTCGTTGTACTCCTATACGGCAACTGGATTTTTCAGCCGGGCGGTTTCAAATTTGTTCAATTCGCCTAACCCCTTTTGGGGCATAGCGCGTCAACTGTTCCATATGACCCAGTTGACGTTTCATTGGCATAAACTAGTTTCAGAGAATGCAGTTGCCACCAAGCACCTCCGGCTCTCCCATTTAGCTGCCTTCCTGCGACAAGTCGGGAGATCATGTAGCTTATTATTACGCTCCGCACCACGGGGGGAAGACAGCACAAACACCCATGGCCACGAATGTCGTCGTGGACGAGATTCGAACCGGAAACGCCGGTAGTCAGATATGAGACTGGTGCCTCTACGCACTGAGCTCCCGGTCGAAGCAAAAACGTTGTAACTCGAAGTATTGTCTTCAATTTTTCGAACGTTTTAAGCCGAAATGACGTAAGTCGAAGTGTTTTAAGTCGAGGGATACCTGTATATATCGTCAGGTGGAAATCTTATAATGACATCACTTTTAACTCAATTCTGCATTTTCATTTAAAATACTTAATATTATTTCAGAGTTTTTTTTTTCAAAAAGGTTCCTCTAATATCTTCCTGGAGGTATATAGAACTATATAAGCTAAATTGCTTTTTACATGTTGTCAACTCATGCTCTTTGCCTCGAGATCATCATCATCATAGTGGCGTGACAGCCCGACGTCGGGCCTTGGCCGCCTGTCTTGCCTCGAGATACAACTATGTATGTGCATTTATAGAAATAATAATAAATTCTAATTAAGAACCACTCAAGAAAAAAACGAAAGAGTTCAATGCTTCAAGTAAGACAGAAACTTGATTTCGAGTGGAGAGAATGAATCACAGAGATTCCCGGATAATTTTACGATAATTGGGGAATGTTGCAAAGCAAAGAATACCCGTTGACAGATATTCAAGTCATTGAAACATTTGAGCGAATCACCGTGTCCGTGTTAATCTTAACCTATCAGAAAGCTCGGTAAAAGATAAATGTTTATGCGAGGCGTATAACTTTCCGCTCGCCCTTAAATGTCTCAAGTCGAAGGTAGACATTGTTTGTTTGTTTGCTTGCATTGCTTGCATTGCTTGCATTGCTTGCATTGCTTGCATTGCTCTTTGCACTTATATAAAATACTGACGGCCCATTGAATCCTTTAGAGTAGTAACAGTGAATAACTGTACTGTATATTGTATTCCTTTCTGGGAACATGGCATCAGTCTATCTATAGCCTCATCCGGATGATTAGTAACAAACAAGTCTTCATTCCGTATTTATATTCCTACTACCCCCTCGCATTGATTTGAGTGACATTTGCTATATTCGAAACAAATGTTTCACATTGTGCTCCTTTCTTCAAAAATCAACAGGTATTTTCTTCCGCAATCTAATGTAAAATCATGTTTAATAAGAAATTAAAATAAAATTATTTGTTCAACATCACAATTCACGCTCCCCAAACCCTGAAAAATTAAATGCAAACATGATCATCGTTGTTGTGACTCCTTTTTCATGCTGAGAATGACTACACCTGCTACTCTTACAACAACAAAATTAATAACATTAACGTTGAAAGCATTAAAAATGTAAAAAAAAGTATTTTTTATAGGTAAGTCATATAAGTTCTCAAGCTGATTCGATCCATTCAAAATTGTTATCTGTTTTCGCGACGTTAATCTGATCACCTGGACGACCTTGCATCTGGTTGTGAACTAGAGATCCGCTTTGTTTGCATGCTTACCTCAATATGGGCATCAGTTTTCCGAAAACACCACCGAAAACCCAGAAAACCCACATTCGTATGTATGTATTGTAGTATCTATCTCCGTGCTGATGCCCTCCATTAAAACAATTTTATGTTCGCGAGCATTGTATGCTCTTTAGTCGAGATAGCTATTCAAGTTTCTGGACTTTTTTATTTTATTTTATTTATATCTTAAAACGGATACTTTTTGCTTTTAAGAAAGAGAACAATAATTAATAGCAATTTATTGTGTTAAATTCCTGTTTACTTTTTATAAATGCAGATGGCTGGCGAGCGCTGCGAGACAGCAAAAGGCTTCACATGTGGGATTATAAAAAAGCGTTGATTCATTTGCAAGCAATTTATGGATCATTTCCGTTTTTTAAGATAACCGTGGAAAATAGGTGAGTAACTTTTTTTTGCCTTATTGCATATTTTTTAGTCATAGTACAGAGAACAGGCGAGATTTGGATGCGATTACAAAGAACAAGAGGAACCAACACTTGATCAAATTAAAATAATTTAATTATCGTAATTTAATCTCAATTTTGGTTAATTATACAATTTAAAATCTTCTATCAAATAAGAAAACGTAATATATTATGATAAACCCATCCGAATCCTGTTCAAATCTCTTAATTTCATTTAACATTCCAAAACAAAGAATCGCAAAATAGTCGCGCGAGTAAAACAAAATAAAATAAACAATACAGTTTAAAAACGACAGCTCCCAAACTCAATATATGGTACGAGACTCGAAGACAAGGTCAACTATCTATACAAAATATCTAATCTTCTTTTTACTGGAAAATTTGCATAGATGGAAAATATCTCAGACACCTACTGATAATATAATAATAATATCGCTTATGAAGTGAGTTTAAATCCGAAATTGTGATTATTTTGCATAATATTTCTTTATATGTAAAAATTCATATATTCTTTATTGATTATACGAAATCCGGAATGCACCTGTTGTCAAACACATTCATAAATTAACTGGATCCTGGTTTTATCCAGAATGCTCTGTGTTAGGTAACGCAGATGGAAGGTTACTGCTTTGCCTTAACCCTTAGTTGGGCATTGCCGCGTCAGCCACTTCTGCGCGCTATCGTATTCTGTTCTGGACAATGGAATGCACCCAAACGACTTACCCAGCGCCTCACACTGCCTTGCGATAGATCAACGCCATGTGATTTTAGGACCCCCTCTTAGTCCGCCTTGGTTGGAAATGGGGTTCCATTTCATGGCATGTAAAGCAATACAGTTATCATTCTTCCGCAATGTGTGACCTATCCACTGCCATTTTCGCCAAATCATCGGTTGGCAGCTGACCCATACGCCGACTTAGCTCTTCATTCGATATTGTTTCGGGCCAGAAAATTTTTATAATTCGACGAAAACAAGAGTTGACGAAAAATTGCAGCTTTCTGGTAACTCTTACGGGAACTTTCCGTGTACTGCTCACATACAAAAGAATAGACAGTAGCACGGAGCGAGACAGGCCTATCTTGGTCTTCGTGCAGAGATAACTGCTCTGCCAGGTTCTAGACAGCATGCCGTATGCGCATTTAGCTTGGTTGACACGACAAGCGACACCTCTGGCGCGGAAGGCCGCCCATATAGAATCCCGGTTCATACTATCGAAAGCCTTCTCGAAATCGATGAAAAGCAAGATAAGTGGAAAATCGTATTCAGCGCATTGCTCGACGTTGATTCACAAGGTATTAATATGACGGACACAGGAGAATCCGGATCAAATGCCAGCTTGCTCTTCATCAATTGTGACTTCGAAGTAAGCCTTTTAGGCTTTCCAAGACGATTTTAGCTATTATCTTGGCAACGGCAGGAGCACACAAATTCTTCTCCAATTATTACAGTCTGTGAGGCTATGGGGGAACTTCACCAGAGGTTACACGATTAAAGACCGCGGCGAAGGGTTTCTTTCCATCGCCTCATTTGATCTTCCTCGAAGATGAGTAGCTTTCCATCATTATCCTTCACGGGATGTTGACAGGAGTTACGAGTTACGTAAACTCCTTGATGACACCGTAAACGGTGTTTAAGTGTTTACTTCTTGCGGCTTAATCTGCTGAGGCTAGAAGAGAATTCGCATAAACTCTTTTATCGCGTCGCACACTACACTGAACTTTGAAATTTTCTGACGGTAAAGTAGTTCAAGGCTGCTTCGATTGTCGTCAGATGCTGCAGCCAAACGAACCTTCAGCTCTTTTGTTTCAACAATCCGCTGCCATGAAGCGTCGGACATCCAGGGCTTGTTCCAGTATTCCGGGTTTGTGTCATGGAATCGGCCAGGATGGTAGCTGCGCTATTAATGTGCGCATTTTTTATGACATCCCAGTTTTCATTTATAACACTATCTGGGTGACTAGTTATGTACATAGCTCAGCTACTTTTTGCGCAAGATGGTCGTTACATTGTTGTAAGACAGCTGGATTTTTTTTTGTGGAGCGGCTTTGAATTTGGGGCACCTGGATGTTTTGTCGCTAGGAGAGCGCACGGCTACAATACGCAATCGAACATAAGTACTCAATTGCCCTAACCCCTTGTGGGGCATAGCGCGTCAACTGTTCCATGTGGCCCAGTTGACGTTTCGTTGGCATAAATTGGTTTCAGAGGATGCAGTTGCCAGCATACACCTCCTGCACATCCATGGCCACGAACGTTGTCGTGGACGGGATTCGAACCCGAAACGCCGGTAGTCAAACATGAGACTGATGCCTCAACACACTGCGCTACCGGTCGCCTCAAGTGATCATAAGATAATAGTTTCTTCCCATCCCAATATTGGCACTCTTCTTATATCGCACGTACAGGAGGCAAATCTTGAATCTTTTACTAATGGCAAAGCCCCTTGTTGAGCTAGTCCATCCGCGATTTCGTTACCTAGAACCTCCCTGAACCGAAGCCCACCGGAGCTCCATTGTTCTAGCGGTCCTTAACATTTGGAAGGCTATTATAGACGGTTATGCACGGTCTTCGACGTGATGGTAAGACGTTACAGTCTTTAGCGCGTCCTAACTATTCGGATGTATGATGATTCTCGTCAGTGGCGTCGATAGCTTTTTGTGGAGAGGGGGGATAAGCCATCGGCACTGTTTTTTTTAAATATTTAAGTGCTTGGGGAAGAGTTCGGACCCCTCACCTTTTGAGTGAAAATCAATTCTCTATACATAGACCTGCCACAATCCTCACTTTAGAAGAGAATTAATTAAATATCAAACCATTCGCCAAAGAGTTAGCAGACGCCATTTCAATATATCTTGGAAGTACTCATTAAGAACGAGTAGTTGATAAAATACTCGAAGAGTGTCATTAACAAAATCATCAGGAGATTTGTGATGTTATCCTTAAGGTAAGCTCTAGGAATATTTCGGTTTTTGTGTCTGGTGAGTAACGGTACCATGCCCCAATCTGATGGTCCATTACGGTTTACCTGACTAGATAAAATCACAGTAATCCCACCTTGAGCGCCGAGTACGTTCAAGCTTTCCGATTTTTTTTTGTAAATTCTCACTACCGTAGGATAAAAGAGCCACGATTTAACCTTAAAGGTGGCTGATGGTAACCTTAAGGTAGATTAAGGTAGCCTGGAATTATGGTCTAAAAAGTTTTCGGTTTTGTGTCTTATGACTAACGGTACCTCGCACCCAGCTGGTCGAACATTTCATTTTCATTGGTTTGATAAGATAAAATACACAGATCACGCATTCGGCGGGGAGTAGTTCATTGCGTCGAGGCGTTATTCTGATATTTTTTCACATCGGTTTCGGGAGTTTAAGTCTCACTGTGACCATAGTTTATTCGTTTGCCTTCCCCCTGTGGTATGTGGTAAAAGAATATGCCACAACCTTTCATGATTTGCCACAGAATGCGGCTCAGAGTGGCCACATACTGTCGAACGAGAACTCGAACTCGAACATGGTACAAATGCCCTCCCAATAGCTCAAGACGCACACACAAAAGAAAATAAGTCCACTTTTATGTTCGAGTTCGAGTTAGTGTTCGACAGTGTGTGGCCAGGGCTAGAGGCAGGAGGTGTTTGCTAGCAATATGCTTACGAAACATCATTTAAGTTTGTTAAGAATAGTTGACGCGCTATGTCCCACTAGGGGTTAGGACAAATGTATTATAAAATTTGAAATCAAAAACGGATACTTTGTCTAATCACTTTTTATTATTGTTCCCTGACGCGTTTCGATCTTCCGAGCATCTTCAGAGGGATGTATTATAGTATACACGTTGGGCGCCAGTGAGTATAATCAGGTTTCGTTGATCTTTTTTCGACTATTTTCTGCTGTAAATTTTCTCTGATATACGCGTATGATTGAAAACCAGAGTTCGAAGCGTAGACTTGTGCAGACCTAGTGATGATACCAAAAGTACCAATTGGTAACGACCAAATGTATTAAAAGTGAGTTTCCTATATGGCCAGTTTATAGGGGAGGTTGGCAATCATTCAGGAGGATCTTGACCATTATCAAAATCAATCAACTAACCCATTCTACAAATATGTACATATTTTATTTGTCGAATTTTTCAAGTCGCTAGCTTCATTTTATCGAAAGTTATTGCTTATTTGAAGTTTCACTTGTAGAGGAGGTAGGGGTTCCTTGGGTCGGATCGTGCTTATTATTGCTACCAACAAATAAGATCACGCTACAAACATTTAAACAACATTTCAAGTCTCTAGCTTCACTCAATCGAAAGTTATCGCTTATTTGAAGTTTCATTTGTAGGAGAAGTAGGGGTTTCGTTGGTCGGATTTTACGTATTTTCAATATTAGCCAACTGGATCCTATTACAAACATTTGACCAATATTTTAAGTCGCTTGCATTATTTTGTCGTAAGTTATCGCTTATTTTAAGTTTCATTTCTAGAGGAGGTAGGGGTTCCTTAAGTCGGATCTAACTCATCTTGAATACCAACTAACACGATCTCACTTCAACCATTTGACCAAAACTTCAAGTCGCTTGCTTGATTCTGTCAAAAGTTATCGCTTATTTGAAGTTGCATTTGTAGGGGAGGTAGGAGTTGCTAGGGTGGGATGTTACCCATTTTCAATAGCAACCAAGTAGATCCAACTAGCAACATTTTGTCAAATTTTCAACTTGCTAGTGTCATTCTATCGAAAGTTATCGTAATTAAAAGAATATTTAATTTTTTGAAATTTGAAGGGGAGGTAGGCGTTCCTTTCATCCGATTATGCCCAACTTACTAGAACTCAAGCAGCTTCTTACCTCAAGGTTACATGCCAAAAATCAGGTGTCTACGTCAATTGGTTCAAGAGTTATAGATAAAAAACCCGAAAAGTAGTGTAGTACGGGGCTCTTTGTAAGAAAATTACCGATAGTTTTCAACTGATCGATTTTATTTTTCCAAGAGAGTAGAAGATTATCCTCACGAGCAATCTTCCAAAGCTAGAGCCTTTCATGTTTATTTAATCGGGAGTTATAGATACATTTAATTATTTTACATAAATAGGGTAGGTAGGCGTTCTCTGATCATGCCCATTTTCAATACCAACCAAGAAAATTATACTTTCAACATTTGACCAAAATTTCAAGTCTCTAGCTTCATTCTATCGAAAGTCATCGTGCGAACGGGCAGACAGACAGACGGACAGACAGACAGACATGGCTAAATCGAATCAGGAGGTGACCCTCATCATTTATATATATACATTGCTATACCTCCGGAGCCTCCTTTAAGGTGTTACATATTTCCGTCGTGACAAAAACAATATACCCTATACTAAAAGTATAGGGTATAAAAACCTAAAGTAGCCTTGAGGTAGGTTACAGTAAGGTCCAAAAAGATTTCGGTTTTGTGACTAACGGTATTCCGCATATCAAGTTGACTGCACATTTCGTTTTCATTAAATCAAATCACACTGACCCCACATTGGACGCGAAATATTTGCGGCCTTTATCTTCTGTGAATTTTCAATGACGTAGGAACAAAACAAAAAGCCTTAACGTATCCATGTCATCATGGAAGAATTGCTAAAAAAAAAGAAATTACGCCACCGAGAAAACGTCGTGAAATAAAGGGGCGTCGATGTATCAGACTGATGACGGATACTGGTTATGCGAAAATAAATTGCTGATTTTGATGTTGTTTTTCCATAAATGAAGAGCACGGTTAACTAAAAGGGCCGATTAAATGAAGCAGAGACATTTCGAAGGGGAATATCCTGTGTGTCTTCCTGTCAGTTGAAATAGGACGTTAGAATAGTTAAAACCGGCACTGTTGCCAGGAGTGCAGTCGAACTGACGAAGCTTGTGCGCCAGTGGGGCGAAATCAGAGGCCGAGGATTCCATTATATCTGGACCACGATGCGGCCGCTAGGTCAACTAAGCCGTCCGCCAACCATTCTATCCTTATCGCCTATTTTTTTTTTATATTTTGCCTTCCATGTTTGTGTTGTCTTCCCCGAGTCTATGAATTTCTATTAATACGTAAAGGACAGGGGCAACGAGCGGCGTAAGCCCCGCCCACGTCTCCCGAACTGAGCTACAGCAAGCATAGGCCGCGGCTTAGTTCTTTTTAAACGACTCAACAGAATGAGCGAAAGATTCGGCACAACGACATAGCCTCCGAGTCGTTCAATCTAAGAATGATGCACTGTAAAAGGAATACCCAAACTAGACCCCGCATAAATACTACGCAATGCGTAGACAATCGACGCTCATTCGACTTTTCTGATTACTCATATGCATTACATTCATATTCATTCACATATCCTAATATTTATCTGAAACTAAAACCACCACTATCTATCTACCAAACCAATTCCATCTATTGTAAATCCATTCATAATCATCTGTATGCAGTATGCAATGCACCTATTGTGAATACTCCTAAATGTATATACAACAACCCATACTGATGCTGACTGCAAGCAAATCAGAAATCATTTGCTCACGTCGCACCGCACATCCAAGTTTCCACAAATACATAAAACAAGCCCAACATTCTAAAACAAAAGTAATCGTCTCGTATCATCATCGCAAGCTCAACTTTAGAGGAAACGATATCAGACCAACAACCAGGCAATTTCCTCTTTATACTGTGGCACGAAATGAGTAATTCGCAATGTGAGTTGTGAGTTTTTAACACAAACAACACACTTCTTTATTTCTTGCACACTGTGTACTGTGAGGCATACTGGGCTGTCGTGATAACACAAACACTGATTATTTGTGTAGTTCAGTATATGTATATTCAAATTCAGATGTTTCACTCAATAAGCGCATACTCCAATTACTCAAATTCTCTGCCAAATGAGCAATTCATGGCATGGAGAGTGGAATAATTTGAGTCTTTTTAGTGCTTTGCTTCGTATTTTGCAGGCTACTCGTATATGAAAATGAAAACCATATGAAAAGTTCTGACAAAGCAACAGTCTAGTTTAGAAATGCTGCCCAGCAGCTGGAGATGTTAATGTTGTTGATGATTGAGGAAATAAGTGTTAGTGGCCGCATCCGAACAGGCGCGTACTTTTTCGCGCATTGAGATTTGAAATAACGGTTTAACATTCAATTTCAAACATTCAGTTCAATTGATAGTTTTCTAAAGTAAATGTTTTGTGCTTAAACTATGAGAACTGTGAAGAGAGGGACTAATCCGGCGAAATCGATTTCAGTTAAGTGTTTTCAGTAAAAAGAAAAGTAAGTAGCTTTAAGGCCCAGTTAAAAAGATAAAAATATCCAACAAGAAGATTGTGCTAGAAAAAAAAAATTCTAAGGTCATGTTTTCGTTTTTGTAAACTGTAGTCTGGAGGTCGTAGGTCGAAGAGTCGAAAGCTAATTTTGCTACAAAAAATATTTTATTTTTTCGACTATAGGCTTTTTGGGAGTCATATCAATATATAATATACTTTCCATTTCTGGAATTTTTTTTTTCAATTTGCTGTAACTAGGACAGAGCGCGAGGGGGAAATAAGCGAAAAGAGCTCGAAATTGCACATTTCAATTTCACTACAATGCATTTAATATCGTTATATATTAAACGATTAACATGGAACTTGGTATAACTATTGTCTAAAATATCGTTTATTATATGAGTATTGTAACGGACGATTTAGTGGGCATCCGAAGATGTCCGTGGGGACGGAGCCTAAGGCAGCATAATTGACCGTGAAGGTCGGGCCGTGCCATCTGGCGAAGAAGAAGGCCCCCTCAACGAGCTAAGCAGCCGTCTATGCTTGCTGTATTATTATTATATACTATGGGGGATAGCCGAAGCAGACCACTTACGTTTGGGTCCCTTTTCGCCCCCTCCCGGTCATCAGTGGCTTCCAGATGTCGACTGATAATTGTCGACCTCTTTCTTCATCACTGAGTCCCGTGTTATTGCTAGCATTTGTTTGAAGCTGAGTTCACTCATGGCTTCTACACTTATCGTGTGCCTGCCTGTGATCCTCAACCTCGTGCTAGCCAGTGCTGGACATTCGCACACAATGTGTGCTGCCGTCTCGGCCTCCTCCAGGCATAGCCTGCAAACGTCATCTTCCCCGATTTTCATCTTGGCCAGATGAGCCTTAAAATTACCATGCCCTGTGACCAAGGCAGTTATCCAGCTTAGGGTACTCCGTTTATAACTAAGTACCTTTCTCGCTTCCCTGCCTAAAGGGCTGGTTATTGCATTCCGAGCTTGTTTGCAAGTGACTAGCTCCTGCCATCTTTGTTGATGCATGGAGTCCATCCACTTCCCAACCTTCGCTCCAATCATGCCGTTCCCCAGAGCAACTCTGGGTTCTGGGCCAATGAAAGTTGCCGCAGATCCCTGTTTTGCTAGGGCATCCGCCGCCTCATTTCCTGTTGTACCTATGTGTCCTTTTACCCACATCAGCGTAACCTCATTTTCTGAGGCACACGTGTTGAGCTTCCGGACACACTCTAGTACCAGTTTAGAGTTTGTGTTCGTCTGCTGCATGCGTCTGATCACCGATTGGTTGTCCAGTGCAATAAGGATTTTCTTCCCCCGCACCTGACCTTCAAGCAAGTGGTCCAACGCATGCAACAAGCCAAGCATCTCTGCCTGGTATACGGACACATACTCTCCTAGACTAAGCGCACATGCTAGGTTTAGCTCTTCAGAGTAAACCCCCGCCCCCGCTTTACCGTCCATTAAAGAGCCATCAGTAAAAATGCTGATGTCATTGTACATACACTCATTATGTATGTTTCCATCTGCAATGTGAGTCTTGTGTAGTCTTTCAACTACCCTACGTCTACTCATGCCTTCTACCGGCATTAGAGTCTCCCTGACCTCATCATGAATAATGTCTAGGATGCTCTTATGACCGCTGCTAGTTCCAAAGCGATGCCACATGGCATCCCTTTCCATGCGTATTGCCGAAAGCGCCGCCGTTTTCTTTATAAATAAGTCCAATGGCGGCAGTCCCAGCAATGCCTCCATTGCTCGCGTTGGTGTGGTGCGCATTGCACCACATATGCTTACGCAAGCTATCCTTTGTACCCCATCTAGCTTCTGCTTTGTGGTATTCTGCATGGCTTTTGGCCACCATACCACTGATGCATAGGCTAGAATAGGTCTTACCATCATTGTGTAAATCCAGTGTGTCGCTTTAGGTGAAATTCCCCACCTACGAGCACACACTCTCTTACACTGATGCAAAATCCTTTTCGCTTTTGGATCTTTTCATCAACGTGAACATTCCAAGTTAGTTTCGCATCTAAGGTAACTCCTAGATGCTTCACTTCCTTGGACACCTTGATTTCCGAACCAAAAAGCCGTAAGGGAGTTATCTCTATGTCTTTCCTCTTACGAGTAAAAATCATAGTGTTTGATTTACTAGCGTTTATGGTTAGCTCTTGCTCATTACACCATTCATCGGTTACTTTGAGAGCTTGTCCCATGCAACCTAGAATTGTGTCCATGAACTTTCCACTGACCGTGAGTGCCAAGTCATCGGCGTATCCTACAGTGTGTACGCCCATCGAGTCCAGTTTCCAGAGAAGACTGTCCACGGTGATGTTCCACAGTAGAGGCGAAAGAACACCTCCTTGTGGGCATCCTCGGACTACCTTACCCCGTATTCTGTCACATCCACTGCTAAGATTTACCGCCCTCTGCTTAAGCATAGAGTCGATCCACTTAATTATAATGTAATCAACCCCTCGCTCAAACAGGGCGTTCCTTAGTTTGGTAAAGGAGATTTTATCAAAAGCACCCTCTATATCCATAAAAGTAGACATAGCGATCCCGCCATTGTTAATCTCTCTCTCTGCAACTCTAACAAGTTCATGTAGAGCGGTTTCCGTAGATCTGCCTGCTCTATAAGCATGTTGGCACCTACTCAGAGGACTATACATTAGCGTGGTGTTCTCCAGGTAGTCCACCAACACCTTTTCCATTGTTTTCAACAGGAATGATGTAAGGCTAACCGGCCTGAAGGACTTTGCCTCTGTATAGTCTTTCTTTCCCGGTTTAGGCAGGAAGACCACTTTAGCCTCCCTCCATGCCTTCGGGATGTAGCCTGCTGAAAGACAGGCGACGAATATATTCCGGATCCTATCTAGTAGAGCGCTCATGCCCCACTGTAATAGTGCCGGGAATATTCCGTCCATTCCAGCCGTTTTAAATGGAGCAAAAGAGTTTATAGCACTTTTGACTCCATTTGGAGTTATTATCCTCTCAGCTTCTTGTTGACTTACCCCACCAGCTCCCATGTTACTTTGAGGCCATGGTTGGTCTGACTTAAAACTTCCAGGAAAATGTACCTCCATCAGGGCCTGCAACGTTTCTTCCACTGTTTCTGTCATGGAACCATCAACTTTGCGTATCAGCCCCATTTTCGAAGCAGTGTCTTTCGATATCATCTTCTGTAATCTGCATACTTCCGACGTATCCTTCATGCTAGAGCAGAATTCCCTCCACGTATTTCGTTTCCGAAGACGTAAGGTTCTTTTCAGCTCCCTCTTTTTATCCTTGTATAGTTCCCAAGAGTGAGAGTCTCTCTCCCTCATGTAACGGTTAAAGGCTTTCCTTGTCTCTTTTTTCATAGACTCCAGTTCCCTACTCCACCATGGTGTTGGGTCCTTTTCGTCCACTACTGTGGAGGGACAAGCGTGTTCGAAGGCGCGATTAATAGCGGAGTTCAGTTGTTCCACTGTTCGCTCTATCTCGACCGTATTCCGAGGTATTCCGTCTTGAATATCCTCGACTTGTTCCAATAAATATGTCTCGTACTTAACACGATCAGTATTTTTTGGCACTCTTATACGTTTGCGTTCGCTACTCCGTTTTCTGCCATACAGAATTTCAAACTGGATAGCCCTGTGATCAGACATGGTTAGCCTGTCCACCACTCTCCAATTCTGAACTCTGTCAAGCATATTAACAGAGCTTAGGGTAATGTCGATCACTTCAGCCCTTCGTGCATCCACGAAGGTGGGAGCGACCCCCTTGTTTGCTACCAGCAGATTGTACTTTTCCACAAATTCTAGCAGCTGCTGTCCTCTGGGATTGTCATCTGTGCTGCCCCACACAGTGTTATGCGCATTGGCATCACGGCCTATGATCAGGGCCATATCTCTTTCTTTACAATACCTTACCAGATTTTCTACTTCCTCTGATGGAGGTGGTTCTGGTGCATCATAAGGGAGATATGCTGATGCAATTAGGAATGATCCTGCACCACTGCCGATCATTACTACCGTAAGATCAGGCGAGCAGAGATGCATCATTTGTACTGCACGTATTCCATGACGCACCAGGATGCATGTCCTTATTTTACCGTCCACCTGTGCATGGTACAGATTTGCGGTTTGTTGTGACAAACCCCTAATTTTGTTTTGTAAAATCCAGGGTTCCTGTATCAAAGCTATGTCCAGTTTCTCTTCATCAAAGCATCTCGTCATCATCGCTGATGCCGCTTTGCTGTGATGAATATTCAGCTGGCACACAGTTAGTGTTTCTTTGTGCGGGCCCGCCACCATGCTTGCTGTAGCTCAGTTCGGGAGATGTGGGCGAGGTTTTCGCCGCTCGTTGCCCCTGTCCTTTACGTATTAACAAAAATTCTCAGGCCTGGGGAAGACAACACAAACAGGGGAGGTAAAAATGGGGAATAAAAAAAAATTGTCGATAAGGACGGAATGGTTGGCGGACGAATCCGACGCCCACGCGGTCGCACCTGGGTTCGGGTGTAATGGGACCCTCGGCCTCTAGTTTCGTACCACCAACAGATCACTACTCATCAGGTGCTGCCTCGATCTGCTGGTGGGAGCAGCACTACCAGACCATAATATGGTTCGTTACAGGTGGTTCATTACAGTATGCAAACAAACAAGCTAGTTAATAATAGTATATACATACATTGCAATTCACATAATTACAACTTTTATTACAATAATATGTTCCCGAGTCTTTGGATTTGTTCGACTCTTTTTGAACGGCTCTGTAGAAATAGTTAGAGCGTATGTGCTGGCACAGTTGAAAGAGTCAATATGCCCATCACTACACCAAACCGTTCGTTACACCTCATCAAGATATTCCATGCATGAGGCTAAAGGGTTCTATTGGTACACGATCGGTTGGATATTGTCGACATGGACCCATTCCTCTCGTGCCTTAATACAGCTCTGTTTGGTTTCCACTTGGCCACGGCACTGTTGAAAATCCCTCTTTCTCTCTGGTTACTGTTAACCCCGTGTGGGGCATAGGGCATTAACCACGCCGACTTTCCACCTCGTTTTGTTCACCGCCATTGCTTTCAGCTCACTCCACGACTTGCCTATTGAGGTACCCTCTCTCTTAACTGATCTTCTGCAGGTGTTACTAGGTCGTGCAACACGGCGACTTGCGTTTGTTCCCTACGGATTCTAATCAAGGACCTGTTGAGCAATGTTGTTCGGCCCTTTTCGAAGAGTGCAACCTATCCATTGCCACTTTCGCCTTTTAATACAAGTGTCTATCCTGTTCTGACCAGTAATAGTAAGTAGCTCGTTAGAAATGACCTCCGATCACCGTAAGTGTAGGATGCGCCGTGGACACTGATTCACAAAAGCTTACAATCCAGTTTTTATCTTGTTGGTCACCTTTCAAATTGAACAGCCATATAGAAGCACCGATTTCACGTTGGTTTCGAAGACCTTTGGTGCGTATGAAAATGTTGTTGTTTTGCCAGAAAGGAGTTAAACTGAAAAAAGGTGCCCGAGTCTTATTGATGCGTGACTGTGCATCAGCATCTGCTCCACCATCTGCTGTAACTACGCTTTCGAGGTCCCAAAAACTGACCACTTTTTTGACCGCCTGCCCCGATACAAAGATCTGTCGCTCTGTCTTCTTGAGCCCAAGCTCAAGTACTTAGTTTTGGCAGTATTGATTTTTAACCCTGCACAACGACTTATGCCGTGCAAAGCATCAGTCATTTGAACTACATGATGCGATAGCCCCTCAACGAGCTAAGCAGCGGCCTACGGTTGCTGTAGCTCAGTTCGGGAGACGTGGGCGGGGTTTTCGCCGATCGTTGCCCCTGTCTTTTACGTATTAATAAAAATTCATAGGCCTGGGGAAGACAACACAAACAGGGGAGCGGGTGGTATTTTATTTCCTACCTACTCGATATATCTATCGAGCATTCTTCTATCCGCCACCTGAGGATACGCCTTCTAGGGATGCAACCCCCCCTCCCCCCCCCCCCCTGCAAATATTGTACTTAAGCTTATTAGCGTTAACTGTCGTTCAGTGGCGATCTTTAAGAGAACTATCCGTCGAAGTTGGCCCATGGCAATTTTTTCCCCTAACATCCGTTTCAGAGTGCAACTGACTGATATCGTCTTGAATTAATCAGGAATATTTTTGTATCGCATTGTGTTCGCTATTATTTTATTTTGCGATCAAATATCTAATGCAATAAATTCATAAAAACTGAAGGTGCTATCAATATGAATATATGGTTATACAATTAGTTAAATTAACATAAATTCTCATAAAGGCTTTCCCACTGAGCGTTAAAAAAACCAAGACTGGTTTTATTTAAAACTGAAGATGGTCTAAGTGGACCATTAGCGCGCATACGAAAGTTAATTGACTTTATGTCGTTCCACAGGCCAAGTCCAGCCAATCTTATCATAGAAATAGAAACTTGAAGATCTTTTTGGAATATGTGTGTATTGTACTATTTGCGCACAGATACATCTATACAAGTATAACATTTGATTACGTAAGATAAAAATAGAATAAAAACGACTTGACAAACTGAACCGGATCTGAACGATTTTTCGGTCGATACCGGTCTGATCTGATCAATCTATTGAATTTGGATATTTATTAGTATCGTCTGATGCCCACACGGTTAGTTCAGCTTATTTTATTTCTTATAAAAGTCAGCAAGGATTTGGCGGAATGATAAAATATGAAGGCAGCATCGATTGGAAGCCTTATCATATTATGTTTTTCTTGAGCATGGGAGCAGCATCGCAGCCGTTATTTTCAGATTTCAAACGATCGGCATTGATTACACCAAAAATCCTGGCAATGGTGTATTTTGTATTATAACAATGACAAAGCATTTAAAAAAAATTTAAAATATTTCGAACGACGATGAAATAGCCAACCTGATATGCTTCAGAGATAACAATTCATTGTGAAAATTTCAAATGATTAGTTTTTAATCCGGCGAAATAATACGTTTTTATTAGTAAACGCTTATAAAAGTACACAACTAATTGATGTCTGGAATACGCGTTTATTAATGAAAAGAAAATGCTACGTCCAGTATTAAAATGCGTCGACGAAAGGGTTTTTACATCACATTTAGGGAAATTTATCGAAACTTTCTTGTTTACCACATTGCATAAACCACCTGCATTTTATTATTGTTTTCAATGTTTATTGTATTTGAATTTGTTCGGCGGCAATTTGGATTCGTTTGAAATCAAATCTCTTGATCCACCCATCTTCCGAAACATTTAAAAAAAAATTCTGAAATATTTATTTCATTCTATTTATAATATTTGTACTGATGATATACAAAATAATTTCTGCCAGCAACAACATAAAAATGGCAAGGACAACCGCATATGCAGAGCAACAATAACAATAAACAGCTCTTTCAAAAATCCAAACAACCTGTAGCAATCGGATCTGGAATTTATTCTTTAAATGAAATGCATAAAAAAATACGTATGTGGTTAAAAAATGAGAAAATTATGGAAATATATTACAAATATGAAATACCTTTTTCGCCAAACTTGAAGTATCTTTTGTGTTTGAAATTCCCCTTAAACGGTTTTTCTATTGTGTGTTTATTATGTTGAATTGAAAAATTCGAGCGCATACCTATGAAATTTTGTTGCTGACATAGACAATCTCTGCTAGATGTTTATCATGCTGACCACTCCTCTTAGCCATATACTATAAGGATCCATCTTTTTCAAATCCACATCCCATACTGGGTTAGGTTTGGTTAACAGGGGCTGCTTTAAGAAATAATGACACAAAAAGAGCGATGATGTTCATCGGCACTTTAGGCTCTTCCCATACAAGTACATTGTAATGGACAGTCAAGTGGGCATCCGAAGATGCCCATGGAGACGGAGCCTAAGGTTGCATGATGACTGTGAAGGTCGAGCCGTGCCATCTGGCGAAGAAAATGGCCCTCAACGAGCTAAGCAGTGTCAGTTCGGGAGATATGGGCGGGGTTTTCGCCGCTCACTGCTCCTGTCCTTTGCGTATTAATAAAAATTCATTGGCCTGAGGAAGACAACACAAACAGCCAAAAATGGAAAATGAATAAAAAATAAGGCGATAAGGATGGAGTGGTTGGCGGACGGCTGAGATGCCCTCGTGCTCGCATCGGGGTCCAGGCCTCTAGTTTCGTACCACCGACAGATCATTACTCATCAGGTCTCGCCATCGATCTGCCGGTGGAAGCAGCATTACCAGGATATGGTCCGTTACAGGTGTTTCATTACAACATTTTAATTTTAATGCATTTGCTTTCAAGTTGTCTATGATTTCATTTCCATTGTTTTCTATTTCTAAAGATTGGAAATTTTCTTCGAGCATCGGAAATGCTAAATACTCACCCACCAATGGAGCAACCTGTATCTATCAGCAGGCTCAGTTTGCTACACGGCACTTATCAGCTGTGCCGGCCCTACAGCATCCATATTCAATGCTGCATATCATATCGTCGTCGTCGTACAGTCAAAAATAAAGGCGAATCAATCACCTGGTTTACCTGTGCTTGCGTATTCGAACATTTGCCTATACTAGCCATGGTAGCGACGACGATGCGACATCAGAGCTCAGTCTAGCGTTGCACTGATAGTGCAATACTGCACTTGTTATCTGTTCGGCGTGCCGACGGCCAGTGCTTCTGTGCAGGCAGTACGAGTGTACAATATGCATCTAATTTGGCTATGCGTGCAAGCAATATTTAAAGACGGCATTGCTGAATTGGGTGGGGAGCAGATCGATCGGATCTGGATTGATCGATCCGAATATGCATGAAAATTATGATTTCTCGTGTTTTTTTTGTACATATTTATACCCTTTACGGATGTGATAGGGTATATTAACTTTGTCATGAAGTTTTTATACCCTTCACGGATGTGATAGGGTGTACATATTAACTTTGTCATGAAGTTTGCAACGCACGGAAGGAAGCATCTCCGACCATATAAACTATATACCTATATATTCTTGGTCGGTATGATGAGACGAGTCGATTAAGCTTTGTCCGTCTGTCTGTCTGTCCGTCCGTCTGTCTGTCTGTTTCTTTGCAAACTAGTCCCTCAGTTTTAAAGCTATCGAGCTGAAGTTTTGTACAGAGCCGTCTTTCTATTGCACGCAGTATGTATATATGGAACCAACGGAATCTGACTACTACGTCATATAGCTGTCATAGGAACGACCGGTCCAAAAATTCGTCTTTGTGAGAAACACTTTTTTATTTCTAAAGACATCTTTTTCAAACTTCGGAGGAATCAATAGTATCTATTGTTATCGGACCACTACGTCATATAGCTGCCATAGGAACGACCGGTCCAAAAATTCGTCTTTGTGAGAAAAACGAAATCGAAATAATCAATAGTATCTTTAGTGAAATCATATTTTCGAATTTGGTTGAAATCGGACTACTCTATCATATAGCTGTCATAGGAACGACCGTCCCAAAAGCAAATTTTTGTCAGAAAAACTTTTTTTCTTTCTGAAGATATCTTTACGAAATTGCATATTATTCAACCCTATTGACTGCTAAGCCACGTGAAGTTGGTTGAAGTTTTACTACTAATTTTAAAAAGGCAAATGTACCACAAAACACAACAAGCTAGCTTGTGTTTTTTAAAGGTCAGACGGGTGAAGGGATGTGGTAAAAGGAAGCCGTTGAGGGCAAGAAATTTTTTTGCCGTTTTTATTCCCTTCACGGATGTGATAGGATGTTATTAGAAAACCTTTTTTATTTCTGAAGATATCTTTACCAAATTTCATATTATTTAATCGTATTGACTACCAAACCATGTTCCTAAATTTGGTTGAAATCGGCCTGCTATTTCATATACCTCTCATAGGAACAATGAAATCGGAACAAGTTTTACTACTAATTTCAAAGTGGCAAATGCACCATAAGTCATAGCGAAGGTATGATACCTTTCACACAGCGGCGGCAAGCTAACCAAAAGCTAGCTTGTTTTTTTTTTTTTTGAGGGAGAACCTTGAAATTGGATTGCAATAAGCAACAGGATTTGGGACACAGTTTTTTTGAGGGAGATCGAAAGTATCCGTGAAGGAAGTTGGACATTCGACGTTTGAGTTCGAGAGAACGATAATTTCTGGGGCCGAGCAATGGCCACTTCAATTTAATTTAGATTAAATGAAGAGTTTCTTCAGTAAGAAGAATTTATTGAAGTACACTTGCGAGCAAAAATACTGAATCAAACCGGAAGCACGTGCATTTGTATGCATATTTTGAAAAGTACATTATGTATCCCTACAAATCGTATATCATTTGAAAACTTGAAATCTTAGCTTTACATTAATACCATTTTTAACAATATTTGAAGATAGATTTTAAAAGAGTGGGGCTTGAAATCAAAAAGTAAGAAAAATGGGGATATTAGAAAATGGAGAGTGGACAGGTTTTTGTTAAAAAAAAAAAACAAAAAAAAATTGACAAAATAACAAAATTATTTATTTATTAATATCTGGTATTACCACCTCTTGCTCTAATCACAGCTTGTAATCGATTTTTAATTGACATTATTAATTTTTTAATGGTATCTTGAGGAATTGCGCTCCATTCCTCTATTAAGGTCTCCTTCAATTCGTCGATAGTCGAAGGCGCGGGATCTCTGTGTCGGACTCTTCTTTTGAACTCGTCCCACAAGTGCTCAATGGGATTCAAGTCTGAACTGCGTGCAGGCCAGTCAATTGTCGCAATATTAGCTTCGTTCAGAACTGCTGTGCTTGACGCGATGTGTGACATCGTGCATTGTCGTGCATTAAAATAAAGTTGTCGCCAATAGATGCTGCGTAGGGAACAACATGGCCACGTAGAATACCGGTAATATACCGTTCGGCTGTCAGTCCTCCTCCCAAGTTAGGGAGATTTCAAGTTCAAGTTCAACTTAGGGAGCTTTTAAGTTAGGGAGATTTCGAGTTAGGGAGATTTCGAGTTAGGGAGATTTTAACTTAGAGAGATCTCAAGTTAGGCAGATTTCGAGTTAGGGAGATTCGAACTTAGGGAGATTTTGAGTTAGGGAGCTTTCAAGTTAGGGAGATTTCAACTTAGGGAACTTTCAAGTTAGGGAACTTTCAAGGGAACTTTCAAGTTAGGGAGATTGCAAGTTAGGGAGCTTTCAAGTTAGGGAGATTTCGAGTTAGGGAGTTTTCAAGTTAGGGAGCTTTCGAGTTAGGGAGATTTCAACTTAGGAGATTTCAAATTAGGGAGATTTCAACTTAAGAAGATTTCAAGTTAGGGAGCTTTTAAGTTATGGAGCTTTCAAGTGAGGGAGATTTCGAGTTAGGGAACTTTCAAGTTAGGGAGATTTCAAGTTAGGGAGCTTTCAAGTTAGGTAGATTTCGAGTTAGAGAGATTTCAACTTAGAGAAATTTCAAGTTAGACAGATTTCGAGTTAGGGAGATTTTAACTTAGGGAACATTCAAGTTAGGGAAATTTCAAGTTAGGGAGTTTTCGAGTTAGGGAGATTTCAACTTAGAGAGATTTCAAGTTAGGCAGATTTCGAGTTAGGGTGATTTCAACTTAGGGAACTTTCAAATTAGGGTGATTTCAAGTTAGGGAGATTTCGAGTTAGGGAGATTTCAACTTAGAGAGATTTCAAGGTAGGGAGATTTTGAGTTAGGGAGATTTGAACTTAGGGAGATTTTGAGTTAGGGAGCTTTCAAGTTAGGGAGATTTCAACTTAGGGAACTTTCAAGTTAGGGAACTTTCAAGGGAACTTTCAAGTTAGGGAGCTTTCAAGTTAGGGAGATTTCGAGTTAGGGAGATTTCAAGTTAGGGAGCTTTCGAGTTAGGGAGATTTCAACTTAGGAGATTTCAAATTAGGGAGATTTCAACTTAAGAAGATTTCAAGTTAGGGAGCTTTTAAGTTATGGAGCTTTCAAGTTAGGGAGATTTCGAGTTAGGGAACTTTCAAGTTAGGGAGATTTCAAGTTAGGGAGCTTTCAAGTTAGGTAGATTTCGAGTTAGAGAGATTTCAACTTAGAGAATTTTCAAGTTAGGCAGATTTCGAGTTAGGGAGATTTTAACTTAGGGAACTTTCAAGTTAGGGAAATTTCAAGTTAGGGAGATTTCGAGTTAGGGAGATTTCAACTTAGAGAGATTTCAAGTTAGGCAGATTTCGAGTTAGGGTGATTTCAACTTAGGGAACTTTCAAATTAGGGTGACTTCAAGTTAGGGAGATTTCGAGTTAGGGAGATTTCAACTTAGAGAGATTTCAAGGTAGGGAGATTTTGAGTTAGGGAGATTTTGAGTTAGGGAGATTTGAACTTAGGGAGATTTTGAGTTAGGGAGCTTTCAAGTTAGGGAGATTTCAACTTAGGGAACTTTCAAGTTAGGGAACTTTCAAGGGAACTTTCAAGTTAGGGAGCTTTCAAGTTATTGAGATTTCGAGTTAGGGAGATTTCAAGTTAGGGAGCTTTCGAGTTAGGGAGATTTCAACTTAGGAGATTTCAAATTAGGGAGATTTCAACTTAAGAAGATTTCAAGTTAGGGAGCTTTTAAGTTATGGAGCTTTCAAGTTAGGGAGATTTCGAGTTAGGGAACTTTCAAGTTAGGGAGATTTCAAGTTAGGGAGCTTTCAAGTTAGGTAGATTTCGAGTTAGAGAGATTTCAACTTAGAGAATTTTCAAGTTAGGCAGATTTCGAGTTAGGGAGATTTTAACTTAGGGAACTTTCAAGTTAGGGAAATTTCAAGTTAGGGAGATTTCGAGTTAGGGAGATTTCAACTTAGAGAGATTTCAAGTTAGGCAGATTTCGAGTTAGGGTGATTTCAACTTAGGGAACTTTCAAATTAGGGTGATTTCAAGTTAGGGAGATTTCGAGTTAGGGAGATTTCAACTTAGAGAGATTTCAAGGTAGGGAGATTTTGAGTCAGGGAGATTTTGAGTTAGGGAGATTTTAACTTCGGGAGATTTTGAGTTAGGGAGCTTTCGAGTTAGGGAGCTTTCAAGTTAGGGAGATTTCAAGCTAGGGAGATTTCGAATTAGGGAGATTTCAAGTTAGGGAAAATTTAAATCCATCGAATTCGAGATTCCTTTAAGTTGAAATCCCACCAAGTCGAAATCCCCCTAAGTCGAAATCCCTCCAAGTCGAAATCCTTCGAAGTCGAAGTCCCTCCAAGTCGAAATCCCCCTAAGTCAAAATTTCTTTAAGTCGAAGCCCCTCCAAGTCGAGTCCCTCCAAGTCGTAATCCCTCCAAGTCGAATTCCCTTCAAGTCGAAAGCCCTCCAAGTCGAAATCCCCCTAAGTCGAAATCCCTCCAAGTCCCTTTTCCACTGTAACGTTTTTCTCGCGTTGAGGTAAACCTCAACTGAGGACGGAGATCGAGGCTGGTCGTTCAGACCTGCCGTGACCCCTAAGTGCCAACATCTCCTCAGACATGACCTGAGTTGTCGCGTGCTCGAATCTAGCTCAGCTGTCGGTAGTGTGGGTGGGGTTGTTGTAGGTCACTTTGCCTCTCATCGATACCGTCGAGTCCGGTGGCCTTTCCTCGTTTTAGTGCAATAATTGCAGTGACTATTTCCTCAGGCGGCCAAGGTCCGACGTCGGGCTATCGCGCCACGATGATGATGATTTTCTCATTAGTCGGGGCAGTAGACCGTACACGCACATTTTGATGGTTAGCTAAATTATCTATATGAGGGGGAGCTTCACAAGAGGTTACACGGTCCAAGACCGCGGCGAAGTGTTCTTTCCATCGCCTCATTTGATCTTCCTCCAAGATAAGTAGCTTTCCATCATTATCCTTCACGGGATGTTAGCAGGAGTTACGACCACCTGTAAGCTCCTTGATGACACAGTATACGGCGTTTAGATTACTCCTTGCGGCTTCTTCTGCTGAGGCTAAAAGAGAATTCGCATAAACCCTTTTATTTTTTATTATTATTATTATTATTATTTATGTTATTTATTTTTATTTTTATTCGCTCAACCGGTGCAATAGCGACACATACTTGTAATACTGTCCAGTTATTGTTTTTCCTTTTTCCAAGTAATTGGTGTAGATTATTCCGCGTGCATCCCAAAAAACCGTGGCCATCACCTTGCCGGCCGATTTCACCGCCTTCGCCTTCTTTGTAGCCCGTTAAAAAACTCACTGTTTTGACTGTTCCTTTGTTTCGGGAGTGTAGTGGTATATCCACGTTTCGTCCACAGTTATGTATCGACGCAGAAACTCGTTGATTGCAGCGAAGGAGCGCCAAAATGGTTTCAGAGTCGACCACACGATTGCGTTTATTCTCCACTAAGAGCAAACGTGCCACCCATCTTGCCGAGATTTTTTTCACATCCAATTTTTCGTGCATAATTGAAAACACTGTTCCTTTCGATATGCCTGTGGCCTCAACGCGCACTTTGATCCATCGATCACTCAAAAGCATATCGTGGATTTTCTCACTAGACGTCCCGAACCACGTTCATCTTTTGTGGACGTACGGCCGTACATTTAAACTCATTTATATTATAACTATAAACAGTTGCAAACACAGGAGCAGATGTGCCATGAACTTCTTCGAAATCAGCTTTGATCTCTTTCGGTGTTAAGCCTTTTAAATATAAGTGTTTAACTACCGCTCAAATCTTACTTTTATCCATTTTTCAAAATAAGCAAAAGCTTCTTGCTTCCACCGACAATAAAATCAAACCATGTGTAGGATTTAACGGAGACTTTCATAACTGTCTAGTAAGTAATGATGCTTACTAAAAACATACCATTTTCGATGAATTTTCTAAGGACTTATTGAACGACCCTCGTACTAGAGTAGAGTTAAAGAACTATCTGAATTTGTTATCGTTTTTGAGCCAAGAATTACAATAAAGTTTTACTTGCATCTCAATAGGCTATCATTCCCTTACGGAGAAATCATAACTATTGACGAAGGAGAGGTAGGACTTCCGCATAAAATGTTCTACAATTTGGATAAAAACCAAAAGGTAAAAAACATATCATATTGTGATAAAAAAAATAAAACATTTCACTTGTCTCGCAATTTTCCCAGATTATTAATGCATACAAATTGCTTCTGAGAGATTTTGCAATAAATATGGGTAGAGTATCAAGAAGCTTAACTATAAATTAAATCCATCTTTATTCATTAATTTTTATTTGTTTCTGCTACAGGAATGGTCGTCGAGGATGCTAAATTATTTGCTAATGAAATTTTCCACTACGAACAACGTATCGTAAGCGAAATATTATTGACTCAAGACGCAAGCGACAATGAACAAAATCAAATTGTGACTTTAGGCAAAATTAAAAAGATTGCACCATCGGTAGGAGATGAAATTCACTAAAGAATTCTCAATTTAACTAATCATATTACACAATCCCATTACTTTTTTTTTCAGCTACCAATATTCGAGTCAGTTCAAGCGATTTTCAGTAAAACTAAAATCACGGAAAAGACTGAAGTTCTTGTACGCAGTGTGGACACTCTGGAGGCCATGTCGATTATAGTATCGACTTCTGATAAACAGTGGGTTTTTTCTTATATATTTCGACCGATTTATTGAGCTGTGAAAACACTTTTATTACTTTGCAGGCCTATAAATGATTTTATTATATGGTCTCTGGCTAGAAAATATTTACCATATATGTCGCGGGAATATCGAGCTTCATTGGAAGATTTTGAAAAAGCGTTATATGGTAAGTGGTGCTTAGATCAAAGTGAATTTTCGTCTTTGGAGAATTTTTAAATGTTTTAAATTGCGTCGAAAGGGAACGCTTTCAAATCAAACGATTTTCATTCTACTAAGTTGCATATTTGAGCTCAGTGGCATCGTGCAGGAGCAGGACAACACTATTCATGAAAAATTCTTATAAATTTCAGGTCATACATCATCGCCCCCGAAGTGGTACTTTTGCTCTAAAACAATTCGAGACTGGGTCCCATTCGCTATCAATGCCTTAAAGCTAAATCCAAATTTAATAACCGTAAGTACTCTTTAAGTCACAAAACCAGTAGAGAAATAATGACTCGAAAGTACGACTGCTCAACAACAAAATCATTCTTCTAGCAAACAAACACACCGCTTAATATTGATGGTTCCAAATCCGATTATTTAGTGGAAACGGAAAGTGAAAGAAATGAAGCCCTATTCAAGTTAATGTTTTATCATATAAGAAATGTATTAAAAGAATCGATAGAAAATGCTCAATGGATTAAAGAGGATGGACGACTATATCTTAGTGATCTGGTAAGCTCAGCGCTTTTTATTCTAAAATTAGTTAAGATTTTATCTGAATCAGATATGGGCATTGGAATTTACATTGATAAACTCCGACGATGACTTCCTTCTTCCTAAAAATGTTTCTTCTTTTTCACCAGCTTTCAAAGGTCAAACTTCAAATTGGCATACCTAAAACGATTATCGAATCAAATCAATATATCAATGAATATTACGAGGATCTCCTACTGCAAAACTTATTCTTTGTGGAACACTTGGAGCCATTCTGGTCTTTTGCTAAACAACAAATGGAGAAGAAACTGAGAACATCGCCCAATATGAATGATGTGTGAGTAAAAAAAAAATAAAAAGATCTAGAGGGGGGCCTTGGGGGCCCAGGCCCCCTCCAAAATGTTTAGTGAATGAAGCTAGGTTTTCGAAAATTCGAGGGAACACTCGAAACGATTTATAAAAATGACAGCGAATACGAAAGATACCCAACAAGGGTGGATTTCCTTGCTTTACACTTTCATCTTCGATTTTACATTGAAGCTTAGGGTGCTCATGTTAGATTAGATTAAAATTAGATGGAGTTCAGTTGGCCCGAAGTGCCACCAAGCACTGCGACCCGAAGCAGTTCCTATAGCAACCGGTTCTTCGCACCGGAATGACTCGTTTCAACACGGCCAAGAGCTGCCACAACCCTTTCAATGGAAGAAGGAAAATATATGTGTGTGTCATATTTTTGATTATGGTTTTTTTTTTTTAATTTTGCGCAACACATTACGGCGCAACTGCTCTCAATTCTCCTCCATCGCGCCGGAATTCAGCACAACCCTGGACCCCAGATCTGGATCTGCTGCGTATGTAATAAAACACTGCATCCTAACACCACTTCAGTGAGATGCACATGTTGCAACAAGGAATTGCTCTGGGCTAAATCACCATAGACAGTGGAATCCCTGCCGACTAAAATAAATAACGACACGCCCACTCGCATTGCTGGAACCTGTTCCAGTTGGCTGGGTATCTCGATTGCCAGCTTAGGATTAATCAATAACGCACAATGGGAACAAATCCTGACGCTGTCATCCGATCATCTCCCAATTATCATTAAACTAGTCAACATCCTGTTTGTTGATCATCGTACATTCATTAACCACAACAAATCCGTCTGGGAAGGCTTCAAAGCCTATACCAATACGGCCTTTGATGCCTTACCAGTCCCAAATGATGTTCGTATAGCTGAACGAAATGTAAGGCAGATTATACAGGAAGCGGCTGCCAAATTTATCCCAGTCGGCCGCATACCCATAATTCGGCCAAACTTTCCAACATCAGCAGTTAGATTAGCAGATGAAACCGAAAGCATTCGCAGTACAAATCCGGATGATCCTAGAATCAAGGAGTTAAACCTTGACATATATAAAGAAGTGACGAAGCATAGGAGAAGGAAATGGAATTCTCACCATGACTGCTCCAACCTAACAACTGGCGTAAGCAAGCTTAGGTCAACTGTCAGAGCCCTCACAAATCCCACCAAGCAGAAAGGGCAGGTTGCGATTCAATTCGGCAACACTACGGTTAATGACCCTACCAGATGCACTAACCACTTCAACAAATAGTTTATCGAACATCCACCACCTGATAGATTTAAGCGTATCATCACGAAGAGTATCCGTAACCGGGTAGCTGACCAAGCACTTGAATTTTCACCTGAAGAAGTTGCCACAGCTATAAGGAAAGCAAAAAATGCCAAAGCCCTAGGTCTGGACGGTATTTCGATGGTCATGTTAAAACATCTTGACACACCAGCAGTTCGATACATAACGGCCACGATTAATCTATCCATGTCGACGTCAATTATTCCTGTGTACTGGAACAAAGGAAGGGTGATCCCTATTCCAAAACCTGGAAAGAATCTAACACTAGGCGAATCATGCCGTCCTATCCCCCGTAGCGAAGACATTGCAAGCACTACTCCTCCCTATTATTGCGACGCATATTCAACTAGCCAACCACCAGCACAGCTTCCGAAAGATGAACAGCACCACGCCAGCTTTGGACGCCATAACCACAACGATACATAATGACATAAATCAAGCACGTCCATGTCAAAGAACCATTCTAGTGGCGTTAGACCTGTTGACGGCGTTCGACACTGTCAGCCACTCTCTGCTTCTTTCTGACATCTGTAGTACATGCTCAATTGCCCTAACCCCTTGTGGGGCATAGCGCGTCAACTGTTCCATGTGGCCCAGTTGACGTTTCGTTGGCATAAATTGGTTTCAGAGAATGCAGTTGCCAGCATGCACCTCCTGCACATCCATGGCCACGAACGTCGTCGTGGACGGGATTCGAACCCGAAACGCCGGTAGTCAAACATGAGACTGATGCCTCAACACACTGCGCTACCGGTCGCAATGTATTAAGTGGATTTCCAACAAGCTTGCCGGCAGACAGTCCTAAACCGAGTTTAGAACTGGAAAATCTAAACTTATATTAAAAAAATTAAACAGGGTGTCCTATCTCCCACTCTGTTTAACTTATATATGTCAGGACTGCCAACACCACCTGACGGACTACAAATCATCAGCTATGCCGATAACTGTTCGATTCTGGCAACCGTCAACGATATAACCAAAATTGTGTGGACAGATAAACGGATATCTCGAAGAACTCAAAAACTTTTTCGTCGAAAAAAACTTAAGTTTATCAGCTCCGAAATCCTTCGCTACCTGATGGATGGTCAAACTATTCCCACCATCAATCATCCAAAAATTCTAGGTGTCACCCTTGACAGCATGGTCACTTCATCGGCCCATGCGTCAATCATTAGTGACAAGATGAGAAGCAGGAACAATGTCCTCAAAACTTTAGCTGACGGTTCCTGGGGGGGAAGATAAGGAGACCCTACTAAACATATAAATCAATCGGGAGATCTGTGGCCAACTATGCGGCTCCTATCTGGTCTGAGAACCTGAGCGACACCCAATAGAAAAACATCCAGTCCTTTCAGAATACTGCTCTTCGGACTGTGACTGGTTGCCACCTGATGTCATCACCCGATCACCTACACCAGGAAACCAGAACGCTGCCCTTAAGAAGCCACAGCACTCTTCTCGCTAAGCAGTATTTAGTTGGCTGTTATCGGACTGACCACCCAAACCATAATCTTATGGACAAGACCCCACCACCGCGTCACGTTAGACGTAATTTGAGGGACCGTGAGAGGAAAGTCCAAAGATTCAAAAGAGTTCCCTTCAATGCACAACCACCTGCCATATCTTCAGACGAAATTCGACTACCTAGAGCGACCAGGACTATCTAGGCTCAATTGCGCTCAGGGTAGTGTTCACGTACTCGTACCTATCCCGCATCGATGACAACATTCAGAACTCCTGTCCAGCCTGTGGTCTCACTCCGCATGATGTTGAGCACATCTTCAACTGTCCTGCAGCTCCCACTCGCCTAACACCTATCGCGCTATGGGAAAACCCTATTGAGGCAGCTGCTTTTCTTCACCTGGACTTAGAGAGGTTCAACAATCATACAGAGAGTCAGAATCTATGACACACACATGTAGCAGAATTCTGAAATTGCTACTAGAACAACAACAACCCGAAGGTTTGTTATTGTTGTTGTTGAAGCAACGTCTGGTGGCATTGAAGGGGTTTGGCAACCCTTGGCCGTTGCTGCTGAACAGGTCACTCCGGTGCGTAGAGCGAAGGTTTGTTGTGCTTAATCATGGTGTCTATGCAGACTAGTGATTAATTGTCGAGACCAATCATTACAACGAATCTGTTCAGCTGGTCGAGTTTTAGTGAGGCAATCGTTTCCGCTTCAAGGAATACGTTGCCAAATCATTCAAGCGGCGGAGATGAAGTGCGTCACAGTTGTTGTAGCAATGGTCAGACTTCGATGTGTTTGTCTGTTACATGCCAACAGTTTCGTCTTCATCCCCGGTGTCAAGGGATAGAAAGTTAGCTGCCTCTATTGGGTTCTCCCACAGCGCTCTTGGAGTCAAGTGAGTGGGCGCAGCTGGGCATTGAAAGATATGGTTTACGTCGTGAGGGGTTCCGTTACAAGCAGGACAGATGTTTGAGACGTCCTGGTCTATGCGAGATAGGTAGGAGTTCAGTCGCGAACACCAGCCTGACCGAAGTTGGGCGAGTGTTGTTCTCGTAGCTCTCGGAAGTCTTTCCTCTTCCTGAGATATCGTTGGTGGTATGGACGAGAGCACTGGATTCGAACCTAAGCTTGCTATGACTTGTTGACCTCTTCACGATGCATTGCTGCGATGGCCGCCCTTGTTCCTTACTATCAAATGGTTCCCTTTTGTATCTCTGGACGTCTCTTTCAAGGTCCCTCAGGTCGCGCCTGACATGTCTGGGCGGCGGCGTCTTGTCCATGAGATTGAAATTAGGGTGATCACTGCAATAGCAGCCCACAAGGTATTGCTTGGCAAGAAGCTGGTTGTGATCTCTTAAAGGCATCATCCTAGTTTCCTGATGTAGATGGTCCTGGGGTGACATCAGGAGACAGCCTGCAACAGTGCGAAGAGCGGCGTTTTGGCACGTTTGAATCTTCTTCCATTGCGTGTCACAGAGATTCTGCGACCACACAGGAGCCGCATAGTTGGCCACTGATCTTCCGACTGCGTCACAGTTACAGAGTGTGCTGGGATGTTTCATACGCACTCTCACAAAATCAAGAGCTTGGGTCAGAGACAATCATTATTTTATATAGATGAACCCTCAACGTAAAATAACCCGTAAGGAGCCCGCAAATAATTCTCACCCAGTTTCTAAGTAATCTTAACAGCTCAAGGGTACGATTGCGTGGGTGGCCAGCATAAACAGCTTGGCCAGTCTGAGACCAAGGGTATTGTCCCAATGTGCAATGTTTACTGAATGCTTTCATTCCCTGATGTGTCGTCTTACACTACATGAAGGGATTCTACAGTATGGCTCTGGGCCGACGGGTGGGGTTGGCCAACTCTGCGGCTGTCTCATTAGGCAACAGATGGTAACCTTGTTTGCAGAGCCTAGTCTTTGCAAAACTTCACAACCACTAGGCTAATTATATGTTCGCGCAGGTCTCGATTGCCTGAGCTTCGGCCTGAAATACCGTAGCGGACTTCTGAGATGGGCCTGCGACGCCTGCCTATGTACCCTCTTCAGTTTTAGATCCAGCTGTATACCACATGCCAATGTTAGAGGAGAGGGTGTTGAGCTTCAAATTCTAATCCTTTCTACTCCAAATTCGATTGAGAATGGACGTTTGAGGCCTAGTTCCCTAGCTAAACTGTGCGATGGCATACCAGATACGTGTAGTTCTCATTTGCCCAGTTGGTTTGCTCTGGGTTTAGTTTGAGGGGATTCTGGCATGTTTTTAGTCTGACTATTTTTGCCTCCGCCTGTGGGTGAATGTGGAGCGGAGGGAAGTTAAGTAGCGCTTCAAGAGCAGCAGTGGATCTGCTGCGGATAGCCCCCCTTACTGTGAGACATGTTACTCTCTGAATCTTACCCATCATTGGTGGAGGACTTTTTTCACCAAACAAAATATCCATATTCAATTGTTGATCGAACAATCGGCTTATAGATCCACACACACGATTATACGAGGGCTTGTTCCCCACCCACAAACTGCCTGCTGGTGCTGGCACACTTATCTGGAAACATCGTCTGAACGAAAACTTGTGAGTAAGGATATAAGGTGAAGTGCTCTCTATCTTTCTCTGGAACTTAGTTGTTAATAGACTGCTTTTAAGGTGGCCACACACGACAACCACCTTTGTCGTGAACATGCATTGAACCACGTCAAACTCAATTGAAAAAGTCTCCTCATTTCTAACGTTCTATGATATTTGATGGTGGAAGTTCGGTAGTGGTTCTGCGCGATCATGTGTGGCGAACTTAACCCCGTGCACATATTGCTCCCAACCCACGCACAAGCCACATGAAATTGTTCTTGTAAAATGTGATTTTCACATTTGTTACAACAACAATACCATGTGGGTTGGGAACGGTTGGGAGCAATATGCATTGCTGTACCGCATCACAAAACCCATTTGGGCTGCTAACTATGGGTAAAGGTTAATCCAAACAAAAAACAGTTAGCTCTTCCGGTGTATTGGATACTTCCATTATTCCACCTCGCGCTGGCAGTACTCGACGTGTCAGCATTTACCATCACTTTGCAGGCTGATAAAGACCACCCGAGATGGCGGTGACTAAGACCGGTCCTACCATTAAAGCCTCCTCTAGCTAGTTGATCCGCTTTACAGTTTCCGTCAAAGCCACTTTGGGCCGGAATCCAACAAAAGGATATGTTAAAAAAATTTACCCATCTCCAGGAGACAGGTACGACATGCGGCAACAGTCTTTAAGTTTGTAATGACAGACTCAATGGATTTAATTGCCGGCTGACTATCCGTGAAAATGGTAATATCCCTAGCAGTTATAACATTACCTACGCCCGGGCCAGATGAGAGCCTCCCAAATAGCCGCGACCTCCGCCTAAAGAACGCTGTAAAAGTTAGGGAGATGTAGTGACAAGTTTATATTACTCGAGTACACTCCCACTCGTTGATCCGTCTTAGAGCCACCGGTGTATAAACTTATAGCATTTTTTTCCTGGAAAGTGTTAGCCGCCCATTCGTCCCGTGAGGTGATTTGGCTTACAAAATTCTTACCGGGGGAGAGTGTAATCCGTCACCGCAGGAAGATCCAAGCTGCTTAGAACAGACGAGTGTCCCGTGGCGGCCACAGTGAACTGTCCAGTTTCCCGAAGACGAATGGCTACGTTCGAGGCCACATGCTTAACAAAAATATCTAAGGGCAGCAAATTGAGCAGGACATCAAGAGCAGCTGCTGGTATAGTTCTAAAAGCCCCTGTGTAATGGTAATGTTTACCATTTTTTGAAATTTCTCTGGCATACTTCGGTAAACCGCAAAGTTGAGGGCAGTCCACCAGACGATAATACCATGCAAAAGTATAAGTCGCAGGACTGAGACATAGAACCAGAATACAATCTTCGATTTCAGGCCTCACTTCCTACCTATGGCCTTCTTACACGAGTATAGCGCAACAGTCGCCTTAGCTATTCGCTCCTGGATATTGGGTTTCCACACCTGTTCCCTGTCCAGGATGACGCCCAGAAATTTGGCTTTTTCATTCCGTTCAGCAATGGTAGATCGAGTGTTGTTGGCTTGTGTTTCCTTGTAAAGAGAACAAGTTCTGTTTTGGCCGGATTGACACCAACCCCAGCTAGCCTAGCCCACTTCGTCAAAATTGAGAGGGCATTCTGCATAATATCACTAAGCACAGGGGGAAACTTCCCAGAGATTGCAATGTCAGTACCGTTCGCATACGCGATAAGTTAGCCCCACCCTCTAGGTCCAAAATCAATTTGTTAACCACCAGATTCCAAAGAAGGGGGGATAGTACGCCACCCTGAGGAGTTCTCCTATTAACACACCTGCGCTCAGATGCTATACCCAAGCGAGTACAAATAACCCTAGATGTTAGTAGTTGGTCTATAAGCTTACATAGCGATCCATCTACGTTCAGACCGACGAGGGAATTGGTTGATAGCCGCGGGTGCGACATGATTGAAAGCGCCCTCGATGTCCAGGAAGGCAACCAAGGTATATTCTTTACAGCCGAGAGACCTCTCAATGTAACTCACCAGAGGCCGTGTCCACCGACCTTCCCTTCCAGTAGGCATGCTGTGATGTAGACGGAAGGCGTGTAGGCATAGTAGCACGCAGGTGTACATCAATCAACCGCTCCAAAACCTTTAGCAGAGTTAAAGATAGGCTAATTGGTGTGAGGTCATTCGGACGCGCGTGTGAGCTTTTCCCCACCTTAGAGATAAAAACAACCTCGGTTACTGACCATTCACGAGAAATGTAGACCAGTTCCAAACAGGCCCTTAAGTTGGTCTCCAACCATGGATAAGCGATATCCAACATGTGCTGCAAATCTGCCGGAATGATACCGTCAGGTCTAACTGACTTGAACGACTCGAAGCTAGATATAGCCCACCGATTTTTTTCTTCTTAGAGAATGGATTCAAAGTCGCAAGGAATAACCAATCCCTCGCCCGCAGGAGAGTGGGGCACGGTTTCTGTCGGACTGCCTGGGAAATGCGTGTCAAGCAGCAGTTTAATAGTATACTCACACGAGGTCGCCCAAGACCCGTCCTGTTTCAGTAGAAAGCTGGGTATGGATGGGTCAGTGGACAGAATCCTACGAAGTCTGGAGGCTTCACCCGAGCCCTCGATGCGCTCACAACAATTACTCCATGAGGGGTGTTTCGCTTGCCTGAGTTCCCTCTTAAAAACTCTTAAATGTCTCTTAGAGGAAAACCAGTTTAGCTCCAGACCCTTGTTGAAAGACCTTCGGCACACAACTCTAACCTCAGAGATTTGTGCATTCCACCAGACTGGTTTTCTCTTACCTCTTTGCCTACTGATAGGATACGATCTAGATACAGCAAAATCAATGGTCCCCGTGAGGACCAACTCTTCCCTACTAGATGGCCGACTAGGCATAGGGGGTAGCTGTTCCAGGTCAGTGGCTTATTTTATTTATGCCGCTATTCTACTACTACTAACAATCCAAATATTCGCATCCAATGTAATAACTGCTGAACTTCATTGAACTGGATGGCTAAGCTTATGTTGACGGTAGAAAACTCCGTCATTTTATGGGAAATTCTATCTAGTTCAATAATTGTGATTATCGGTTGAGGTGTCCCTGGTACCAGAACGAAGCCTATTTCTGTCCATGTGTAAGCACGGCGGCCCTTCATGGTTTTACAATATAAATAAAAGCAATAATGTTTCCGCGCTTTCAATAGACGCATGTCTCTGGAAGATCGAAAGTTCAATAAATGTGAACCTAGCCAATCGACTTTGTTACCTGGAGACCTAAACATAAGTTTCAACTTGTTCTTTCGAGTAGTTTGTTTACACGAATTTTTGCAGCAGACGTCTTTCGTGTTTTTCGTTAAAATGGAGAAACTAGAATATCATGCGGTCATAAAATTCTTTGTTTTGGATGGATTAACCCCTAAGGAAATTCATCCGAAGTTAACCAAAGTTTACGGGGACTCTGCTCCTTCGATGTAAACCGTTAAAAAATGGACGGCCGAATTTAAACGTGGTCGTACGTCCATTGAAGACGACCCAAGTAAAGGAGGACCAAAAATCGCAGCCACACCGAAAACCATCGAAAAAGTGCATGATATCGTGTTGGACGATAGGCGAATGAAAGTAAATGATATTGCTGATTGCTGAGGCTGTGGTCATATCGGAAGAAACGGAGCGAAAAATCTTGAACAAATAATTAGTGATGCGAAAGCTCTGCGCAGGATGGGTGCCGCATTTGCTGAATGCCGATCAAAACAAAATGCGCAAACGATTTTCGCAGGAATCTTTGCACCGATTCAGTCGGGAACAGACCGATTTTGTGCGGCCATTTGTCACCATGAATGAGCTTGGGTCCACCACTACACGCCAGAAACGAAACAGCAGTCGAAGCAGTGGGTGGAAGCCGGTGGTTGATCGCCAAAGAAAGGTAAGTCGATCGCATCTGCTGGAAAGGTCATGGCCAGCGTGTTTTGTGATGCGAAAGGGATCCTGTTAATTGATTACCTTGAAAAAGGCAGAACAATAAAAGGCGAATATAACTCCAAACTTCTTGACCAGCTGGATGTCAAAATTCGCGAGAAGAGGCCTGGCTTGAAGAAGAAAAAAATCATCTTTCACCGGGACAACATATCTGTATGTACACTAGTGTGCGTTAGCGATGGGAAAACTGCGGGATTTGGGGTACGATTTGCTCGACCATTCCCCTATTCTCCTGATTCGGCACCCTCAGACTTCCATCTGTTCCCACACTCGAAGAAATTTGTTTCTGGGAAGCGCTTCGCATCCAATGAAGAAGTTAAGAGGGCCGTAGATGAATATTTTCACAGCTTTCCAGACTCTCACTTCCGGGAAGGAATATTGATTCTGCAGAAACGCTGGACCAAGTGTGTCCAAGTCAAGGGAGATTATGTAGAAAAATAAAACAATTTTTTAACTGAAAATTGTAGTCTTTCATTATCAGGCCGAGGACCAGGCGCATATTTACATATGGGCTATTTGGGCTATAGCCCAGGGCGGCAGAATTATAGGGGCGGCAAATTTGGGAACGAGAAAAATTTATGAAATATTTTTTATTTTATTTTATGTATGCAAAAATATTGTCCATCATGTTATTTTTATTTGGCATTCAAACAATTCTTCAGTGTTAAAACATGGAATTAAAATGATAAAATTTGGTGCTACTTATATGTATAGAGTATCTACTATGCATCATACGTAGATCAGCTCACCGTAGTATTTCGATATGTAAATTTTGACGGTCGCCCAGTGGAAAGATTTCTGTGCTTTCTTCCCCGAATTGGCCATAAAGCAGAAGATTTGTTCAGTGCAGTGATGGGTATTTTGAAATTAAAACAAATAGATGTGAAAAACTATAGGGGACAGTCTTATGACAATGCCGCCAATATGTCTGGTATATATTCAGGACTTCAGGCTAGAATAAAAGAAGTGTCTTCAACAGCAACATACACCCCATGCTCTGCTCATTCCCTTAACTTGGTTGGGCAGTGTGCAGCAGAGTGCTTCAAAGAAGCTATTGAATTCTTTTCCCTACTAAAAAATGTACACACCTTTTTTACTGCATCTACTCATTGCTGGAATATTTTTCAAATTCATTTAAAAAAATTTAGTAATGTGTCGCTAAAAAAAACTGTCTGAAACACGATGGTCGGCGCGTTCAGACGCTTGTTCAAGCTTAATAATAATTGGTGCGAAATCATGGAAACTCTCACAGCTATCAGCGACAGCGAAATGGAAAAACCTGCTACCAGCTGTGAATCTTCTGGTTATCTTCGGCAACTGTAGCGGCTTGAAACAGCGATTTTGTCTACTGTTATGGGGTGAGATTCTGCAGAGGTTTAATGCGACTAGCAAAAAGTTGCAATCAATCGATATTGATTTGGGCATAATTTCCGAACTTTATGGTTCTCTGGCCAAATATATTGATGACACCAGAAACAATTACAATCATTTTGAGCAGCTTGCCATTGAAAAATCATCAATTACTGAGTATGAAGATGCTTCAAAACGCCAAAAGAAAAGAAAGCTACATTTTGATGAGATATCACATGGTGACACAGTATTTACCGGACGAAAATATTTCGAGATAAATACATACAATGTTGTAATCGATACATTATCGTCCGAATTAAACCGCCGCCACGCCATTTACAAAGAACTGCATAATCAATTTTCATTCTTGACCAATATGCCAACTTTGAGTAATGATGAGATAGCAGAGAAGGCGACTAAATTGTGTCAGTTTTATAACAACGATTTACCTGCTGACCCTAGCAATTTTATAAATGAGTGTCTACATTTTCGGGGATTCCTAAAAAGTCTGGCTGTTGTTTCTAAAACGGCCCTCCAATTAAGTCAAATTCTTAATGACAAAGGCGTCTCAGATGTATACCCATATATAAATATCTCATTGCGTATATTTTTAAGTATGCCTGCTTCTAATTGCACTGCGGAGAGATCATTTTCTGTGCTTCGTAGAATAAAAAACTACCAACGCAGCAGTATGGCTGAAACGAGACTGAATTCTTAAGATGTCCTTTCAATAGAAAGCATACTGACGAGGAATATAGATTTTTCGGATGTTTCGGACTCCTTTGCAACACAACAGTCTCGAAGAAAAGTGCTGAAATAAGCAAATACATATAAAAATAGTTTTTAATCATAAACAATATTATAGTATGATTTTTTGAATAAAGTTTCTTTTGTGACGCGTAAAATGAAACACATTTGTTTTTTTTTTTGATGTGGAGGAGGGTGGGGGGGGGGGGGGGTCAGGGGCGGCAAAATTCCGTTAGCCCAGGGCGGTAGAAAACTTAAATGCGCCCCTGCCGAGGACTTTTCACCTTACCCTCGTATTATCGCTGTACGTATGGATGGGAGTACGACTCTTTGATTTTTTAGCAATTGAGCTTCCACTTTTATATAAGAAAACAAAAGTAATATAATAATAAACAAGTTACAATTAATTATTACAAAGTCGAGGATGCTTTCACCTAAATTCAATTGTGTTTTTATATATATATTTTATATTTTAGAATTGTCTACGAATTATACCCGGGATACGGAGGTGAAAGCAAATTGTTTACATTTTACATACCTCAAAATATGGCAATTGTGTCCAAGAGAGCACTACAGAAACCATATTTTCATTATAAGTATCCAATGTAAGTATGATTGCATTAAATGCTGTTTTTTTCTCCCAGGCAGCATAGCATTTTCCCTGCAATAAAAAAAAGAATATCATTTGTTTTTCCACAAATATCACAAAAAAAAAACAACAACATTATAACATTTTCCAGTGGGCTTAATTTTGCTCGTGTCGGCGCAGATATTGCTGAATTATTGTTGCATATGATTTTCATAAAAAGTGCACAGTACAACGAAAAACACGAAAATGAGACCATAAGTATTACTGGCGATAGTACGGCATGTTTGCATCGAAACATAAGGGACAAAGCATTATCAAACAGCGTCATCACAAAACTCTACAAGCGAATTTCATCCATCAATTTGGTCTCGAAATCGATTCGGACGTTCCTTGAAAAAATCGAAAATTCCGATCCAATATCAGGATCATCGATATCGGAGAATTTCGACTACAGCGATCTGGAACTAAATCAAAAGACTCGACAGCCTGGTATGCGAAACTATGATACGGAACAGATATTCGCATTGTCTGAATTGCAAAGATACTGTTCGGTTGCCAGTGAATCGTACTCACGATATAAACCGTACATTGAAGATGATATTGCGGAAAGTGAAAGGTATGACCAAACTTATCAATTACATTTCTTTTAAATTTAACTATTTGCTTTGTTCCGTGTTTAGCTATCAAATAATGTGGAACCATCTTGAATTCCTGCCGAAATCATTTTCCTGTTCATTTTCCAAGGCACAAAAGTGCAGTGATATTCTCTAACATATTATGAAATAAGGTTGGTATGCCCGGAAAACAAATAAGAAAATAATTAATAAATTGAGTGGTTTTTTTTACAGACATCTTCTCAAACTAAAAGAAATTACGTATGAGCGTATTGACGTTCAGAGATATACATACATAATTGTTAGTTGTATTGGAAATGTTTTTAAGTCACAAGATCTTTCGAAGTTTAATGTCTAGACACGTTTATTTTGTAAATGAAGTACATAAGTGTATCGTTAAATGTTTTATATATCAAAAGTAAAAGTTAAATTATTTCATGAATGTCTTTTAAATTGCAATATGGCTTTTGATAGTTGTACCTTTTTTTCACGGGTAATGAAGAGTTCAGTGTGCTATGGCCCTTTGTTCGTCATTTCAGCGAATTGCAAACACCCCAATATAAGACAAGGCAATAAGACTTTCTAGATAAAAATGTCGGTACCACAAAAATGAACCATCGGGTTTTGTTTAGAAACTACACATACATATGGAAAAGGAAGGGGGCAAAGAAGGTGCCATTTTTCAGTTTATTGCATATGTGTGGGAAGTCGTTCACCGTAGGAAAAAAAGTTATATCGCAAAATTAAAGAGCACTAAATTGCCCGTCCACGACGACGTTCGTGACCATGGATGTGCAGGACGTGCATGCTGGCATCTATTATACATTCTCCGAAACCAGTTTATGCCGACGCAACGTCAACTGGGCCACATGGAACAGTTGACGCGCTATGCCTAACAAGGGGTAACGGCAAATTGAGAGAAATTGCATGTAATACTGTCTCTTGTTATTATTTATTATCTTTTATGTTTTAAGGCATATATGCTTTTTAAAGTCTGTAATGAAGCTTATTGTGGTCTAGTTCCGCTGCTTATACCGGCAGATCGATATTAACCCTAAAAAAAAATTCTCTGTTAATTGCCCTAACCCCTTGTGGGGCATAGCGCGTCAACTGTTCCATGTAGCCCAGTTGACATTTCTCGGCATAAACTGGTTTCGGAGAATGCAGTTGCCAGCATGCACCTCCTGCACATCCATGGCCACGAAGGTCGTCGTGGACGGGAACAAAAAACTTGCTATGGCAAAATTGAAGAGCGCAAGCAAATACATAAAAGCGTTCGATTTAACACCTATTAAAAGAATGCCCGGTAAACAAACCAGTAAAAGAATATTACTTCAATCATCTTAACGCATTAGAGCATAAAATTGAAATTCTGAACACTGAAGATTGCAACATAATTAGAAAACTGTATATTTCACATTGGAATCACTTAAACTTCGAAGATTTATTCTGAATGAATAGTTTATTTTATAGGGTTCAGTATATTCGTTGTATGTAATACCTTACCTATCCCTTTTAAATTAATTAATGAATTTAGTAACGTAACTCGCTGTATCAGAACCCCTGTAGAAAGGCAATGCCTTCCGCAGTATACTAGTATGAGATAAAAATAAAAAATAAGAAAGAAAAAACATTCGAGCCGCATTTTCGTATCTTAAATAGTTTTCAAGATAATCTCATTTGAAAAACAGTTTTTATCAAGTGCTTGTTTGTTCCTTCAAAAAATCGTCGTTTTTGCGATGTATTTCATCAAATAACAAATACTAGTCGCGCGAGGAAAATAAAGAAGATCGAATTTTCTCATAACTAAACAAGCTTTAGTTTGATATAAGTCAGATAACCGTAGATATGATAGTTACTTAGGCGGCTATTGGACTATAAAAGCTCTTTTACAAATATCTTTTATAAAAGATATTTTAAAAGGACTTTTAGTGTAATAGCCGCCTAAGAAAAGATTTGCGACATGAACGTTGCTTGTTTCAAGTACTTTTCTTACAAGCTTCTGCACCTTCCCCCTTAGGCGGTTAATATCATTCATAACAGTTCTTTTAAAATATCGTCCATAAAAGATATTTTTGAAAGAACTTTTATAGTCTAATAGCCGCACAAGAAAAGAAACTCCATTGCTTAAAAAATGGACTTCACGAAACACAAATGCAAACATCTCTTAATAACTCCTAAGGAATTTGTCCTGCTGAAAACTTGACAACTACTTTTTAAAAGAGTGTTAAATTTCCTAAAGTTTTACTTATAATGCTTCTCCGTTTGTGTAAACTTTTCTGAAGAAAAGCATCTCGAACGTAGAAAATACTTTCCGAAAAGTGATGCATATTGTGAAATATCGAAAACAGGCTATTCAATTATCTTTAATTTGAGATACAAGCAACGTCTGTAGGATTATCAGTTATATAAGAGATATAAAAGCCGATTCAGGGCAAAAAAATCAAAAAATCCCCCAATCTTCTAAAGTACGTATTCTTTGCAGACAGTAGGTATTGTTTTTTTTTCCAAGATATCTAAATTTCGGTGGTAGAACTCATCTAAATCTTCTTCTTCCTTGCCCTTTGATACCACTCTGCGGCTTCGCATTACTCTGCCTGTGGTGTTGGGACTTCGCCCATTCTGGCGGTATAATCTCAGCTTCCTTCTGCAGACAGCTCGGTCTTGGATCGTATCATCGCCGAGATTAACGCGTTGTTGTTGTTTCTTCATCTGATCGATCCACGTGTGTTTTCGTCTGCCTCGGGGTTTGGGTCCAGCAAATGGAACATTCATTGATAGTGCCTTCATGACAGGGTATTCAGGCGAACGCCTTAGAATAATATCAATCCATTCGACGATCTTCGAGCTTTTCTGTGATCGGTTCCTCAACAAACAAGCTGCCTTGGATGTAGGTACTTTTGATGCGATCCTTTTTGGTCACACCGGCTGACATCCGTAGCATTTTCATCTCGGTCGCAGTCATTTTACTTTCGTATGTCTTGTACATTCAACGCGTACATGAGTACGGGATGTATGACCGTTTTGTATAACTTGCTCTTAAGCTCTCGTGGCATCTTCTTGTCGCAGAAAACTCCAGAGTTTTCTCGCCATTTCATCCAACCGATACTGATGCGATGTTTGATGTCGTCATCGAAGGTAGCTTCCTTGTTGGCCATCGAGCCTAGGTATTTGCACCTTGTACAGGACTTCAGTTGCTCTCCTTTAATGTAAGATATCTGGTATCGGTCTCTCTGGATCTGAGAAAGGACAGCAAAGGTACTCAGTCTTTGATATGCTAACCCTCAGTTCATGATCCCCCAGTATCTTACACCACTTGGTCAGTGCAGCCTGCAAAGCAACGATGTCTTTCCCACCCAGAACAACGTTATCTGCGAAGAGAAGGGATATTTCCAGGCCGTCAGAGATGAGTGTTAATAAATAGAACATGATGATGTTGAAGAGCAAAGGACTCAATACACTGCCTTGGTGAACTCCGACTTTAACCGAAAATTTTTCACACTCACCAGCTGTGCATCTAACTTTAATAGTTGCCCCATCATACATGTCTTGTATAATCTTGACATATGCCTCGGGGACCTTAAGTGCTCTTAGGGCCACCCATATCAGATCACGAGGAACTCCGTCGAAGGATTTTTCCAAATCATGAACACAAAGTGCAAGTTCGTCCGTGCATCAGGTGTTTTCCATCGTAACACGTAAGCACTGAATAGCATCAACTGTTGACCGACTTTCCACAAAGCCGCATTGATTGTCATCTATCTGTACAATCTCTTTCAATCGATTGCAGACAACTCGCTCGTAAGTCTTCAATGTGTGAGATGTTAACTTGATTGCCCTATAGTTGTTGAGCTTGCGTGAGCCACCCTTGTTCTTATAAAACGGAAGAAGGAAGCTTTTTCTATTAATTTTGTTGAAAAGAACAAAGAGCCATCTACGCCCGACATGATTCATCTTCAACCAAAATTCCAAGGGTATTTTATCAGGTCATCATTGCCTTCATCAACTCCTCCACTGAAAAATCAGCGATATCAGTTGTGTTTGACTCCACAGCTTGAAAAGCTTCCCGTGGAAATTCTTCTTTTAAAAGTTCGTCAAAGTACTCACACATTCTGCTACAGATTACTTTGTCTTCAACCAGTGGTACTCCTTATGAGTCTTCAACGTACTTTGGCGCCTGAGTCTCTTGACCGTTTCTTCTTCTTTGGGCTGCGACCTTATAAATCCTAGCATTGTCCTTAGGTTTCTCTTGCAATGACGATCTCTTATCCGCAGTCAGATCTTCTAGTTCTTGATAGAACTTCTCGGCTGCGATTACCTTTGCTTGAGCCACCTTTCGCTTTACTTGCCTCCGGCATTTATCAACTCGTCTAGATATTCAATGAAATCTTGGGTGTTGTCAGTAATGGCCCTATCATCATCGAGCCTTGGCCGCCAGGATTGTTGTCCTCCAATTAGCTCGGTCACGTGACCGCGTCCTCCAATCCTGCAAGCCCAGTAGTTACGCAGCGTCCACATAAACTGAACTCTCCCAACGAGATCTCGGTCGTCCCCGCAGTCTCGCTCCGTCTACTCGTCGTGCGTTCATTACTCTCTTCGGCGTGCAATCATCGTCCATTCGTTATACATGCTTTGCCCATTGAAGTCGTTGTAGTTTGACGATTTTAGAATTTTAGATCTAATTTTTGTCAGTTCTAGCTTGAATGCTTCAGTAAAACGAGTTGATAGCCCATTTTTCCCGAACTCTATACACCACAATGCACTTCTTCTCGAGTTTTTATTTTATGATTACATTCAAGAGGAGTTGGTTTTCACTCCTAGTAAAAATTTTCAAAAAGCCAGATATGCTGAGTTGGACGCATACTTTTCTAATATTGAATGGGGTTCTATTGTATTTTATCAAATGGAGGTCTTTTTGAATGTTATGCTATTTTTAAATCAGTATTATCTGAGGCAATTCAAAAATATGTTCCTCTGAAACATTGTAAAATGAAACAAAGAAATCCTTGGGCTACCAAGAAACTAAACAAACTTAAAAGAGCAAAAAATAAAGCACATAAATTATTCAAGAATTCACCCTCTCTTGCCAACAAAAGTAACTTTTTTAAGATTGAGGAAAAAGTATGAATTGTTGAATAAATATCTTTACAAACAATATATTGCTCAAGCAGAACATAACATAAAAACTGACAGCAAAGCTTTTTGGATTTTTCTAAACAGCAAACGTAAGAATATAGGCATTCCAAGAAATTTACAATTTAATAACAATTATTATAGTGATGTTCAATCGGTATGTGATAGTTTTGCAAGTTTTTTCAATTCCGTTTATGATATGCCAGGCTCGGCTTCGCCGGAATTGAATATCGATATTGATGAGAGACCTCCAGTTGCTCAAATATCTTATGAGCACCTTAGCAGTGCTCTTCAGATTTCTGAAGATGACCTGTTGGGTGCTATGGCCGAGCTTGATATTAGTATTCAAGCCGAACTTGATTGCATTCCTAATATTTTTCTAAAGAATTGCATGCAGTCCCTATGTCGTCCGCTAACGAAAATTTTTAATATGTCTTTGTCTACAGGTGTTTTTCTCGATGAATGGAAGGTCCCGTTTATTACTCCTGTTGGGGCAAAAACTCCTCTTCCATAGTCCTCCGCGTGGGCGCCCCCTGGAACGGCAGTGGTCACTGACCATTGCTAACCAACGTCAAGCCGCCAGTGATGGCGGTGCGATGATTTGGTTGAGGTCCCCCTGTGGTGTGGGGTGTAAAAAAAGAATACCACGGCCTTTCCCTTTGAGGGCCTGTCGTTAAAACCGACAATCAAAGGACAGGATGTGTATGCCAGCAACTTGCACTATCCGAAATCTTTATATGCTAACGAAACGTCAACTATGCCTCGGATAAGGAATGACTCAACGGTTACGACTTTTGGCTATCGTACAATGACAATGATTGGATTCTGGAATGTGCGTACTCTCCTGGACAATGGATCCCCAGAACGCACGATTTCTTCAATTAGAGAGCGAATTTCTGAGGTACAAATTAAACATCTTAGGAGTTAGTGAGATAAGATGGTGGAACAGCGGAGAATTTATCTCTCCAACCGGCAGCACTATAATTTTGTACTCCGGTAAAGTTACCGGTAGTCGTCGTGAGTCAGGTGTGGGGCTCCTTTTAACCAGAGCCGCGCGAAACTGTCTCTTAGCCTGGGAGCCGGTCTCTGACAGAATCTTGACCGCCAGGTTCCGGACCAAAATGAGGAACATCTCAATAATACAATGTTATGCCCCTACTGAGCCCGACAATGTCTTGGCAAAAGACTCCTTCTACGAAGAACTAAACGCCGTTCAGAGCAGAACACCTAAAGGTAACATTATAACGGTTATGGGTGATTTGAATGCGAAAGTTGGCGCTGATAACTATGGGTTCAGACATGTGATTTGGAGACACGGTCTTGGTGATCGTAATGACAACGGTGAAAGATTTGTAGAGTTCTGCAACTTTCACAGTCTCTTCATCGGTGGAACTATGTTTGAGCATAAGGACCATCACAAAATCAGTTGGTCCTCTGTTGATCGGTGCAGAACACAAAATAAGATCGACCATTTTGCCATTAGTAAAAGATTCAAGAGTTGCCTCCTGGACGTGCGAAACAAGAAGGGTGCCGATATTGGGATGGGAAGAGACCATTATCTTATGATCGCTAATGTTCGATTGCGTATTGCAACCGCGCGCCGCCCCAGCGACGAAAGATCCAGGCGCCGCAAATTCAACACCGCTCGATTAAAAAATCCAGCTGTCTTACAACAATAACCATCTTGCGCAAAAAGCAGCTGAGATAACTAGTCACCCAGATAGTGACATAAACGAAAACTGGGATGCCATCTAAAATGCGTACATTGATAGCGCAGATACCATCCTTGGCACAAACCCGGATTGCCGGAATAAGCCCTGGATGTCCGACGCCTCATGGCAGCGGATTGTTGAAAAAAAGGAGCTGAAAATTCGTTTGCCTGCACCATCAGGTGACAGTCGAAGCAGCATCGAACTCCTTTACCGTCAGAAAGCTCGAGAAGTTCAGCGTAGTGTGCGACGCAATAAAAGAGTTTATGCGAATTCTCTTTTAGCCTCAGCAGAAGAAGCCGCAAGAAGTAACAACTTAAACGCCGTATACAGTGTCATCAAGGAGTTTACAGGTGGTCGTAACTCCTGCCAACATCCAGTGAAGGATAGTGATGGAAAGCTACTTATCTTGGAAGAAGATCAAATGAGGCGGTGGAAAGAACACTTCACCGCGGTCTTGAACCGTGTAACTTCTGGTGAAGTTCCCCCTCATAGAGATAATTTAGCTAACCATCAAAATGTGCGTATACGGTCCACTGCCCCGACTAAAGAGGAAATAGTCACTGCAATTATTGCACTGAAACGAGGAAAGGCCGCCGGACTCGATGGTGTCCGTGCCGAACTTTATCAAGCAGCGCCAAGCGTAACTGCCGATTTGCTGCACCCACTTGTTGATAAAGCGTGGAATACAGAGACCTTTCCCACTGAGTGGAAGGAAGGTTTGACCATCAAACTTCCAAAGAAGGGTAGCCTCACAGACTGTAATAATTGGAGAGGCATTTGTGTGCTTCCTGTCGTTGGCAAAATAATAGAAAGCACAATTGATGAAGAGCAGGCTGGTTTTCGATCCGGATTCTCCTGTGTCGATCACATTAACACCTTGCGAATCATTATTGAGCAATGCGCCGAATACGATTCTCCACTTCACTTGCTTTTCATCGATTTCGAAAAGGCATTCGATAGTGTGAACCGGGAATCTATATGGGCGACCTTGCGCAGGAGATGCATCCCTGAGAAGCTTGTGGCTATATTAAGGCAACCTATGACGGCGCGAAATGTCGCGTTCTGCATAAAGGTAAGGTGTCGGGGGACTTTGAGATTCACAGTGGAGTTCGACAGGGGTGCATCCTCTCACCGATCCTATTCCTCATAGTGATCGGCGACGTGTTGCATGCAGCCCTATCCGGACTGGACAGAGGAATTCAATGGACTTTGACATCTTACCTACAACATCTTGACTACGCTGACGACATATGCCTACTCTCCCACAAAATCATGGATCTGTCCGCAATGGCGTTAGATCTCGAGAGGGAGGCAAGCAAGGTTGGGCTAAAGATTAATACCAACAAGACGAAGGTTCTTAGCCCGCCGTTGCGAAAAAGAAATCCGACACCTATTGCCATCAATATTAATGGGCAGCCTGTGGAGAAGGTGGGCAACTTCGTCTACCTGGGTAGCATTGTTGCCGAAAATGGTGGTACGGAGCAGGACATCGCTCGTCGTATCAACCAGGCTAAACGCGCATACGGCATGCTGTTCAAAATCTGGCAGAGCAGTTATGTCAGCATCAAGACCAAGCTGGGCCTGTTTCGCTCCCTGATACTATCAGTGCTTTTGTATGGGAGCAGTACATGGAAAGTTTCCGTAGGAGTTACCAGAAAGCTGCAAGTTTTCGTCAACTCATGTCTTCGTCGAATTTTAAGAATTTTCTGGCCCGAAACAATATCAAATGAAGAGCTAAGTCGGCGTACGGGTCAGATGCCAATCGACAAATTGATACGCAGGCGAAAATGGCAGTGGATAGGCCACACATTGCGGAAGAGTGATAACTGCATTGCCTTGCATGTCATGAAATGGAACCCCATTTCTAACCAAGGCCGACCAAGAGGGGGTCCTCGAATCACATGGCGTCGATCTGTGGCAAAGGAGTGTCAGGCACTGGGTAAGTCTTTTGGGGAGTTGCGCCCCATTGCCCAGAACAGAGTACGATGGCGCGCCGGAGTAGTTGACGCGCTATGCGTATAGAGAGAATTCAGCATAATTTTACTCGTTTTGCTATTTACCAAATTGGCTGGCGTTTTAAGCCTGATTATGGTACTCGTTGCTCCTTATTTGATTTACAAACGTTAGATTATAGAAGGAATTTCTTGAACGCGATGTTTATAAGAGACTTGCTTTGCTGTCATGTTTCGTGTGAAGATATAACGAACTACTTTGTAGTTAGCAATATTCCTCACAATTTGCGGCGCAACAATCTTCTTATTCAGCCTTACCATAGAGTGAATTATGGTCTTAATGAACCTATTACACGGTGTATTATCCTATATAACAGCTTGAAGGATTTCGTTGATTTTCACTCTAATAACAAACTAATTTTTAAAAGAGAATATTTTAATAAATTTCCTTATTAATTAACTAATTTTAACAATCTGCTAGACTTCACACTCGATGGATTGATTAGTCACTTACGTCGTTGTAAGTAAAGTGATGCAGAGAAGCCCAGTCCCGCGATGAAAACTTCTGTGATGCACAGAAATTCCCGCATAATTTTCGAAACTTCCAGCTCATCGTGCAGTTCATACGTCTAATTATTCTATTCGATATTCGCCGTAGCTCGTTATACTTTTCTCTTTTGGCTCTAGTTCCTCGTTCAATCCATTGTCTGCAAGCCTCGTTTTTCGCATCAAGTGAAGTTTTGCATTCTTCGTCGAACCACTCATTTCGCTCTTGCCGGGCTTTATATCCAACGACTTTCTCTGCGACATCTTTGATGGTACCCTTGAGATTTTCCCTGAGCCCATGGATGCCTGTGTTGCTGGTGTTGACGCTCTTCAACCTAGCACTGGAATACGCTATTCGGGCTATGAATATGGACAACAGCGAGACGCTACTCATCAAGTCGACACAATTATCAGCGTGCACCGGCGACATCAACATCATGTCCCGAAAATTGGCCGACGCATAAGAACTTCTGCATACGCTCGATACCGCTCGAGTTTGTGAATGACTTCATATACCTATGTTGCAAGTTGTCAAAGGACGGCAACGAAACTGACGAAATCAACCGACGGATACAGTTAGCTAATAAGACTTTTTCTCGGTTCTCCCCATAATGAAATCGAAGCATGTGCACAGAAACACGAAGATCCGCGTGTACAAAACCATTATACTACCAGTGCTATGCTATGGCTGCGAAGCATGGACCCTAACTCAAGCCTCCGAAAACATGCTAGACACATTTGAACGTAAGGTTCTGCGGCGAATTTTCGGGGCCGTTTGCGATCGAGATGGATGGCGCATCCGGTACAACCATGAGTTGTATGAACTGTGGGATGAGCTGGAAGTTTGGAAAATAACCAAACTACAATACAACGACTCACAATGGGCAGGGCATGAACAACGAATGGATGATGATCGCATACTACTTTGCCTTAACCCCTAGCGGGGCATAGCGCGTCAACTACTCCTGCGCGCCATCGTACTCTGTTCTGGGCAATGGGGCGCAACTCCCCAAAAGACTTACCCAGTACCTGACACTCCTTTGCCACAGATCGACGCCATGTGATTCGAGGACCCCGTCTTGGTCGGCCTTGGTTGGAAATGGGGTTCCATTTCATGGCATGCATAGCAATGCAGTTATCACTCTTCCGCAATGTGTGACCTATCCACTGCCATTTTCGCCTGCGTATCAATTCGTCGATTGGCATCTGACCCGTACGCCGACTTAGCTCTTCATTTGATATTGTTTCGGGCCAGAAAATTCTTAAAATTCGACGAAGACATGAGTTGACGAAAACTTGCAGCTTTCTGGTAACTCCTACGGAAACTTTCCATGTACTGCTCCCATACAAAAGCACTGATAGTATCAGGGAGCGAAACAGGCCCAGCTTGGTCTTGATGCTGACATAACTGCTCTGCCAGATTTTGAACAGCATGCCGTATGCGCGTTTAGCCTGGTTGATACGACGAGCGATGTCCTGCTCCGTACCACCATTTTCGGCAACAATGCTACCCAGGTAGACGAAGTTGTCCACCTTCTCCACAGGCTGCCCATTAATATTGATGGCAATAGGTGTCGGATTTCTTTTTCGCAACGGCGGGCTAAGAACCTTGGTCTTGTTGGTATTAATCTTTAGCCCAACCTTGCTTGCCTCCCTCTCGAGATCTAACGCCATTGCGGACAGATCCATGATTTTGTGGGAGAGTAGGCATATGTCGTCAGCGTAGTCAAGATGTTGTAGATAAGATGTCAAAGTCCATTGAATTCCTCTGTCGAGTCCGGATAGGGCTGCATGCAACACATCGCCGATCACAATGGGGAATAGGATCGGTGAGAGGATGCACCCCTGCCCAACTCCACTGCGAATCTCAAAGTCCCCCGACACCTTACCTTTATGCAGAACGCGACATTTCGCACCGTCATAGGTTGCCTTAATAATAGCCACAAGCTTCTCAGGGATGCCTCTCCTGCGCAAGGCCGCCCATATAGAATCCCGGTTCACACTATCGAAAGCCTTTTCGAAATCGATGAAAAGCAAGTGAAGCGGAGAATCGTATTCAGCGCATTGCTCGATGATGATTCGCAAGGTGTTAATGTGATCGACACAGGAGAATCCGGATCGAAAGCCAGCCTGCTCTTCATCAATTGTGCTTTCTAAGTGGGCCTTTAGTCTCTCCAGGACGATTTTAGCTATTATCTTGGCAACGGCAGGAAGCACACAAATGCCTCTCCAATTATTACAGTCTGTGAGGCTACCCTTCTTTGGAAGTTTGATGATCAAACCTTCCTTCCACTCAGTGGGAAAGGTCTCTGTATTCCACGCTTTATCAACAAGTGGGTGCAGCAAATCGGCAGTTACGCTTGGCGCTGCTTGATAAAGTTCGGCAGGGATGCCGTCAAGTCCGGCGGCCTTTCCTCGTTTTAGTGCAATAATTGCAGTGACTATTTCCTCTTTAGTCGGGGCAGTGGACCGTATACGCACATTTTGATGGTTAGCTAAATTATCTATATGAGGGGGAACTTCACCAGAAGTTACACGGTTCAAGACCGCGGTGAAGTGTTCTTTCCACCGCCTCATTTGATCTTCTTCCAAGATAAGTAGCTTTCCCTCACTATCCTTCACTGGATGTTGGCAGGAGTTACGACCACCTGTAAACTCCTTGATGACACTGTATACGGCGTTTAAGTTGTTACTTCTTGCGGCTTCTTCTGCTGACGCTAAAAGAGAATTGGCATAAACTCTTTTATCGCGTCGCACACTACGCTGAACTTCTCGAGCTTTCTGACGGTAAAGGAGTTCGATGCTGCTTCGATTGTCGTCTGAAGCTGCAGCCAAACGAACTTTCAGCTCCTTTCTTTCAACAATCCGCTGCCATGAAGCGTCGGACATCCAGGGCTTATTCCGGCAATCCGGGTTTGGGCCAAGGATGGTATTTGCGCTATCAATGTACGCATTTTTTATGGCATCCCAGTTTTCGTTTATGTCACTATCTGGGTGACTAGTTATCTCAGCCGCTTTTTGCGCAAGATGGTCATTATATTGTTGTAAGACAGCTGGATTTTTTAGTCGAGCGGTGTTGAATTTGCGGGGCCTGGATCTTTCGTCGCTGGGGCGGCGCACGGCTGCAATACGCAATCGAACATTAGCGATCATAAGATAATGGTCTCTTCCCATCCCAATATCGGCACCCTTCTTGTTTCGCACGTCCAGGAGGCAACTCTTGAATCTTTTACTAATGGCAAAATGGTCGATCTGATTTTGTGTTCTGCGCCGATCAACAGAGGACCAACTGATTTTGTGGTGGTCCTTATGCTCAAACATAGTACCACCGATGAAGAGACTGTGAAAGTTGCAGAACTCTACAAATCTTTTACCGTTGTCATTACGATCACCAAGACCGTGTCTCCCCATCACATGTCTGAGCCCATAGTTATCGGCGCCAACTTTCGCATTCAAATCACCCATAACCATTATAATGTCACCTTTAGGTGTTCTGCTCTGAACGGCGTTTAGTTCTTCGTAGAAGGAGTCTTTTGCCAAGACATTGTCGGGTTCAGTAGGGGCATAACATTGTATTATTGAGATGTTCCTCATTTTGGTCCGGAACCTGGCGGTCAAGACCCTGTCAGAGACCGGTTACCAGGATAAGAGACAGTTTCGCGCGGCTCTGGTTAAAAGGAGCCCCACACCTGACTCATGACGACCACCGGTAGCCTTACCGGAGTACAACATTACAGTGCTGCCCGTTGGAGAGATGAATTCTCCGCTGTTCCACCATCTTATCTCACTAACTCCTAAGATATTTAATTTGTACCTCAGAAATTCACTCTCTAATTGAAGAAATCGTGCGTTCTGGGGACCTTCTGATCCATTGTCCAGGAGAGTACGCACATTCCAGAATCCAATCTTTGTCATTGTACGATAGCCAAAAGTCGTAACCGTTGAGTCAGTTGTAATGAACCACCTGTAATGAACCATATTATGGTCTGGTAGTGCTGCTCCCACCAGCAGATCGAGGCAGCACCTGATGAGTAGTGATCTGTTGGTGGTACGAAACCATCGGCCGAGGGTCCCATTACACCCGGACCCAGGTGCGACCGTGTGGCGTCTGATCCGTCCGTCAACCATTCCATTCGTATCGACTATTTTTTTTTTATTCCCCATTTTTACCTCCCCTGTTTGTGTTGTCTTCCCCAGGCCTATGAATTTTTGTTAATACGTAAAGGACAGGGGCAACGAGCGGCGAAAACCCCGCCCACATCTCCCGAACTGAGCTACAGCAAGCATAGGCCGCTGCTTAGCTCGTTGAGGGGCCTTTTTCTTCGCCAGATGGCACGGCCCGACCTTCACGGTCAATTATGCTACCTTAGGCTCCGTCCCCACGGGCATCTTCGGATGCCCACCAAACCAAATCATTACAAATTTGGCGCCCAACGTGGGGCCCATTTCTGGTACAGAACAGGACTAAGAAGGACCTCTTTGGGTTCCTTTTTAGTCCTTCCACCGATTTATATCCCCACAAGCACATTAAGGCTACTTGCTCTAAGTCTTAGGACTTAGCCATTTTTACTTCACGTATTTTCCCTTCAAGTAGCTGTGCTTTCCTCTGTAGCACCCCAATCCTTCCAATAGAGTAGATTATCCTTTTAGAGTCAGTTCAACAAGGCAGTCCTGGTGTTGTGTTTGTCTTTTGTGGTTTAGCCACGTATTTAAGGCCTCCATAAATGCTTTGAATTGCCGGCATTTGGAGCATCTTCGGTGACCGGACGAAGCGCGGAGGAGCCCTGGATACCTTTTTGTTTGCCAGGATTGTCCTTCTAGGTAACTTAAAAAAAATTTATTTACACAGTATTGCATTTTTCTGTTGTTCATCTGCTCAGCAGCTTGCAGAGTTTATGAGTGAATTACGGCAAGGAATGCAGTATTGCGCCTCTGCTGGCCTCAGAAATCTTTGTAACCTGTTGATCATCGGAATAATTGGGAAATGTAGTATTTTTTTTTGCTTTGCCAATTTTTCCCCTCTACAATGGTTGTCGGCTCCTGTAACCAGCTCGCTTTTGTTTTGTTTAGCAGCACATTTTGTCCTCAGCTTCTTCTTCTTGGCAGGCCTCGAAGTAGAAGCTGCCCTGTAATGAACCACCTGTAATGAACCATATTATGGTCTGGTAGTGCTGCTCCCACCAGCAGATCGAGGCAGCACCTGATGAGTAGTGATCTGTTGGTGGTACGAAACCATCGGCCGAGGGTCCCATTACACCCGGACCCAGGTGCGACCGTGTGGCGTCTGATCCGTCCGTCAACCATTCCATTCGTATCGACTATTTTTTTTTATTCCCCATTTTTACCTCCCCTGTTTGTGTTGTCTTCCCCAGGCCTATGAATTTTTGTTAATACGTAAAGGACAGGGGCAACGAGCGGCGAAAACCCCGCCCACATCTCCCGAACTGAGCTACAGCAAGCATAGGCCGCTGCTTAGCTCGTTGAGGGGCCTTTTTCTTCGCCAGATGGCACGGCCCGACCTTCACGGTCAATTATGCTACCTTAGGCTCCGTCCCCACGGGCATCTTCGGATGCCCACCAAACCGTCCGTTACACAGTCCTTATCCGAGGCATAGTTGACGTTTCGTTAGCATATAAAGATTTCGGATAGTGCAAGTTGCTGGCATACACATCTGTCCTTTGATTGTCGGTTTTAACGGCAGGCCCTCAAAGGGAAAGGCCGTGGTATTTTTTTCACACCCCACACCACAGGGGTACCTCAACCAAATCATCGCACCGCCATCACTGGCGGCTTGACGTTGGTTGGCAATGGTCAGTGACCACTGCCGTTCCAGGGGGCGCCCACGCGGAGGACTATGGAAGAGGAGTTTTTGCCCCCCGACTTTTTCTCGGTTCTCCCCATAATGAAATCGAAGCATGTGCACAGAAACACGAAGATCCGCGTGTACAAAACCATTATACTACCAGTGCTATGCTATGGCTGCGAAGCATGGACCCTAACTCAAGCCTCCGAAAACATGCTAGACACATTTGAACGTAAGGTTCTGCGGCGAATTTTCGGGGCCGTTTGCGATCGAGATGGATGGCGCATCCGGTACAACCATGAGTTGTATGAACTGTGGGATGAGCTGGAAGTTTGGAAAATAACCAAACTACAATACAACGACTTCAATGGGCAGGGCATGAACAACGAATGGATGATGATCGCATGCCAAAGAGAGTAATGAACGGACGACGAGTCGACGGAGCGAGACTGCAAGGACGACCGATATCTCGTTGGGAGAGCTCGGTATATGCCGCGCAACTACTGGGCTTCCAAGATTGGAGGACGCGGTCACGTGACCGAGATAACTGGAGGACAGCGATCCAGGCGGCCATCGGGCTGTCGCGCCACGATGATGATGAATTTGAAGAACTCTAGAACTCGTCTTACATTTCGTGCGACTCGTAGTTGTGCCTTCTTCGCCGTTGATCTTCAGAGAACTTGGACTGAAAAACCCAACTATTCGAAATTCAACCTGAGGCGACGTTGTAGGAGCGCCGATTTTGTTTCTGATTCTGGAGAACGCTGGCAAAGCAATTAATAAAGCGATAGCTGCAGAGTACAAATTTTTCCTAAATCGAGTCAATTCTTATCTTACGCACATCGCACACTGCAAATGAAGAACCAAAATGAATCGAAATCATCAAATAAAAGACAAGTTTCTGAAAAATAATGATCATAATAAACAGGTGGCAATTCGGATTTCTTGGGGAACGATTTAAAAATAGTAAGTGAAACACACAATCCTTGCATATTATCATCCGTATATTATCCAACACCATTCGTAATTTCAATGCTCAATTCTTTGGCGGTAATATTTCTCGTTTGTTTCGAATTGTTATGTTTATCGATTTCATATTCGGCAAGAGAAAATCCGATAATTGTTCAACTTGAAACGGTGCCCGCCGATCAAAAGGAAATCCCATTGGTCTTTTGTCCGGAAACTTGTCTTTGTACATGCCATAATACAGTGAACCAACATTACAAGCATTGTCATCATTAGTCCTGCTTATAGAGTCCTTGTTATAATCGCTCAATATGGCGAAGAGAATATATCGCTTCCCCTCATCGTCACCTTTCGGTATGAGTAGATGTCCGGGCCAACCAGAACGACAAAATATATTGGAGGTTTTCTTTTTACTAATAATCCGCACAACAGTGGATTCTTCGGATTTTCTATTGACTTCGCCCAGACCCGGTTTCACTGCAAATACACAATGTTATTAAAAAACAGCAGAAAGTGAAAACGTGCCATACCACTCACCCTCAGTTACAAAGCGATCAATTTCAATCATGAATTTTCTCAGTTCGTTGAAGTTCATCCGAAGACCATATTCGTTGTACTCGGGCACCAGGAAGAGCCGTACACAAACGAACGCTTTTTTGCCCGTATCATTTTTAATCTATAGAAATAAAAGATATTATACTATGATTTTAAAACCTCTTCAGAGTCCTCCCCGCGGGCGCCCCCTGGAACAGTGACGGTAAACCGTTGCGAACTAATTCTTGTTGTACTCCGTACGGAAAGGGATATGGTTGAGGCAGAAACTCGACCGATGGGCCGGCAACCCTTCCCCAGAAAACAATTGTCCAGAAAACTGAAGTCAAAAACGACCACGTAAACGAAACATGGAATACTCTCTTGGAAACTGGAATGTCCGAATGCTGAACAAAACTGGTGCAGTCAAAAATCTATTACGACAGGCCATTAGCTACAACCTGAACGTTTTGGTAATCCAGGAAACGAAATGGACCGGAGTAGACGTTAACGACATGAAATCGCACACAATCTTCAAAAGCGGGAAAGCAACAGGAAAACGCAAATTTAGAGTAACTTTCGTTGTGGATAAAGTTTTAAAATCCCTCGTCATTGATTGGTGACCCATCAACGAACGATTGTGCGCTATCCGCATAAAAGCTAAGTTCTTCCAAATCTGGCCGATCAACGTCCACGCACCGACTGAAGACAAAGATGAAGAAATCAAAGATGACTTTTACAATACCCCAGAAAGACTCTTTGATTCTCTACCCTCCAACGATATGAAAATCGAATTGAGACTTCAACGCTAAAGTTGGGAATGGAGAGACGCACCATGGAACAACCGAAGGTTATAGCTTCCACGAAGAATGCAACGAAAACGCCCAATGCCTCGTAGATTTTGCAAGCAGCAGAAACTTTGTCATCCTGGCATCCCCGGATGAACGTACTTACAACCAAATAGACCATGTCCTCATTTCAGGAGGTGCATGCTGGCAACATGCATCGTCCGAAACAGGTTTACGCCAACGAAACGTCAGTTAACCGCTATGCCTCTACTTGGGGTTCGGGCAAATGAGTATGTCCTCATCCAACGAAGATGGGCATCGAGCATCCTCGACGTACGTACATTTATGGGAGCAAACTGTCAAGACTAAATACCGCTGTCGTATGTCCAAGAACTATCTAACTGAAGCCAGCCCCCTCCGAAAGTTCAACATCGAGAAGTTGCAGATAGATACCAGCAGTAGCGGGGGAATACGTATCGATGCTTGAACGACAACTGTAACCCACTCTTCAAAGCACCTCAGCAAGATCCCTGGACGATACGTGGAACATCATCAAGGACAAGTACGAATCCCGGCGCAAGAAGAAAGATTGATTCTACGATGAGTGCTTGGAAGCGGTGAAAAATAAAAATGAGGCTTAGAAAGAAGACGCAAATAGCGAAGCTACTTCGATGATAAACTGCGAGGTATCAACGGCAATTTGGAGAGAAAAAAAAACAGGCAGGCGTACAAAGTAGTGAAAATGATTAAAAGTGGGTTTAGTATGAACACCACCTCGTGCAGGGACAAGGATGGCTCTATCATTAGCGACATACAATAGGTCAACAAAAGAGGGGCATCCTACTTTAACGAACTTCTCATCCCCGGAAGCAACGCAACATCAGTTGATATGCCAGTTGACCACCAAATGAAAGAACCCTTATGACTCCCCCAACACTTGAAGATGTCAAGGCCATAATCCGGGAACTAAAGAGCTACAAGGCGCCAGGTATTGACGAAATACAAGCAGAACTCAATGAGTGCATTCACGACGCTCGTTTTATCCGGATCGCTACGGAGCGCTCCGTAGCGCTACTACCCCTCTCGCTCGTGATTGCAATCGCTCCTTCCATCCGCTCCGGAGCGGTTACTTCCCCTTGGTAGCAGAAATTTTTTACGCTCTCTGGGCGTGTAGCCGCTACATTTGACAATTCGCAGCTGGTATGTGGGTTGTGACGTTTGTGTACCTCAAAAGTGCAAATAGAATCCCCGTCTGTCTGTCTAAATTCACTGTCTTCTTGTCGTTTGATTTGATATTTCCTTGTTTCGTGAGTGCCAAAGAAATGTTTGGCAGTGGAAAATTGGTGAACGAAAGTTGTGGAGAGGATTTCAACATGTTAACATAACCACCATTGTAGCGGTTCAATCACGAAAGAAATGTTGACTGGTAGCGTCTCCTCAAATGTGTAGTGAAGGGGATGTAGCGTTCCGTAGCGAAAAATTTTCACATGAATGCAGCCAATAAAAATGGCGGATGCGCTACCATAAACGTCATTCATGCGCTGATTCGAGACATGTGGCAACAAGAAACTATGCGAAACGAATGGGGCCGGAGTATAATCTGTCCCATACACAAAAAAAGGGGTGAACTCGAATGCAGTAACTACAGGGGCATTTCACTACTATGTACTTCCTACAAAGTACACACAAAACCAGACCGAAGCGTATCTACCCTAGACTTGTGCAGACCTAGTGGTGATACCAAAAGTACCAATTGGCAACAACCATTTGCGTTAAAGAGAGTTTCCTAAATGACCAGTTTAGGGGAGGTTGGCACTCATTCAGGATAATGCTGATTATGCTCAAAATCAATTAGCTAACCCATTCTACAAATATTTGTCGAATCTTTCAAGTCGCTAGCTTCATTCTATATAAAGTTATTATTGCTTATTTACCTGTAGAGGTAGGTTTCTTTTGTCGAACTTGCGCATTTTTAATAACAACCAACTAGATCCCAGTACAAACATTTGACCAAAATTTCAAGTTCAATTTCAAGTTATCGCTTATTTGAAGTTTCATTTGTAGGGGAGGTAGGGGTTCCTTGGGTCGGATCTGGCCTATCTTTAATACCATTTAACTCAATCTTACTTTAAATATTTGACCAAAATTTCAAGTTGCTAGCTTCATTCTATCAAAACTCATCGCTTATTGGAAGTTTCATTTGTAGGGGAGGTAGGGGTTCCTTGGGTCGGATCTCGCCCACCAACAACGCCAACCAAGTAGATCTTACTAGCAACATTCTACCAAATTTTCAACTTGCTAGTATCATTCTATCGAAAGTTATCGTAATCAAAGGAATATTTAATTTTTTTAAATTTGTAGGGTAGGTAGGTGTTAATTTGATCTGATTATGCCCAACTTACTTAAACTCAAGCAGCTTCTCACCTCAGGGTTACATGCCAAAAATTACGTATCTACGTCAATTGGTTCAAGAGTTATAGACAAAAAGCCTGAAAAGTGGGGTAGTACGGGGCTCTTTGTAAGAAAATTACCGTTAGTTTTCAACTGATCGATTTTATTTTTCAAGGAGAGTATAAGATTACCCTCATGAGCAATATACCAAAGCTAGAGCTTTTCATGTTTATTTAATCGGGAGTTATATGTAGATATATTTAAGTATTTGACATATGTTGGGAGGTAGGCGTTCTCTTGGCCTGATCATGCCCATTTTCAATACCAACCAACTAGATCATACTGCCAACAGCTGGCCAAAATTTCAAGGCTCTAGCTTCATTCTATCGAAAGTTATCGTGCGAACGGACAGACAGACGGACAGACAGACAGACAGACATGGCTAAATCAAATCAGGAGGTGACCCTGATCATTTATATGTATACATTGCTATACCTCCGGAGCTTCCTTTAAGGTGTTACATATTTTCGTTGTGACAAAAGCAGTATACCCTATACTATAAGTCTAGGGTATAAAAACTTCTAGAGGCGAGAATAAAGGCATACGCGGAAACACTAATCGGCGAATACCAGGGAAACTTTCGACCTGGACGAAATATAAACGATTAAATATTCACGGTAAAACAAGTGCTTAAAAAATGTCTTGAATTAAACAGAGAAGTCTACCAAATATTTGTTGACTTGAGACAGGCATACGACAGCATCGACCGAAGTGCTCTAATATAAAATCATTGGACGCTTTGGTATACCAACAAAGTTAGTCCGACTGACCAGTATGACAATGTCAAACTCAACATCGCAGCTGAGAATCTACAAGTTTACTGAACCATTCGAAACACAAGTTGGACTGAAACAGGGTGATGGGCTGGCTCCCATGCTGTTCAAGCTTATTCTTGAATATGTAATTCGAAAGCTACCAGTGGACACAACAAAGACCCTTTTAATATCGACTGTCCAAATAGTGGGACACGCAGATGACATTAACATCATGTCAACATCGCCTAGGGAAGCGAAAGACACTGCTAGCACTCGATCAAGCAGCGAAAGAAGTTGGTCTACAAATCAACAAGTCGAAGACAAAGACGTTAACACAAAAAACACGTAAAAGTAGATCGAGCGTGCCAGAGATAAAGTTAGGCGAAGACGACACTGAAAGGGTAGACAACTTCATATACCTTGGTGCAAACATCACGGTAGACGGCGACGAAACTCTCGACATTAAACGAAGGATACAACCCGCAAACCGCACCCTTTACGCAGTTGCCCCCCCCCCCCACTGAAGACCAGCTGCATCCACAGAAAACCGAAGCTCCAAGTCTACAAAACTATAAACCGACCGGTATTATGCCATGGTTGTGAGACTTGGACCCTTACTCGGGCATCTGAAAACAGGATAAACGCATTCGAAAGAACGGTCGTCCTTCCACGAATCTTTGGAACGACGCGCGATGGAGACCAATGGCGAAGAAAGTACAACAGAAAGTACGAGTTATTTGACGAACCAGAGACCTCCATATTTCTGAAGAATCGTAAACTGCAGTCATCTGCAAAGAATGGACGAACACCGAATCCCCAAAAAGGCCTTTGTCGGCACCGGCAAAAGTGTGTGAGAGCGCGTGGAAGACCTACCCACAAGGAAAAATCGAAAGACCTTCTCGGGGAAGGTTTTTAGAAGGTCTTTTTCATTCTGAGGAAGCAAATACGGAGGGATTTAGAATGAGTTTAGAAAGCAATATCATTTCATTCCTGAGTAGGAATTTGGGAGCAAATTAGAAGGAATATATTTTCCCTGTTTTACCGCACTTGTGAATTCCCCCATTTCGATTCAGAAATGAACAAAATATTTCATTTTATGGGGCGACCGGTAGCGCAGTGTGTTGAGGCATCAGTCTCATGTTTGACTACTGGCGTTTCGGGTTCGAATCCCGTCCACGACGACGTTTGTGGACATGGATGTGCAGGAGGTGCATGCAGGCAACTGCAGTCTCCGAAACCAGTTTATGCCAACGAAACGTCAACTGGGCCACATGGAACAGTCGACGCGCTATGTCCCACAAGGGGTTAGGGCAATTGAGTAGTAGTTACATTTTTTATTTATATTTTTACTGAAAAGAAGGCTTTTATATAAGTCCTTACTATTTCATTCCGAAGTATTGAAAAGAAGCCCTTTCTATAAGTCCTTACTCTTTCATTCCGAAGTACTGAAAATAAGGTCTTTCTAGAAGTGCTTCTCGAATCATTCCAAAGTACTCCCAAAGAAGACCTTCGTGGAATGTCTTCTTTCCGCGGACATGGATATGGGAAATGGTATATAAAAAAGGAGGTAAAAAGAAGGCATTCTTTCCTTCCAAGAAGGTCTTCAGAAGGCCTTACCCCAGACTCTTTCTCCTACTGGGTAAGAAGCGCTAGGAGGACTCAGTACGAGAAAACAGTAGGAAGTTGCTCGACGTGTGGGATTGGAAACAGCGATGTGAAGACCGAGACGATTGGAGGCGATGACTTCCGGAAGCCATATCCCAGCGGGGACGACATGGTTAATAAAAAGTAAGTAGTCATAAAAACTTGTGGAGCCCACACATGTATACCTGAAGTTTAATCGTAAACGGTCGATGATCCAAGTGTGTTAGACGCACATAAACACCACCCGGTGAGGAAAAATTCAGACCAGGTCCTGTATCAGCATCGACTTGTTGCCAATGAGTAAGCAATTCGTTTTCCCGCTCGTTATCAGGGTACTTTTCTAGCTCCAAGCCATGCAGTGATATTCCCTTAAATGCAAGCTACAAAGAAAGCAATAAAGAAACATGCCATCGATATACAATTACATACTTCCTCTTCCGTGTACGGTGGCAACGTATCCTTATGTAACATAAATAAATCGTTCAAACGCGCATGCCATCGATAAAATAGAGGATCCCGAAGAGCTGTTGCGTCATCAGCGAGAACTCCAAAAGATTCGAGATGTTTGTTGTGACAATCGTGACTATAAGCCATAAAAAGTTTACCGATTCGCCCCAAATCACCGTAGAAATATCGATTGGGTGATGCCATCGAGGATTGTATAATATCGCCCAGGATGTTGATGCCATTCCCGTTTTTTAGACTCACTCGCTCTCCTTTATCCTGCAAAGAAACGGGAAAATCCAGCTTGCATTTACGAGGGTAAGGTGAAAAGTTCTCGGCCTGGCACAGAAATACCGTTACAATTAGCAACAATTTATGTTTCCTGCCTGGGTGCACATGTCATTAGTTCGTGTGACAAGTTTCAACTTGTTCTCTCAAGTAGGTTGTTTACACGAATTTTTGCAGTAGACGTCTTAAGTCTTTTTCGTTAAAATGGAGAACTTTAATATTGTGCGGTCATAAAATTCATCGTTTGGATGGATTAACCCCAAAAGAAATTCATCCGAAGCTAAGAAAAGTTTACGGTGACTCTGCTCCTTCGATGTCAAACGTTAAAAAATGGGCAGCCGAATTTAAACATGGTCGCACGTCCCTTGAAGACGACCCACGTGAAGGACGGCCAAAAACCGCAACCACACCGGAAACCATCGAAAAAGTACATGATATCGTGAATGAAAGTGAGTGATATTGCTGAGCATGTGGGGATATCGGAAGAAAGGGGGCGAAATATCTTGCACAAAGAATTAGTGATGCGAAAGCTCTGCGCAAGATGGGTGCCCCATTTGCTGAATGCCGATCAAAACCAAATGGCAACGATTTTCGCAGCAATCTTTGCACCGATTCATTCGGGATCCGACCGATTTTGTGCGGTGATTTGCCACCATGGATGAGACTTGGGTCCACCACTACACGCCAGAAACGAAACTGCAGTCGAAGCAGTGGGTGGAAGCCGGTGGTTCAGCGCCAAAGAAAGCGAAGTCGATCGCATCTGCCGGCAGGGTGGTCATGGCCAGCTTGTTTTGGGATGCGAAAGGGATCCTGTTAATTGATTACCTTGAAAAAGGCAGAACAATAACAGGCGAATATTACTCCAAACTTCTTGACCAGCTGGATGCCAAAATTCGCGAGAAGAGGCTTGGCATTATGAAGAAAAAAAAATTATCTTTCACCAGGATAACGGACCTGTGCACAAGTTCGTGCGTTCGCGATCGGAAATCTGCGGAACTTGGGGTACGATTTGCTCGACCTTCCCCTCCTAGTCTCCTGATTTGGCACCCTCAGACTTCTATCTGTTCCCAAACTTTAAGAAATTTGTTTCTGGGAAGCGCTCCGCATCCAAAGAAGAAGTTAAGAGGGCCTTCCAGACTCTCACTTCCGGGAAGGAATACTGATGTTGCAGAAACGCTGGACTAAGTGTCTTGAAGTAAAAGGAGATTATGTAGAAAAATAAAATCATTTTTTAACTGAAAATCGCAGTATTTCATTGTGAGGCCGAGAACTTTTCACTTTTCATTATCATTTTTTTAACACTCTGGAACTTAAATTCGTACTTACGTTGATGATAAACCCAACCGAAATAGCATCAAATATCCGATCGATCCATCTCTCCAGCATATACAAATCGAAATGTAACTCTTCACTTTCGCGACGCAAGTCTTTCAAGGATGTGTTCTTGCATCGCGGAGGAAACGCGTTACCGCCCACCTGTGAGTCCAATTTCGAAAAGTAACCCTCGCGGATGGGTTCACGGAGATTGCATAGTGGCTCCACGCGATTAAGATTATTGCAAAATCGCTCTGAATTATAACGTGCCAAAATTTGATGATGATAGTAAAAGTACAATTCGCCACGACGATCCTTATTGAGAACAACTGGGTTTGAAATGCACGCCGGATACATAATATTCCAATTCCAATAGGACAAATTCAAAAGGAAATCTTCCCGAAAATAGGCACATTTCTGTTCCATATTGGAAAATTTGGCAGTTAACGCAAACGGTTGCACAATAGGTAGCTAAAAATAGTACTCAAATCAGAATTTTATAAAAAGATTACTAATTTGCGAAAATTACCCGTGATCCCAACGGTATGGCTCCAGATTCCTGGCGAATTTTCGCAAACATTTCGGCTGCAATAAATTTTTCGGGAAACACCTCGTACAGGTATGGTATATTGAAAAATTTGGTATCCGGTCGATGAAGAATGGCAATGGTCAGCGCATAATTGAAGCAGTAGGCATTAACTCGATCGCGCATATACAAAGCCACCGCCTGTAGCTCTTCCAGATCACGACTTTTCAGCAATATATCGACCAGTCGATCGGCAATCTTTCGATGTATTGGAATCAGGGGCGAAAACATATCATGCGCACCCAGACGTGAAGCGAATTTCAAATCAGGCAAAACAATATCCTTCACCGGAATCAATGCACCACTCATTTTTCTGTGCAATTCAATCAATTGATCGCTGATATCGGCGTATTTCGGGCCAAAGTACTTACGCGGCAAATTGAAACGTTCACCATTGGGTCCTTTTCGCGAGAAGGCCGGCTCGAATGGGCGATGCATGATCATCAGGAAATTTCTCGTATACGTTGAATTGGACGACATATTTATTGCTATGTATTTCGTGCACACGAGTTTAATTTCTAAACACTAATCACTTTACTAAAAGGCGATCGCTCAACTTTTATACTTGAGCGGCAGTTGTGGACAGAGCTAGCAAGAGGAAGCGAACAACCGCATTGCAACTTTTCTTATCTCAACAATTGTGCAATTGCAATATTGTTTCTCACTTACATTGTTGCTAATGTATTTGTTTGGAGATTTTGTGGTGATGTGTAGAGTAAAAATGAAAATTTTCCAATTTTTCTTTAGGTAAAAAAACATTCCCTAAAATAATGGAGTTCTCACTCATTCGTAGTCATCTTGAAAATTAAGAAGGGCTTCATCGTCATTTGTAGCATTTTCATTCGAATAACGAAACATCCATGAAGCCATAGACGCATGCTAAGTTGGTATGTAGAATGAAACCAAATCGAAATTTCATAAATTTAATCTCTCTCAATTGCCCTAACCCCTTGTGGGCCATAGCGCGTCAACTGTTCCATGTGGCCCAGTTGACGTTTCGTTGGCATAAACTGGTTTCGGGGAATGCAGTTGCCAGCATACACCTCCTAGATTTAATAGTAGGTATCTGGTGTAGTTCTCCGCTCAACTATTGTATATTCTTTAAACGGAAAGAAAACTTGACTTGAGTATTAGGTTAGGTAGTACAGTAGGGCTGCTGCGACACCACACTTAGACCAAAAGAAACGTATGTCAGTTGTGATACTCAAGAAAAAATCAAACGGCATATTAAAACCAGCTAGACCCACTCACGAAACGGGGGATTAGTCCCACTTCCACCTCTGCAAGCCCCCCATGATGGTCATATAAATATTTACCAACAGTTGATTTCCTCAACCTTGCTGGGAAAGGGCATTCGCAGAGCAGTCTCCGTTGTGTCTACATTCACTACCTTGCGGAGTACCTAGCACGAGCTCTAACCTCCCCCCTTGCCGGACGGGTTTCTCCAACCGAGGTCAGAAGGATGTTAACTTTGGAAAATGCACTTTCTTAGAACCTTACCATTATAGGTTGTGACCTAGCTTAGTCGACTTATACAACAACCACAGCCACCACGAGTACAACGCTTTGATGGGTCAGTACCTTGGTACTGTAGGATCGCCCATTCCCGTGTAATGAACCACGGGAATGGGCGAGCCTACAATACCAGCTGCTAATGACTTCTCATCAGCCGGAATGAACTCACGTTCGATATCCTTGCGGAAAATCTGTTGATTAAGAGATTGCATTCCCGGGCGCAACTCTGCCCACTATCTCCGAATGAGTGACAGTGTTTCTGTACCTTACGTACTAGGGAACATTCAACTCCTTTGGAGATAGTGCTTACTTTCCTACACCGGAGCGGCGCCGGCGCCTGACTTCGTACTTGTAAGACACGACTGGATCCGTGGGGTTGTCAGGCCTCAAAGCAGTATAGGAATCAATTCTCTTCCTTTCCGCCAAGTCCGCACGATCGGCCGATCGATCGCCACAAAGTATCAGCTGATCAAAATTATATGGAACTGTCAAAAAAACGTCGATATCGGGCGACGGATCGGCCAATCGATCGCTGCGTGTATGGCACGTTCAAAGCCATATAAGTGGCCATGATAACGATGAAATCTATCAAGACGGTCCTGGTAGACACTCAACTTCATAACACAGGTACATGGGGTCGTCGCTCCCCAAAGGCTTGCGTAGGGATCAGCGCCGAGGCACCTTTAGCCTATGTCGATGAGGAGAGCCGAGACTCCTCTCATCACCTCCTTGCGTAGCATCAGGTCCGTGGGGACGATACGCCCCAAAACATCTTGTTAATTGCCTTGACCCCCCAGGGGCATGGGCGCGTCAACATCTCTAGCACTTCTATGCCTTGTTGATATTTCGATAGCATATCTACTTTTCGGAAGTGCAGTTGCTAGCGTGCACCTCCTTTCCCTGCCATTTTTCTATTGACAAGCTCCGAGCACTGTGAAAGTTCTATTAGTACTCACAGGCAGTTTTTGATCGCGCCAAGATTTAAACTCCGAGCTCTAGATTAGTATCGTAGAGCGATGACCGAACAACCACGGCCACCGAGCGCCACTGATAAGACGCCCCCTGCGGTGGGCATTCGCAAAGCAGATGGAAAATAGTTTCTTCCTTCTCCTTCCCGCAGCTCCTGCAGTAATCATTAAAAGGAAACCGAAGCCTCCTATCATGTCCACCGATAATGCAGTGTAACATAACGGAGCCGACCACCACGCCGAGCTGGTATTTGGTCAGCGACAGTAGTTCGGCTGATTTCCAGCCTAGGCCAGATAAGCTTGGCACTATAACATGTAACGCTATTAGTCCATCTAAGACTGTATTCGCTGACCACAGCTGACTTTATATTGAATTTTACCAGGGATCGGTTTGGCGATATTGCAACTAACCTGTCGTGAGACGTTGGTAGCTCCCCTCCGGATGAGCTCGTCAGCCCTGCAATTACTACTAAAGCCATTGTGGCCAGGTATCCAGCACAGCGTAATATCAAAAAGACACCTGGCCCAGTGAAGTCAGAGGACCTGATTTTTGATATGGGCTAGTTCGGGATAATTTATGAGTTTATGAAAAATTATGATATGGGTGGCATAAGCAGCCCAGTCCTCCTTAATATCCACCAACTGGATAGGTTTCGCTGAGCTAGTTTCTTCCGTTATATAGTTATTTTGCTTATGAAATTACCGGGCGACCGGTAGCGCAGTGTGTTGAGGCATCAGTCTCATGTTAGACTACCGGCGTTTCGGGTTCGAATCCCGTCCACGACGATGTTCGTGGCCATGGATGTGGAGGAGGTGCATGCTGGCAACTGCATTCTCCGAAACCAGTTTATGCCAACGAAACGTCAACTGGGCCACATGGAACAGTTGACGCGCTATGCCCCACAAGGGGTTAGGGCACTTGAGTAATAATAGGCCAGTCCTTATTGACGTCTACCTACTTTACAAGTTTGGTCCAGCTAGCCTTTTCCGTTATGGAATTATTACGCTTAGATACTTTTGCCGTTATATAGCTGTAACTTTTTAACCGCTTGATCGATACTATAGGATTTTAATAGCAGCCGTCTCCCCACTCACATCTATCAACTGGATAAGTTTCACTTCGCTTGTGACTTCCGTTCGACTGTTATCGTGTCTACGTTTGTTGCTGGCTTAGTCAGATAGACTATTATTATTTATTATATTCTGGGGGATAGCCGAAGCAGACCACTAACGTTTGGGTCCCTTTTCGCCCCCTCCCGGTCATCAGTGGCTTCCAGATGTCGACTGATAGTTGTCGACCTCTTTCTTCATCACTGAGTCCCGTTTTATTGCTAGCATTTGTTTAAGGCTGAGTTCACTCATGGCTTCCACACTTATCGTGTGCTTGCCTGTGATCCTCAACCTCGATTTTCATATTGGCCAGATGAGCCTTAAAATTACCATGCCCTGTGACCAAGGCAGTTATCCAGCTTAGGGTACTCCGTTTATAACTGAGTACCTTTCTCGCTTCCCTGCCTAAAGGGCTGGTCATTGCATTCCGAGCTTGTTTGCAAGTGACTAGCTCCTGGCATCTTTGTTGATGCATGGAGTCCATCCACTCCCCAACCTTCGCTCCAATCATGCCGTTCCCCAGAGCAACTCTGGGTTCTGGGCCAATGAAAGTTGCCGCAGATCCCTGTTTTGCTAGGGCATCCGCCGCCTCATTTCCTGTTGTACCTATGTGTTCTTTTACCCACATCAGCGTAACCTCATTTTCTGAGGCGCACGTGTTGAGCTTCCGGACACACTCTAGTACCCACTGGTAGGTCTCTCTTATTCTTTTGGCTGAGTTTACCGCCATTAGCTTCTCCTGAATATTTAACGGCAGTAGGTTGAACATCATATCCAAAGCTGCGGGTGGGGTTGTACGCAAAGGCTGGTACTAATTGCTTCGTGCGAAAATGCTACACGACCGGGCGACCGGTAGCGCAGTGTGTTGAGGCATCAGTCTCATGTTTGACTACCGGCGTTTCGGGTTCGAATCCCGTCCACGATGACGTTCGTGGCCATGGATGTGCAGGAGGTGCATGCTGGCAACTGCATTCTCCGAAACCAGTTTATGCCAACGAAACGTCAACTGAGCCACATGGAACAGTTGACGCGCTATGCCCCACAAGGGGTTAGGGCAATTGAGTAGTATTACCGCGGCGCTCTACACGACACGTGGTTTTCCTTTCTACTCAAAAGATCGGTTTTCAAGCGAAATAAAGTGCAAAGTAATTGTTTTCGCGTGAAAATAGCTCATAGTGTTGTGAAAACTTTTTTCTTCGAATCAAATATGTTAGTACTGACTGAGCGAAAATTTTTCGAGCGAACGCAGCTTTTAACAGTTTTTGTATGAAATTTCGCACGAAAAACTGATCTTCGTACCTAGCTTAAGGCTCTGATGATCGCCAGGCAAGCCATTCTCTGTACCTTGGCTACCAATTTCAGATTAGCTGCTATCTGTAGAGCATTTCACCAAAGCACCACCCCATGCAGCAATATGGGGCGCAGCACCGCCACATAGAGCCAGTACAGAACCTTGGGTTTCAGGCTCCAGGTTTTGCCTATAGGCTTCCTACAGCAATATAGGGCAAAATTAGCTTTGTTGATGCGCTTCTGGATGTGCAACCTCCAATTCGGCTTCCTATCGAGTTTGCGGTCAAGGAAGTTTGCACTCTTTGAGGGTTGCAAGTTGGAATGTCGGATCCATGACGGGAAAGAGCGAAGAACTGGAGGACGTCATGAAACGGAGAAGGATAGACATTATGTGCGTGCAGGAGACCAAGTGGCGAAATGACCAGGTGGACCGAGCTCGTTTTTTGACAAATTCCAAAAAGTACAAATTGTACTATTATGGAAACTCGAATGATAGAAACGGGGTTGGCGTTATTCTGTCACCGGCGTTACATGGCAGCATCGTGAGTATCTCGAAGATAAGCGACCGCTTGATGAGTATCAAATTGGTTATCTGCGAAAGAGTGTGGAACGTTATAAGTGCCTACGCTCCCCAAGTGGGTTTGCGGCAAAGTGAAAAAGAGGCATTTTGGAGCGACGTTGACACACTGCTTCAAAGTATACCAGATACCGAGCTGGTTTTTTTCGGAGGGGATTTCAATGGCCTTGTGGGAGAATCGAACTATGATTACGAGGATTGCCATGGTGGGAACGGTAGCCAATCTACAGCCAGAAATGATGAAGGTGAGGCTATCCTGGCAATGTGCAGATCACACGGTCTGGTCATCCTCAACACATGGTTCATTAAGAACCAAAGGCACCTAATCACATATAGCAGTGGAGCTCATGAGACGCAGATAGACTATCATCTGTGTCTGAATTTCATGAGACGTTGGGTGAAAGACTGCAAAGTGATCTTGTGTGAATCTGTGGTCACCCAGCACCGGTTGCTCCTGACAGAATTTATTTTGAAAGGAGGAACAAGACCGCAAGCAATCCCCAAACCAGTCGAGAAAATCAAGTGGCATAATCTCAACAACGAACGCTTTGAATCTGTTGTAACTCCATTCATTGTTAAAATGGAGGAGTGGCTTCAATACAACACCAACTGCGACGGGCAAAGTCCAACACAAATGTGGAATGCTTTGGATGAAATGTTAGTAGGTGAGGCTGAAAAAACACTGGGAGTTTCGAAAGGCCCGCTCCACACGAACAAGGAGACGTGGTGGTGGAATAACGAAATTAAAGAAGCGGTGCAGGCCGAATCGAACGCATTCAAGGCTTGGACAACATGCAACACAGGCAATGAAGCCGAGAAGGTTCAACTTCGGGAGAAATATGATAAATGCCGGAAGGAAGTAAAGCGAAAGGTTGCTCAAGCAAAGGCGATTGCAGTCGAGAAGTTCTATCAGGAACTAGAAGATCTGACGGCGGATGGAAGATCGTCATTGCAAGAGAAACCTAAAGACAATGCCAGGATTTATAAGATCGCAGCCCAAAGGAGAAGAAAGGCTCGAGAGATTCAGGCGCCAAAGTACGTTGAAGACTCACAAGGAGTACTAGTGGTTGAAGATACTGCAATCTGTAGCAGAATGGGTGAGTACTTTGACGAACTTTTGAACGAAGAATTTCCGCGAGAAGCTTTTCAAACTGTGGAGCCAAACACTATTGATATCGCTGATTTTTCAGTGGAGGAGGTGATAAAGGCAATGATGCAAATGAAACGCGGAAAGGCAGTCGGACCGGATAAAATTCCCTTGGAATTTTGGTTGAAGATGAATCATGTCGGGCTTAGATGGCTCACTGTTCTTTTCAACAAAATTAAAAGAGGGCAACCGATGCCTGACGCTTTCAGAAAAAGCTTCCTTCTCCCGTTTTATAAGAACAAGGGTGGCTCACGCAAGCTCAACAACTATAGGGCAATCAAGTTAACATCTCACACATTGAAGACTTACGAGCGGGTTGTCTGCAATCGATTGAAAGAGATTGTACGGTTGGATGACAATCAATGCGGCTTTGTGGAGGGTCGATCCACAGTCGATGCTATTCAATGCATACGTGTTACGATGGAAAAGCATCGTGATGCACGGACGGACTTGCACTTTGTGTTCATCGATTTTTAAAAAGCCTTCGACAGAGTACCTCGTGATCTGATATGGGTGGCCCTAAGAGCACTTAAGGTCCCCGAGACATATGTCAAGATGATACAAGACATGTATGATGGGGCAACTACTAAAGTCAGATGCACAGCTGGTGAGTCTGAAGAATTTCCGGTTAGAGTCGGAGTTCACCAAGGCAGTGTATTGAGTCCTTTGCTCTTCAACATCATCATGTTCTATTTACTAACACTCATCTCTGACGGCCTGGAAATATCCCTTCTCTTCGCCGATGACATTGTCCTGGGTAGCAAAGACATCGTTGCTTTGCAGGCTGCACTGACCAAGTGGTGTAAGATACTGGAGGATCATGGACTGAGGATTAGCATATCAAAGACTGAGTATCTTTGCTGTCCTTTCTCAGATCCACAGAGACCGATACCAGATATCTACATTAAAGGAGAGCAGTTGAAGTCCTGTACAAGGTTCAAATACCTGGGCTCGATGGTCAACAAAGAAGCTACCTGGGATGACGACATCAAACATCGCATCAGTGTCGGTTGGATGAAGTGGCGAGAAAACTCTGGAGTTTTCTGCGACAAGAAAATGCCACGAAAGCTTAACGGCAAGTTGTACAAAACGGTCGTACGTCCCGCACTCATGTATGCGTCTGAATGCTGGACTATGTACAAGACATATGAAAGCAAAATGACTGCGACCGAGATGAAAATGCTACGGATGTCAGCCGGTGTGACCAAAAAGGATCATGTCAAAAGTACCTACATCCGAGGCAGCTTGTTCGTTGAGCAACCGATCACTGAAAAGCTCGAAGATCGTCGTATGGATTGGTATTGCCACGTTTTAAGGCGTCCGCCTGAGAACCCTGTCATGACGGCACTATCAACGAATGTTCCATTTGCTGGACCCAAACGCCGAGGCAGACGGAAACACACATGGATCGATCAGATGAAAAAGCAACAACAACGCGTTAATCTTGGCGATGATACAATCTTAGACCGTGCTGCCTGCAGAAGGAAGCTGAGATTATACCGCCAGAATGGGCGAAGTGCCAACACCACAGGCGGAGCAACGCGAAGCCGCAGAGTGGTATGAAAGGGCAAGGAAGAAGAAGAAGAAGAAGTTTGCACTCTCCACAAGCATAAGTTTCCCCTCTAGAATAGGAGGCACTACTGGCGGCATACTACGTTTCCTTGTAAATAGCACTATATTTGCTTTACCGGGGTTGACGCCTAAGCCACATCTATTAGTCCAGTTAGACAGTAGAGATAGCGCACTCTGCGTTACCTCGCTATAAGAGTACCCGGGAGCTTACCGAAGACAGCATTCGAGTCATCATCGGCATAGGCTGTCACTTTGCATCCCAGATTTTCCAGATCTATAAGCAGTCTGTTGGTTATATTGTTCCAAAGGAGCAGCGAAAACCTTGAGGAGTACCTCTAGATACACTTGGGCAAACTGTCGACGTCTCTAGTTTCGATGTAAGCACCCAAGATGTTAACATTTGGTTAATGAGTTGGACCAAAGAGCTGTCGACATCTTATCCTTTGAGAGCACCGGTAATCGCATCTGACTTTCCATAGTTGAAGCAAGGCTCCTTTCTATATCTAAAAAGGTAACCATGGTATATTCACCGTAGCTAAGTGATTTCTCTATGTAATTCACAATGGAATGTAGAGCTGTATCTACGGTAGGCATACTGCGATTCCGGTTGGTATCGTGCTACGTAGGTAAATATCAATAAGCCTCTCAAATATTTTCAGAAGTGTGGATGAAAGACTAATGGGTCTTAGGTCCTTGGGTCCCACATGCGAGCTCTTCTCAGCTTTGAGAACAAATACCACGTTCAGTGGCGGATTTAAAATGACCGTCGCCCTGGGCAAAATCTTCAGCCCCAATTTTCTTTTACTACCTACTCTTGCCAACACAACATTTAAGGTGTTTGGAAAGTGCTTCCGCATTTCCTGTGTGAAGAGTCATAGTTACAAACAATGCACAGAGTTATTGTGCGGACCATTGAAGATGTGCTTGGAGTTGTTTGAGTGAAAATTTAGAGCCCGAGATAAGAAAAGACTCTGTAAATCCTTTTTTTTACTTTTATATTAGCTTATCTCTTTGTTCATATATTTTATGTACAGGGTCGCGCAAAAGAAACGAAGGGGTTTGAATAGTCCATAATTCCTTTATTTTTGAATGAATCGAATTTCTTTTCTTTTTGTAGTACACTTCATAGATGGGGAATTTTGTTAATTTAAACGTGAAAAATAACTTCGCGTAATTGGTGCCCATTTCATGCTTCGCAAATTGCGCTCTTTCTAAACGTTTTCATTATTTTTTCAAGATTTCTGGAGGTATCGCTCGAATTTCTTCTCGAATATTATTGTTTAGTTGGGGTATGGTCTGTGCCTTATTCATATGCTATACACATACTCCAGACCATACTCCAACTAAAAAATAATATTCGAGAAGAAATTTTAGCGATACCTCCTGAAATCTTGAAAAAATTCATTGAAAATATTTTAGAAAGAGCGCGACTATGCAAAGCTGAGGATGGGCAACACCTACGCAATTTTTTTTTCACGTTTAAATTAACAAAATTCCCCATTTATGAAGCATACTAAGACAAAAAAAGAAATTCGATTGATTCAAAAATAAAGGAACTATAGACTGTTCAAACCCCTTCGTTTCTTTTGCGCCACCCTGTATAATATAAACCAGGCCCGGAGTCCGAAGCGTATATACCCTAGACTTGTACAGACCTAGTGGTGATACCAAAAGTACCAATTGCCAACGACCATATGCATTAAGAATGGGTCTCCTATATGGCCAGTTCATAAGGGAGGTTGGCACTCATTCAGTAGGATCTTGACCATTCTCAAAACCAATTATCTAACTAACCCATTCTACAAATATTTGTCGAGTTTTTCAAGACGCCAGCTTCATTCTATCGAAAATTATTGCTTATTTGAAGTTTCACTTGTAGTGGAGGTGCGTGTTCCTTGGGTCGGATCTTGCCCATATTCAATACCAACTAAGTAGGTTTTACTAGCAACATTCCTCCAAATTTTTAACTCGGTAGTATCATTCTATCGAAAGTTATTGTAATTAAAAGAATATTTAATTTTTTGAAATTTGTAGGGGAGGTAGGTGTTCGTTCGATCTGATTATGCCCAGCTTACAGAACCATAAGCAGCTTCTTCCCTCAGGGTTACATGCCAAAAATCAGATGTCTACGTCAATTGGTTCAAGAGTTATAGACAAAAAACCTGAAAAGTAGGGTAGTACGGGGTTCTTTGTAAGAAAATTACCGTTAGTTTTCAACTGATCGATTTTGTTTTCCCAGGAGAGTATAAGATTACCCTCACTAGCAATATATCAAAGCTAGAGCTTTTCATGATTTTTTAGTCGGGAGTTACAGATACATTTAATTATTTTACATATGTAGGGGAGGTAGGCGTTCTGTTGGCCTGATCATGCCCAATTTCAATACCATCCAACTAGATCATACTACCAACATTTGACCAAAATTTCAAGGCTCTAGCTTTATTCTATCGAAAGTTATCGTGCGAACGGACAGACAGACGGACAGACAGACAGACAGACAGACGGACAGACAGACAGACAGACAGACATAGCTAAATCGAATCAGGAGGTGACTCTGATCATTTATATATATGCATTGCTATACCTCCGGAGCCTCCTTTAAGGTGTTACATATTTTCGTCGTGACAAAAACAATATACCCTATACTATAAGTCTAGGGTATAAAAAAACATCTACATTAACGTTTCCCCTGTAGTGTGGAGCGTAGAATGAATGAGCCACAGCTTTTCCGGGCTTGTCGTCGAAGGCAACTAAAATGGACACCACCCTGGTGTATGCTAGCAACATGCGCGTAGAAACCTGCATATGCTAACGAAACGTCAACTAGATGGTCTTAAAGGTCGCCACACATAATCGAGCAGAGCCACGACCGATCATTGAACGGTGGAAATGTGCAGATTTTTTTTTCTATAGAGTTTGACGTGGTTGGTTTGACTATGTTTCTTTTTATAAACACAGGTTGTAGGTTGCGGAGCGAATGAACATCGAATATACGATGAGACCCATAGAACATCTGCGTGTGTATAAGCTGTGGTCATAAGGGGATTGGCGCGGTGCGTGATAGTGGTTCGAAATTGGGGTAATGTGAGTAGATGGCTTTTGAAATCAAGTGACATGAGTTAAGTAAGTTAAGTTAGAGGAAGTTTTCTCGGCTATCGCTGATTTCTTGCGTTACCAACCTGTTAATTTTTTTGCGGGCGCATTTCTACGAATGCAGCATTTAATAGGAAACATGTTCCGAAAGAAATCTCCCGTCCTTGGAAATTTACCTCACCTAGAAATGCAACGCCCTAGGTATAATAAATAAAGATAACTGATGTTTATTTTTTAAAATTATATTCTACAATAAAAAATTCTGGTTTCCAAAATTTTCCGCCCCCAAAAATGTCCTGCCTTAGGCAGTAGCCCATGTTGCCCATGTCTAAATCAGCTACTGACCACATTGACATTCAACCATGTTCGAGGAATGTATGCAAGGTCCAGGCACGATTTGAAGATGGTTTCGACCCACGGGACTGCAATTTCTACCGTGTTTTGAATGTCTGCAGGTATAATACCATCAGGTCCGGTGGACCTTTAGGGTTTAGTGCTTGAAACTGCCCACAGAATTTTTTTTGTAAATACCGAGATGCTTCCTATAGGAGGCCCAGTCCGACTGCTCCCTTGAAGATTTTGCTTTACTAAATAGTTTCCTACAAGCAGCTCTATGGGCGCTAAGTTTCCTATGCCACCATACCGGTTTTTTATTGCCTTTCGGTCTTCTGGCCGGGCAGGACTTCAGTGTAGCTTGGGAAAATGCATCCGTGTCCAACTCCTGCCTATTACTGGGTTGAAAGCGATAGAAGACATTCCACAAAGATCTTTCGGTGCTGAACCCAGTTTGTCCTGCGTCTATTAACAATGACAGGTTTTGCGACTGGGAGACTCTCAAGGTTAAACTCAATATAGCGACGGCCAGAGAAGACGCAGACACTCTCCAGTTTCTCAAATGTTGTATAATGTCTTCTGAGACAAGAGAGATGTCAAGGACCTTCTGTCTGTTTTTGGTGATAAAGGTCGGTTCGCGCCCAGCGTTAGAAAGTAGCGGGTTTGATCCCATGGTTCAAGAATAGAAGGTTACGCAATGCGCAGGTCCGTTATTCAGCCACCGAACGAGAGAAAAAGCTCGTGACGGCACAGTTTCAATTTTTCATATGAGCGCGTGTATTTTGTACGAAGTTTCATGTTTTTTTAAAGAAAAATTGCTTTCAAATCTGCAGTTTTATTTTAATTTTGATGAAGTTTTGTATTTTGGACCTCCACAACAAGGGGAAGGTTACTGTCTGTAGGCCATTTTGAAAATCCACCCCATCCCCCTTTATAGCCCCTCCGCCTTAAAGTAAATTTACATTTTTACATACGATTTTATTCGTATCTTGACGAAATTTTGTATAATGCACCTCCAAGATTAGTGGAAGGTTAATGTTCACATAAGATTTCAAAAAACCACCCTCATCCCCTTTCCCAACCCCTAAACCGAAATCTGCGAATTTATCTACAGTTTTATTCCGATCTGAATGAAATTTAGTATATGAGACCTTACAGGCAAGGAGAAGGTGACTGTCTACATAAGATTTCGGAAAACCACTTCCTCTAGCCTTGAAGCTCTTACATTCAAAGTTTCATCAAGATCGGAATAAAACTGTAGGCGCATTTGGAGATTTAGCGGTGAAGGGGGAAGGGGGTGGTTTTCCGAAATTCGATGTAGTCAGTCACCTTTCCCTAGCGTTGAAGGTCTAATATGTGATATTTCATTAAGATCAAAATAAAACTGTAGAAACATTTGCAGATACCTTTTTGGTGGTGAGAAGGGGGATGGGGGTGGTTCTTTGAAAAACTGTGTAGACATTCACCTCCCCCTAGCCTTGAAGGTCTAATATGAAAAGTTTCACCAAGATCGGACTATAACTGCAGGGAAATTCGCAGATTTCCTTTTAGGGGTGAAAAGGGGGATTGGGGCGGTTTTCCAAAATCCAATTTAGACAGAAACTTTCCCCCAGCCTTGAAGATCTAATATAAAAAATTGAATCAAAATCGGAATAAAATCGCAGATAAATTTGCAGATACATTCGCAGATTTCCTTTTAGGGGTGCGAAGGGGGATGAGGGTAGTTTTTCGAAATCTTATGTAAACATATACTTTCCTCTAGTTGTGGAGGCCAAATTCTCAAGATTTCACGAAAATCGGATTAAAACTGAAGATTTGTAAGCGAATTCTCTATAAAAAGTATCTGATTTCCTAACAAATTCACGGAAAGCTTTCGAAAAGTAAAACTGTGACGTCATGCGCAGAGAGAACGAAAAAGTTGCACACTTCTTTGCGTAACCTTCTATTCTTGAACCATGGTTTGATCCGATAAAATACTCAAAGAGCACCTCTCCACGGGTGCTAATGTCGGAGCTCCTCACACCGTATGATGGGCATTCGCATCGCAACCAAGGATGAAGCATGTGCCTTTCATTTGAGCCGTTGTTATTGCTCCCCGTAAGTGTTCGGTCGGGATGATCCTATCCTTATCGTACAGATATGCCGAGGCTATCCAATACAGCTTATTCGCGCCTTCTACTTACAAGAACTGTGTCGTTATTGCCTTAGGGGTTAACCCTTGTTAATGCCTTGACCCCTCCAACATCTCAAGCATTTCTATGCCTTGTTTCGATGGCATATATATTTTTCGGAAGTATAGTTGCTAGAATGCGCCTCCTATCCACGCCGTCTTTATACTGACAAGCTCGGAACACTGTGAGAGTTCTATTAGTACAAACAGGGAGTTTTTAATCGCGCCGAGATTTGAACTCCGAGCTCTAGATTAGTATCGTAGAGCGGTGACTGAACGACCACGGCCACCGAGTGCGACAACCTTAATCCGTAGACCCCTTACATGATTGCCCACAATCCATGGTTCCTGAGTCATGACTATGCTCTGCGGGACAGGGGGAATAAGAGTGTGGCTGAAGCCGCTTTTGAGTAATGTAAGTTAATTTGGAGGAAATTGAGCAATACTGAGGAGGGGTTTTCGCGTCGACTGCAGTTGTGTCAATATCTTCCTCGATGTCCGAAAACACTAAATCCGAATCAGACTAGTCATCTAGTGATGACGAAGTCATGGCGTCATCGATGATAGTCTAATCGGACGATAGCGACATGTCGTCTACATTCATAAGGTTGGATAGCTACCAATATAGATAGAACTCATCAAAGTTCATATTTAAAAAACTAGCCTTTGGCTAGCTTGTGACTTGTGGTACATTTGCCACTTTGAAATTAGTAGCAAAACTTGTTCCGATTCCACTGTTCCTATGAGAGGTATATGAAATATTGGGCCGATTTGAACCAAATTTAGAAACGTTGTTTGGCAGTCAATATGATTGAATAATATGAAATTTGGTAAGGATAAGAAATAAAAAAAAGTTTTCCTAATAAAAACTTGCTTTTGGAACGGTCGTTCCAATGACAGAGTAGTCCAGTTTCAACCAAATTCGGGATTATAATTTGATTAAAAGTACTCTTGATTAATGGGAAATCTGAAAAAGATATCTTTAGAATTAAACAAAAAATGGTCACAGACACGAATTTTTGAACCGGTCGTTCCTATGGCTATAGCTACCTAGGTATAGGACGTAGTGGTCCTAAAGAAGGCTTTGCACAAAATTTCAGCTCGATAGCTTTAAAACTGAGAGACTAGTTTGCATAGACCCAGACGGACAAAGCTTAATCGACTCGTCTCATTATATTGACCAAGAGTATATATAGGTATAGGTATAGTTTACGAGTATATGGTCGGAGATGCTTCCTTCTGTTCGCTGCAAACTTCATACAAAGTTAATATACCCTATCACATCCGTGAAGGGTATAATAAATATCATGAGAGATACGCGTTAAAGACAATCATGATCACATGCCATTCCGTGGCCATAACAATTACCAACCCGGATAAAATCTCAACACTTGATTAGTACATCGTAGTTCATATAATTAATTCAGAAACAACACGCCCGGGTTATGTTTTCGTGCCAACTGATTGTTATCTTCCTCATCGATATTTCGATAGAGTCAATGATTTCGGAATCCAGTCCAGTGACGAATTTTCTGGGCAGCAGGACATAGCGCGTAATATCAAATGGCAGCAAACAATCTGGGTAGAGCTATCGAGTTAACAGCAAATCAATATTTTCAAAACACTCCATTGGCCGGTTTTAAATTTTTGCTTGAATTGAAGGAGCATAAACTACAGCGGTGGGCAAAGCTATTTTTAAATATCACCATAAATAATTATACTACTATACAATGTTCCTTTTTTCTCCTAGAATACTATGGTCACTTATCCTCCTGGCGACCTTTTCATTTTCCATATACGTTGTCCTCCATGCTTGGTGGACATTCACTTCAAATCCCACCATCACAACGCTGGAAAGTCAAGAGTATCCTATTTGGAATATTCCTTTTCCGGCTGTTGCAATTTGCAGTGTTAACAAGTTTAGTCTGAAAGCCGTGAAGGAGTATATAGTTGAATTGTAATTTTGGCATGTCTCCGTTAGACGAGCATATTAGTACAGTTATCAATAATTTCAGAAATCAAAAAATGGCTAATAGGGCCGAAGAAAGCCAATTACGCGATGGGATGCTTTTACTGGGCTCTCTGTATGATATCGGCTCGGCGAACATCACCGATGCAGTCAACTTTCAATCAGTCTTGGACTTTTATGATGCTAAGGATGACGGGTTCTACGATATACGTGGCATTATGGAAAGAGTGAAATTTAAGTCGGGCTTATTATATTCGGTAAATTCCAATTGAATTATTTTTAGCTCGCACCCAAATGTGAGGACATGTTGATACGTTGTCGCTGGTTTGGCCACGAAATAAATTGCAACGATCTATTCACATTACAACCGACTTCAGACGGATTTTGCTGCACATTCAACAACGAACGGTTCAAAACTGGATCGTAGGTTTATGTTTCACTTTGGAAACAGTCCCAATCTTATATCCACTTATCTCGTAGCAAGAAAAGAAATATATTGAAAGGACACCTGACTGGATCTGTACGCGGTCTACTTGTCCTTCTTAATGCCAGTACTTCCGATTATTTTTATAGTAATCGCAACACAGTTGGATATTCGATACAATTGTTTTCACCTGGCAATTTTCCGGATATTACAACGGGCAATCTACGCGAATACATTTTAAGTCCGGGCAAAGAAGTGTATCTGAAATTGTTGGTGACAACCGTACTTTCGTCGGATGCCATACGTCCGTATGGCATAAATCAGCGCAAGTGTTTATTTAAGGACGAACGCAGTAAAGAATATGGCGATCATTATAGTTATGCCGAGTGTTTAACAAAATGCAAGCTGAGGAGCATTTATGCGCTATGCAATTGTATTCCGTTTTATGCACCAAGCGATTTTAAAATTGTCACCGACCAAAGGGTCGCTTATTGTACATTGGGCAACATAAGGTGCTTGGAACGATACATAGGTAGTGGAATTTTTTTTTCGTGGATATTTTCTTTAAAACCAAAATAAACATATTGCTGGCTTGCAGTTACGTGGAATACGTATAGGCCGCGAGACGGTGTGATTGAAGGTCTTGAACGAGAACAGGAAGACTCAATCAATTGTCCCGATTGCCATTCACTATGTTCTACAACTTCGTACAATTTCGAAACGACATCAGCATATATTCAGGCGACAGCATCCAATCGGACTAATTGGGGTCTTTTGTAAGTTTTCAGTATTAAAAATTTAAATATTCAATGAATTATTTGTTGTTGTTATCTAGAGACGGCTTGGATGATCTTGGTAACGTCAGCTTGTTACGAATTTACTTCTCGTCGCCGGCATCCGTACTATACGAAACTGATGTATTATACACTTGGTACGAAATACTAGGTAATTATAGAAGACAGTGCAAATGCGAGTTGGATATTTGAAATTTTGTGGATATTATCAAGACCACCTCACTACATGAGACAATTTCGAAAATCTTGTTGTGGATGCTCCACAAAAGCGTCGTACTCTTATAATGCGCTATGAATGTAAGCCCGATCGGGTCCAAAAAAAATGAAATTACACACAGCACATGAAAAGAATGTACGGCGCTGGTTGTGGTTGCACACATATAAGGTGTGCAACGACTTTAAATAGTAACTATTTTACGGATGTGACTTTCAGGAAATTTTGGTGGTCTACTCGGACTATGCTTGGGCGGTTCGATCATCAGTCTCGTCGAACTGATTTACTTCTGCACCTCCAAACTATACGACAATCGAAGGAAAATTTCCAAACAATCATTTGAAGTTCCGAGAAAAAACAATGGCATATTCTTCACCAAGCATAGCGCACGGGCAGACAAAAAATCTAAACCGAAAAAAGACAGACACGTTGCACCATTCGACTATATGGAGTGATTAAAACAATGAATAGTTCTGCGAGTGAATTAAAAACAATCGCATTGATTGTAAAAAAGAATATAATTTATTAAAAAACAATGCAATAATACAAAAAGTCAATAAAAAATTCTCTAGGATCTACAAACTACACAAAATCCCACGCATTATGTATGGCTTTTGAACAGAGATCTAAAAATACTGGTGCACCCACTATAGGATCTTTAGTACGTAGACACATGCCCGTTGCAGTGTTGTAAATTGGCGATTCGTTCTGTAGTAAATATAGAAGGATAATAATAAAGTATAAAGTGATAAATGTGTTAGTAGAAGCGAGTTTTGTTATTGTTGTGGCAATGCCTGCTGTCGTTGAAGGTATTTGGCAGCCCTTGGCCGTTACTGATGAACGGGTCGCTTCGGTGCGTAGAACCGGCTACCGTGGGAGCGAGTCGTCTTACTCACCTTTTTCGTATGACGCCATTCTTGATCGCCCATCATTTCGTGACATTTTCCAATAATTGGATACGAGAGACCTGTCGACTGCTTTGCTTCCATGCAGTAGAGTTTATCAATAACAAATTCCGATTTGTCTGTTTCATACCTATGTTAAAAACCGTAAATATTAACATTGAGTTGCTTTGGTTCGTCATACAATATGTCCAATTTTACCATAGTTGGCTTTTATCCTTTTGGCATGGTTTCAATACTAGAGTGCTTCCACGTTTCCACTGACCCTTCACTTTCGATCCTTGGACGGCAACGCAGAGGGTTGTGTCGCTCAAACGCAGTAAGTAATTGTTAATGTACTTTCGTTTCCTAGAAATAAATTATCGAATGATTAATCTCGTAATTCATATTTATTTGGACAAAATGTTACAAAAACAGTACAAACAAATCCCTACACTATCCTAACTACATACAATCCCGACCACTAGGTTAGGTCCACTCGAAACTTGGCTCTACCTCGGGAAAGACTAACTGTATATTCTCGAAACTTCATCTAATATATAAAAGTGAAGATTATTTTTGTATGTTTGTCGTGCAAAAACTTTTAAACCACTGGGGCGATTGTCGCCAAATTTTGTAGGAGTATATTTGGCGGTTCGCGACCACATACAGTGAAACCCCGTTCGACCGAACCCAATGGTTATTATATGCGAAACGTCGATTAATAAACATTTTATTAACACTCGCATACTAGTTTTTCCACTGATTGTAATATTTATTGTCCCCATCTTCCTAATGAGCAATCGCTTCTATGTTTTACCTGGAAAAACATATCCACAAGTGATTTTGCATTTTTTTTTTATACCTTTTTTTACTTTCTGTTGATTACCCGGGTACTCACATTCATATTATTATATATACATACATATACCATACAGTGTGGCGACTCTTAGGACACCTAAGGAAGCAACCCTTCCCCTAAGATTGGGTATGAGGGCTTGTAACCTGCGTACCTGAAATAAATTTACACTCGAAACATTAAACGAGCCTCGGATACCACGGACTGATTCACCGGCAACGACTTTTGGCTACAAACAACGGACCACGATCGGTTTTTGGAACGTTCGAACGATGTGGGGCGAGTGCAATAGTGCGAGGTTCACTGAAGTTGAACGGGAAATGACCGCATATAACATCGATATACTAGCACTAAGCGAAACAAGATGGCCTGGATCGGGATCGACTTTATCACCAAGCTCTCAAACAGTACTACTCTACTCTGGAAATTAAGACGATACTTCACCTCGAATGGCAGGCGTCGGAATCCTGTTGACTAGGGAGGCACGCCCATCTCTAATTGACTGGAAGCCAATCTCCGACCGTATCATTACAGCCAGATTTAAATCCAGGGTAAGAAACCTGGCAATAATTCAGTGCTACGCCCCGACTGAACCAGCGGATCAATCAGCTAAAGACGCATTCTATCGCCGACACCTTCGACAAAGGTGACATAAAGATTATTATGGGGGATCTCAATGCCAAAGTCGGGTCTGACAATCTTGGTTTGAAACACCTAATGGGCAATCATGGTCTAGGCAACAGGAACCAAGATGGCGAGATGTTCGTGGAGTTTTGCAACTCTCGTCAGCTCGTCATCGGCGGTACTTTGTTCAAGCACAAACGATGCCATTTAACAACCTGGGTTTCTCCGGATGGCAGAACAGAGAACCAGATTGACCATATAGCCATTTCCAAGACATGCAGGAACTGTCTCTTAGACGTCGGGTCAAAGCGGGGTGCTGACATTGGCAGCTTGTTGTCGCAAAAGTAGGCTTACGAACGGCAGCGATCCATCGCCCTCAAAATGCAAGAATCTTGCCACATTTTAATGTGCAAAAGCTTAAAGATCCATCTATAAGACGTGCTTATTCCACCGCCTTACACGAAAGGGCTAATGCAGCACCATCTTATGAGACTCCTACAATTGATGATAGATGGAACGTCGCTAAGGACTCATTTATTTCGTGCGGTGAAACTTTTGCGGGCAGATTGGAGCGCGGTAGAAGGCCATTCATTAGTGACTCTACATGGTCTCTAATCACGGTACGCAAGAGAATTAAAGAACAAATCAACTCAGCCATTGACGATGCAGTCAAAGACCAACTTAGAGCTGAATACCGTTCTCTTTAGAAAGGCGTGCAAAGAAGCGTAAGACGGGACAAACGAACAAACATCAATGCATTAGCGGAGAAGGCAGAGGAAGCGGCTTACCGTGGTGACAGTGGAACCCTTTACAAACTTATCAAGCCATTAACTGGCAAATCTTTTACAGCTGAACATCCCGTAAAAGATAAAGACGGGTCTCTACTGGTCACTGATGAAGATCAACTACGGTGGACGAGCACTTCATTGAGGTCCTCAACAACAACACCTTTGGACATTCGAACTCATCTTCATTAGAAGTAGAAAATATTCCGCAAATAGCCAGAGTTGATACCAATCCACCATCTAAACAGGAATTAACTGTGGCTATTAAATCGATGGAAGCGGGTAAAGCTCCGGGGATAGATGGAATTCCGGTGGATATTCTTCTCCCCCTTATCCAAGAGTGTTGGGAAACCGAAACTCTCCCTAAAGAACGGAAGAAGGGCGTCATTATTAAGATCCCGAAGAAAGGTAACCTGAAGGATTGTAATAATTGGCGTGGAATTTGCCTCCTCCCCGCAATCTCCAAACTGATGGCAAAAATAGTCTTAAACCGGATCAAGCGAACAGTTGACCGCACACTGAACAATGAACAGGCTGGTTTTCGCGAGGGCTTTTCATGTAGCGACCACATCAACACCCTCCGAATTATTATTGAACAATCCGCAGAGTGGAGATCCCCATTACATCTCATGTTCATCGATTTCGAGAAGGCGTTTGACAGCGTTGACCGGGAATACATCTGGAAGGCTTTACGTAGGAGAGGTATACTAGATAAAATCATATCCATCATCAAGGAGTCCTATAGCGGAGCCCAATGTCACGTCTTACACAAGGGTAAGCTTTCAGATCCCTTCGAGGTACATAGCGGAATGAGACAAGGCTGCATTTTGTCACCTATATTGTTTTTGATTGCCATTAACGACGTACTTTGCAGTGCGCTTCGGGAACACCAGTGCAAAGGTATCAGATGGAACCTGTTTGAATACCTTCAACACCGGGATTACGCTGACGATATTTGTCTTCTCTCAAATATATCGGATAATCTAGTTGAAATGACGGATGCCCTGCACCACGAAAGTGGCAATCATCATCGTGGCGCGACAGCCCGACGTCGGGCCTTGGCCGCCTAGATCATTGTCCTCCAATTATCTCGGTCACGTGACCGCGTCCTCCAATTTTGGGAGCCCAGCAGCTGCGCGGCGTTTACACCTACTGAGCTCTCCCAACGAGATCTCGGTCGTCCTCGCAGTCTCGCTCCGTCGACTCGTTCTGCATTCATTACTCTGTTAGGCATACGATCATCGTCCATTCTTTGTACATGCCCTGCCCATTGAAGTCGTGGTAGTTTGACGATTTTCGAGACTTGCAGCTCATCGTACATTTCATACAACTCATGGTTGTACCGGATGCGCCATCCATCTCGATCGCAAACAGCCCCGAAAATTCGCCGTATAACCTTACGTTCAAAAGTGTCTAGCATGTTTTCGGAGGCTTGAGTTAGGGTCCATGCTTCGCAGCCATAGCATAGCACTGGTCGTATAATGGTTTTGTACACGCGGAGCTTCGTGTTTCTGTGCACATGCTTCGATTTCATTATGGGGAGAACCGAGAAAAAAGTCTTATTAGCTAACTGTATCCGTCGCTTGATTTCGTCAGTTTCGTTGGCGTCCCTTGACAGGTTGCAACCCAGGTAAATGAAGTTGTTCACGAACTCGATGTTGAGGTCCCCCACATTGATGCTCGGTTGTGCAGGTGTCCTTGTCACCGATTGCATCATTATTTTAGTTTTACCCTCGTTAATAGGTAATCCAACTTCCTTTGCAGCGGTATCGAGCGTATGCAGAAGTTCTTCTGCGTCAGCCAATCTTCGGGACATGATGTTGATGTCGTCGTTGTACGCTGCTAATTGTGTCGACTTGATGAGTAGCGTCTTGCTGTTGTCCATATTCATGGCCCGAACAACGTATTCCAATGCTAGGTTGAAGAGCGTCGGTGCCAGTCCATCGCCCTGTTTCAGACCAGTGCGTGTTTCAAATAGATCAGTAAGTCTATTATGGATCCTGACGAAAGTGGCAATGCGGGGCTTAAAATCAATGCTGCCAAAACTAAGTACTTGAGCTTGGATCCAGGAAGACAGAGCGAAATTTGTGTTTCGGGGCAGACGGTGGAAAAAGTGGACAATTTTTGCTACCTCAGAAGCGTAGTTACAGCAGATGGTGGAGCGGATGCTGATGTACAGTCTCGCATCAATAAGACTCGGGCAGTTTTTTTCAGTTTAACTCCTTTCTGGCAAAACAACAACATCTCCAGACGTACCAAACTCAGGATTTTCGAAACCAATATAAAATCTGTGCTTCTTTATGGCTGTTCAACTTGGAAAGTGACCGGGACGATAACAACTAGATTGCAAACTTTCGTGAACCAGTGTCTACGGCGCATCTTACACATACGCTGGCCGGAGGTCATTTCTAACGACGACCTCCTGTTCATTACTGGCCAGGACAGGATAGGCACCTCTATAAAGAGGCGAAAGTGGCAATGGATAGGTCACACACTCCGAAAGGGGCCGGGAAACATTGCTAAACAGGCCCTCGATTGGAACCCACAGGGAACCGATGCAAGTCGCCGCGTTGGACGACCTAGAAACACCTGGAGAAGATCAGTTGAGGTCGAGGGTAAGTCATCAGGCAAATCGTGGAGACAGTTGAAGGCGATGGCGGCGAACAGGACGAGGTGGAAAGTCGGCGTGGTTAATGCCCTATGCCCCACAAGGGGTTGACAGGATCTAGAGAGAGTGGCGACTAATTCTTTTTTATTTATCTTTAAGAAAAATATTAGTATGTTAATACTAAATTTTCATCAAAAAATCAATGAAGCACTATTCATTGACCGCATTTTTATTCTTTTTATTCCAAATCCGATAGATTTGCCCCTTGTCAACACCAATTTCTACAAAATTTCCATACAAAGTCTATCTGAGTACCCAGGAACTCACATATGTAACGACGTGGTATTGAGATGGGATGTATGCGAGTGTTAACAAGCTGGAAAGTGATAATTATTCCTATATAATTCAATAAACCAGTGATCCACTATCAACTTGCCAATGAAGTGGCGTCATTTCGGATCACGAAATTTTTCGTACGTACTTTCGGTAGGCCGGAGTGGAGAATAAGGTGGCTCGCTCAGGGCCGTCGAGAGGGGGATGCGGAAGGGGCGAATCGCCCCGGGCCCGTTTTTTTGGGCCCGGATATAAGAAAAAATGAAAAAAAAATTATTTTTATCATAACATATTTCATATATTAACTACAATATGCAATTGATGAAATCAAAATCATTCTTAATTAATACCTATTGTAGATTTTACTTATATAAGTAAGCCTGACCCTCTAGAGACTAATATGGAATTGACCGTAGTGATAATACAGGATGGCTGGATGGGAGGGTCGACAAGAGAAGAGAATCGATCGTAATTCGACTAACGTTCATCGTAGAAAGCTTTACCTTGTATCATATCAAAGTGATAGTTTCCCCGGAAAACTCAATAAAAAGTAAAAAATGTATTCCAAACCATTTTAAAGACCACAAAATCGCTGATATACCTCAATAAATGCAAATAAAAGATGGATTTTATTTGTTAAGCCTCATCGCCAACTACGCTCTGAAAAAGCGATATCCTGGGAGAGGAGAGCGATGAAAGTGAGCGAAATAAGCATGGCACTTAATTTTCTTGATGGAAAAACGGCTGTAAGTCGGCAACCACTCATCGTAGATAGCTTTGCTTGATCTCAAATTGTTGATTTTAGTTTCCTTTTAATAAAATAAATTTGCTAAAAAGTGAATGTACCCGGAAATCAATGTCAAAAGTCGCCGGAAAAGCGGTGTCCACGGGGTGGAGATTGGAGTGAATGAGTAAAATAGGTACTAGTTTGATGGAAAACCGCTGAAAATCGGCAGCCAATAGTTATAGACCCTACCCGGAAACCGATCAAAATTTCTGGCGGCACTTTGCAGTTTCCTGGTCATCTACACACCCTAGACAGGGATCCATAAGGGACTCCCGATCCGCGAATTTTAACTACTCAACCACCGTCAGTTCCTAATCTAGAAAGTCTTTGTAGGTTTTATGGAATTCATCGTTTTTCTTTTCTCGCAATTCAGATAAGCAAAAACACACATAACATTTATACAGGGTGGCGGGACATTTTTATTTATTTAAAATATTTATTTTTATCTCTAAAACTTTTCTCATCACTTTTAATGCGACGCGGAAAAATGCGTGCAATAACTTCCATCGTTATTATATCGTGTTATGGGGCCCTATAAAAGTTGAATCTCGGGCCCGGATTTCCTCTCGGCGGCCCTGGGCTCGCTACTCTGAAATGAAACCATATATGTACAGTAAAACCCCGATTAACCGAACCAAAGAGGGCGGCGTCATTTCACAAAACTAAATTTTTCAAAAGTACATCCGTCAGACCGGGGAGGAAAATAAAGTGGTTCGCGATTTTAGAATGTTACGACATGCAGTAGAACCCCGACTAACCGAACCAAGATGGCGGCGCGGCGTCATTTCGGATAACGAAACTAACACGAGTATATTTGGGTAGCCGAGGATGTAGGATGGTTAGGGACTGCGTAATGTTTTTACATTAGGGGGGCAAAAGACCTTTTCCATAGTCCTCCACGTAGGTGCCCCCTGGTAACGGCAGTGTTTGAAACCGCTGACGGCCAAGTCTTAGCGATAAGACAGTTTGAAAAAAGGGAGATAGCTGTAGCCTGAATAGCTGACCAACACCTAAGCATCTCAGGTTTAGTAGGATGGAATGACTTGCGTAGTTTGCAGCATGCAACATAGTTGTGTGAACTCCAGCACGTTTATTAAACCATCTGAAGCAGTTATCTTTCGAGGCCATCCCCTGAATGGGGTTAAGCGATGTGCTGACAACTCGTCCTTGTAAAAACCACTCCACGTCAAGAAACCTGGAACAAAAGCCTCGGATTGGACGGATCAACAACGACGATCACGCAAATGACTAAAGGATTATTCTTTCGGCTCCTGGAATGTACGCTCCCTGAACAAACCGGGGGCCGAGAAGGCCCTCCTTCAACAGGTCGAAAAGTACAAACTGAGCATTATTGCAGTCCAGGAAACAAATTAGCTTGACAGCGAGATCAATAACAAGAAATCGCACACAATTTTTAGAGTAGCATTTACAGTGAACAATCACCTCAAGCCGCACATTAGTGACTTCAAACCCATAAATGAACAGCTGTGTGCGATTCGTATTAAGACTCCATTCTTTAATCTCCGGCTCATCTATGTGCACGCCCCCACTGAAGTTAAAGAAGACGCAGTAAAAGACGAGTTCTTCGCCCGCCTTGAGACTCTCTTCGATTCACTTCCAACAAACGACGTCAAACTGCTGCTGGGAGACTTTAACACAAAAGTCGGAAATAAAAGTTGGCATCGGGGGACCACTGGAGGCCACAGTTTCCATGAAAAATGTAACGACAACGGCCAACGATTTATCGACCTCGCCTGCAGTAGGAATCTAGTCGTAAGCTCTACGTATTTCCCACATCAACGCATTCACAAGCAGACCTGGAAATCTCCAGACGCACATACCGTCAACCAAATTGATCACGTCCTCATTTACCGGAGATGGGCGTCTAGTGTGATGGATGTCCGCTCCTATCGAGAAGAAAACTGCGACTCAGATCATCACTTGGTCAAGACGACCTACAGATGTAGAATTTCCTGAGTAAACCAATCAAGAATTAGCCCTGACAAAATCTTTGCGGTTGATAAGCTTCTGAGCGATGCTACAGCGGTGGCGTATACTGCCGCCCTTGAGGAAAGATTATCGCCTATGTTACACAACATCAGCAACGCAGGCGTCCATGGGTTCTGAGAATAACTCAAGGATACCATCAGGGATGTTGCAGAGAAGGTCGTGGGATATAAAGCCCGGCGAGCGTGAAATGACTGGTTCGACGAAGAATGTAAAAAATGAAGCCTACAGACTAGTGATGGGTAACACAGTAACGAGTCGCTCTTTTTGATCGCCTCAACAGAATGAGCGAAAGATTCGGCACAACGACATAGCCTCCGAGCCGTTCAATTTAAGATTGACACACTGTAAAATGAATACTCAAATTAATTTAAATATTACGTAACGCATGGAAACTCAACGCTCATTCAAAATTTCTGATAACATATATGTATGTATGTATTACATTCATATTCATTCACACCCCATCCTAATATCTATCTGAAACTAAAACCATCATTATCTATCTACCAAACCAATTCCACCCATCTAAATAATCCCATCCATTCATAATCGTCTCTATGCAGTATGCAATGCACGCATTGTGTATACACTTATAAATATACAAACAACAACCCATGCTGACTGCAAGCAAATCAAAAATCATATGCTTACGTCGCACCGCACATCCAATTTTCCCCAAATACATACAGAAAACAAACCCAACATTCTAAAACAAAGTAGTCATCTTGTATCATATCATCACCTCAAGTTCAACTTGAGATGAAAACGATACCAATCCAACAAACAACCAGACAATTTCCTCTGTATACTGTGGACGCAATGAGAAGTTTCTTAAATGTGAGTTTGAGTTTTTAGCACAATTTGTGCTGTTTTAAAACAGCACACTCAGCACACAGCACACGCTAACACTTCTGTATTTCATTCGCTCTGTACTTTGAGCCATACTGGGCTGTGTCTTGAGTAAAAAACACATTGATTATTTGGGTAATTCAGCACAGAATAGACCCAGATATTTCACTCATAAGCACATATTCCAATCATCACATTCATTTGATTTGAGTCTTTTTCAGCCAGAGAAGAGAGAGAAATAAGGAAATGAAATTGCTAGAGAGAAACGAAGCAATTTTTTGGCAGCATTATTTTGGCCTGGTTCTTCTACTATATGGATCGGGCGGGTGTTCCGGGGAAATGAGATGGAATTGGGGAATGTGAGTTTGGCAGACGGAATGAGGTGGAATTGCTTCAGGGAATTTAGTGTACATAGATTGTGATTATCCTTCCTTATCTCTCTCTTCTCTGTGCATATCCACAGGCTTTATGAAAATGAAAACATTATGAAAAATTTTGAGAAAGCAACAGTCTAGTTCAGAAATGTTAGCCCAGCCGCTGGAGATGTTCATGTTGTTGTTGTTCATGATTGAGGAAGTAAAGGTTAGTGTCTGCATATGCACATATGAATTTTTATTTGTTTTTTTTTTCGACTATAAGGCTTGTAAGGAGTCTTTTCAAAAAAGATAATGAATACTTTTCACTTCTGGCATTTTTTTCAATTTGCTGTAACTAAGACGCAGCGAGGGGCGAAATGCTTGTATTTAACTACAAAACATTTAATATCGTTATATATTAAACGATTGATTTGGAACTTGGTATAACTTAACTATTGTCTACAATATCGTTTATTACATGAGTATGGAAATTTTCTACAAGCAAGTTAATAATAATATATAGCATTAATTTCTATAACTTCGGTTATTTGTCACCTACGCTTCCTTGTTCGAACCTGGGAATTTCACAACAAGCTAGTTGTATAAATATTTCCTCTCAAATCAGTCATACATCCGCATCCGAAAATTTCTGTGAGGAGTTATCTGCAATGGAAATTTGGGGCGATTTTGACGAAAGAATGTCGAAAATCACATCCGTGTCTAACCCCATTACTGTCGGGATTGCAGAATTAGACAAATATTTGCAGGAGCCATATGTCAAATGAAGCAGCGATCCATTGTTGTGGTGAAAAGAGCGGAAATTGCTTTATCCACGCCTTTTTAAAATTATGAAGAAACGATTATGTGTCATGGCTACATCGGTGCCGTGTGAAAGGATTTTCTCGAAATCAGGACAGATTATTTCGGAGAGAAGGAACAGAATAACATCAAATAAAGTTTAACAGATTATATTTTTGAATTCCAATCTTTAGCTATAAGTTTTATTTAACGTTTTTCCATATACACTTTAATTATTTATATAAAAAACTAGAAATAAGTTGATGTAATACATGTACATGCATTTCACATAATTACGGGTTTTATTGAATATGTTCCCCAAGTCTATGGATTTGTTCGACTCTTTTTGAACGACTCAGTGGAAAGAGTTAGAGTGTATGTGCTGGCACAGTAGAAAGAGTCAATATGCCCATCACTACTACAGACAATGGATTCAACGAGGAACCAGAGCCGGAAGAGAAAAATATGACGAGCTACGGCGATTATCGAATAGAATAATTAGACGTAAGAAACGTAAATACTTTGACGAGCAGTTGCTGAATATTAACGAAAACTTAGCTAATAGGAACACCAGACAAGCGTACAAACTAGTAAATACAATTAAGAACGGCTACCAACCCAGGACTAGCCTTTGTAAGGACAAGGATGGAAACATCATCAGCGACCCCGATGAGATTGACAAACGATAGACCTCTTATTTTGAAGAGCTTCTGAACCAACCATCTAACACCCCCACACAAGAAGCTCTCGACGATATTGTTGATATAGGCCCACCCATACAACCCCCGACAGTAGAGGAAGTTGATCTCGCGTTGCGGTCACTAAAACGAAATATAGCGCCGGGCGCTGACGAGATTCCAGCTGAACTGCAAAAATTCGGTGGAACGGGTCTAGTTAATGACATACATCAACTACTTCTGCGAGTATGGGAGGACGAGGAGATCCCAGACGATTGGCGCAGAAGCATCATCTGTCCAATTCACAAAATGGGAGATAAATTGCGGTGTGAGAATTACAGGGGCACATCACTAGTTTGTACGTCCTATAAAATTTTGACGAAAATTCTGAAAAATAGAATAAAACCGTACGCAGAACGAGTCATTGGCGAATATCAAAGTGGTTTCAGACCTGGTCGCTCCACAACCGATCAGCTCTTTACGTTCAAATTGATACTCCAGAAGTGCTGGGAATACAACGTAAACGTATACCAAATCTTTGCCGACTTCAAGCAGACATACGACAGTATCGATCGTGGAGTACTGTACAACATCATGCTGCAATTTGGTATTAGTATTAGTATTAGTGCGACTGACAAAGACAATGGGGCTATTTGCGAACGAGATGGATGGCGCATCCGGTGCAACCATGATTTGTATGGACTATACGATGTGCTGGAAGTTTCAAAAATCGTCAAACTACAACGACTTCAATGGGCAGGGCATGTACAACGAATGGACGATGATCGCATGGCAAAGAGAGTAATGAACGCAGAACGAGTTAACGGAGCGAGGCTGCGAAAACAACCGACAGCTCGTTGGGAGAGCTCAGTATATGCGGACTCCAAGCAGCTACTAGGCTTCCAAGATTCGAGGACGCGGTCACGTGACCGAGATAATTGGAGGACAACAATCCAGGCGGCCAGGGTCCGACGTCGGGCTGTCGCGCCACGATGATGATGATCTTTTTGATCAATTATTCTCATTCGCAGTCAATTTTGCACACACAACATATTCAATTCAATTCAATTTATTTTCTCATTATCAGTAATTATAAAGTTCGTTGAGATACATAATGGCTGTTTGAGAGTTCAGGCTTCTTAACATTAACCTATGCAACTCGTGACATGTATTACTTAAGTTTTTAAAATTTGTGTATTGATGTTGAATGGTTGTAGAGGAAAAATTCGAAAACCTCGTTGGTAACACAATATATTATGCAAATTCCATAACAGCTAGTGCTTGCAAACAAAAGCCTACACATTTCATTGCTCTTCGCGAAAAGTCGACGAACACGATGCATGCATAATTCATACTGGATACGTACGACAATGATCTGCGAAGATCTATTTCCCCCTGAGCAACAGTAGGTTTCACATCAATGGGTTGTAAATGCAAGCACAAAGCTCTGAAATGTTTGCCTCGTGAGGAAGTATCGTTTGTCAGTCAGTTTACAATAAGAGGTTGTAAAAGTTAGGAGACACAACATTGCCATAGTAGGCCAGTAAAATTAAGTCAATTTTGGGGTTATTTAATAATAATTAAGGAAAGATCTGGAAATAATTTTAATCCCTTCTATAGATACTGAATACATGAAAACTGAGTTTGCACGGTCGTAGAAGGTGAGCTTAACTTTTGGAGGGCGAAAATCCGAGAAATTTGAGCCCTTTTTTAATATTATCATTATAACTCCTAAACGGTGCCTCGGATCGAATAAACTTGCGTGAGTAAATTAAAGACGCGTTCAATGCACTCAAAGTTGAAATTCGGCAAAGTTGAAATTCGGTTGAGTGGCGTAGTCAAAATTGATAGTCAAAAAATGACAATTTTCGTACTTATTTAACAGCTGAGTGGGCTCATAGTCCGATACGTAAATCCCCATCGAAAACTACCGCATTCAGTTGGAATCGAATCGGGGCCCAGTGCGTAGAAGGCGAACGTGCTAACCGTTGCGCCATCCGGCCTACCTTTTTTTCGACTGATCAACAAAGTTGTCAAATGGACCTATTTTAGTGATCGTTTTTTCTTCTGATTTAAAAAAAAATGCCAATAAAATCCTAACGGGTCTTTCGACTTGACATCACTTGTAATAAAATGGATTAGTAGGACACTGTATATAATGTCGTGAAGTTTCGAGAATATGCCGTTAGCCGAATTTCGAATGGACCTCCCCCAGTGAGTGTATATTAACACAACGAAACTTACCTTGTATTCCACGGCTGAAACAATGGCTTAGTTTTCTTTGAAGTTCCATTGGTTTTCTCTCCTGGCAATTCCAATTCAGGATACACGTGCTGCAAATACCATGAAAATGGATGACACTTGAGCTTCTCCCTGAGTTGTTTTCTTTCCGTCACATCGCCATAATCGAAATCCGAATTTAATTTTTGATGTTTTACATAGACATCCTATGGCGAGAAGAACAAATCAATTATCGTCTAAAATAAACCGCCACTACACATACCTTATATTCGTCCATCCAAACCGAAGCGAGTCGCAAAGAATTCCGAACCATTGTATCTTTTCCATCGGGCGAATTGTATGGTCGTCTCTTGCGAAAAACATGTCCTATTCGTGAGCATGGTACAATTTTAACGGCGCCGCCACATTGCCAGGCTCGAAATGATATTTCTAAATTTTCTCCACCCCAAATATCCATGCCCGTGTCGTATTCGCCGATTGCTTTAAAATAATCGCGATTGACGGCAAATAAACCACCCGCCATAGTTGGAGAGATGAATGGACCGGCAAATGATGCCTCGTCCGTTATCGTGCCTGAAGCAAATGAATTGTTACTTAAGTTTAGAAAATAGCCAAGGTACAAAAAAAAAGAATGACAGAGGACGCCTTTAATGGAAACAGAGTATTTTGAAAGATTCTACAGGCATGTGTGATGTTTTTTCAATACATAAAAGTCCAGTTAATGAATGAGCAGATTAAGGGGAAGATTCTTGGATTAAAATCATCATCGTCGTGGCGCAACAGCCCGACGTCGGGCCCTGGCCGCCTGGATCATCGTCCTCCAATTATCTCGGTCTAGTGACCGCGTCGTCCAATTTTGGACGCCCAGCAGTCGTTCGGCGTTGTCAACTACTGAGTTTTTCCAACGAGCTCTCGGTCTCCCTCGCAGTCTTGCTCCGTCGACGTGTCGTCCATTCAGTATTTTCTTAGGCATGCGTTCATGTCCATTCGTTGTATACGTCCTGCCCATTGTAGACGTTGTAGTTTACTACTACTACTACTTTGCCTTAACCCCTAGCGGGGCATAGCGCGTCAACTACTCCTGCGCGCCATCGTACTCTGTTCTGGGCAATGGGGCGCAACTCCCCAAAAGATTTGCCCAGTACCTGACACTCCTTTGCCACAGATCGACGCCATGTAATTCGAGGACCCCCTCTTGGTCGGCCTTGGTTGGAAATGGGGTTCCATTTCATGGCATGCAAAGCAATGCAGTTATCACTCTTCCGCAATGTGTGACCTATCCACTGCCATTTTCGCCTGCGTATCAATTCGTCGATTGGCATCTGACCCGTACGCCGACTTAGCTCTTCATTTGATATTGTTTCGGGCCAGAAAATTCTTAGAATTCGACGAAGACATGAGTTGACGAAAACTTGCAGCTTTCTGGTAACTCCTACGGAAACTTTCCATGTACTGCTCCCATACAAAAGCACTGATAGTACCAGGGAGCGAAACAGGCCCAGCTTGGTCTTGATGCTGAGATAACTGCCCTGCCAGATTTTGGACAGCATGCCGTATGCGCGTTTAGCCTGGTTGATACGACGAGCGATGTCCTGCTCCGTACCCCCATTTTCGGCAACAATGCTACCCAGGTAGACGAAGTTGTCCACCTTCTCCACAGGCTGCCCATTAATATTGATGGCAATAGGTGTCGGATTTCTTTTTCGCAACGGCGGGCTAAGAACCTTGGTCTTGCTGGTATTAATCTTTAGCCCAACCTTGCTTGCCTCCCTCTCGAGATCTAACGCCATTGCGGACAGATCCATGATTTTGTGGGAGAGTAGGCATACATATGTTGTCAGCGTAGTCAAGATGTTGTAGATAAGATGTCAAACTACATTGAATTCCTCTGTCGAGTCCAGATAGGGCTGCATGCAACACGTCGCCGATCACTATGAGGAATAGGATCGGTGAAAGGATGCACCCCTGCCGAACTCCACTGCGAATCTCAAAGTCCCCCGACACCTTACCATTATGCAAAACGCGACATTTTGCGCCGTCATAGGTTGCCTTAATAATAGCCACAAGCTTCTCAGGGATGCCTCTCCTGCGCAAGGCCGCCCATATAGAATCCCGGTTCACACTATCCAAAGCCTTTTCGAAATCGATGAAAAGCAAGTGAAGCGGAGAATCGTATTCAGCGCATTGCTCGATGATGATTCGCAAGGTGTTAATGTGATCGACACAGGAGAATCCGGATCGAAAACCAGCCTGCTCTTCATCAATTGTGCTTTCTAAGTGGGCCTTTAGTCTTTCCAGGACGATTTTAGCTATTATCTTGGCAACGGCAGGAAGCACACAAATGCCTCTCCAATTATTACAGTCTGTGAGGCTACCCTTCTTTGGAAGTTTGATGATCAAACCTTCCTTCCACTCAGTGGGAAAGGTCTCTGTATTCCACGCTTTATCAACAAGTGGGTGCAGCAAATCGGCAGTTACGCTTGGCGCTGCTTGATAAAGTTCGGCAGGGACACCGTCGAGTCCGGCGGCCTTTCCTCGTTTTAGTGCAATAATTGCAGGGACTATTTCCTCTTTAGTCGGGGCGGTGGACCGTATACGCACATTTTGATGGTTAGCTAAATTATCAATATGAGGGGGAACTTCACCAGAGGTTACACGGTTCAAGACCACGGCGAAGTGTTCTTTCCACCGCCTCATTTGATCTTCTTCCAAGATAAGCAGCTTTCCATCACTATCTTTCACCGGATGTTGGCAGGAGTTACGACCACCAGTAAACTCCTTGATGACACCGTATACGGCGTTTAAGTTGTTACTTCTTACGGCTTCTTCTGCTGAGGCTAAAAGAGAATTCGCATAAACCCTTGTATCGCGTCGCACACTACGCTGAACTTCTCGAGCTTTCTGACGGTAAAGGAGTTCGATGCTGCTTCGATTGTCGTCTGATGCTGCAGCCAAACTAACTTTCAAATCCTTTCTTTCAACAATCCGCTGCCATGAAGCGTCGGACATCCAGGGCTTATTCCGGCAATCCGGGTTTGGGCCAAGGATAGTATTTGCGCTATCAATGTACGCATTTTTTATGGCAACCCAGTTTTCGTTTATGTCACTATCTGGGTGACTAGTTATCTCAGCTGCTTTTTGCGCAAGATGGTCATTATATTGTTGTAAGACAGCTGGATTTTTTAATCGAGCGGTGTTGAATTTGCGGCGCCTGGATCTTTCGTCGCTGGGGCGGCGCACGGCTGCAATACGCAATCGAACATTAGCGATCATAAGATAATGGTCTCTTCCCATCCCAATATCGGCACCCTTCTTGTTTCGTACGTCCAGGAGGCAACTCTTGAATCTTTTACTAATGGCAAAATGGTCGATCTGATTTTGTGTTCTGCGCCGATCAACAGAGGACCAACTGATTTTGTGGTGGTCCTTATGCTCAAACATAGTACCACCGATGAAGAGACTGTGAAAGTTGCAGAACTCTACAAATCTTTCACCGTTGTCATTACGATCACCAAGACCGTGTCTCCCCATCACATGTCTGAGCCCATAGTTATCAGCGCCAACTTTCGCATTCAAATCACCCATGACCATTATAATGTCACCTTTAGGTGTTCTGCTCTGAACGGCGTTTAGTTCTTCGTAGAAGGAGTCTTTTGCCAAGACATTGTCGGGTTCAGTAGGGGCATAACATTGTATTATTGAGATGTTCCTCATTTTGGTCCGGAACCTGGCGGTCAAGACCCTGTCAGAGACCGGTTCCCAGGATAAGAGACAGTTTCGCGCGGCTCTGGTTAAAAGGAGCCCCACACCTCACTCACGACGACTACCGGTAGCTTTACCGGAGTACAACATTACAGTGCTGCCCGTTGGAGAGATGAATTCTCCGCTGTTCCACCATCTTATCTCACTAACTCCTAAGATATTTAATTTGTACCTCAGAAATTCGCTCTCTAATTGAAGAAATCGTGCGTTCTGGGGACCTTCTGATCCATTGTCCAGGAGAGTACGCACATTCCAGAATCCAATCTTTGTCATTGTACGATAGCCAAAAGTTGTAACCGTTGAGTCAGTCCTTATCCGAGGCATAGTTGACGTTTCGTTAGCATATAAAAATTTCGGATAGTGCAAGTTGCTGGCATACACATCCTGTCCTTTGATTGTCGGTTTTAACGACAGGCCCTCAAAGGGAAAGGCCGTGGTATTTTTTTACACCCCACACCACAGGAGTACCTCAACCAAATCATCGCACCGGCATCACTGGCGGCTTGACGTTGGTTGGCAATGGTCAGTGACCACTGCCGTTCCAGGGGGCGCCCACGCGGAGGACTATGGAAGAGGAGTTCTTGTCCCCCTACCTTCCGATCGTAATCAGACTTGATCGTCCAACAGACGTCCAGAAATCAGATCATTGAACCTTCGCCAATTACAAGAAAGCTGACTGGGTGAGCATTTGTAATCACACAAACACAGCTTTAACTGCTCTACCAACACCATCTGATGTTCCCGTGGCTGAAAAGAACTAGTAATGAACCATATTCTGGCCTGGTTGTGCCGCTTCCACCGGCAGATCTATGGCAGCACCTGATGAGTAAGGATCTGTCGGCGGTGCGAAACCAGAGGGCGAGGGTCCCATTACACCTGGACCCCGATGCGAGCGCGAGGGCAAGCGATCCATCCGCCAACCATTCCATCCTTATCGCTTCATTTTTTTTCCCATTTTTACCTCCCTTGTTTGTGTTGTCTTCCCCAGGCCTATGAATTTTTGTTAATACGTAAAAAACAAGGGCAACGAACGGCGAAAACCCCGGCTACGTTTCCCGAACTGAGCTTCAGCAAACATAGCCCGCTTCTTAGCTCGTTGAGGGGCCTTTTTCTTCGCCAGATGGCACGGCCCGACTTTCACGGTCATATGCTACCTTAGGCCCCGCCCCCACGGGCATCCTCGGATGCCCACCAAACCGTCTGTTACAAACTTTAGACGAATCGTCGTGAAAGCAGCTGCCAAATTCATACCGGCTGGCCGAATCCCTGAAGTTCGACCCAATTTTCCAACATCAGCCGCAATATTGACAGACGAAAGGGACAGAATTCGAAACACCAACCCAGATGATCCCAGAAATAAGCAGCTCAACGCCGAAACATACAGTCAGGTCACCGAGCATAGAAGAGCCAAATGGAATAACCAGCTCAACAGCTGTAACCTAAAATCTGGCATCAGTACACTTTGGACGACTGTCAGGGTCCTCACTAATCCCACTGACCAACTAGGGAATGTTGCTGTCCAATCTGGCAACAACATGATCAGTGACTCTACAAAATGCACTTGTCTCTTTTATAGACAATTTATCGAACACCCGTCAGCTGATAAATCCGAGCGTATAATTCGTGGGAAAATCCGAAATGAAACCATCGCCGAAACGTATCAATTCTCTCCTGACGAAGTTGCAGCTACCAACCGAAAGGCCAAAAGCTCTCAGGCATTAGGTCCCGATGGATTTATCCATCGTCCCTGCGACAGCCGGTTTTTCGTACCGGAACGACCCGTTTTTCAACGGCCAAGAGCTGCCAAACCCCCTCGATGCAAAAAGAACTGCAGTATTTGAAGCATCGCTACCACAACATGGATTATCCATGATCATGCTCAAAAACCTTGTCATGCCAGTATTTAACGTTCTCAACCTATCATTCGTGACGTCAGTAATTCCCGAAGTGTGGAAAAAACGATTCAAAGCGATTCATATCGGCCTATCACCTTACTCTCGCCGGTTGCTAAGACGCTTGAAGCGCTACTCCTACCTAAGCTGGCGACACATTTGGAATTAGCCGACCATCAGTACGGCTTCAGGCGTATGCACAGCACCACGACGGCTTTGGATGCCATTTCATCGCAAATCTACAATGGCCTTAACCAATCCCGTCCATGTCATCGAACGATTCTGGTGACCCTTGACTTATCAAAGGCGGTTGATACTGTCAACCACTCGTCACTGTTATCGGACATCTGCTGTACTTCGCTTCCAGCTCAATTTACTAAATGGATCGCAAACTACCTTGCTGGCAGACAGTCGAGTTCTGAAATAAGAAGTTCAAGCTCAGAAGAGTTAAACAGGGCGTTCCGCAACAAGTTCTATCACCCACCCTGTTTAACCTCTATCTGTCGAGGCTCCCAACACCACCTGAAGGGCACCAAATTATCAGCTATGCAACCTAATCAGCCACTACCTTGAAGAGCTCAACACCTTCTTCGTTAATACGAACTTTGCACACTTCCGCTCCGAAGTCTTCAGCCACGCTTTTCAAACCCTAGACCAAAGAAGTCAGAATGCAACTGAATATTTCAGTAGGGGATCAACTTATCACAACGATAAACCACCCAAAAATCCTCGGTGTCACCCTTGATAGCATGACCACTTCTTCTGCTCATGCATCAACAATCTGTGACAAAATGCGAAGCAGGAAAAAAGATCTTAAAGCTCTTGCTGGCAGTTCCTGGGGTAAGGATAGGGAGACCCTTCTCGAATCCTATATGGTCTCAAAATCTGAGCAATACACAATAGCATAACATCCAGTCCTGTCAAAATGCTGCACTTCGTACTGCGACAGACTGCTTTCTGATGTCTCCTCAGGATCACCTACACCAAGAGACCCACATGATGCCACTAAGATCCCATAACAACCTCTTATTGAAGCAATAGCAGGATGTTATCGTTGCAACCACCTGAACAACAACCTTATGGACAGAACACCACCTCCTCGCAATATTCGTCGCTCTCTAAGAAATCTTGAAAGAGATCTCCGGCGTTTCAAGAGAGAGCCATGTGACGATACCTCCTACAGAACTGCTATCGCCACGATACATAGGGAAGAAGCTCAGAAGTCAGTCAAGAACTTAAAACCGAATCCAATACTCTCAGCACGACCACCAACCATATCTTCAAACAAAGTAAATCTACCACATGCAACAAGATTTGCACCCGCGTAACTCCGGTCTCGATGGTGCTCACGACTAAATTCGTACTTATCTTATATTGACCCTTCAGTTCAAGATATTTGTACAGCGTGTGACGGCTCCCCTCATAACGCTCACCACATATTCAGCTGTCCAACTACACCCATACCGTTAACACCTAGAGCGCTTTGGGAGGCCCCTACCGAAGTGGCCTTATTCCTTGGCCTTGATACTGAGAACGTGAAAATTGATTCCTAATGTATATAACACACACACATAAGTATTCGAAACATCGCTACATGTTGTATAGCATAGGTGTCCCTTTTTTTCGAGGGCGGCTTTACATGCCTGCGCCGTAGTATCGTTCAAGAGTTTCTCAAACGCAAAGATTTTGGGAGTTTTGATTTTTGATTGGTGCACTGAAGAGATCCTACACCGACAGGTTGTCTTTACCAAATGACGGTCGAAATCGCAATTTGCTCCTCGGCATGATCGGATATCCATCACACTTGAAGCCCGTCTTTTGCATATGAGGAAGTGGGGCGACATCAATATCTGAGGCGCCAAATTTTAATGATGGGTTTCAATCAAATTTGGTCTGAACGAATCTGCAGTCCTTTTTCGCAAGCTCATAGCTGTTTTGTATGGGAAAATCCAGTGCAAGTATTGTGTACAACTTACAACTTCCGCCGTTTTCCGACAGACGGGTGCATCGGTGAGGGCTGGTCAAAATACGTTCAAAAGTGTCACAAAGTGAGTTTGGACGTCTGTGAACGTATCGACATCCCCGCATTAGTAAAAGTTGTTCGTATTTTTAATAAGATTCGCGATTCAAAATGTCTGTTTTCGAGACAAGTTCTCGTCATTTGCGGGAAGTTTTAATCATCTGCTTCCATTTGAAAAAAACTGCAGCTGAGGTTCATCGAATGCTCTAAGATATTTACGGTGAGGTTTCTCTAAGTGGCGATTTCAATGTCGAGGACAAGCATGGTGGGGGAAGAGAAATAAATTTCAAAGACGACGGATTGGAAGCACTGCTCCATGAAGATTCGTGACAGACGCAAGAAGAATTAGCTGAATCGCTGGGAGTGACTCAGCAAGCCATCTCGAAACGCCTCAAGGCCATGGGCCATGAAACAAGGAAATTGCGTTCCGTACGAGTTAAAACCGAGAGATATTGAACTGCGATTATTTGCATGCGAATAATTGCTTCAAAGGCAGAATCGGAAGGGATTTCTACATCGCATCGTAACCGACGACGAAAAATGGGTCCGTTCCGATAATCCAAAGCGCAGAAAGTCATGAGGAATGCCCGGACATGCCTCAACGCCGACGGCAAAACCGAATATTCACGGCGCCAAGGTTATGCTTTGCATTTGGTGGGACCAGCTCGGTGTGATATACTGCGAGCTACTGAAACCGAATGAAACTATCACAGGAGATCGGTACCGAACGCAATCGATACGTTTAAGTCAAGCATTAAAGGAGAAACGACCACAGTACCAAAAGAGACGGCAAAGTCATCCTCCAGCATGACAATGCTCGGCCACACGTCGCAAAAGTGGTCAAGACATACTTGGAAACCCTAAAATGGGAAATTTTGCCCCACCCGCCGTACTCCCCAGACATCGCTCCTTCCGACTACCATCTGTTTCGTTCCATGGCGCACGGCCTGGCTGATCAGAATTTTCGTTCGTACGAGGAAGTCAAAAAAAATGGATCCAATCATGGATCGCGTCGAAAAACGCCTCCTTTTTCCGAGATGGAATCCGGAAAATGCCGGAGAGATGGGCGAAAGTTGTCGCTAGCGATGGACAGTACTTTGGATAATATTTACATCTGTAAGTACTTTTTGACAATTAAGCTTCTAATTCCAGGAAAAAACGGCGTAAGCAAAGTTGTACACCCAATAATACATAGAATAAATTTCCGCTTTAGGTTACAAACCTAGTGATACATCAGCATTTATTTTTTTATATTTTCAGGCCACTCGTACTTTAGTGTCACCACCTACTGTCGATCTCGAACTCGAACACGAACCTGGTACAAATGTCCTCTGACACACACGCACACTTCACATAGATGTGAAGAAAACCGATCCACTTCTACCAGGTTCGTGTTCGAGTTCGAGATCGACAGTGGGTGGTTACACTTAAATTTATCGTGAATGAGCTGCCGACAAAATTTAGCGCCTCAGATATTGATAATAATCTGGTAGACGATGCGTATAACCGGAGATTTCCAGGTTTCTTTATGAATGTGTCGGTGCGGGAAGCATGATGAGCTTACGACAAGATACCTACTACACGCAAAGTGAATTAGTCGTTGACCGTTGTCATTGCATGCCTTGTGGAGGCTGTTGTTGTTGTAGCAATGTTGAATTCAAGTAAGAGTGTATCATCATCATCGTGGCGCGACAGCCCAACGTCGGGCCTTGGCCGCCTGGATCATTGTCCTCCAATTATCTCGGTCACGTGACCGCGTCCTCCAATTTTGGAAGCCCAGCAGCTGCGCGGCGTCCACACCTACTGAGCTCTCCCAACGAGATCTCGGTCGTCCTCGCAGTCTCGCTCCGTCGACTCGTTCTGCATTCATTACTCTCTTAGGCATGCGATCATCGTCCATTCTTTGTACATGCCCTGCCCATTGAAGTCGTTGTAGTTTGACGATTTTCGAGACTTGCAGCTCATCGTACATTTCATACAACTCATGGTTGTACCGGATGCGCCATCCATCTCGATCGCAAACAGCCCCGAAAATTCGCCGTAGAACCTTACGTTCGAAAGTGTCTAGCATGTTTTCGGAGGCTTGAGTTAGGGTCCATGCTTCGCAGCCATAGCATAGCACTGGTCGTATAATGGTTTTGTACACGCGGAGCTTCGTGTTTCTGTGCACATGTTTCGATTTCATTATGGGGAGAACCGAGAAAAAAGTCTTATTAGCTAACTGTATCCGTCGCTTGATTTCGTCAGTTTCGTTGGCGTCCCTTGACAGGTTGCAACCCAGGTAGATGAAGTTGTTCACGAACTCGATGTTGAGGTCCCCCACGTTGATGCTCGGTTGTGCAGGTGTCCTTGTCACCAATTGCATCATTATTTTAGTTTTACCCTCGTTAATACGTAATCCAACTTCCTTTGCAGCGGTATCGAGCGTATGCAGAAGTTCTTCTGCGTCAGCCAATCTTCGGGACATGATGTTGATGTCGTCGGCGTACGCTGCTAATTGTGTCGACTTGATGAGTAGCGTCTTGCTGTCCATATTCATGGCCCGAATAACGTATTCCAGTGCTAGGTTGAAGAGCGTCGGTGCCAGTCCATCGCCCTGTTTCAAACCAGTGCGTGTTTCAAATAGATCAGTAAGTCTATTCTGGATCCTGACTTGTGAGACGGAGTTGGTCATCGTCATCTTTGTCAGTCGCACTAATTTTGCTGGTATACCAAATTGCAGCATGATGTTGTACAGTACTCCACGATCGATACTGTCGTATGCCTGCTTGAAGTCGACAAAGATTTGGTATACGTTTACGTTGTATTCCCAGCACCTCTGGAGTATCAGTTTGACTGAGAAGAGCTGATCGGTTGTGGAGCGACCAGGTCTGAAACCGCTTTGATATTCGCCAATGACTCGTTTTGCGTACGGTTTTATTCTATTTTCCAGAATTTTCGTCAAAATTTTATAGGACGTACAAACTAGTGAGATGCCCCTCTAATTCTCACACCGCAATTTATCTCCCTTTTTATGAATTGGACAGATGATGCTTCTACGCCAATCGTCTGGGATCTCCTCGTTCTCCCATACTCGCAGGAGTAATTGATGTATGGCATCAACTAGACTCGTTCCACCGAATCTTAGCAGTTCACCTGGGATCTCGTCAGCGCCCGGCGCTTTATTTCGTTTTAGTGACCGCAACGCGAGATCAACTTCCTCTACTGTCGGGGGTTGAATGGGTGGGCCTAGATCAACAATATCATCGAGAGCTTCCTGTGTGGGGATGTTAGATGGTCGGTTTAGAAGCTCTTCAAAATAAGAGGCCCATCGTTTGTTAATACCATCGGTGTCGCTGATGATGTTTCCATCCTTGTCCTTACAAAGGCTAGTCCTGGGTTGGTAGCCGTTCTTAATTGTATTTACTAGTTTGTACGCTTGTCTGGTGTTCCTATTAGCTAAGTTTTCGTTTATGTTCAGCAACTGCTCGTCAAAGTATTTACGTTTCTTACGTCTAATTATTCTATTCGATATTCGCCGTAGCTCGTCATATTTTTCTCTTCTGGCTCTGGTTCCTCGTTGAATCCATTGTCTGTAGGCCTCGTTTTTCGCGTCAAGTGAATTTTTGCATTCTTCGTCGAACCAGTCATTTCGCGCTCGCCGGGCTTTATATCCCACGACCTTCTCTGCGACATCGTTGATGGTACCCTTGAGTTCTTCCCAGAACCCATGGACGCCTGTGTTGCTGATGTTGTGTAGCATAGGTGATAGTTTTTCCTCAAGGGCGGTAGTATACGCCACCGCTGTAGCATCACTCAAGAGCTTATCAACCGCAAAGATTTTGGGAGGGCTGATTCTTGACTGGTGCACTGAGGAGATTCTACATCTGTAGGTCGTCTTCACCAAGTGATGATCTGAGTCGCAGTTTGCTCCTCGATAGGAGCGGACATCCATGACACTAGACGCCCATCTCCTGCAAATGAGGACGTGGTCAATTTGGTTGACGGTATGTGCGTCTGGAGACTTCCAGGTCTGCTTGTGAATGCGTCGATGCGGGAAACACGTAGAGCTTACGACTAGATTCCTGCTGCAGGCGAAGTCGATAAGTCGCTGGCCGTTATCGTTACATTCTTCATGGAGGCTGTGGCCTCCAGAGGTCCCCCGATGCCAACTTTCATTCCCGACTTTCGCGTTAAAGTCTCCCAGCAGCAATTTGACGTCGTTTGTTGGAAGTGAGTCGAAGGCGGGCGTAGAACTCGTCTTTTACTGCGTCTTCTTTAACTTCAGTGGGGGCATGCACATTGATGAGCCAGAGATTGAAGAATCGAGTCTTGATGCGAATCGCACACAGCCGTTCATTTATGGGTTTGAAGTCAGTAATATGCGGTTTGAGGTGATTGTCCACTATAAATGCTACTCCAAACTCCTTGCGGCCCGATGGTTTGCCACTTGTAAAAATTGTGTGCGATTTCTTGTCATTAATCTCGCTGCCAAGCCAATTTGTTTCCTGGACTGCAGTAATGCTCAGTTTGTACTTTTCGACCTGTTGAAGGAGGGCCTTCTCGGCCCCCGGTTTGTTCAGGGAGCGTACATTCCAGGATCCGAAAGAATAATCCTTTATTCGTTTGCGTGGTCGTCGTTGTTGATCCGTCCAATCCGAGGCTTTTGTTCCAGGTTTCTTGACATGGAGTGGTTTTTACAAGGACGAGTTATCAGCACGTCGCTTAACCCCATTCAGGGGATGGCCTCGGAGATAGCTGCTTCGGATGGTTTAATAAACGTGCTGGAGCCCACACAACTATGTAGCAGGTCCAACTACGCAAGTCATTCCATCCTACTAGACCTGAGACGCTTAGGTGTTTGTCAGCCATTCAGGCTACAGCTATCTGCCTTTTCCAAACTGTCTTATCGCTAAGACATTGGCCGTCAGCGAATTGATACACTGCCGTTACCAGGGGGCGCCCACGCGGAGGACTATGGAAAAGGTCTTTGCCTTTGCCTTGCCTTTGTGTATGTGTTACAAAATTTATGTGTTCTATTCTTGTGGAGGCTGTGTCCTCCTGTGGTTCTCTGATGCCAACTCTCGTTCCCAACTTTCGCATTGAAATCTCCCAGCAGTATTTTGACGTCGTTTGTTGATAGTGAATCGAACAATGTCTCCAGGCGGTCGTAAAACTCGTCTTTCACTGCTTCTTCCTTCACTTCAATGGGGGCGTGCACGTTGATGAGCCAGAGGTTGAAAAATCGAGTCTTAATTATTAATCAATGTGAATTAAAGTTTGGAAAATGTCAGGTTAAAGGGAAGATTCTTGGATTAAAATAGTTCGCGTTTTTAAGGAGCACTTTCCCGAAATGTACACCGGCATTTTGACTTACCTTCAGGCAAACCGTCCCACTTGAAGTGCAAGCCCCAATTGAATCCACCCCGCACTAGCGGACTGCTCTTGTAGACAAACGTGTCAGCATTTATGATATCAATAACCGGCACAGCCAACGTCGAATTTTCCGTTTGAACCATTTTCAGGAGCGGTTGCAACCAATCTTGATTCACTTCAATGTGCGAGTCCAAGAAAACGAGAACATCTCCTTTAGCTTGACGTGCCCCTATCACGCGTGATCGTATCAGCCCTTCGCGTTTTTTATTTCGTATCAGTCTCACTTTCTTGTTAACGTCGAATTTCATGATTTCAATGTCCAGACCGTCGGTCAAGTCGTCGAATTCACTGAAATCGTCGACCAGGATGATCTCTTCGAGCAAATGTAGTGGCGTGCGTTTTAGAACCGTGTTTACGGATCGCAACAGTGTCGTAAGGTGTTCGTTAAAGAAGCACATGATGACGGAGACGGTGTTGTAAAATGCCGGATTTTCTTGCTTTTGGCAACTGGCAATGAAAAAGTAAAGAAAAAAAGAAAAATTAAATGGATTTAAAGAAAAATCTACGTATAGTTACACTTTGTGGCGGGTATCCGGTAAATTTCGGAACAATCCAATGTTATTGCTGACCAAGGCATTGAAAGCATGGTGCTTGTAACCTGAGTCTCGAATATATTGGTCTTCAGCATTGCGAATCATTCCGTATTCACCTACAAGAATAGCATTTAATTATCAATAAGCTGGTGCTAGCAGGTGGATGCAGTAGTGAAGTCAAAATCAGGGTGGAATATTTAAAATCATACAGCTCGAGGAATACTTACTCGAAATATTGGGAAACACTGGATTCAAATGCATTTCTGCGACGAGTCGCTCTTCCATGGCCCTCGCCGTTGCCGCGGGCATATATGTACTTCCACTGAATATCACAGAAAGGCTCGAAATTTTCGTGTACAATGCAATCGTAACGATCCAAGTCAGCGAGGCGACCAGAACGCCCCAACAAAACGCTTTGTTCATTAATACCTTCATCGCTGCACGGAATGTATCGAGTAGTTCTAGTTAGTTGGCGCTTTGATTTTCTTTACAATACTACGAAAGCAATTAAATATCACACGTCGTCTGTCTCATGAGAAATTAGTTCTCCCAGCAGCCTTCGCAGCACACTTTCACACAACTCCACTCAGTGCGGATGCAATGTTGCAATATTCACGTCATCATGCTATCGCATAACCACGAGATGAATTGATCTCTCTTGATACTACGTATAAACAACCCATCTTCCAAGTATTTTAATTAATTCAAGACAAATGTCAGGAAAAAAACTATTGTCGTGATTACCAAACAAAACATGGCAATCCCTTTGAGTGATTTTTCAATTATTTTTCTCTCATTCCAACTAATTCCCACTCGTTCCGCCAAATAAGTCGACTCCATCTGACGGGAAATTCATTTGACATCCATAACCTTAATTTTTATTATTAGTGCAAGGATTATTGGCACGGGGGAGTTTCGTTGTCGAAAAATGGCAAATATATTAACAAATCTAACAAAACGGTAAGTAAAGTTTAAAGATGAGACGGCGTGACAAGTTGATAATTCGTTACAGATTCGTTGGCGCAGGAATGCTGCAAGTGACCAAATTTCAGCCCGTGGCTCCGGCTATCACCAGTGGAGTTGAAGTGGAAGCGGGCGGTGTTTGGTCATTTCTGTCGACCAGAACGAAAGTTCGATGCTATTTTCCGCGTCCGCGTGAAACGAAACGGATTAATGTTCACGGTTGGGCGAAGCGTATGTCCACGCCGGAAGGACGTCGTGTTATTATGCGAAGAATACTGAAGGGGCGCCATGTCCTCTCGCACTAGAAGAGAATTCGTGGTCTCCTCCAGGGTATTTAGAATGTTTTGTTCAGTGTTTAATTATAAAATGTTATTTAATAAAATTGTTTATAAAGAAAACCGACTTTTTGGTTGATTTATCCTCGTAATTGCGGATCAAATTCCAATATACCCCATATACGATGCAATCATTTGACAGCCGGTCGAGTGACACTTGCTTTGCAAAAGTTGTGCAATTTTAGTGGTTAGTGAGTGTTATTTTGGAAATTAAAACGCTGAAAATAGCTTAGTAGTTAACATAACAGTGCCAGCTCTTATTAATTGTAAGATTTTTTTCTGAGAAGCTGTAAGTTTTGGTGGAGTTTCTTTTATTAAATTTTCCTTTGTTCGTACATACTGTTGATAACGGTTTCTGCTTTCATACGAAAAAAATTTCAAAGTGCTGGGTTAAGTAAGCGAGGATTATGTCCGTATCTGTGCCAACTAATGCCGCCGTTGTAAATACGCCGGGTGCTAACATCTGCCCAAAGTGCAAAAAGGCGGTCGATGATAACGATCAGGCATTACTTTGCGAAGGCTTTTGCTCGAAGTGGCACCACATAGGATGCGTGAAATTCTCCTTGGAAGACTACAAGGCAATGCAGACCTTGCATTCCAAACGTGGGGTTGTATGGCTTTGTGATACCGATCGTACAAAGTGGACGAAATATATCAAAAGCGAGTCTCCTGTTTCTCAACTGGTTGATATCACTTCCAAAGTGGACAGCAAAGTTGATGCTATCATTAACTGTCAACTAAAAAGTATAGATGACAGACTTTCAGCGGCAATTAAAAAGATCGATGACGCGAAGTTATCCACTTCTTCTATTGCCAGCTATGGACCAAAATCTTACGCCCAGGTGTCAAACCCTGAATCCGAGATAAATGATAAGTCCAAAGTTTTTAATGGGGGAGTAGTAATAAAACCTAAAGTTTCACAAAGCAGTGATACTACAATGTCTATTGTGAAGCAAAATTACAAACCTCGTGAAGCCCACACTCCCATAACTTTCACAAGAAATCTGAGGGATGGAGGTGTGTTGCTAAAATCGGACAACGAAAAAAACTGTATGAAGCTACTGGAGGGGTTAAAATCGAAAATTGGCAGCAACTATTCTATTGAACATACGAAAGGTCGACTTCCAAAGTTGGCCATATACGGTGGAAGAGTTAAAACAAGAAATTGTATCTTTGAACTATGGAGTTAGCTCTAACTTAGACTTAGGGTTCCTTCAGTATAAAAGCTACAGGAGGCAAGAGGATAAGTTCACGGCTATATTTGAGGTCTCAGGGGATGCTTACTCGCGACTAGTGAATAGGTATATTAACATCGATTATGCCAGTCACTACTGTGCGGAAATCATTGATGTGATAAGGTGCTACAAATGCCAAAAATATGGGCATATAGTAAAGTACTGCAAGAGTTCCCATGATATATGCTCAAAATGTGCAGGTAACCACCGAGCAGCTGATTGTCAAGCATCCTTAAAAAAGTGTTCCAACTGCCTCAGTAGAACTAGAACAGATTGTAGCCATAGTGCAGACAGTAAGGATTGCCCTGAGTATAGGTCAGCAATGAATGTAGCAACTAGCAGGATAATTTTACTTTATGTATTAATGTTCTTGCAAATGTACAAGTGCGAATCATTTTCAATTTAAATTGGAATTGTTTGTGACACTTGGTTTCATTCTGCACACCAACTTAGTATGCGTCTGTAGCTTAGCTCGGTAACGCACCGGGCATTTTTTTTGCTACTCGAAACACGGTCTCTGCGGTTCGCGCCCCGCAACGGGACCAACTATTTTTTATTCTCAAATTCCCTCTGAATTAATTTCTCCGAGCTTAGTGGTTTCGTATGGATAGTAGCACTCATCAGGTCTTGCATCTTTGCAGCTATCCATGTGCAAGACGACCACGAAAGTGTGAGAATTCTGTTTGTATAAGCCGTGAAGGCGTGATTTTACTTGAAAACTCGACCGTGGAGGTCTAGATGGTGTGAAGTGCCCGGTGCGTTACCGAGCTAAGCTACAGACGCATACTAAGTTGGTGTGCAGAATGAAACCAAGTGTCACAAACAATTCCAATTTAAATTGAAAATGATTCGCACTTGTACATTTGCAAGAACATTAATACATAAAGTAAAATTGCCAGGGAACAAATATCTCCACTTCTCACCCTCTCTCCACCCCTCTAGTGAGTTAATACAAGTGCTTCACACCATCTAGACCTCCACGGTCGAGTTTTCAAGTAAAATCACGCCTTCACGGCTTATACAAACAGAATTCTCACACTTTCGTGGTCGTCTTGCACATGGATAGCTGCAAAGATGCAAGACCTGATGAGTGCTACTATCCATACGAAACCACTAAGCTCGGAGAAATTAATTCAGAGGGAATTTGAGAATAAAAAATAGTTGGTCCCGTTGCGGGGCGCGAGCCGCAGAGACCGTGTTTCGAGTAGCAAAAAAAATGCCCGGTGCGTTACCGAGCTAAGCTACAGACGCATACTAAGTTGGTGTGCAGAATGAAACCAAGTGTCACAAACAATTCCAATTTAGCAGGATAAATTATTTTACTTTTCTTCAAACCCACAATGAATCAACGACATTTAAAAATTTTCTATGCCAATGCAAGAAGTATTCGAAACAAACTATCGGATATAGAAGTTATGGCCATTGAGGTAGAAAAATCGGATATAGTAGTTATCAACGAAACTTGGCTATACGATAACGAATCCGAATTTTTCAATCTCAAAGGATATACCGCTACTTTCAACTGTCGAGACACAACTGGGGGTGGCACAGTGATATACGTTAAGAATAACATAAAGTTCAAGGTAATCTTGAATACACCTCAATATAACTCAATAATAATAGAGTTATCAACTACAGGAGTGCCTATTAGAGTAGGAACCTACTACAGGGCCCCTACTGATAATGCTTACGAATTTATCGAATATATAGATGATTTGTACCACCAGTATAATAATCTAATGATTCTAGCTGATACGAATTTAGATATCTTGGATTCAAACTCTACTGTAGTTAAAAATTACCTGGACATACTAACGATGAACAAGAATATTATTAACGATAAAGAACCGACAAGGGTCACTGCCACCTCAGCTACACTAATTGACCATATGGTATCCTCAATGAACACCTCCACTCATAGCTTCAATTTCCAACTAATGGACCAAGCCGACCTTGACCACAAAACTGCAATTTTAAATATTAAAGTAATTACCGCGCTTAAAAAAAGAATGGAAGCGATTTTCATAAAAGCAATTGATAAAGATTCCTTTAAAGAAAACGTAAGAGTTAAGATAAGCAGTCTGAATGAAAATTCTGTTGATTTCAAACATCTGATTGATATCATCACGTCTGCTAAAAACGAATCTACGACTCTGAAGAAAGTCCGTACAAGACACCAGTCATGGATTAATTCTGAAATAATTGAGTCTATCAAAAAGAAAAACATTGCTTACAAAAAATTCAAACTCGATCCATCTAGTGAAAGTAAAAAAGCAGCTTATAAACAACTTAAAAACAGTTTCGAGTCTCGTCCAACAAGCTAAGACAGCCTCTCTAGATAGGCAATATGCTAATGCTTCCGGTAATAGCAGAAAACTTTGGCAAATTATTAACAATGAACTAACAGCAAATTCTGGACGTAGAAAAGAAACTGATAGCACACTTTCAGCTAATGATATCAATAAGTTTTTCGCATCTCTCACAGAAAGAACTCAGCAAAACAGGTTAAATACGAATACTGAAAGATTGCCAAATATTTTGAACGAACAAACGATATTTCTAGAGCCTACAAACATAGAGGAAATCGCTAGTATCATAAAAAGCCTACGTAACGTATCTGCTGGGTTTGATGGGATTAAATCCAGTGATCTGCAACTGGTTTGTGATGTCATTTCTCCACTCTTATGCAACAGTATTAACACCTTTGCGAAGGCACATTTCCTGATGTGTTGAAAATTGCCAAAATCAAACCAGTTTTCAATGAAACCGGAATATAGAGGGCTACGCCCGCAATTCGAGGGTTTTGTAGCAAGCGCTTATTTTGGCATGTAAATACTGGCTCCCTGTTCTTCTTGGTACCCCTCAGCTGAATAAAAACACCATAATTAAATGTTTTACCCATGATATAGTATCTTACATGCCAATTCACAAAAAGACTGCATCTGTCACCTCTCAAAGTAATAGTTTTAATACGAGAAGCTGTAGATAGATATGAATGTATGTATACGAGATAAACTGTCCCACTCTTCGAGATGCTTAACCATTCATATTAAGACGACATTGCAAATTGCAAACTTGTGTAACGGCTTCAAAATTCAGGGCGGCTGGGACAAATTACGGTCTAATATTTTTTCCTCCTCCACTGTTCCCCTTTCTACAAATCTCAAGAAAATGCCAAAAATGGAATGTACTCAACATTACCTTTCTCACGACACCCCACTTGGCTATACCAGTGGATAAAAAAAATTTACCTTAATTTCGCCTCTATGTGGACCCCCTCCCCTTAAAGTTGGCCAATTACAACACAACGCTATCTCCAGCAAATTATAGCATTTCTACACATTCTCGCCGAATTATGTGTGCAGCTTCAGCCGTTCGTAAGATATTCTATGAACAGACGGACAGACAGGTATTTGACCGATTTTGTGAGATTTAAGACACAAAACCCTAAAAAAATTAACTGTGTGAATAGTTATTGTTAGGATCACCAATCACCAATCTCCACCGTTCCAAAGTTGGTTCATTAAATAACTGCAATTCGCACTACGAAAAACAACATGTAAGTAGTACACGCATATCTATGCGTGAGGCCGGTAGGTGTATTTTTTGTATGGATAGTGTCAAAACGCAAAACTTTAAGTCAATGTGCTATTATTAAATATCATGTCATTGTAATGAAACTTAGGCGGCTATTACACTATAAAAGTTCTTTTACAAATATCTTTGACTCACGATATTTTAAAAAAACTTTTATGAATGATATTAGCCGCCTAAGGGGGAAGGTGTGCAAGCATGTAAGAAAAGCACTTGAAACAAGCAACGTTCACGTCGCAAATCTTTTCTTAGGCGGCTATTACACTAGAAAAGTTCATCGAAAATATATTTTACAAACGATATTTGTAAAAGAACTTTTATAGTGTAATAGCCGCCTTAGAGATATTATTGCCTATGATGTTGGTTATCATCAGCCATCAATATTTTTGACCTAGGGTGTGCTTGAGGGGTGCAGGGGTGTGCTAACTGCAACTATAGAAATGTACTATTATTAACCTTTTTGGATGAGATTTAAAAATTCTATTATTTTCTGTTTTCTATGCTAGTGAAATGCCGCTTTTCTGTAAATTTTCATATGTCTAGCTATAACGGTCTCGAAATGCAAGGGGGGGGGGACAAACTCGGACCACATATTTTCCCCTCTCCCTCTTTTCCCCTTTCTTCAAATTTGAAAAAAATTCCAGAAATGGAATGTACTCAACGGTACCTTTCTTACGATACCCCACTTGCCTATACCAAACGAAAAAAAAATTTCGACCTTCATTTCCCCTCTATGGCGCCCCCCCTTAAAGTTGACCTATTACGACGCATCGCTTTCTCCAGAGAATTATAGTATTTCTACATATTTCCACCAAATTTCATGCATGTAGCTTCAGCGGTTCGTGAGATATTTCATGGACAGACAGACGGACGCATGACCGATTTCATAAGGGTTTTGTTTTTATACAAAACCCTAAAAATGGAGATCCTAATGACCCATCAAACTTTAGACTTATTGCGCTAATAAGCGTTTTTAGCAAAATATTTGAAAAGGTCGTAAATACCAGAATTGTCCGATTTATTAATGAGACTATTGGGTTTGATAAACAGCAATACGGTTTCCTGGCAGAAAGTAACACAACTGCCGCGCTGACAGATGCACTTCATTTTATCAACTCTGAACTTGATAATTCAAAATATGTGACGGCGATTTTTATCGACTTGAGTAAAGCATTTGACACAGTAAATCATACAGTCCTATCAGAAGTTCTTTATGAACTTGGTATCAGAGGAGTCGCCAACAATCTGATAGCAAACTACTTGAAAGATAGACCAATTATTACTGAGTTCCACAATAATATAAGCGGTGAGATGGTGTTAAATTCAGGGGTTCCGCAGGGTTCCATCTTAGGCCCCACACTATACCTACTATACTTGAACAATCTCAGTAATGCCGGCCTCTCCGCCAAGTATGTCACCTATGCAGATGATACTCTTCTGCTGTTTTCTCATTTCGGTAAGAACGATGCCGAACAAGTGATTGATCATGATCTGAAAGTTTATCAGCAGTGGCTTTTAGGTAACAAGTTAGAACTTAACATTAAAAAAACTCACTACATGCTCTTCAGGCAAAGAAATAAAGCCGATATTGAACTAACTATCAAATTTGGAAACCAGACTATTGACAGAGTCGCCAAAACCAAATACCTAGGGCTTATTATTGATGAGAAGCTTTCATGGAATGATCATATTGAGCAAATCAGAGCTAAATTGTGCCCATTAGTAGCTTTACTGAGACGTTGAAAATACATGAACATCCAACTCAAAAACATGATTTTCAACGCTCACGTTATGCCTATTTTGACATACGGTATTTTGAACTGGAGCCAAACATCAGCGAGAAATATTTCAGCTATCGGACGAATGCTTAATAAAGCTGTCAAAGCGGTCCATAATCTCCACCCAAGAACACCTACTTCTGAAGTATATGAATTAACAGGTAAACTACCTTTAGAAAAAATTATCTTTTCTGAGAAAGTGAAGATTATTTGGAAGATCGTTAATAAGAAAAATAAAACGTCTATTTCCCTAACACTGAATAGAGAAGTTCATAGCTATGGCACTCGAAATGCAGGCAACTTCAGAACACCTTTAGCCAATACGAACAGAATCTTGCTAGACCCGATTAGATCGTCAATAATGATTTTTAATGCCTTACCTCAAGAAATTCGTACTCTCTCATCTTATGAAACTCTTAAATGGAGACTTAAACAATACTTACAGTTTAACGAGATTTAACTAAAAACTTAATTAATTCCAAACAATCGCACTCACCAACCATGGTTTAATTATCGCGTTCACATTTTGATTATATTTTGTTTCTGATTTTGTTAAAAATACTTTTTTTGCCTTCCCTCCATACCAGTGTCTCTTCACTGTCTGGGAGGCAAAACAAGTTTTAAATTTATAATCTATGTTTTAATGGCTTTGTTTATGCCGTGGAACTATCTTTGAGGATTAAATTACGTTTACACTATCCGCAGATTACTTCATCTGCGCCAGCTGAGATAATCTGCGACTGTCAAATACATACAATTTTGAACTCACCACACCCAGATTACGCAGCAGATGAAGTAATCTCGGGATAGTGTAAACGTAATATTAACCAATTCGAGCTAAGTCACGACGACATAAACATGTCGCACTAGCTAGTTTTGGTACCAATTTTAGCTCCACTTGCTATGCAGAACTGGACTGAAAAATTGGGACTAGGTGGTGTTGTTGTCTTCGCTAATGGTGTTGTTGTTGAAAATTATATTTTATTTGTTATATAAATACCTCATCCTTTCCTGAAACCCTGCATTCGTTTCATCCTTTGATTGTAGCGGTAGAAACGTGTTTTTATTAGGAAGCTACTGCCCCTTGACATTTCCTTAACCAATGTCACCGCAGTCACAAACCAACAGCTGACATCTTTCATATTTAGTACCTCTTCGTATGGTCGGTATAAACACACCACGAACAAGTACCAGCACTAAAACAATTTAGTTAAATCGCCTTTTAGTTCCACGGCATAAACGTGGCCAATGTTTCTTCAAATGTGAATTGTCTTTGGCACACACTAATTTTTTCTCCCTTTAACTGTGTTGGGCGGGTATGTGTTATCCTAAACAGTGGCGTGGCGTCCATGGAAGCAAGGGAAGCATTGCTTCCCTTATATTTGGCGATTGGTGGAAAATTTTCTAAATAATTTTTTCTGAATCGCGCAAAAAAGTCGCGAAAAAAACTCTTCGGCACAGTCTATGTAAATAAAAGTTCCAAAGAAACTAATCGCGAATATCTTACACAGCCGAATTGGTAACACCGCGAAAACCACCACACCACACCAAGAAGAAGACACATGGAAGCATATCAAAATTTGCATCTATGAGCGTTTATTTTTTTCCCCAGTAAACCTACTGTGTCGCGATAAAAAAAAATTCACGTACACGGTAGGTTGGAAGCACTCAGGAATTTGCTTCCAAGTTCCCCTCACATGTAGTAGAGGAAATTCTTGCCTGCAGCGGAGCTGCTGGCGCATGGACGCTGGGGAACTTTTCTTCCCATTTCCTCTTTGTTCGTATTTTCTTGTGGACTGAAAATATTTGCTGTGTTGCAATGCGTATGTGATGTGCTATCTGAGTTTCAGTTACCAGAGTAGGATAGGAATTGAATTGTGGAAAAAGTTTCGATTTGAAATATAATGGCTTCATGGTTAAAAATTATTATTGGTAAATTCGAGAAGAAGTGATTTCGCATAGAATTATTAGTGTATACGAGTATTAGTAAGAGACGAACTCAATTATAGGGATATTTATGCATATTTCAATAACTTATATCTAATCGAAAACCATTTAACGGAAAATTCCAAGAAAAAATAAGTGGGAGATGGTAATACTGCCTCAAGTCATTGACGTCACAAGGAATTGAATGAGCCGTTAAATTTAAAACTCATTTGCTCTAGTGTAGTGCTTTAGTGTAGTGCGATTTGTGTGCTTTTTGTTGGTGAAAAGGTGAAGGGGTTTTTTAATCGGTCTAGGTGCTTATAATTGCTTATAGTGTTTTGATTTGTTTTTAAAGTAGCATGGATCAATATTGTGTTGTTGATGATCTTTTTCGATTGTCTTTTGGATCTCGATCTTTCGCAGAAAAAAAAGACATTATCGAAAAGGGTCGACCGAAACCGATTTTGGAAATTGTTTCTAAAACAAAAAGATGTACTAGGCATTTTACTGCTAAGATTTATGAAGATACGGAATGGATTACCGGTTGTAAGACCAAGCAAAAATTATTTTGTTGGCCATGCTTGTTATTTTCAAATGATTCAAATGTTTGGCGAACTACCGGGTTTTGTGACTTAAATAATTTACATAAAGCTGTGGACAGGCATGGTACGAAAAGCGTTGATCATTTAAAGTCAGTACTTCTTCTTTCCAAGTTCGGTTCCGGTCCTAGAATTGAAGAATTATTAAGTAGCCAACATAAAATAGATCTTCAATAATATTGCACAATGAGAAAGTTTCGAAAAATCGAGATATACTAAAAATGCTAATTGACGTTGTGTGCCATTTAGGATGTCAAGAACAGGCATTTCGTGGTCACAATGAAAATGTGAATTCTTGCAATAGGGGAAATTACGTTGAACTTTTAAATCTTTTAGCTAAATATAATCCGGACTTGCGAGCTCACTTGGAGCAAGCGACTGTTTTTTCCGGAATATCAAATTATATTCAAAACGATCTCATTAGTAGCATTTCTAAAATTTTATTAAAACAGATTTATAATGAAATTCAGCAAACTAAATTTATAGCAATAATATTAGATGAAACAACCGATGTTTCATGTCGTTCTCAACTCTCAACAACCTTTCGTTACATTACTCCTTCCGGTGAGGTTAAAGAAACTTTCATAACTTTTACAGATATTTCTGATGATCAGACTGCGTCGCGTTTATTTGACCATGTTTTAGATGTTGTTCAAAAATTCAATTGCGGTAACAAACTTATTTGTCAAAGCTATGACGGGGCTTCGGTAATGTCTGGTAAAATAACTGGATTACAAACACGTGTAAAGGATGTGTATAAAAACGCAATATATATTCATTGCTTCGCTCATCGGTTAAATTTAGTTTTATCTAAATCATGCGATAAAATGCGCGAATGTCGAATTTTTTTTCAATCTATTACTTGTTTTTCAACATTTTTTAATCATTCAACAAAGAGAACAGTTGCACTAGATTTATTCCTCAAAAAAAGGCTTCCAAAATTAGCTCCAACACGTTGGACTTTTAATGGTCGATTAGTTTTAACCATTTTTGATAATTTAGATCAATTAAAAGAACTCTTTGAATATATCATTGAAAATGAGAGTGGAAAGTGGGATGGCGAGACCGTTAATAGCGCAAGGGGACTTCTTGTTTTACTTACAGATTTTCAGTTTGTTTTCCTGCTCAATGTTTTTTCTAAAATTTTTCCACAAACCGACGTACTTTTCGATATATTTCAAAGTAAACAAACTGATATAATGTACTGCATTCAAAAAATTACAGATTTTGAAAATCAACTTCAATCGTTAAGAAATAGTTTCACGGAAATTTGGACCCAAACCACATCTATTTGCGAAACTCCACAACGCCGGAAAAAAGCCAGGTGCCTTGTTGACAGTAATGAAAATGTTGAACTATTCTTTACACGTATTTATGTCGAAATTATAGATAATATTACCGCAGAAATAAATTCAAGATTTTCATCCTTAGCGAGTTTCACATTTTTAAACCTATTAGATTCTTCTAAATTTAACCAATATTTGAAAACATTTCCGGACAATCTTTTACTAAATTTAACTAAAACTTATGCTGATATATTTGACCATATTTCATTAAAGACTGAACTCATTGTGCTTTATTCTGATTCTGATTTGCAGGGAAAATCTTTTCAAGGTATTTTTAACTATTTCATTAATAACAAATTAAAAGATAGCTTCACACAATTTTATAAATTAATATGTTTAGTTTTAACATTACCAGTAACCAGTGCGTCCGCAGAGCGCAGTTTTTCTTGCTTAAAAAGGATTAAAACGTATCTTAGAAATTGTACAGGCGAACAACGGCTTAGCGACTTGGCAATAATGTCAATTGAAAAGGTTTTCCTTAAATCATGTTTGTGTGAGCAAAGTTTTTATACAGATATTATAGATGAATTCGCAAAAAAAGAAAGACGAATAGAATTAAATTACAAATAATAGTATGTACGGATCTTATTATTTATTTTGACTTGTAATATATTTATTGCCCAATTATTATTATTTTATTTTACTCAGTAACTGTGATTTTTTAAATAGTAAATAGTTGAATTATTTTTAATTTTTATTGTATTGTTATTGTTTTTATTATTCAAATTTTGATTCGCTGAACATGATTACTTTCTTTATGAGTGTATGGATATTTATTTTGCAATTTTTTTGCTATTGTTGTTATTGTTATAGTAGTTCTAATAATTCGAATATGCTTTATTTATATACTTATAGTTACAGCTTTGCTTTTTTGATAAGTCTACCAACATATAATTTTTACAATTATTTATTTAAAAGTAAATTATTATATATTGGTAGCATGGGAATTAAAATGCTGATAAAATACAGTATACCTACTCTCACGTCCCCGTTCGTGATTCCTGGGTGCTTTTATATTAGAAATGTTAAAAGTAGCTAACGAGAGGGGTTCAATTAATACGCAGTAAATTTGTGGAAAGCATAATAATAGTAAATTTTTAATACCAATTGCTTCCCCTAGTTGAATTATCACGCCACGCCACTGATCCTAAACACCAATTTCAGTTCCTCATGTCGTATTTCTGTGGACCTGACCCGAATTGAGTGTATTTGTCTCTACCTCCCTAATCCTTTTTCCCCCCAGGAAAATGATGATAGGAGCTTGTGAATTGCATGACAAAGAATGATAGTGCCAAGCCAAACTGATCCCTAATCCCTTGTAAAAAAAAAAAAAAATATGCCACAACTGGCTTTACTGGTTTGTTGTGGCAATGGTGGGCATTTAGGTGTGTTGGTTTGCTGCATTGCTTGCGGTTCGTTGTGTGGTAGCGATGCTTCGAATACTGCACCTCTTTAAGGTTGCCACACATGGACGAGCACAACCACGACGGAACTTCCATCGAACCATATTAAATATAGAACGGTGGAAATAGGGCGAATTTTTGTCCACACGTTCTATGAAATTGATGGTTCGATGGAAGTTCGGTCATGGTTGTGCGGCGAGCGCGAAATGACTGGTTCGACGAAGAATGCAAAAATTTACTGAACGCGAAAAATAAGGCCTACAGATAATGGATTCAATGACCAACCAGAGCCGAAAGAGAAAAATATGACGAGCTATGGCGAATATCGAATAGAATAATTATACGTAAGAAACGTAAATACTGTTATGTTTCCTGACCGAAGCCGGGCTCGTTAGATATTCTTATGCTGAATAATAAAACACTTCGACTGAAAAACACGTACACTTTATTTACTAGACGAACTATATACATACATTCGTAACTAACAACCAACGACTAACTAGCTCTAACTATTCGTTTCCGTGGGATATCGATAACGACACTTCAACTACAACTGAACTTCCCGTGTCCGTTTCCAAGCAAATACTCAACGACGATCGACTTCCGACTGCGACTGAGTCTCGACTATTACTACTTGCAGTTCCTGGTAACACCTGCCTTTATATAGCTGCTAAACCCATGTATCCACTAGTTAGCGAAAATTCTAGATGGTTCGAGAATCGGCTAGTGCTCATTATATTTATCATCGATGGCTCGAGACTATGATAGAGCTTAGTACAATCTGTGTCATAAGAGTGACGTACTCCGCACATACAACAATATTTTGACGAGCAGTTGCTGAATATCAACGGAAACTTAACTAATAGGAACACCAGACAAGCGTACAAACTAGGCCTCTTATTTTGAAGAGCTTTTGAGCCTAACATCGAACATCCCCACACAAGAAGCTCTCGACCATATTGTTGATCCAGGCCCACCCATACAACCCCCGACACTAAAACGAAATAAAGCGCCGGGCGCTGACGAGATTCCAGCTGAACTGCTAAAATTTGGTGGAACGGGTCTAGTTAATGCCATATATCAATTACTCCTGCGAATATGGGAGGACAATCCAGACATCCCAGAGATATAAACTGCGGTGTGAGAATTACAGGGGCATATCATTAGTCTACGTCCTATAAAATATTGACGAAAATTCTGGAAAATAGAATAAAACCGTACGCAGAACGAATCATTGGGAATATCAAGCCGGTTTGAGACCTGGTCACTCCACAACCGGTCAGCTCTTTACGGTCAAACAGAAACTTCGGAAGTGCTGGGAATACAACGTAGAAGTATACCAAAGCTTTGTTGACTTCAAGCAGGCATACGACGGTCCAGGTGGTGAATAGAGTTGCGGTAGACTTCATAGCAGATAGCTTTAGGTTCTTGCTGTCAAAGAAGGTGTTGAGGTCATGAAGATAGCTGTTTATCCGTTTGCACATCTGGGTGATGTTATTCCCTGTCGCTAGGGTAGAACAGTCGTCAGCATAGCAGATGATCTGGACTCCTTCCGGTGGTGTGGGGAGTCCTGAGAAGTAGAGATTAAACAGGGTTGGCGATAGTACTCCTCCTTGAGGGACATCCTGCTTAATCCTTCTAAGTTTGGATTTACCGTCTCTGAATTGGGAGTGGTTGACAGTATCGAATGCCTTCGATAAGGCAAGCGCCACCAGGGTGGTTCTATGACGTGATCGAGCCTGGTTGAGACCGTTGTGGATACTAGATGTTATGGCATCCAGCGCCGTCGTAGTAGTGTGCATTTTCCTCAAGCCCATGTTGGTGGTCGGCCAGTTGGGTGTGGGTCGCAAGCAAAGGATGAAACCTGTGCTCAGCTACCTGCTTTTGTATCTCAAGGTTCATGTCCTTGATCCTAGGATCATCCGGGTTAGTGCTTTGCATGCGGTAGCGTTCATCTGACAGTAGTGCTGCTGAGGTATAAGGGGTATAAGCTTAGCCGCCGCTTTCTCAATGATTTTCCTTAGTTTTAGTTTGGCTACACGTACGTCCGTTGGTGTTGGTAGGGCAAGAAAGGCCGCATTGGTGTACTCTTTGAAGCCATCCCAGTTGGCTTTATTGTGATTTAAGAAAGTGCGACGGTCTGCATGAAGCACATCAGATGGTCGGTCGAGGTTTATCATAATTGGCAGGTGGTCGGATGATAGCGTAAGGACTGATTCCGCTGAGTTGACGGACAAATTTTTAGGATGACCCCCAGCCATAAGACATATCCATGTCAAAAAAAAAGGAATTTACGAGCCCACTCAGCTGTTAAATGAGTACTTATTTATGAGGTAAATAACTGGGTTGAGCGTGCTGCTGATCACACACCACTGCACAAGACACCATCACGATCTAGCAAATGAAATGATGCTAACTCATCTCGAGGCCATGGTTGGCCAGATTGGACTGTTGCGCCAGTTATTTATTTGATAGGGTTATCCCACAGCGATCTGGGAGTCAGGTGCGGGGTGCAGCTGGGCAAGGGAAGATGCAGTCTACATCATGGGTTGCTCCATTACGAGCAGGACAGATGTTTGAGACGTCCTGGTCAATGCGGAATAAATAGAAATTCAGTCGTGAGCACCAGCCTAACCGAGGGACGACTTCAATATCTGAGACGCCAATTTTTTAAAGTTGGAACTTTTGTATGGGCAAATCCAGTGCTAGAATTGTATGTACAATAGATTTCCACTTCAGGTAGTTACAAGCCTACTATGATACCTCATCGTCCAATTTTTTATATTTTCAGGCCACTCGTATTTTAGATTTAGCGTGAATGAGCCGCTGATTAAATTCGGCGCCTCAGATATTGAAGTCGTGCCCTGACCGAAGTTGGGCGAGTGTCGTTCTCGTTGCTCTTGGAAGCCTTTCCTCTTCCGGTGATACTGTTGATGATATGGACGAGAGAACTGGATTCGGGCCTAAACCCGCGATCGATATAAGTACCTCCCCCTGACGTCTTGTCCATGAGGTCGAAGTTTGGGTGCTCCCTCCGGTAACAACCCATCAGATATTGTGTAATGAACCATATTCTGGTCTGGTTGTGCTGCTTCCACCTCAGATCTATGGCAGCTCCTGATGAGTAAGGATCTGTCGGTGGTACGAAACCAGACGCCTAGACCTCGATGCGATCACGAGGGAATCTGCGCCGTCCGCCAACCATTCCAACCTTATCGCCCTACTTTTTTTATCATTCCCCATTTTTGCCTCCCATGTTTGTATTGTCTTCCCCAGGCCTATGATTTTTTATTAATACGAGTACGTAAAGGACAGGGGCAATTGGCGGCAAAAAAGACGCCCACGTCTCCCGAACTGAGCTACAGCAATCATAGGCCGCTGTTTAGCTCGTTGAGGTGCCTTTTTCTTCGCCAGATGACACGGCTCGACCTTCACGGTCATTATGCTACCTAAGGCTTCGTACCACGGGCATCTTAGGATGCCCACCACACCGTCCATTACAATTGTTTAGCAAAAAGTTTGTCGTGGTCCCTTAAAGGTATTTGGAAGGGAGAACGGCACGCTTGAATGTTTTTCCAATGCGAGTCACAGAGATTCTGTGACCACACAGGAGCGGCATAGTTGGTCACTGTCTTCCGACTGCCTACGTGACCAGTAGAGTTTCTTTGTCCTTGTCCCAGATGCTACCGTCCAAGGCTTTTAGGATCTTAGGCATGGGGTGATGATGTGGCCATGTTGTCCAGAGTAACTCCAAGAATTTTAGGATGGTTAATGGTAGGAATAGGCTGATTGTCAATCGAGATCCCAAGTTGAGAACCGGACTTCCTTCGTCCAGGTGATGAATAGGGTTGCCGTGGATTTAGACGCCGAGACGGTTAGATTCTTACTTACGATGAACGAGTTAAGTTCTTCAAGATGACCGTTGGTGAGTTCGCACATTTCCGCGATGTTGTTTCTTGTTGTCAGAATGGAGCAGTCGTCAGCATAGGAGATGCTATCGATGCCCTCAGGTGGTGTTGCGAGTCCTGATAAATAAAAATTAAACAAGGCACTGGTAGAAACCAGTTGACATTTTATAGTTCCCTTTCGGGGAAATTTCCCTCAAGCGGTACGCATGTAATGAGCCATGCAAGCGATCAGAAGGTGCATGCTGGCAATTGCATTCTCCGAAACCAATTTTTTGCAAACGAAACGGCAACTGGACCAACACACACCACAGTCGACGCGCTATGCTCCACAAGGGCTTAATGCGACTGAGTAGTAGTAGTAGTAACTCTGGAGATTTTTTTGACCTCCTCTCCTCCTCACATCTCCTATCCACTTATGTAGATTGCACCACTTTTATGAACGAACAATCAATTCTAAAATCAATTTTATCTCAAACATTGTCATCATCATCGTGGCGCGACAGCCCGACGTCGGGCCTTGGCCGCCTGGATCATTGTCCTCCAATTATCTCGGTCACGTGACCGCGTCCTCCAATTTTGGGAGCCCAGCAGCTGCGCGGCGTCCACACCTACTGAGCTCTCCCAACGAGATCTCGGTCGTCCTCGCAGTCTCGCTCCGTCGACTCGTTCTGCATTCATTACTCTCTTAGGCATGCGATCATCGTCCATTCTTTGTACATGCCCTGCCCATTGAAGTCGTTGTAGTTTGACGATTTTCGAGACTTGCAGCTCATCGTACATTTCATACAACTCATGGTTGTACCGGATGCGCCATCCATCTCGATCGCAAAACGCCCCGAAAATTCGCCGTAGAACCTTACGTTCGAAAGTGTCTAGCATGTTTTCGGAGGCTTGAGTTAGGGTCCATGCTTCGCAGCCATAGCATAGCACTGGTCGTATAATGGTTTTGTACACGCGCAGCTTCGTGTTTCTGTGCACATGTTTCGATTTCATTATGGGGAGAACCGAGAAAAGAGTCTTATTAGCTAACTGTATCCGTCGCTTGATTTCGTCAGTTTCGTTGGCGTCCCTTGACAGGTTGCAACCCAGGTAGATGAAGTTGTTCACGAACTCGATGTTGAGGTCCCCCACGTTGATGCTCGGTTGTGCAGGTGTCCTTGTCACCGATTGCATCATTATTTTAGTTTTACCCTCGTTAATACGTAATCCAACTTCCTTTGCAGCGGTATCGAGCGTATGCAGAAGCTCTTCTGCGTCAGCCAATCTTCGGGACATGATGTTATCGTCGGCCTCAAACATTGTAGCGAGCATCTATTGGGTCGAAAAAAAAAAAAAAAAAGATTCCTCTGGAACCAAAAAAAAACTCTTTCGTTGTTATTCATTCAATCGCGCTCGATGGCGGTGGTCGTCTGGTCACCGCAAAAATTTACTTGACGCGAGAAACGAGGCATATAAGACACTGGATTCAGCGAGCAAACAGAGCCAAAAGAGAAAATATGGCGAGCTACGGCGAACATCGAATGGAATAATTAGACGTAAGAAACGTAAATACTTTCACGAGCAGTTGCTGAATATTAAGGAAAATAGAAGCTGATAGGAAGACCACAGAAGCGTACAAGCTAGTAAATGCAATTAAGAACGGCTATTAACCCAGGACTAGCCTCTGTAAGGACAAAGATGGAAAAATCATCAGCGACACCGATGACATTAACAAACGATGGGCCTTTTTATTTTGAAGAGCTTCTGAACGATCTCACGTTGCGGTCACTAAAACGAAATAAAGTATCGTAATACTAATCTAGAGCGGAGTTCAAATCTCGGCGCGATTAAAAACTGCCTGTGAGCACTAATAGCACTTACACAGTGCTTCGAGCTTGTCAGTATAAAGATGGCGCGGATAGGAGGTGCATGCTAACCACTGCACTTCCGAAAAGTAGATATGCCCGTTCATTTTCTGCATAAGGAAGCGATTGGTGGTGGACGTAGTCGGGTCGTGATCGTCTTTTTTTAACAGAGTATAGTGGTTGAATCGGATCGAACATCGTGGTCGGCCATTGTGGCGTTCCTTTTTGTGGAGTTCTTCTTAGTTGGTGAGATTATTCCATATTTGCATTCCGGGGTTGATTAGTTCCATCTTTAAACAAGTTGTAGTGTTGTTTTTTTTTGTCTAGTTAATACTTGGTACATAGAACGAATAGTGGTTGAGTGGTTTTAGGTTAGGTGTTAGGATGGAGGAACCGGATCCCCCGGACACCCGGGGGGAAAGTAAAAAGAAGAAAAAGACTTCGGGTGGGCAAAGATCGAGGGATGTAACCCCCGTAAAAATGATTGGAATAATAGATTCTGTGGATAACACCAATGGATCTAAAAATAAAAACATGATTGACACACACGTGGTCGGTGACGCCCAGCATGCGGAAAAAGATACCGCTAAGTCAGGTGACGACAATAACGGAACCAGTAACCGTACTAAGAAGACATATAACTATCAAGAAGACTCAACTGAGAAAGAATTTGTCGTCATGATCCAAAATATCGAGGATAAGAGGATATCGGAAATGGTACTTAGCGATTTCCTGGATCACTGCCGGGTTAGGGGACTAGTAAATATCCAATACGCAAATTTCCGGTCGGCCAAAGTGACGTTCAATAATCCCAAAGATGCCAACACGATTTTATCTAATCCGACATTAACAACCAATGGATACAAGGCGTATATCCCTCAAAATTGTATCTCTTGTTATGGCATCATCCGAGACGTTCCTAATTGCATATCCGAGGAAAACTTAATGGAAAAACTCCATGGTGCATGTCGCGTCCTTAGCGTTTATCGGTTCAACAGAAAAGATAATGACGGAAACATCGTGCCAACAACGTCAATTAAGGTTGAGTTCGAATCGCTTAAACTTCCAAGTATCATATACTACGGTCATGCGCTCAAGAGGGTAGAATATTTCATCCCAAGAGTACGCTTATGCTACAATTGCGGCAGAATCGGACATGTAAGCAAATTCTGCAAAGCAAAGGCGAGGAAATGTTTGAAATGTGGTTCAGATTTTGACACCTGTAATCAAACTTGCACCAATATTCTATGTGTATTATGCGGATCTGATCAACATAACTTCTTCAACCCTGACTGCCCCAAGAGAAAACAAGAACAAAAAACGCTGGAAATCATGACGGTGTCTAATAAGTCAAGGAAAGAAGTACTCGAGGGAAACTATAGTAATTACTATAGTATATTAGGTTCTAAAAAATATGTGAGTGACTACCCGAGTGTAACAGAAGCCATGGCAAACAACAGGAAACAAGCACAAACTAATAATCGAAACCAAGACATTTTTAGAAACAGAGTTGAAGATGCCAATAAAGTCCAACTAGGAAAGAGGTCCTTTGCAACAGTAGCCAAAATGGACAAATACGAAAAAATAAGACAAGGACACGAGGACATCATCAGACCCGTAACAGTACCCAACCAACTTGCCTTCATGTATCCAAACGGTAACAAAGAGAGTCTAACAAAGTATCATAATACCAATTCGAATATGAATTACCATAATACCCCTCAACCAACGGAGCCTTACGCGAGGTATAATCTGACACAAGTAATAATAAATCTGGAAAATAAATGTAAGAATCTACTGGAATTTATTGAAAATAACTGGGACCCTAATGACCCCAACATAAGGGCGTTCATTAGTAATTTTTCTAAAGAAGCAAGTATAGGCATTACGCAAAACGATAATCTAGATACAAACAGATTAAAAAGGCTGTGTACAAACCACAATGAAGTGTGTTCAGTTGAACATACAGGGACTAGGAAATAAGAATAAAGATACATTTGAATCATTTTGCCATCAACATAAAATTGACATAGCATTAATTCAAGAAACATTATTAAACCCTAATAAATTTAAACCATATTTTAGCAACTATTATTCTTTTTTTAACGATAGAAGTGATGGTTACGGTGGAGTGGCCATCCTGATCGTTAAAAAAATTAGATGTAAGGCAATTGAATTACAGAATCCTTTGAATTTTATTGTCGTCGAAACGACAAATCTCCCAGAGAATTTTATTATTTTAAACTTTTATATACCCCCTTCGAGAAATAAGGAAGAAGAAAGGGTATTTACAACCAACCTTACAGATTTATTCTGTAAAATCCGGAACTACAGTAACAAAAATCTATTATGTGTGGGAGACTTCAACGCTCACAAATTGGACTGGGGCAGTAGATTTGATAATAATAGGGGTGTTGTCTTGGATAACTTAACGGCAGATTGTGGCCTCAACATCTGCAACAATGGTGCATCAACATTCATCACTAACAATGGGAGACCATCGGTATTGGATGTCACGTTTACTAACCGTATGGACCTTATTAAAAACTGGCACACATTGAATGTGAGGATATTTGGTTCCAGGCACATCCCTATTATTTTTCACATACATAATAGAACTCCCATTAAGAAAAAGAAAATCGTGAACTACTCTATCCTGAAAAACAATATGGAAAAGATCGAGTTCGAAAATGATATCAACAGCTTTAATAAAGCCATGAAACGCTCGATTAAGGAGGCTACTTTCTTTGTCGAGAAAAATTCGTATACCCCAAAAAAATGGTGGAACAACAACCTGAAAGCCTTATTTCTGGAGCTGAAACAAACATCTGCTAAATTTAAGCTGAATAACAATTTCGAAAATCTCTCAGCACTACAGGAGGCCAAGTACATTTGGAAGAGGGCGGTTAGAACAGAAAAAAGAAAAACCTGGAAGGAGACAATTAACCGTATGAACCTGTCCAAAGATCCTAAAGAGATGCATGAGTTGTTTAAGAACGTCCAACATACTTTCTTTTCTCAGAACGACTGTGGCACTTGGGTAACTGAGAGAAAGATAGAATTCTTAAACCTTTGTAAACCCAGTCGACCATTGACTGTGTTAGATGACCACCATCTGGATAATGAACATGACAGCATTGAATTTGATACCTCGGATCTCTTATGGGCATTACATAATAAGAGCAATAACTCAGCGCCCGGGGTTGATGGGATCTCATACAAACATATAAAAATGATGAATGCTGATGCCAAAAGTAAATTTCTAGAAATCCTAAACAATTACTGGGAATCCAAAACAATTCCGGCACTTTGGAAAATCATAAAAATTATTCCCATTCCCAAACCCAATAGAGATTTAAATCTTATTCAAAACTACCGCCCTATTTCATTACTGAGTGTCCCACTGAAACTTATCAACAAAATGGTGTTAAACAGACTAACTCATTTCATCAATGAACACCAAATATTATCAAAAAATTCATATGCTTTTAGGCCCAAAAAAGCCACCACACACTGTATTAATGACCTCATTAACACTGTTCAAATTAATAAAACCAATAAAATGGTCTCTGTGTGTGCTGTATTTGATATAAGCCGTGCATATGAGAATGTGGACCGATCCAAACTCGCCCAAACCATGAGTCGGCTAAACATTCCACCTGATATTACTAGTTGGATGAACCAGTTTCTAAGAGATCGACTGTTGATCCTTGATGAAGTTCAGCTGGTGGTGGATAATGGACTGCCTCAGGGCAGTTGCCTTAGTCCAACGTTATTCAACTTATACACCAATGAAATTCATGAATTGTCAGACGAATTCAATATCATATACCAATTTGCTGATGATTTCTTATTGCTTTCTCGGGGGAAAAATACCCAGGAAGCCATAGATAACCTTGAATTATTTGCATCAAAGTTTATTAATACATTAACTAACCTTAAGCTTCCGGTTAATTTTGAGAAATCTCAATTTTTTATTTTTTCTAAAGCTAATTGCTCACAACATAATATTTACGTTAATAATCAAACCATCACGAATTCTAACAAACTTAAATATCTTGGATTCTTTATATCTTGGAACCTATCGGTTCTTCCCCATTATCATGAAGTAATTAAAAAAAATAATTTTAATAAACTAACTTTTAATGTAATTAATAAGCAAACTGAAGGTCTACATCCTAGCAAGGCGCTCACCTTGTTTAGGACCCACATTCGTCCCAAAATTGAGTATGCGAGAACAACTACGGCTAATATGAATACCACAACTACCAACAAGGTAACATCCTACTTCAATCCATTTTTAAGGAAATGTCTAGGGGTCACCCCATCCACACCGATAAATGCACTTTACGTGTTGGCCAATGAACTTCCGCCGACTCTTAGAGGGCTATGGCTCACGGCCAAAGAAATGGCAAAAAGAATTACATTCGAGCCAGAGTTTGTGGAATTATGGATTGAGAATGCGGTCCTTGAAAATATTAAGTCTAGTTATGGGGAATGCTGGAGGATATTTGGCGACATTCTTAGAGACCTTCCACATATTAAAAATAACACCCCTGCGAATAAAATACTCATCTTTAATAAGGAAAAAAAAATTAATATTGCAAGTGATGAGGATTTATTAAATGACAACCTGGGTTCCTTGCTGGGGCTCGTTTTGGATCCAAATGAAACCGCAATTTTTACCGATGCATCCAAAGACACGACCTCTGTGGGGGCGGCGTTTATTAATGAGTCTGATGAAGCCGTGGGTAAGTTCAGCTTACCTGCTGATACTTCAGTAGTGGAAGCGGAATTAGTAGCTATACTTAAAGCAGTGCAACATGCCGCTAACAGGAACCTTCCATACGTATCTATCTTCACAGACAGTAATGTGGCCTGTGATATCGTTAATAAAAAAGACTGTGATTCTCCAACTGCACAACTAATCAAAGAAACGGTCCATTCATCAAATATAAATCGACTGATTTTAATATGGATCCCGTCCCATAGAGGTCTGACATTTAATGAACGAGTGGATAGGTTGGCGAACGAAGCCAGATTAGATGGAACTCCATTCACCCCATCATTCTCACTAAATCAAGCCTTGAGTATAATTAAAGAACGTATCTTTAGGAGATGGCAAGAGGAGTTCGACCTCACATCCGGAGAAAAAGGGCGATTCTTTCACAAAATCATTAATAAGGTAGATAATGAAAGCTGGTATAAAAAGATTAAATTCAAACATACTAAACCAAAAATCATTAAAATAGCTAATCGACTTATTATCAATCATAGTTACAACAAAGCTTTTTTAAATAAAATTAATAAGATCCCGTCCCCAGATTGCATTCACTGTAATGTGCCTGAAAACAACTACCATATAATAATGGAATGCCCTAGATATTACAGTATGCGAGCTAAGTTCCCGATCCTAAATAGAATTAATAATGGTTTTGCTGATTCCCTAAAGGAAATAGGCCCGGAGGGTTGGGTAACATTAGCATATGAGATCGAAAAAAGAAATATCCCCTTCTGACGAAGAAGTAGTCATTTTTCTTTCCTTTTCTGGCCAAAGACCTATCAATCACTAGTCATTAGATAATAAAGTTTAAATTATTTGTTGTCTGAAATAAGATGGAATCAGTCGATCATTTGGAATCTTGGATGAATCTCTGAGAACAGTAAAATATTTTGTACTATGTTTTGTTTTTTGTCACGTTGATCTATCTCTTAATCAATATACTACCGGGTTCGCGTTCGTTAATTATCCGTATCGAAGTTGTTACACTTAATCGGGAGTTACTACGAAAACCATAGTTTCGCGTTACAAGATGGCTATACAATCCTTATAGGATTCAGCCAACCCGAACACATATACGCATCGCCTGTGCGGTTCAGATCACTGAGCTTATATCAGGGTTTATGCACGTGTGTTCAAAGGAGAAGGAAAAAAAAAAAAAAAGTAGATATGCCATCGAAACGTCAACAAGACAGAAATAGTAGAGATGTTGACGCGCCCATGCCCCTGAAGAGGCCAAGGCAATTAACATGAAAAGTCAGTTGTTGTTCGACGGTGCTGTAGTTCATATACATTGTTTATTTTACTACTTTCCAGCCAACTTTGCGTCGGTATAAGGGATGATACTTGTAAGTTTGGGAGTTTTGGCCGAGGGAAGTTATTTTTCTTCGAAATCTCGTTGAGAATATATAAACACTGTTAGTTCCTATCACCCACAGCTTTTATGTCTTTAAAAATGAACACAGACTCTTAGAAAACAATCCTAAATTTATTAACACCACCGTTCACTACGTACATGCCTAATAAACTAAGCTACTACGCCTTTGTGGGCGACTCTTCCTCGTCGCTCGATTCCTCATCTTCTTCGGATGATTCGCCATCCGATTCTTTCTTCAATATTTCCATATATTTAGCGATTGTAATTTTCTCTGGAATAATGGGCAATAGAAACTCCAATTTGTCGTCCATGCTCACCATTTTCGATAAATTGTCGTAGGCAAGTGTGTCGCCTTTCGCATGTTTGAATGAACCTTTGGCTAAATATTCGATGAAGAGTTTCTGCAAGACAGGAAGAGTGAAATTGCAGCATAGCTACTTTAAGTACATACTCAAAATTAACGGTCAAGGAGAGGAAAACTCACAGTTGCTTTCGAGACAACAAATAATCCCTCGGTGGAGATGGGCCCCGTATCCGCCGTACTTCGCATTATTGTTCGTATCCGACTCAGGCCAATTCCATGGTCAACGGTTTTGCTTTTGTTGGCGTCATCGGCTTTTGTGCTTTTGGTGGAGTCATCGACTTTTGTGTCACTCATTTCGGTTTTGGAATTTTTAAAGATACTTTACAAAAAACGAACAGGACGCGCCGCAGTATTGTTGCCGAACGCGCGTTATTTGACTTTTGTGATGACGTTTCGAATAGGCATTAAAAAAAACGACTAAAAAGGCCTGTTCCCCTCTCGAGTAATAGGCATCAGCTGTTGAACAGCTGTCAACTGTTGTCAATCCCTGTTGTCCTGTGTGTTGCGGACGCGACAACCCGGATATTTCCAATATGCAGAGTATACAGGATCGAGTAGTAGCTAGAATCAATCAGGAGATTGGTGCGGATATTAAAAATCTCCACAAGGCCGCCCACTTGTTCGAACACTACAAGCAAAAGTTCCAAGATGTCGAGGGCAAGGTGAGCAGTCCAAGCCATAGCGGGCAATGTTTTCCGCTTGTTATCAGTGTATAAAGTAAGCCTCCACTCTTTGCCTGCTTTCAGCTCGATCTCGACAATGAAAACTACACGTCCAACATAAAAGTGGCGTTGCGCAAGCAGGAAAAGTCACAGCAAACGATCGATGTTGAAATCGCTAAAATTGACGATTTTGATAAGAGGCTGGCGACAAAATGCTCGGAATCGAAAAAAATGCTTGAGGAACTGTCGCCCACTTTGGATAAAGTAAAAAAACTCGAGAACTTTGTGGAGTACTTGAAAGTTGTACAAGACATCCAGGAAATCAGGTAGGATATGTAATGGACAGCTTGGTGGGCACATGAAGATGCCCGTGGGGAAGGAGCCTCAGGTAGCATAATCGTGGAGGTCGAGCCGTGCCAACTGGTGAAGAAAAAGGCCCCCCGCCGAGCTAGGCAGCGGCCTATGCTTGCTGTAGCTTAGTTCGGGAGACATGGGCTCGTTGCTCCTGTTCTTTACGTATACAGGGAAGACAGACGTGGTTCTACGTACTGAAGCGACCCGTTCATCACCTCCTTCGATGTAAGAAGGAAGTGTGTATGTGTACTACATGTTCAACTCATGTTTACAAATATTGGCAGCAATATATATATCTCGGCGCAACTGCTCTCAATCCGTCAACACCGCGCCGTCACTGAACGAAACCCCGGTCCTTGGATCTGTTGCGTTTGCAACAAAGTGTTGCACCCACATCTGTGATGCAACTGCTGTGATGAGTGATACCATTTGAGGAATTGCTTCGGGCTTAACCACCACAAACACTGGAACTCCTCCTTCACTGCTAATCAGTGCAAAAAAAGGCCAGCAATCTTCGACCTCGACACGACTTCGATATCTGAGGCACCAAATTTTATCGGCGGCTCATTCACGCTAAATCTAAAATCCGAGTGGCCTGAAAATAAAATATAAAAAATTAAATGGTGATGCAGGTTCGTAATTGCCGAAAGTGGAAATTTATTCTATATATTGTACAATTCTAGCACTGAATTTTCCCATACAAAAGTTTCAACTTTAAAGGTAAATATCTCCGAAACGGTTATGAGTCCGCGGAAAAGGAATTCAGATTCGTTTATTTCAGACCAAATTTGATTAAAACCCAACATCAAAATTTGGCGCCTCAGATATCGAAGTCGCCCCTCGACCTTGTCTAATACGACACACTCTTCAACACCAGTGAGCGCCCAGACAGGCTGCCAGTCATCCCCGGTAAATCCAGCGAATAGTTCCAGGCATAATAGAATCTCGATGTCTAATCTTACGCCTGCGCCACCTATCGCCTACTTCGACATGCTCTCACTAGTGCAGCTAAACTGTAATGGTCTACAAAACAAAATTGCCGAGTTAACATCATTCATAGACAGACCGCATCATGATATAGCCATACAGAAGACTGTTCCATATGGCCCAGTTGACGTTTCGTTGGCATAAACTAGTTTCGGAAAATGCAGTTGCCAGCATGCAGCGGCCTATGCTTGCTGTAGCTTAGTTTGGGAGACGTAGGCGGGGTTTTCGCTCGTTGCACTTGTCCTTTACGTATTAATAAAAATTCATAGGCCTGGGGAAGATAACACAAACATGGGAGTCAAAAATGGGGCGATAAGGATGGAATGGTTGGCGGATGGCGCAGGTGACCTCGCGCTCGCATCGGTGTCCGGGTGTAATGGGACCCTCGGCTTCTGGTTTCGTACCACCGACAGATCACTACTCAACAGGTGCTGTCTTCGATCTATCAGTGGAAGCAGCACTACCTGGATATGGTTTATTACAGGTGGTTCATTACAATCTGAACAGCTGTAACTTGACAACAGGCGTCAACAAATTATGGTCCACGGTCCGTGCCCTTTCAAATCCAACAAAACAAAAAGGGAATGTCGTTATTCAATTTGGTGATGTTACCGTAAGCGACCCCACGCGCTGCGCTAGCCACTTGAATAAGCAATTCATTGAACACCCAACATCTACCAGGCATAAGCGCATAATTCGCAACCGAGACGCTGACCATACGCCATGTTTTACCTCAAATGAAGTAGCTGCAGCAATCTGAAAAGCGAAAAACTCTAAAGCCATGGGACCTGATGGCATATCAATGGTTATGCTCAAAAACATCGATATGCCAGCAACCGAATCGGATACCTTTCGGCTACATTCCACCTGTCCATCTCTTCGCTGATCGTTCCTGAGTTCTGAAAGAAAGGGAGAGCATTGCTTTCGAAGGATGCGCAGTACAACAACATCCTTCGAAAGCCAAGCTGCAACAACGGTCTTGGATGCCATTACATCCCGCATTCATGTTGGCCTTAACCAAGTTCGCCCATGTCATAGAACCATTTTGGTGGCGCTTGACTTGTCGAAAGCCTTCGACACAGTGAACCATTCATTGCTTCTTTCTAACATAGAGTGGTTTGGGGCGACCGGTAACGCAGTGTGTTGAGGCATCAGTCTCATGTTTAACTACCGGCGTTTCGGGTTCGAATCCCGTCCACGACGACGTTCGTGGCCATGGATGTTCAGGAGGTGCATGCTAGCGAGTGCATTCTCGGAAACTAGTTTATGCCGACGAAACGTCAACTGGGCCATATGAACAGTTGACGCGCTATGCCTCACAAGAGGTTAGGGCAATTGAGAGAAAAGTCGAAGCTCAGGAAAATTAAACGAGGTGTTTTCCAAGGAGAATATTATCTCCCACCTTATTTAATGTGTATTGATCAGAAATTCCAACACCTCCTGATTATCTCCAATTAATTGCGTATGCTGATGGCTGCTCAATTCCGGCAACAGGGAACGACATCAATGAAATACTACTGTGTACAAATATAACCCGGAATTTTTAATTTAAACTGCGTGGGCATTTCGTTGGGCACATATCTTTTTATTTTTAAGTTGGTAGGACTTGTAACGGACGGTTTGGTGGGCATTCGAAGAAGCCCATGGGGCGGAGCCACCCATGAACGAGCACAACCACGACCAAGCTTCCATCGAACCATCAATTTCATAGAATGTGTGGAAAAAAAATCCCCCTATTTCAACCGTTCTATGATATTTTATGGTTCGATGGAAGTTTGGTCGTGGTTGTGCTCGTTCATGGGTGGCGACCTTTAGAATGCATGGTGACCGTGAAGGTAGGGCTGTGCCATCTGGCGAAGAAAAAGGCTCCTCAACGAGCTAAGCAGCGGCCTATGCTTGCTGTAGCTCAGTTCGGGAGATGTGGGCGGGGTTTTCGCCGCTCGTTGCCCCTGTCCTTTACGTATTAACGAAAATTCATAGGCCTGAGGAAGACAACACAAACAACACAAGGGGAGGTAAAACTGGGAAAAAAAAATAGTCGTCCGCCAACCATTCCATTCCTTGAATGGTTGGCGGACGGATCAGATGCCCACGCGGTCGCACCTGGGTCCGGGTGTAATGGGACACTCGGCCTCTGGTTTCGTACCACCAACAGATCACTACTCATCAGGTGCTGCTTCGATCTGCCGGTGGGAGCAATACTACCAGACCATAATATGGTTCATTACAGACTGTTACTGCCATCTGTATCAAATTTTAGGTTAATATCTTAATTAGTTGAAGAGTCACGCTTGTTTTCGTAAACAACCAAAATTAACTTTTTCGATTTTTACCATGTCAGAAAATATTCAACAAAGAAGTTTGATTAAATTTTGTATTAGAAATGATATTTCTGCTGCGGAAACGCTCAGAATGTTACAAAAAGCCTTCGGTGAACAGGCTATGTCTAAAACACAAATGTACGAATGACATAAAATGTTCAAAGAGGGTCGTGAAGGCGTTGAAGACGAACCACATCAAAGACGACCAAGAACATCAACTGACAACAGTACGTCGCGAAAATTAAGGAATTGGTGCTCCAAAATCGTCGAGTGACAACTAGAGAGCTTGCTGATATCGTTGGCATTTCAAATGGATCAGTCAACTCCATTTTGAAGGAAGTTTTGTGCCTCAAAAAAGTCAAATCTCGTTTGGTTACAAAAACCCTCAATTTTTTTGGAAAACAGCGTCGTATTGATGTGTGTGAAGCAATGCTTTCCGACTATCAGGACAAGATAAGACGCATTATTACGGGCGATGAAACTTGGATTTATGCTTACGACCCCAAAACAACCGATCAATCAAGTCAATATCGTGCTAAAGGTCAGCCAAGAACGAAAAAATCGCGCCAAAGTCGCTCAAAAATTAAGGTCATGTTGACGGTTTTCTTCGATTATCGTGGTATTGTGCATTACGAATTCCTTCCACTGGGCCAAACTGTCAACAAGAAATATGATTTGAGTGTTATGCGTCGTTTGCGCGAAGCTATTCACCTCAACAGGGCGGATTTGTGGAAAGAAAACTCTTGGTTTTTGCACCATGACAACGCAACATCTCACTGCGCTCGTTATTCGTGACTATTTTGCCAAATATTCCACCCATATTGTTCCGCAACCGCCTTATTCGCCTGATTTAGCTCCATGTGATTTCTGGCTATTCAGCAAAATGAAAAGACCGCTCCGGGGACATCGTTTTGACACGATAGAAGAGAATCAAGCCGAATCGAAAAAGGTGCTGAAGGCCATACCGAAATAGGACTTTTCAAAGTGTTTTGATGAGTGGAAAATTCGCTAGCATAAGTGCATTGCAGCCGAGGGGGATTACTTCGAAGGCGATGAAATAGATTTTTAAGAATAAATAAGGATTTTAAAAATTATAACAGAATTCCGAGTGATATTTGTACACAGTATGTGAGCTGATTAATGGCTACCTCAATTAACTTAACGAGTTCTCTGAAAGCAAGAACTTAACTGTGTCAGCATCCAAATTATCTGCAACCCTGTTTACCACCTGGATAAAAGAAGTAAAATCGCAGCTTGGGATATATAGACACTGGCAAAATTATTTACACATTGCAATGTTTGCTTCTTGAACAGCCTTTAAAGCTGCAGATCTTTTAAAATAGCAACAAATCATCCATAGTTTTTTCTCAATTTTAAACATTGTTATTTTATTTAAATAGCTAAAACAAAAAAATTCATCCAATTCCAACAAGTAACTGTAAAAATCATAAGAAAATATGTCGCACAATTATTTACACATCCATTGAATACTGGCAAAATTATTTACACAAGTGCAAATAATTGCACTTGGAAAGTAACGGTTCTAAATTTATTTGGTAAATTAATACTTTGCGCGGCATTCAGTTTGGTAAGGTTTTTGCGCGAAACAAATTGTGCAAGATGCCAAAAACTAAAGAAATTTATCTTGAAAAACGAGCTGCCATTGTGGCAGAATTCCAGAGAGGTGTTTCGGCCTCGGAGCTTGCAAAAAATTACAGTTGTACCCGGAAAACGATTTATAATCTAGTTTCAAAGTTTAAAGATTGTGGAAGTGTTAAGAATAAAAGTGGGAGAGGCAGAAAAAGAGTGACATTGGAAAAAGATGATGCTAAAATTGTTTGGTCCTTCAAAAGAAACTCATGTGAAAGAGTCCAAAGTGTGCTCGCGGACCTAAACAAAGATCGGGAAAACAGGATCAGTGAAAGAACATTGCGGCGAAGGTTGAAAGAAAATAAGATAAAAGCCTACGTCATTAAAAAAAACGCATATAACACCTAAAAACAAGCAGGTTAGATTACAATTCGCTAGAGACTATATTGCGAAGCCACCAGAGTTTTCGATAAGCATTCTTTGGACGGATGAAACTGCTTTTTCTTTGGATGGTACCTATGGACACAAATATTATTACGCCGATACTAAAACTAAGGCAAAACAACCCGTCACACAACCCAGGAGACATTCTAAAGTGGTAAAATCATGATATTGTCAGATGCTCCGATAATATGACACAGTCACATTATTTAAACATTTTAAATGATGATGCAATGCTCGCAGGTTCAAAATTCATCGGGAGTAATTTTATCCTACAACAGGACAATGGGGGGCAAAAACTCCTCTTCCATAGTCCTCCGCGTGGGCGCCCCCTGGAACGGCAGTGGTCACTGACCATTGCCAACCAACGTCAAGCCGCCAGTGATGGCGGTGCGATGATTTGGTTGAGGTACCCCTGTGGTGTGGGGTGTGAAAAAAATACCACGGCCTTTCCCTTTGAGGGCCTGTCGTTAAAACCGACAATCAAAGGACAGGATGTGTATGCCAGCAACTTGCACTATCCGAAATCTTTATATGCTAACGAAACGTCAACTATGCCTCGGATAAGGACTGACTCAACGGTTACAACTTTTGGCTATCGTACAATGACAAAGATTGGATTCTGGAATGTGCGTACTCTCCTGGACAATGGATCAGAAGGTCCCCAGAACGCACGATTTCTTCAATTAGAGAGCGAATTTCTGAGGTACAAATTAAATATCTTAGGAGTTAGTGAGATAAGATGGTGGAACAGCGGAGAATTCATCTCTCCAACGGGCAGCACTGTAATGTTGTATTCCGGTAAAGCTACCGGTAGTCGTCGTGAGTCAGGTGTGGGGCTCCTTTTAACCAGAGCCGCGCGAAACTGTCTCTTATCCTGGGAACCGGTCTCTGACAGGGTCTTGACCGCCAGGTTCCGGACCAAAATGAGGAACATTTCAATAATACAATGTTATGCCCCTACTGAACCCGACAATGTCTTGGCAAAAGACTCCTTCTACGAAGAACTAAACGCCGTTCAGAGCAGAACACCTAAAGGTGACATTATAATGGTTATGGGTGATTTGAATGCGAAAGTTGGCGCTGATAACTATGGGCTCAGACATGTGATGGGGAGACACGGTCTTGGTGATCGTAATGACAACGGTGAAAGATTTGTAGAGTTCTGCAACTTTCACAGTCTCTTCATCGGTGGTACTATGTTTGAGCATAAGGACCACCACAAAATCAGTTGGTCCTCTGTTGATCGGCGCAGAACACAAAATCAGATCGACCATTTTGCCATTAGTAAAAGATTCAAGAGCTGCCTCCTGGACGTGCGAAACAAGAAGGGTGCCGATATTGGGATGGGAAGAGACCATTATCTTATGATCGCTAATGTTCGATTGCGTATTGCAGCCGTGCGCCGCCCCAGCGACGAAAGATCCAGGCCCCGCAAATTCAACACCGCTCGACTAAAAAATCCAGCTGTCTTACAACAATATAATGACCATCTTGCGCAAAAAGCGGCTGAGATAACTAGTCACCCAGATAGTGACATAAACGAAAACTGGGATGCCATAAAAAATGCGTACATTGATAGCGCAAATTCCATCCTTGGCCCAAACCCGGATTGCCGGAATAAGCCCTGGATGTCCGACGCTTCATGGCAGCGGATTGTTGAAAGAAAGGAGCTGAAAGTTCGTTTGGCTGCAGCATCAGACGACAATCGAAGCAGCATCGAACTCCTTTACCGTCAGAAAGCTCGAGAAGTTCAGCGTAGTGTGCGACGCGATAAAAGAGTTTATGCCAATTCTCTTTTAGCGTCAGCAGAAGAAGCCGCTAGAAGTAACAACTTAAACGCCGTATACGGTGTCATCAAGGAGTTTACAGGTGGTCGTAACTCCTGCCAACATCCGGTGAAGGATAGTGATGGAAAGCTACTTATCTTGGAAGAAGATCAAATGAGGCGGTGGAAAGAACACTTCGCCGCGGTCTTGAACCGTGTAACCTCTGGTGAAGTTCCCCCTCATATAGATAATTTAGCTAACCATCAAAATGTGCGTATACGGTCCACTGCCCCGACTAAAGAGGAAATAGTCACTGCAATTATTGCACTAAAACGAGGAAAGGCCGCCGGACTTGACGGCATCCCTGCCGAACTTTATCAAGCAGCGCCAAGCGTAACTGCCGATTTGCTGCACCCACTTGTTGATAAAGCGTGGAATACAGAGACCTTTCCCACTGAGTGGAAGGAAGGTTTGATCATCAAACTTCCAAAGAAGGGTAGCGTCACAGACTGTAATAATTGGAGAGGCATTTGTGTGCTTCCTGCCGTTGTCAAGATAATAGCTAAAATCGTCCTGGAGAGACTAAAGGCCCACTTAGAAAGCACAATTGATGAAGAGCAGGCTGGCTTTCGATCCGGATTCTCCTGTGTCGATCACATTAACACCTTGCGAATCATCATCGAGCAGTGCGCTGAATACGATTCTTCGCTTCACTTGCTTTTCATCGATTTCGAAAAGGCTTTCGATAGTGTGAACCGGGATTCTATATGGGCGGCCTTGCGCAGGAGAGGCATCCCTGAGAAGCTTGTGGCTATTATTAAGGCAACCTATGACGGCGCGAAATGTCGCGTTCTGCATAAAGGTAAGGTGTCGGGGGACTTTGAGATTCGCAGTGGAGTTCGGCAGGGGTGCATCCTCTCACCGATCCTATTCCTCATTGTGATCGGCGATGTGTTACATGCAGCCCTATCCGGACTCGACAGAGGAATTCAATGGACTTTGACATCTTATCTACAACATCTTGACTACGCTGACGACATATGCCTACTCTCCCACAAAATCATGGATCTGTCCGCAATGGCGTTAGATCTCGAGAGGGAGGCAAGCAAGGTTGGGCTAAAGATTAATACCAACAAGACCAAGGTGCTTAGCCCGCCGTTGCGAAAAAGAAATCCGACACCTATTGCCATCAATATTAATGGGCAGCCTGTGGAGAAGGTAGACAACTTCGTCTACCTGGGTAGCATTGTTGCCGAAAATGGTGGTACGGAGCAGGACATCGCTCGTCGTATCAACCAGGCTAAACGCGCATATGGCATGCTGTCCAAAATCTGGCAGAGCAGTTATCTCAGCATCATGACCAAGCTGGGCCTGTTTCGCTCCCTGGTACTATCAGTGCTTTTGTATGGGAGCAGTACATGGAAAGTTTCCGTAGGAGTTACCAGAAAGCTGCAAGTTTTCGTCAACTCATGTCTTCGTCGAATTTTAAGAATTTTCTGGCCCGAAACAATATCAAATGAAGAGCTAAGTCGGCGTACGGGTCAGATGCCAATCGACGAATTGATACGCAGGCGAAAATGGCAGTGGATAGGTCACACATTGCGGAAGAGTGATAACTGCATTGCTATGCATGCCATGAAATGGAACCCCATTTCCAACCAAGGCCGACCAAGAGGGGGTCCTCGAATCACATGGCGTCGATCTGTGGCAAAGGAGTGTCAGGTACTGGGTAAGTCTTTTGGGGAGTTGCGCCCCATTGCCCAGAACAGAGTACGATGGCGCGCAGGAGTAGTTGACGCGCTATGCCCCGCTAGGGGTTAAGGCAAAGTAGTAAAGATTAAAAAGTATTTGCCTTTTGTGGACCAACATGTTTTAAAATGGCCACCCCAAAGCCCTGATCTGAACGTCATACAAAATTGGTGGCATATATTTTAGTAAAATAAAAAATGCCTGAAAACATCGGAAGAACTGCAGATCAGACTTGGAAGGATTTCATTGCGACTTGGAGTACAGTTGCATTAGAGCAAGTCCAAGGATTAATAGACTCTATGCTCAGACGCCTTGCAGAAGTTATTTCGTCAAAAGGAAGAAACGCAACTTATTAAGTACTGCTACTTTAAATAACCGTTTACTTCAACCTTAAAAATATTTCCTTTTTTTGCTTAGAGAAGTGAAAAAAAAAAACAAAAAACACACAAAAAATGGATTTGTGTAAATAATTTTACTAGTATTCAATGGATGTGTAAATAATTGTGCCACTTACTTTCTTATCATTTTAACAGTTATTTGTTGGTATTGGATGAATTTTTCTTTCTTATTGTTTAAATAAAACAACAAAGATTAAAATTGAGAAAAACCTTGGATGATTTGTTGTTATTTTAAAAGTTGTGCAGCTTTAAGGGCTGTTCAAGAAGCAAACATTGCAATGTGTAAATAATTTTGCCAGTGCCTGTATATAGGATAGGCAACGAACGCATTCTCACCATCAAACATCCAAGAATCCTCGGGGTTACCCTGGATAGCATGGCGACCTTATCTGTCCATGCCCCAACTATATGCAGTAGAATGCGTGGCAGGAATAAACTCATTAAAGCCTTCGCTTGGGGAAAAAAACAAGAAAACGCTACTGGTCACTTAAAAAGCAGTTGGAAGACTTGTGATCAACTATGCTGCTGCTGTGTGGTCTCAGAATCTATGTGACACTGTGGAAGCACATACAAACTTGTCAAAATGCCGCTCTCCTCGCTGTAACTAGATGTCTCCTGATGTCTCCCCAAGACCTCCTTTATATTTAGCAGACTGCTACCGAGGGGAATACCCTAACTTCCATTTTATGACTTCGCCACCAAGCCATGTTCGACGTGATCTGAGGAACCTTGAGCGCGATGTCCAGGGATATAAAAGGAATCCTTTCGACGATACCACCTATAAATCTGCCATCGGATTACTCCATCAATAAGAGGTGCATTCATCAATTACGGGATTAAAACAAAATCCAGTACTTTTTAGCCGCCAGCCATATCACTTGAAGAGAACAGGCTTCCTAGAGCCACCAGGACGACACGTGCTCAACTGCGATCAGGTTGGTGTTCACGCCTCAACCCTTATCTATCCCGTATTGATGAAAACGTCTAAAACACCTATCCAGCTGCAATGGAACACCTCACGGCGTAGACCACATTTTCACGTGCCCAGTTGTACCCACACAGCTTACCCCTAGGTCGTTGTGGGGAAAACCCCATTGAAGCTGCTACATTCCTTGGTCTTGACACCGTGGAGCTCGAAACGGAATTAAACATGTAACACATGCAACTCTAACCATCGCTACCACTACAACAACAACAGGGGAAGCAAAAATGGGAAATAATACAAAAATGGGGCGATAAGGATGGAATGGTTGGCGGTCGGCTCAGATGCCCATGCGCTCGCATCGAGTCCGGGTGTAATGGGACCCTCGGCCTCTGGTTTCGTACCACCGACAGATCACTACTTATCAGGTGCTGCTTTCGATCTGTCGGTGGAAGCAGCACGACCAGAATGTGGTTCATTACAGATACGCTCTTGTATAGAGTGCTCCTGGTTGGAAAACGGTTCTAATTAATGTTGGGGCCTTGTACTTTCAGCAATGCTTTGTCGTCCGCGATCAAAGGAAAGGACGAAGCCAAAATTGTCGGTTACTATTTGTCGCTCAATGGTGAATCGAATTCGAACAACAGCATCGTGGGAAGATTGCAAAATGTCGAAGCGCAGCATATGAAGACGTACGCCAGTAGAACGGCTGTCTATTGGTACGAGAATATCAAGCAAAAGTTTTCGAGGTGAGAATACACTGAATTTCCATCCAGCGATCACCAAAAATATCCTTCCCGAATAGAAGAAGTAATAAACGAGTACTTTTTCTACTCCATTTGCAGCGATCTAGAAGCCGTACTCAAACAAATCAAATGGCCGCACAAGGAGCAAGTCTTGGAAACATTCAGTCCATCTAAAGAGAATCTGAACAAGATGGCTACGTTGGCGGAATATTTATTTTTGGTAGGCGCACAATGCTTCTTCAGTCGTGTTGAATCTAATAATATTAATTGCGTTCGTTTTTTTTTTCAGATTCGCTCACCATTCGAAGAGTCTAGCGAGCTAGTTGTCATAACTCCATCAATCGTTTGTCCGCCTATCACGACAACCACTGAGGTTCTTTTACGACCATTTCGCCAGCGATTTTTCTATCATTTCTCCGGGTCGCGTCAAACAAATCGTCTGGACAAGCCCGAATGGTATTTCACACAAATACTGAACTGGGCAAAGGAAAATCATTTGTTTGTTGGAAAACACTTTCAGTCGGCCGCCATGCGTGCTGGTCATGTTAATTTCAATGTTCGGGTAAGTTTTTAGTATGTTGTTAATTGCCTTGACCCCTCCAGGGTCATGAGCGCGTAAACATCTCTAGCATTTCTATACCTTGTTGACGTTTCGATAGCATATCTACTTTTCAAGAGCGCAGTTACTAGCTTGCACCTCCTATCCGCGCCGTCTTTATACTGACAAGCTCGGAGCACTGTGAGAGTTCTATTAGTACCCACAGGCAGTTTTTGAACGCGCTGAGACTTGAACTCCGAGCTCTAGATTAGTATCGTAGAGCGGTGACCGAACGACCACGGCCACCGAGCGCGATAAAATTAGTATGATAGTCTAGAGTTCTCGGTTGAGGATAATTCTTGTGTTTTGTGCTATTATAGCTGGAATTTGTTCGTGGCTTGGTGCAATTGGCCATCGAAAAAATGGCAATGGATATTGACGTGATCAATCGAGATGAGCATCTTTTCGCCCATTTGTTGGATGAAACGTTAGCCTTCGAACATGAGCTCAGAGACAGTATGGGGTAAGATAAAATAAGATAATAATTACAACAATTGAAATGGATTATATAAATATTTTTCATTGTAGATATCCTGGAAGTTTCCCGAGTGCAATTTCGGTTATAACACAACCACAGTATCTCTTGAAGTGGATATCAATTGAAGAACGATGTAAGAACGAAGACTTGAATAATTTTAGCTTTCTCTCTCTCTCAATTGCCCTAATCCCTTGTGGGGCATAGCGCGTCAACTGTACCATAATGGCCCAGTTGACGTTTCGACGGCATAAACTGGTTTCGGAGAATGCAGTTGCCGCCATGCACCTCCTGAATTTTAGCTTTCAGATGATCTATTTTTTACTCTCATTTAGTTTCAGCCGATAAGATGGATTTAATGCTTCAAAATCCCTACGCTTGGGACTTTATCGATCCGTGCAATCTGGAGGAATTGAAAATTCCCCGATGTGCGGATCAGTTTATACGATTATTGGATGCAATCAAGGATCGTTATAGCTGTCTAACCCAACCTGGACATCAATTACAATTCCTTAACTTACAACTGGAACTAATCGACAACTTTCGACGGCGTTTGGCTCAACTTCACGGATGCGGTAGTGTGGATACGTCGAAGATACTTAACACTATCAACTATATAACATCGGTCCTAAGAGAATGGGGCGAGAATGTTGTAAGTTGTTAATCGTGGCGTCACTCAATTGTTCGTGATTGACAAAATCAACTTCTTTGCAGCACTATTTGCATTTACATGCGGCTCTAGTTGGACCGAATGCTACGGAAATTGAATCGGTATTTGATACGACCGTCGACGAATTGGAACAATGGCAACGAAAATTAGTCAAGGAACTTGCATCGAAAGTTGTCGATGAGATCAAGGCAAAATCAATGCCATATCGTCATGACAATTGGATCAATCAGCCCGAGCAGAACACCAAAGAGCCATTTATGCTATCAACAACGGCCGGTGAAATGTTTCAAGTGAACAATGGGCTTTCCGTCAAGTGTTATGTGCAAAGAAATGCAACATTTCCACTCATTTCAGGTTATGATGACGACACTTCACAATCTTGAAAGCGACTTATCAATGAATTTGTTCATCATTGCACTGCGTCTGGTGGCACACCATTTGGATGATTTTTTCATTGACAGTATGGTGATGAATACGAAATTTTCGGTTGGCGGTACATCACAATTTCAATATGACATGACGCGAAATCTGTTTCCTCTGTTCGGACAGTATGTTCGACGATCGGACATGCTGTTTAAGAAGTAAGTCGAATGGACGAGTAATGCGGCCACGTTTCAGCGAACTTGTTTGTTTTTTTAGGGTTCATGATGCATGCATACTACTCTGTATGCCCCGGGGGAATGCTTTGTTGCTACATGAAACTCTAAAGGATAGCATAGACGATGATTCAAAGTTTAAGGCGCTCAAAGAGCTGGGCGTTTTGAATTTTCAACCTGTGGCCTGTATTGAGATTCTTGAGAGGCGGACGGATATACGAGCTTTTTAATAAATTGTAGTTTACTAACCAGTAATAACAGATTATACGTGGCTTGTTTTGTGTATCTAATGAAATGCAATGTAATTATTGGGGATAATTCCAGCTTTTGTTTTCCTTTTACATTTTCTTTTACAATTTCTATTGATATTTAATAATAAATATATTTTTTATATTTTTCGATTTCTCATGTATAATTTGAAATTTCTCTTCTATCTTTAGGCCAGTAAAATGAAGCCAATTTGGGGGCTTTTTAATGAAAATTAGGGAAAGAGCTGGAAATAATTGTAGTCCCTTCTATAGATACTGAATACACGGAAACTGAGTTTGCACGGCCGCAGAAGGTGAGCTTAACTTTTGGTGGGTGAAAATCTGAGAAATTTGAGCCCTTTTCTTAATATTATCCGTATAAGTTCTAAACAGTGCCTCGGATAGAAAAAAATTGTCGGAGTAAATTAAAGAGCATTTAATTTTACGCTCAATGCAATGCTCAAAGTTGATATTCGGTTCAGTAGTAGTAGTAGTATTGATAGTCAAAAAACGACAATTTTCGAAGCTTCGGAGAAAAATTACACTTTATGACATTTCAAGCTTACAGATCTTTGAAATGGATGCTCTAAATGGAAAAACTTATACACACGAGTTGAAGATAATTTGATTTCAAGTCTAACGTGACCAATATTTTTCAATTCGGCCCATTTCTAGAGTAGTGATGAGCGAAAGTGCTAAAATGCCTATTCGACGATTTTAGCCTTAACTGTTCTCATTTCTCACACATGAGCTTTGATACCAAAATTTGATTTATTGTGGCCATGAATCCAATTTATATTCAACTTAAGACTATAGATTCGACATTAATATCATTTATGTAGAATATTCTGTTTTTTTTTAACCCCGACATGAATGGCGAGTGGTAGTTAGGAGTAGCATCATCTAAACACTTCTGTTGAAAATTAATTTCGGTATAAAATTGTAGATTTGTTTAATGAGATTCGAAATATGTACCCTATTTCGAATCTTTTTAAACAGGACAGGACACCTTCAACTCCTTATTTTGAGGGCCAAATGTTTCATGGATAAAAAACTCCAAATTAAAATGAAACCGGAATATAGAGGGCTACGCCCGCAATCCGAGGGTTTTGTAGCAAGCGCTTATTTTGGCATGTAAATATTGGCTCCCTGGTCTTCTTGGTATCACTCAGATGGATAAAAACACCATAACTGAAATGTCTTACAGGTGATATAGTATCTTACAAGTCAATCCAGTAAAAAAAAGACTCCATCTATCTCACCTTTCAAAGTAATAGTTTTAATACGAGATGCTGTACTGTAGATAGATATGAATGTATACGAGATAAACTGTCCTACTCTTCGAGATGCTTAACCATTCATGTTAAGACGACATTGCAAATTGCAAACTTGCATAACCCCCCTCCCCTCCTTCCACTCCCCCCAATCTTTACCCTTACAGAAATGGTTCAACTACAATTCGCTCTACGAAAAACAATATGCAAGTAGTACTCGCACCTATGCATGAGGCCGGTAGGTGTATTTTTTGTATGGATAGTGTAAAATTGCCTAACTTTAAATGAATGTACTATTATTAAATATTATGTGATTGTAATGAAACCTAGAGATATTATTGCCTATGCTGTTGGTTATTATTGGCCATCAATATTTTTGACCTGGGGTGTGTTTGAGGGGTGCAGGGGTGTGTTAACTGCAAATATAGAAATATACTATTATTAACCTTTTTTTATGAGATTTCAAAATTTCTTTATTTTTAGTTTCCTAGGTTAGTGAAATGCCGCTTTTCTGTAAATTTTCATATTTCTAAGTATAACCGTCTCGAAATGCAAGGGGGGTGGGACAAACTCGGACCACATATTTTCCCCTCTCCCTTCTTGCCCCTTTCTTCAAATTTGAAGAAAATTCCAGAAATGGAATGTACTCAACGGTACCTTTCTTACGATACCCCACTTGCCTATACCAAACGAAAAAACAATTCGACCTTCATTTCCCCTCCATGGAGACCTCCCCTTAAAGTTGACCTATTACAACGCATCGCTTTCTCCAGAGAATTATAGTACTTCTACATATTTCCACCGAATTTCATGCATGTAGCTTCAGCGGTTCGTGAGATATTTCATGGACAGACAGACAGACGGACGCATGACCGATTTCAAAAGGGTTTTGTTTTTCTACAAAACCCTAAAAAAACAAGCGACAGGCAACCTTTTCTTAATTTTGACACATTTGCCCTGTGATAACAATAAGTGGTTACGACGCTATCGAAAAAAAGTCAATTGGCAAAATGGAAACGTTTTTTCAACATAACATTTAAAAGTTTTGATAGTGGTTTGTATACATACCAACAAAGCGGCAGCAGCATTAAATTGTGGATTCATCCATATAAATTTTAGGTGCCCTTTTTCTATTTTAACTTGGTTTTCAATTTTCAAATGACGTGGATAAAATGGATTTCATGGCCATGTGGCAAATCTGATAAGCATTCCACTGATAAGAATGATAGCTATGCCGACGACTGCACTATACTAGCAACAGGAAATGACATTACCCAAATCTGTGCTAGGATAAATGACTACCTAAACGAACTTAACACCTTCTTCGTCAGCAAGAATTTGAAGCTATCAGCTCAAAAATCCACCGCAACACTATTCACATCCTGGACCAAAGAAGTAAAGATGCAGCTGAACATCTCAGTAGACGGTCTCATAATCCCCACCACTAACCGCCCAAATATCCTTGGCGTTACTCTGGACAGCATGGCAACATTATCAGCCCACGCATCTACTGTAACTAACAAGATGAGGAGCAGGAACAAGGTCCTCAAGGCTCTCGCTGGTAGTTCCTGGGGTAAAAACAAAGAGACACTACTAATCACCTATAAAGCGATCGGGAGATCTGTAGCAAATTATGCGGCACCAGTATGGACACTAAATCTTAGTGACACCAATTGGAAATACATTCAGACCTGTCAAAATGCAGCCCTACGCACCATCACAGGCTGTCTGTTGATGTCTCATCAAGACCACCTCCACCAAGAGACCAAAACTATGCCCATCAGGAAACACAACATACTACTATCAAAGCAGTATGTAGTTGGTTGCTACCGAGATAATCACCCGAACTTTGACCGTATGGACAAAACCCCACTGCCACGACACATCAGGCGAAATCTAAGAGAACTCGAAAGGAAAGTACAACGATTTAAAAGGGTCCCCTTTGATAGCGCTAGCTATAAAGCTGCCATCGCTATGCTGCACAGGGAGGAAGTACATACGTCGATTGTGGACCTGAATAACAACAAAGTACTTGACGTTCAACCACCAGACATCTCACCGGATGAACGAAACCTGCCTAGAGTGACTAGGACCACGCTCGCACAGCTTCGTTCAGGCTGGCGTTCGCGCCTCAACTCATACTTGTCCCGAATCGACCACAGCATCCATAACACTTGTCCGGCATGCAACAGTTATCCCCACGACGTTGAGCACATCTTCGACTGCCCCGCAGCACCAACGCACCTAACACCTATAGCGCTCTGGGAGAACCCCATCGAAGTAGCTGCGTTTCCGCAACTTCCTACGGAAGAAACTGACAATGAGTCGGACGCGCTGATTTTATGACACACACACACTGAAACTAAATTCTGCACTGCTACAACAACAACAACAGGATTTTTTTTCGTTAATTTAGTAGGTATTGAAGACAATGCGATTCGCAGTTTTTTGTCATTGATTAATTTACTATATTTTAAGTTTTCCAACAATTTTTATTAATCAAAATATATTATGCTGCACTTTAATGATTAGTATAAAAGCTTAGCAGATTCCACTCTATTTTATGATTGAACATGATTTTGGTCAATACTAAACCATTTTATTTGACAATTTGATTCATAGATTTACAATATCTCCGCTTGCTGTCGAGTCAAAAATCGGGTGAAAATATCTACGATTCACATTTTTAAGAAAAGTTCTCGTAATTCAAAAAGCTCTATCTCGGTAAATATAATTCGTTGTAGTTTCATATTATATTTTAGATAATTTACTCTAGTTTAAAGCAGTTTTGAAAAGTTTTTTTTTATCAGACTAATGTAGGATATATTTAAAATAAAAAGAGGCAAGCCTAACAACTCCGTTTTTTTCAATATGGTTGCATCCGCAGTGATGGAGGGAAATAAAAAAATCGAATTTTAAAACAATGCACCAATTTACACAACATATCAAAAATCGAAACTAACCTAATTAAAACAAAAAGTGTAATAACAATTTGACTGAACAAAGTAATTTAACTTTTGCAAAATTGACGACGTTAATAAAAACGCAATAACTCAAAAACTGCACCAGGTTGAACATTGGAGTAAACATTGAATCGCAGCTAATACCCTACCCTAAAAATAGAAAATAGCCAGTAGAATTCAGATTAACTGTTTATTAGGTATAGCGTTGGAAAAAAAAAAAAAAATGGAACGCACAATCAACATTTCGCTGATTTGTCTTATTGTTCATTATATTATATTAATTTTATTAGAAATAAAAAATATCTGTTTGATTCTAAACAATTTGTGTTAATACTACTAATTTTTAAATTCCGATCAGTTACAGCCCTTTAATTAAAAAAAAATTATTTGTGCACACTTTTTTCTTTTTAATTTTTCAAAGCCATATTTAATAAGCGCTTCATCTGATTTCCCCTGGCTATTTTGTATTTTTAGGGTAGGGTATTAGCTGCGATTCAGTCTTTACTGCAATGTTCAACCTGGTGTAGTTTTTGAGCTATTGCGTTTTTACTAAATTAAGGTCAGCGATTTTGAAAAGCTTACAACGGCTGTGGCCAGTTAAATTGTTAAAACACTGGTTGCATTAATTATGCTTGTTACAAATTTTTGGCATTGTATGTTGTATGAGTTGGCATATTATTGAAAAATTCGAGTTTTTTAATCCCGCCACCACCGCGGACGACGCCACCATGTCAAAAGGGAGCTTGATTGTTTGGCTTGTCCAATTTATTTTTACTTTCTCCTAAATTAGTCTGACAAAACACCTTGCAAAGCTTTTTAAACTAGAGTTTACAATTCGAGACTAAAATGAAACAACTTCTAACCTTACTTACCGAGATAGAGCTATTAAGGCAGAAATGGTTGAACAGGCATTTTTACATTTTCCCTCATAATTACTCTAGAAATGGGCCAAATTAAAAAATATTTGCCACGTTAGACTTAGAAGCGAATTATCTTTAAGTTTTTCCATTTGGAGCATCCATTCCAAAGATATGTGAGCTCCAACAATGATAAAGTGTGATTTCTCTTCGAAGCCTCAAAAGTTGTCATTTTTTGACTATACTACTGAACCGAATTTCAAATTTGAATAGTGCATTGTACATGGAATTCAATGCTCTTATTTACTCCTACAATTATAAAAGTAATATTTAAACCAGGCCGAAGCAAAGCTTCGGCCCGGAGTCCGAAGCGTATATACCCTAGACTTGTACAGACGTAGTGGTGATACTAAAAGTCCCAATTGGCAACGACCATATGCATTAAAAGTGGGTCTCCTATATGGCTAGTTCATAGGGGAGGTTGGCAATCATTCAGTGGGATCTTGACCATTCTCAAAATCAATTAACTAACCCATTCTACAAATATTTGTCGAATTTTTCAAGTCGCTAGCTTCATTCTATCGAACGCTTATTTGAAGTTTCACTTGTAGGGGAGGTAGAGGTTCCTTTGGTCGGATCTTGCCCATCATTGCCACCAACCAATTAGATCCCCCTACAAACATTTAAAAAAATTTCAAGTCTCAAGCTTCACTCTATCGAATAAATAAATAAATAACTGGCGCAACAGTCCAATTTGAACCACGGCCTCGAGATGAGTTAGCATCATCTCATTTTCTAGATCGTGACGGTTTTTTTTGTGCAGAGGTATGTGATCAGCAACACGCTCAACCGAGTTATTTACCCCATAATGGGTACTCATTTAACAGCTGAGTGGGCTCATAGTCCGACACGTAAATCCCTGGAATCAAACCGGGGCCCAGTGCGTTGAAAGCGAACGTGCTAACCGTTGCGCCATCCGGACTACTTCACTCTATCGAAAGTTATCGCTTATTTGAAGTTTCATTTGTAGGGGAAGTAGGGGTTTCGTTGGTCGGATTTTACGTATTTTCAATATTAGCCAACTGGATCTTACTACAAACATTTGACCAAAATTTCAAGTCGATAGCTTTATTTTGTCGTTAAGTTATCGCTTATTTTAACTTTCATTTTTAGGGGAGTTAGGGGTTCCTTAAGTCGGATCTTACCCATCTTTAATACCAACTAACTCAATCTCACTTCAAACATTTGACCGAAATTTCAAGTTGCTGGCTTCATTCTATCAAAAGTTATCGCTTATTTGAAGTTTCATTTGTAGGGGAGGTGGGGGCTCCTTGGGTCGGATCTTGCCCATTTTCAATTCCAACAAAGTAGGTTTTACTAGCAACATTTTGTCAAATTTTCAACTTGCTAATATAATTTATTCGAAAGTTATCGTAATTAAAGGAATATTTAATTTTTTGAAATTTTAGGCGTTCCTTTGATCTGATTATGCCCAACTTACAAAACCTGAAGCAGCTTCTCACTTCAGGGTTACATGCCAAAAATCAGGTGCCTACGTCAATTGATTCAGGAGTTATATACAAAAAACATGAAAAGTAGGGTAGTACGGGGCTCTTTGTAAGAAAATTACGGTTAGTTTTCAACTGATCGATTTTATTTTCCCAGGAGAGTATAAAATTACCCTCATGAGTAATCTACCAAAACTATAGCTTTTCATGTTTCTTTAATCGGGAGTTATAGATACATTTATGTATTTTACATATGTAGGGGAGGTACGTTTTCTTGGTCTGATCATACCCATTTTCAATACCATCCGACTAGATCACACTGCCAATATTTGACCAAAATTTCAAGGCTCTAGCTTTATTCTATTGAAAGTTATCGTGCGAACGGACAGACAGACGGACAGACAGACAGACATGGCTAAATCGAATCAGGAGGTGACCCTGATCATTTATATACCTATATATATACATTACTATACCTCCGGTTCCTCCTTTAAGATGTTACATATTTCCGTTGTGACAAAAACAATATACCCTATACTAAAAGTCTAGGGTATAAAAAAGGCTCAAATTTCTCGGATTTTCGCCCACCAAAACTTAAGCTCACCTTCTGCGACCGTGCAAACTCCATGTATTCAGTATCTATAGAAGGGATTAAAATTATTTCCAAATCTTTCCCCTATTTTTATAAATAAAATTTAATTTTACTGGCCTATTACATTGTTAACAGAAAAAAGAAAATTGAGACTTTGTAGATGATTCACCCAGTTTCGATAAGACATGATGCGGTAAAAAACCAACAATAACAAAATGTGCTTATAGAGCTGCGTGACAGAAGTGAAACTGCATGGGTGACATCAAGTAATGAAATCAGTATTATCCATATTTTTCACCTTGCAAATTTTCTATACATGCATATCTTATAATTTTCATTTTTTTCATACCGTATTTTCAATTTTCCTTATTTTTTTTTTTTAATTTTTCATTTTCCATGTTTTCCATTTTTCAAATTTCATATTTTCTTGTTTCTATTTTAATTATTTTTCATATTTCACATTTTGGTACCCTGAAATTAGCCATTTGGAAATTAGCGACTTGCGATTGTGAGTATGCACATACATGGCTATTTTCGCTTTCCTTTGCATACCTTATTTCGGTTTGAAACCGAAATTGTGCAAGACAGAGAAAAAAAAATGCTGGATGCAGATATGGTAAGACGAAACAGATGCAGGTACATATAGAAGGAGTGAAACGGACGACCTAGAGCTATATATAGGGGCGGGGGCGTGCTGGGTTGTAAATTTCGACCGGAATTTGTATAATAAGTAACTCCCCAAAAGACTTACCCAGAGCCTGACACTCCTTTGCCACAGATCGACGGTTGGCATCTGACCCGTACGCCGACTTAGTTCTTCATTTGACATTGTTTCGGGCCAGAAAATTTTTAAAATTCGACGAAGACATGAATTGACGAAAACTTGCAGCTTTCTGGTAACACCTACGGAAACTTTCCATGTACTGCTCCCAGACAAAAGCATTGACAGTACCAGGGAGCGAAACAGGCTCAGCTTGGTCTTGATGCTGAGATAACTGCTATGCCAGATTTTGGACAGCATGCCGTTTGCGCATTTAGCCTTGTTGATACGACGAGCGATGTCCTGCTCCGTACCACCATTTTCGGCAACAATGTTACCCAGGTAGACGAAGTTGTCCGCCTTCTCCACAGGCTGCCCATTAATATTGATGGCAATAGGTGTCGGATTTCTTTTTCGCAACGGCGGGCTAAGAACCTTGGTCTTGTTGGTATTAATCTTTAGCCCAACCTTGCTTGCCTCCCTCTCGACATCTAACGCTATTGCGGACAGATCCATGATTTTGTGGGAACAAAAAGACAGGTATTAGGTCCGACTTTCGACCTGGAGCAGCAACAACTGAGAGAGAGTTCATGTGTAGTCATATTTATACCTTTTTTATTTGTTAAAATGTTAGTTATGTTGCTTCTGTTTGTTGAATAATAGTTTCATAAGTGTATTTGTTTACTGTAGCAGACGCATGCATGACTTGCACTGCAAAATGATCCTTTAAGGAGCCAAATTAAGGACATAAGTATTCGCAACCCAAAAAATCTAATTCTCTTATAACTTTTTTTTTGCAAGGGTGGGCAAACGAAACTTTTACCTGGGTAAACGATAATCTATAATGGGCAATCGAACTGCTCAGTTTTCACTAAAAAATTATCCTTTAAGGAGCCAAATTAACGATATAGGTAAGCATTCCCAGCCTAAACAAAATTTATCTCGTGATGACTGTTTCTGCAAGGACAGACATCCGAAAATTTTGACTGGGCAAACGAGGGCTTATAATAGGCTAAGGGGCTGGGCCATTAAAATTAAATATTATCGTTTGGAGGGTGTGTAACGTGGCGCCCAATGTGGGATAAAAAAATATTTTTTGAAAAAAAAAAAAAACGAAAATTTTGGGTGGATAATTCTGGGCTAACGTTGGGCAAACGGAATAGAGAAAAAAATTGCAACTTGAAAAAAAAGTATTTTGTTAATAACTTTTTTTTTAAGGGTGTGCAAACGAAAATTTTTCCTGGGCAAACGTGGGCCTACGATGGTCAAACGAACTGCACAATTTAAATGTGAAAAATCGAATGTGACGGTGCCAACTTCACAGAGCTACAAAAATGGTGCAATGACTGTTAGACTGTTAGTCCATGTGTCAATCCAGCCAAGGCAGGTATTGTTCCTTTTTGAAAAAAAGAAGCATTAGACCAATGATTTATCATACTATAAATAATACTCCAGTACTCCTTTGGACAAAAAACTTCTCTGGTCAGAACACTTGAGTAGTATCTCGGATAAAGCCACAAACGCTCTATGCTTGTAGGAAAGACTTGGGGAACACGCCCTCGGATAGTCCTATGGATCTATAAGGCGATTGTAACACCCATAATTGAAGAAGGCATGGCTTCATTAGGAAAGATTCAGAGACTGGCTTGTCTCACAATTACTGGGGCTATCCGTAGCTGCTCTACAGTCGCCTTTGAGGCGTTGCTCGATCTTCCGCTGCTTCACGTTCATCTAAAGGCGGAGGTCAAATCAAAAGTAGCCAGATTGAAAGTAAATCTGATTAACCATAAACTTAATTCGGATCAGGAAAACTGGCTCCATAAGGATAATGAGCTAAGCTTGCCGTCAATCGTCAGACCACTTAACCAAGGAACTCCGCTTCAATCAACTCTTCTTTACGTCTATTTGGAATAGAGACGAGTGGAATATGCAGCACTTCTCCCTTCCGTCTAGCACTGCCAAATGGTTTACTGATGGCGAAAAAACCAAAGAAGATGCAAGTGCGGGTATCGTAGGATCCTCACTTAGAGAATCTATTCCGATGGGGAAGTACCCTACGGTATTCCAAGCTGAAGTCCACGCAATTGAAATATGTGCGAATTTATGTCTACAGGCAGGTTACCGTAGAAGATGTATCGCAATCTTCACCGATAGTCAGGCTGCTCCTGCTATCAACGCACTAATTAAATTCTGTTTTTCATCAAAACTGATGCTGGACTGCTATGAAGCTTTGCAGAGAATTAGTACTTCGAATAAAGTTACCATTTACTGGGTCCCTGGATACGTCAGCATTTTGGGTAATGAAACTGCCGACGAACTGGCTAAGAAGGCTTCTGCAAGCCTGTTTACCGGACGCGAACCTTTCTGTGGTATTCCTTTATGTAGGGTGAAACTATACATAAATCTCCCTGATCTGAGACAATCGAAATTGTTTATTTCAGGTCATTCTCGAAAGCGCACCCTGGAATTGCTGGGCTTCGGCAGAAGCAGGGCTAGAATCTTCTGCGGGCTCCTCCCAGGGCCTTCCCTGAGGAGTCACTTGCACTTGTCACTTGTCTCTGAACCCAATTGTTGTTTTTGCGAAATCGATGACGAGACTTCTCAATACATTTTCTGCGAGTGTAGGGCCCTGGCCCGTCGCCGCTTGGAGAGTTTCGGTGTGGGGTTTCGTGAAGCAGAGGAAATTGCCTCATTCAGACCATTCCTGTTGAACAGTTTTGTGAGCATGCTCAAGATACGGTGAAGAACTTTTGGGCTATAGCACAATAGACCCTATGGTTATTGGTTCCAGTGGTTGTGGGTTTTCGGTGATGGAATATTGACCGGATGCAATAAAACCTTATCTAAGTTGGTTGAGTTTTAAAGATACGTTTGAAAATAGTGTTGACTTTATTGAACAGAACTTTATACTACAACAGCCGAGGAGGAAGTGAGAGATCTAATATTAAATATAGTAGTAGAAAAAACAATGATGTAATAGAGCGAATTCAATAATAGTACTAGCATCAATTCTATGCGAAAGTAAGTTCAATGTTATACAATACAAAATGATAAGTAAATAATTGCAAACATATTTATATTTCTAATACTCCTCCTCAATTATTTATTTTTCAGTAAGTCCACATTTCGATCGAAGCTCTTGTAGTCGTCTTGCCGGCAATGGTTTTGTAAGCATATCCGCCAACATTTCTTCGCTAGGGCAATACACGCATGATATATTTCCTTTGTCGATGTGGTCCTTAACGAAATAAACCTTTGTATCAATGTATTTAGTCCTTGGTGACAGTCGCTCTTCCTTAATAAAATTAAGACAGCTCTGATTGTCCTCATAGATAGTAATGGGTTTAGCCAGTGGTTGATTGAAGTCGGAAATAAGATTTCTCAGCCAAATCGCTTCCTTGCAAGCCTCGGATAGTGCAACAAATTCCGCTTCTGATGAAGATAAAGCAACACAATTTTGTTTCTTGCATGACCAACTTACCAGGAAACCGTTCACAAAGAATACGTAGCCACTATTCAATTTTCTGTCTAAACGATCCTCAGCCCAGTTAGCATCAGCATATCCGACAATCTCGTTTGTCATATCAGTAGTTGTAGATGCCAGTTTAATGTTTGCAGTTCCTTTGAGATACCTTAGAATTCGCTTCAATTCGACGTAGTCTGCTTGAGTGGGTCGAGTAACCTTTTGCGCAAGAATACTAACACTGGCAGAAATATCCGGTCGTGAATTTACGGAGATATATAAGAGAGAACCAATTAGCTTGCGATATTTTTCATTGTTGACAAAAATGTCTCGTTGTTCCAGATCTTTTCCATAATCAGTACTCAATGGAATATTGGATACTTTTGCGTTTGACATTCCGAAATCATCAATCAACTTACGAATGTATGGTGTTTGTGAAATACAGAAAGAACCTTCCTTTTTTTCGAGAAATATCCCATCCAAGATATTGTTTTATGGGTCCAAGATTGTGTACGTTGAATTTCGTTGAAAACATTTGGTAAATATCCGCGATATGTTCGTTGTCTTTACTGGCAACAACAATATCGTCTACATAGATTAATATGTAGGACCATAATTGATTGAATTCCCTTTTGTAAAGGCAGGGATCGGCCGTGCTTTGTTCAAAATTAGCCGCTATTAGAACATCGTGCAATGTGTCATTCCACGATCTAGCCGACTGCTTTAATCCGTATATACTTTTCTGAAGTAAGCATACTTGCTCCTCCTTTCCATCCTCAGCAAAGCCAGGGGGTTGCTTCATATAAATGGTCTTGTCGAGTGACCCATTTAAAAACGCTGTTCTGGCGTCGAGATGGACAACATGCAATCGTTCAACTGCTGCGACTGATAGTAGTATTCGGAAAGTAGTTGGTTTTACAACGGGAGCAAATATTTCATCATAGTCCTCGCCAAATTTTTGGGAAAATCCTTGAGCAACGAGTCGAGCCTTAAAACGTTGGATGTCTCCGTCGGCGTTATACTTTACTTTATACACCCATTTACATCCAATCGCCTTCCGATCGTTGGGTAAATCCACAAGTTTCCAGACATTATTTTCTTTTAGTGAAGCCATTTCTTCCTTCATACCATCCAGCCATTTTTCTTTACTTATTGAATTCACAGCTTCATTGTATGTTTTTGGTTCATCCATAATTGGGCCACATCCAATAAGATTAATTCCACTTGGATTGTATCTTGACGGCGGCACACCTTTATTTTCCCGTTCCGAACGACGTAATCCGAAATCCTCTTCATCGAATACTTCATTGTCAGTTTTAAGTCGATCCAAATTTAAACTACTGTCAATTGGCAATGATACACCGACATCCGCATCCTTTTTAATAATTTCCGTACGATCGTTAAGTATACCGCTTGATGAGTCAAATGAAATTTGGGTTTCCTCATTGATGACGAATTTGACATCCCGACTGATAACAACTTTGTTTGTCGCTGGGTTGAAACAACGATATCCTTTAGAATGCTCATCATATCCAACAAGAATGGCTGAAAATGCTTTTGGATCCAACTTTTGCCTTTTCTGGGAATCAATGTGAACATAACACTTAGCTCCGAATTTCTGAAAATGCTTTATATTCGGCTTCCTATTAAACCATCCCTCAAAAGGGGTTGCGGTTATAGCTTTTGTCGGCAACCGATTTTGAATATAATTGGCCATGATGACTGCTTCACCCCAAAAACTATTCGGTAGTCCAGCTCGATCATCATACATCGCGACATCTCAACCAGAGTCCTGTTTTTGCGTTCGGCAACGCCGTTTTGTTGAGGTGTGTGAGGAACTGAATATTCAACTTGTATGCCATTCCTTTTTAAATAATTCTTAACGTCCGTTCCAATATATTCTCCTCCTCGATCCGACCTGATGAACTTCGGCTTGCAACCAAACATGTTACAGCACATTTCAACATATTCTTGAAGTTTCCCAAAAACTTCAGATTTGTTTTGAAGTAAATAAACTACTGTATACCTGGTGTAATCATCGATGAATGTAAGAATGTATGCCTTTTTAGAAGGTGTCTTCGTCTGCATAGGGCCACATACATCTGTGTGCACTAAATCCAACACTGTTTGTGAATGGTTGCTCGCTGCTTTTGGAAATTTGGTTCTCGTTAACTTTCCTTGTGGGCAAATTAAACAGGTCTCTGCTACACCGCAATCTTCAATTTCCGCACCGTCGACCATTCTGTCAACACTTAACCGCTTGACAACTTCAATATCACGATGACCACATACAGCGTGCCAATGATGTATACAGTTTTTCGTATGACCGACCGTATGACCGACAGATACTGCACATACTTGATTGGACTGTTTCAATACATACAAGCTGTCACGCAACTCGCCAACTGCTATGCAATTTTGGTTAAAATTGATTTCGCAACGATTCTTTGAGTTAAATGCGATGTCACAACCTTTCGATACCAGTTTATTCACCGAAATTAGACTGCCATTGATTGATGGAACCCACAAAACATCTGTGAGAGTTATTATCCGTGTTTTATCGGATGAATCGACCGTATTAATTTTTACCGACCCTCTTCCTTTGACTTCTAACTGCTCTCCGTTCGCAACGCTGATGGTGTTGGTTTTATAGTCTGTATCGAGACTTGCAAACAAATGTCTTTCTGACGTTACGTGACATGTTGCGCCAGAGTCAATAATCCAACATCCACTAAGAACTTTTGATGTTACAAAAAGTAATTCTCCTGCTTCGACGATATTGGCTTTCGCAGCATGTTTTCCAGTACTGTGCCCACTTTTGCTTGAATCGTTTTGCTTCCGTAGCCATCTTTTGTACTTCTCGCAATCCCGCTTGAAATGTCCTGATTTGTTGCAGAAGAAACATGATGTTTTCCCTTTGGCACCAGCAACCTTCAACACCGATTCACCGCAGCTCCCCGCACTTTTGAACTGCCTCCTCTGAAACTCGTCGATTAGTTTCGACTGCACAAAACTATCAGTCAGATCTTCCTGAGGACGTGATTCTAGCGACATAACCAGGTTGTCATAGCTTTCTGGCAGGCTCCCAAGCAGCGTAGCCACTTTCCAATCTTCGAGTTTATTCAGTTGCGTTGAGTCTTTCACTTGGTGAAATGCGTCATTGACTCGTGCAATATGCGCCTCCATATCGCCACCCTCTTCAAGTCGCATCCCCATAATGTTCTTCAAAAGACGAACCTTCGAATTCGCTGATTCCTTTTCGTGATACATTCTCAAAGCGTTCCAAGCCTCCTTCGCCGCAGTTTTGTCTCTAATAAGATTCGCCTGATCGTCTTCGACATTCAATCCGATTGTGGCATATGCGCTGGAATCCATACTACTCCATGCACTAGTCATTGGACTCGGCGGATCATCCACGATAGCGCTCCATGTCTTTTCCTTTGTTAATAAAAGCTGCATCTTCCATTTCCATATGTAGTAGTTGGTGTTGTTCAGCTTTACAAACGTAAATTTCACGGCTTCAGCCATACCAAAACTTTCTGTGCTCCGACTTATGCTGTGTTTTGCTAGACAGCGGCTGGGCGATTTGCGTCTGCGGCTCGAGAGCAATTGATTCATCATTCAATGTCGAGGTTTTGTATGAAAATAGTACTATGTATTATGTTGGGCAGGTTGTCTATGCAATCAAGGATTTTTATATGTACGTGAGGAGAGTGGATGGAAACAGACGAATGTACTGTAGATGTAGAGTCCTTCGGTGGCAGCAAGGACATTCGAGAAAGGATATTTTTTGCAGTGAAGCGATATATGGGGAATATGGGTGTCATATGAACCGGGATGAAGAGGTGAATGTCCAGGAGTAGTGTAGATGGAATTCCGGATCCTTCGGTGGCGACAAGGATATTCGAAAAAGGATACTTTTGGCAGTGAAGCGAAATACGGTCAATATGGGTGTCATATGAATCGGGGTGGACACCCGAATATCCAGGAGTAGTACAGATGGCATTTCGAGTCCTTCGGTGGCGAAAAGGACATTCAAGAAAGTCAAGTGAAATATTGGCAATACGGGTGTCATTTGAACCGGGGTGAAGAGGCGAATGCCTAGGGGTACTATGGATGGCATTCCGGATCCTTCGGTGGTGACAAGGATATTCGAAAAAGGATACTTTTGACAGTGAAGCGAAATACGGTCAATATGGGTGTCATATGAATCGGGGTGGACACCCGAATATCCAGGAGTAGTGCAGATGGCATTTCGAGTCCTTCGGAGCGAAAAGGACATTCAAGAAAGTCAATTGAAATATGAGCAATATGGGTGTCATATGAACCGGAGTGAAGAGGCGAATGCCTAGGAGTACTATGGATGGCATTCCAGATCCTTCGGTGGCGACAAGGATATTCGAAAAAGGATACTTTTGACAGTGAAGCGAAATACGGTCAATATGGGTGTCATATGAATCGGGGTGAACACCCGAATATCCGGAAGTAGTGCGGATGGCATTTCGAGTCCTTTGGAGCGAAAAAGACATTCACGAAAGTCGAATGAAAAATGGGCAATATGGGTGTCATATGAACCGGGGTGAGGAGGCGAATGCCTAGGAGTAGTATGGACGGCATTTCGAGTCCTTCGGTGCCGACAAGGATATTCGAAAAAGGATACTTTTGGCAGTGAAGCGAAATACGGCCAATATGGATGTCATATGAATCGGGGTGAACACCCGAATATCCAGAAGTAGTGCAGATGGCATTTCGAGTCCTTTGGAGCGATTCCCCATATATTGCTTCACAGCCAAAAATATCCTTTCTCGAATGTCCTTGCTGCCACCGAAGGACTCTACATCTACAGTACATTCGTCTCTTTCCATCCATTCTCCTCACGTACATATAAAAATCCTTGATTGCCGAGACAACCTGCCCAACATACTACATAGTACTATTTTCATACAAAACCCCGACATTGAATGATGAATCAATTGCTCTCGAGCCGCAGACGCAAATCGCCCAGCCGCTGTCTAGCAAAACACAGCATTAACCTCCAATTTCTTTAATAACGGGTAACTGGGCCCATAACCTGATGGAATATTGACCGGATGCAATAAAACCTTATCTAAGTTGGTTGAGTTTTAAAGATACGTTTGAAAATAGTGTTGACTTTATTGAACAGAACTTTATACTACAACAGCCGAGGAGGAAGTGAGAGATCTAATATTAAATATAGTAGTAGGGGCATAGCGCATCAACTGTTCCATGTGGCCCAGTTGACGTTTCGTTGGCATAAACTGGTTTCGGAGAATACAGTTGCCATCATGATCCATGGCCACGAACGTCGTCGTGGATGGGATTCGAACCCGAAACGCCGGTAGTCAAACTCTGCACTACCGGTCGCCCTGTCTTAAAGTTTGCCGAATGAGTCATTCACTCCCATACAAGATAAAAGGCGCCTTTGGTATCCAGAAAAGTGACCATGACGTACTGCTTATAGCTTAGGGCTTTCTCAATATAGCCCACGATGGAGTGAATGACAGTGTCTATAGATCTTCCCTTCCAGTAAGTATGTTGTGAGTTCAATAAAAGGGAATAAGTACCTACCTAAATACCTACCTATAAGTAGAGTGGAGGAAGGCTGATGGGCCTAAGATCGTTTGGGCGTACGTGCGAAGACCTTCCCGTTTTTGGAATGAAAACCACTTTGACCTCTTGTAATGAGCTAGGTGGTCACCATGTAGTGTTTTGGGGACGGAGCCGAAAGTTTGCGGAAGGCGTCCGTGAAGGTCCGGCGGCCTTAGAAGCGAATGCTCCACAACGAGCTGAGCGGCGGCACATGCTTGTTCCAGCTCAATTCGGAAGATGTGGGCGGGGTTTTCGCCCGGTCGTTGCCCTAGCGATCACATAGATAACACAAATTATGTGCCTTGGGTGTAGACGAGACAACGAAGGATAAAGCTGAGTCCCACTGACCCAGAAACCAACTACGAGGCCTGCAAAGTAGTAGAAGCCTAGGACAGAGTGTGCTGCAAAAAGGAAAGAAAACGAACTGGGCTCCTGAGCTAGCCGGCAACCATTGTAGAGGAGAAAATAGCAAAAAAAAAAGACATAATGCTGTAAAGCGGCGGCCTATACTTGCTGTAGCTCAGTTCGGGAGGCGGGGTTTTCGCCGCTCGTTGCCCCTGTCCTTTACGTATTAATAAAAATGCATAGGCCTGGGGAAGACAACACAAACATAGCAGGCATAAATTGGAAATAATAAAAAACAAGGTATGATACCCTTCATCATACCTTCGTTGTGTTTTGTGATACATTTGCGTTTTTGAAATTAGTAGTAAAACTTGTTCCGATTTCATTGTTCCTATGAGAGGTATATGAAATAGTGGGCCGATTCCAACCAAATTTAGGAACGTGGATTAGCAGTCAGTACGATTGAATAATATGCAATTTCGTAAAGATATCTTCAGAAATAAAAAAAGTTTTTCTGACAAAAACTTGCTTTTGGGACGGTCGTTCCTATGACAGCTATATGATAGAGTAGTCCTATTTCAACCAAATTCAGAAATATGATTTAACTAAAAATACTATTGATTAGTGTCAATTTTGGAAACAATATCTTTAGAAATAAAAAAGTTTTTCTCACAAAGACGAATTTTTGAACCGGTCGTTCCTATGGCAGCTATATGACGTAGTGTTCCGATTTCAACCAAATTCGGGGATGTGATTTAACTAAAGATACTTTTGATTAGTGTGAAGTCTGAAACCGATATCTTTAGAAATAAAAAAGTTTTTCTCACAAAGACGAATTTTCGGACCTGTCGTTCCTATGACAGCTATATGACGTAGTGTTCCGATTCCGTTGGTTCCGACATACAACAAAATTTCAGCTTGATAGCTTTAAAACGGAGGGACTAGTTTGCATAGAAACAGACAGACAGACGGACAGACGGACAAAGCTTAATCGACTCGTCTCATCATACCGACCAAGAATATATATGGTTTATATGGTCGGAGATGCTTCCTTCTGTGCTTTGCAAACTTCATGACAAACTTAATATACCCTATCACATCCGTGAAGGGTATAAAAATGGGGCGATAAGGATGGAATGGTGGACAGACGGCTTTGATGCCCTCGCGCTTGCAGCGGGTCTGGTTGTAATGGGACCCTCGGCCTCTGGTTTCGTACCACCAACAGATCACTACTCATCAGGTACTGCCTTCGATCTGCAGGTGGAAGCAGCACTACAAGACCAGAATAGAAAAGGAAATGAAATATAAGAATGAAATAAAACTATAAGACTACTAATAAGAATACATTGACTCGATCGACGACTTATCGTCTTTGTGGAAATTCATTTTAGTACCAAAAGAAAAAATATCGTACTTTGTCTTTTCCACTTACCCGAAGTCTAGATTGCCTTCACGAAACGGGAGTGGATGCAACTTAATTTGATATTAAATAAACAAAATTTAACAAATGCAAAAAATGCACATATCCAAAAATAAAAATAAAAAAGAAATTTTTGATAACAAAACAGATCCTTGGAAATCGTAAAGCGGCAATACTTTCGCACAACGTCACTCTCAAACATCTGACTCTGTCGCGTTTGACTTTGCACTCCGGCACCATGAAACACGAACTGCAATTTGTTGTTGTTTGTGCAAAACTTGCTGCATCGATATTCATCATCATCATCATCGTGGCGCGACAGCCCGATGTCGGGCCTTGGCCGCCTAGATCGTTGTCCTCCAATTGTCTCGGTCACGTGACCGCGTCCTCCAATCTTGGAAGACCAGTAGTTGCGCGGCGTCCACATATACTGAGCTCTCCCAACGAGATATCGGTCGTCCTCGCAGTCTCACTTCGTCGACTCGTTTTGCGTTCCTCAACTTTCTCTACTGTCGGGGGTTGTATGGGTGGACCTATACCAACAATATGGTCGAAAGCTTCTTGTGTGGGGATGTTAGATGGTAGGTTCAGGAGCTCTTCAAAATAAGAGGTTCATCGTTTGTTAATGCCATCGGTGTCGCTGATGATGTTTCCATCCTTATCCTTACAAAGGCTAGTCCTGGGTTGACAACCGTTCTTAATTGAATTTACTAGTTTGTACGCTTGTCTGGTGTTCCTATTAGCTAGGTTTTCATTAATATTCAGCAACTGCCCGTCAAAGTATTTACGTTTCTTACGTCTAATTATTCTATTCGATATTCGCCGGAGCTCGTCATACTATGTTTTTCTTTTTTGGATCTAGTTGCTCGATGAATCCATTGTCTATAGGCCTCGTTTTTCGCGTCAAGTGAATTTTGGCATTCTTCGTCGAACCAGTCATTTCGCGCTCGCCGGGTTTTATATCCCACGACCATCTCTGCGTCCTTTGTAATATTTGTGTTTATTTGGGTCTCTACAAGTTGTCAAAGATTAAGAATTTTCATATTCTTACAATCTGACAACTTGTGGAGGCAATCTGAGACTCAAATGTGCACTTCATCCTATTGTGTAAAATCCATCGAGCCGATAATGCATTCGCCAATGTTTAGGCAATCTCTGTGGATATATGTAGATTTGTTCGGAGTTCATACGTCATTAGCTCCGCATTGTGTTGCACTGTCCAACGAATGCAACTGGCTAGCAAGAACAGCAATGCAAACCAAAAAGGGTTCTCTCATTAAAGCGATGACGCATAATGTACGACTTTCTCCTAGTACCCATCTATGTCCATATGTATGCCGTTGCTGAGATTTTTCAGGTGAAGTGACTTATATATGTACATGCGGGTGTATGAGACTGCCGACGACGACGATCGCTTTACATGATTGTTGTTCTCTTCATATTAGAGGTGGAAGAATTGGCGTTTGGGAGGGAGGAACTCGGCATCGTTCTGGGTAAAGGGATATGGGGGGAATATTTAAGTAGGATTGCCGACCAATTTTGGCGGGAAAATTCTTGGATCAAGGGATATGGGGGGACGGAACCTGAGAGTAACAGTTCCTTTTGGCGGGATAAATTGCTGCATGAAGGGACATGGGGGGAGGATTTGAGGGAAACTTTGGACAAAGAACGAGAATTTTTTTTCGGGAGTCCGTTTTGAAATTCCGACCGGGAAGGACGAGAGACTCTAAGCGCGAAGCTATAAAAAAAATCCCATAAAAAGAAAAAAAAACATATTTTTTCTATTCATCTAGTTTTTTTGGTCGAAGCAAATTGAAATTGAATTCGATATATCTTCGCTTCTCGGGCGTAATAAATCTTTGTACGGATCCTGCTACGGAGCTAGATATTTTCGTTTGATCGAGTTCCTGCGTCTGTGGAGTGTTTGTTCTCAAAACCAGAATAATTTAACCCAATCCCTGTTTGGTGAAAGTGGCAAATAGTACATAACCGAATATGGAATAGTGCCCCAGTGCTAAGCCCCTCTGAAAAATTATAAATGGCGATATGATCAAGAATGATAGTTCCATGCTAGGCATACGCTTTTACAAAGCGTGTTAAAAATTGTGATTCCTAGTGGCCCCTGAAATATACATATACCTACATATATGAAATATATAATAAAAATCATAATAAATATATGGTAGTCCGTCCCTCGGTGATTTTAATCCATGCCTTGTTTGAGATAGCCAACTCAATTGCGTTTCTCCTAACGACAAAATGGACACCCAGATGCAAGTGATCGCTTCATGTTGGCTGTGACGTCGGCATCTTCTCATCGACTCACCTCATCAGCGGCTGCATACACAACAGTTCCATCAACAGTAGTTGTGACGTCAACCATCAGCCACCAGCATAGCATCATCGCATAGATCTGTAGATGAATCGGTCATGCGGTACAAAACATATGGCTCAAAGCTCAATCAGAACTTTGCAAATGGTTTGCTTTAGAATCATCATCTTGACTTTGTGAGAGCTTTTCAAATTGCTGCTGCATATCAGATTTATCGCCCGTCTTGCCTACTTATAGGCCATTCAACGTTCAAGAAAAAGAATTTGATTCAGTAAAAATTAGATTTCTAGATTAACTCTTTTTCTCGTTTTTCTTTTGCTTCTATCGGCAATGTTGTAATATCGAGTAATTTCTTCTTGTGATAAATACGTATAATACAAATTTGTTCCAGCGCTAGCACCTCAACGGCCGTTGCAGATTCTAGTGGTGAGTCATATAACTTTTACTGTTTGCTTTATTAAAAATAAAAAAAATAAATAAATAAAATTTTTTTTGTGGTACATATGTATATATTTGCGCGATACTTTTCCTTTCTTGATTAATGTTATTGTTTAGTTTGCATACCGATTGGAAAACAAGAGAAGACTGTAATAAAAAAATTATGGAGTGAGTTAACCCTCAGTCTTTTCCTTTCCAAAGCCCTCCCTCTTTTCAGCATCATGGGTTAAACACCTAGTTCTCTTCCTTCGGTATATGCTTAGGGTGGTCCCACTGAATGCGCGGCCAGAGGACCAAATTTGGTTGTAGGTGGGTTTAGAGGTCGGGGATCCTAACCATCACGGATCCACAAGAAAAATGGGTGCTTGGTCCAGTTCAGGCAGATGATTTCCTGCTTCTTGTTAGTCTATCAATTTTTATTGGTTGTTCGTCTCCACCGGTTTTTTCTGTGTGTTTACTATCCCTTTGTTTTGGATTGGTGGCCCTATGAAGGCATGTGAATATTTTTTTTATATGTGATGAGGATTTCGAGGACTACTGGTAGCTAGAACCCACCCCACTTCTCCCGAACAGAGCTACGTACTAGCACATGCCGCCGCTTACCAGTTGATGGAGATTGCGTGTTCCACGCCCTTCAGACCTTCACGGTCACAAACTCCAGTTTTCTCTTTGACTCCGATAACCACCAACTCTCATTACATCATTGGCGCCCAACGTGGGGCCCATTTCTGGTACAGAACAGGACTAAGAAGGACCTCTTTGGGTTCCTTTTTGGTCCTCCCACCGATTTGTATCCCCACAAGCACATTAAGGCTACTTGCTCTAAGTCTTAGGACTTAGCCATTTTTACTTCACGTATTTTCCCTTCAAGTAGCTGTGCTTTCCTCTGTAGCACCCCAATCCTTCCAATAGAGTAGATTATCCTTTTAGAGTCAGTTCAACAAGGCAGTCCTGGTGTTGTATTTGTCTTTTGTGGTTTAGCCACGTATTTAAGGCCTCCATAAATGCTTTGAATTGCCGGCATTTGGAGCATCTTCGGTGACCGGACGAAGCGCGGAGGAGCCCTGGATACCTTTTTGTTTGCCAGGATTGTCCTTCTAGGTAACTTAAAAAAATTTATTTACACAGTATTGCATTTTTCTGTTGTTCATCTGCTCAGCAGCTTGCACAGTTTATGAGTGAATTACGGCAAGGAATGCAGTGTTGCGCCTCTGCTGGCCTCAGAAATCTTTGTAACCTGTTGATCATCTGAATAATTGGGAAATGTAGTATTTTTTTTTTGCTTTGCCAATTTTTCCCCTCTACAATGGTTGTCGGCTCCTGTAACCAGCTCGCTTTTGTTTTGTTTGGCAGCACATTTTGTCATCAGCTTCTTCTTCTTGGCAGGCCTCGAAGTAGAAGCTGCCCTGTAATGAACCACCTGTAATGAACCATATTATGGTCTGGTAGTGCTGCTCCCACCAGCAGATCGAGGCAGCACCTGATGAGTAGTGATCTGTTGGTGGTACGAAACCATCGGCCGAGGGTCCCATTACACCCGGACCCAAGTGCGACCGTGTGGCGTCTGATCCGTCCGTCAACCATTCCATTCGCATCGACTATTTTTTTTTAATTCCCCATTTTTACCTCCCCTGTTTGTGTTGTCTTCCCCAGGCCTATGAATTTTTGTTAATACGTAAAGGACAGGGGCAACGAGCGGCGAAAACCCCGCCCACATCTCCCGAACTGAGCTACAGCAAGCATAGGCCGCTTCTTAGCTCGTTGAGGGGCCTTTTTCTTCGCCAGATGGCACGGCCCGACCTTCACGGTCAATTATGCTACCTTAGGCTCCGTCCCCACGGGCATCTTCGGATGCCCACCAAACCGTCCGTTACACCTTTTTGATGGTACCCTTGAGTTCTTCCCAGAACTCATGGACGCTTGTGTTGCTGATGTTGTGTAGCATAGGAGATAGTCTTTCCTCAAGGGCGGTAGTATACGCCACCGCCGTAGTATCGCTCAGAAGCTTATCAACCGCAAAGATTTTGGGAGGGGTGATTCTCGATTGGTGCAATGAGGAAATTGTACATCTATAGGTCGTCTTCACCAAGTTATGATCTGAGTTGCAATTGGCTCCTCGATAGACGCGGACATCCCTCACACTAGACGCCCATCCGTTACAAATGAGGACGTGATCAATTTGGTTGACGGTATGTGCGTCTAGAGATTTCCAGGTCTGCTTGTGAATGCGTCAATGCGGGAAACACACGTAGAGTTAACGACCAGATTCCTACTGCAGGCGAAGTCGATAGGTCGCTGGCCGTTGTAGTTATATTTTTCATGGAGACTGTGGCCTCCAGTGGTCCCCCGGTGCCAACTTTCATTTCCGACTTTCACGTTAAAGTCTCCCAGCCGCAGTTTGACGTCGTTTGTTGGAAGTGAGTCGGACAGAGTCTCAAGGCGGGCGTAGAACTCGTCTTTTACTGCGTCTTCTTTAATTTCAGTGGGGGCGTGCACATTGATGAGCCGGATATTGAAGAATCGAGTCTTAATACGAATCGCACACAGCCGTTCATTTATGGGTTTGAAGTCATTAATGTGCGGCTTGAGGTGATTGTTCACTATAAATGCTACTCCAAACTCCTTGTGGACCGATGGTTTGCCACTTCTAATTGTGTGAGATTTCTTGTCATTGATCTCGATGCCAAGCCAATTTGTTTCCTGGACTGCAGTAATGCTCAGTTTGTACTTTTCGACCTGTTCAAGGAAGCTGCTTCAGATGGTTTAATAAACGTGCTGGAGTTCACACAACTATGTTGCGGGTCCAACTACACAAATCATTCCATCCTACTGAACCTGAGACGCTAAGGTGTTGGTCAGCCATTCAGGCTACAGCTGTCTGCCTTTTTCCAAACTGTCTTATCGTTAAGACTTGGCCGTCAGCGGTTTTATACGCTGCCGTTACCAAGGGGCGCCCACGAGGAGGACTATAGAAAAGGTCTTTTGCCCATTTTTTCGAGACCGTTACACTTAGAAATATGAAAACGTACAGAAAGGTGACTTCCGACTAGCATAGAAAATTGTCTATGCTATTATTATTCAGAAAATAATGGAATCCTACTATTCTATTCTGAAATAATTACAGTTAGCACACTCCTGCATCCATCAAACACATCCGAGGTCAAAAGTATTGATGGCCAATAGTGATGTGCGGTTCCGGGTTTTTGAAGAACCGGTTCTACCGAGTCCGGTTCTCAGAAAAACCGGGTATTTGGACCGCTTCCGGTTCTCAACATGGACGTTGAATAATACGTTTTTATACCCTTCACGGATGTGATAGGGTATATTAACTTTGTCATGAAGTTTGCAGGGCACAGAAGGAAGCATCTCCGACCATATAAACTATATATATATTCTTGATCAGTATGATGAGACGAGTCGATTAAGCTGTGTCCGTCTGTCCGTCTATTTCTATGCAAACTAGTCCCTCAGTTTTAAAGCTATCGACCTGAAATTTTGCACAAAGCCTTCTTTCTATTGCAGGCTGTATATATGTCGGAACCAACGGAATCGGACCACTACGTCATATATCTGCAATAGGAACGACCGGTTCAAAACTTCGTCTTTGTGAGAAAAACTTTTTTATTTCTAAAGATATCATTTTCAAATTGCGTATTAATCAATAATATCTTTATTCAAATCATATTCCCAAATTCGGTTGAAATTGGACTACTCTATCGTATAGCTGTCATAGGAACGACCATTCCAAAAGCAAGCTTTTGTTTGAAAAACATTTTTATTTCTGAAGATATCTCTTTCAAATTTCATATTATTCAATCACATTGACTGCCAAACCACGTTCCTAAATTTGGTTGAATACGGCCTACTATTTCATATACCTCTCATAGGAACAGTGAAATCGGAACAAGTTTTACTACTAATTTCAAAGTGGCAAAAGCACCATAAGTCACAACGAAGGTATGATACCCTTCACGTGAAGCTTGTTTTATTTCTTATTCATTATCCAATATAATAAGGCGCGTGCTTTTGCAGCTATCCAGGTCAAGGTTAGTTACCCCGAGCTTTTTGGAAAAAAGCGATGTATCTGACCCATACAGGGTAAAAGCATGTATTTGACATGAAATGGATTTTGTCTCAGATAAAGTGTGAATTTTAAGTAGTGGCATAATTCCACTCTTTGAAAAATATTAAAAATAAACATCATTCTATTACATCAAGAGCAAGTATTGAAGCTATCAACTGCAACTGTGATAAAAGAAACTAATTGAATCCAAGTAGTCCTAATATTTCGACAAAAATCTCTTTTCCAATTGGAAAAAGTGTGAATTTAATTGAGGTGAATGAGGTGAAAACACAATGGAACATCGTCGAACGAACGAACTTCTTCTGGCAACCGGTAGATGCGCCCTATATAGAAGCTTTAGTTGTGCGCTATCCAGATCAGGATCGGCCCTCACGAACTGCTGACCCAACGCTGTAGTGAATACATCTGCCCAAGCTTGGTACATCTGCCCAAGCTTGGATTCTAAGCTCGCAATGGTTTCACGGATTATAGCTAAAGTATTTCGCCAATTTTAATAAAATATAAAATTTGCACACCTTCGAAAGAATAGCTTTCTAATGGTGTATAAATCATTAAAATCGGTTCAGTAGCTTAGGAGGAGTTCCCGTCACAAAATTCCCATACAAAATTTGTTAGCCTATTAATACTTAGATATAAGTCTTCCGGTCCGAGTTAAAGCGATGCCTTGCATGTGCTAGCGTGTCCAAAGAGCCGTCAATTTTCCGATCCGGTCCAATTTAGTCGGTTTACAAGGGTTTTTTTTTAAATCAATTTTCGGCTATAGTGAAATCAATTGTCGGTTTCGATTTTCGATTCTTCTAGAACCGACCGAATGGACCGGAGGAGTTCCCGTCACAAAATTCCCATACAAAATTTGTTAGCCTATTAATACTTAGATATAAGTCTTCCGGTCCGAGTTAAAGCGATGCCTTGCATGTGCTAGCGTGTCCAAAGAGCCGTCAATTTTCCGATCCGGTCCAATTTAGTCGGTTTACAAGGGTTTTTTTTTAATCAATTTTCGGCTATAGTGAAATCAATTGTCGGTTTCGATTTTCGATTCTTCTAGAACCGACCGAATGGACCGGAGGAGTTCCCGTCACAAAATTCCCATACAAAATTTGTTAGCCTATTAATACTTAGATATAAGTCTTCCGGTCCGAGTTAAAGCGATGCCTTGCATGTGCTAGCGTGTCCAAAGAGCCGTCAATTTTCCGATCCGGTCCAATTTAGTCGGTTTACAAGGGTTTTTTTTTAATCAATTTTCGGCTATAGTGAAATAGGGGCGACCGGTAGCGCAGTGTGTTGAGGCATCAGTCTCATGTTTGACTACCGGCGTTTCGGGTTCGAATCCCGTCCACGACGACGTTCGTGGCCATGGATGTGCAGGAGGTGCATGCTGGCAACTGCATTCTCTGAAACCAATTTATGCCAACGAAACGCCAACTGGGCCACATGGAACAGTTGACGCGCTATGCCCCACAAGGGGTTAGGGCAATTGAGTGTATAGTGAAATCAATTGTCGGTTTCGATTTTCGATTCTTCGAGAACCGACCGAATGGACCGGTCGGGTCGGTTCTGGTTCTGTGCAACACTAATGGCCAACGATAATCAACACCATGGGTACACAGTTAAAAATCCTGGTCTATTATCAATGCTAATTCGGGTTACATATATGACGACACCAAAATTGTATTAGATTTTAATAAAATGAAAGTATTACAATTGCTTCCGTAAACTTCACTGGTTTAAATATTAAACTTTTCTGGCATTATTTTTTTAAGCAAATTGTTGGTTTAAAATTTAATCTACAGATATTATAATCTATGAAAAAATATTAATTTTACTGCGTTTTTTTAACTCCTCTAAGTTTTTTCTCCATTATTTTTTTTTCAATTTTCTAAACTTCCAAATCCTTTATTAAGCCCATCGCAGGCTAGCCAGCTAATCTTTAACTTTTTTCGCCATGACGCAGCATCGAACCTGTGAACTCCGTGTTGTAGAGTTGCGACCTAGACCACTCGGCCACGCAGCATAATATTTTGAGCTGACTGCGAGTAGTTATAGTGAGACTTGAGACTCAAAAAATATACTTTGTGGGGTTTACCTCTTAATTAAACTTAGATTAGAAAATAATGCGAGAACAAAAAGAACACAAAAAGGTTTGAATTGTATTAGAATTTATTACAAATTGTTTTAAAATGGAAGTAAACTTTGAATTGTATTAGAATTTATTACGAATTTGGTTTAAAATAGAAGTAAACTTTGGAAGGGTTTAGATTATAGAATTAAAATTATTAAAAATGGTGGTAGTCCAAGACCAGGTTTAAAAAAAATACCGAGATTTTTAACTGTGTAGTAATATCTCATAAGTTTCGTAACAATCACGTAAAATTCAATAATAGTACATTCATTTAAATTTGGACATTTTGATATCATCCATACAAAAAATGCATATAACCGGCTTCTGCTACATACTAGCACGAGTACTACGAGTACTTCATATTTGAATATGGTTTATTGTTTTTCGTAGAGCGAATTGGAGTTAACCATTTCTGAAAGGGTAAAGATTGGTGGGATAGGAGTGGGAGGGGAGAGAAGTGGGTGAAGATTGGGAGGGGAGAGGATTGGGAGCGGAGATTAGTGGAGGGGGGGAGGTGAATGTTCGCTGCTTCTACTTTCTATAATATGGTAATTCAAACAATTTAATTTTAATATTTTTTTATGCAAGCTTGCAATTTGCTATATCGTCTTAACATGAATGGTTAAGCATCGCCAATAGTTGGACAGATCATCTCATATTGGCATGGCACAATACAAAACCCTCGGATTGTGGGCGGAGCCCTCTATTTTCCGGTTTATTTTTGTAAGTAGAGAGCGTAATTCTTTTATTGCTGAAATTTATCACTCCCTTCGTTTTTAGCGTTCTATTCGTTTCTGTCTTAATAAAAACCGGAGTCCGAAGCGTATATACCCTAGAGTTGAAGAGACCTAGTGGTGATGCCAAATGTACCAACTGGCAACGACTATATGGATTAAAAGTGAGTTTTTTATATGGCCAGTTTATAGGGGAGGTTGGCACTCATTCGGGAGGATCTTGACCATTCTCAAAATCAACAAACCCATTCTACAAATAATTGTCGAATTTTTCATGTCGCTAGCTTCATTCTATGGAAAGTTATAGTAGTTCAAGGAATATTTAATTTTTTGAAATTTGTAGGGGAGATAGGCGTTTCTTTGGTCTGATTATGCCCATCTTACCAAAACTGAAGCAACTTCTCATCTGAAGGTTATATGCCAAAAATCAGGTGTCTATGTCAATTGGTTCAAGACTTATAGACAAAAAACCTGAAAAGTAGGGTAACATGGGAGTCTTTGTGAGAAAAGTACCGTTAGTTTCCAACTGATCGATCTTACTTTCCCAGGAGAATATAAACTGAATTTTTGGAGCCATTTACCAAAGCTAGAGCTTTTCACGTTTATTTAATCGCGAGTTACGGATACATTTAATTATTCTACATATGTAGGGGAGGTGGGCGTTCTCTTGGCCGGATCATGCCCATTTTCAATACCAGCCAACTAGATCATACTGCCAACATTTGACCAAATTTCAAGGCTCTAGCTTCATTCTATCGAAAGTCTTCGTGCGAACGGACAGACAGACAAACAAACAGACAGACGGACAGACAGACAGACAGACAGACATACATGGCTTAATCGAATCAGAAGGTGACCCTGATCATTTATATATATAGGTATACATTGCTATATCTCCGGAGCCTCCTGAAGGCCGGCCGCATCTTGGACGTAGGCAGGGCAGCGCAGCGCAGCGCGCACATGGCATTGTTGTTGTAAAATCAGATTTTGACAATTGTTGCAACAACAATGCCATGTGCGCGCTGCGCTGCACTGCCGTGCCTACGTCCAAGATGTGGCCAGCCTTAAGGTGTTACATATTTTCGTCGCGACAAAAACAATATACCCTATACTATAAGTCTAGGGTATAATTAATTCAATCTGCTGATTTAAATTCATATCGATGCGTCATTATTTTACACACCTGGCAACTTCATCTATTGAAATTGCAAAACTCTCTTAAAATCCTAAATGCGATTTTTCTCTTAAGCTTCGCCAATGTTTTGAAGATTTTCTGGAATGCCCTGAGGTATCTAAAACGTGTTTTTCGTACAGTGCCGTCGCCAATGAGTCGTCAACATACCTAACAGCTACTACTGTATCGCAAATCGAAAGATATACTTTCGTATAGCCAAACATTCCTCAGTACACCACTCCACTCCACTAACCATATAGCTTGGCGGCTTCTCTCGAAATTCCATCGTAGCACCACCTTACTGTAGCCAGCTAACTGCTACCTTGTGCCAGTCCGAATCGGAGTTGCAGTCACTTCAGGCAGTTCATTCAGGTGAGCTGGTTACTGCTTTAGTGCGCGATTGGCGGACCAGAACTACTATCGTTTACGAAACTTCGAGTTGGCGGCAATTGAGAAAGTGCACTCCTCCATACGAGTATGTGTGTTTAATCAAGTGTGACCGGAAAGGATATCAAATCCTTCAACTTTGCCCGTCTTGTTGACTGCTCCATCTGTATGGTTCCTTTTTCGTGATAGCAGTGAAGTGTATAGTGTGCTTACCAGTCGTGCCTGACAAATTGCAAGATACCCGAGTTGAGTAGGTGCCTTCGTAAAGTATCTGAAGATATTCTGGTTATGCTGCTCGTTACGCAACATACGAGCGCTGTGCTGTTGTTGTTGGTGGCGGAATTTTAGTGCTTCGATCGACCGAAAAAGGAAGCATCGTGCTTGCAAAAGTGTTAAAGTGACCACTCGAAGTGAGAAGGAGAAGAAGTTGACGAGGAAGCCAAAGAAGTGGCTTTTGGGATTAGATTTGATGTAATGAGTGAACCTGTGTGCGGCAGTTTTTTTTGAAGTGTTTTCAAATTGAATTTTTGTGCTCGATAGATTGGAGGTGTTGTTGGAATTATCTAGTTTTTATAGTGGCGCGAAAGGATTAAAAAACCTGTTTAGACGGTGAGTTATGGCTTTTATTCAACATTTCTTTTTAAATTTGGAAATTATTGGAGAATTCCGTTGTTCGTTTAGCGCTTTAGAACTTTTGAAATTTTTATAATTTATTCACAAGGTCTCCACTGTCGACTATTGTAATATTATGTTGGTACTTTATTGATTCTATTATCAACTATTACTATAGGCCTCTTAGTTCACGTTTCATTAGCATATATATAACACGCAGGGCCGGTCAAAGTCTAACTTAAGGCACAGGCAAGGACATTTTGGCGACCCCTCTTCATATTTTTTCAAAACGGTTTTCCATATAAACTATTTGAGTTTCATCGCTTCAAATATTGTTTACAAGTATTTTTAATGTGTTTGGAATCATTGTTACATAGCGCCACTTTTGTCGAAGTGGTTTCGCTTCATTATTGAAATAGTTGTGAGAACGCCACTTTTATCCGGGCTGTTTTGCTTGATACTAATTATAGTCGATATCATTATCGTTCTGGGAAAACCTTAAACGTTACAAATTGCTTCCAACTCAATTGAATTTCAGGTACAGATTCCATGTAAAACATGAACTGAAGAAATGAATCAGAAAATTTTTCTGATTTATTTTGTTAATTTATTTATTTCCCCTCTTTCAGGTTTAAATGTATCTGAATACTTACAACGTTTAAAGGTCGCGCACAACAAAATTTCATCGAACCACCAATTCCATAAAACATACGGTTCTCCTCATTTCCACCGTTCTATGAAAATGATGGGTCGGATGGAAGTTCGGTCGTGGTTGTGCGCAATCATGTGTGGCGACCATTAGATCCAGAGCTCACTTAATGGTCGCGGTCCCCAAAGCGGATTTGGAATAGACTTTTTCGATTTCTCCTCCGTATGCTTTCCCCTCCGGTAAAATATGTGCCGTCAACTGTCAATTTTTGATTCAGAATACTTTTCAGATTCGGACGGGGAATATTTTCAGAACCAACTTCATAGAATGTTCGGAAACATTCTATATTTCCTCATTTCCACCACTTTTCGTGAACCACTTTGTTCGACGTGTTTGTCGACCTCCTGGAAAATGAAGCAAAATTTCGAAATGGAATTATTAACGCGTGTAAATTTTAACTGTGAGAATCATACTCGATCGGATAAATTGTGAATTATTTGAATGGAATTATTTTACTTTCTCCTCTAAATTGGCAAAATTAACCCTCAAGTTTGGCTTTCCTCTTGGCGCCCTCTTAGGCGGCCTTTCAGGGTCGGCGCCCCAGGCAACCGCCTGTGTCGCCTTAAGGTCGCCATCGACCGAACTTCCATCGAACCATCAAAACGGTGGAAAAGATGAGATTCTTTTTAATTGAGTTTGACGTGGTTCGACGCATGCTCCCGATCAAAATTGTTGTCGTGTGTGGCGACCATTAGCCTTTGACTGGCCCTGTGTAATAGGTTCCGAATAATGCATGTAGCTGGCATCTTCATCCTGCCCTTTTAGTTGCATTCGACAAGTCGGGAAAGGTTTATTCTTACGCCCCACACCACAAGTGGAAGACAACACAAAAATGGTCACAGTGCGATTCGAACTCAGAACCGGTATGACGAAACATCAGGATGACACTAAGTCGCACTGAGCTATTGGTGGTGCTCCAAGATTCTCTGGATGTCCTTAAATTATACATATATGAAATCGGAGGCGACCGGTAGCTCAGTGCGTAGAGGTTCCGCCCACGGTGTTAGCGGCCATGGATGTTTGTGTTGTCTTCCCTCTGTGGTGCGGGGCATAATAATAAGCCATATCTTCCGTTTTGGCGCGGCTAGGCGGTTAATGGGAGCAGGAGGTGCATGCTGGCAACTTACATCGTCCGAAACTGGTTTATGCCAATGATACGTCAGCTAAGCCACATGGAATAGTAGACGCGCCATGCCCCACTAGGGGTTAGGGCAAATGAGTGTAGGTCGGTGTTTAGTAAATGATTCACACCATTTTTATTCTGCTTTAATTTGGTTTAAAATGCCCAGAGCCCTCCTCTTAGTGTACTGAAGGATAAAATGCAACATATTAAAATTTGATGTTTGTAGATTTTACTGAATGACTTTTTTTTTGTAAAAAATTGTTCAGTGCAATCGACTGATAGATTAGAACATATGATTTTCAATGCAATTTTTTATTTGCGACCAATATAATTAAACGCGAAAACTCCTAGATCCGGAGCTCGTAAATCTAATTTAAAATCCATAGAAAATAACCAATTAAGTTCGTACTGCCTAAAGGGGAAATTTAGCCTGTTCAGTCAAAATTCCACTCTCGTCACATCAAGCACAGTGGTCAACTGGAGATTTGATTTACTGCCTTGTGAAAAGAATGGCTTTCTGTTTTATGCGGATTTACATTTACACCACAATAGTATATTGTAGTCCGGATGGCGCAACGGTTAGCAGGTTCGCCTTCTACGCACTGGGCCCCGGTTCGATTCCTACTGAATGCGGTAGTTTTCGATGAAAAAGGGGATTTACGTGTCGGACTATGAGCCCACTCTGCTGTTAAATGAGCACCCATTTATGGGGTAAATAACTCGGTTGAGCGTGTTGCTGATCACACACCTCTGCACAAGACATACCGTCACGATCTGGAAAATGAGATGATGCTAACTCATCTCGAGGCCATGGTTCAAATTGGACTGGTGCGCCAGTTATTTATTTATTTTACAATAGTATTATCAGCCCAAATGGTTAGCTGTGACAATGAGTGGGTTTAAAAAATACCGAGCAACTTCTCCTCAAGTGATCATGATGAAATGATCACCGAACAAGAAATATTTCGGCTCACCGTGCACGCTTTTCTTCATCTTTTTTCTCCTTTCAAATAACGAGTGTTACAACAAGGGTGGCGTTCAGCAAGTGTGTAACCGCTCCCGAGCGGTTCCCATTGCTCGGTACCTTCTGAACCCAGCTAATGCATTGCCAAATTCCTATGGATCTGCTTAAATGATATTCAAGTGTGTTACCTTTAACGATATATAGATTTAGGATGGATGCATAAGATAAATAAATAACTGGCGCAACAGTCCAATCTGGTCTCGAGATGAGTTAGCATCATCTCATTTTCTAGACTGTAGTAGTGTGTTTTTGAGCAAAGGTTTTTAATCAACAACAAGCTCAGCATAGTTATTTAACTCATAATTGGGTACTCATTTAACAGCTAAGTGGGCTCATAGCCCGACGCGTAAATCCCTTTTTCATCGAGAATTACTGCATTAAGTAAGAATCAATCCGGGGGCCAGTGCATAGAAGGCGACCGTGCTAACCGTTGCGCCATTTGGACTACCGGAGGCAAACGATGTACTCGTTTGCCCTAACCCCTTAGTAGGACATAGCACGGTAACTATTCCATGTGGCTTAGCTGACGTTTCGTTGGCATAAACCAGTTTCTGACGATGTACCTCCTGCTCCCATTAAGCCATCTACCAACGACAAGTCGGAAGATTTTGTGACTTATTATTACGCCCCGCACCAGGGGGGGAAGACAACACAAACATCCGGGGCCACGAACGTCGTGGACGAGATTTGAACCCGTAACGGCCATAGTCAGACATGACAGACTGGCGCCTCTACGCACTGAGCTACCGGTCACCCCCTCCCCTTGAACTTTATAAAAAAGATATTTTCTCAAAACGAAATAAACACGACACAGTCAATTGAAGCTCTGGATTTTACTAGAAGAATGTTGCCAACACAATTAGCACATAGTCACTTGCTGCAATTGCACATATCTAACAGCTGCTGTTATTTCTCCTCACATTTGCAAGGCAAACAGCGCCTTGAAACGAATCCGAGTTTCCAGCATGTTTACAAACATCCAACACTACCCGCACTGCAAGTGGGCGACCTTGTTCTAAGTAGGAGTGTACCAACAACCAGCCACCGCTAAAAATTTTAATTTAGTATCTACATTCTTATTTCGCTGTTGACTTCTGTTGCTGTTGTTATTGTTTGTCGTTCACCTGCTAGAAATTGACTACAAGACGACTGATGCCACAGACACACACATACAATCATCATATTTGTTCAAAAATCACGATAAACTTGAATTTCGCCTAATGAGCGAAAAAATGTGAAGATTTCAATCGAAGTCCATTCAAACCAGATTTCGAGTAAAATCGAAAGATTTAGAACAGAAACCTGATCATGAAGATGGCTACATTGAAATGTGAACTGCTACAAAGTTTATGTGACCATCGCGAAGTATGGAGCGGAGCGAGTAGTGCCACTCGTCTGGTGAGTTGAAGAATGTGTTTTAATTACTATGGACATTAAATTGTGATTTATACTATTGTCAGGGTGATATGCAAAGTGGAATATGTTAATCACGAGGGGCTGGCTCTTTGCAAACCTCTCCAAAACCATAATCAATTAGCGCGGGTAATAGGTTCGTGTCGGTGCCAGGCATATTTGAAATGAAAGTAATCGCTCATACACCTTACACTCTTGTCCAACATGCGGTGACACTGTCCAATGTTCATCGAGTAGCCATATGTATAAATATCTTTTTATCTGAAATTTCTACACATGCCGTCCGACTCTAAACCAGAGTTTTCGAACATGTCCAGTGCAGCCAAAAGCCATAAATATTTATTGGATATGCGTTTGCGTTTCAATTGACCCACATTAGTCTGCGGGCAATGTTCGGACAATTGTGGTAAGAATGTATCTGTATGACTATACCAGATTCTTCAATACTTGAATATATTTTATTTATTTGGCGCAAGTTTCTAGCCAGCTATTTCGTGGTAGAGGTCTGCAAAACGGGGTCTCCATCAATGGATTGAGCTCGGGCGAAATGTTCCAATTCATTGATCACTCGATAGTTGGGCTCTTTGGCTAGCTGTTGCATAGATTGGAATATGGAGACTGCAGTATGCTCACTGTTGTTGCTTTACCGAACATTAACTTATTTGTGGATTGGTGCACAAGTAAGTTTCTGTGCAAATTATGCACGTATTCGAGCCAAGTCGAAGATTTTTAATAATCCAGTATACACTCGTAGTCGTAGCAATGATGTGAGAATGAGCTTTTTCGAAACTCGTGCGAGTGTCTTGAAGTGGAAACGGCGCATTTTTGCAGATACTTAGCAAAGGAAAATGCTTTACTTTGCACATATTACACCGACACGTTTTGTAATGCATCATTTGCATCACTAATGAAGACGTATCGAGATCGCGCCAGTCTCGTATGAAATATGTGCCGGGTCGCGGGGCTCAGAGAGCCTATATGGTAATAATTTTTGCATGGTGCGGCTATGGGAAATTTTTCGTCTTGCATTGCCAATGCAATTTTTTATTCGAACATTGTTATGACTGGTAATTATTTATGTGCAACACATGTAGATCATGAGAAAGGCATCAAGCGTTTGCATGTTTAGTATTGCGGTGAAGTTATGGCGAAATTTTCGGAAAAAGGGGGGTAGTGGAAAGAGTTATACCACTAGGCTCGATCCTGGTCACGTACAATCGTATTCAGTATTCCGACAAATAAATTCCGAAAAGGGTGACGATTGAAAACGATAAATTAGAAAAAATCATCTGTCAATTGTTATGGACGGTTTGGTGGACATCCAAAGATGCCCGCGGGGACAGAGCCTAAAGTTGCCATAATGACCGTGAAGGTCGGGCAGGGACTTCTGGTGAATAAATAGGCCCCTCAACGAACTAAGCAGCGGCCTATGCTTGCTGTAGTTCAGTTCAAGAGACGTGGGCGGGGTTTTCGCCGCTCGTTGCCCCTGTCCTTTTCGTATTAATAAAAAATCATAGGCCTGGGGAAAACAACACAAACAGGGGAAGCAAAAATGGGGAATAATAAAAAAATTGGGGCAATAAGGATGGAATGGTTGGCGGACGGCGCAGATGTCCTCGCGCTTGAATCGGGGTCCGGGTGTAATAGGCCCCTTGGCCTCTAGTTTTATACCACCGACAGATCAACACTCATCAGATGCTGCCATCGATCTGCCGGTGGAAGCAGCACAACCAGACTAGAATATGGTTCAATACAAAATCTTTACCACTTGGTAGTGTTGGACTCAAGAATCGTTTTGGGCTGTTCTAATATGCCCAGGGTGTCCTGACTCGAGGAACCAAAAATGGGTTTATATATGCTAAATGCAAGGTAGAAAAATAAAATTCTGACTAGTATAACTTTTCATTATCTTTTGCCGGAGCGATACACTACTTGGACAGCCTAAAATTTGCTCCCCTAACCGATAAGAATTTTACTGGTGGTTTGTTGGTTAGAGTGGCTGTTTACTACCCAGTAGACGAAAACACGAGTAGCGCTAAGTGTGCCCCATTTTTATACCACACCCCTCAAAAGAGGAATAAACCGTTGCTATCAAGAACCTTCTAAGGTACTCGTCCTCAGATCCATCCTGTGGATGGCTATCTGAGAAGATGGCGACACTCCTAGTGTTTCCTGTGCTGTGCTTCAGCATATTACACGCTTCCCTTATTGCTAGCACTTCAGCTTGAAATAAGCTTGTATTGTTTGGGAGGCGAAAAGACATTGATGGTCTGAGATCCTCAGAAAAGGTCCCCGCTCCGACTCCACAATCCATTTTAGAGCCATCAGTGAATATTTCGCAGTCGTATCTTTCGGTCACCTCTCCTTCACTCTATTCCACTCTCGTTGGGAATTTAGTTATGTAGTCAAAATGTCAAAGCCTTCTTCGATGACGATATAATCTGTTGGCAACATGTCTCGAACTTTAATTTTTCGTGAATCGCCCCTGGAGGAAACACAAAGTTCAACCAATAAACTACATCGATTCCGGAAAAACAAAACTAAAATCATCTTATGTCTCGAACTTCGACAGGTAGAGACTCCAGTATATTGCTATGCCCATATGGTTAGCACGTCCAACATCCAGGCTCCCTTAGTCATTCTCGGACCATAGCTGGATACTGTTCACGGTTGCTCTTAAAGTAGATTAGGTGAAGCCGTACAGAAATCCTAAGAGAATCGACTAGAAGAAGTTTAGACAGGTAATAACCTCTCAAGGACGACCAGCCTTAGCATAGAGTCCATACAAGATCTGGATTCTAGGATCGAGACTTTCGAAAAAGCTATGAGCTTGGAATACTAGATTTCTTGTCCTGCGAAATATAGCAAAAAAGCTCGTCCCCCGTGGTGGAACGAGGACTTGTTCAAACTACGTAAATTAACTCGGGATATTTTTAATATTTGTTATAAGCAAAAGTTCTGGCAGCCATGCAAAGACTGCTTGAAATTATTCAAGAAAACTATTAGAACCGCCAAAGACGGAATCTTGAAGAGACTACTGCAAGTCAATTCAGAGCACTGGAGATTCTTTCTAAAAACCACAGTTGTCCGTCATTCGTCCAGAGACCGGACGTAGCCTGCATCGAATCGGAGGCTGAAACCCTTGAACTCCTTTTGACGACACTCTTCCCGTGCAGCGAGAACTGCTGCCTCACCGACAGGTCAGGTGAGCAGTCCTTTTTTTGTGAAGAAATGGCACCGGTAATCACAGAAGAGAGGACTATTTGGACCATCAACAGTTTCTCGCCATACAAGTCTCCGGGACTTGATGGCATTTTGCCGGTCATGCTTTAGCAGTTACAGGACATAGTAACTCCATAGACAGTCTTCTCTGGAAACTGGACTCGATGGGCGTACACACTGTAGGATACGCCGATGACTTGGCACTCACGGTCAGTGGAAAGTTCATGGACACAATTCTAGGTTGCATGGGACAAGCTCTCAAAGTAACCGAACAATGGTGTAATGAGCAAGAGCTAACCATAAACGCTAGTAAATCAAACACTATGATTTTTACTCGTAAGAGGAAAGACATAGAGATAACTCCCTTACGGCTTTTTGGTTCGGAAATCAAGGTGTCCAAGGAAGTGAAGCATCTAGGAGTTACCTTAGATGCGAAACTAACTTGGAATGTTCACGTTGATGAAAAGATCCAAAAAGCGAAAAGGATTTTGCATCAATGTAAGAGAGTGTGTGCTCGTAGGTGGGGAATTTCACCTAAAGCGACACACTGGATTTACACAATGATGGTAAGACCTATTCTAGCCTATGCATCAGTGGTATGGTGGCCAAAAGCCATGCAGAATACCACAAAGCAGAAGCTAGATGGGGTACAAAGGATAGCTTGCGTAAGCATATGTGGTGCAATGCGCACCACACCAACGCGAGCAATGGAGGCATTGCTGGGACTGCCGCCATTGGACTTATTTATAAAGAAAACGGCGGCGCTTTCGGCAATACGCATGGAAAGGGATGCCATGTGGCATCGCTTTGGAACTAGCAGCGGTCATAAGAGCATCCTAGACATTATTCATGATGAGGTCAGGGAGACTCTACTGCCGGTAGAAGGCATGAGTAGACGTAGGGTAGTTGAAAGACTACACAAGACTCACATTGCAGATGGAAACATACATAATGAGTGTATGTACAATGACATCAGCATTTTTACTGATGGCTCTTTAATGGACGGTAAAGCGGGGGCGGGGGTTTACTCTGAAGAGCTAAACCTAGCATGTGCGCTTAGTCTAGGAGAGTATGTGTCCGTATACCAGGCAGAAATGCTTGGCTTGTTGCATGCGTTGGACCACTTGCTTGAAGGTCAGGTGCGGGGGAAGAAAATCCTTATTGCACTGGACAACCAATCGGTGATCAGACGCATGCAGCAGACGAACATAAACTCTAAACTGGTACTAGAGTGTGTCCGGAAGCTCAACACATGTGCCTCAGAAAATGAGGTTACGCTGATGTGGGTAAAAGGACACATAGGTACAACAGGAAATGAGGCGGCGGATGCCCTAGCAAAACAGGGATCTGCGGCAACTTTCATTGGCCCAGAACCCAGAGTTGCTGTGGGGAACGGCATGATTGGAGCGAAGGTTGGGAAGTGGATGGACTCCATGCATCAACAAAGATGGCAGAAGCTAGTCACTTGCAAACAAGTTCGGAATGCAATAACCAGCCCTTTAGGCAGGGAAGCGAGAAAGGTACTTAGTTATAAACGGAGTACCCTAAGCTGGATAACTGCCTTGGTCACAGGGCATGGTAATTTTAAGGCTCATCTGGCCAAGATGAAAATCGGGGAAGATGACGTTTGCAGGCTATGCCTGGAGGAGGCCGAGACGGCAGCACACATTGTGTGCGAATGTCCAGCACTGGCTAGCACGAGGTTGAGGATCACAGGCAGGCACACGATAAGTGTAGAAGCCATGAGTGAACTCAGCTTCAAACAAATGCTAGCAATAACACGGGACTCAGTGATGAAGAAAGAGGTCGACAATTATCAGTCGACATCTGGAAGCCATTGATGACCGGGAGGGGGCGAAAAGGGACCCAAACGTAAGTGGTCTGCTTCGGCTATCCCCCAGAGTATATAATAATAATAATAATAAAAAACTCCATGGCTAGTGGTCATGTTCAGAAGCTGCTTAAGCACGTCCCTAGTTCTTGGAGACGTGTACGCGTCACGTTTATTCCGAAGGCGGGCAGATGTGGTCATGAGTCCCCAAAGGACCTTCAGGCCTATAACCTCACTGTCTTCGTAATGAAGGCACTGGAACGAATCTTGGATAGCCATATTTGATAGCTGTTGTTGAAATCGCCAATTTCAAAAGGCCATCATGCGTATCTCAAAAGAAAATCGACGGAAACGGCTCTGCATCAGGTAGTACGCACGATTGAGCATGACCTACGCTAGAAGCAGTACACTCTAGCCGCTTTTTAAGACATTTAGGCTGCGTTTAATAACATCAGAATTGATATCATTCAGAGCTTGAGGTGGAGACTTGTTTTAGCAGCTGGATAGTAGCGATGCTAAAAAGCAGAACGATTCAATCGGAGCTGGATGGCCTACTACCACATACGACGCATTGGACCCCCCCCTCCCCCCCTCCCCCCCCCCCCCAAGGTGGGGTGATTGATGTCTTCCCTGCTATAGATTATAGCGATGGACGGACTCCCAAGAAAGCTAGATGCGTCAGCAGTCGAGGTAATTGCATACGCAGACGATGTAGTAATTCTGGTTTCGGGTAAGTTCCGTGTTGAGCGAAATCATGAGCGGAGCTTTGAGCATAGTAAACACTTGGACTGCAGAGTGCAGCTTAGTGTGAACCCGAGCAAGACCTAGCTATAGTCCTCTTTGCCACAAAGGCCAATATACCGGAGTTTCAACTCCCATAACTTAATGGCCACTTTTTAAGACTACCACCCAACACTAAGCGTCTAGGAGTCATTCTCGATTTAAAGCATTAAAGCATTGAGCATCGTACAAAAAAAGCCAACATAGCCCTCTATGCCTGTAGGAGAACTTGCGGCAGAAGCTGGGGTCTTCAGCCAAAGATGGTTTAATAGCTGTACACGGCTTAAGTGTGACTAATTCTCGCTTAGGGAGCACTGGTATGGTGGCCAGTTCTTCGTAGGAAGTATAGTATTGACCTATTGAGTAAAGTGGAAAGAACCGCTTGCATCACAGTCACGGGAGCTATGCGTTCATGTCCAGCAGACGCACTAAATATCATCCTAGGACTACTCTCTTTAGACCTACATACAAATAGATTTCAACGCCGTGTGCAGCGCTGTTAGACTTTCACCACTAATGTCCACCCTGTGCAGCTGGACAAATCCGACAATAATTGACAAACCATCCGCCATTCGATTGTAATTTCTCACATTCGGCTTTGTACAAATTCAAATATTTGTCGTATTTTGCCATAACATTGATCTGCACGGTCAGTTATTGCTGAAATCTTTTGATCTAACATAATCGTGTGAAATTCGATAAAAAGAAAAATTAGTGAGGATGGTCTATCCAAGTGGCTTAAAAAGTATTCAAATTTTACTTTCATTCGCAGACAATGAGCCATTAATAATCATAATCACGAGGAAGATTTCACTAGTGTCGAAAATCTAGCCCGGTATCATTATTAGCTAATTAGCAGTGCTCGAATTTGAAAATCACGACAAATAGTTGGGATGGTAAATTCAATAAAAGGGTACTAATTATCGTATGTGTATAGACTTGGGATCCATGGGATTAAGTGTAGTGTGCGATGTTCAAAAAACCCAGCAAAGACTAGCCGATATGGATGGAATACTTAGCAAGAGATCAATGAAATAATATATTACAATCACTGTGAGTCAGAAGGCGGATAAAATTGCTAGAAAGTGATCACACACTAAATACGCCTGAGCTCATCACTGAGACCTCAGAGTCTGCTGGAAATTGTGAAGAATTAATTTTTAGCTTCATAGTTCAAATACTACACAGAAGCTCAATTCATCCGTCCAATTATAGGGTAATTTTTTGAAAATAGATTGGTTCCCCAGATTAATTTGATATAGGAGAAACACTAAGCGCTCTTTAAAATGGTCATACTCGTACTAAGGCTTTTTTTTAGAACGACTTTATTTTCTTTTCTAGAACGACTTTATAGTAGTCCGGATGGCGCAACGGTTAGCACGTTCGCCTTCTACGCACTGGGCCCCGGTTCGATTTCTACTGAATGCGGTAGTTTTCGATAAAAAAGGGGATTTACGTGTCGGAATATGAGCCCACTCAGCTGTTAAATGAGTACCCATTTATGGAGTAAATACCTCGGTTGAGCGTGTTGCTGATCACACACCTCTGCACAAACCCGTCACGATCTATAAAATGAGATGATGCTAACTCATCTCGAGGCCATGGTTCAAATTGGACTGTTGCGCCAGTTATTTATTATTTATTTTATTTATTACATATTTTCAATCAGTCGTAACCGTGTCTTCGTCGAGTGAAGATCGCTTCAGGTACTGGCTTTGTTTTCAGTGCAAGTGCATCTGCAGTTTTGACTTGTATTGATTTGTGCCCCCTGGGTTTTTGCAATTTTTCTTACTAGTGGACAATAATTACATCGAACTGTGGCCTCCAAAGGCAACGGGAGAAATCTCCCAGTGAATTACTTCTACGGGATCGCCTGAAGCTCCCTAAGAATAGTGCGAACTCGCTAATGGCGGTCTCATCTAACCGGTTTCTTCCCCTTGCGGACCTTGATGACAATCATGTGCCCGAAAACGACGATGATGTTACTGAAGCGACGAGAAAAGTTAAAATCCCACCGGTTATAATCCCGACACTCGATCGGGAAACTATTGTTGCCATGCTGAACGGCCTAAATCTCCTTTCTTATAATATCCAGCACATTAGTGTTGGAAAGAAGATCCTACTAGAGAATCTCGAGTCATACGAGATATTAGAGAAACACCTCATAGACAAAAAGGTAAATTTTTACACTTACGCGCGTGCCGACCAAAAGCCACTGAAAGTCGTTCTCACTGGATTGCACGATATGGACTGCTCTCTTCTAAAAAAACATCTTCGCGATGAACATGATCTGTCATGTACAACAGACATCAAAAAGTTCGAACCACCTGCTGCGGTCCGCCGCTACAAAGAGGAGACTACATATTTGATTTACTTCGCTCGTGGTACGGTTAAATTTGCTGATCTTCTAAAGATAAAGTCTGTCATGAACACTATCGTAAGATGGAACTATCACCGGCGAAATCGCTCAGGTCTTACACAATGTCGAAACTGCCAGGCGTATGGACATGGAACGTCCCATTGTCATTTGCCTGCAAAATGCCTTATCTGCGGTGGTCAACATGACAAATCGGCTTGCACATCTAAGGATCCTTCCGAAATCAAATGCGCAAATTGTAACGTAAACCATTTGGCTAATGACGAGGACTGTCCCAAGCGGAATGAATATTTAAAAATACGACATGCAGCTTCCACACGTCGCACTGTCAGAGCCATTGCTACGCATTCTCCAGTTGCTCCAGCACTGAATCATTCTAACTTCCCAATTCCACCTGGCGCTCACTCATCTTATAATAAGAACTCCTGTAACTCAACGCTAAGACCTACATATAGCTCTATTGCACGTAATGTACACTTTCCTGACTCTAACACTAAATCTCACTTGGGTGACAATCTGCCTTTTTCTTCAACTATGACAAGTGATCTTTTCACGCCAAATGAAATGATCAACTTAGCCAAAGAACTTATTCTGAAGCTCTCAACCTGTAAATCTCGTAACGATCAGTTCTGTGTACTGACTGAACTTGCTATTAAGTTTGTATACAAATAAAGAAAATCTAAACTGCTTGCTTTGGAATTCACAAAGCATTCGCAACAAATACGTTGAAACATTTCACTTCTGCGTCACAAAACACGTCGATTTATTTTTAATAAGTGAAACATGGTTGAAGGAAAACGACAGTTTATCACATCCATATTACAATATTGTTAGGAATGATAGAAGAGACATGACCGGTGGAGGTGTAGCCATTTGCATAAGGAAGGGAATAGCATTCACTCTATTAAAAAACTTTCCAACAAAAATAATTGAGACTGTAGCTGTATCTATCGACCAAATCCACACGACCTTTATTGCTGTTTATTTTAGTGGCACTAAATTAAACGCGGATAAGCTCCAACTCTTTAAAGAAGATCTTAAATTGCTTTTTAATTTAAAAACAAAATTTATAATATGTGGTGACTTTAATGCTCGTCATCGTCTCTGGAATTGTCTTAAAGCTAACAAAGCCGGTAAAATCCTCTTTGAACTAGTCGCTCATTATAATATTTTTATCCACCCTCCAGATTCCCCTACCTGCCTTCCACCGAAAGGAAACCCATCCACACTTGACCTTGTCATAACCAACGGCCTCACCCTCATATCCCAACCCATCGTCCTTAACGATTTATCGTCCATTCACCTGCCGATATCCTTTTCAGTTAATGAGAAAACCGTTCTGTCGCAAAGATCCTATTTCAATTACAAGAAAATTTGCTGGAGTACTTATCGCGCATCTCTCATATCGGATATTGACCTTACCGCAAATGATCTTTCGAAAATATCTAATCCCAAGCAGGTGGATGATCTTATCTCGGATATTACGAATAAAATACACTCCGCCAGAAATGCATCTACTCCACTTGAAACTTGCAAGCAGCATCAGGTCGCTTCAATCGACCCACATTCCTTAGCGCTTATAACTCATCGTAATACCGTGAGACGCCAGTGGCAACGTACACGCAACCCCCTCTTACGAAAAATGATTAACGAACTCAATTGTAAAATTCGTTCTTCGATCTTGTGGTCGCGAAACTCTAGATGGAACAACATACTTTCTTCACTGGAGCCTGGGGCTCAGAAACTTTGGAAATTAAAAAGTGTTTGAAAAATAAAACTCGTTTCCTACCACCACTCCTAAATACTGGTGGATCCACTGTATATTCCGAATCAGATAAAGTTGAACTGCTGGCGGAAAGCTTTCACGGCTCACACACTTTAACGCACAACTTAAGCGACCCTGAGACAACAGCGGAAGTAATTAACGTGGTGGACACCCTTTCTGGCATGCCGTCCGACTTTAGCCCAAGCTCCTTCTGTACACCTTCCGAAGTAAGTGGAATATTGAAAAACCTAAAGTTAAAATCATCCGCGGGAGACTATAAAATCCCCAATACTCTTCTAAAAAACCTCCCTAAGAAAGCGACAGTATTACTCTGTTTCATATTTAACTGCTGCCTGAAACTTGGATACTTTCCCAGTGCTTGGAAAAATGCAACAGTGATTCCTATCCTCAAATCCGGGAAAAATCCTACTATTCCTCTCAACTATCGCCCCATAAGTCTGCTACCATCTCTGGGTAAAGTGCTTGAGAAAATTATCTTAACACGCATCCAACATTCAATTGACGCAAATCACATCATTCCCGACTTCCAATTCGGATTTCGTTCAGGTTTTTCAACTAACCATCAATTACTCAGAGTTGTCAACAGTATCCACCATGGATTCAATAATAAGGAATCTACAGGCCTCATTGCATTAGACATCGAAAAAGCCTTCGATTCGGTCTGGCACCAGGCACTAATTTTCAAACTTTTACGCTTCACCTTCCCCATATTTCTGTGCAGAATAGTTCAGTCCTTCTTATCAAACAGAACGTTTTGTGTTAAGGCACAAACCGTGTCGAAAAAATACAACATTCCTGCCGGTGTGCCCCAAGGCTCAGTGCTTAGCCCGACGTTATTCAGTATCTACACCTCTGATTTGCCCGTACATCCTAATTGCGACATAGCCACGTACGCTGACGACACGGCTATTCTCTCGACCAATATTGATCCAGCAATAATCGTTGATAACTTGCAACATCAGCTCACGCTTATTAACGATTTCTGTCATAAATGGAAGACTAAAATTAATACAGAAAAAACACAAGCAGTTTTCTTTATTAAACGACGTGCTTCAAGATATCTACCGAATCCCCAGATAAATGTGTTAGGCTCCTTGATCCCATGGTCAAAAGATCTTAAATATTTAGGTCTTCATCTTGACTCGAAACTGACGTTTAAATCACACATCGAGGCAATCCGCTCTAAGACAATCAACTGTATTCGCTCAACATATCCTTTCATTAACAGGAAATCTAAGCTATCCCCAACCAATAAAATATTAATTTACAAAGCAGTCATGGCACCGTTGATCTTTTACGGTTGTCCAATCTGGAACAGATGCGCGCACACTCACAAACGAAAACTCCAATTAATACAAAACAAGTGTCTGAAAATAATCCTAAATAAACCCTTCTCTTTTTTGCTACCCGCACCCTTCATAAAATTACTAATATCCCGTACGTCCATCAAAAATCTCAATATTTAGTGCAAAAGTTTATCAATAAATGCGTCACCTCCAACAATCCTCTGATACGAGCGTTAACTAATTAGTGACTCCACTTATGTATACTTTAGGCCTTAAGTTTATTTTAGATTAGTTTTAAGTTAGCTTAAGCACAATTACACTAGGTTTTAAGCTTATTTTTCCTAAATAAATACTTACATTCTAAACCGAACTCTATCCTAAACTAATTAATGAATCCGTATATAGTTGTAAAGACATTGTCTAATCACTAAAATAACAAATCTGTAACTATGCTATACTCTCTTACTTCAATAAAGCTTTATTATTATTATTATTATTATTATTATTACATATTTTCAATTACATAAAAAATTACATAATGTCGGCTAGGTAAACCCCCTGACCACATCTCCTCTTACATCTTTAATTCATGATTATTAAACGTTCTTCACATTGCGCAGCGAGTACCTTTACTCCGTACTATTACTGAAGGTACAAGTATGTATTAAGACAATAGAGCACTTGACCTGCCAATTAAAACCCACAAAACCTGTAATACTGCTCAGCTCATAAGTGATTTTTTCAACATAATCTTCCGAAGTGACCCAGAAATGATTATTATGCAAGACAGCTTAATTGATTACAAACAATTAACACGTCAAATAATAAAGTAGGTCCATTCACTTTCTTTGGCGTCTAACCAAAACAGGTGACTTCATTCGAATTAAGTTTAGACGATATCAACACAGGCCACAAATTAAGATGAAACAATAGTCACTAAACGGCTACAAAAATCCAAGATTTGGTATCTTTACGATGGTTTTTAGTTTGCTTGCATAGCTTTGTGTCCACTAATGTTGAATATGCACCGAGCGAATTATGATAGTCCGATGTTGCATTTAGGAAAGCCAATATAATCAACTTGCTTGCTTAAACTACTAAAGTAGCGCGCGTTTTATTTAAAATATCTGTAGGGATTACTGGCTACAGTTACGATGGTGTCAAAATTATAAATGGTTTTGTCGCAGCCTCTTTTGATTAACCGCCATGGTATAGCGGCAGCAGTGTGCATTCAACACAATCTAGTCGTTTCCGCATTAAATGAAATTCAGACCACTTTCGGCAGATGCACATCTGAAAATTGATGAAGTCAATTTAACAGCCAATAAAGTGGTAAGTGGTTGTCGGGTAATCACAATTTCGTAAGTAACAAAACTGCTATTGAAAGTCATTTGTAACGGCTAAAAAATAATTAGCAGGCATGAATCTGTTATAAACAAGATTTTACGATACTGAGAAATATCTGTCGGGAAGGAGCTGAAGGCAGTCAAATCTAGGAGGTGCCATCAGGAGAATATCTCTCAATGAACGAATCCTTGGTTCATACTTACAGTAAATAGAGTAAGCAAATTGAGCAGGTGTTTCGCCAGTACGTTGCCCCTGTTATAAAACATAGTAAATGCCGAAAAATAAGCAAATTTAAGTAAAGGAATAGGTTCCCAATAATTCACACAAAAGATGAAGCAACCTATCGGTTCTTGCGTTAATATACTCCGGTGTAAACTAGAGCTGCGACATCGACTTCGAAACATCGATGTTTTACAACATCGATGTTTTGAGGATCAACAATCGATGTCGATGAAAAATCGGTAAAGAAACATCGATGTTTCCGAACATCGATGTTTTATCTCGGTAGAATTTTGTAGATGCTTTACTACGATAACTTTGCTAAGAAATTTCTTAAATTCAAGAGAAAAAAATATAGATACATCCTTGTTAAAACAAACAATTTTATTAGGTGCACATTTTACGCAAAAAAAAACAAATTCAACTTTTAAAAAAATTTTAGATTTAAGAAAAATATCAGGTATTAAGAATTCCAATTAAGTATGTATGTATGTATTGCAAAAAAGTTGCAAATAAGAAAAAAATAGTATGTATTTATTCCAGATGCCAAAATGTTGAGTCTACTGCCTGCAAAAACAGTAGTTTTTGAAGCTTGTCCCCTGAGAGAGAGCTTCTTCTGCTGGAAGCAATGTTCCATAATGGATAGGTATTTCATGGCAGTCTTCATTAATACCGAATTTTTGGGCACGTTATCCTGTTCCCATCCGTCCAGGGGGTTTTCATTCAACCTGGAGACCGGGCCTTTTAAATACAGAGACAATTCTGCGGACATTTGGGCAGTATCGAGTTCGTCTACTACTCTGGACCTGTTTTTCGCTTTCTAATTTTCTTGCACTAGTTTGTGATGGTCTTCCCAAAAGATTCCTCAACACACTGCGCTACCAGTCACACACACTCACAGGCACATTGGGAACTGAGGGCGACCACAGATAGTTTTGGGATTAGGGGAACTTAGGAACAAAATTCCGAATTAAATTCCAGTGTTTATTTCCTAAGTAGTAAAATCTAACGGTAGTGGTGGTATGATATGTATCTATTATACAATGAGTATGATCTTGTGTGTTGTTTTAATGGTCGTTGAACAGAGAGAAGAAAATACTTATTAAGATTATTTAAAAATTTAATAAGTGAGTTATAATTGATTTTAGGTAGGCAGGTTCTTAACGATATTTTGTGTCGATGTTATTATAAAACATCGATGTATAAAAAACATCGAAGCCAAAACATCGATGTAGAAAGTACTCCATGTTTTTGCAAATCATCGATGATTTAGAAACATCAATGTCGATGTCGCAGCTCTAGTGTAAACGCTAAAGAACCTCAGTTTCTAAATTAAAAGGGCCGAACAGCAATTCGAGTTTGAGTTCCAGCTATCGTGAAATCAAATGTTATGTAATTTTTAGATTTAATTCTTTATTTACTTGATGTATCCTTTAGGAAGTTCGATAAATATATTGTAGTATTATTATAGCGATTTTTGAGAACAAATGAAAATCTTTTACGTTTACCTAATCAGTTCGGACCCAATCTTTAGAACCAACCAACCAGACAGTTTCGAGTAAGGCAAGACACTTGCATAGCCAAAACCGTTATTGATGCTTCTAGAAATAAAAGGAAGGCTTATTAACTCCATGTCAATAACCCAACAAACATGGAACTTAAAAGCAATTATCTAAAGGAAAAAAATATATGCAATAAAATTTCAAAGGATGCCAAATCGGACTATTTTCCACCAAAGATTGCCTCTGCAGTTGGCGACTCGCGAGAGCTTTGGCGGATCATCAACAACGCCTCTATGAGAAAAAATCGACGGGCAGTGCCTTCGGCGGTATTTGCGTGATAACGTCATTGAATCGATGCAATTTAAATTAAACAATTTTTTTTTTATTTTGTATTACATATTTTTATTAGAGTAATTTCATAAATTCAGTATTGGCCGATGATATGAAAAATACGATACGAATCGTAATCTTTCAACAGTATTATGTCTGGTTAATGCTGTATCCAGACAAGTATTTCCCAATGTTGTTGAGGTGTCGGAGACGCAGTCGAAATTAAAATTCCGCTTCATAGATGGTATAAAGTCGGAATTGCTCTTGATGTCAATGTTGCGTTCGACACCTTAATTCTTAAAATCTCTTTTTCTTTTTGACATTTCAAAAGTTTCTCCAGCATGCCGATAGATCCTACCACTAAAGCAGCATTTTAGAAATTTGCCTAAAAAGACCAGCGCTGGCGATACTACTGCCGCTGCTGCTCCAATGTAAGGCCCGAACCAAATTGAACGCAGAAAGCAGCAGCAAAGCAACGAACAATAACAACAACATGCAGATCTGCTGATCTGATTTCATGCTGTCAGAGCGATAGCGGCGAAATCAGATCTGCATGTAGTTGTTATTGTTCGCTGCCGCTGCTGCTGCTTTCTGCGTTCAATCTGGTTCGGGCCTAATTCGGCAAATGCGTGCATTCTAATTAGCCTAGACACAGGCGATGCTGCTGCTGCTGATGCCGGCATTAAAATTCCGGCATGAGTTATAGATCCTGCGCCGTGATCCCAACGGAAATCAGTGGCTGTTAGTGATTGATCCTGCGACTGCGTCGCCATCTCCACGGAAATCGACGGCTGTTAATTCTTGATCTTGCGCATGCGCCGTCATCCCAACGGAAATTAGCGGCTGTTAATTAACACGATTGCAGCGCTTCCTGTCAATGATGCGGTGGTAATAGCAACATTTACTGGATGGGGGCTTGGCTAGAGCTTACAACGACCGGCGCGGCGAGCGGTACAATCTTAGACAACATTTATTGGATGGGATTTAGGATAAAGCTGGGTTAGAATATACAATAAGCTTTCAAAGGAAAATTTATCACATGGGCGCTGAGATCTCCAAACAGATTTTAAAGCATTTCTACTTCCGTCCCGAGCTTTTTCGACATACTCCTCAAAGACGTTGTCACGTCAGAACATCGAAAGCAAACAAAGGTATATTCGAGTTAAAAGTTATGGAGGGCACACTGGACGACACTAAAATAATTGCCGACACATTGAAATTTGCCAATACTGGTCAGAAAACTGTGACTAAACTACCATCCCTTCACAAAATGATCATCATCTTAGTTCGACATTAACTTCAATTACAGCAACAAATGAAGCAGAAATTATCGAAATAATTTCTAGACTCAAATCACACACAGTACCAGGGCCCGATAATACTACCATCGACAACGTGAAAATTGTGAAAGAGCTAATTGTCTGTCCTTCAGCAAAATTGATAAATAATCATTTATTTTGTGACACATTTTCGGATGATCTGAAGCGTTCAATAATAATTCCAGTTCACAAGGGAGGTGACCCGGATGATTTGAATAATTATAGACCAATTGCTTTGCACAATGCTTGTAGCAAAATTTTTGAAAAAGTAATTTCCAACCGAATATCAAAGTATATAAACGATCATAGCATACTGGACGAAAACCAATTTGGTTTCCAAAGTAAAAGCAGTACCACCAGCGCGATGACCGATGCTATTAGCTTCATCAATACTGAAATGGACAAACGCAATTATGTCGCAGCAATATTTGTCGATCTACGAAAAGCCTTCGATACCATGAATCATGATATTTTGTTGGAAAGATTGAGTTTCTACGGTATAAATGGAAAAGTTAATGATATAATCAGAGACTATCTTCGTAACCGAATCACATACACCAGAAATGCTGGCGTTATCAATAGGCCAGAGACTACTAACATCGGAGTTCCCTAGGGCTCGATATTGGGACCTTTGCTTTTCCTGCTTTACGTAAATACGTTAAAGAATATCGGTTTAGAGGCAAAGATGGTAATGTTTGCAGATGACACCTTGCTGCTTTACTCCCACTCAAATGCAGTAGTTCTACAGGAAATTATTAATGTGGACCTACAGACATACTCCCAGTGGTTGATTAATAGTAAATTGGTGATAAATACAAATAAGACGAACTATATGCTCTACCATCAGAAAAATAAGCCGTCCGTAGACTTACAACTCCACATTAGCGGTAAACGAATCAACAGGGTAAATCAAATGAAATATTTAGGAATGGTGATTGATGATCAACTTTATTGGGATCTTCACATCAATTAGTAAGCACAAAAAATTTCACCTATAGTGGGACTGATTAACCGCAACTACTTCTTGACACCAAAAACCAAGAAACTCCTATTTAATGCGTTCTTGGTTTCATGAAGTACTCATGGATTGCTTATCTGGAGTCAAACGTCTCAGCGTAATATAGACAGAATTGGTCGCATTATGACGAAAACAATCAAAATCATTCATCATATTCCCACAAGGACACCTACACTTACTGTATACATGACTACTGGCACTCTGTATTACCTATTTATCAGCTAGTTCAAATGGAAAGAGGAAAAGTCATATATAAGATCAAGATGAACCAGATAAAAACGAACATCACTCTGCGCAGGGTAAATGAAACTCATACCTACTCTGTACGTAATGCAGAAAACTATTCCCTTCCAATTCCAAGAACGGAGCGCCTTAGAATGGATCCTGTAACACAGTCTATCGAATTATTTAATGGCCTGCCCAATAACATCAAAACAGCGGCAAACTTATTAGCTCTTAAATCAATGCTGAAAACTCATATTCAAGCATCGTTAACATCTTAACATTTTCATCCTTAAATTGATACGTCCAACTGATCAACGATAATAGAAGTGTATAAACGAAAAATTACTTAGAAGCTGTATCATCCCTTATACCAACTAGTTGTTGTCTGGGAGATATTACAGCAACTTACGACAAGGGACTATAGCACTACCTGGAATTAACTTGTTAATAAATTGCCACAATTTGGAATACATGAGCATTCATTTAAGAATTGCATCGAAATAGAATTTTTTTTTGGTTCCAAGGGAATCTTTTTTTACATCTCTATAAATGCTCATAGAGTTTTGATTGAAAATGTACACAAGAGTAGTGCGACGTACATAAGTGGAACGGATATGTGAGGAGGAGCAGGTTGGACTCGTTCTTTCAAAATGTTGTGTAGTAGAATTGAGTTCACCAACAAACTGATGTTTCAAGTTACAGTCAGACGCTGTAGCTTGAGACAGTTTGGACTCATGGTTGGTTTAACTTGAAATTTACAGGAAAATGTACCTCCATCAGCGACTGCAATGTTTCTTCCACTGTTTCGGTCATGGAACCATAAGCTTTGCGTATCAGCCCCATTTTCGAAGCAGTGTCTGTCGATATCATCTTCTGTAATCTGCATTCTGCCGATGTATCTTTCATGCTAGAGCAGAACTCTCTCCCCGTATTTCGTTTCCGATGTGCCGCTCTGCTCTCAAGATCTTCAGCGACTTTTTCAACATCACTTTGTGCTGGATATCAGGGCATAGTGGATTCAGCGGTAACTGCCGGGCAGACGAGCTGGCTCGGGTGGGTACCACCAATGTGGACATAGAGTGTTTTCGTCCTGTCAAAATACCGATGGCAGCTTGTAAGAAGGTGATCAAGACAAACGCACTAAACCGTGCTAATATCCAATGGCTAAATGGAACTACATGCAATGTTACAAGCCAAATTTGGCCGGCCTTTATTCCTAGTCGCTCTTCAGGGCTGCAGATGCTGGAGAGAAGGCATTTCAAGAAGGTTGTGGCGATCATTACAGGACATTGCTTGATAGGTGAGCATGCCAGGCGTCTTCGGCTTCCGTATAATGATCACTGCAGAAGCTGTGAAGACGAGGAGGAGGAGACAATAGCTCACTTCCTGTGCACATGCCCTGATCTGGCTGGTAGAAGAAAGGATACTCTAGGTTCCCTTTACTTTCTTGACCTGGATGACTTGAAAGACATAAGTGCTGGTCGTCTGCACCGCTTTATTGATAGATTCGGATGGTTTGACGATTAGGCTCTTATGGCGTTGAGGTATCACAACGGACCCATTGGTGGTCTATGTGTGCTGTGTTCTACACAGCAGCCTTTTAAACCTAACCTAATCATTTCGTTTCCGAAGACGTAAGGTTCTTTTCAGCCCTCTCTTTTTATCCTTGTATAGTTCCCAAAAATGAAAGTCTTTCTCCATCATGTAACGATTACTGGCTTTCCTTGCCTCTCTTTTCATAGACTCCAGTTCCCTACTCCACCATGGTGTTGGGTCCTTTTCGTCCACTACTGTCGAGGGATAAGCGTTTTGGAAAGCGCGATAAATAGCGGAGTTTAGTTGTCCCACAGTTCGCTCTATCTCGACCGTATTCCGAGGTATTCTGTCTTGAAGATTCTCGACTTGTTCCAATAATTATGTCTCATACTTAGTACGAACGGTATTTTTTTTATATTTGCATTTGCTACTCCGTTTTCTGCCATACAGAATTTTAAACTGGATAGCCCTATCTTCAGACTTGGTTAGCCTGTCACCTACTCTCAAATTCTGAACCCTGTCAAGCATATTAACAGAGCTTGGTGTAATGTCGATCACTTCAGCCCTTCGTGCATCCACGAAGGTGGGAGCCACTCCCTTTGTTTGCTACCAGCAGATTGTACCTTTCCACAAGTTCTAGCAGTTACTGTCCTCTGGGATTGTCGTCTGTGCTGCCCCACACAGTTTGGAATTGGCTTTACAGCCTATGATTAGGGCCATATCTTTTTCCTTACAATATCTTACTAGATTTTCCAGTTCTTCTGATGGAGGTGGTTCTGTGCATCGCAAGGGAGATATGCTGATGCAATTGGGAATGATCCTGCACCACCGCCGATCATTACTACGGTAAGATTAGTCGAGCAAAGATGCATCATTTGTACTGCACGTATTCCATGATACACCAGGATGCAGGTCCTTATTTTACCGTCCACCTGTGCATGGTACAGACTTGCGGTTTGCTGAGATAAACCCCTAATTTGGTTTTGTAAAATTCAGGGTTCCTGTATCAAAGCTAAGTCCAGTTTTTCTTCCTCAAAGCATCTCGTCATCATCTCTGATGCTGCTTTGCTGTGATAAATATTCAACTGGCACACAGTTAATGTTTCTTTGTGCGGGCCCGCCACCATCTCTGATAAACTCCTCCCTGCGGAATTATCTACCCCCACACCAACGTGGACATTCAGCTCACCGGTCATTCCTCTTGAATTTATCGATGGCTCCATCAAGACCACAGTTGAGTCTCCCCCCTGCGTTCTCGATAGCCTTCGCGTCCTCCTTTGGATACCAAACCGTGAGCATCATGCCCCCCTTCTGTGCATTCTAAAAATTTTCCGTGTGAGTAACCCTCCACCTTCACGCATCCATTTTGCCTTTGCAGCCTGTTCAGAATGATATCCTCGCTCTCAGTACAACCATGAACAATACTTCGTCACACAACGCATGCAGGGTATCCACCCTCAGTTTGGCGCGTTCCCGTAAATTAGTCAGGGTTTGCTTAGTGTTGGTAAGCTAACTATTGGTCGACTGTTTCTTACACGTGATGGTAATGAATCCTTCAACCAGTTTAGCATTGCCAAGAAAACCTATATCTCCAGCATCTTCGCCGTGGTTATCCAGGGCACACCCGAGAGACGTCTTAAAAGCGTTCAGGTGTGTCGTCCCAAAAGTCCCCTCCAGTGACATGTCGGTGATACTGCCGCTTGAGTAAAAGATTGTTTTCCCTGGTTAGGTTTCCCTTATTGATTGCCTTCGGCCTCTCAGGTATGCTTTCCCTACCGCTTGGTCGCTGGCTTGCACCCTCCACTGTTTCAAATTGGTTAACTTCTCTTGCGGGTGGTCCACCAAGTGAAACAGTCTTTTCGCGAAGGTTCTTCTTCCCCCGTTGTTGGTCCGGTTTTGAGTTTCCAGGGTTGCCCCCCTTGAATCTCTTCACCGGTTTTTTCACTTCCGGGGTCGACTCCTCCTGCCTTAACTCGCCGAGTTGATTCGAGATCTTCCTGATGGCCTGCCTTTCCCTTCGACGCCTCCTCTTCATTCTCTGCTTCTCACTTTCTGTTGTGATCCACATCGATTCGGAGTTAGAATTTTGGTAGTTTGTCGGAGTACACGTTATCTGAACTGACCTCTCCGCACCTTCCGGCCCATCATTTTCTGTTCCAGTAACGCCTCCTTCTTCCCTGTAACTCCTTCAGAGACTAACCTCTCCAATATAAGTCGAATATATTTTGTTACGCAGTTTTCAATACAGGAGGAAGTGCTCATTACATTCCATGCTGTAAGTGTCCTTTTTTCTGTGTAAAAGCAGAATTTTGGTAGTGTGTTCAAGTGGCCCAATTTTGAACGTAAAATTTATTATTGCATCAACACAATGTTAACGAGATATAACTGTTATTAATCAAAGCTTCCAAATTTGTCTCAGAAAATATGAGAAAGAAAGTAAGTAACCTTTTATAACGGATACTAACTTTTGCTCTCTGGTCTTAGGCACTGGAGACTTTGAATAAAGTAATTCTTGAAACGGCTGTCCCTATTCAAGTGGCCGGAAGTGTTCACAGGGCCGGCCAAAGGCTAAGGCGGTCGTCTGGGGCGCTAACCCTGAAAGGGCGCCGAAGAGGGCGACAAAAGAAATGCAAAATTTGACAGTGGATTTTATCAATTAAGAGCTAAATTTAATAAATTTCACTTAGTTATAAATATTTGGCGATTTATCCGATCGAAAGTGATTCAGTGATTTCGAGTGAGAGTGACTTATGCTCGACACACACGTCAAACCAAATGGCCCGCGACCACAACCAAACCACGTAAATTTCAATAGAACGCTGGAAATGAGAAGAATTTTTTCTGCACATTGTATGAAGTTGAAGTAGTTTCGTGGGGGTCACGAACCGTTTGGTTCGATCGTCCATAGCGACCATTATTGACGATAATTAGTGTGCCCAACAAAACCGTCCGGACAAAAGTGGCGCTCCCACAACCACTTTTCTCTAAGCGACTACAATACTCGTATTAGTATACAGCGAAACCGCTTGAACAGAAGTTTCCATTGAAAAAAACTTTGCAACAATGATTCCGTATCTAGCATTTCCAGGTCAAGTACGTCAAATTCCGAGACAAATACTGAGTTTCCGGATCAAATAAATAACTTTCCAGATCAAATAATATAAATATATTTCCGAAACAAAATATAACTTTCAAAATGAATAAATAAATTTCCAAATCAAAAAAGCAAACTCCCAGATCAACAAAATTGTCTGAACAAGTGAATTCATAAATCAAATAATTTATTTCGCAAATAAATATACAATTTGAAGACATGTTTTCCAACGTTCATCAACCATTATATCATCACTAATTGTAAGTTGGTGGAACGAAAACGAAGTGTATGTAGCATCAAGAAACTGAAGGACGAAGCTGGCTGAGATTAAAGCGAATGAAATTCTTGTGTTTTCATTAAGAAATTAAACACAAAGATCCTGAAGGAGGCTTCAACGTAAATACGACGATCATTAGTAAGAGATTGGGTAGAGTAGGCATCAGGAGGAAGCTGGTACATTTTGAGTTAGACAGGGCGGACGCTACGTGTTCAAACGTACTCCAAAAAAAGTATGTCATAGAAATTTCGAGAACGTGCCACCAAACCCAAATGATGATTTTTTATTTACGTTGTCGTTGATAACGAAAAAAAAAGAATATGATAAACCAAAATAGCCGAATAGGGTTTATTTATTTATTCATCTGGAAATTTATTAATTTTAATCGACAAATAAGTTATTTGACTAGGCAAAATTATTTATTTGATTAGGAAATTTATATATCTGAAAATTTACTTATTTGACCAGGAAATATGCATTTGGTCCGTAACGTTATTTACTTGATATGGAAAGTTATTTATTTGATTCAGAAAGTTATCTATTTGATGCGGAAATTTATCTAATTGATCCGGAAAATTGTCTATTTTCGGACATTTATGTTAAATGATGTAAGGCTAGATGGACTACCTTACCAAAGAAGAGCAAAGCGCACATAGACGACCGCTGGGTCCGTTGTGATACCCACGTGATTCAGCATGCCAGCGCCCCTTTCAATCGTCAAACCAGCCAGAGCTGACAACGAAACGATGAAGCCGACCGACGTGAAGATTCTGTAGATCGTTCAAATCATTTTGTCGATTTGGACGATCTACAGAATCTTAACGTCGGTCGACTTCATCCACGGATCCAAGGACGTCCCTACTACGATTTAACGTTCTTGTCCTGGTATATGAAAAATACTTTCCAACAATATTTGAAGCAATGCATTCATTATGCTAGTTTATATGAAAAATCGTTTTAAAAAAATGTGAGGAGGTAGGGCGCAAAATTGTCCTTGCCTGTGCCTTAAGTTAGACTTTGGCCGGCCCTTAGTGTACATAATGTGAAACTATTCTTATGGTTTACTTTTGTAAGTCTGCACTAGTTCGTCCACACTCTCCGGTTGCAGCCGCACCGAGATTTGCTTCAACTTTATACGAGTTTGTAACGCACGTGTGTTTACGCGACTCTTTCAAACATAGAAAAAAAAACATAAAAGAACTACGATTGGGGTAAACCCCAATCATGCAATACTCTAGATGAATTTGAACCTGGTTAAAGCCAATAAATAATTTTGGTTGCAATCTCGGATGCATCGTTAAGACTTTGTTGATCCCATCACCTCTCAGATTTCATCTAGAGTATAAACACAAGAGATGAAATCTGACAGCACCCGATAAATTGTATAGGTAATGAGTAAATTGGCTTAACGTATTTCATGAAATAGTGCAGTTTGTATGGGAGGGGGTAAAAGGAGGGTGAGGATTACAATAAATTTTATAATGTAGGTTACAATTATCATAAAAGTGATATATTAAAAATTTCAAAGCAATTTGTTTTATAGTTTCTGAGAAAATCTGATTATTGTAAATTTTCAAAAATGTGTCATTTTGTATGGGAGGGGGTAGACGGAGTAAGGGTAATCGATTAATTTTTTTGAATCTAACTGATATTGTTAATTAAGTGTTTTAAGTACAAAATTTCAGCCCGATAAATTGTATACGTACTGAGTAAATTGGCTTAACGTATTTCATGAAATAGTGCAGTTTGTATGGGAGGGGGTAGAAGGAGGGTGAGGATTACAATAAGTTCTATAACATAGGTTACAATTATCATAAAAGTGATATATTAAAAATTTCAAAGCAATTTGTTTTATAGTTTCTGAGAAAATCTGATTATTGTAAATTTTCAAAAATGTGTCATTTTGTATGGGAGGGGGTAGAAGGGGTGGAGCGATTTAGCCCGTTCACGAACTTAGCCTTTATTTTTTGTCAAAAATAACGTGTGCAAAATTTGAACTTCATAGCTCAACGCGTTCTCGAGCTAGAGAGGTCACGGACGGACGGACGGACAGACGGACAGACGGACAGACGGACAGACGGACAGACGGACATCCGGTTTTGAGATATTCGAGTGATAATATGAACTTCTGTATCATTCATTTTTTTCTGCGAGCCTTATCTCTTAGCGTTACAAACTTTGTGGCAAACTTATAATACTCTCAGATTTCATCTAGAGTATAATCACATCTTTTTAAGTATGCCGCAAATTTCCATTATCGACAAACATCTAACTTTAACTAAGACGATTTGCAAGAGTACCTTTTCGGGCAACATTACTGCCATCATTAACTACTCGACATAAAGTAGATACTTATACTACATACATTAACTGCGGCGACACTAAAAACATTGCTGACCATATTTTGAAGTCCCTCATTATATAGTCACATGGCACACATCAAACGGTGGACTAAATACTAGATATAGTAACGAAGAAAGTTTTGGGAAGAAGTAACAAGCCCACAGAAAAAGATCATAAGATTGACTGTAAATTTACCGAGTCTTAAATAAACATTTTCACGAAGATTATGTCAATGAAAATGGCATTAAGTTTTTCTACAAGAAACTTGTTGATAGCGACTCTTATCATAAGATAAATCTACGTGACGGCGGTCATTATTTGAAAATGATAGTAGGAAAATAGCATGGGCGGAATGAATTAGAAAGCAAAGATTCATCTAAATGCGCGAGTATTTTTTTTGTAATTTCTTGTCATCGCCTGTAGTTAGTTGTTAAGATTTGGTAATGTCAGAAGGAACTTCGAGAAAAGCTGAGATGTGATGTTCAAGTTTGATAAGTAAGCAAATGGGTGGGTTCCTAAAAAAAAATCGCTGAGTCCGCGCTTAGTCAGCGCTTCACAATTGCTGACCAGCACATTGTGATTATTTTCGTGTTTTAGAAACGGCGTGCTGGCTGTCTCATTTGTCAAATGCCATGTTCAGTTTGGCATTTTACAGAAAACTCGAAATTTCTTACTTTGATGAGTCCCAGGTTACACACAAGATACGGTAACAATTTTCTTTCCCACAATAAGGTTTCACAATTGCGTTAAAAACACGATTACCAACCATACACAACACAACCGAGGTTAGAATCGAAGTTTGATAATTGTCAAATATTGCGCTGAGCCCGAAAAGCGAGAAAATTTTATGCTGACCAGAAGTGAAAGCGCTTAGCCTCAGCGCTTAGCTCAGCGCAAGGGTTTCTACGTCAAATCACGATGCAGCACTAGTCGCTTCTAGGTGTTGACTCAGCGCTGGCGTTTTAGGAACGCAGCCAATGTTTAGGGGATTGCGGAGATTTCGATTGAAACATGACGGTTCGTGGACATCATCGTCTAGTAAGGATATGATTGAAGTCCTTTTTGATACACATTTCCCAGGTAGTTCCCCTTATGTTTCAGTGTAGCATACGTCGGTGGCCGATATCGCCACTTGCGACTCCACTAATATTTTACCAAGGGAGAATATTCGATGGGCGATCAAAAACTTCGAATCCTTCAAATCGGCTGGTAGGTCGTGCACACGGCTCTACACTCTATAGTAAGCTATATAGAGAAATCCTTGAGCTTCAAAGAGTACACTAGGGTTGTTTTTCTCGACATAGAAGGTGAGGCAACATCAAGCCAAATGCTATTACTGGTGCACTTTCTGGTCTTCAAATCGATGATTGGATCTGCAGACTTGTTAACCTGCTGTTAAAAACTAGAGTTATACATACTAGTCTAGGCTCATCGTCCGAGAGCAGACGAACGCGTCGAGGTACCCCGCAAGGCGGGGTGCTCTCTTCTCTTCTTTGGAACCTGGCTGTCAATGAACTGCTCTCGAGCCTGGAATAGCTGGGTTGTAAAATATGTGCTTATGCGGATGATATTGCCTAGCGTTCTCAGTGAGTTTTCACAGAATGCCCTTTCACTGCCAACCACATGGGCCGACCACTGCGGTTTGACCATAAATCCGAACAAAACGGAACTTGTCCTCTTCACTAGAAAGTATAGAATAACTCCAGTCGAGTCTCCGATGCTTAATGGGACGAGGCTGGTTTTCTCTGATAAGGTACGGTTCTTAGGGCTTATCCTGGATTGGAAACTAGGATGGAAGCCTAATTTACAGGAACAGGTAAATAATCACTATCGCTTTATATTCTTATAAGAGAGCTATTGGCAGGAACTGGGCCTTACAGCCGAAAGTGCTGCTGGCTTGATGTAGCTGTTCTGCGTCCCATTCTAATGTATGGAGTAGTTGCATGGTGGACTGCTCTTAGAACAGAGGCCAACCGTAATTTGCTGAGGAAGGTGCAAAGACTGATCTGATCTTAGAACCACTCCATCTGCTGCTTTGAGCATACTGCTCAACCTGCTTCCTTTGAACATTTATGGTGAACATATGGCTGCGAATGCCGCCATTCGCCTTTGTGGTACCGGTCAATGGATTACATTACAGGCACTGGGCACGCGGCTATTCTGAACAACCTGGATATTCCAGCAATCACTGATTACACCATCCCAAAATATTTTCTTGATAAGAACTTTACAAGCCTAATCCCATCACGTAATTAATGGAAAAATAACGCGCTATCGCTGCCTGATTCTGTGAAGATATTCACGGATGGTTCCAAGACTAAGGATGGAGTGGGAGCCGGAGTCCATTCCGAAAGGCTGTATATACCTATAAACCTACAGTTCCATCTCCCTAACTACTCAGTGTGTTTCAGGCGGAGATCAAGGCCATTATGGAAACACTGACTTGGCTGGGGATGCATGTTATATCCGCTAGAGACATAACTATTTTCACGAACAGCCAAGGTGTTATAAAATCTGTCGAACCCGTTCTGACTACGTCAAAGACAGTTGGAGAATGTCGTAAATCTCTAACGGGGATGAGGAGGAGATGGAATTTACCTTTTTTTCTCTGCATCTGTCCTGCGCTATCAAGCAGGTGTAAGGACAGTTTTGATTCATATTTCTTCAACGAACTGGAGGACCTAGTCAATTTCGATTTTAGGAAATTTCATCGTTTCATTGCCAGGTCGGTTTATTGAGTAGGTCGGTTGGGAGATGACAACGGACCTTGTCATGGTCTATACACGTCAGCCTCGAACTCGAACCTAACCGAGTCCCGATATTCTAATATGGAAGTTCATTGCAGAAATGTACGACTTGGATTTTTTAAAAATTTACTTTGTCAATTCATCTTATCGGAATGTAAACACATTAATTTCAAAAGAAAATCTACTTGTTGTATACGGAAATGTGTTCATTTAATCTGGAAGCTTTTATTGTCTCAAAAAGGTTCTTCATTGACTTGGAAATTTCGACATTTCCTACGGTAATTTAATTATTTCATTTAAAAAATCATTTATTTCATTAGAAAATCTATTTATTAGATCTGGAAATTCATTTATTTGTGCCGAACAATTATTTATTTGTCTTGTAGATGTGTGTATATGAACTTCTTACCGGGGATTACTTTGCGGTCATATAATGTATAATTATGTCAAGCGATTGTGCTGGAAATTCCTACATTATGGAAAACTGGTATCAGATTTGCGATACGATCTTATGCCGTAACTCCCGGTCCGTTCGGAGGTACGATTCAGTGCATGTTTTAAAGAATCTCGATCAGTTGCAGTTAGTTATATTTCGTTAGGGCCAGCATTGACAAGTTAGGTTGGATTAGTTGCTGGACTTACGGCCCGCATAGACCGCTTGGATCCATAGCGATGGCACATACCTATGTTGCCTATTATGTATTGGTATCATTAGTGCCGGGTCTTTATTGAGCTCAAACGTTTTCATCGCATTTGCGAATGTAAGAAGACTTTTCATGATAAGGTCTGCATCTGCTCTCAGATTGCGAAGGAAGTAAGCCCCTAGACATTTTTGTCTGTGTATGGCGAGTGCTGGGCATTCATACAGAAGGAGTTGTAAGGTTTCCTTAGTAATTGGTAGGTTACAATTCCTGCAGCCGTTACTTGTGATTAAACCCAATCTATGTGCATGTTCCCCTAACAAGCCATGTCAAGTTAGTAAGGCAACTAACATTGGACATTTTCCTCTGGGAAGTCCTAAGAATGCATTGGTTTTTTTCTGGGTTATAAGAGTCCCAGAGTTTTCTGGTTATTTTGGAGATGGTGGCGCTGTCCCAGTGAGTATTGGCCAGCTCCACCATCTTACAGTCCATTTATTGTACATCTTTAGTATTTGTATTGGTATAGGAACCATTTCATTTCGGCGCGTGATTAACAGTAGCACCTAGCTTTGCTAGACGATTCGCAATTTCATTCCCTACGTTTCCACTGTGGCCTGGTACCCGTCGGAGTTATTTATTGTGCATCACTGAAGCTTTCATCCCGGGACTGGGCCTCTCTGCATCACTTTACTTACTCAACGTAAGTGACTTATCAATCTATCGAGTGCGAACCCTAGCAGATTGTTTAACTAAGACCATAATTCACTCTATGAAAAGGCCGAATAAAAAGATTGTTGCGCCGCAAATCGTGTGAGACATCTCTAACTACAAAGTAATTTTTAATATCTTCACACGAAATGTGGGAGCATAGCAAGTCTCTTATAAACATCGCGTTCAGGAAAGTCCTTCTATAATATCCATAATTAAAATACTGTTGTTTCCTTAAAGTCCTTCTATAAGCTAACGTTTGTAAACCGAATAAGGCACAACGAATACTATAATCAGGCTTAAAATGCCAGCCAATTTGGTAAACAGCAAAACGAGTAAAATAATGTTGAATTCTCTCTATACGTTCGATATGAACATTATAGAAAGGACTCCACACAATTTAACAATATTCAAGAATCGATCAAATGAAGAATATAGAATCTTCAAAGTATAAGGATCATTAAATTCACGCGCGTTTCGTTTAACAAACCCTAACATGCTATTCGCTTTTGACAAAATGTAATCGGTATGTGGTTGAATCGGCCAGTCAAATTAAGCCAATTTTGGGGCTTTTTAATAATAATGAGGGAAATATCTGAAAATAATTTTAATTCCTTCTATAGATATTGAATACATGGAAACTGAGTTTGCACGGTCGTAGAAGGTGAGCTTAACTTTTGGAGGGCGAAAATCCGAGAAATTTGAGCCCTTTTTTTAATATTATCATTATAAATCCTAAACGGTGCCTCGGATCGAAAACCTTGCAGAAGTAAATTAAAGACCGTTGAATTCTGCGTTCAATGCACTGCTCAAAGTTGAAATTCGGTTCAGTAGCGTAGTCAAAATCGATAGTCAAAAAATGACAATTTTCGAGGCTCCCGAGAAAAATCACACTTTCTCACTATTCAAGCTCACAGATCTTTGCAACGGATCCTCCAAATGGAAAAGTTTGTCTGTAAAAGTTGGGGACGATTTGATTGTGAGCCTAACGTGGCCAATATTTTTCAATTCGGGCTATTTTTAGAGTAGCTATGAGCAAAAATTCAAAAATGAATGCTCATCGATTTATGCCTTAAAAGCTCTATCTCGGTAAGTATAACAGCTAGAAGTTTTATTTTAGTCTCAAATTGTAGATAAATTACTCCAGTTAAATAAAGTTTTACAAAATTTCTTGTGAGACCAATTTAGGAGATACTGAAAAGAAATAGGACAAGCCCAGCAATTAGGCACATTTTCAACATGGTGGCGGGGTCCGTGGTGTTAGGGGGGAAATAGGAAACTCGAATTTTTAAGCAATGTACCAACTCAAACAATATATCAAAAATTGAAATTACCCTAATTAAAGCAACCAGTGTTATAACATTTTGACTGACCAAAGTAATTTAACCTTTGCAGAATCACCGACTTTTTTTTGAATAAAAACGAAATTACTCAAAAACTATACCCGCTAGCATATTCTAGTAAAAAGTGTATCGCAGGTTATATCTTACAGAAAATAGCCTGTAGAAATTAGATAAACGGTTAATTAGATATGACCTTTGAAAATAAAATAAAAAAAGTGTGAACAAATTATTTTTTTTAATTTAAGGGCTGTAAATGACTCGAAATTTAAAAATTAGTGTTGTATAATGTTAAACAAATTGGTTACAACAAAACAGGAAGTTTTTATTTTTGATAAAATTAGTATAATATATAGGTATAGGTGAAAACTCGAGAAAAATAAGATAAAACAGAAAAATGTTGATCGTGGGCAACATATCCTTATTTTTTCGAGCTATATCTAATAAACAGTTTTTCTGATTTCTTCAGGCTATTTTCTGTTTTTAGGGTAAGATATTATCTGCGATTCACTCTTTACTAGAATATGCTAGCGGGTATAGTTTTTGAGTAATTGCGTTTTTATTAAAAAAAAAAGTCGGTGATTCTGCAAAGGTTAAAATACTTTGGTTAGTCAAAATGTTATAACACTGGTTGCTTTAATTAGGGTAGTTTCAATTTTTGATATATTGTTTGAGTTGGTACATTGCTTAAAAATTCGAGTTTTCTATTTTCCCCCTAACACCACGGACCCCGCCACCATGTTGAAAATTTACCTAATTGTTTGGCTTGTCCTGTTTCTTTTTAGTATCTCCTAAATTGGTCTTACAAGAAATCTTGTAAAACTTTATTTAATTGGAGTAATTTATCTACGATTTGAGATTAAAATAAAACTTCTAGCTGTTATAAAATACTTACCGAGATAGAGCTTTTAAGGCATAAATCGATGAGCATTCATTTTTGAATTTTTGCTCATAGCTACTCTAAAAATAGCCCGAATTGAAAAATATTGGCCACGTTAGGCTCACAATCAAATCGTCCCCAACTTTTACAGACAAGCTTTTCCATTTGGAGGATCCGTTGCAAAGATCTGTGAGCTTGAATAGTGAAAAAGTGTGATTTTTCTCGGGAGCCTCGAAAATTTCCATTTTCTGACTATGAATTTTGACTACGCTACTGAACCGAATTTCAACTTTGAGCAGTGCATTGAACGCAGAATTCAACGGTCTTTAATTTACTCCTGCAAGGTTTTTCGATTCAAGGCACCGTTTAGGATTTATAACAATAATATTAAAAGAGGGCTCAAATTTCTTGGATTTTCGCCCTCCAAAAGTTAAGCTCACCTTCTACGACCGTGAAAACTCAGTTTTTATGTACTCAGTATCTATAGAAGGGATTAAAATTATTTCCAGATCTTTCCCTAATTATTATTAATAATATTTAATTTGACTGGTCTAGAAATGAAGGCTTTTGATAAAAAATTACTCCTAAGTCGGATATCTCAGAAATTCTTTCAAGAACACTACCTGCTATGGAGCACTCATAAAAGAGAGGATTTTTTAATCTAAACGCGCTCAAAACTTTACATTTACTAACATTTAAATTTAAATTATTATTTATATTATTAATTATTATTATAATATCGGCCCTAAATGACATCCTTGTGGTACTCCCGATGTACATCTTAACATAGAGCGCGATGTACAGCCGTTTACCTTCACCAATTGAGTCGTATCGGTTAAGTAGTATCTCACCCAGCTGAGAAAAGTCGACTGTATACCTAAATTTTCTAATTTGCGAAGTAATATGTTGGGATCAACTTTATCGAAAGCCTTCGAGAAGTCGGTATACACAACATCAACCTGCATGCCCTCTTGCGTAGAATCTGCAACAAATTTAGTAAGGGAAACTAAATTTGTTGTAGTTGATCTACCTTTAAGGAAGCCATGTTGACATGGCGATGTTAACTCGCTGATCAAAACATCTATTTTCTTTTTAACAATCAATTCAAAAAGCTTCGGAATAGCCGATAGTTTAGCTATAGGCCTATAATTGTCTATATGATGTTTTGGACCCTACTTATGAACAGGAGTAATAAACGAGACCTTTCATTCATCGAGAAAAACACCTGACAATGACGTATTAAAAATGTTCGTTAGAGGACGACATAATGATTGCATGCAATTCTTTTGAAAAATGTTAGGAATGCAATCAGGTCCGGCTTGAATACTAATAGCAAGCTCAGTCATAGCACATAGCAGGTTATCTTCAGATATCAGAAGAGCACTTATAAGACGTTCATGATCTATTTGAGCAATCGGGAATCTCCCATTGACATTGTTATTCAATTCGGACGAAACCGAACCTGGCATATCATAAACCGAATTGAAAAAACTTGCAGAACCATCACATACCGATTGAACATCATTATAAGAATTACCATTGAATTTTAAATTTTTCGGAGTGCCTGTATTCTTGCGTTTACTGTTTATAAATTTCCAAAAAGCTTTACTATCATTCTTTATATTTTGCTCCGCTCGAGCAATATATTGCTTATAAAGATATTTATTTAACAATTCATACTCTTTCCTCAATCTAAATAAAACTGGAATATAGAGGGCTACGCCCGCAATCCGAGGGTTTTGTAGCAAGCGCTTATTTTGGTATATAAATATCGGCTCCTTGCTCTTCTTGATACCACTCAGATGGATAAAGAAAAACATGTTACAAGTAGTTTTAAAAAAACACGTCCAGCTCAGTTGAGAAGTAAAACGGAAGAGACTATATTCTGTATAAGTAATCAGGTATTACAATAAGTAGTACAATAGTGTAGTAGAAGCAGTTGAGTTAGTTCAATGTTAGAATAGGTTGCGTTCTTTACTTTAAGGGAGTGGGAGTGCCCACTAGAACGAAACTAATCTAAAAATTTAAAAATAGCAAATTTATATTAACAATTTCAAAACATGGCTGAAGTTCATTAAGTAATTCATTTAGATTAAATTCAAGAAACTAATCTTTTCAATGACTTATCATATATGTAATTTAAATCTTCAACAATTTTATATTCAAAAGCGTATGTCTGTGTGGAACAAGTGGTTTAGTTAATATATCAGCAATTTGATTTTAGAATCTATATGTTTTAAATCAATCGAACAATTATTAATATGATCGCGTACAAAATGGTATCTAACATCAATATGCTTTGTACGATGGTGATACATGGTCGTCTTTGCTAAGTCTGAAGCACTTCTGTTGTCACAATAAAGCGTAGTAGCCTTCATTTGATGTTCGCCGAGTAACTCAGATTTCATACCTCTAAGCCATTCTGCTTCTTGTACAGCACCCGAGAGCGCCACGTACTCAGCTTCGGTAGTCGATAACGCTGTCGTTTGTTGCTTTCTGGCATTCCAAGAAATTGGTCCACCATTCAAGAAAAATACATACCCTGTCATCGATTTTCGTCCATCTGGATCACCTGCCCAATCTGCATCGCAATATCCAGTCAGTTCTTGTCCATCTTCTTCACCATAAACAATTTTCGCGTCTATAGTTCCCTTCAGATAACGTAGTATTCGCTTCACAGATTTCCAATGTTCAATCCCTGGATTGTGAATAAATTGACTCACTATGCTTGCAGCATAACATATATCAGGTCTAGTGACCTGCGCTGCATATAGGATACTCCCCACAGCTTCTTGGTAAGGAATGTTACGCATTTTATCCCTTTCGAAGTCATTTTTAGGCGACATTGACTTTGACAACTTCGTACCTGGTTCTAATGGTGATGCTACTACATTACAGTCCATCATATCAAATCTTTTGAGTACATCTGCTATATAATTTGATTGATCCAGGGAAATAATTCCCTTCTTGTGATCACGAATGATATTTATACCGAGAATAGAAGAGACCGCGCCTAAGTCTTTCATTTTAAATTTTGAACATAAGTCCATTTTAAGTTTGCATTGTAATTGTTCATCATTGCTCAACAATAAAATGTCGTCGACATAAATGGCGACAAATAACAATTTCATATCTTCATTAGAAAAGTATATACAGGGGTCATACTTCGATCGTTTCAACCCAAGACTAATTAGACAGTCGTTTAACTTATCGTTCCAAACGCGGTTGGCCTGCTTTAGACCATAAATCGATTTTTTTAATCTACAAACTTGATTTGTACCATTTGAATAACCCTCAGGCTGTAGCATATATATGTCTTCTAGGAGTTCGCCGTGAAGGAAAGCGGTTACTGCATCCATTTGATTTACTTCTAAGTTGTACTTGGCTGCGATAGATAGCAAGAAACGAATAGATGTATACCTAACCACAGGAGCGAATGTTTCTCCGTAGTCGAGTCCTTTCTTCTGAGCATAGCCTTTCGCCACAAGACGAGCTTTATATCGGAGAATACTGCCACTAGCGTCACGCTTGAGTTTAGAAACCCATTTGCTGTCAATGGGACGCCTATTCGCTGGCAATTCAACTAATTCCCACGTTTCGTTTGCAATAAGAGAATCGTACTCACTTTGCATTGCTGCTTTACACTTAATTGCATCCGCTCGAGATAGCGCTGATTCCATATCGACAGGTTCTCCCACTTCAAATGATTTTGCGGCCAGTCCTTTTTGCTTCTGAGCCAAACGCTCCGAACGCCTTAGGAAAGCTTCGTTGTCCTCGTCAGAATGGTTGATTTCCTCTGAAATTATCGGTTCCTTCGATTCGTCTGTCGAAGTATTATCTACAGCTGCATGGCTCGTCAAAATATCATCTCCAGCTGGAACATTCTCGTCATGGGTCCTCGATTCAGTCTTCACCTCATCTTGATCATTTGCATGTGGATCTTCAAAATCTGAATCGAAACAGAAATTAGGTGTAGAACCAAGATGTTCAATTACCTGATTTGTTTCATTTTCAAAAAATGCGACATCGCGACTTATGATAACTTTTCGTTTATCCGGGTCATACAAACGGTAGCCTTTGGAAGTTTCACTATATCCAACCATTATACATTTTCTGGATTTTGCATCGAACTTCTTTCGTTGCTCCTTAGGAACATGTACCATTGCCTTGGAACCAAACACCCTGAGCTCGTTGAACAATATGCTGCGCCCGGTCCATATTTCTTCTGGAGGCTTCCCAGTTCCAGTAGATGGAAGTCGATTTACAAGGTATGCTGCCGTGCTCATCGCCTCAGCCCAAAATCGAATGCCTAATTTACTGTCGAACAAAAGACATCGTGCCTTTTCCACCAGAGTTCTATTCATCCTTTCCGCCATTCCGTTTTGCTGCGGACTATATGGAACGGTCAGTTGGTGTTTAATAACACTTTTGTTAAAAATTTCACGAAAGTTCTCATTTATATACTCAGTTCCATTGTCTGTACGTACGATTTTAATTCTTTTACCCGTTTCGTTTTCGACAAGATTTTTAAAATTAATAAACATTTCACTAACTTCGGATTTAGTTTTTAAAATGTATACGAACACTTTCCGACTAAAGTCATCCAAAAAAACTAAACAATATCTTCCACCACCTAATGATGGTTCATTCATCGGGCCACACAAATCCGAATGCACTAAGCCTAAAATTTCTGTCGCTCTAGTTCCGATTTTGTTAAAGGGGTTTCGCGATTGTTTACCTTTAAGGCAAATCTCACAGGAAATTAAATCTGTTGAAAAATTTACGTCAATGTTATTATCACGATTGAATTTTTGCAGTTTTTCAATACTTGCGTGTCCGAAACGCCTGTGCCACAAAACTTGTTTTTCAACTGGTTGTACTGTATTAATACAAATGTTTGCGTCTCTATCAAGTCGGTACATGCCGTTAATCAAACTTGCTTGGGCGATAACTTCGCGTTTCGAATTAAAAATTCGACATTTATTTGAATCGAAAACTACTTTATTTCCGATTTTAGTAATTTGATTAACTGATAGGAGATTAGCGCAAATCCCTGGCACATATTGAACATTTCTCACTAATATTGTGTCATTAGTGCAATTTATTAGGCCACACAATGAAACGTTCCCAATACTTTTCACAAGTAAAGTAGTATTGTCAGCCACTATTACTTTTGTCTCTATCGGTTTCACTTGATCTGACAACCAATCTTCACGCATTGTCATATGTGCCGAAGCACCCGAATCGATGTACCAATCACACGAATTAAATTGTTCTTTAGCGACGAAAGAGGTTAGCAATGCATTATCCGATTTATTGTTATTATCCGATTTACGATTATTATTTGATTTATTTTTGCGTTGCTTACAACACCTTGCAAAATGACCGAATTTGTTACAGTTGTAACACTTTATTTTAGTCATGTTTCGTTTTTGTTTAGTAATTAAAGCCGACTCGGAAATTTTATCAGTTTTCACGTCTTGTAGTAATTTAGTTTTAATTGCGTCCGAAGATACTTTCATACCCGAACTTTCAATACCCATGATCATTGGCGCGTACTCCTCTGGTAATCCAGCCAGCAAAAGCGCTCCAACCCACTCGTCAGAAACATCCATCCCAATGTTACGCAACTTCAACGCTGAGGAAACAATTTTTTTCCACGTATTTATCGACACTTTCGCAGTCCGATAACCTTGTTGAGACCATGGTTCGTAGCAAACCTATCCTGCGCGTAAGCCCATTATCCTCGAATGCGTCCGACAATGACTTCCAAACTGCAGCAGCAGTTTTCGCTGTGCGTATATGCACATAATTCACGGGTTCAATTAAAAGTATCAATTTCGATCTCGCGCGCTGATCATTAAGTTTTTCCTTTTCATCCGTCGGTGGTTCTTTCGCAATGCAATACTTGAATTGATTTTCGTGATGAAAATATGCCTCCACTGCAAACTTCCACGTGTCGAAATTTTCTCGGCCTTTCAGCCTATCAATTGGCGGCAAGATATTCGACATTTTATAAACACGAAAAATATGAAACGATCTCCCGATTCTCGTATAGAAACACAATGTGTGCGTTCAGAAGGAACTGAGCAACTTCCGCTCAGCGAACATGTTCAGAACGAGCGGGTTCAGAAGTGACTGAGCAAGTTCCGCTCGGGTGATCATGATCAAATTTCACCGAGCAAGAAATATTTCTGCTCACTGATCAGTGCTCAGTGCTCAGGTTCTTCTTCTTCTTTTTCAACCTCACGCTCAAGTTGCGACTTTCGAATTTTGACAGTTATCAAGTTGGTTGTTGTGTTTTCGCCGCTTTCGGCTTCTAGTTCTTTGGTTTTCGGGTGCTTTTGATTTTGTTTTCTCGTTGTTCGTGATTTTTGTAAAGGACAGCGTGGGATTCATGTATGTTCCACTTTTCGGCACTTGACGTCTGAAATTGTCATCGTCAGCTCTCAGCTGGTCGATTTTTCAGCTGGTGAAGTAGCGTTCAGCAGGTGCAGACTCCAAACCGAGCAGCTCCGGAGCTACTCGCGAGCAGTTGCGGAGCTGCTCGCGAGCGGTTTCCGCTCTTTTGCCACCTTCTGAACGCACTCAATACTTTCGTTTCGATTTACACCGACTATGAAATATGCTCTACCGTCTTTTTTTTTACTACTCGGGCATACCTGGGCCCATAACCTGTTACAAGTAGTTTAAAAAAAACACGTCCAGCTCGGTTGAGAAGTAAAACGGAAGAGACTATATTCTGTATAAGTAATCAGTTATTACAATAAGTAGTACAATAGTGTAGTAGAAGCAGATGAGTTAGTTCAATGTTAGAATAGGTTGCGTTCTTTACTTTAACAAAACATAATTAAAATGTCTTACTCGCTTACATTTTACATGCCAATTCATATTACGTGACTGTAACGAAACTTAGAACATATTATTGCCTAAGGTGTTGGTTATCGTTGGCCATCAGTACTTTTGACCTCGAACGTGCTTAAGGCATGCAGGGGTGTGCTAACTATAACTATAGAAATAAACTATAATTGACCTATTCTGAGAAGACAGACTCTATTATTTTCGAGTTTTTTCCGGAACCCACCTTCCTGTAAGTTTTCATAATTCTAAGTATAACGGTCTCGAACTTCAAGGGGAAGGGGACAAATTACGAACTAATATTTTCTCCTCCCCCAATGCTCCAATTTCAACGAATTTCAAGAAAATGCGAAAAAATGGAATGTACTCAACATTACCTTTCTCACGACACCTCACTTGCCCATACCAGTCGATAAAAAAAAATTGACCTTAATTTCGCCTCTATGTGGACACCACCACCTCCCCCCCCCCCCCACACCCGCTAAAGTTGTATTAGTCAGCGCCCCAACCAATCTTTACCCTTTCAAAAATGATTAATTAAATAACTGCAATTCGCACTACGAAAAACAACATGAAAGTAGTACTCACACCCATGAGGCCGGTAGGTGTATTTTTTGTGTGGGTAGTGTCAATATGCCTAAATTTAAATGAATGTTCTGTTATTAAATATTATGTAATTGTAATAAAACTTCGAGACATTATTGCCTATAGTGTTGGCTATAATTGGCCATCAATATTTTTGATCTGTGGTGCGTTTAAAGGGCGCAGGGGTGTGGTAACTGAAACTATAGAAATGTACTATTATTAACCTTTTTTGATGAGATATTAAAATTCTACGATTTTCGGTTTTCTATGCTAGTGAAATGCCGCTTTCCTGCAAATTTTCATATTTCTAAGTATAACAGTCTCGAAATTCAAGGGGGGGGGGGGGCAAACTCGGATCACTTATTTTCCCCTCTACCACTTTTCCCCTTTTTTAAAATTTGATGAGAATACCAAAAATGGAATGTACTCGACGGTACCTTTCTCATGATACCCCACTTGCCTATACCAGATGAAAGAAAAAACCTCCCCTTAAAGTCAGCCTATTACAACGAATCGCTTTCTCCGGCGAATTATAATAATTCTACATATTCCCACATTTCATATATGTAGCTTCAGCGGTTCATGAGATATTTCATGGACAGACAAACAGACAGACAGACAGACAGACGGACAGACGGACGCATGACCGATTTCATAAGGGTTTTGTTTTTACTACAAAACCCTAAAAAGTTAGCTTTGTTAACAAGAGACTGTAAATTTTTAAATAATTTATATGCTTTATTTTTTGAGATTTTAAGTTGGTCCAACTCCTTGGTAGCCCATGGATTTCTCTGTTTTTTGTTAAAATATTTTAGAGGAACATGTTTATCAATAGCTTCAAATAATACGGATATTGATTTGAAAATATTATAAGACTCAACAATACTTTTATTTGAGAAAATAGAAGTCCAGTCAATATCAGAAAAGTAAGTATTCAAATCAGCATATCTGGCTTTTCAAAATTTCTACTAGGAGTGACAACCAACTATTTCTGAATGTAATCATAAAATATAAAATCTAAAAGAAGAGCATAATGATGTACTGAATTCGGCAAAAGTGGAGGTATTTAAGTTAGTACTCACAAAAATTAGATCTAAAATTCTACCAATGGAGTTTTCAACATATCAAATCCATGGCAGAAAGACAATCTGTTACCTTCCTTGCAGTAACTAGCATCTAAGGAGCTGCAATTCAGTTGAGCACTATCATAGATCTGATGGAAATGGATTGTAGCGCTTTTAATGCTGTTTGGCTATCCGAATGAATAAAATTCTTCCATTTTTGCGTGTTGCTGATACTACCTCTGCTGCCTTTTGAATAGCAAGCATCTCCACCTGGAAAATGCTACACTCATCAGGCAGTCGGATGAAAAGGTTATAGGAAAGTTCTGGTGAGTGGACTGCTGCTCTTTCGCCAGTTTTCATCTTTGAGCCATCAGTGTAGAGATATCCCAGGTTTTTGTTCGCCTGTTGTGTAGAAATCTCTGTCCGGTATCATTATTGAGAAGTTCCAGTTGAAAGAGGTCACTGGCTGATAAGTTCGACTATTTTTTTTATTTTTTATTTTTTTTTGGGAATGTCGACTGAGGGGGTCATTGGCACAAGGCTCCAACTAATCAGACGCTGAAAATTGATACCCCTGCCCAGTGTCAGCAACGGTGCTCGCATCTGGCATTTAACAACGGGAATGGGAATCACACATTGAGAAAAATTAATATCAATGAATCATGATCCGATGGGCTTGATGATAAAATTTAATTCACTTCATTAGGTAAGTTTTTGTTCAAATTACGCCTAGTCATTATGCCACTCCCACCATCCACCGACGGCGTTTTTATAATTAAACATAAAATAAGTGTTCAATCTTCTCCTAATTGCATTACTTCGTAATTTGGAGTTGTCCTTGCTACTAGCTAATTCTACGGTGATTTTGGGTAGAACAATACATAATAGTAAATTACAATTAGAATTGACTTATTATCACGGAAATAATTAACTATATTTGTAAAGGTATAATTCGTTTACTAGATAAAAACATAAAATCGTCAGACATTCACAACAAAGGCAGTAGCTTCAATCGACATGAACGCACCCAACACAGTTGAAGATGTTGCAATGCAATGTTCAATCATCCTACGAACGAGCCTCGATTTTTTCAAGCTGAGCTAAGATCGAGACTGCGAATAAAAAAACATACTTACAAACTAACAATACAGCATATGTGCTAACTGATTTCCCCGCAGGGGGGTCAGTAGGCGAAATATAATAGAAAACAAAACTACTACTTAACTCGAATGTCGAATATGGGTACAAAAAAAACTAAATAAAACAACTTCGACAAAATGGAAAGTGACTTTGCAATAATGTATTTCAAGATTCAAGTTTGCCTTTTCTAACCTTGAGATTTCAAGAAGTTTGTCATGCCTTCGTCATTAACTGTTTTGAAGCGTCTCTTGTTTTGACGAAGGCATTTAAGTGAATTATCAAAAAAGGTACTATCGACGTCAATGTAATTATGCATGTACGATCCTGGTCCTTGTAAAGTGCAGTTTATGCCTTGGCAAGCTGCTGAAGTTGTTCTGCCATACATTAAAAATATTGAGAAGCTGCATTTTGGAGATCCAATTGATTTCAGAACATATTTCAGCCCTGGGTTCGTTGCTTTTAATTCTCAAACTCTCTTCAAATGATTCAACGTTTTGGATCACTCGAATATGATGAAAATTTAAAAAGTATCATCGAATCAATTCCAGTTCTAATGCTATTTGTAACTATACTTAATTACTTATTAGCCATGTCGGCCCCGCTGGGATATGGCTTCCAAAAGTCGTCGCCCCAATTGTCTCGGTCTTCATATCGCTGTTTGCAATACCGCACGCCAAGCAATTTACTACTGTCTTCTCGCACTGAGTCCTCCCAGCGCTTCTTAGGACTTCCATGCGCTTTTCTGATTTTGTATGCAAAGGCCTTTTTAGAGATTCGATGTTCGTCCATTCTTTGCAGACGACGTGCCCACTACAGTTGACGAATTTTCACAAATATGGAGGCCTCTGACTCGTCAAATAACTCGTGTAGTACAACTCGTTGCTGAACTTTCTTCGCTATTGGTCTCCATCGTGCGTCGCTCCGAAGATTCGTCGAAGAACCTTTCTTTCGAATGCGTTTATCATGTTTTCAGATGCCCGAGTGAGGGTCCAAGTCTAACAACCGGTCTAATTATATTTTTGAAAACTTGGTGTTTCGCTTCATTGTGGATACAGCTGCTCTTCAGTAAGGCGAGAGCTGCGTAAAGGGTGCGGTTTGCGAGCTGGATCCTTCGTTTGATATCGAGACTTTCGTCGCCATCTATTGCAATGTTCGCACCAAGGTATATGAAGTTGTCTACCTTTTCAATGTAATGTTCGTCTGGCTTTATTTTCAGGACGCTCGATCTACTTTTGCAGGTTTTTTGTGTTAGTGTCTTCGTTTTCAACTCACTGATTTGTAGACCAGCTTCCTGCGCTGCATGATCCCTGGACGATGTTGACGTGATGTTAAAGTCATCTGCGTATCCCACTATTTGGACAGCCGATATTAAAACTGTCTTTGTTGTCTCCACTGGTATCTTTCGAATCACATATTCAAGAACAAGGTCGAACAGCATAGGGGCCAGCCCATCAACCTGTTTTAAAAACTTTACCCACCACGAAAACGACTCCAAATTCGCGTTTTCCAGTTGGTTTTCCGCTTTTCTAGATTGTGTGCGATTTCATGTCGTTAACGTCTTCTCGGGTCCATTTTGTTTCCTAGTGGAAATCTTCATGAAAAGATGGCTAAATGTTTAGGTTGCAGCTACTGGCCTCTCGCAATAGATTTTTGAATGCAACAATTTTGCTCAGCGTTCGGACATTGCAGGTTTCAAGAGTATTCCATGTTTTATATACATATATTTCCGTAAATCTGATCGGGTTGACTTCAGTTTTCTGGACAATTGTTTTCCGGGAACGGGTTGTCGGCCCATCGCCCAAGTTTCTGCCTCAACCATATCCCTTAAGGTACGGAGTACAGAAAGAATTAGTTAGCAAAGTTTTACCGTCACTGTTCCAGGGGCGCCTGCGAGGAGGGTGCTTGAGAGGTTTTTTATAAATATAAAATACGAACAATCTACCGTGCGGCGTCTAATGTGGGGTCATTAGAAAAAAGTTGGGTGCGGGAATATTGTTTTTTGCCAAAATAAAATTTTCGTGCTCAGAGTATTTGAAAAAATCAAAAAAGAACACAGTTTGATAAGTAGGCCAAAAGGGAGTTGTAATAATACTGTCCTTGAGGTGGCGAAAACAGGTCAGGGTATTAGATTGGCTATCCTTATGGTTGATTGGTGGGTTGGTTGGTTGGTTCAAGTGGCTGTCCTTCCGCTGCTGCGAGAAGACACGATTAGCACTTTATGTGCCGTTTTGATACCACACGCTTCTTAGGAGGTGGTAAAACCTTGGTTATAAAAGTCTTTCTTGGTAGTTGTCGGAAAATGTTTTCAGAACCATCTTGTCGAATTAAGAAAACGTAATATCTCCCCAATCATTTTGGAGGAAATGGCGGATACGGTAGCGAAGAATGATTCGCCCAGCTCCTGGTTCCTCGCTTTAGTTAGAGCCGGACATGTACACAGGAAGTGCATCAGGGTCTCCCTTTCCACTTCATCCTTGCAGTTCCAGCAGTGTGCATTATATGGAATACCCAGTCTGGCCGCGTGCTCTCCCACCGGCCAGTGCCCTGTTATAATAGCTGTGACCCGGGCTACATTCGGTCGGGGTCTCCTCAGGAGAGCGTATGTCCTTTGTAATTCACATGATGGCCATGTCGGTAGAGTAGAGCAGGTAGAGTCTATGGATCTCTTTCTTTACAATATTGAGCTATGCCTGGATCACTATCGCATAGGACTCGTGAAGGGTGGAGCGTTATTTCGTGTCCAGAAACCCATTGAAGAGAGATGTTGTAAAGCTCGGCCACTCCGGCCAGCTCCATGCATCATTTTTTTACCAGTTTGGATGAGATCGACTATAGAGCCTTAATCGCGGCTTGGTTGTCGGTGAAAATGGCGACGTTTCTGTCTTGAGAGCAGTGCGCTTTAGTGATCGACACGCCTTCCTTGTTGCCAGTATTTCAGCTTGAAACACACTTGCATAGGATGGGAGGCGAAAGGATTTTGATAGGCCGAGATTTTCGGAAAAGATCCCCGCGCCGCCCTAAAATGCCATTTTTGAAACATCAGCGCACATTTTGCATTCGTACTTCCTGATCACTTCACCTCTGTCCCATACCGCCCTTGTTGGGAAGCCAACTGTTAAGTATCGCTCGATGTCGTCTGCGGTGGAAATATAGTCTGTTGGGAGCAAGTCCTGTACTTCACTGGGTAGGGACTCCAGGATACTGCCGTGGCCATATGGTCGGGGAGTCCAGCTCACAGGCTCCCTTAGTCTTACCGACTCAATGCAGCATTTAATTCTATCTGTAGGTCTAGTGGGAGTAGATGTACGATGATATTCAATTCGTCTGCGGGACATGATTGCAAAACACCTATCACTCCGATGCACGCGGTTCTCTGGACTTTATTCAGCAGATTAAGGTTGTATTTTTTACGAGGAGCTGGCCACCATACTAGCGCTACGTAGGCGATGATTGGTCGAACCACTGCGGTGTATAGCCATAGCAATATCCTTGGCTGTAGTCCCCAGCTTTTGCCGCAGGTCCTCTTGCTGGCTTAGAGGGCTATTTGGGCTTTCTTGATGCGATGTTCGATGTTTAGCTTCCAACTTAGTTAAGAGTCAGGGATGACTCCACGGTGTTTAACATTGGGAGTTAACTTTAGAGTGTGGCCATTTAGTTGTGGGAGTCGGAACTTTGGTATTTTGGATTTTGTTTAAATAGTACTAGCTCGGTTTTGCTCGGACTCATGCATTCCGCATTCTGCAGTCCAGGCGTTAACCGTATCCAGGGCTCCATTCGTGATGCCGCTCATCACCGATAGGAGCTTATCCGAAACCAGAATCACTACGTCGTCCGCGTGTGCTATTACCTTAGCTCCTGGCGCTTCCAGTTTTCTCATGAGTCCGCCCATCGCTAGTATCCAAAGCTGAGGAGAAATGACCCCGCCTTGGGGTGTTCCTCCGCGTACACATTTGATCATCTAGCTCTCTACAAGCTCTGCTGTGATCACTCTGCTCTTTAGCATCGCTATTATCCACCTGCTACTTCTGTGAGAGTCGCTTGTATGACCTCAGTTCGAACGTTATTAAAAGCACCTTCTATATCTAGGAAAGCTGCTAGGGTGAATTACTTGTAATGTAAGTCATGCTCAATAGTGCGTACACTCCCATAGAGAACCTTTAATGTACGCATGCTGACACTTCGAAAGTGGTGCTTTGCTAAGAAGCTGTCGTATGTGGTTATCCAAGATTCGTTCTAGAATTTTCATAACGAAAGAGATGAGGCTGATAGGCCTGAAGTCCTTCGCGGACTCATGACCACATCTTCCGGCCTTCGGAAAGAAAGTCACCCGCACATACCTCCAGGACTCTAGTGCATTCGCACCACGACCCCCAGTCGTATGATACCCATCCTACCTAGATACCGCTTTCTTGCCAAAAATATAATTTCTTCAGTCCAAAGGACTCAAAATGCTTTCAACAGTAGTCTAAAGCATTCGCCTCATCACAACCCGTCTTATGATCTTGCCTAAATAATGATTCCTTGGGAAGAACATCCTTTTTTCCTCTCCAAAGTACTCAAAATGCCTGCAACAGTAGTCTACTGCATTCGCCTCAGCTCCCGCAGACATAAGATACCCATCATCCCTTGATATTACTTGTTTTCCAAAAATTTCCTTTCTCCTCTCCAAAAGACGCAAAATACCATCAGTCTGACTGAAGGACTCAAAATGTCTTTAAAAGAACTTCAGTGCATTGGTCTCATTACCACGATTCAGAATATGCGTATACCTACCAACCTTGGTTTTTGTTTCATTTCATGATTAATAAAAATAAATAACTGGCGCAACAGTCCAATTTGAACCACGGGCTCGAGATGAGTTAGCATCATCTCATTTTCTAGATCGTGACGGCTTTTGTGCAGAGGTATGTGATCAGCAACACGCTCAACCGAGTTATTTACCCCATAATGGGTACTCATTTAACAGCTGAGTGGGCTCATAGTCCGAGACGTAAATCCCCGGAATCGAACCGGGGCCCAGTGCGTTGAAGGCGAACGTGCTAACCGTTGCGCCATCCGGACTACTCATTTCATGATTTGGAGAGTCTTTTTGTCCTGACGCACATCTCCAGGAGTACCAACAAACCGTGTGGTACTTTAAGTAACCAAAGGAAGCTATGTGCCAAATTTAGTTGAACCACGGACCATGGGTAATGCCTGAAAGATTTTTTCCTAGAAAGCATTCAAAAGACTTAAGCGAAAAACTCTATAAAATCTCACATTTTTGGATGTATCTTTTTATCTACTGCACGGATCAGAGCAAATGATAGCCTATGAACACCTTTGGAACACAGTTACATTGTACGAAAAGAAAGCAGATCTCGATACGCTCCCTACGAGGCTCTAACCCCGTCAAAGCACAACAACGAGAACAAGAAAAACTTGAAAAAAAAATACGATTTTCAAACTTATATTGCGGGTGTTTTTCATCGTATCGACTTCAAATTAGATAAACTTACTAAAACGGCTTGCGAAAATGACCCAACTAAATTTGAACCCCCACGACCACCAGGAACTTGAGGTACAGAGGTCCAAAAACCCGTACTTGTTGTGTCGCGTAAATATAGTCTTGGTCACTTTTTCCCGATTTGACTTTTTTTTTTTGGATTTTTTCATTTTTCTTTGACGGGCGGGACGCTCCCGCGTCCTTAGCTAGCTAAGCTTGCAGAGCTGATAATCTACCTAGTCTAGCTATAAATACTGTTACAAACTTTTTGAAGCACTGTTCAATAAAAGAGGTGTTATATGTTAAGAAATCATTGTTTATTTATTAAATGCATTGTCAACAACGGAAATTGCAACAAGTTATTCGAAGTGATTGCCTTTTGCCTTTACACAAGCCTTTAATCGAGCTGGCCACTTATCTATGGAAGCACGCACGACTTCAATCGGAAAGTTGGCGACTGCATGTGTAAGAGACTTCTTTAAGGATTCGATATTAGAATGTCTTTTAGAGCACGTCATTTGCTCTAAGACAGACCATAATTCGTAATCCACCGGATTCAGGTCTGGACTAGAGGAAGGCCAATCTTCAGCTTTAATAAAATCTGGAACATTTTCTTCAAGCCATTTTTGGGTTGACTTCGCCTTATGACCTGGTGCAGAAACTTGCTGGAATCTCCAAGGCTGATTTTTGAATAATGACGTGTTGAGAGGTTTCACTACACTTTCAAGGACACTTTCTTGATAAATTTTGGCAGACGTTTTGACGCCCTTCTCACAAAAATGCAACTTTGTCACCCCGTTGTAGCTAACACCCCACCAAACCATTACTGAGGCTGGATGATGACCTCTTTGAACCTTTTGGGCAACTTGAGAAGCTTCTCTGGCACTGCGAGCATAAACCCTATCGTTTTGTTTATTAAATGTTTCTTCGACAGTAAAAATTTTTTCGTCCGTAAACAAAATTTTACGGTGTTCTTGGTTTGCGTGCCGGCAAAGTAATCGTTTTGATTTTTCCACTCTATTTTTTTTTTAACGAATCTGTTAGTAAATGCCCGGTAGATCTACGATAAGCACCCAACCCCAAGTCACTTTTGATGATACGTGAAATTGTTCTTTGGGGTATTTTCATCTCACGCGATAAAATTTTTTATTTCCGAAGAGGATTACGGCGAATTCTCTCGCGCACGGCTTTAACCGCTTGAGGTGTTCGAGTAGTTCGCCGACGGCCACTTCTTCCCCGGTCACTTACTCCAGACGTATCATTAAATCTTTCAATAGCCCGATATACAAACATTCGGCTTATACCAAGGGTATGCAGAGTCTTAAAAATATCACTTGGTTGCATTCCTACTTTATGAAGTGCAATCACAGCAATTCTATTTTCTTTGTCACCCCAATCCATGTTCACTACACTAAAAATTAATATCAAATGATGTCAAATGCATCAAGCACAAGCGTACTATAGCGATTAGCTCAATTTTTAAGAAATGCAATATAACGGTTCCTTTCTGCAGGGTTGCCAAACCTTGTAACAATATTTATGGCTAGACTAGGTATAGTACTAGACCACGCAAACGTGTGAGCACATCCTTGATACCAGTTTTGCGTCTAAATAAAATTTCTCCTCCCAAAGTACGTTGGCTTTTTAGGCGATTCGTTGACCCCAGATTAGCAGCCCGGATAACCTTACGAAAAAAAATACATGATGCGCCGTAATCATGCGGAATTTGTAAGACCAGCTCAAATTCAAGTTGAAAATGCAATCCAGTCTATCACACTCTTATCTAGCTTTTACGTTTCCACCTCGTTATACAAAAATTTAGTAGATAAACGCCAATACGTAATAGATATTTAACATTGATTCAATTTTGCATAATTTATTCGAAATCTTATATAAAACCTGATTATCTATTCAATTCAATTCACTTTTAGTCAATTTCGATCTTCCACTCCTACGAGTATCCAGACGAAGATTTTCGATTTTGTTTTAAGTAACAACAACAATTGTTTTACGCTTCACGTAATTTCACACTTGACTTGGGAGCATAATAATAGTTTTATTTTTTACTTTAATAATTTTCGAGAATGGTACTTCCATGACTTTCTTTTAGTCTTCCTGAAGGCAAATCGCAGTTATGTATACAAAATATGTAGTATTTTGCAAGATTGATTATTTTAATGCCATTAGATTATCGCCAAACTGATCAGATAAATCCATACACACTTTTGCAGGCGGCAAAACATCATTTAGACGTTTAGATGTGGGGGGGGGGGGAGTGCATTTGCAGAACTCTTGGATTTGGTTTTTCTTATGGAAACTATGCACAATGAAATATGATGCAAACTTAAAAGCTACGGCACGATAGATCTGTCATGGTCGCAGTGCCCAACCAACAGGGTTAGTAGCTTGATCCTTTCCATTCATTCATTCATTCATGGTGCAAACGTGATTAGAAAATGTATCTCAATCGTTTCTTTATTTTTGTCAAGTTTATGATTGTTTTACTGACTGACTGTTGTTGATTGTTGGCTGCAACTCTAATGCGCATCATGATGTCTGGGGTAGCTCGGACACAAATGAACAAGGCGAATTGCTTCTAGAATACATCATGGGCACTAGTCTGCTACTATGCAATGTAGGCTGCGAGCATACTTTTATTACTAAAAACAGGCAAGAGGTGTTAGTCATCTCTCTTGCGTCGGAGGATACTCGTATCATACACCTGATTAGAGACTGGACAGTTTTATCGGAACACTCGTGACCATTAATCGTAGAAGGACTAATTGGCCTTTGTATTGGGATGCTCTTGCTGAGGGGCTACCTTTACTGCCAAGTCAGCCCCGCAGAAGACACGAGCTGGATGACATGTCTAACACTTTGATAGGTGCCAGGAACGCAGCGGTATTTGCATCATGTCCTACTACCGCATATACCGCATGTAAGAAAAAAACCAGACTGGTGGACCACTAAAATCTCTGGACTCAGAGCTGCATGTAGGAAGAGTTTCAAGAAGGCTAAGGCCTCTAGGCTAGAGTCAGATTGGAACTCCTATAAAAGACATCTGAGCTGTTTCAAGAAACAGTTAAGGGGAGCTAAACGCAACTCATGGAGGAGCTTTTGCGAAAGGATAGAAGGATCCTGTGAGACCTCGCAATTTCGTAAAATGCTGGCGTCAAATACGTTTACGTCTAGCTTCTTACAAAAGCCAGATGGATCCTGGACGTCATCCTTTCTCGAGAGAAGATTATGTGGGCGATCTCTAGCTACGAATCTTTTAAATCTGCTGGAGCCGGCGGCATCATTCCGTCGGACTCGCAGCAACATTCGGATATTTTATATCCTTGGAAAGTGAGTATCCTAAAGACCTGTTTCGAGTTGGTCTATGTCTCCAGAAAGCGAGTGGAAGTTCGCAGGCGCGCCCGAATAACCTCAGACCCATTAGTCTTTCTTCGACACTGCTGAAACTTCTGGAAAGACTAATTGATGTCTATCTGCGGTGCACTTTATCTGCTTCACAGCATGCTTACTGGAAGGGTAGTTCGGTAGATACGGCTCAGCACTCTCTGGTTGGTTTTATTGAAAAATCCCCTGATCAAATCAGAATTAGGCCATGGTTGTTTTCCTGGCTGTCGAGGGCGCTTTCAATAACTTTAAACCTAGTGAGATTATTAGAGCACTTCTGAGCCTGCAGGTTGATGAGTTGCTGGGGGGGGGGGGGGGGGGGGGGGTACTGTCTCCCCTTCTCTAGAATCTAGCGGTCAATGGACTTGCGGTGTTAGAACCAACCTGGACAAAATGGAGCTTGTGCTCTTCACTAGAAGGCACACGATCCCTCCAGTCGAACCCCCCACCCTGGAGGGCACAATACTGGCTTTCACTGGTCAAGCAAAATTTCTAGGACTCATCTTTGACAGGGAATTAAAGTGGAAGCTTAATGTTGAAGAACGGCTGAAAAGGCTGCTACTGCACTCAACTCGTGCAGGAAAGCCATAGGCAAGAACTGGGGCCTGCAGCCGGAAGTGGTATATTGGTTATATCTCTCTAATTGCCTTGGCCCCTCGAGGGGCATGGGCGCGGCAACATCTCTAGCATTTCTATGCCTTGTTGACGTTTTAATAGCATATCTACTTTTTCGGAAGTGCAGTTGTAAGCATGCACCTCCTATCCGCGCCGTCTTTATACTGACAAGCTCGGAGCACTGTGAGAGTTCTATTAGTATTCACAGACAGTTTTTGATCACGCCGAGATTTGACCTCCGAGCTCTAGATTAGTATCGTAGAGCGGTGACCGAACGATCACGGCCACCGAGTGCGACGAGGATACATACACGCCCTATATTAATGTATGATATTAGTGTGTTGTGGACTACACTCAGAGTAGCGGCCTACTGTTATACGCTAGGAAAGATACAAAGGCTGGCTGCGCTAGCCACGACGGGGGCTTTTAGGACCACTCCATCAGCCAGATTAGATATGATACTGGGTTTACTCCCAGTATATATCTTTGGCAAACAACTGGCGGAAACACGGCTCTACGCCTTCGTGAGGCGGATCAGGGGCGCGCGCTGAGTGTGGAAAACTCCATTGTACTGGACAATCTGAATCTCCCAAAGGGAGACGGACTACATTTCTCCAAGATACCAATTTGGCAAAGACTACACTAGTCTCATTTCGTCGAGGAGTCTATGGATGGGAGACGCGACCTCGACCACCGAACCCATGGCCATCTATACAGATGGCTCTAAGACCGACAACCGGGTCGGGATAGGCATATACTCGGATGGACTCGGGTTTCCCGAACTTTTGAAATATCTTACAGGCGGAGGTCTCGGATCTCTCGGAAGCTCTGTCCTGGCTAGGCAGTCGCGTCATTACTGTGAGGCACATTACTATTTATACGGATAGTCAGGCGGCGATTCGCTCACTCGAATTCGTCTTGACGACATCTAAAACTATCGAGAACTGTCGCTTAGCGCTCGCAGAGATGGCTGGCTTCTTCAATAATTCCCTCTGTTGGATTCCCAGCCACAGTGAATTTGCGGGTAACTGCAAGGCAGATGAGTTGGCCCGAGAGGAGACAACTGGTGCGGTTGATGAAAGCCGCAAAGACATAAGGGTGCCATTTACCCTGTGCAAATTGGCGATTAAGAGCACTGCCGTAGATTGGGCTAATGTTAGATGGCTCTGCGGCAATACATGCCAACAGCGAGGATGATTTGACCGAAAATGGATCACCGCCGTTCTGTCACACTATTGTCGCTGAACAGAAAGCACATTGGCAGGGTAGTAGGAGTTATCACGGGGGAGCATGCCAGGAGACTACATCTTCCTCACCACATTTTCTGTAGGAGTTGTGGCGATGTGGTGGAGGAGGAGAGCGTTCTACATCTTCTCTGTCATTGCCCTGCCTTGGCTGGTAGGAGAAGAAAGTTTCTGGTCTGTTACGATCTGGATGACTTTAAGGATATGACCGCCACACGGCTCAATCATTACATCGCCAGCACAGGCTGGTTTGATACGTAGGTTCAAGTGAAGATGATTGCGGTGGTACCACAATGGACCCTATACTGGTCTAAGTGTGCTGTGATATATCACGGCAGCCCCTGTACCTAACCTTACCTACTGACTGACTCAAATGAATGGCTTCTGTCCTATTTTTTTTGATTACAGTCAATATTTTTATGCAGCCGAAGTATGCAAATTGACTTAAAAGTGAAAATAATTTAACTTAAGTAAAACACAAATGGAAAAGATATTCAGTTTTATGTTTATCGGTTGTTTTCAATAGAATTAATGAGTTCAACAAATCTATTGTTTGTTAATTCATAACTTTATTAATCTACGGGATTAATTCGACCTGAGTCGATTTTAATTTGAATTTCGCGGCGAGATAGACAGATACTTTTGACCGTTATTTCATAAATATTGTATTGTAAGAGTTATTTTGCCGCGATATGCATACTTTTATGAATTGTAAATATTCACTTAACGTTGCAAAGCTGATTTATGCGAAATCCAAAAAAAAGTTGTTTATACTACTTGTATAAGATGTATTCAGGCTATATCTATAGAGTTGGAATAAATTATGATAATTCAAGGTGTATCTCAGTATTTCATATTTTATTTTTATTTATGAAATTTGCAATATGTACAGAGAGTCATCAAATGTCAGCACTCGTACGTTGATCTAGTAAAGATCTCATAAAAACTGTAGTTCTATCTTAGGATATTAATAGCGATCTAATTAGATCGCGATGATCATTTTATGTACATATATTTGGCAAGTGTTTGCATTTTCATATTCACCTGTGCAAACTTATCTAATGCTCCAACAAAGTGGAATATGTTATTACAAAACCAAAAAATTGGAACAAAGCTATTCGTTTGGCTTAAAATTCCAAACAGTTTCGACTATTAGCTAATATCCATATTTTTGGTCAACTCTATCACATTATGCCATATATGTACTAAACCGTTGGCATATGCTTGTGGCACCTTAGTAGCGAAAACAATCTAACATGCTAGCCCATGAATGCAGAAGACATTGATTGCTGAGAGACCATCATGCCGAGCATTGAAGGTATGAATTTTCATTGCGGACTTTGGGCTCATATTCGCATTCCATCATTAACATATTGTAGTAACGCTTGCGATATTGTCGACGAGAGGCGACGTGGTAGCGTTGTCTACTTTTTTGTCGCATTCCACCCCATAAATATGCATAAATGTTGTCGACATTGAAATGCTCATAGCATTTGAAATACATACACATTTATTTTTATTTTTTTTTCTCTTCAAACTAAGTGTTGAGCTCTTGTTGGCCATCATCAAACAGCAAAGAGCAAACCTCCTAAACGACCAACAAGACACCATCCATTTGAAGTCACTGTACTTATTGGATGTGTAAATTTTATAAAATCACCAAAAACAATCGTACACATCCAATTCAGTGATTGAATTCCAATCTGAGTGAAGACTTCAGGGTCGGCGTGGTATTGCGGTGTTCTGGGTAAGTTGAACAGCCTCTACGAAAGAAGCGAGGTTCAGGCAGACAATCTTGAGAATATTGGCATGTTGGCTTCACCGCTATCACGGATTTGTGGTATGAGAATGTACCATATTTAGGCAGGTCATCACACCTGATGTACCTGATGTCAGTATACTCGTATCTGCCAGGTAACTTGTTGGTCTTTAATTTAATCTTCGTTCTTGCTTAATACCAAGGCAAGGGTCGAGGCTCAGTTGACGAGTTTATTTATCTGTTTGGAGTTGATGAGTATGCTGGTAGAGGCTGGCGGGCTTATTGGATCTCAAAGATATTCTGGATAATCCTGGTTGCAGGATTATTTCTTCAGGACACTTGGAGTGTCCATATAACGTCTGCCCTATTTCTCGCATCTGATTTGTGCGCATGATTTGCAAAAAGCGATATCAATCCATCACAATTTCTTAGCAGCGCCATTGTTTGCACTCATCTCATACGGGACCCAGGATAATTAATGGGCAACTGAGAGCTATTTGAGAGGGGGTCTATCGACAAATTTATTTTAAATAATTATATTCTCTATTATTATTATTATAGAGAAATATCTAGGCTCTCACCTAGGACATTTCAAAAGTTTTAATCTGAACTTTTAATGAGGTGATTAGGATGACTGATCACAGACGCGTTACATTCAAATACATCTTCACAGAATTATTTATATTCATACATATCCTGTTTACCTTTACAATCAACACAGAACACGGCACGACAAAATCAGTCATCAACAAATAAAGATACAAAATCTTGATAAAAACATTGCCCAATACCACCGCAATAACAACAAGTAGTCGAATGTGATGTGCATTTTCAATTAACTGCATGACGATGAAAAGTACAAATTTAAATGAAGAGATAAAACGCAGGTCGTATATCTGTATGTATTTAGAATTCCTATCGGACAAATGACTATGTACAGTATGGAGTACAGTCTGAATGCTGGTGATTAGTCCTTATGCCATGTCATTGAATTCGACTAATTGGCGATTGGAAGGTTATAAGTTATAATATAGCAATGATGATCAGTAAGCTCAAGACGGATAAACAGTGCTGGAAAAAAAAGTTGCTCAAACTATTTTACTCCCTTTTTCGTAGAAATTTTTCGAAGTAGTTAGAGTGATGGTGTTTTATTGGCTCAGGTTATAACAAAGTATGTGTATCCTGTCTGGAAATAGTGAAAAGTGTTGAAAGAAGTTCACTCATTTGGTGATAATTGCGTAATACTCGTAAGCAGAAAAGTGCAGTTTGGGTTGGAAAAATAGGATAAAGTTAGTGCGGAAAACAAAAGCAATATTTTGATTTTGACGCGAGAAAATCGAAATGTTTGTAAAATAAGTGATGTTGCGCAGTGGACTGTGAAATTATACTCGAAGAATTTCCGGGAAATGGGTACCACCGAGCGGAAGAAAGACTTTGGACAATCAGAAAAAAAACCCCAGTTGACCCCATTCTTACTGTTACAAAGCCATCCGAACTGATTCAAAACTTCATCTGGCCTTAGCAACGATCTAGTTTTAGCAACGGGTATGTAAATCTCAACAAGTTTGATGAGAAAAAGGCTTGCGAAAGCTGGCTTACGTTCGTGGAAGCCAGTTGGTAAGCCAGACTTTCCGTTAAAACATTAGGCTAAAACGTTTGAAATGGGCTTAGGAGCATGCAACATAGATTTGGAAGATGGATAACACTGTAATAATTCCGGGATAGTTAAAATTTAAGCAACATATAGGCGACGGAAGATTTTGTGGCCGGCGGAAAATTTGAGAAAAGCCAGGAGCTGTGAAAGCCTAACGTACAAGGCTCCAATTCATTTTCCAGTATTTGCAAGTAAACTGCTACTGCTGCTTTTGAGCTGGGAAAGCATATTCCCACCACTTTCGTGACCGGAAAAAATCCCAACACCTTAAACCCTTCTGATTTCGGAAGAAATCTTCGAAGGCATTCACCACTGATCGTTTCTCGATGTTTCCGCGGCACGCAGATCAATCAGTCGCCAGCATGCTGCTTAAATATGGACACACACTAAAATATGAAAATGTTCCATTGGTCCATTGGTCCTGGCCCCCTTTCAAGCATTTTAGCTTGATTTTTTAACGGAAAGTCTAGCTTATGGACTGGTTCCAATGCCCGTAAGCCAGCTTTTACAGGCTTTTTTCTCAACAAACTTGATGAGATTTGCCACACATTGCTAGAACTAGGTTGTTTCTAAAGTCAGCTGAAGTTTTCAACCAGTTCGGACGGCTTTGTAATGGTAAGAAGCGATCTACAATGGGGCCATCTGCTGTAACTACGCTCCCGATGTAGCAAAAATTGTCCACTTTTTCCACCGTCTGCCCCGTTACACAACTTTTGCTCTGTCTTCCTGGATCCAAGCTCAAGTACTTGGTTTGGCAGCATTGATTTCAAGCTCCGCATTGCGACTTTCGCGGTGCAGAGCATTCGTCATTTGAACTAATGATCCGATCTATTTGGAAGAAGACAAACATCGTCAGCGTAATCCAGGTGTTGAAGGTGTTCAAATAGCTTCCATCTAATACATTTGCTCTGGTGTTCATGAAACGCGCTGCAGAGTACGTCGTTAATGGATATCAAAAACAATATAGGTGACAGAATGCAGCCTTGCCTCACTCCGCTATATACCTCGAAATGATCTGAAAGCTTACCCTTCTGTAAGACGTGACATTAGGCTCCCCTATAGGACTCCTTAATGATGGATATAATTTTATCTGGTATGTCTCTACTACGTAAAGCCTTCTAGATGTATTTCCGGTCAACGCTGTCGAACGCCTTCTCGAAATCGATGAACATGAGATGTAATTGTTCAATAATAATTCGGAGGGTGTTGATGTGGTCGGTACATGAAAAGCCCTCGCGAAGGCCAGCTAGTTCATCGTTAAGTGTGCGGTCAACTGTATGCTTAAGTCTATTTTTGCTATCAGTTTGGAGACTGCGGGGAGCAGGCGAATTCCACGCCAATCACTACAGTCCTCCTGGTTACCTTTTTTCGGGATCTTAATAATGACGCCATTCTTCCATTCTTTAGGAACAGTTTCGGTTTCCCAACACTCTTGGATAAGGGGGATAAGAATATTCGCCGTAGCGTTGATATTTGCCTTAAAGAGTTCCACCGGAATTCCATCTATCCCCGGGGCTTTACCCGCTTCCATAGATCTTATAGGCATAGTTACTTCCAGCTTACATGCTGGGCTGGCATAAACTCTGGCTATTTAGGGAATATTTTCAACTTCTAGTGAAGATGGGTTCGAATGCCCAAAGGTGTTGTTGAGGACCCAAATTAAGTGCACTCTCCACTGTCGTATAGTTGGTGTTCGTCAGTAACCAGTAGGGACGCGTCTCTATCTTTTACGGGATGTTCAGTTGCAAAAGATTTGCCACTTAATGGCTTGATAAGTTTGTAAAGGGTTCCACTGTCACCACGGTAAGACGCTTTCCCTGCATTGATGTTGTTGCGTTTGTCCCGTCTTACGCTCCTTTGTTCGCCTTTCTGAAGAGAACCGTATTCAGCTCTAAGTTGTAATTTGACTGCGTCGTCAGTAGCTGAGTGAATTTGTTCTTTAACTCTGTTGCGTGCCGAGATTAAAGACCATGTAGAGTAACTGATGAATTGTCTTCAACCACGCTCCATTCTGCCCACAATTGTCTCATAAGGTGATGATGCATTAGCTCTTTCGTACAAGACGGTGGAATATGCACGTCTTATAGTTGAATTTTTCTTGAATTTTGAGGGCGGTGGATCGCTGCCGTTCGTAAGCGCATTTTTACGACAACAAGTTGGTGATCACTGCCAATATCAACAACCCGTGTCGACCTGACGTCTAAGAGATAATTCCTCCATGTCTTGGAAATGGCTATATCTGGTTTTCTGCTCTGCCATTCGGGAAAACCCAGGTTGTTAAATGGCATCGTTTGTTCTTGAACAGGGAATCACCGATGACGAGTTTACGTGAGTTGTAAAACTCCACGAACATCTCGCCATTTTTGTTTCTGTTGCCGAGACCATGATTGCCCATTAGGTGTTTCAAGCCAAGGTCAGGTCAGACCCGACTTTGGCATAATTTGTATATAATTTGGGAGCCTTATCCAAGGCGTCGTCGAGTTAGTGATAGAAGGCGTCCTTGGCTGATTGATCTGCTGGTTCCGTCGGGGCGTAGCACTGAATTATGGCGATGTTTCTTACCCTGGCTGTAATGATTACGCTCGGAAATGGGCTTCCAATCGATTAAAGATCGGCGTGCATCCTTGGTCAACAGAATTCCGACGCCTGCCATTCTAGGAGAGGTAATTTTTTCACTCCCAGAATAGAGTAGCACTGCTTGGGAGCTTGGCTATAAAGTCCATCCCGATTCAACCCATCTTGTTTCGCTCAGTCCTAATATAGGGATATTATATGTGGTCATTTCCCGTTCGATTTCAATGAGCCTTGCTTTACTACACTCGCCCCACATCATTCTAATGTTTCAAAAGCCGATCGTGGTCTGTTATTTGTAGGCAAAAGTCGTTGCCGGTGGATCAGTCCGTGGTATCCGAGACTCGTTTATTGTTTCTAGTGTAAATTGATTTCAGATACGCAGGTTACAAGCCTACAAGACTAAACTTAGGGGAAGGGTTGGTTCCATAGGTGTCCGTGAGTCACCGTGAGCTATTTTTTATAAAGCGCAGATGTAGCTCTCCAATGGTGTTTTTGGTCGCGCGTACTTTTGATGATCTGCCAGCAGGGTGTCATGTGTTGGTATTCTCAAAACCATGTTACAACTCCACCGTTCGCCTATTTCCTGAGACGCACTGGTATTATGGCCATTGAGGATGATCATCGTTATGTGCCACAACCAAATCTTTCGCGCTGCAAAACTTGGTTGGCTTAGTTAGCCGTTCCAGAGGGCGTCCACGAGGAGGACTATGCAAGACGTATTTTGCCCCCCAAAAGGTTTGGAAGACATTTTTTAACTTTTAGTGAGTTTTCACTTTTTCGCAAATATGATACTAGGTAAAACTTTCTACGATGATCGTTTGTCAAGTAACGATTGAATCCCTTCTAGTGTCGGGCCTTTCATCCTTCCCCTCATCTCCCACCTGAACTTCCCCAAACACTTTTCTGGCCGGCATTCAACATTTTCCTACCCTCCCACACCGACACCCCCTGAAGATGGATCAACAGAAAAAACGCGGTTCGCGAGTTTCGCAAACTTTACTTTTCATGAATCTTTGCCTATGGGATTGTGAGGCTATTTTAGTGTGCTTGGTAATATTTATCAACTTTAATCGGAATTTCCGGACAAACCATCACTTTTTTCGCAAATATGTCTACTAAGAAATTGTATAGAGGACTAAGATCTGGAGAATTTGAGATAAGGTAGAACTTTCTACGATTACCAATTGTCCAGGTCCGAGCGATTTCCGGAACGCGTCCAATTTAACCGCCTGTTGTTCTCTTTCTCCCCATCTCAGGATAACGACCACAATTACCAGGCGGCACCCTGCACTTTCTTAGTCTCATACAACCATTAGAAGAGAATTTACTAAGAACCGCGGTCCGATAATTTTTCATACTCAATCACCGTCAGCTCCTAGTCTATTAAATGACTATCAGGTATAATGGCAACGCCAAATGAAATTACTTTGAAAACACTTGCATTATCGCCACGGTCAATATTGGTCTCTCGAGTACCAGGATTACCAATATAAGAAAAATCTATAATACTTATTAATTAAGAATAACTTTGATTCCATAAATACTATATTGTAGTTAATACATGACATTTGTTATGATGAAAACTATTTTTTTGGATATGTCTTATAGCTGGGGGTCATCCTAAAAATCTGTCCGTCACACGAAATGTCTGTTTTTCTACTCGGGGGTCAGAAGAGGAAACAAGCCCATTGAAAATTTTTATTTCTGGTTGTGCATGTCGTTTGAGTGAAGTGGTCATTGTTGCATGTAGATTCGCGCGGGCGGTGCGCCTGCGGGGATCCTGTGTGTACATGTTGGGATGTTGATTTGATAGCGATAAAAGTTGACGTTGTGGACGGCAAAAAATAACATAGTGTACGGGTGAACGGGCGGACTTTCAATGACCTTCAATTTCCGCCAATTCCCATTCATCATTTAATAAAATAGCCCGTGTTGTACTATCTGAATCACTAGGGTCCCAGAAAAGGTAGCAAGTAGTCAGTTCGAATATCATTTGGACATGCGCAGACCTAATTTGAGAGAGTGTACATATGTAGTTCCCGCCCCCGAAGATGAGCGAGAGCCGATGAAGTTCATTCGAGCCAAATCGGGTGATCCAACGACTGCGTTTGTGCATTTGCAATGGCGGCGATTTGAGGTCTGACTGGCCCACAATGCCCCCACCACACATGCAATAAACGTATCATAAAACAAAATGGCGGATTCGTACTGCGCGAGTTAAAATCTCCCAAGCCCCGAAATAGAGAAATATTCGTCGCAGGATGTTATAGTTCCGGGCAGCTCATCGTGACATGATGTACATTCAGAGGTCTGCAGAAGATCAAATGCCCCCCCCCCCTTCTGCAAAAATTCCAAAATTTTTCTTGTGCATTCTCTTTGTGCGTGTGTTGGTATGTTTGCCGGACACAATCGCATAGAGTCGCACGCGTTACTTGAGGAACGGATTGTGTGTGCCGGACCTGGACTGTTGATTACGAGTAAAGGGGCGGGATGAGACGGATAGTGTGGGAGCGATTTTGCAATAGATACACAAACACAATACACGTCCGATTGGGAAAAGATGGTGGGAAGCGTGATTGAGATTAGCAGAAACGTACTCAGAGAAATGTCGATAGGCTGCAGTCTGCAAACTGTACCGAACGGGTAGATGGAACAGGGTGCACGAGAGGAAGTGAATATTGCACTCACGCGATGCAAACGAAAACGAAACGATCCCGCGAGAGAAAGGAGCCCAAGCGGACAGGGCAAAGCAAAGCAGAATTTATGACGAGTATCTACACTGCCACCAGATACATGGGTACATGGATATGTCTTATGCCTACCGAAAGCGTGGGACGTGTTTTTTCGAATGATTTCATCCAGTATAACTATACTGGGATCTTTAAAAAACTTACGTCGACATCTTCAACACAACAGGTTCCACGCAGTCGGTAGTCATAGACATATCCATGTTCCGATATATCTGCTTGCAGTGTAGATACTTTGTATCTTTTTTTTTAAATTTTTGGAATTTCCGGGCCCCCTAAAAAACCAGGCCCCGTGCGATTCGGCCCTTTTCCATAGTCCTCCACGCGGGCGCCCCCTGGTAGCGGCAGTGTTTCAAACCGCTGACGGCAAAGTCTTAGCGATTAGACAGTTTGGAAAAAGGCAGATAGCTGTAGCCTGAATGGCTGAACAATACCTAAGCGTCTCAGGTTTAGTAGGATGGAATGACTTGCGTAGTTGGACCTGCAACATAGTTGTGTGAACTTCAGCACGTTTATTAAATCATCTGAAGCAGCTATCTTCCGAGGCCATCCCCTGAATGGGGTTATGCGATGTGCTGACAACTCGTCCTTGTAAAAAAACCACTCCACGTCAAGAAACCTGGAACAAAAGCCTGGATTGGACGGATCAACAACGACGACCACGCAAACGACTCAAAGATTATTCTTTCGGATCCTAGAATGTACGCTCCCTGAGCAAACCGGGGACCGAGAAGGCCCTCCTTCAACAAGTCAAAAAGTACAAACTGAGTATTACTGCAGTCCAGGAAACAAATTTGCTTGCCAGTGAGATCAATGACAAGAAATCGCACACAATTTTTACAAGTGGCCAACCATCGGGCCGCAAGGAGTTTGGAGTAGCATTTATGGTGAACAATCACCTCAAGCCGCACATTACTGAATTCAAACCCATAAATGAACGGCTGTGTGCGATTCGCATTAAGACTCGATTCTTCAATCTCTGGCTCATCAATGTGCACGCTGAAGTTAAAAAAGACGCAGTAAAAGACGAGTTCTACGCCCGCCTTGAAACTCTCTTCGACTCACTTCCAACAAACGACGTCAAATTGCTGCTGGGAGACTTTAACGCGAAAGTCGGAAATGAAAGTTGGCACCGGTGAACCACTGGAGGCCACAGTCTCCATGAAAAATTTAATGACAACGGCCAGCGACTTATCGACTTCGCCTGCAGTAGGAATTTAATCGTAAGCTGTACGTGTTTCCCGCATCGGCGCATTCACAAGCAGACCTGGAAATCTCCAGACGCACATACCGTCAACCAAATTGATCACGTCCTCATTTGCAAGAGATGGGCGTCTAGTGTGATGGATGGCCGCTATTATCGAGGAGCAAACTGTGACTCAAATCATCACTTGGTGAAGACGACCTGCAAATGTAGAATTTCCTCAGTGCACCAATCGAGAAACAACCCTCCCAAAATCGTTGCGGTTGAGAAGTTTCTGAGCGATGCTACGGCGGTGGCGTATACTGTCGCCCTTGAGGAAAGACTATCACCTATGCTACACTACATCAGCAACACAGGCGTCCATTGGTTCTGGGAAGAACTCAAGGGTGCCATCAGGGATTTCGCAGAGAAGGTCGTGGGATATACAGCCCGACGAGCGCGAAATTACTGGTTCGACGAAGATTGCGAAAACTCACTTGACGCGAAAAACAAGGCCTACAGACAATGGATTCAACGAGGAACCAGAGCCAGAAGAGAAAAATATAACGAGCTACGGCGAATATCGAATAGAATAATTAGACGTAAGAAACGTAAATACTTTGACGAGCAGTTGCTGAACATAAACGAAAACTTAGCTAATAGGAACACCAGACAAGCGTACAAATTAGTGAATACAATTAAGAACGGGTACCAACCCAGGACTAGCTTTTGTAAGGACAAGGATGGAAACATAATCAGCGACACCGATGGGGCTCTTATTTTGAAGAGCTTCTGAACCTACCATCTAACATCCCCACACAAAAAGCTCTCGACGATATTGTTGATCCAGGCCCTCCCATACAAGCCCTGACAGTAGAGGAAGTTAATCTCGCGTTGCGGTCGCTAAAACGAAATAAAGCGCCGGGCGCTGACGAGATTGCAGCTGAACTGCTAAAATTCGGTGGAACGAGTCTAGCTAATGCCATACATCAATTACTCCTACGAGTATTGGAGGACGAGGAGATCCCAGACGATAGGCGCAGAAGCATCATTTGTCCAATTCACAAAAAGGGAGATAAACTGCGGTGTGAGAATTACAGGGGCATATCACTAGTTTGTACGTCCTATAACATTTTGACGAAAATTCAGGAAAATAGAATAAAACCGTACGCAGAACGAGTCATTGGCGAATATTAAGGCGGTTTCTGACTTGGTCGCTCCACAACCGATCAGCTCTTTACGGTCTTTCAAACTGATACTCCAGAAGTGCTGGGAATACAACGTAAGTGTACATATACCAAATCTTTGCCGACTTCAAGCAGGCATACGACAGTATCGATCGTGGAGTACTGTACAACATCATGCTGCAATTTGGTATACCGGCCAAATTAGTGCGACTGACAAAGATGACGATGACCAACTCCGTCTCACAAGTCAGGATCCAGAATAGACTTACTGATCTATTTGAAACATGCATTGGTCTGAAACAGGGCGATGGACTGGCACCGACGCTCTTCAACCTAGCACTGCAATACGCTATTCGGGCTATGAATATGGACAACAGCAAGACGTTACTCATCAAGTCAACACAATTAGTAGCGTACGCCGACGACATCAACATCATGTCCCGAAGATTGGCTGACGCAGAAGAACTTCTGCATACGCTCGATACCGCTGCAAAGGAAGTTGGATTACGTATTAACGAGGGTAAAACTAAAATAATGATGCAATCGGTGACAAGGACACCTGCACAACCGAGCATCAATGTGGGGGACCTCAACATCGAGTTGGTGAACAACTTCATATGCCTGGGTTGCATCTGGTCAAGAGACGCCAACGAAACTAATGAAATCAAGCGACGGATTCAGTTAGCTAATAAGACTTGTTTCTCGGTTCTCCCCATAATGAAATCGAAGCATGTGCACAGAAACACGAAGCTCCGCGTGTACAAAACCATCATACGACCAGTGCTGTGCTATGGCTGCGAAGCATGAACCCTAATTTAAGCCTCCAGAAACATGCTAGACACATTTGAACGTAAGGTTCTACGGCGAATTTTCGGGGCTTTTTGCTATCAAGATGGATGGAGCATCCAACTGTACGATGAGCTGGAAGTGTCGAAAATCGTCAAACTACAACAACTTCAATGGGCAGCGCATGCAGAAAGAATGGACGATGATCGCATGCTAATGAGGGTAATGAATGCAGAACGAGTCGACGGAGCGAGACTGCGAGGACGACCGAGATCTCGTTGGGAGAGCTCAGTATTTGTGGACGCCGCTTAGCTACTGGGCTTCCAAGATTGGAGGACGCGGCCACGTGACCGAGATAATTGGAGGACAACAATCCATTCGGCCAAGGCCCGACTTCGGGCTGTCGCGCCACGATGATGATGATGACTAGAATGTCCGAGGCATTTTTGACGTGTTGTAGATCAATTTTAATCACGCCTGTCTGTATGTGTATGAGAGATCTTCTTCTTCTATGAACACTACATTTTGTATTTGTATTCCTAAATAGGTGGTAACTATTCGGTCCCTGTGTCCGCTTTCAGTTATTAACCGTAGACCGTACTTTTTGGGAGTAATATTGAAGATGAACACTTTTAGGCAAATTGGCCAATTGAAATAAAAAAACAGAGTTCGCGGGTTAAGGATACTGAATATTGTATTGGGAAAAAGAATGAATTATGAAAATAGCTCCATACAAGTATTTACATAAGTTCACTCCTAGTACTACCCTTGCTCAATGTTTCGATTAGAATGCTAATTTTCTTACGAATTGCCGAATTATTAAATTATTATCCGAAGTTAACAAATATTCTGATCTGAACTAATCAAATCAATGTTAATTGCATTGACCCCTTGCCATTGCCATTGCCTTGTTGACGTTTCGATAGCACATCTACTTTTCGGACGTGCAGTTGCTAGCATACACCTCCTATCCGCGCCGTTCATATACTGACAAGCTCGAAGCGCAGTGGGAGTTCTATCAGTATCCACATACAGTTCTTGTTCGCACCGAAAATCAAACCTCCGTTCTCTAGATGTAGCGTCGTAGAGCGTTGATCGACCGAACACGGCCACCAAGCCAGCAAATTGATTTGATGACTCTTGGTTCATTTCGAATTATACCCAGGTGACTGTGGCTTGCTGGAAAGAATAAAAATAGAAATTAATCATTAAAAATATAAAGATGATGGAACCTACAACGTGATGCCATTGAAATTAGAATTCAAAAAAAGAAACTCGATAATTCTAACGAAGACGAAGACGAATAGTTATACAACTAATAAAACCGGCGACTTTTCAATGGCATACTTAAAGATAGTTGTCTTGATGTCTATCCGAACACTACTTAGCCCCAATGAATCTTAGCTCACGTCAACCATTAGCTGATTGGAATAAGAAGAAAGAATGATGATTACGTAACCAAAATTATTTATAGGTTTTTGATAGTATCGTTAAATAATTAATCTTCAGCAGAGTTAAAGATAACCACAAATAGCAAAAATTCATTACATTCTCTTATGTCAATATTTTTTGTTGAGTTAGATTCGGTTTTTTAACATTAATTTTCCTTCTGTCTTTTTTGCAGACTCCCATTGACGTATCTTGCACGAGGCTAAAGATGAAGCAAAACATTGGATTACAAGGAACGTCCGTCTTTTAAAGACCTCGATGACTAGTAATGAGACTTGAGAGGCAGCCTGAACTACGATCAGTTGCTTAATATTATATTAAATTTCATTTGAAATCATTAACGAATGAAAAGAATGTTAACGCAATGTCATCTGGAAAAAGAGTGGAATCCGGTATGAGTCCATAGTTCTCTAAATGTCTGGAGACTGACTTTGGTGATATTTTGCACTTTTCGGAAATTTATGTGCGTTTTTGTGCAATCGGTGTGATATTCTCTAATGCTCATTAGATTTGCATATAAATTAGTAGAAAAGATTAAGTGTTTTGTTTGTGATTCGCAGGAGTAAAAAAACAAATTAATAATTAGTTGGCGATTTCAATAAAATATCGAAATATCGTGTATAACGTGGATCCGATTTTTTTAAGTTCTTCATATTTTTATCAATCAGTGTAAATTGCCGGTCAATATGGAAGTACGGTGGTTTTTTATTGTATGTTGCTTATTGCTGACGTTACTGAAATGTTCGATGGGTCATGTTGCTCTCACGTTCCCGCCAGCACGACAATATGATTTGGATTTTTTGGATAATTCACGAACAAAACCGCCATGCGGTATGCCAAAAGGTAAGTTATGTTTATAAAGGCATGATTTGACCCCTTGAAAGCCAGTCTTAAATATAATCTGATATTATACAGCATAGCGATAACTAAGGAGTATCCTCCCTTCTCCCACACACGACAGTCCTTTTTTAAATTTTTATAGCAATATACGAGGGTAAGGTGAAAAGTTCTCGGCCTGACACAGAAATTCAGATACAATCAGCAAAACTTTATGTTTCCTGTCTGGGTGCACATGTCATTAGTTCATATGACAACTTTCAGCTTGTTCTCTCAAGTAGTTTGTTTACACGAATTTTTGGAGTAGACGTCTTATGCCGGGTTTCCACCAAAGAGACAGTTTTGAAAAATACGGACAAAAACTGTTTTTCTGAACAAAAACACAAATGTTCTGTAAAAACAGAGCAGTTTTGAAAACATTTGTGTCTCTAAAAACTGTTTTAGGAAAAAAACACGTTCTAATCGCGAATGGAAAAATGTTCTTCTTTTCTAAAACAGATCAAAGGAAAACACATTTGTTCTTTTTTTTTGTCTGGTTGGTTGAAACACGCACTTTGGTTTTCTGCGACAGCATCCAAGTACACAATCAGTTGCCATTTTAAAGGTTCAAGTTATTTAACTTTTAGTTTTTTTTTTTAATTGAGAATTGACTCAATATCTCCGTTTTTTCTGTTTTAGATGTCATTTATTAAAAAAAGCCACAGCTTATTATGAAATTCTCGTCGTCTGACATTTTTTGGGACACATGTTGAACAATATAAACAGAACTAGAGACAAAACCAGTCTGTTTAATTGGGACAGTCTGTTAACATAAAACAGAACTGTTTTTAAAAAACAAAACTTGTTTCTGTTTTTGTTTTTCAAAACAAAACTGTTTTTTAAAACTGTCTCTTTGGTGGAAACCCGGCATTACGTATTTTTCGTTTAAATGGAGAAACTTGAATATCGTTCGGTCATAAAATTCTTCGTTTTGTATGGATTAACCCCTAAGGAAATTCATCCGAAGCTTACAAAAGTGTATGGGGACTCTGCTCCTTCGATGTCAACCGTTAAAAATTATGCGGCTGAATTTAAACGTGGTCGCACGTCGCTCGAAAACGACCCACGTCAAGGACGGCCAAAAACCGCAACCACACTGGAAACCATCAAAAAAGTGCATGATATCGTGTTGGACGATAAGCGAATGAAAGTGAGTGATGTTGCTGAGAATGTGGGGATATCGGAAGAAAGGGTGCGAAACATCTTGTGCAAAGAATTAGAGATGCAAAAGCTCTGCGCAAGATGGGTGCCGCCATAGGTGCCGACTATGGGGGGGGGGGCACTTTTTGCCCCCTCAATCTAAATATCGGGGGGGGGGGGGGGGGGGACTTCTTCGTTCAAACAATCAACCACGTAGTTATGACAAATAGGGAAGGAAGGAAGGAGCTTCTACGGAGACATGTATATGGCCCATGAGGATTGTACTGAATCCTGTGCTTTAAGGTGAGTTTTGCTAGGCGCAGGCGACGATCAAAAAGATACATACAAATAGTGTTCCGTACTCTATCGCTTGATCGCTAATCGCGAATAATGCACGACGATCGAGTGCCTAACAGTAACGCACCTTTAACAATGCTTGACAGCCGTCAATCTCCCGGGTCCCGATTCATGAGAATCCGTGTGATATTAGCTCTAACCATAATAGTCATATGAGGTATTAAAACTTTTCGTTCGATTTGGTTATGATGCAAGATGCTGTCAAAACTAAATGGATCTTTGTGCTAATAATCATTATTTTAAAGACGTGGACGGTGGAAATATTTTAGTTTGAATTTGATTAAAATTTAATTAATTATTTTGTGTTATCAAGCAAAAAAGCATTATGGTTCCATTTACAAATGCTTGAAAAATTAACTTCATTCTTAAATACAAACAACCAACAACGTACATATAACGCTGATGATTTGCACGGTGGGGACCCTATAACTCGAGATTTGACGAAAAGTTAGTTTTAAATCGGTTTCCTTCAATCGTCAGACCATTTTGGTTGACTGTATGAGACTATACATTCGTAACGATATCAAATATTTACCCATTTTAAGACGTCGACTTTTTTAGCTAGGGCTATTGGGCCGTTCTGTTCGTGGACCTATCATCAGTAAATTTTTGTTTAAAGTGCAAAAGATACGTTAATTGTTTTTTTCAAAAATGGGTCAGTTTATTGTGAAGATACCATCACAAAAAAATCGCACAACAAGGCAATCCGACAGTCAATTAAAAATGTATGAAAAGTTGTTGTGCCCCCCCCCCCCCCCCCAATATTTTCTAACAGTCGACGCCTCTGGGTGCCCCTCTGGGTGCCGCATCTGCTGAATGCCGATCAAAATCAAATGCGCAAACGATTTTCGCTGCAATCTTTGCACCGATTCAATCGGGATCCGACCGATTTTGTGCGGCGATTTGTCACCATGGATGAAAATTGGGTCCACCACTACACGCCAGTAATGAAACAGCCGTCGAAGGAGTGGGTGGAAGCCGGCGGTTCAGCGTCAAAGAAAGCGAAGTCGATCGCATCTGCCGGAAAGGTCATGGCCAGCGTGTTTTAGGATGCGAAAGGGATCCTGTTAATTGATTACCTTGAAAAAGTCAGAATAATAACAGGCGACTATTATTGCAAACTTCTTGAGCAGCTGGATGCCAAAATTCGCGAGAAGAGGCCTGGTTTGAAGAAGAAAAAAAAAACATCTTTCACCAGAACATCGCACCTATACCCAAGTGTGCGTTGGCGATGGGAAAACTGCGGAAATTGGGGTACGATTTGCTCAACCATCCCCCTATTCTCCTGATTTGGCACCCTCTGACTTCCATCTGTTCCCAAACTTGAAGAAATTTGTTTCTGGGAAGCGCTTCGCATCCAATGAAGAAGTTGAGAGGGCCGTTGATGTATATTTTTTCACAGCCTTTCAGACTCTCACTTCTGGGAAGGAATACTGATGTTGCAGAAACGCTGGACCAAGTGTGTTGAAGGCAAGGGAGATTATGTAGAAAAATAAAATCATTTTTTAACTGAAAATCGCAGTTTTTCATTGCCACCCTCACTTCACCCTCGTATATCTTCAAATGCATGGATATCTTCTCGATCAATTACTCATTCGCTACTCATGACCAGCGTACAACGTATATGAGTATGTATGTTTTTCCAATTTACCATGTCGGACTTAAGTTATGCAGCCAACGGTTTAAAGACGATGGTGAAGTAATCATATTTCTCACTTCCGTTCTTGAGCCATCGTTTTGAATAGTAAACGTCTTGAAACGTCTCTCAAGCGTTTTGAAAACGTCTTCGATGACCAAATGGAGAATATACTGTACAGTTTCCAACCTTTGAGTCAGTCAAAACTACAATACAATCACTGCATAGTACTTGGCTAATTAATGATGAATCCGATAATGCAGAGGTCAATGCTTGGTTCATTATGCGCTGATGAAATGCAGATATGCGCTAGAGCCGCTGAATGCTGATTAGGTAATCTGCCAAAGTTGCAAGATATATGCAAACAACACTATGCTCTGATGTGAGAGTATGTATCTTGGCGGCAACAGTACCTATAGAAATGTATGTTAAGACGCGTTCTTTTGTACAGCAGTCCAGGTTAATTCGGCTTAACAACACGCAATTACAATAATGCGTTAACCTGAATTAACCTCTAGAGCTCTACGGGTTAGCTAACCTGTGCTCTGTATAGATATGACGGATATAAGTATGTGGCTGGCATCGCTAAAAGGTGATTTAATTATGGAAAATTAAAATGTTTCGCAGTTTAATTTAATTGCTGGTATTAAATTTATTTGTAAACATGTCGTAGATATCTCTCTGATATGTTCTTTATATTAAGTCTCCCAAACACAATCAAAAATTATGAAAAACTAAAACTTGACCCCAGAGGTTCATTACACTTTGACATTTAACCGGGTATAGTTAACCCGGAACGTTCTTTATCACGGCGCTTACCCTTGACCCGAATTAACCTATACTCGAGTACAAAAGAACGCGCCTTTAAGATTCGTTTACACGATATGTTTCGGTGGATGCTCCGTGCGTTACTAAGCAGTTTGCTACATAGGTTAGATTATAGTTAATTAATAGTGACAAATTAGGTGTATTCGTTGAAATGTTAGATCAGAGTACGGGTCAAAACCAATATTTTGGGAGGACAAGACCCTAATACGAGAAGCAGAATCAACCAGAGAAACTATGCAGTCAACACATCGACACCACCTTGTTCCTATTTTTGGAGAAATTAATGGCATCAATATTGCGTATATCTTCATGTTAAAGATACATAAGCATGTGAAAACCTGCGGTGGTGCAGTGTTAATTCAAATGGATCGGTCACTTGTTATTTTGGACTTTCTTTCATTGAATTATTGACACCTGTGAAAGTCGGTCGCCAAAAGCAAACGAAAACATCTTTGCGCTTTGCATGCACAAACATATTTCACCTGAGGTGTTGTTTGAGCAAGTGCCAATATGGTAACAAACATATCTGCTGATACATTTGTTCATATGGACAGAGTTGTAGATGATTCAGATTCGGATATATAGTATAGGTAGTATGTACGATTTCAGTCCCGTCGTAATCAATAATTTTCGTTCGTATGACGATATTAAAATGCTTCAAATAACTTTCATTAGATATTGGGAGATTTATGGATTAGGAATTGAAAAGTTTTCAGGTTGTCACACAGGATCGCGCACAACCACGACCGAATTTCTATCGAACCATCAAATTCATAGAACGTGCGCCAAAAATGTTCCCTTCATTTCCACCGTTCGATCGTGGTTGTGCGCGATCGTGTGTGGCGACCATTAGGCAATGACTATTTAATGGAAATATGTGCCCAATTAGGAGATGTTTTCGGTTAATTATTGAGAAGGTTAACAATAATAAGTCCGCCTTTAGGCTACATTGGGTTAATGGGACATTAATGTTGGGTTAATTCAGTTATAATGTAAGTACTGTACTCGCCATCACATAACATACTATATAGGTATATGTATATATTTGCATCGCGCTGTGTACTACAAGTTGTTGTAGGCTCTATCAGTTGTTATCTGACGATCATCATGTCTCAATGACAGAGTACATTAATTCATTAGATCTATTAATGGGAATTCGTTTACATCGTGTATCGTCAAATATCGAGTATTCGCTAATGCTCTATTTCAGAGATGCAAAAAGAAAATCAAAATGGTCCCTTCGATGGAAGGACCATATATACTATAGGTAAGTCAAGACAATAATGAAAGTCTGTTGCATACTTCTAGGATTTAATTAATACCGCTATAAAATCTGAATTTATCTTTTTCTTAAATATAAATGGTTGTATCTTGATACTTGAGTTTTAAAGAGTGTACTATGGTTGCCTTCTTAATAAAGTTAGACTTGAGGCAATTACCGAGGCGCTATCGGGTGCGGGGGTTAACGATTCGCTCTGTAAACAAAACAGCCAGATACTAACATCCAGTGTTACTATTCCGCAGGGTGGGGTCCTCTCCCCCTCTTATGGAACACCGCTATTAACGGCCTTCTACTCAAATTGGAAGCGCTTGGTTGCAAAGTGATTGCTTACGCTATCTCGGCTAAGTTTTTTACCACTCTTAGGCCCGTTTTCTCAATGTCCTGTTAAAATTGATCGTAGGAATAAAATGCTTGTCAGCAGAATTTCAATTTCTTAATGTATGTTTAGCGTTTATTCGATCGAAAATGCTAAAGAGAAGTTTATCTGCCCTTTAAATTTTATCGGCAAAATGAGCTTCAAAAGTCCGCCACCAAGCCGCCGCTTAATCGTTTATCCAAACAAAATCCCAATAACTTGTAATCGCTTAAAAGTTTATTCAAAACAAATCCATTATGCAGGCTGCGGTCAGCTGGACTAACTCGAGATGGTGTAGTGGCGGCACATGTAATTTAACTAAACAGATGTGGCCCAGATAGAACTTGGGTCGCTTTGCTAAGTTGCTGTTGTTGAGGAGACACTTTATCGGCGCTGTCGTCGATGTCGTCACTGGGTATTTTCCAATCGGAGAACATGACAGGAGGCATAGGCTGCCGTATAACGAATTTGTTGAGTGGTGGTGAGGAGGAAGCTTTTTCTTTCATTTTCTTTGTGGATGCTCGAGCTAGTCTGAGGAGGTTAATTCTAGGCTCACACTATTTTAACGAATTGTCGGACTTGGTAAACGTTGACATAGGTCAATTACAACGTTTTATTATGCGCTCAGACTGGTTCGAGGTATGGGATGGTAGGGGTTTTGCATCCCGTGTGGTAATACAACCGACCCAGATGTGGTCTATATGTACTGTGGATAGTCATGGCAGCCCTTTAACCTAACCTAAGCTAACTTAACTTATCGTGAAACTTACACCTACCTCAGATTAGCAAATTTTTGCACAAATTATTGAACAAAACTTGAAGACTGGTGTTTTTGCGAAAATATTGGATGAGAATAGGTGTTTGCGGTTAATATTTTGGTGCGAAAATATTGGAACGGAATAGAGGTGTTTTGCGGTTAATATTAAAAATTTTCGCACAAACACCAGAGCTTTAAGTTTTTGTTCAAAATGTTGTACAAAATTTGCTAGTCTGGGGTGGGTGTTTTACGATAAATTTTGCAGTTTCGAGAAATTGAGCTAAATGTTGAATTCAATAGTCCAGCCTTTCGACAACAACAGTAACTGTAATAACTGAATATTGGAGCAATTATTCAGTTCAGGTGATGATATTCCACAAGCGAAAGTATAGATATTTCGAAGCGGGACGCCATACGTATGTACTCAAATAGGTCTCAATGTAGTATTGATAGTACTCGTACCGTGACCGACAAAAGTCTAAATACGACCCCTATTTTCGCTACTTGACGAGCCCCATGGTACTATTTAAAAAAGTAATGATGCAGTTTTGTTCCAAGTCTATTTTAATTGATATTTAACAAAAAAAAAAAAAATTAAATGCGTGGTAAGATTACCGCGCGTCAAAAGTGTAACTTTTAAAAATCTTGTTAAGGCTGCATACTGGATTTTGTAATTAAAGATTTAGCTTTTTATCCCCTCCCTCTCACTCATTTCGTCAAAAATCCGAAACTCCTTATAGTTTAGAAGTTATGGCCAAAAAACGAATTTTAAAAGAAACTAGAGTATAAGAACAAAAAAAAAGTAGACTGAGGAGTACAAAAATAGTGGGGATCGATGCTCCGAGGCATGTACAATGTACAATACAAATATATGAGCTTGTACCACGGCGACGCGAGCGCTTCTCTGATTTGGGTGGCAGAACAAGTAAGTATATTTTTTCGATTCACTACCCATCGATGCGTCGTCGCTATAAAAGTTACACTTTAAAAATCTTTTCTCCAATATAAACTTTACAAGTTATTCATACATAACTAGAAAATGCATTCACAAAAGTCTGCATACGGCTAGTTAAATCATTCTTCCTGCTACTGTGTGGTTCTGTTTTATAACGGGAAGTACCGTTTATCAAGTTTTGGCATTTGCGTTTCGCGTTAGGCTTCAGTTTGGGCAGTTTCGATAAGGCTGGAGCTGTGACGATGGCTTCTCGAAAGGAAATCTCATCAGAAGTACGGAACTTGGTGGTAAAACATCGAAACGAAAGAAAATCTTTCGGAGAAATAGGCAAATTGTTGAATTTAAGTAAATCGACAGTTGAAACCATATTCAACAACTACAGAAGTAGGTTCTCTGTTGAAAACAAGCCGCGCAGTGGTCGACCAGAGGAGCTAGTTCGCAGAGATGTCTCCTTTATTTTGAAAGAAGTGAACCAAAACCCAAAAGTGCATGCCACAAAATTGGCGGAGGACATTGCAAAACGAACAGGAACCACGGTGCATCCAAGAACAGTTCAAAGAACATTAAATTATAATGGTTATCACGGCAGAACACCACGCAAAAAACCCCTTATAAGCGAAAAAATCGCAAACTTCGCTTAGAATTCGCCAAAAAGCATCTGGAGAAAGGACTTGATTTTTGGAAGAAGGTTTTATTCACCGATGAATTGAAGTATTACATATTTGGAAGTGACGGTAGAGCTAAAGTTTGGAGAAAGAAAAACACGGGAATGGACCTGAAACACCTAATTCCTACAGTCAAACATGGCGGTGGCAATGTGATGGTTTGGGGTGCTGTCGCGGCGTCGGGAGTAGGAAATTTGGTGTTCATTGATGGTGTCATGGATCGCCATCTCTACAAAACTATCTTGCAACACAATTTAAGGGAATCGGTCGATAAGTTGGACCTTGGTGAAAGCTGGATATTCCAGCAAGACAATGATCCCAAGCACACCGCTCAAATCGTAAAGGACTGGCTATTATATTATTCTCCAAGACAGCTCAATACACCCCCCCCCCCCCCCCCCCCCCCAAAGTCCGGACTTGAATGTCATCAAGCACGTTTGGGAGCTTCTGGAGCGAAGAAAACACGACATTAGAATTGCTATAATGCTAAAAGAGAAGCTCATTGAGGAATGGGATCAAATAACGCCTAACGAGTTAGATAATTTGGTCGCATCGATGCCAAGACGCTTGCAGGCAGTTATAGATGCCCATGGTGGACCAACAAAATATTAATATTAAGTTTTGAAATGAAGTTTTTGGTGGATCTCATGATTGTACGTAAAATTTTGTCTATGCTATTTTTTAGTTTTTTATGAATAGATTGTTAAGTTTATATTGGAAAAAAGATTTTTTTGTTAGAAATAAATAAAAATATATTATAAACAAGACTACATCATTACTTTTTCAATTAGAGCTGTTGGACTCGTCAAGAAGCGAAAATAGACTTTTGTCGGCCAGTTCAGGTGATGATATTCCACAAGCGAAAGTATAGATATTTCGAAGCGGGACGCCATACGTATGCACTCAAATAGGTCTCAACGTAGTATGGATAGTACTCGTATATGTATAGATGTTGCTGGTTCATTCTTCCGAAACTTATGTAAAAACGACAAACTGGAAAAACTTGACATACTTATTCTCGATACAACACACATATCATACGGTAACTGGATGAGGAAGTCGATTGGAAAATTTCAGATTTTTTAATTTGATTCGTATGTGAATTTATGTGTTTTTTAAAAAAACGAAATTTTGATTCGGTGCTCAGTTTGGAACGGTTACGAAATGGGAAGCTGGTTTGGGCAGGATTTTAAACATTTTCGTCAAAAATGCTCCTGGAGATACATACTGACTTTTTGCTAAATTGAAGGCGAAAGTTCTGGATCGGGAGCAAAAGAATTTATTTGGATTACGGCCGAAGTTGTAGTCACGATGACTGTCTTACACTGAAATCCAAAAATTTGGACTATAAGTGACGGATATGTAACTATGCAATCATCGAACGGGAAAGACCCAGATCCGGAAAGTTTGTAGCATTCCATTCATACCGACCGCAATATGGGCCGCATAGTCAGCATATTACCTTTAAGAATCTGATATCAAATCGAGAAAACTACTTGAGTAATGTATTCAACCAGTTGACCATCTCAATCTGGCTCAATAGTTAGGATACTCTTAGACCGGCCATATACGATGCAATCCGTCGTCAGATCGATCTGACGATGGATCGCCACAAAATATCTGACGATCTCCGCTGCACATACACTGTACGATTTTCGTGCGATGCAATAACGAATGACAATTTAAATAAATAAGTTATGATTCACTCCCAATCCAACCTGCATTAATTTTTGTTAACTATTTGGATTTGTGTTGCATTTTCGCATGCTACATATTTGATATTTTTATTGTAGAGCCATTTAAAATCATCAGAATCCCCCAAGTTCATAGTTGAGTGATTTGAAAATTTGACATTCACTTGCGATAATCCCATACACCATCCAATCGATTGTCAGACCGACGGATTGCAGTAAAATCGCACCAAAAAATCGGCAGATAAAATTTGATCGTCAGATCGGTGAAATCGTCAACGATAGTCACATACACGGTGCAATCGATCTGACGATCAAAATATCGTCAGATCGATCTGACGACGGATTGGGGCTATTAGTCTGAGTTTGTAGAGTTTACTTGACTATACTTTAAAAACCCACCTTGTGACGGCTACACGACTTCATAGATGAGTCAAGTGAAAATTTTCTGATACTTGGTGCAAACGAGTCAGGCGGCCATGCCGTACTAATTGAAATAGCAACAAATCAAGAATATCAGATGACGACATCAGAAATGAATGTTGCACCTGAATACTGAACAGCAAAACTTCCACTGCGGGTTTGTTTGGGATCGGTGGAAGGAACTACTCGTATGCGATGAGTTTAAAGATTTATATGGACCTGTAATTTGTTGTGGGTCGTACGCGTCCGTCTTCGTGGTCGTTGTCAGGTATTTTATCGCAATTCATCAGATTTATATTCTGCAGAGTGCATCATCAGCTTGTCAAGAGTGTGTGTTCTTGGTATGGAAGTGCAACATTGGTGAGATACTATCAGCGCAGCAGTCGTGTAATTTATTCTCCAGTTGGCGGATATCTTACGCAATCAATGTTTATGCATAATGAGTCGGTTAGAATATTAAAGTTGTCCACTTATGGTGTGACCTTTGCAATTTGTTTGTAATAAGGTCGTATTGAGAGGCTGATTATTGTTGGCTATGTAATTTTTGCAGGTGGGCAGGAGGTGTTTATTATACCCGATATACACATGTGTAATTAATGAAAATAAGCGTGTGGCCGCGTTAGTCAGACAGAATCTGCTAAATGCCATTAAATTCAAACGGAAAATATATGTAGGTAAAGTGAAGGTCGGCTTTAACGAACATTGGCTATAACGAACGTTCGGCTATAACAAACGAATTCGTAAGTCCTGTTTCAAATCCTTAAATATGCATGTATTTGTGTTCGGTTATAACGAACCTGGCTATAACGAACACTTGACTATGACGCACCAGTTCTGTCGCTTTAAGGCTTCCTAGAGCTCGACTATAACCAACTATCGACACGGTTTTAGTCGAACTCAATGGTTAATTTGTAACAATCTTACGTTTCGAAGAATTGCGAATGCATTTTTGCAGTTGTTTTTGTTGAGACTGACATCAAGTGGTCCGTAATTTCTCCACTGGATTCGGAAAGTGGCGATGGAGATGCGAATGAGGGAAAGAATGCTCTTCTTTCCACATACGATGCCCTATCTGCCCTTTACCTAAGGTAGATGGTTTGCAATGATAACCTCAGCACACATAGACCTCAGTAGGTCCATTGTGATACCACCAGGATACATCCTCCCTTAACCTTATTGAGAGTTAAAATCATCCAGTGCTAACGGTAAAACGTTGGAGTTCTCTGTCATCTGCGCTTTCAAATTCCTATAAGAACAGGAGGAGAACCATAAAACGGATCCAAGTATCGACCTTCTCCTGCCTACCTACCCGAAATTTCCTTGCATGCTTCCCAATGAAACAGTGCCCAGTGATAATACCCACTATCGAGCGAATATGCTTTCCATTAGCGATAGTAGATTTGTGGATCGGATGACCTTCAAGTCTGGGCCACTGGTATTGCCATCAATACATCTAGCATTACATTAGATTACATTACATGAAGCAAAGGGCTGGTAGATTTGTTAGCAAAATTTTATCTAGTGATCCGGGAAAACAAACACTTGTGCGATGAAAGTGTGTCGTGCGGTCAAAAGATATATTTTGTCAAGTGTGAACTATTCCACGATGCTCTGCGACTGATCCTCGGGGCTGCGCCTTCGAGCAAATTGGTGCAAGTGTCCAGAAAGTGAGTTTTTAGAGGACTAAAATGCTGTCTGGCGCAATTCCAATTGTAAACATATGTCGTGCCGGGGACATCGTCGTATGCAGTCACTGCCTTGGAGAAGGAAATAATGACGTAGCTGAGCGCAGGCCTGTCTATCTAGATGGCATTGCTGTCACCGTGCAACACCAATCACTCATCTCTGATGAATTTGGCGTCGAGTGATTGGTGCGCGCCCAACATTTAAAAAAAGTAACCATTACAAGTTATGGCATGCCGCCCACCAAAATTAGAGCTTCGCCGTGCACTTCGCCTGTAAAACACCACAGTGAATAGTTAGGCTTAAATTTAGTCTTACGGTAGCCCAGTGCGTTGAGGCATCAGTCTCATGTTTGACTACCGGCGTTTCGGGTTCGAGTCCCGTCGGCGACGACGTTTATTTAGGAGGTGCATGCTGGCAACTGCATTCTCCGAAACCAGTTTATGCCAACGAAACGTCAACTGGGCCATATGGAACAGTTGACGCGCCCCACAAGGGGTTAGGGCAATTGAGTAATAGTCGAGAGCTCCAATACATCTGTCTGCCTTGGATCTGTCTGTACAGATGCCAACAGAGCTGGAAAGCAGAAACTCACCCTTCTCCAACTGATTCCGATTAGGGATAACGGTTGTGAAGTTTTTCTCAAATATATGTTTGGGAGAGGAATAGTCAGTTACTGCAGGAATATCTAAACCATGTAACTAATAGCTGAGTGGGCATGCACAAGAGATTCACAGCCCCTTTAGACGATAAAATATACATGCTGTTTAAGTATCCAGAAAAGGAATGTTTGCTGATTGCAGTTGGTCAATTGTTAATTGCCTTGACCCCTCCAGGGGCATAGGCGCGTCAACATCTCTAGCATTTCTATGCCTTGTTGACGTTTCGATAGCATATCTACTTTTCGGAAGTGCAGTTGCTAGCATGCACCTCCTATTCGCGCCGTCCTTATACTAGCAACCTCGAAGCGCTGTGAGAGTTCTATTACACACAGGCAGTTTTTGATCGCGTCGAAATTTGCGCTCCGAGCCGTAGAGCGGGGAACGAACGACCACGGCCACCGAGCGCGATAAGCGATGAAATGTTGCAGAAACGATATGCAAAAATTGCATATAGCAGATTTTTCCGTATAGATATTACATAACATTTAAAATTAATTGCGCAAAAAACTCGGACTCATACTATTTTGAGTAATTTTTTCTCTCCAGAGAATAAAGGCAATACTAAAATCTACTTGGTAATATTTTGTTTATCGGTTATAGCGAGTCTCGAGGGAGGGAGCCCGTTGGAAGTTCGTTATATCCGAAGAAAAGAATAATAATAATAAAATTCTATTTAAATACCGTGCTTTTACTTCCGGGCTCTGTGAGGTCATACTTTTCTTCTTCGTTCTGTAAGGGGCCGACGATCCACGCATGTCGGCCATGGGTTTTTTGTGCAGGGAATCGTGCGGAGTTATATATACAAAAACTGCGCAAAAATTGAAAAAAAGATATGTTATGGCTAAAAATGGGTACCCTGTCAACATTTTTTATAATTCTCTAAAACAAAACACTATTAGGCTGCGCGCACGTTGGCACACGTTCACGTGTCGCGTTCACGTGTTTTATGTCAAACGGTTTGAGTCTATGTTTTCCAACCAAAGACGCGAATCTGTCAATCTATTTTCATTTTCTTTTCTGGCAACAAGTAGAATAAATTTTCCATGAGCAAATAATTCATTTCTTAGTTAAGAAGCCTGGAAGTATTAGATGGAAGCTTCTAAGGGAGCGATGCACATTTATGATGGGACACGTTGGCGTGTCGCGTTCACGTGTTTTATGTCAAACGGTTTGAGTCTATTGTTTGCAACCGAAGATGCGAATCTATTAAATTGACAAATGCTCGGATATTGTCGTATCAACAAATTGAGCTCATTATTGTGCTTTAAAATGGATAATTAGGTAAGAATTGAGCAAACCAAACGACTGGGGAGTAGTAGGATGTGCACACACATTTCTAAATTATTGGCTGTAACACACAATAATGAACTTAATTTGGTGATACGACAACAGCCGAGCATTTGTCAATTTGACAGATTCGCATCTTTGGTTGCAAACCATAGACTCAAACCGTCTAACATAAAACACGTGAACGCGACACGCCAACGTGTCCCAACGAGCGCGCAGCCTAATGGTGAATAATTAGTCCCTTATCATAAATGTGCATCGCTCCCTTAGAAGCTTCCATCTAATACTTCCAGGCTTCTTAACTAAGAAATGAATTATTTGTTCATGGAAAATGTATTCTACTTGTTGCCAGAAAAGGAAATGAAAATATATGCATCACACCAATCGACCAATCCAATCCAAACAAAATACACGTATCGAATCAAAAGTTTTTCAAAAATTCAGTTTTTGCCATGATTGATCATTAACGTGACGTTAGAAGATTAAAACAATTAAAAAAAAAAACTATTACCTGTGCAGAAATAATAATCATGTAATTTACTCAACCCTGTGCTGAATGCTGGCATTAATGAAGACATTGTACTACTAAAACCGCTCTAGGGAAGCAAAAAAAAAAAAACAGCTCCGCTCGGCATTGTGCTTGTCTACAATTACACAATTTTGCGGTCTAATAATTTAATTATAGCATATTCTTCGTGTGTCTGTGCAACTGTCGATTCGTCAAATAATGTGCTACTTTGCAGTTATAATTGATAAAAATTATGAACAATTACCAAATGTAATAGATCCACGCGATTTCGATAGGCAGAAGTAATTACGCGAAATTCATCAATTTCTCACCAGTAAGCGCTTAATGTAATAATATAATTCAGTGGTTATTACACAAGAAGCGACGTACTGTGACACGGCAAAAAGAAATGAGGTACCTACAAAGTATTGTAGGTACGGATATATCTTAAGTTGTCCGAAAAATTCCTTGGAAGCAAAAAAACGAAAACCACAATACATTATGTATGTATTGTACAATCTAGCAGACAGACAATCTTTTCGTGCAAGCATGTTCGAACTGAAATCCTATGCTCAAGGTGCCGTTTTTTTAGTCCTCCTGAGTTCTTCACATGAAATTGAGTGGTTGGAGGAAAAGCAGTTTTTTTTTTAAAGATATTTATAAAAGTTGGGGATTAACATTGTGATTAGATATATTGTGGTTTATTTGAGAAGAAGAAGCAATTCGACTGGGAAGGCACCATTGATGATGTCAATGGTGGTACAACTTGTATGGGTGTTCTGTTGCTGGTCTTAGGGTCATCTCATTTGTGCTACGTCGACAATTTCGAAGGTTGAATTTATTGAGAACGCGTCAATATACGAATCATAAAATTGCCTCGGGTATAGAATTAGTTCAGAAAAGGCATACATACATATATGTAAAAGCCTAGGCCTCGCCTGATTATTTTCTGTTCACAAACGTGCCGTCAGGAACTTCGCTTGGCAGTTCTTAGTTTCTTTTTATAATAGGGTTAAGGCAAGTAATGTACTACTGCCTTAACCCCTAGTGGGGCATAATGCATCAACTACTCCTGCGCGCCATCGTACTCTGTTCCGGACAATGGGGCAGAACTCCCCAAACCACTTACCCAGTGCCTGACACTCTTTTGCCACAGATCGACGCCATGTGATTTTAGGGCCCTCTCTTGGTCGGCCTTGGGGTTCCATTTCATGGCATGCAAAGCAACGCAATTATTACTCTTCTGCAATGTATGACCGACCCCACTGCCATTTTCGCATGCATATCAAGTCGTCGATTGGCATCTGACCCCTACGCCGATTTAGCTCTTAATTTGATATTGTTTCGGGCCAGAAAATTCTTAGAATTCGACGAAGGCATGAGTTGACGAAAACTCTGGTAACTCTTACGGAAACTTTCCATGTACTGCTCCCATACAAAAGCACAGACAGTATCAGGGAGCAAAACAGGCCCAGCTTAGTCCTGATGCTGAGATAATTGCTTTGCCAGATTTTGGACAGCATGCCGTATTCGCATTTAGCTTGGTTGATTATAACGATAATATTAAAAAAAAGGCTCCAATTTCTCGGATTTTCGCCCACCAAAAGTTAAGCTCACCTTCTACGACAGTGCAAAGTCAGTTTCCATGTATTCAGTATCTATAGAAGGGATAATACAACAAACGGGGGGTCTAAAAAACCTGTTCGTATTATAGTCGAGGAAATACGACCCGAAAATGGGTAAACCTCGGAATTTAAGATAATAAGCTGAATTTTTCTTTTTGACATTCTTAACATATGGTAAAAGGTCACATAAAATCATGTGTACGCGTCTTAAGATATTTAACAGTAAAGTAGAAAAAAATCAGTTTTTCAACTGATTTTTAAAAAGAAATCGGTAACGGAAGAAGATATAAGGACGAAACTTTTCAAATTTGTGGGCGTTAGTAACGGCAAGGCTCATATTCAATTTCAGCCAAATCTTTCAAGTTGTTCGAAAATTACAGCTATATCACGGCAGAGTTTCACTAGCAAAATATTTCGATAACGGAAGAAGCTAGCTAACTGAAACTTGTCCAATTAGTGGCCGTTAGTGAGGATTAGTCTCCTATTTATAAGATAAGAAATTAACATGGAAACTAAATTTGCAGGAGAGGGTTAATAAGGCTACTGTCGCACTCTGCTTCTGTAAGAGAGCTACAGGGTTATCCATTTTCTCTTTCGGAAAGTAAACTTAAATTAAACACAGTAAATATTTGAATTTCGATGGAATTTTTATTTCATAATAAAGTTTGGATTATGCCATTATACGTGGAATACAATATCTGTCAAATGTCCCTCATGGGACCGCTTGCAGGACTCGATCCTTTTGAGGTAATTACCTTTTCACACATTTCGGGCAATAACTCGGCTATAACTCGACGGGTTTCGTCCTTCAATTGACCAATCGTCGTGGGATTGTTCGCATAAACACGGTCCTTCGCATAGCCCCACAAAAAGAAATCTAACGGCGTTAAATCGGAAGACCTTGCTGGCCAAGCCACATCGCCGAATCTCGAAATTACGCGTCCTGGGAATTTCTCGCGCAATAAAGCCAAATTTTGTCGCGTGGTGTGGCATGTGGCCTCGTCTTGTTGAAACCACATATTGTCGAGATCCATATCTTCAATTTCCGACCAAAAAAAGTCATGAATCATGGCGCCATAGCGCTGGCCATTGACTGTAACGGCGGCTCCTTCATCGTTTTCGAAGAAAAACGGCCCAATGATGCCGCCGGCCCACAATGCACACCAAACAGTCACTTTTTGCGGGTACAGCGGTTTCTCAGCGGTCACTTGCGGTTGCTCACTGCCCCAGATGCGACAATTTTGTTTGCTTACATAGCCGCCGAGTGCAAAATGGGCCTCATCGCTAAAGAAGATTTTCTTTGAAAAATCGGCATCGGTGGTCTGCTGTTCGAGGACCCAATCTGAGTACTCACGACGCAATCTGTGATCAGTCGGCTTTAATTCTTGCGTGAGCTGGACTTTATAAGGATGGCGATGAAGGTCCAAATGCAAAATGCGCCACAATGTGCCGTAAGACAGGCCTAAATGCTGGGATCGGCGCGGAATCGACAAATTCGTGTCTTCGGCCACACTTTCACTCACAGCGGCGATGTTTTCAGTCGAACGAGCAAAACGATGATGCACAGGTGTAGAAATGTCTTTCACCGATCCAGTTTCTTCAAATTTTTTTCACTGTGTAAGCATTAGGACGATTATGTCGACCATAATCTGCGCGTAATGCACGAAACGTGGCCACCACAGATTCACCATTTTGGTAGAATAATTTAATAATTTTAACGCGTTGTTCAGTCGTAAAACGTTCCATCTTGTAAAATGGCAAACCTTCAACTAAACCAATACCAGTTTGGAATACACTGACATTTGACAGATGTCGAATGGCAGGGCTTTACTTTCCGAAACACGAAATGGATAACCCTTTATGAGTAAAAACTTGAACCTGCAAGCAAAAGTACTGTATTGGCTCTATATAGCTGTTTACGTCCTATACATACTTAAAATATATTTAGGGTAGTCGTCAGGTGGACTGCTCTGAGTATAGAGGCTAACCGTATTTTCCTGGCAAAGGTACAAAGACTGGCCATTGCTATTTGTGGGACTCATAGAACGACTCCCTCCTTAGCACTGAACATGCTGCATAACCTGCTGCTACTGAAAATTTTAGGTGAACAGGTGGCCGTGATTACGGCTATTCGAATGCCATTCTGTGTAAGTTTGATGTTCCGGCAACGACAGACTACACCACTCCCGAGTACATGCTTGAGAAGAAATTCGTTAACCTGATACCATCATGCAATCAATGGGAAGAAAATGCACTTCCACTGCCCAATTCAATTGGAATCTATACAGATGGTTCCAAGACGGAAGATGGAGTGGGAACGGAAGTGTTCTCTGGTGTACTTGACATAAGCATCTTATTTAGTCTTTAGCGCTGACGGTGATGATTGATTCTTTAATATTTCTTATGCTGTATTCCTTGTCATTCAATTCAATTCATCTGCCCTACAGTTACCATGGACTGTAGGGCAGATGAGCTCCCTAGGCAGGATGCAACAGGTGAGGCTGTACAAATTTTTTGGACCATCCTTATACTTATCGCTGATTGTAAACTAGCTCTTAAGTCCGAAGTGATTAGCGGGACTAACTAAAGATGGCTAAATGGCAACACATGACTTTCAACAAAGCCACCATGCCCCAGATTGGATTCTAAGCGCTCCGCTAAACTTCTGTCGCTAAATAGGCAGCACATTAGAGCTTTTGTGGAAGTCATTACTGGGCATTGTTTACTAGGGGGGCATACAAGAAGAATCCGCCTTCCATACAATGGCTTTTGCAGAAGCTGCGCTGCGGTAGACGAAGAGGAGTGTATTTTCCATCACCTCTGCTCCTGTCCTGTTCTGGCAAGAGGAAGAAAGGAGTTTCTTGGATCCCACTTCTTTACTGAGCTGGGTGATCTTGCTAATGCTGATGTTGGTGAGAGCTCGTGCACACGGCAAACTTTTTAGTTCGCAGAAAAACTAAATAGTTTAGTAAGAAAAATAGAACACCGTGTTTTATGAGACCGCGCACACAGCAATTTACTAAATAGTTTAGTTTGCTGTGTGCGCGATCTCATAAACCACCTTGTGTTCTATTTTTCTACGAAGTAAAAAGTTTGCCGTCAGCGCCAACTCTAAACTTCATCGATTCATTTTCAGATGTGGCTGGTTCAATGTGTAGGATGGTATAGTCAGGAGTTCCCCTGACGTATCACAATGAACCCTAGTATGGTACATGTGTGTTATATCTTATACAATAGCCTTTGCTCCTAAAGTAATCTAACCAAGGAGACAGTGAACTCTGGCTTCTGCTTTCGGTCCTTCTATTCGTATTCTGATTTCTTTCACCCGTCCATCCCAGTGAAATAAGCCTTTCTGTATTGTCGCCGTTAATATCGGTTGGCTTGACTTTTAGTCTCTGTTGTATTCAGGGACGGGTTCGTATCTTATTAATTCGATTACGAATGTTAATGGTAATAGTAGTCTTAGGTAGTGTTGTATCCAACACTCCACTGGAAAATGTAAACCGCTCTCGATTTAATTCTTCAATGTTGTAAGTGGTCATAAATTAGCCAATTCTTTTCACACTTCATTAATAGCATACTTAATTATCCATGAAATCCATAAAATATCCATAGCCCAGTTAGTGCATTTGCAATCTCTTTGACCAGACAAATTATCCATTTTTAGGAAATGTGTTTACGAGTACAAGGTACATGATTTCGTTGTTTTACCAGTAACCTACACAGTAGCTTAGCTACCAGCTGTGGTTTAATGCATGTCTAACTTTTCGCTGTAAAAAAAAACAATTGCCAATTAAAAACAAAGTTTATGGAATGCATATATCATCAATTTATGGTTCATTGGTCTATAAACGATTAAAATTGCAGGAATGTGAACTGATTTTCCATGCAATGAAAAACCAATGAATTTGCAAATGCACACATATGTGGTTTATATATTGTAGTACTCGATGTCTCTGTTTCGTGCAAAGAATGTTGCGTGATTTTCATAATAGTTTTTTGTTCATACATGAACAATGATGAAAACAATCATAAAAAAAACATTACGATTATGTGATATGGTTTCGTGAATATTGGCCCAATATTATTGTTGCATAATTTTCAGTGATTATGGGCATTTTCACAATGTCTGCTTAAAGTTTATCTTACATATAAACGTTAAACGGCACCCATCCTCAAGTTAAAAATTTATCGGAAGATAATTTCAAACATCATATACGGACTTGTAATGGACCGGTCGGTTTACGTCCGAAGATGCCCTTGGGAACGGAGCCTAAGGTAGCGTAATGACCGTGAAGATTGGGCCGTGCCATCTGGCGAAGAAAATGGCCCCTCAACGAGCTCAGCAGTGGCCTATGCTTGTTGTAGCTCAGTTCGGGAGTCGTGGGCGGGGTTTTCGCCGCTCGTTGTCCCTGTCCTTTACGTATTAGTGTAACCACAGACTGTTGAACTCGAACCTAGTTACAAGTGGACCGGTTTTCTTCACATCTATGTCAAGTGTGTGTGTGTGTCAGAGGACATTTGTACCAGGTTCCTGTTCGAGCTCGAGTTCGACAGTCTGTGGTGACACTTAGTAAAAATTCATAGGCCTAGGAAGGGCAACACCAATATTGGAGGCAAAAATAGGAAATAATAAAAAAATGGGGCGTTAAGGATTGAATGGTAGGCGGATGGCACAGATACCCTTGCGCTTGCATCGGGGTCCGGGAGTAACCTCGGCCTCTGGTTTCGTATCACCGTCAGATCACTTCTCAGCAGGTGCTTCCTTCGATCTGCCGGTGGAAGCAGGACTACCGGACCGAAAAATGGTTCATTGCAATATATAAAGAAAAAAAAAATAATAATAAAATTCTATTTAAATAACGCGCTTTTACTTCCAGGCTCTGTGAGGTCATAACTTTCTTCTACGTTCCGTAAGGGGGCCGACGATCCATGTATGTCGGCCATGGGTTTTTGTGCAGGAAACCGCGCGGAGTTCCGGATAACACCGTTGGAACTTCTGTAATGTGCAGCTTTTATTTTACTTGTACGGTTCATGGAATTGTTCCAATTGTCAAAAATAATTGAAAATAAGTTAAAATTTACTTGTTTTGATTTATATTTGATTATTTGGTAATTTTCTTCTACGTTTCATACATAAATTGCATTTGTGACTAACCCTGGTCACCTGCCACCTGCACTCATTATTTTTGGCTGTTAATTCACCTGTCTTGTATTGACTTGACACAGAATTCACCCGCCGCGCTGGTCGTACTGAGACTACCAATTCACCCAGCACACAGTTGACTATCAACCAATTGAACCGTCCGGCATATGCTTACTGACAAATTCAAGGGTGCTTTTGGAATGGCTGGAGTTGAGTTAACGATGAACAAAAGTTCAGCCTGAATTCCGCACTCGTCTTTCGAAAACGATTCGTGAGATGTATCGACGGTTAACGAAATTGTGTCAACTGTTCCATGTGGCCCAGTTGACGTTTCGTCGGCATAAACTGGTTTCGGAGAATGCAGTTGCCAGCATGCAACACCTACACATCCATGGCCACGAACGTCGTCGTGGACGCGATTTGAACCCGTAACGCCGGTAGTCAAACATGAGACTGATGTCTCAACACACTGCGCTACCGTTCGTCCCAAATTTTGCATAGATACAATTGTATGTATGATTTCGGTACTTCCCAATGTAAATAAATAAAAAACCAGGCCGAAGCTGGTCCGAAGCGTATATACCCTAGACTTGTACAGACTTAGTGGTGATACCAAAAGTACCAATTGGTAATGACCATATGCATTAATAGTGAGTTTCCTATATAGCCAGTTTATAGGGGAGGTTGGCAATCATTCAGGAGGATCCTGACCATTTTCAAAATCAATTAACTAACCCATTCTACAAATATTTGTCGAATTTTCCAAGTCGCTAACGTTATTCTTTCGAAATTTATTGCTTATTTGAAGTTTCACTTGCAGGGGAGGTAGGGGTTCCTTGGGTCGGATCTTGCTCATTATTGCCACCAACAAATAAGATCATGCTTCAAACATTCGACCAAAATTTCAAGTCTCTAGCTTTACTCCATCGAAAGTTATCGCTTATTTGAAATTTCATTTGTAGGGGAGGTAGGGGTTTCGTTGGTCGGATCTAACCCATCTTGAATACCAACTATACCAATCTCACTTCAAACATTTGACCAAAACTTCGAGTTGCTGGGTTGATTCTGTCAAAAGTTATCGCTTATTTGAAGTTGCATTTGTAGGGGAGGTAGGGGTTGCTTGGGTCGGATCTTATCCCTTTTCGTTACCAACCAAGTAGATACTACTAACGACATTTCGCCAAATTTTCAACTTGCTAGTGTCATTCTATCGAAAGTTATCGTAATTAAATGAATATTTAATTTTTTGAAATTTGTAGGGGAGGTAGGCGTTCTTTTGATCCAATTATGCCCAACTTACTAGAACTCAAGCATCTTCTTACCCGAGGGTTACATGCCAAAAATCAGGTGTCTACGTCAATTGGTTCAAGAGTTCTAGACAAAAACCCGAAAAGTAGGGTAGTACGGGGCTCTTTGTAAGAAAATACCCGTTCATTTTTAACTGATCGATTTTATTTTTCCAGGGGAAAAGAAGATTATCCTCACGAGCAATCTACCAAAGCTAGAGCCATTCATCTTTATTTATTCGGGAGTTATAAATACATTTAATTATTTTACATATATAGGGAAGGTAGGCGTTCTTTTGGCCTGATCATGACCATTTTCAATACCAACCAAGTAGATTATACTTCCAACATTTGACCAAAATTTCAAGTCTCTAGCTTCATTCTATCGAAAGTTATCGTTTGAACGGACAGACAGACGGACAGACAGACAGACATGGCCTAATCGAATCAGGAGGTGATCCTGATCATTTATGTATACATTGCTATACCTCCGGAGCCTCCTTTAAGGTGTTACATATTTCCGTCGTGACAAAAACAATATACCCTATACTAAAAGTCTAGGGTATAAAAAAAGACCGATCGTTCTATGTATGGTTTTTGGCGTCTTTGGCAGCAAAATACACACGCCCCTAATAATGGAGGAGAGAACATAGAGGGATGAGGGTGAAAGTTGATAGCGGTAGTTGTTTTGGCGGGAATTTTTACTACAGGAATGGAGTAGACGGATTCAACAGGGGGTTTGGGAGGAGACTAGAACGAACAAATCGGGGAGTTTGATTTTAAAACTGGCCGGGACGACCACGAGAGAAAGAAAAATCGGCGAAATAAAGAAAATCGCTCGGGAGAATAAAAGTATGAGAAAGATTAAATTAAGCCTCTCTTCTGAACTTATTTCCGTTCTCCAAAAGTGGAAAGTGGAATACGGAAAGTAAATCGGTCGTTCTAGAGCATCTTCCTCTCGCCTTGGTGAAAAATGCCCAAGACCAAAATTAAATGATTCCGTTCCCTTTAATAAATTCCGTCGGTGATCATACTAACTTTCTATCAAAGTGATTCTGTAAACATTATTATGCTTGTGTAGACAAATCATTGTCAGTGAACCATCCAGCATACACCCCTACCTACTGTGCGCTTCGTAACAATTATTAATCATTCCCATCGCAAAAATCTTCTTATCCATTCGCAGAGTATGTCATTGACCCAGAGGCATTTAACTGTTTGTCAGGGGGTCCTCAAATTGTTGCGACGAGGCCTATTGGATATGGTGCTATAAGTTGGCAGAAGTCCAAAACATCCGGACTCAAAGTGCATAAGTGGATCGGCCTATTTTTAGTTTTTGCTTTGAATGAATTTCTTTTACATTGTGATGGGCTGGAGATAGCAGGCAAACCAGAACCCGACTCACTTCTCCCGAACGGGGCTGCCCTCGTACGATCGTGTTTGCCTGCTGGGTTTTAAACTTATCTTTCTCCACATTCACTTTTCCACCGCTTCTCATTACACTTAATGGCGCCCAACGTGGGGAGAAATGCAGTTTCTACTACAAAGCCTGGAAAGTAGTAGAAGCTGAAGATAGAGTGTGCTGCAAAAATAATTAAAAAAAAACCAACTGGTCTCCTGAGCTAGCCGGCAACCATTATAGAGGGGGAAAATTAGCAAAGAGACGAAAAAAAATGATCAACTGGTTACAGAGAATCCTGAGGCCAGCAGAGGCGTAACACAGCATATTCCTTGCCGTAATATACTCATAAACTCTGTAATCTGCTGAGCACATGACTAATAGAAAAATGCACCACTGTGGGAAGAAATTTTTTAAGTTACTTAAAAGGACAATCATGGCAAACAAAAAGGTATCCAGAGCTCCTCCACGCTTCGTCCGGTTACTGAAGAGGCTCCCAATGCCGGCAGTTCGAAGCCTTTACGGAAGCCTCAAATACGTGGCTAAACCACAAAAGACGAACACAAAGCCAGGACTGCCTTGTTAAACTGAATCTAAAAGAAAAAACTACTCCATAGGAATGATGGGAGTATAGAGGAAAGCACAGCTACTTGAAGGGAAAATACGTAAAGTAAAGATGGCTAAGTCCTAAGACTTAGAGCAAGTAGCCTTAATGTGCTTGTGGGGAAAAGGAACCTGACGAGGTCAGTTCAGTCCTATACTGTACCAGAAATGGGGCCCACGTTGGGTGCCAAATATGTATTGGACGGTTTGGTGGGCATCTGAAGATACCCGTGGGAACGGAGCCTAAAGTAGCTTAATGACCGTGAAGATCGGGTCGTGTCATCTGGTGAAGAAAGAGGCCCCTCAACGAACAAAGCAGCGGCCTATGCTGGCTGTGGCTCAGTTCGGGAGATGTGGGCGAGGTTTCCGCCGCTAGTTGCCCTAGCCTTTACGTATTAATAAAAATTCATAGGCCTGACGAAGATAACACAAACAAGGGAGGTAAAAATGTGGCATAAAAATGAGGTGATAAGGATGGAATGGTTGGAGGACAGCTCACTTGCCCTCGCGCTCGCATCGGGATCCATGTGTAATGGGACCACCGGCTTCTGGTTTCGTACCACCGACAGATCATTACTGTCTTCGATCTGCCGGTGCAATTAGGCCTACCAGACCAGAATATGGTTCATTCATTAAACTTCCTATGTTTCTATTTCAGCAGGTGGTCTTCGCCTCGAGGGATAGTGGGCCTTTTTTGCATTCTCTTGTCCTCCTTAACCTCGTTAGGGTCTTAGCGTGTTTTTTGTTATTGTAATACTGCGAAGTAAGGACGGCTCTTCTTTTGGAACCGCGCTCACATCTCACGGTAGCTGAGCTGGCCCCGTGATACGTGAACTCAGCCGCTCTCTGAGGAGGATTGAGTCTCCGGGACTCTGGTGATCTTCTCGGTCTTGCATCTCCGTCTCCGACCCTTAAGGGTATTACAACCGTTACATAACAACCATTCCCTCTATCTCGAGTCCTGACCACCTTATTTTAGAATAATACCAGTCTCTGAACACTCAGTGAAATAGCATTCCATAAATGAATTCTGACTTCACGATATCTTTCGTTTATTCAAACAGATTCTAGGATATCGATTTGCAACACATTGAACATACGTCGCCCAGTGAAATATGAATTTACAATCGCTTTTCCTTTTCCAGGGACTTCCCTTGTGTTCTCTTATAATGTATAATGTAGTGCATATCGCCTACGTATAATGTTGATTGGTTCGTAATAAGTTCGGACTTCATGATAGGGAGACAGGAAAATCCAAAATGGCCTTATTGTGGTAGATTCTTGCGTCTCGTCAAAAGCTTAATAGTCTTAATTTGGCCTTCTCTAGTCAGAATTCATATCTTCTAAACAGGTACTGTCACTTCAGGACAATAGTTTCATAAAGCTTATAGGTTTTTTTTCTAAGATTTCGCCTACAAAGTAGAACCTCGGCATATTGAAGTAACTGAACTTAATAATCCCGCACCCAATCGTGTAGCCTCAATTTTATTTAAACAATATTCAAATCAAACGCCTTCAATGTTAAAATACATAATACAACAGCTCATCAAATCGTCGACAACTTACAAGTATCTGTAATTAGCTTTAATTTGATTCAATTGCGACACATTGCACGCTGGTAATAATAAATCCGTAAGTGTGGGATTTCGAAATGGCCCAATCGTCTTTATGTTGTGTGTGTGTGCGGTAACGAGTGTCATTTATCTTATATATTGACCAAATTTGTTAGGATCCCTACATTATACATACTATCAATATTAGTTGCCTCATTATCGTACACCTTAATGGTTTTAACAGCTCTGCCAATTGCATTTTTAACCCTGACTTGAATAAATAGTACACGCATGTTGTTGGCTTGCGATAATTATATGATAAATTGGTGGGACAAGATGTTACGTAACGAAAAAATAGGTAAATTAAAGCCGTTTTCCGACTCGTCATCAAGATTGTACAGAAAATTTGACTTGATGGATCAGTATTAGTATCAGTATAAAAACCATAGATTTATCCTTGGAAAAGTTGGTATTGAACTACTCGTATGATAAATTTAATATCTCATTTATTGATTAGAATGGTTGAACCTTTGCCATATTTTTCAATATTAATACCATAGGAATTCGATTGAGATTCGCTCCTGACTCGGACACTAAAGCTCTTCGGATTAATTGGCCGGAGAACCTTCTCCAGTCCACCAGCCTTCTCTTTGGTCGACGTTGAAGCCTTTCTCTCTTTGATCACCAGCTGCAGGCGGTGTAAAAGTTTCAACGGTGAGGATCATACATTTTTATTAGAATGCAACATCCTCACAAATTAACCCTCTCTAACGAAATCAGAAGGGCTAAGCGTTAGTCGGGGAGGATCTTCTGCGAACAAGTTGAGGAATGCAGCGAGGCTCCCAGACTACGGAAAGTTCTATCCACTGCTCCAAGCATACTAAGTTAAGTGCTGAAACAAGATGGTATGTGGACGACCTTTACGGAGAAACTATTGAAGTTGACCATGTGCTATTAACAGTTATATGACTATATTATATGTTATATGACCCATATAAGTCCGCAGGACCGGACGGTGGTATTCCAGCAGATGTACAATAAACAATAGACATCGTGGTCTCTTTAGATTGAGCGTATGTTCAGGGCCTGCCTAGAGTTAGCACACATTCCTCGCGCGTGGCCGGAAGTGAAGGTGGCCATAAGTTTATCATCGACTCTGCTGAAGATGCTGGGTCATCTGATCGACATGCATTTACGTGCCACCATTCCATCGCACCTTCTCTCCTTTTCTCAGCATGCCTACTGGAAAGGTAGATAGATCGGTGGACACAGCTCTGAACTCATTAGTATCATATATTGAGAAATCACTGAGTTGTAAAGAAGAAGCGTTAGTAACCTTCTTGGATATTGAGGGTGGGGCCAATAACGTCAAACTGAAGGCTAGAGCGTATGCACTCTCGGGCCTTGGTGTTGATGGCCCACTCTATGGGCTCATCAACCTGATGCTTACAGGGTTATTTGACCAGTCTAGGATCATCAATAATACGCAGACAGGTGTTTAGGTGCACCTTCCAGGGTGCTGTCCTGTGCCCCCCTTCTCTGGAACCTGGTGATTAACAGGCTGCTTCTTGATTTGGAGAATGTGGGATGCGGTGCATTGCGTGTGCAGACGATATTGCCATTGCTATCTCTGGAAAATTTCTCGGGGTTCTTAGTGAGGTTATGCAGAGAGCCTTAGATATCTTGTCTCAGTGGGCTAGGCACCCAACTAACAAACTCTCAAGAGTTAAAGTCTTATCGCTTACAAAAAGCCCTCATAAGACTTTGGTAAAACTCTCCGACACTCTCGTAACGTAACTCTTGGGACAAAACTTAAATTCACTCTCGTAGCACCTTTCTGATGAGAGTTTAATTCCACTAGAATTAGGGAAACTTTTACTCCTCTAATAGGAACATCGCTGCAATCTTATTAAGCCTTTTTTAAAAGACTAAATCCCTAGAAAAGTTATACTCTCACAGATGGCCCCTTATAAGAGTTCAAGTGTAAAATCGCTTCACATGATACTCTTGTAAGATCCAAAATACTAGATCACTCATGCAGAGAGTGTTATGAGCACAAGGATTATTATCGATTAATTATACTCGCATAAATAGGCCGTTATAAGAGCTTGAATGTAAGATATTGTACAATAGCTTGTCATAATACTCTTATGAGACTCTAAATACTAGATCACTCATGAGCCCAATGATTGTTTTTAACTCGCATAAGTAGCCCGCTGTAGGAACTCGAGGAGCTTGAGTGTAAAATTGCTTATCGTAATACTCTTATTAGACCCAAGACACTAGATCACTCATGCGGAGAATATTATTATTGAGTAAACGTCATTGTAGTTGACATTTCTTCAAACGTAGAAGGTACGAGCACAGATTTATCATTTAAAATGGGAAAATATGGGTAGAAAAAAGTTTAAAAGATCCACTAGTTCACAAAATTTATCTAAATATAAATGTAACCGGAAAATAGAGGGCTACGCCCGCAATCCGAGGGTTTTGTAGTGTCCCATGCCAATAGGAGATGAACTTGTCTTGGAGATGCTTAACCATTCATATTAATTCTTCTAATAGTCTCGTTAGGTATTTAAAGTACTCTACAAGGGTGAAATTATGGGAGTATGATTCTTAAAGGCAATCCGCCTTCATACTCATAAGTCTCTCTTAGTGTGTTACGAGATCAAAATTGTTAGTTGGACAGGTTGGTGTTGGGGTCAATCTGACCAAAAACAGAACTTATCCTCTTTACCAGGAGGAATACCCTGCATTCTGTAATACCACCAATAATGGAGGGGACCAGATTAGTCCTTAGTTTAAAAGCCAGATTCCTGGGACGTATGTTCGATCCGAAGCTATCCTGAAACGCAAATATTTTATTATTATTATTATTTTTTTTACTTCGAATTCCATTTTCGATCTCGTTTGAGTACACATATATATTTACAGTCACACTTTCCGGTCTGGTCGATTTATTTCAGTGAACATCATATCTTAGCCTTCGTTGTAGGTTGCGTTGCCTCAAAATCCTTTCATTGGGATCCATCCAATCCTTGTGGTGAAAGGTGGCTCATACCGCAGCGAAATGGTCATTTCTTGTATTGCCTATCCACAATCTGTATAACTCGTTGGCCGGTGCTATTGTTGCTTACTGGACCTTAAAAGGTAAAAAAGGTAATGGCTCAAAGACGAAAGAGGGTGTGGGTGCTGGGGTCTACTCGGAGGAATTAGATGTTTGCTTGTCAGTTCATCTCCTAGCTTTCTACTGCGTCTTACAAGCGGAGATTATTGCAATTGCCGATGTTTTAGCATGGTTACGCTGTAAGTTATGTCGGTAAGGAATAATACTATCTATACCGATAGTCAGGCGGCGATTAAATCCTTGGATGCAGTGCTTGTCACTTCAACAAGTAGTGAGGTGTCGCACAGCTGTCAAGGAGCTCGGCTACTTCGGCAACGTCACTTTGTGTTGGATTCTAGGGCATAGTGGCTTCAGCGGCAACTGCAAGGCGGACGAGCTGGTTCGAGCGGATAGGACTAATGTGGACATGAAGTGTTTTCGAACTGCCAATATTCCTAAAGAAGCTTGTTAGAAGCTAGTCAAGACAGGCGCTCTAAGTCACGCTAACATCGGATGGCTAAATGAAAGTACCTGCAACATTACTTGGCAGGTCTGGCCGAACTTCAATTCTAGCTGCTCCTCAGGGCTGCTGATGCTCGAGAGAAACAATTTCAGGAAAGTCGTCTGGATAATTATGGGGCATTGCCCGATGGGTGAGCACTCGAGACATATGTGGCTTTCCTACAATGATTATTGTAGAAGCTGTGAGGATGACGAGGAGGCCAGTAGAAGAAAGTACACTTTGAGGTCCTTCCGGTTCATAGACCTGGATTACTTGAAAGGCGTAAGTGTTGGTCATCTACATCGATTCATTGACAGCTGCGGTTGGTTCTCATGTGGGGACGGAGCCTAAAATAGTATACTGACCGTGAAGGTCGGGCCGTGTCGTCTGGCGAAGAAAAAGGCCCCTCAACTAGCTGAGCAGTGGCCCATACTTGCTGTAGCTCAGTTTGGGAACGTGGGCGAAGTCTTTGCTCCTGTCCTTTACGTATTAATAAAAATTCATAGGTCTGGGGAAAACAAGAAAAACAAGAGAGACAAAAATAGGGAATAAAAAAAAATGAGGCGATAAGGATGGAGTGATTAGCGGACGGCTCAAATGCCTTCGCGTTCGCAACGGAGTACGGGTTTAATGCGACCTTCGGCCTCTGGTTTCGTACCACCGACAGATCACTACTCATCAGGTGCTGCCTTGGATCTGCCGGTGAAAGCAGCACTACCAGGATATGGTTCATTGCATTTTCTTTCATAACAACATCCAAAAATCTAGTCTACAATATTTTTCAAAATATTTTAACTTCAGTCGTTGCTAAACCATCATTACGAATATTGTACACATTTAATTTTGACAATGTTCTTTTTAGGCTCATTATTACTATCTACGAAAAGCAGATCTATTCATCGTGCGTATATGAAGAGTGAGCCGTTATGTTTCTGAAGTAGAAGTATACATATGTACATATACAATAATTAGATATTTTAACGAACGGGCGCTATGATTTATTTAGATCGAAAAACCCAAATCGAATATTCATATCTGTGAAAAGAGTAGTTATGCGTATTTTAACTGCTACTCCTCCTGTTATTGTTACCTCTTTTTTTTTGCGATCACTGAACTCTTGACGAGCACTTAGAAGAAGCGGAGATGTAAAAGATATTATGAAAGAACTTGGTATAATATGATAATAGTAAGCAAATCACGTAACAAAAAAAACAACGAAATTTATACCTTTGGATTTTGTAATGTTTTCAAATCGGCAAAGTATGTTGATTGGGGCTGGAGTCAAACGCAAAGAATTTTGATATGGTTCCTGGATGATATACATTCAAAAGATTACTATGGATATTTGACTGTAAGCATAGCATTTTACTAACATTTCGATCACACTATTACATTGAGTAGCGTCTACCGAACGCTCCAACGTTCGAGTGATTAGAGACATTATAAGGAGATTTCGTTATTATGGAAAAAAAACGCGTGAATGAAAACCGGAAGAGTAATGAAAAAATGGCCGAAACATGGCAATTGAATCGGCTGGTCCGGAAAGATCCTACAATGAAGTCCTGTAACTAGCAAAATTATTTGGAACCTCCCTACGAGAAACTACTCTTGTGAGGTTATCTAAGCTGATTTTCTAAAAAAAAAAAAATGAAAATGGGATTCAGTGAAGACAAAGACAAATTTTGATGTATGAGAATTGGTCCGTTCATCTTTCACTTTTTTGGCACGATTGTTCTTGGGCGATTTTCCACTGAATTGGAAATAACGTTCATTCAGCAAAATGATACGTGGCCAGAAAGCAAAAGTCATGAATTAAGGACTACCCGGACAATAAAGCTCACAAAAAAAACTTAAAGAAATCTAGTGAATACCCTGGATTACGAAAATATTTCGTTCCCCCTTATAATAAATAACGTTACCAATTGCGTAAATTATATATTTGCGCATACATGCTGCTATGTAGACTATAAAAAAAGTATTCTTCAAGTACCCGTGCAACTGCGTCTTTAACAATATTCCACTAAACCTTGCAAAACCAAGGCCTCGATTCAACCAATTAGCAACACAACAAATCACTCTATTTGTAAACATTGTACCTCTGAAAATCATAGACTCGTTACCAGTCATGATGCTATCTCCATATCGCAATTATATCCAATAATAGTCGTATTCTTCTTAAACTACTGTAGACGTTCAATTCTACAATATCATATCTCCTTCTTCCATCATTCTCTACAAAATTCACAACAAATTAGAGCAAGAAAACATTTTCATCTGAAAATGCCGCCAATCTCTAACCATCTTGCCGATGAAGAAAAGATACTCGTCAAGATAAAAGTGTAACAGAAGTTCAGTGTTGAACAGGTACAGGGAAAAGATACGAAACGATCAGTTCAAAGACCGCGTACAATTATCAACATGTGGTCCATCAAATAATTGCATTCGTGGTTAGGATGTAATGAGTCAAACCGTTACGGTGCGTCAAGAATGCTATATGGGTGTATAGCATTGAATGTGTACAGAACACGCCTATGAAGTTGCACATTAAATTTTTTTTTAACGGATTTTAATGCCACAGATGTACATACATATAGAGTAATAAAATTTCATACATATTTAATTGTAGATTATGTGCGAGCAATTTTTATAATCAATTTCCTTGTATCTCTGATTTGTGTGCTTATTAATATTAGAGTTATGTTTGGAGTGGTGTACATAATTTGATACTATCACTTCCTAAGTGATACAAAGTCGTATTGGATTATGTTGAATGTTTAAATGCACATTGTATCACTATAAAATAGAGAGCGTGATGTCTTAACCCCTAGTGGGGCATAGCGCGTCAACCGCTCCTGTGCGACATCGTACTCTGTTCTGGGCAATGGGGCGCCACTCCCCAAATGACTTACCCAGCGCCTTACACACTTTTGCCATAAATTGGGGTCATGTGATTTTAAGACCCCTCTTTGTCGGCATTGGTTCGAAATGGGGTTCCATTTCATGGCATGTAAAGCTATGTAGTTATCATAATTCCACAATGTGTGACCTATCCACTCCCTTTTCGCCTGCGTATCAATTTGTCGATTGGCATATATCCCGTATGCCAACTTAGCTATTCATTTGACTGTTTCGGTCCAGAAAATTATTAGAATATTTAGAATTAGACGAAGACATGAGTTGACGAAAACTTACAGGGAGTGAAACAAGCCCAGTTCGGTCTTGATGCTGTGATAACTGCCCTGCCAGATTTTAAATAGCATGCCGTATGCGTATTTAGCCTGGTTGATACGACTAGCGGTGTCCTGCTCCGCACCACCATTTTCGGCAACAATGCTACCCAGATAGACGAAGTTGTCCACTTTCCTTCCACCACAGGCACAACAGATGTAGGATTTCTTTTTCGCAATGGCGGACTAAGAATCTTGTTCTTGTTGGTATTAATCTTTAGCCCAACCTTGCTTGCCTCCCTCTCACGATCTAACGCCATTGCGGACTGATTCATGATTCTGTGGGAGAGTAGGCATATGTCGTCAGTGTAGTCAAGATGTTGCAGATAAGATGTTAAAGTCAATTGGCTCCTCTGTCTAGTACGGATAGGGCTGCATGCAACACCTCGCCGATCACTATGAGGAATAGAATCGGTGAGAGGATGCACCCCTGCCGAACTTCACTGCGAATCTCAAAGCCTTACCTTTATGCAGAACGCGACATTTCGCGCCGTCATACACAGTAAAAAATTGTAGGTGCATTTTTACACCAAAGGCTGGATAGTGGACTTTTTCCATCCACTTGGGAAATTTTTACCCCAGAAATTGACCGTGCAAGTGGTGTTTTCAAAATGATTGCTCTGCTTGGTGAATTTAATTCTCTGATAGTGAAAACGTAAAAAAGGGAAATAACCTGAGGCAAAATATCCAATCGGTGTTAAGACTGACACCAATCAGATACAAGTGAGTGCATGTTTCATATTGTTTTTGACTAATGAATCCAATGGGTGTTTGCATTTGACGCATTTATCCAAACGGTGTCAAAATTACACCGATTGAACGAAAAAATGAGAACTCGCTCAAACAAGTCCGCGAAACGTTTGCCAAAGTTAGTATTTCCACAATAATCATTGATCAGTGCAGTCATTTTTAGAGAGTGGAATAATTTTTATAAATACTCGTAAAATGAAGAAAGTGATTAGAGTGAAATATAACAATTTAGAAAAGTTTGTTTTGGTGGACAGTGAAACTGAAAATATAAGTTTTATTCACTTTTTAAGTGCTTGTGCTTAAGTGCTTATAGAATTAAGAGAGAAATTCAATAATTATTCAAAATATATCCGTTTATAAAACCAAAGAGCCTTTGGAAGCTACTTATACTTATAGAGATGATTTTTGTTACATAATTCCTACAAAGTTGATTTTTGAATAAATAAATCGAGTGTTTATGAATATAACAAATTTGTTTTTCTATATATGTTACTATTATTTTGTGCAGTAAAGGTATGCAGTACTAAGCGATCCTCACACCGCCGCGACAAAAATCGCAGCGACAAAATTCGCGGCGTATTCGCGACGGAAATTCGTGGCGATTTCTAGATGTTCACACCAAGGCGACAAAAAATCGCCGCGGAAAAAATCACATTCAATATTCGTTGTGTATTTTGTTGAGTAACAGCCTGCAGCGAATTTTGACGCCACACCGCCACGGCAAAATTCGCAATCGGAAACATTAGCATGAACTCCTAAGAGGAAGAAGCTGTTTTTTTTGTAGCAGTGGCTAAGGATGAAGAAAGGCAAAGGTGAATTGAATTCCTTTTACAATGGATAACGCCGTCAGGAAAAATTCTGCCTTCTTAGGGAAAGAAGACTATGGGTGCATGGCATAAGTTTCAATGCACCTGTTGCTTACTGCTTTGCTCGAAAAAAGCGGGAGCTTGAAATAAAAAAAAAATTGGTACTTACTACATTTTGCCCCAAGCTGGTCGGCAATATCTTTCCAGATTTTATCTTTTTTCGTATGTTTTTTTTTATACTTTTTTTCCTCATGATCTCAATCAGCTTTTCGATATCGCTAGCCATATCGAATAAACAACTACTTGTGAAGTAAACAAGAAGGTATCGACGAAAATCAAATCACACTCAGCGATTTTTTGTCGTCGCGATAAAATCGCTGCACAAAGTGGCGAAATTTCGCGTCGGTGTGGGCACCTTCGTACAATGCTGTGGTCAGATTTTTGTCGCGGCGAAAATTTACGTCGCGAATCCGCTGGGCGATTTTTTGTCGCGCCGTTGTAACGATCGCTTTAATTCACCGATTATGCATGCATATCACCATCCTTGTGGTAAATATGAACCATAAGGATATTATTATATTACACCGATTAAACAAAAACAGTGGAGCGATTCTCCGTCTGGATAACTTGCTTCTAAACACAAATGGATAATATTTCATCCCTCCGGGACATTTTAAAATTCACCTAGTGGTGTAAAAATTAAATTCACCATGGAAGGTATTTCCACTACACCGATAAAAAACGGACTTAATGGCACATCGATTAGGTGTATTTTCAGCATGATTTTTGTTACTGTGTAGGTTGCCTTAATATTATAGTATAATAGCCACAAACTTATCAGGGACACCTCTCCTGCGCAAGGCCGCCCATATAGAATCGGTTCAAACTATCAAAAGCCTTCTCGAAATCGATGAAAAGCAAGTGAAGCGGAGAATCGTACTCAGCGCATTTCTCAATAATGATTCGCATGGCGTTAATGTGATCGACACTGGAGTGTCCGGACTGAAAGGCAGGCTGCTCTTCGTCAATTGTGCTGTCTAAGTGAGCCCTTAGTCGTCAGGACGATTTTAGCTATTATCTTGGCAACGGCAGGAAGCACACAAATGCCTCTGTAATTATTACACTCTGTAAGGCTACCTTTGCTTGGTTTGATGATAAAAAAAAACTATGTTATAGAGATCCACGAAAACCTACTAAATCCATAGTTAGGTTAGGTTAGGTTATATGGGCTGCCACGGGGATCCACGGTACACTTTGACCCGGAGTTGGGTCCATTCGGTTACCACAAGAGAGTGTCTTGTCCCTGGTAGCTACTACTTAAAACCAGCCTGAACTTTTAATAAATCCATGGAACCGGCTAATCTCCATATCCGCCAGTTTTCCCAGATTTGCATGGACGAATTCATAAACGTTTGAGCTTCTTCTATTTGGCAGTGCGGGACAGTCGCACAACAGATGCGAAATGCTCTCTTCCTTCTCCTTGTTTCCGCAACTACGACATAAGTCGTTGTAGGGGAGCCGAAGCTTTCTGGCATGATCTCCAATAAGACAATGGCCGGTGGTGAACCCCACCAAATTGCTAATGTTTTGTCGACCCATCGACGCAGCAATGGGCATTCCAATGGTGTGGTGATCCTGGAGAATACACCAGTTGCTCCCCTTCGAGGCAACTCGTTTGCCTTTAAGTTCCCATTCAATACTGTAATGGACGGTGTGGCAGGCATCAGAAGATAAGATGCCTGTGGGGACGGAGCCTGAGGTTGCATGATGACCGTGAAGGTCGGGCAGTGCCATCTGATGAAGAAATAGGCCCCTTAACAAGCTAAGCAGCGGCCTATGCTTGCTGCAGCTCAGTTCGGTAGACGTGGGAGGGGCTTTCGCCGCTCGTTGCCTCTGTCCTTTACGTATTAACAAAAATGTATAGGCCTTGGGAAGACGACACTCACATGGGAGGCAAAAATGCAGAATAATAAAAAATGGGGCGATAAGGAATGGTTGGCGGACGGTGCAGATGCCCTCGCACTTGCATCTTGGTCCAAATGTAATGGGACCTTCGGCCTCTGGCTTCGTACCACCGATAGATCATTACTCATCAGGTGCTGCCAGCGATCTGCCGGTGGAAGCAGCACAACCAGACCAGAATATGGTTCATTACAATACCCCGTAATCCAGCACAGAGTGATGCTAATGTGACCGCCCAACCCCAGAAGGGCGGATCCGAATTTCCGATGTATTCTGGAAGGACTCCAGGGACCTTATCGTACATATACTGTCCGTGAAAAGAATAACATCTTTGGCTGATACGACATGTCATCCGAGCCATTTTAGAGCGACAGCGATTGCCGTAACCTCTGCTTGGAGAACACTTCAGTGATCTGGAAGGCGTGAGGGGTGGCATATATTAAGTTTGTCAGAATATATACCTGTTACGATACCCCGTACAGCATGTCACGTTGCACAACAACGTGCACGCACAGGTGCAAAAGTCCACACGCTGACGCTGAGTAATCAATTCCACTTTTTCTCATAAATTATTTTGTGCACTTTTAGATAGTCAGTGTCATTTATTCATTCATTGCTTTCGGTTCTCTAAATCAGCCACTTATTTGGTCATTTACAGTAATCATTTAAATACTTTAGCTTGTTACTTATTACTTAGCATATAATAATAAAACTTATAACTTTTTACAAAACTATTGTTTTCTTCTGTCTATCGAGATCGCATCGAATTAGTTATCGGATTGGTGTTCGCTATTCTTGTAATGGAATTGGTTATCAGATTTGTGTTCGCTATTCTGGCAATTGAATTGATTTTCGGATTGGTGCTCGCTGTTCTTGGTACTAAGCCAATCAATGGTCGTATCGTTCATTAAATTGTGGTGATCGCATGATTTGTTCTTATTCTTAATCATTCTGGGATAATTTTCTTCAGTTACAGTTCCAGGTACTGACGTGACTGGAAGCAATCATTCGTAGTACAACGGACACCCAGCCGTATCGTAACATACCAATACCCACCCCTCTGGCACCTTTGGCACCATCTGTATATATTCCTATGGACTCCCGTCGGAATATCTCGTTTTGCTCCTAATTATTTTTAGCAAAGGTGCAATTCGATGGAGTGTAATCAGTGACACTCGAAACACCTGGTTTGTTCAGGACTATTGAGTGACCAATGTTTGAATCAATTCATAGTTTGGTATCCCAAAGCCGGACCGCCGTGCATATAGCTAACTGCTCGCCATATATATCCAGGAGTGGCAAGTTGAGTATAATTTCCCAAGGCAACTGACGGAGTTGATCTCCACATATGGCAATGCACATATGGCAATGCAAGCTGCCCTCCGGGCGCTCCTTAGCTGCTTCCGGTTGGCCACCGTGCTTAGTGCGGTCCACCAGACTACCACACCATGCATCAGTATTGGTCGTATTACTACAAATACCCAGTATACGACTCGGCAGCTTTCTGTTCAGTTGAGAATTCTAGAAAGGGCGTATTGCATGACTGAGTATGTTCGAAAACTTCCCGGAGATAGCGAGATAGCCACATCTTCACATCATCAAATCCATCGTTAACAATAATCAATAACCCACTCCATACGAGTATTACCCCAAATATCACGCCAAACGCTTGTCTAATGTTTCGCCAACCCGCCAGAACAATCACAGATAATTTAACAATACACAAGTTGTATTTTGGATTTATGCAGAAAGCGGTTAATAGACTTGTAAACTACTACTGGCTACTAGGTGTATCCAAATATCTGTCTATCTTCATTGCATATCATGCACATGGTCATGTATATGCGCTTGAAAGTGCTCCTAACTGTTGAAGAAAATTACGATCTTTTGTTGATAATTTGTTACGCCCGTGAGTAAAATAACTTTTGTTTCTACATTAAGCACTTCATTAGATGGACGTTTAATAGGCGAGCGTTTAAGTGGTCTTTATAGAAAGATTTGACGATGATTATCATCATCGTCATTTCATTTCATGACGTTGTGTCCATTTTTTCGTCGCCACACTTTCATTGTTTGGTTGGAAAGTGAATTAAGTGTTTATTAGTGCACGTTTGCAATTAATTTTCGAAAAGAATAATTATATTTATTGACCGGTAAATTGTATAAACAATAATGGAAGAAAATTTGAAAATTGGATATTAAATTTTTACAAACGAAAAAACCCATACTGCGATTATAATGGAAATTGTGTGGAGAGTGAAACTTAGATACTTTTTTATTAATTGAGTGAAATCTATTTAAAACATACGTCATTATCTGACTGAAAATCTCGATTTTCAAACACATCATCATCACCGTGGCGCAACAGCCCGGCGTCGGGCTTTGGCCCTCTTGATCGTTGCCCTCCAATTATCTCGTTCACGTGATCGCGTCTCACAATCTTGGAAGCTCAGTATTTGCTCGGCGTCAGCATATACTAAGCTCTCCCAACGAGCTCTCGGTCGTCCTCGTAGTCTCGCTCCGTCGACTCGTCGTGCGTTCAGTACTCTCTTTGGCATGCGATCATCGTCCATTCTTTGTGCACGCCCTGCTCATTGAAGTCGTTGTAGTTTGACGATTTTCGAAACTTCCAGCTCATCGTACAGTTCATACAACTCATGGTTGTACCGGATGTGCCATCCATCTCGGTCGTAAACTTCTTTGAAAATTCGCCGAAGAACTTTCCGTTCGAATGTATTTAGCATGTTTTCGTAGGTTGGGATTAGTGTCCAGGTTTCCAAGCCATAGCATAGCACTGGCCGTATGACGGTTTATAAACGCGTCTTGTAGTTTCGTGTTTCTGTGCACATGCTCCAATTTCAATATGGGGAGGACCGAGGCGTTAGCGTACTTTGACAGGTTACTAGCCAGGTATGTGTAGTCGAATAGCGTATTCAAGTGCCAGATTGAAGAGCGTCGGCGTCAGCTTATTGCCCTGCTTCTAACCAGTACTTATTTCAAAAGGATCAGTCATCCTGTTCTGGACTCTGACTCATGAGACGGAGTTGGGCATTGTCTTTTTTGTTAGTCGTAGTCGTAATTTTGCTGGTACACCAAATTGCAACATGATGTTGTACAGTACTCCACGATCGATACTGTCGTATGCTTGCTTAAAGTCGACAAAAATTTGGTACAAGTCAACGTTGCATTCCCAGCAATTTTGTGGGATTAGCTTAACCGTAAAAAGCCAATCAGTTGTGGAGCGACCAGATCTGAAACCGCCTTGATACTCGCTAATGATTCGTTCTGCGTACGGTTTTATTCTATTCTGCAGAATTTTCGTCAATATTTTGTAGGACGTACAATACAAACCAGTGAAATGCCACTGTTTCGGACACCGCAATTTATCACACTTTTTGTGGATGGGACAGATGATGCTCCTGCGCCAATCGTCTGGGATCACCTCGTCCTCCCAAATTCGCAGAAGTAGTTGGTGTATGGCATTTAATAGACGCGTTCCACGGGACTTTAGCAGTTCAGCTGGAATCTCGTCAGGCCCGGCGCTCGATTTGGTTTGAGTGACCGCAGGGCGAGATCAACCTCGTCTACTGTCGGGGGTTGTGTAGTGGGACCATGATCAATGATAACGCCATCGTTTGGGGACGTTAGATGTTGTATTTAGAAGCTCTTCAAAATAAGATGCTTATTGTTTATAGATATATTGCATTCCTCGTGAAGATTATGTCCTACGGTGGTACTCCGATGCCAACTTTCATTTCCAACTTTCGCATTTAAATCTTCCAGCAGTATTTTGACCGCGTTTGTTGGAATTGAGTTGAACAGTATCTCCAGGCGGGCATAAAATTCGTCTTTCACTGCACCTTCTTTAACTTTAGTCAGGGAGTGCACGTTGATGAGCCAGAGGTTGAAAAAAAAAACTTAATGCGAATCGCACACAATCTTTCAATTTGAAGTCAATGACGTGCGGCTTGAACTGCTTGCTCACTATGAATGCAACTCCAAACTCCTTGTGTCCCGATGGTTTGCCACTTTTGAAAATTTTGTGCGAATTTCTGTGGTCTATCTTGCTGCCAATCCAATTTGTTTCCTAGACTGCAGTGACGCTCAGTTTGTAATTCTCGATCTGTAGAAGGAGGGCCTTCACGACCCCCGGTTTGTTCATGAAGCGTACATTCCAGGATCCGAAAGAATATTTCGTTAAATGTTTGCGTGGCGTCGTTGATGATCCGTCCAATCCGAGGCTTTTGTTCCTGGTTTCTTGATATGGAGTAGAGTATTTTTTACAAGGATTTGTTATCGGTTCATCGCTAAACCCCTTTCCAGGGTTGGTCTCGGTGATAGCTGCTTCAGGCGGTTTATAACGTGCCAGAGTTTACACAACTATGTTGCAGGTCTGACTATACGTAATTAATTCCACCCTAATGACTTGAGACGCTTAGGTTTTATTCAGTCGATCAGCCTACAGCTATCCATTTTCAAACTGTGTATTTTCTATTTTTATTTAAAGGGTATCAAATGACGATCAGTGCTAGTAAAAAAATATGCCAAAAACTTGAGTCAAATAAAAACAATCTGCCCACCATTCACCAAGTGTACAAATTAACAAGCAAACTGAACGCTTGCCCTATGTTTTAATTGTCGATTGGAATTCAGCTTCTGTAACCCCCTCCCTCATTTAAACTAACATCGAATCGTCCTTTTATTATATCTGATAAAGAGAAGAAGGATCGTTAGTGTACTGATACCGAAAACGAAAGATTTAAACGAGTAACCCCATTATATTTACAAATTTATTTTCCACACACTAGTGCCATCGAACCCCACCTTTCTCCAGATAGGTGTAAAAGAATAGATGTAAGGTCTTATGGTAGAACACGTAAGAAGCACTCCCTCGCTGGGCACTACTTCTGATGCACAGTTGAGTGATCCCAGATCGAACATTCGTGCTAGAGCTCGACGGTTTCCGGGGGCGAGCGCTATGAGGCAGTCCAAGTACACTTTAGAGAAGCTGAGGGTTGCAAGTTGGAATGTCGGATCCATGTTGGAAAGACCGAAGAACTGGAGGACGTCATGAAACGGAGAAGGGTAGACATTATGTGCGTGCAAGAGACCAAGTGGCCAAGTCGACCGAGCTCGTTTTTTGACGAATTCCAAAAAGTACAAATTGTACTATCATGGAAACTCGAATGATAGAAACGGGGTTGGCATTATCCTGTCACCGGCTTTACTTGGCAGCATCGTGAGTATCTCGAAGTTAAGCGACCGCTTGATGAGTATCAAATTGGTTATCTGCAAAAGAGTGTGGAACGTCATAAGTGCCTACGCTCTCCAAGTTGGATTGCAGCAAAGTGAAAAAAGGCATTTTGGAGCCACGTTGACACACTGTTTCAAAGTATACCAGGCACCGAGCTGGTTTTTTCGGAGGGGATTTCAATGGCCATGTGAGATAATTGAACTATGATTACGAGGGTTGCTATGGTGCGTACGGTAGCCAATCTACAGCCAAAAATGATAAAGGTGAAGCTATCCTGACTACGAGTATGTACAGATCACACGGTCTGGTCATCCTCAACACATGGTTCATTAAGAACCATAGGCACCTGATCACATATTGCAGCGAAGCTCATGCGACGCAGATAGACTATCATCTGTGTCTAAATTTCATGAAACGTTGGGTGACAAACTGCAAAGTGATCTTGGGTGAGTCTGTGGTCACCCAGCACCGGTTGTTCCTGACAGAATTTATTTTGAAAGGAGGAAAAAGACCGTAAGCAATCTCCAAACCAGTCGAGAAAATCAAGTGTCATAATCTCAACAACGAACGCTTTGAATCTGTTGTAACTCCATTCATAGTTAAAATGGAGGAGTGGCTTCAATACAATACCATCTGGATGAAATGTTAGTAGGTAAGGCTTAAAATACACTAGGAGTTTTGAAAGGTCCACTCCACACGAACAAGGAGACGTGGTGGTGGAATAACGAAACTAAAGAAGCAGTGCAGGCCAAATCGAAAGCATTCAAGGCTTGGACCACATGCATGCACATGGACAGGCAGTGAAGCCGAGAAGGTTCAACTTCGGGAGAAATATGATAAATGCCGGAAGGAAGTAAAGCGAAATGTGGCTCAAGCAAAGGTGATTGCATCCAAAAAGTTCTATCAGGAACTAGAAGATCTGACGGCGGATAAGAGATCGTCATTGCATGAGAAACCTAAAGACAATGCCAGGATTTATAAGGTCGCAGCCCAGAGGAGAAGAAACGCTCGAGACATTCAGGTGCCAAGGTACGTTGAAGACTCACAAGGAGTACTGCTTGTTGAAGACACTGCCATCTGTAGCAGAATGCGTGAGTATTTTGACGAACTTCTGAACGAAGAATTTCCGCGAGAAGCTTTTCAAACTCTGGAGCCGAACACCACTGATATCGCTGATTTTTCAGTGGAGGAGGTGATGAAGGCAATGATGCAGATGAAACGCGGAAAGCCAATCGGACCGGACAAAATACCCTTGGAATTTTGGTTGAAGACGAATCATGTCGGGCTTAGATGGCTTACTGTTCTTTTCAACAAATTTAAAAGAAGGCAACCGATGCCTGACGCTTTCAGAAAAAGCTTCCTTCTCCCATTTTATAAGAACAAGGGCGGCTCACGCAAGCTCAACAACTATAGGGCAATCAAGTTAACATCTCACACATTGAAGATTTACGAGCGAGTTGTCTGCAATCGATTGAAAGAGATTGTACATTTGGATGAAAATCAATGCGGCTTTGTGGAGGGTCGGTCCACAGTCGATGCTATTCAGTGCATACGAGTTACGATGGAAAAGCATCGTGATGCACGCACGGACTTGCACTTTGTGTTCATCGATTTGGAAAAATCCTTCGACAGAGTTCCTCGTGATCTGATATGGGTGGCCCTACGAGCACTTAAGGTCCCCGAGGCATATGTCAAGATGATACAAGACATGTATGATGGCGCAACCACTAAAGGTAGATGCACAGCTGGTGAGTCTGAAGACTTTCCAGTTAAAGTCGGAGTTCACCAAGGCAGTGTATTGAGTCCCTTGCTCTTCAACATCATCATGCTCTATTTATTAACACTCATTTCTGACGGCCTGGAAATATCCCTTCTCTTCGCCAATGACATTGTCCTGGGTGGCAAAGATATCGTTGCTTTGCAGGCTGCACTGACCAAGTGGTGTAAAATACTGGAGGATCATGGACTGAGGATTAGCATACTAAAGGCAGAGTATCTTTGCTGTCCTTTCTCAGATCCAGAGAGACCGATACCAGATATTGACATTAAAGGAGAGCAGCTGAAGTCCTGTACAAGGTCCGATTACCTGGGCTCGATGGTCAAAAAGGAAGCTACCTGCGATGATGACATCAAACATCGCATCAGAGGCGGTTGGATGAAGTGGCGTGAAAACTGTGGAGTTTTCTGCGACAAGAAGATGCCACGAAAGCTTAAGGGCAAGTTGTACAAAACGGTCGTACGTCCCGCACTCATGTATGAGTCTGAATGCTGAATTATATATAAGACATACGAAAGTAAAATGACTGTGACTGAGATGAAAATGCTACGGATGTCAGCCAGTGTGACCAAAAAGGATCGTATCAAAAGTACCCACATCCGAGGCAGCTTGTTTGTTGAACAACCGATCACTGAAAAGCTCGAAGATCGTCGTATGGATTGGTACTTCCACGTTCTAAGGCTTCCGCCTGAGAACCCGGTCATGAAAGCAATATCAATGAATGTTCCATTTGCTGGACCCAAACGCCGAGGCAGACGGAAACACACGTGGATCGATCAGATGAAAGAGCAACAACAACGCGTTAATCTTGGCGATGATACGATCCAAGACCGAGCTGCCTGCAGAAGGAAGCTGAGATTATACCTTCAGAATGGGCGAAGTGCCAACACCACAGGCAGAGCAACGCGAAGCCGCAGAGTGGTATGAAAGGGCACGGAAGAAGAAGAAGAACCCGATTATATATAAAATATGTATTATTTTTCATTTTGGGTGTTTATTTTTTTTTGTTTCTGGCAGTTACTAACAACATGTTGCATTGACTATTTAAGGAAAAGAAGATATAGGTGCCGTTGGATTCTCTTGAGTATGTGTAACTCTCAGGGTCTATTTAATTAAAGTTTCTTTAAGCTAATACTTATCTCAGAATCAGCACTGACACAGATCTTATGCTAAATTTTCAAATTTACCATCGCAAAACATCATTGAAAGATATTGTCATATCGTTACCTATCGTTTTTTTTTTGCCTTTCAAAAATCTATTCAAGAAAACCTACCCACGTTCCACAGAAAACTTTACAAGAAACGAAATCCAGAGTTAATAATGATGAGCAAAACAGTCGCACATGGCGGGTTTACTTTGTCGTAAAACCGGTTCACTTGACTGAAATTTTTAAACTTGTTTTCGAGAAAATAGCTTGTGACTATAAAGTAGAGATACTTAAAGTCTAGCTTGACTTTACAGATACATGTTTAATAATCAAGAGCAATTAACATAAATGATAAGACAGCAGCGTGTTGGGCTGAATTCGGAGAGGATAAGATGCGCTTGCGCACCGATTTCATTACACGGTGGGAACTTTTTCGGATAGATGTCTGTAATACTACTCAAACTCAAGGAGACATGTCATTCATAAGATTCATCTATTTTTCATAGATCGCATGTCGGTTGTTGAAAACCTTTGGTATGAATTACTGAGGAGTATCATACTAAATATTTAATGGATTTGTTATTGAGAATCGAAAAAATAATTTGACGTAATGACATGTAAGATTGATCCGCAACATAAAGGGAAGAGTTACGAGTGTAGCTAAATTTATTTAAATAAGAGGACTGCTGGATACTGAATGACTTATGATAATTAGAAGATGAATATTTCCTGGTCAGCTACACCGAAAAATTTTAATATGATTACATAAACATAATGGTGAAGAATCGAAAAGCGTAGTTAAAATTTCAGATTAGCTTACAGCATTTTTTATTAAAATTAATGTCTTCTGGCTGCCCACTTATCTACTTTTAGAAGAAAAAAATAGCGAAGAAAATCGGTATTTTTTTCCAGTTTAAGGCAAAGCTCATGGATAGGGTTTCCATAGAATTCATAAGCTGCTCAGCAATAATCTACGTATGGAGATTTTTATATTCTTACGGTAAAAGTTAGTTTGGGAGAATTTCGTTACATTGTTATTAGTCCATTGGTTCTCAAAGTGTGGGTCACGAAGCTGTTTTCGCGGGGTAAATTCTTTGCGATTCCCCGAAACTCAAAATTAAACGAAAAATTCCAAAATTTGTTAATAGAAATATATATGTACAATATGTATATACCTACATATACATATATATATATATTTCGACGATTTAAAATGTATGATGGGATGTATATTTTTGTTTGTCAGAAATTAATTTATCGAATTGATGATTTGGTTATTTTCTAACTAGTGGCAATTTGTGGATTTGATAGTAATGGCAGACTTCGACGAAAATGGTACCTTAGTCAAAATACAGTCGAATTAACGGGGGGGGGGGGGGGGCCGACCGACCGACGACTCCCCGTCGGCACTAATTTTTTTCTGACGTTAGGGAAAACGAGGTTTAGATTTGAAATGAACATAAATACAGTCGCGGATCCAAAGAGGGGGGGGAGGGGCCTTCCGAAATGTTTGGTTTATAGAGCTGAGTCTTGGAATATTTGAGGAAATATCCGAAAATACCTGCGAACATCGTTTGAACGAAGTCTTGTGAGTAGGGATATCTCGCAAAGTTGAGTCCCCTCTCCCTTTCTCTGGAATTTACCAATACTCAATAGACTGCATTAATACTTGAAAGTGTCGCGCTGAAAGGTGCCTATACGGATGACATTGCTGTTAATCTGGTAAATTTTCGGGGGTAATTAGTGAGGTATAAAATCTGTGCTTCTTTATGGCTGTTCAACTTGGAAGGTGACCAGGGCAATAACAACTAGATTGCAAACTTTCGTGAACCAGTGTCTACGGCGCATCCTGCACATACGCTTGCCGGAGGTCATTTCTAACGACGACCTCCTGTTAATTACTGGTCAGGACAGGATAGGCACCTCTATAAAAAGGCGAAAGTGGCAATGGATAGGTCACACACTCCGAAAGGGGCCGGAAAACATTGCTAAACAGGTCCTCGATTGGAACCCACAGAGAACCGATGCGAGTCGCTGCGTTGGACGACCTAGAAACACCTGGAGAAGATCAGTTGAGGTCGAGGGTAAGTCATTAGGCAAAACGTGGAGACAGTTGAAGGCGATGGCGGCGAACAGGACGAGGTAGAAAGTCGGCGTGGTTAATGTCCTATGCCCTACAAGGGGTTGATAGGATCCAGAGAGAGAGAGAGAGAGAGAGAATTAGTGAGGTATTGCAGAATGCTCTTTCACAACGAATGATTTGGGCTACTACCTATGGGGTAAAGGTTAATCTGAACAAAGCTTGTTCTCTTTATGACTTTATGATACTTAGACTCAAACTCTGCTGCATGGCGTGAGACTAGTTGTTGATAAGGTGAAATTTCTATGTAGTTGTTTTACTCATGTTTGGGATAGTTGTCAACTACTTCTAGTACAGAGTACAGAGGCTAACAGTTGATTGTTCGAATAGATGCAAAGATTGATCTGCGTTACTTTTTATAGTGCTTTTAGGACTACTCCGATGCGATTTAACCGGTTTCTTTTTGCCATTTTTAATGAATAAAAGTCAGCAATTACAGTCATTAAATAAAAAAAATAAATAACTGGTGCAACTGTCCAATTTGAACCACGGCGTCGAGATGAGTTACCATCATCTCATTTTCTAGATCGTGACGGTTTTTGTGCAGAGGTATGTGATCAGCAACACGCTCAACCGAGTTATTTACCCCATAATGGGTACTCATTTAACAGCTGAGTGGGCTCATAGTCCGACACGTAAGTCCCAGGAATCGAACCGGGGCCCAGTGCCTTGAAGGCGAACGTGCTAACCGTTGTGCCATCCGGACTAGTAATACAGTAATTAGACTCCATGATATTAGTCAGTGGCTTAATTCAGGCTCTAAACGGCTAAAGGATTAGGGATCAGAGTTTTCTTCGATGAGCTTAACCTAAATATATCTTTCAGTATCCCTGAATATTACAATGTATTCTAGACGAAGGTTAAGGCGATTATGGAACCTCTGACCTGGCTGGGATGTCACGTGATATGAGCTAGGGATATTATGACTTTCACCGCCAGGGCCGGTGAAAGGCTGTGGCGAATCAGGCGTTCGACTAGAGCTCCGACTCCGAAACGGCGCCAAGAGGAAAGCCTGGTTTGAGAGTCAATTTTGTCAATTTAGTGCTGAATATAATTCCATTTAGTTATAAATATTTCGCGATTAATTCCACTGAATGTGATTCAAATTGACACGTGCGGAGGATTCAATTTCGAATCTTGGGCATCATTCACCAATGAAACAGTTACTTACCGATGGTAATTAGTTCCAAGCAAAACCGCCTGAATCTGAAGTCCCAGTGGTTTCCCTGGTAACTGTAGTACAGACAAGTTCTCCGACAGGGTACAGTAAGCGATGCTGCGCTAATTCTTCGGAACTCTTGTGGGAGTCATCACTGGATATCACATTGTTAGGGAGCATGCATTGAAACTTCGCATCTACTGTAATGACTACTGGAGAAGTGTACGTGGTGGGGACAAAAAGGAGTGTATTTTTTTTTATCTTCTCTGCACATGTACTGCTCTGGAAAGAAGGAGGAAGGCGTTTCTTGGATCCAGCTTCTTCACTGAACTGGATGCCGCAGCTAATTTTAATTAGGAAAACTCAGTCATTTTATTGGAAGTTCTGTTCAATGGTAAGGATTGTCGACTAATGAGTCTCTGTTGGTAACATAACAAAAACTATTACAGTTTGCAGTCCGTGCGTGGTGGGTTAAATACAGCAGCCCTTATACCTAACCTAACCATAATTCAAAGTTTTGAACGTTCAACATTGCATCATCATCATCGTGGCGCGACAGCCCGACGTCGGGCCTTGGCCGCCTGGATCGTTGCCCTCCAACTGTCTCGGTCACGTGATCTTGGAAGCCCAGTAGTTGCGCGGCGTCCACGTATACTGAGCTCTCCCAACGAGCTCTCGGTCGTCCCCGCAGTCTCGCTCCGTCGACTCGTTATCGAAGGCGTACGCTGCTAATTGTGTCGACTTGATGAGTAGTGTCTTGCTATTGTCCATATTCATATATGATATGATACGAAATAAGCCCGGAGGTGAATGAGAATGCAAAAAAGCTAATATATAGTACATATCCCATCCGTGAAGGGTAAAAAAATATAGAAAACAAGCTAGCCGAAGGTATAATACCCTATCATATATCATATCATATATCATATCTTCGTTGTGACTTATGGTGCATTTGCCACTTTGAAATTAATAGTAAAACTTGTTCCAATTTCATTGTTCCTATGAGAGGTATATATGTAATAGTAAGCCGATTTCAACCAAATTTAGGAACATGGTTTGGTAGTCAATATGATTAAATAATATGAAATTTGGTAAACATATATTCAGAAATAAAAAAGTTTTTCTTATAAAAACTTGCTTGTGGAACGATCGTTCCTATGACAGCTATATGATAAAGTAGTCCAATTTCAATCCAATTCGGGAATATGATTTGACTATAAATACCATTGATTCTTGTGAAATTTTAAAAAGATATCTTTATAAATAAAATAGTTTTTCTCACAAAGTCGGTTTTTTGGACCGGTCGTTCCTATGGCAGCTATATGACGTAGTAGTCCGATTTCAACCAAATTCGTGCATGTGATTGGGCTATAAATACTATTGATTTTTCCGAAACTTGAAAGAGATATCTTTAGAAATAAAAAAGTTTTTCTCACAAAGATGAATTTTTGGACCGGTCGTTCCTATGGCAGCTATATGACGTAGTGGTCCAATTCCGTTGGTTCCCACATATATACTGCGTGCAATAAAAAGAAGGCTCTGTACAAAATTTCAGCTCGATAGCTTTAAAACTGAGGGACTAGTTTGCATAGAAACAGACCGACAGACGGACAGACGGACGAAGTTTAATCAACTCGTCTCATCATACTGACCAAGAATATATATTGTTTGTGTGGTCGGAGATGCTTCCTTCTGTCCGTTGCAAACTTCATGACAAAGTTAAAATACCCTATCACATCCGTGAAGGGTACGAGTATAATGACGGAGATTAGTGTCGGGCCAATGGCTTTCGGGGTCGCTGAATTGAATGGTGCGGGTGGTGCTCCCAAAGCTCCCCTCCCACGGGTTCAATGACAGTGAAAAAAGGCCAAATTGATGGAAATTGGTGTCAATGTAGTGAGCGAAGCGAAGTGAGCTCTGTCAGCTAGTACTCGTATGAAGCTAATCTTGTCCATAATATGCTCTGATCTATAGAGTGCGCACAAAGTGGGACTAAGAATATTTTCAGGAATAGGCGCATTTTTTTTTAAACAGCCATGTGGAGCAGAGCAAGTTAAGACCACACAATTACACTAACAATTTGATCTAAGCTGCTCTGATCCGGGAATTCTACTCTATTAAGTAGTCTGCGTTTTGAAATGCAGGCGGCGCAGGTGTCGAAGCTGTCGGGCAGTTCACAGTTTAGTAGCGCATAAAATCCATTTCCTATCAATAAAATGTTCGTTTTGTGTAACTACTATATAGAATAGTAAACATGCAAAATGATTCCTTCCTCCTGCTTAAATTAAATTTGACCAATTGTATCTGGACTAAGTATTTAAGTTTTCTCTTGAAATTCGAGTTGACGTTTGAATGTTAAACTAAACCAAGACACATTTCCAGCAAATGCATGCCCCGTTTTCGTCTTCGCTACTCTAATCTGCTCTATAAAGTTTTTATTGCCGATGAGCCTCCCATCCTCTATTCTGCTCTGCACAAAAATAAACCGCAACTAATATATCAACTTGCAGCACGACTCTTCATTGAAGGATCAGAAAATTGAGCTTAAGCTGTTTCGTACTTCATCGAAAGAGCTGGATCCTAAAACATGTTTTTTGAATAAAAAATCACATCTCATGATCTGATGTTTCGCTATCTTGGACAAAATTATTATAAGTTTTATATTATTATGAACTCTTAAGAAAAAAAAATGAAACCATGAAACTTAACGAGCAAAACACTGTATTTAACATTAAATCGTTTACGAAAAAACAACCCAAGCGAACAAGTTAATCGTGTACCTGCACAAGTACCGTCCATCGTCATACTGATTATTACAAAGAGAAATCGATCTCTCGCATATATGGGACAAGCACGCATTAAGGGAAGCTGCGTTTTTCATGTTGTAATAGCGCAGCTAATTTACACGTTTTGACCATGTCTGCTGCAAGTGAAATCAATAGTTCACTTTGTCCCCTGACATGCCGCAGCAGCCTACTACCAGTCTGCCGGTGACGATAACATCGATAAACCTGTCGCACCTATAACAACCGATAAGTCTACCTGTTAACGGTAAAGCGAAATTAAAAGGCTCATAATTGTATGGTTAAGTTTTTGGCTTGAATTACCATAACCGACATTATACACACGATTCAGCCATCCACATTGTGCGCGATCCATAATGCGGTGTCATACCTTTATGGTAACCGATAAGAAGTACTGGTCGCTTGCAATCAATGAAGCTTTAAAACAGAGAGCACTCTGATGAATTTATGAAGTATATTGCGGAACACCATATCGCAGCAGGTATGCAGAGGACACGCACGATGTGAAAGACACAGCACGCACGTACGTACGTATATATGACTTCTTACACTTGTTGGTTACGAGTGAAAGTTACCGCTTTTTAACATGCCATATCAAACAGACATACGTTGTGGTATGCCTTGGCTCGTGCGTTCTTCATTGACTTTTCTTCTGATATCACTTAAGATTTTTCAGTTTTTCTTTCTGGCATTGGTTTTCAGTCTCCATTCGAATGACGATGATGCATTCGAGCCTATTGAAGCGTTTTGACTAATGTTCCGTGCACACCTTATTTGGATACTGGTTCTAGCATGTGACGGTGTGAATCGAGAAAAGAAATTGGAAGAGCATAACAGCTGGTCATCTAAATGACACTTCAAGATGTGATACTTGTCGCATGAGGCCATGTGAAAGTGACAGTTGGATGATGCCTATGCCAATAGACGTCGTCCAGTTCATGAGTATGAAGATGAGGCCCGACCTCCAATGGGGGAATTTTCCTCAAAATCGGTCTTTAATTAAATCTATTGTTGTTTACTGAAGTTATCTAGTTATCTTCAGGCTTATGTGCCCTACTGTCCCAAAAAATATTATTTTAACGAATCTATTTTTTTATTCTTTTTTTTAACGAGTAATACAGTTAAATTGTACTAGTTCCCCCAATTAACAATCCCGAAAAGAGTATCACCATTCTTTACACCAACCGAAACAATGTCTCTATCAATCTTTTCAGGGAATGCTATTTATATACACAACTATATTTTGAATGATTCATAGCGATGAAACCCCTTCCACGTGGGAGCATCATTAGACCTCTTTTGTGACCGTCATCTTCGGTGTAAACTACTGACTTTTTAACCCAAAATGCTAACAAACTATAAAACTACTAAATTGTGATATACAAATTTTACAGGTCGATAAAGAATAACGCAACTTAGCTAGGCTTGAGATTTTCTCGTTGCCATTTTTTTCGTTAGTATGTATTCAGATTATGAATTATTACATAATTAGCGGACGAAATGGTCTTTTTGCTTGTCCAATTTCTTTAAGGTCATAGTCTTGGGAAAAGATGTAATACGAGTCCGATGAGCAGTCACTCGCCATTGTATCGTTGTGGAAAAGAAACGGCAAAAAAGCGCGAAGACTCCGACAACAAAAGTTGCGTTCCAAATTATTCACGCCGCCGCGCCGCAGTCATCGTACTAGTACCAAAAATAATTTATTTTTGTAATTTTTAAAGGCGAAATTATCTGGGTTAAGTAGATGCGACCATAACATGGCCTCAATTGTATAGTTGGCCATCTGATCTAGTCACGGGTCGAATTTTGATGTATGCGGAATGTAACGACACAAATGTTAAGCCTGAGGCGTTGATTTTACTTGACGGCCGGATATAAAAGTGTAGCCAAGAATCGCTTTTGTTATGGGGTGGTCGAAAATCGATTAAACCGTGAAAAATTCCCAACGAAATAGCCGTAGTGATGGCGATCAATTGAAGGCGGCCATTTTGAATCAATCAGACGGATATCTCAATTATGGTAACCGCAGGAATAATAAATGAAAGATGTGGAGTTGCAGGTGCCACAATATTGTAATTCGGTTACGTAGCAATGGGATTGAAAAGAGTGAGTATTGTCAACAATTTTCCATTGAGAAGAATGTGCGTTTTTAGAAGTCGTGTTACTCGCTTAAGTCTTTTGTTTTGAAAAAAGATGATTCCAATATAAATTTTCGTAGATTTCTGCGATTTTTCTGCTACAAATTGTCTACGAATCGTGTAATGTGAAAATTTCTTAGCTACAAATATTTGGAGAAAGAGTTTGTCTACAAACGTTTGAAGGTGATAAATGCGGCTCGTGTGATGGCAAATGTATTTTATATTTGTAGGTTGATTGACATCCGTAGATAGATTTGGAGTTTGTAGATGTATGAAATTTTACATATACGAACTACAACCGTTTGTAGATGTGTCAATTCTGATACTTGATGTTATGGTCGCCGTCGCACTTGTCATTTCGTGAAAATAAAATTATTCGCGTTTTACATGGATATTATATTTAAGTGTTGTTTGTAAAATGGATCCTAATGAAGCAATCGCGATGGTTTTGGGACTTAATTTGTTGAATAGCAGCGACAGTGATAGTGATAGTTAAGTGGAATTGCCACCGAAGCGTCAACGACGTGTTTGGTTAAAGAATTGGGTTCTTCGACGAAAACAAGAAGGATTTTGTCAGAAATTGCTCAGTGAATTGCGGAATGAAGAGCTGGAATTGTAGCATAATTTTGTCCGCATTACTTCGGAACAATTCGACCATCTTCTGGCTTTAGTGACTCCACTTATTAAAAAGCAGGACACGAATATGCGCGAAAGCATTTCACCAAAGGAGCGACTTGTATTGACGTTTCGTTACTTGGCCACCGGCGAGAGCTTTGAGTCTCTGAAATTTTTATTTCGTATCCCGCAGCCGTCAATCTCGTGCATCATTCCAGAAGTTTTAGATGCTATCTACAATGTTCTTGTGTGCGAATATCTTCAAGTAAATATATTATTTACATTAAACTTGAATTTGTTTTCAATAATAATATTCGTGTATAGGTACCAAAAACCCCAGAGGAATGGGAATCTGTCGCTAATAAGTTCAACGAGCTATGGCAATTCCCAAACTGCATCGGTGCCGTTGACGGCAAGCATGATGTGATGATTGCGGAAGCGGATTCTGGCAGTACGTTTTATAAATATAAAGGGACGCACAGCATAATCTTGATGGGCATCGCCGACGCCTAATATAAACTACTCTACATTGACGTTGGACGTAATGGGCGATTTTCAGATGAAGGTGTCTTCAACCGATGCACTTTTATACAAGCCATGAATCAGAATTTATTAAATTTGCCCCTACCAAAGCCATTGCCAGGTCGAGAACTTCCGGTTCCGTATGTTCTTATAGCTGACGACGCATTTGCTTTGCGTCCAAATCTAATGAAGCCATTTAGTCAACGCGGTCCTACTACGATGCCAGATGAATACTGAGCTGTGATGCGCTCGCTTATTGGTTTGCTGGGAGGATTATCGCTTTGCTTGCAGTTTGAATTGAGATTGATACTGTGAGAGCATAGCGATATATGGGGAACAACATCCGTGGAATCTTCGTTTCTGGCTGTGATTCTTTTTTTGGGATTCTGGGAAGCCACGATATAAAAAAATTAATACTAAACACCACACACACGGATGACAATATTCTACACGATAAATACGTACAAAAATTGTTTTGAAATCACGTAATATGCAACACGATAACACACGACTGCATGTGACTGTGACTTGAAATCAACAAATTGCCTGCAAACTATTGTAAATAATTATCCTACAAACCGTCTAATGGTTGAATATATTTCCTACAAATGGTTGTAGACGAAATATGCACAATATGGTTTGTAGAAGTGTTTGTAGGTCTACAAACTACTACAAATCTACGAATCGTGTAATAATAAAATTTCACGCCTACAAACGTGCTACAAGAATTTGCAGTTCGGAGGCAGTTTGACGGGTTTGTAGATCTACAAACGTTTGTAGATCCTTCGAATCGTATAATGCTACCTTAAGGAATTCCGATGGTTTCTGTTGAGATGGAGCCGAAGGAAGATTAAAAAGTGATTGTTCCTTCAACTAGATGGACGGTGGCGCAGCAGGTACTCGATGTGATTTCATTAGAAAGATTTGGGAATTTTTTTATATAGGCTACTATTAACCTTTTCGTGCGAAAATGTTGCACTTATTCCTCCAACGAAAAAAGTGACTGTGGAAGCTTTCTCCGAGCACATATCCGCGGTGCTCTACACGTCAATTGAATTCCCGCTTGTCACTCAAAAATAAAAAAAATCATCACCGGTTTTCAAACGAAATAAAATGCAAAGCAATCGTTTTCGCATGGAAATTGCATAGAGCGGTGTGGAGAATTTTTTTTTATATGTGCGGCTTCGTGTGAAATATGTTAGTACCGAAGTAGCGAAATTTTTGACAGTCGCCAGTCCAGTTTGATATGAGATTTCGCACGAAAAGCGGATGTTAGTACCTTCCTTATACGTAAAATTATGGAATCGTGAATAATGTGTTGGAGGCTATATACTCGTATAACAAGTTTGGTCGCATATCCAAAATTTTCTCTTGAAAATCATCTTTAGGTATTTTGAATTTTCCATGTGATCAATACGTGCACTCTCACTGTACAATGAGAGTACAATGACACCTCTATAAGTATTCAGTAACGGAAATATTTCAACATAAAGAAGTGATCAATTTCAAGAGTTTTATTGGAAGCTAAAATTTAAAGCATGAAATGAAAATTATTCTAAACTCATATATACATACATATACTGCACTTTGTCGCGCTCTGTGGCCGTGGTCGTTCGATCACCGCTCTACGATACTAATCTAGAGCCCGGAGTTCAAATCTCGGCACGATCAAAAACTGCTTGTGGGTACTAATAGAACTTTTGGGGCGACCGGTAGCGCAGTGTGTTGAGGCATCAGTCTCATGTTTGATTACCGGCGTTTCGGGTTCGAATTCCGTCCACGGCGACGTTCGTGGCCATGGATGTACAGGAGGTGTATGCTAACAACTACATTCTCCGAAACCAGTTTACGCCGTCGAAACATCAACTGGGCCACATGGAACAGTTGACGCGCTATACCCCCAATTGGGAGAGAATAGAACTCTCACAGTGCTCCGAGCTTGCCAGTGTGAAGACGGCGCGGATAGGAGGTGCATGCTAGTAAACGGTACTTCCGAAAAAAGTAGATATGCTACTATCGAAACGTCAACAAGGCATAGAAATGCTAGAGATGTTGGCGCGCCCATGCCCCTGGAGAAGTCAAGGAAATTAACAACATACATATGTATATGTCCCAAGTGCAGTCTAAGTGTACTGTAACTTGTCATGGCAACCCCTGTACCTAACCTAACTTAATTAAAAAACAAACCTGTATGTAGGTATATATGTACATACAGGTTTGTTTTTTAGTTAAGTTAGCTTAGGTACAGGGGTTGCAATGATAAGTTACAGTATACTTATACTGCAATTGGGTCCGTTGTGGTACATCCAGGAACTCTGTATCTGACTCTAAAAACAAGGTGTTAAAACCAGCTGGTACTAGCAATAGAACGATTGCTGAGGTCTTCCAAGTCGAAGAAAATCAAAGAAATCTCCTCCCCCTGCCCGGCAAAGCTATGCAGTGGCACAGAAAGTGAATAACACTCTCCGCCTCGTCCACGTACTCACAGCTTCAGCAGTTATCATGATGAGGAAGGCGCCGCCTCCCGGCTAGCTCTCCAATAGGGCAGTGCCCTGTGATGGCCAACACCACCCTGCCGATGTGTAATCTGCTTCATGACAGCAGTACAGCAGAACAGCTCGGATCAAGTCTAGACCAAATTGCCCTCGTCGTTTGGTACTACCGAGCCATCTTGTATTGACCCTATAGTAGCTGACTTAGTTACCATTTTACATTCTGAAAAAGGTATTTTAATACTATCCTGAATTCCAGCTATATTGCCGGTTATTCTCTCACGCGCAAGCTCGCAGTTACCTGCAAAGCCACTGTGACCGAGTCCAGCAAAGTGTTATATCGAAAAGCCGCCCATTACCGTGACGGCTTTGCGACAGTTCGCAACTGTTTTGGACGTGGTGGGAACCGACTCAAGTGAACGTATTGCAGCTTGGCTGTCCATAAAAATAGTGATGTTCCTGGCAGTCCTCACATGACTTCCCAACCAGATCAGAGCCTCCGTCAGGAAGACGAAATAATAAATGTGTGTCAAGCCCCTCCGAGTAAGCTCCGGCTCCAATTTCATCGTGCGTCTTAGGGCCGTCCGTATAGATGAACATGGAATTAATCATTGAAGGTACACTGTCAGCCCTGGAATAAAAGGGAATAGTTCCGATCAAAAGCTTGTTTCGGAGAGGTGTAGTCTGTCTCCGAAGGGAGGTCTAGATTGTGCAGAATAGAGGCGTGCCCAATACTCCTCACATGGCACTGATAAGTTTCGTGAAGGCGTAGTGCCGTGTTGGCAGCCAGTTGTTCGCTGAAAATATCCAGTTGGAGCAATTTGAGCAGAATGTCCAATCCGGCCGACGGACTGGTTCTAAACGCCCTTGTTATGGCCAACGCAGCCAGTCTTTGCACCTTTCCCAGCAATTTACAGTAGGCAGCTACTTTTTTTTACACCACATCAGTTTTATATTCAGTGTTCCACCTTCTGCTGCAGGCCCCAGTCCTTTCCAATGGCCTTTCTACACGAGTTGAGTGTAATAATTGGCTTCTCCACCCGCTCTTGAATGTTGGGCTTCTGGCTAGTTTACGGTTTAGAAAGAGACAAAGGAAGTTGGCCTTGTCAGTTAAAATAAACATTTTATGTTCAGAATGGGAGGTTTGGGGGGACAGAGCCTGTGCCTTCTGGTGAAAATCACACGCTCCGTTTTGTCCGGGTTAACAATGACCCCACAATGGTATGTGCAATTAGTAAGAATGGACAGAGCATTGTGTAGTACCTCAGTGATGACACTTGAAAATTTACCAGAAACGGCTATTGCAACATCATCCGCATAGGCAGTGACATAGCCCCGCCTTTCCAGGTCCAGCAGTAATTTATTGACGACCAGATCCTAATGAAGTGGGAACAATATTCCGTCTTGAGGGGTCCTCCTACAAACGCGTCTACTCACTGATGCCGTGCGTAGAGTAACACGAAAAAGCCTCGATGTTAGCAATTTATATACGAGTATAAGCTTACCGAGCGACTCATCGACGTGTAGGCTCAAGAGTGCCTCAACAATCGCACTGGGTCGGTCATTGTTGAATTCGCCCCCAATATCTAGGAAGACAGTCATGGTGAGTTCCATGTCAACAAGAGACTTTTCAATAAGGCCGACCAGAAAGTGCAGAGCCGTATCCACTGATCTGCTCTTCCAGTAGGCTTGCTGCGAAGAAGAAAAAAGACATGACGGAATAGTTCTTCGAAGATGTCAATCATTTTCTCAAGTAATTTAAGCAAAGTGGTGGAGAGACTAATGGATCTGAAATTCTTCGGTCGAACGTGCGAACTCTTACCCGCTTCCGGGATGAAAACAGATTGTACTTCGGTCCAGGTCCGAGGAATTTGGACTAACTTAAGGCAGACCGTCACTAGTCTACACGTCTATAAAATAAAATATTGACGAATATTCTGGAAAATTGAGTAAAAGCTTACGCAGAACGAATCATTGGCGAATAGCAATGCGGTTGTAAAGCGACTAGGTCTTCACAAGGTCGCTCAACCACCGATCAACTCTATACATTCAAACTGATGCTTCAGAAGCTCTGGGAAGTCAACGTAGACGTATACTAAATCTTTGTCGACTTCATCGATCGATCGATCGTGCAGCACCGTACAACATCGTTCTGCAATTTGGTATACCAAAAAAATTAGGGCGACTGACAAAGATGACGATGACCAACTCCATCTCACAGGTCAGGATCCATAATAGACTTATTGATCTATTTAAAACACGCACTGGTCTGAAGCAGAGCGTTGGACTGGCGACGACGCTCTTCAACCTAGCACTGGAATACGCTATTCGGGCTATGAATATGGAGAACAGCGAGACGATACTCATCAAGTCGACACAATTAACAGCGTACGCCGACGACATCAACATCATGTCCCGAAAATTGGCCGACGCAGAGGAACTTGTGCATACGCTTCACACCGCTGCAAAAGAAGTTGGCGTAGGAATCAACCAGGGCAAAACTAAAATAATGATGCAATCAAGGACAAGGACACCAGCACAATCAAGCATCAATGTGGGGGACCTCAACATTGAGTTCGTGAACGACTTCATATACCTGGGCTGCAACTTACGAAGGGACGCCAACGAAACTGACGAAATCAAGCTAACTAATAAGACTTTTTCCTCGGTTCTCCCCATAATGAAATCGAAGCATGGGCACAGAAACATGAAGCTCCGCGTGTACAAAACCATTATACGACCAGTGCTATGCTATTTCTGCGAAACATGGACCCTAACTGAAGCCTCCGGAAACATGCTAGACACATTCGAACGCAAGGTTCTACGGTGAATTTTTGAGGCTGTTTGCGTCTGAGATGCCCCATCCATCCGGTACAACCATGAGCTGTATGAACTGTACGATGAGCCGAATGTTTCCAAAATCGTCAAACTACAACGACTTTAATGGGCAGGGCATGTGCAATGAATGGACGATTATCGCATGCCAAAAAAAGTAATGAATGCACAACAAGTCGACGTAGCGAGACTGCGAGGGCGACCGAGAGCTCGTTGAGAGAGCTCAGTATATTCGGACGCCACGCAACTACTGGGCTTCCAAGATTGGAGGACGCGGTCACGTGACCGAGATAATTGGAGGACCATGTGGTCCAGCTGTCGTTTCGTCGGCATAAACTGGTTTCGAAGAATGCAGTTGCCAGCATGCACCTCCTGCACACCCATGGCCACGAACGTCGTCGTGGACGGATTCGAACCCGAAACGCCGGTGGTGAAACTCGAGACTGATGCCTCAACACATTGCGCTACCGGTCGCTCCAGAAGAGTGCTGTAGATCCGGCGGAGTTATGTCGTCGGGTCCAGCAGATTTTAAAGGCTGAAAGAAGCTGGAGATTGCCCACAGAATTCTATCTCTGGAGAGGATGGATGCGAAATCGTACGATAGACGAAACCGCGTAACTACCGGGAAAGTGGGAGTCGTTGTCATTGTTTTTTAAATTACAACAGAATATCACGATTTCATTAGGAAAAAAAGCACCCGAAAAACATAAAACGACTTGCATATTACTTTTTTGGAAAAGTTGTAATACTGCGCCGTTATTTCTGGATATACTCGATCCGTAATATCACTACATTTTCTTCTTGATCATCATCGTCTGCTGATTTTCCTTTTTATTCATTGCATCTTCTCCTGCAGACTTTTCTCTTTCAAATAGAATTTGATTGCAAATGCTGTGCCAACGTGCTTCCATCTCCATATTTTCGCTTATGAATGATTTGGGTAAGAACTTTCAATACAGCATTGTCTTAGGGGTTTTTTAGACATCGTATCAGTTTCCATTTCAGCTCTCCGTTCTGTTCTCCATCAATTGAGCTATCTGTTCTTCACCAATTGTGCTTTCAATTGATAGCACAGCTGGGACCGTCGTTCTGTCATCGGTTCTCCATATGCCCATCAAATCCTACTCAAAATATATCTAAAATGGATTGCCGAACGAATAGATCAACTGATGATGGAAAACGGATAGAGAGCGCATAGCTGATGGAGAACGAATGAGGCAACTAAAACTGAAAAACCCTTTTAAAGAATTTGATCACGCCTTGATCTAGGGGTTGCAAAACCGAGGTAGCGTTTGGTGGAAGAAATATGAATTCCATTTTCGATATCCCTTCAACATGATAATACGCCATCAAACATCAATTTTTATACCCTAGACTTTTAGTATAGGGTATATTGTTTTTGTCTGTCTGTCCGTCTGTCTGTCTGTCCGTTCGCACGATAACTTTCGATAGAATGAAGCTAGAGCCTTGAAATTTTGGTCATATGGTTATGATCTAGTTGGTTGGTATTGAAAATTGGGCAAGATCAGGCCAAGACAACGCCTACCTCCCCTACATATGTAAAATAAATAAATGTATCTATAACTCCCGACTTAATAAACATGAAAAGATCTAGCTTTGGGAGATTGCTCGTAAGGGTAATCTTATACTCTCATGGAAAAATAAAATCGATCAGTTGAAAACTAACGGTAATTTTCTTGCGAAGAGCCCCGTACTACCCTACTTTTCAGGTTTTTTGTCTATAACTCTTGAACCAATTGACGCAGACACCTGATTTTTGGCATGTAGCCCTGAAGTGACAAGCTGCTTGAGTTTTGGTAAGTTGGGCATAAGCAGATCAAAGGAACGCCTACCTCCCCTACAAATTTCAAAAAATTTAAAATTCCTTTAATTACGATAACCTTCGATAGAATAACGCTAGCAAGTTAAAATTTTGGTAGAATGTTGCTAGTAAGATCAAGTTAGTTAGTAAGTTGGTATTGAAAATGGGCAAGATCTAACCGAAGGAAACCCTACGTCCCCTACAAATGAAACTTCAATAAGCGATAACTTTTGATAGAATGAAGCCAGCAACTTGACATTTTGGTAAAATGTTTAAAGTAAAATTAAGTTAGTTGGTATTAAAGATAGGCCAGATCCAACTCAAATAACCCCTACCTCCCCTACAAATGAGACTTAAAATAAGCGATAACTTACGATAAAATAAAGCTCTGACTTGGAATTTTGGTTACATGTTTGGATTCAGCTGGATGATATTGAGAATACGTAAAATCCGACCAACCAAACCAGTACTTCCCCTACAAATGAAACTTCAAATAGGCGATAACTTCGATAGAATGAAGCTAGAGATTTGAAATTTTGCCTAAATGTTCATAGCATGATCTAATTGGTTGGTGGCAATGATGGGCAAGATCTGACCCAGGGAACTCCTACCTCCCCTATAAATGAAATTTCAACTAAGCGATAACTTTCGATAGAATAAAGCTAATGACTTGAAAAACTCGACAAATATTTGTAGAATGGGTTAGTTTATTGATTTGAGAATGGTCAACATCCTCCTGAATGAGTGCAAACCTCTCCTATAAACTGGTCATATAGGAAACTCACTTTTAATGCAAATGGTCGTTGCCAATTGGTACTTTTGCCATTACCACCAGGTTTGCACAAGTCTAGGGTATATACGCTTCGGACTCCGTGGTTTTTTGTCAATTTATGGAGATTAAAAAATTGACTTTGGGCTTAAATTAATGGTCGGCATACATAATAGGGAGATGGTCAACATACAAAAGCTTATTTCTATCAAAACCACGTCGAAGGTGAAACGGCGGATCAAAAGTGGTCACCTTGGAGAGGTTGTCAAAATACTGAGATGGCCAATTTTGAAGGTTCTACTGTTCTTGCCCCACGAACCACCGCATTGACCAACATCATCTGTGTGTAATCGCTACGAAATTTATTACCTGTCCTAAATGATACAAAAACATATCCATCAGAGGAATTCCTCTGAAGATGCTCGAGAGCGCGAAACGCGTAAGGAATAAACAATTAAATGCGTGCTAAGATTACCGCACGTCAAAAGTGTAACTTTTAAAAATCTTGTTAAGGCTATATACTGGATTTTGCAATTAAAGATTTAGCTTTTTATCCCCTCCCTCTCACTCATTTCGTAAAAAATCCGAAATTCATTATTGTTTAGAAGTTATGGCCAAAAAACCGAATTTTAAAAAAACTAGGGTACACAAACAAAAAAAAGTAGACTGAGGGGTATAAAAATAGTGGGGATCGATGCTCCTAGGTACACGGGCATGGGGTATCTATTGTTGGGGGCAAAAATTTCGTCAAAAATCCGAAATTCCTTATAGTTTAGAAGTTATGGCCAAAAAACCGAATTTTAAAAAAACTAGGGTACACAAACAAAAAAAAGTAGACTGAGGGGTATAAAAATAGTGGGGATCGATGCTCCTAGGCCCACGGGCATGGGGATTATTGTTGGGGGGGGGGGCAAAAATTTCGTCAAAAATCCGAAATTCCTTATAGTTTAGAAGTTATGGCCAAAAAACCGAATTTAAAAATTATGTACAACAAAAATATATGAGCTTGTACCACAGCCACGCGAGCGCTTCTCTGATTTGGGTGGCAGAACAAGTAAGTATATTTTTTCGATTCACTACCCATCGATGCGTCGTCGCTATAAAAGTTACACTTTAATAAAATAAATCGTGGAAAAGACAAAATAAATTTTGTTTCAAATATAAATATAATGAATTTCCACAAAGTAGAGAAGTCGTCAATCGAATTAATAAAACATACCCATGTTAAAAAGAAGAGAATATCCTCCGAGAACATAATACTACAGCCTTCTTGATGGGAAAATAATAGTAGTAATGCTCCGAGAATACATCTCACTTCTGACGTAGACATCAATCACGCCGATCATATGAGCATTCTAAAACCAATTCCTGGAATACATATCTGCTTACGATCAGATTACTTGACCACGGAGGTTTGCTTCGGCAAGAAATTCTCTGCTCTTATCCCGGATCGCTCGGAATGGAAAAATGGGAATCCCTGCCCTGATGCTACTCGTAGGCTTATTATGTGGTTTACCGATGGGTATAAAACTGAACGGGGAGTTGGTGTTGGGGTCAATGGACCGAACACCAGGATTTTAATCGCAATGGAATCCCATCTCAGCGTCTTTCAAGCAGAGATCTATGCCATTGAAGTCTGTGCTAGGGAAGTTCCATTATGGCGCTCCCTTCGAAGCTGATGAAAGAGTGTTATGAACTTCTTCCAATTAAATATAAAAATAAATAATAAATAACCGAGTAATCTTGTGCTGGGTGCCAGGGTATCATGATATCGAAGGAAACAAGATCGCAGACGAACTTGCTAGGCAGGGTTCGTCTTCTTTTTTTCTTGGGCCGGAACCATACTGTGGTCTGAGCATCACCTCAGCCAAAATGGTTATTAGTGAATGGTCTGAGGCAGCTATATAGGCATGATCTTCGGGGGCTGCGTCAATCGAAGGAGCTTATAACGCCCTTCAAGTACAATAATGCTACTCGAATGAGTAGAGCCGATCTAATAGTTCTTGTTGGATACTTATCGGGCCATCACTGGGTGAGGAACCACCTAAATAAAATGGGGCTCTCTTGCGAAATTGAATGTCGCCTGTGTATGGAGGAAGATGAAACCACTACGCACATCTTGTGTAATCGCCCGGGCTAGGTTTAAATTTCTGGGACAGGCGCTATCAGGAAAGCTTCCGTAAAAGACATTATGCCATTCGTATAAATGGTAGAGAGTCTTTTGCAAGAATATGGGCTATGGCACAATAGATCTCTCCATGGTCGCAGTGACCACCGGATGGGTGAAAAGGTCCCGACTTGCAATAATAATAATAAAGAGTACGAACGGTAAGTATATGTTTCGGAGTATACACCAGCTCCAAGACTACCGATCTTGCTTAGAGTATTGTATCTTAGCAGATGCACATGGAACCTGGCCATTTGTTCAATTTTCAAACGAAGTAAATTTAGTATTATTTCTGGAGCAGCTGCTGGACTACGCCGAAAGCCCCACTGTTACTTAAACATCGTTTCAGAGCACTGGCTATAGGTTTAGTTACACAAAATTCAACCCATCTCAAAACCGCGGATTGAACCGTTTGGAGATTTCAACCATAATATTGATTAGTGCTACCTCTAGGATTTCAATGCCAAAATAGTTCACTGACGTCTTAAAATACTTGCGTTCAATGTGGGTTCTCACTGACCCATCAGAAAATGCGAAGTCATGCTGGTCGCTGAGTTTAAGAAGGCTAATGACATAATACAACATTGTGGCTTATATGATCTTTGGGTCAAATTCAATCATAGATTATATAGTAATGTAAATATTCCTCAATATATCTTGATGGTTTATTCTTCAAATTTTAAAATATTCGCCATCATCTATTGTCAGAGTACTATTCGAACTAACATAACCTTTCGATCTTCAGTCCGTCTCGAATCAATAAAATGTACACAAGGTCTTCTCGTTACTTACATCACAATAATATTATTGTTGGTGATGATGATTTTGCAGAGTGTGGCGAAGAAGACGAAGACGGCGTTGATGATGATGATGATCATCATCATCATCATCACAACAATTGCAATAATGATGAAGCAGTTGATGAAAACGATGTCTTCCGATTGTGGTTTACAAGTTTTGTATTTGGACTGACTGAATCTATAAAAATCAGATTTTTTGTCCGGTCTCTAACTGATGATTTCATTTCGATTCTATTGTTGATACGAAACCTTTGGATGATCCTAGCTTCAAATGAAATGAATTTTTAGAGTCTTGAACTCCGTGTGTTGTGTGTAAGATTCTAAATGACTCAATAGGACGCAACAACGTGAGTTCTAGTTTCGATCTGATGGTGTAGTGAAATTTTCGTCCACCATGTAGTTACTACTAAGTATTATGCCTTCCATTTACTAACAGTGGATGAAATTAGAGTTAAGCATTCAACTAAATTAATACTTTGATAACATGCAATCCATTTACTTTGACTAGCAACGGCAGCACATGCGCTCAATGGAGTTTCTCTCCATGATTGTTGCAACGTAGTGCATCTGATCTGTGCACTAAAATTAAGCAAAATTGATGGTTCAGTGCACTTTTTTCCTTTACTAGCCTTCACGCCTAAGATACATTGCACTCTAGTCGTTTAACCGTTAGAAAGCGCATCAAGATCAACCATGGTGAACCTGACTACAAAAGAACTGAAGCAGCCGAAAGAAAGAGGTGGTAGTTTGCAAGAGTCCATTGATGCTAACTCTGTGTAGCTCCGATTACTGTTGTGTATCGAGTGCATTTGAAAGTATGCCTTTGCCATTGAAATTCAATCGGCAAAAGCCAAAATTCACGCATCGTTTATCACCTTCATGCAAGTGCACCGGCCGATGAGTGGGTCATTCAGCTTAACACGATGTTAATATAAGATTGATCTAGCTTGAACTACTATACAACAGCAATTGGACTATTGAATGAAATCTACGAGAAGTACAATACATAGATGCAGCCGGAAAATGATCCGTAAGTTTGTCAGTGCTTGGCGTTTCACTGGAGTTAAGGTTACGTATGTATTTTGTTGAAGGAATGTCTCGACACTGACTGCTAGTGGAGTATGATGGGAAAAAGATTCAATGTGCGAAAGTGGGAAAAAAGTTATATTGCACCAATTCATACTTGCAATCAATATGAGTTTTGGTAAATATTCGATAGATAATAGAGATAATCATTATTGAAAAAATCTTTGGTGTATCGGAGAAATTTGATTTTAAATAAATACTTAAATGAATGTATTTAATCAGCACGTAATATTGTGTATCTTTAGGTAATTTTGGATGCGTGTCCTTGTCATTTGCTATTTATTATTCACCAAATCAACTAAGGTATCCCGTGACTTAGGACGTTTTGATTTACGTCCTTTCGACTTAGAACGTCTGAAAAATTGAGGACAATATCTCGAGTTACAACGTTTTTGTTTCGACTTACAACGCAATTTTGGGCACATTTTTTCGAACTTGAAGAAAATAACACTTGCACTACTATCGACGGTACTTGCACTTGTCTGGAGGGAAAAGGGTATGTGGATGAGTGTCGCGATCCAGGCGCAGGCGCCGCGAAATCGACACCGCCTGACTCAAAAATCTAGCTATCGTACAGCAGAGCAAAGAAAATATTGCACTTCAAACAGCTGAGGTAAGTAGTCGCCCAGGTAATGATGTGAACAAACACATAAAAAGTACATACCATCCTTGGCACAAGCCCGGGTTGCCGGCATAAGCCGTGGATGTCAGACGCATCATGGTTGCGGATTGTCGAAAGGAAACAGTTGAAGGCACGTGTACCTGTGGCGACAAACAACAAGCGAAGTAAAATCGAGCTCCTTTGTCGTCAGAAATCTCGAGAAGTTCAACGTATGTAGATATCATAGATAGAAGATAGTATGCTATCTTCTGGCCACGGCTGAAGAAGCCCCAAGAAGCAACACCATAAACGCCGTATATGGTGTCATCAAGGAGTTTAGAGGTGGTTATAACTTCAACACCAGTGATGGAAAGCTACTTATCTTAGAGGAAGATCAGATGAGGCGGTGGAAAAAATATTTCACTACTGATTTGAACCGTGTAACTTCTGGCGAAGTTCCGCTGCATAGATAATTTCGCTAGCCATCAAAATGTACGAGTATGTATGTATACGGTCAACTGCCCCAACTGAAGGATATAGTCGCTGCAATTATTGCACTAAAACGTAAGGCTGCCGAGCTGTCGAGTTATCAAACTTCCAAAAAAGGGCAGCTTTACATATTGGAAAGGCATTTGCGTCCTTTCATCCGTTGCCAAAATAATAGCTAAAATTGTCCTGCAAAAATTAAGAAACACATTTGATGCGGAGCAGGCCGTCTTCCTATACAAATTCTCCTGTGTTGATCACATCAACACATTGCCAATCATCATCGAGCAATGCGCTGAGTATAATTCTCCGCTCGCTTGCTTTTCATTGATTTCGAGAATACTTTCGACCCTGTAAGCCGGGATTCTATATCGGTGGTTTTGCTCAGTAGAGGCATCAATGAGAAGCTTCTGACTGTTAATAAGACAACCTGCGTTTGGGCGAAATTTCGCGTTCGGAAGCTCTGTAGGGGTTGGGGTAACCGGTAGCTTAATGCGTAGAGGCATCAGTCTCATGTCTCACTACCGGCGTTTCGGGTTCGAATCCTGTCCACGACGACGTTCGTGCCCATGGATGTTTGTGTTGTGTTCGCCCTGTGGTGCGGGGCCTAATAATAAGCGAAAGCATCTCCCGACTTATCGCAGGTAGGCGGCTAAATGGGGAGCAGCAGCAGGAGGTACATATTGGCAACTGCATTCTTTGAAGCTAGTTTATGCCAATGAAACGTCAACTGGGCCACATGGAACATTTGACGCGCGATGCTCCATAAGGGGTTAGGTAGGCCAGTTCCTAATACTGGGATCCCGGTTTGGTACAGGTTTTTTTTCAGTACCGGTACCAAAAACTTAGAGTACCGGTATCCCGTTTTTTTTCGTATCGGTATTGAGTACCGGGATCCCGGGATTTGAGTACTGCTATTTTCAACCATGAACTGGTACTGGTATTTTCAACCATGATCTGGTACTGAGTACCGGGATTCCGGGATCCCGTTCTGTTCTTTTCAGTACCGAGTCTTTTCAGTATCTGTTCTTTACAGTACCAGGATTTGAGTACCTGTTCTTTTCAGTACCTGATATTCAAATAGCCGGGATTCCATAAAAGAAGACTCGTTCATTGGCGGGCCGAGTCTTCAAGTTTTAACATTGAAAATGTTCATAGAGCCGTGCATTGTAAGATTTTTTTTTTTTTTGTTGGGGCGACCGGTAGCGCGGTGTGATGAGGCGTGTTTGACTACCGGCGTTTCGGGTTCGAATCCCGTCCACGACGACGTTCGTGGCCATGGATGTGCAGAAGGTGCATGCTGGCAACTGCATTCTCCATAACCAGTTTATGCCGTCGAAACGTCAACTGGGCCACATGGAACAGTTGGCGCGCTATGCTCTACAAGGGGTTAGGGCAATTGAGAGAGAGTTAGTACGTACATAGATATATGTACATTGTACATACATAATTGATTTATATGAATGAATAGGTTTTGTCAGGATTGAGACTGAGCTGAGAGTATTTATTGCATTGGGAGTAGAATGATTGGTTATGATATGAAATTGAATATGTCTATGTACGTATGTACATAATATAATAATACAATGCGTTGCGTTGGTCAATGATATAATTGCTTAGATGGTTTTAGGTTTAAAAACGAAATTGGGTATGATGGCTATTTTCGCTTTCCTTCGCGTACCTGATTTCGATTTGAAACCGAAATTGTGCATAGACCAAAAAAAAAATCCTGGTTCCAGACATGCTGGGACGAAACGGATGCAGGTACATATAGAAGGAGTGAAACGGGCGACCTAGGGCTATATGCGGGGGGTCGCAGCCCCCTAGGGGCGGAGCTAGCCCAGCTCGTTTCAAACCGAAATTGTCCATGCACACTTTGTGCGATACTGCGGGTTGTGAATCAACAGACCCTGGTGTGGAGTTCCTCTCGCTCCGCGCTTAAGGAATCACAACCCTCAGTATCGCTCAAACATGAACGCACGCTTCGCTCGCTCTGGACACTCCATGGCTATTTCGAATACACAAGGAACTGTTGATTTACAACCGGAGTCCACACAAGAGACTGTTGCACCCAGAGAGAGTGAAAAATCCTACAATGCACGACTCTATGAACATTTCCAATGTTAAAACCTGAAGACTCGGTCCGGCAATGAACGAGTCTTCTTTTATGGAATCCCGGCTATTTGAATATCAGGTAATGAAGAGAACAGGTACTCAAATCTCGGGATCCCGGTACTGAAAAGACTCGGTACTGAAAAGACTCGGTACTGAAAAGAACAGGTATTGAAAAGAACAGGTACTGAAAAGACTCGGTACTGAAAAGAACAGGTACTGAATACCGGGATCCCGGGATTTGAGTACCGGTACTCAAATCCCGGGATCCCGGTACTCAGTACCGGTGCTGAAAGAAAAGCCGGCTCATGCTCCCATACTAGTACCGGTACTGAATAAATACCTGTGAGTACCGGGATACCGCTTGTGGTACCGGTACTTGAAAATATCAAGTAACCAGTACTGAAATCTCAGTACCGAACAGGCCTAGGGTTAGGGCAATTGAGTATCCTCTCAACGATCTTACTCCTCATAGTGATTGGCGATGTGGTGCATGCAGTCCTACCCGAACCACACCGAGGAATTCAATGAACCTTATCTACAACATCCTGACGACGCTGAAGATATAGGTCTACTCTCTCACAAAATCTTAGATCTTAGCGGAATGACTCGAAACCTTGTGAGAGTGGCGGGCACGGTTGGGCTAAAAGTTATCACGAACAAGTCCAAGGTTTTTAGCCCACCGTTGCCAGGAAGAAGAAATCCAACTCGTCAGATTGCTATCAGTACCAGGGGACAGTTTGTGGAGAAGACCAATTCGTCTGCCTAAGTGGCATTGTTAGTGAAACTGACAGAATGGAGCAGGACATCGCTCGTCGTATCAACCAAGCTGAATGCGTATGCTGTGGAAAATCTTGCAAAGCAATTATCTCAGTATTAAGACTGAGCTGGGCCTGTTTCGCTCCATGGTATTGTCTGCGCTGTTGTGTGGGAGCAGCACATGGAAAGTTTCCGTAAGTGTTACCAGAAAGCTGCAAGTTTTCATTAACAACTCATGTCTTCGTCGAATTTTAAGAATATTCTGGCCTAAAACAATATCAAATGAAGAGCTGAGTCGGCGTACGGGTTAGATGCCAATCGACGAATTGATACGCAGGCGAAAATGGCAGTGGATAAAAAAACGTCGCGTAGACAATTAATGTCCTAAGTTGAGTTATTACTAGGCTGTCGAATTAAATTCTTACAACTCCATAAACTCAATTCTCAATAATTATCATTGCATAACTCTCTAGCCATTCTAGTTTTTTTTTAGTTTCCTGCAAGTTTGCTATGTGGTTTCATTGCGAAATCAGGATTAGCCAAGTAGACCATGCACGTGTCTGTGATTTTGCTGTAAGCTGCGGCGACGTACCTTCGTATATTGACTGGTGTTGGCGCGACCAGCAAGACACATTTAGATATGAACAAATACCTTGGACAATATATCGCGCCATCGCAGAAAAGAACCATTCAATTAACATTCAATCTCATACGTTTTGTAATTAGCGCATTGAAGTTTAGATATATGTCAACTGTATACATAAAATCCTGTCATGATATTCGCGGAATGTCTTCAATTTATGTGACTGGGTATGATTGAGGTTGATCATTCGTGTGTTAGTCTCTCTTGGTCGTGCTAAATAATGCAAAAGTGAAGGTAAAATACAATAATTAGCCAATGCGTTGTTTATTCAATTGATAGATATGAGTACCAATGAGACCTACCAACCTAATGACTAACTCTGACCACGACAATGCGACGCGGCGACTCGCTGAAAATAGACTTCCAACGATTGCAGCGACTATGCTTACCATCCGCGTTCACCTTGCGTATCTCATCAATTAATCAGAATCTTTTGTTCTTTGACGGCGGTCTGCAGGGCAACAGCTCTACCACGGTCCTTGTCTATTTAAACGTATATTTTTAATAACAAATGACCAAGTCACTTTCACATGATTGAAATAATTGATGGATGGATTGTTGGCATATTTTTCAATTTGATTGCGATAAATAGCCTTAGTGCAGTCGCCGCGTTAATCAAGGCTCTCTGTGCCACCAGAGTAATCCCTGTGGCCTTGTTTTACATACTCTACTATACTATAAATTGCATAAGCCTAAATTTCACTTGTCGCAAGTGTTTATTCGTCCACCAAATTCCACATAATAACCATGTAGCCTTGATTCGTGACCAAACGATTTTTGCTCGTCGAATTATGCGTGTATTAAACTACACAGTAACTTCGAAGATATCAAGACACTTTGGCAATTGCCTTTTAATCGAGTGGCCATTTGCAAGATGGCTATTTTCGCTTTTGCGACAGCAGGTATGTACGATTTGCCACAAGACATCGAAGACCATGTTAGGATCTAACGAGGTTACGCATTTGCGGCGAAAAACATGTATGTGCAGTTTGAAATGTTATCTTTGTATCTACATACATACTAAAATAGTTTTTTCGATGGTATACAGGCTTGTTTAATTCTGATGACTTGCGGCAAATTTTTAGCAATTTACAATATATAAAAAATACCAACATTAAGTATATAGGTACAGGCTTCAATTTGACGATATGGATGTTTGTGGTCTTACAGGGCAGAGGTGAACACTATTTGCCAGTGGGGTCTTGTTTGTTCGAAATAACCTTATTGTGGAAAATTACGTCTAATGTATATTGATTATATAATAACTTTCGCTAGGATTGATAGATATGAAGATACGTATTCGTATTAATATACTCGTACGTGTTAGCCACAAAACGTTAAAATTCTATCTTTAGAAAGCATATCCAACCCACGAGCTTTTTTAGTATGATACAATTGAACTTTTCTCCCTTGTGCGCATTTCATTGTCTAATTGAGCAACTTCAAACCGTAAACTAAGTTGGAAATCTGTACTCGGGGGTTTTTGGAGTAGCTGATTGCGAATTTGAAGTCCAAATTGTATTAAACGAAACAACGGGTCTAGAATGGCAACACTGTTTTCTATAAATACATTCAATATTGTTGAAAGTTACTGTCTGAAGGTTTTCGGGGTCGCTGATAACGAATCTGAAATCAAAATTGTAAAAAAAAACTAAAACAGCGAATACAGAATGACAACACTGTTTTCAATAAATCTGTTAAATTTTGTTAAAAGTTTCTATCCGGGGGTTTTTGAGGTCGCTGATTGCGAATCCGAAATCAAGATTATATGAAAGAAGTTCGTATGAGAAAAGGTGTTGCCTTTCTGGATTCGACTTCAAATTCAAAATCAGCGACCCCAAAATCCCCGGATATTAGCTTTCAGCAAAATTGAACTTATTTATAGAAAACTGTGTTGCCATTTTGCACTCGCTACTTTTTATATATATGTATAACTTTAACATCAGATTCGCAGTCAGCGACCCTATAAACACCCAGGTAACGAGTTTCAATCTAATATGATAGTAACAGGAGACTTCAACTCGTTTTTATACTCTAGATGAAATCTGAGAGTATTATAAGTTTGCCACAAAGTTTGTAACGCTAAGAAATAAGGCTCGCAGAAAAAAATGAATGATACAGAAGTTCATATTATCACTCAAATATCTCAAAACCGGATGTCCGTCTGTCCGTCTGTCCGTCTGTCCGTCCGTCCGTCCGTGACCTCTCTAGCTCGAGAACGCGTTGAGCTATGAAGTTCAAATTTTGCACACGTTATTTTTGACAAAAAATGAAGGCTAAGTTCGTGAACGGGCTAAATCGCTCCACCCCTTCTACCCCCTCCCATACAAAATGACAAATTTTTGAAAATTTACAATAATCAGATTTTCTCAGAAACTATAAAACATATTGCTTTGAAATTTTTAATATATCACTTTTATGATAATTGTAACCTATGTTATAAAACTTATTGTAATCCTCACCCTCCTTCTACCCCCTCCCACACAAACTGCACTATTTCATGAAATACGTTAAGCCAATTTACTCAGTACGTATACAATTTATCGGGCTGAAATTTTGTACTTAACACTTAATTAACAATATCAGTTAGATTCAAAAAAATTAATCGATTACCCTTACTCCGTCTACCCCCTCCCATACAAAATGACACATTTTTGATAATTTACAATAATCAGATTTTCTCAGAAACTATAAAACATCTTGCTTTGAAATTTTGAATATATCACTTTTATGATAATTGTAACCTATGTTATAAAACTTATTGTAATCCTCACCCTCCTTCTACCCCCTCCCATACAAACTGCACTATTTCATGAAATACGTTAATCCAATTTACTCATTACCTATACAATTTATCGGGCTGAAATTTTGTACTTAACACTTAATTAACAATATCAGTTAGATTCAAAACCAGGTTCAAATTCATCTAGAGTATTGCATGATTGGGGTTTACCCCAATCGTAGTTCTTTTATGTTTTTTTTGTGATTTAGCCCCACTGGGCAAGGAAGAGTGATCCACTAAAGCCCTTCTAAAATTCTATGGGGCACTTGCGGGCAGCTAGATTTTTAATATGTCCAAGATAAGTGTATAAACTAAAGAACTCAGGTTGAATCAGAGGGAACCTGGTGGAACTTTTTTTAAGTCTTTCTAAAAATTGGACTCACTTAAAATAAGTTAATTTCTTAAGGGTTTATGCATATATCGTTTTCATCACTCATTCGTGACATGATTTTTTAAAATAACATATAATACACATCACGAGGAAAATTTTACATTTTGGAGGATGTGAAACCAATGAATTTTACAGATAATACACCAGTTTAAAGTTACCCTAATTTTTCGACTCTTCCAAAGATTTTTCCGGTGTGAACGAAGGTGAACTTTGAACTAGTGTACAAACGATATGGAAACTTATATTGACTAACTGTTTTGGGAACTGATGCTCGGACAACAACTGAAATCAAAAACCCCATTCAGGAAAAAAATCAAATGGCTCACTTTTTGACTTCTGGCCAGCTTTTTGGCCACTGTGCATCGTGTTTATACACAGTAAATTTTTTTCAACTAGATTCTAGTTAAACACAACTAGAATTTAGCTCCTAGATTTTCTAGTAAAGTTCCAGTGAATAAGTACCCACTAGAATATCAGGAAAATTTTTTAGTGGTTTTCTACCAAAATCTTGTCGAGAATCTAGTTCTATTTACTATTATTTCAGTTGTTTTAACAAAAACCTGGAAAGGAAACACTGGCTATCTAGCAAAAAAAACTGAGTTGAAACTGAGTAGACAGTAGTGCCTCCGGTATAAACACTGGTAATCTAGTAAAGGAATCTGAAAATACAGTAGTACCACAGGTATAAATACTGCCAATCTAGTAAACGATACCGAATAGACAGTACTGAATCTGGTTTATACTATACATATGTATATGTATACAGGTATATTATGTCGCTCTAATGCAGAAAGGGCGTAACTCAAATGTGGTTCGAAGCCATTTTTTTCGGTAATTTTGATAGATTACTTTGAAAATGAACACTCATTATTTATATTGTCATTATTTGTATTGTTTTATTAAAACTAAAATTTTCCAGGATCACTTGTTTTGAGAGTGATACATATTTCCGAAAAGTCAACAAATTGACTCCGGAAGCGACGATATGTTGATGTTTAAATGAATTTCAAATCAAGTATTTCATTATATATATAAGTGATATCATACATACTACATCGTATTTATATTACATTATATTCTTATATGTAATTTTAGTCAAATAAATGAAAAATGAAAAAGGCTTTACTACTCATGAAGTTAATTTTTTTTGTAACATGTGTGCGACTCCAAGTGGTTTCACATTTTTCATTTTATAAACGAAGCATTCCACAAAATTGAACAATTTTTGTAAAGCGCTATCAAATTTAATATTTAATACATAATGTATTTTGAATAATATATCGAAAGCTTGTAAAAAATTATTATCTACTTCGATTACTTTCTTGTCGACAATGACATAATAATTTGACGATGGTGACTCAAATTTATTTTCGCTCCGGCACAGAATAAACGGTTGTCGTCTCTGCAAGGCTATTATGAATTCATCCATACTTTGGTTTAGCTGAAAACAGACAATGTTACTTTAATTGTGAAAATTCAAAAATTATTCAATTAAAGTAGTGAAAACATACCGAAATCCATTCAATTAATGGTTTGATTTCATTTTCTAAGCTCAGTTTCTCCCAGTTTGTTAAATCATTAGAAATTATGGCCTGTTGCCTTTTAATCCCCCTTGATGGAAGGAGCTTCATCATCGTTACAATTTTGCGAAGATTATCTATAACAAGCAGGAATTAAAATCCAAATAAAGATAAGGCCAATAATATAATTACCACATAAAATAAATGAAGTATTCGTTTTATAAAACGCTTCAAGATTATATTTATGCATGTCTTCAATTATCCCCTGATGAAGCCCAAGCAGCGAGAAATCGTAATTGATCTGTAAAAGATGAATCGTTAATGTATAGCATTAAAACAATAAAAATAAATAAATTACCAGCTGTCCTCCAAATTCTAAAAGATGTGGGAATTTGGTCAAAATATCGGCCTTGTTTTTTAGGACTTCCACTCTTCGCATGTCAAAAGTTTCTTGCATCAAGTTTTTAATCTCTTCCAAATTTCCCTCGCTAGGAACAAGAGTCTGTAGCTGAGATATCTATAATAATAGATACGAAGCTATTTAAACAAAGCTCACTTATGCCAACTAGTTTCATTTATTACCTTGGATTCATAATCGCTGGCCGAATGGTAACATACTTCGATTTCGTCTTTTTTTACTGGACGATTTTTTTTCTTTGATGGTGTAAGACTTAGTCGTAAATGTTCCAAGCGAAACTCGATTTTCCCCGCAGCTTTCTTACCATCTTTTGATCCTTTTGGATCAAACCATAATGCCTATGAAAGAAACTCATTAATTATTACATTAATTTGTCCATAACGTAGTAAGATGTATGCATCTTACATGTGGAGCAATATCTGGACAAACATATTGTCCCAATATTGGAAATTGTTGAACGATGGCTCTTGCAGCATTTTCTTTATCTGCATTTGAAGGATAGCTGAAAGAAATGAAGAATAATAAAATGTATTTCTAATACAAATATGTTTGCCTTACTAGCCACATATTTCCACAAGATCATTCACAATAATTCTGTTGAATTCATTCGTCTCTGCAGCCGACAAATCTTTATTTTCGGATAACTTGTCCAAAAGTTTTCTGCCTCCTTTAGCATTTTTTAAAATATTACTGATGGAACGATTCTATAAAAGAAATTTTAGAATAATACGAATATAATTACATGTATTTACTAGCCCATATTTCATAGCTTACCGGATTATAATGAGCAGAAAAAAGCTCTGAATCATCAGTTAAAATAGAAGCCGCCTCAGTCGCAGCATCTGACACTGACAAAGTGTCAACATTCTGAATTGGCATATTGATAAAATCAATTTCGGTTGGCGCCTTCAGAGGCTGTTTATCTCTGTTAATCTCAATATTTTTTTTCGTGGACCTAATTTTATATTTATTGCCAATAAATCTTCTTCGGAAATGTCCATCGCTGTAGTTTCATCTACACTTTCATCTATTCAACAAGTTTTTTTTATGTTACTACTAAGCCTTATTACTAATTATAATTACTAATGACTTAACAATATTCAGATTAGTATTTATAAAATATTTCATAGAAACGTATTGCTCTGGCTTTCCGTAAGTATTCCAAATAACATTAGGTCTTTTATCAATTATTTCTTCTACTCTTTGTATAATAATCTTTGTAATTTTCTTTGAAATTTCAAAAGATTGAAGCAATTGGTGAAAGCCTTTTATTTTTAGTAAGGATAAGCGAAGAAATACTACTCCATTTACTTCAAAAATTTCTTCAATTTGAGCTAAACAAGGATAACATAAGCCTTTTTCTTGGTATTTTGAATCAACTGAAATTATCAAAGAGTTTCTGTACTCAACATTGTTATATCTCACAGATGAAATTTTGTTAATAAACATACTTTCAGGATAATTTATCTGAATAAATTCATAACTCTTTAGCAATGATTTTTCAACGTATTTTGATGATGTAATTTTGATGGAGTTAATCTTAAAGTTTGTATTATTTATAACGGCATTTTGAGACAACGATTGGCGCTTCGTTATACTCTTTGGAACATTTTTAAAGTTCCTCCCCAAAATTACTTGATGTTTCAACGAACTATGTTTACTTTCGTAGCGCAAGCAAGATGATGTACGTAGAGGTCCTTTGTGAAGGATACTATCCGGGTAGTGCATTAAATAGTGGTGTTTATGGATCATATTCGTATTAAAATAGAAAAAATTATTTTAAACAAATCGTGATGAAATAAAATTGTTTCGTTTAACTCGCAAATCATATGTTTGTTTAAAGTATCACTGTACACAATGGCTAAAATTTTAATCAAAAAAGTTAGCAGAGTAATGTATGGTTTTTCAGATTCCGAAATTTTATCATAGAGTATGAAAGGCAATGATCTTAAAAGAAGCCAGGTTTGCACAGCCGATTGTTTTATTTTATTCGTTTTTGAATTCAACATAAGCGTTGTAAAGTTCGGGCTTGGTTTATTTCGCTTCTCTGTGTATCCGAAACGAAAAGATTGTATTCTATAGTTCAAAGTTTGTACCGACAGTAGCTTCTTTTCGTTTATTAAATGATGCAATACAAGCTTGACTTCCATTTGCACAATTCCCTCTAATAAATCATGCATAGGGTCGAATCGGTGGTTATTCGTGCAGTGAAAATTAGTGAGAGAATTTAAAATTGAATCATTCTTTACTCCAAAAACTTTTTGGTTTGCAGTATTCTCTAAAACTGATTCTAGCTCCTTGGCATGACTTGACTGGGTTCTAAGAGGAAATTGCTTTTTATAATTACTGTGGAAATCTTTCTTCGTGATTGTGCATTCTCTGCAAAACTTGTTTGACGAGGGACTTGAAAATCCCAAAATGTCATGAATAGCCAAATTATCTCCCACAACATTAATAAGACATGCATGTAATGTAAAACTTTCACCATCATCTAAAGATACAGTGACACCTTTGTCAGACTGCAAAACTTTTAAATCATCAACAAATGGTTTTAGTATAGCTGAAAATCCATATTTTTTCAAGTCTTCCGTGTAAGAGACGATAGTTAAAAAAATCATTTCCAATTGAAACCTTATTTCAATAGGCAAATTAGAAATTGTTATGTAGAAAACTGCAAGTTTATGAAATGTTCCTTTCGATCCTAATGAATTTGCAACTTCTAAGTCATCATAATATAAATCCAGCATAATACTTTTCGGATACTTTCGTAAAAATAAATTCTCTTTGTATTGCTTCGAGTCAAAATATGTGTAATCATTACTGTTACAGTAAGCTTCTTTGGAGTTTATAATCGTACGGAAACTATGATTTTTAACAAGGCCAATTAAAATATCAATAATAGAAATGTATTGGAAAGTTTCATTTACTGATTTACAAATGGTGTTTTCTCCACGAAAAATATTCTCCATCCTAGTTCCGAGGAAAATCTCTTTCGGTTTTATGTACATATTTTGTTTGCATAAATGATTTAACTGAGTATTGAAATGCTTGGACTCTTTAAAACAGTTTTCCACATTAAATGAATTTAATAAAGTGACGGACTCGTAACATTCCACGTCTATGTTATTGTTTTTCAAAAATGCGGCAGTAATATTTTTAGAGTATTCGGAAAAATCGCCCATGACAGAAAGGCAGACTTTATGAAATAAATAAATACTTGATTCTGTAAGATTTGTATTGCATCGCAAATGAATAAACTGGTCGTCGATGGATTTTTTTAAAATCAATTTTTTTTTGTCAACTAATTCCGCAAGAACCGCCGTATTTTCGAAATGGACATTAATATTGACGTTACTTTCAACTAAATTCTCCCTATTTTTGGAAGCGCTTTTCTCCTTTGTGGATAAAAGATTTTCATGTTTCTTTTTAAAATGTCTACAAAAATTCCTATAAGTGGAAAACAAAAAATTGCATTTGGTACAAATGAATGAGCCTCGTGCATCTCCTTTATAAAATGGTATATTATGTTCATTAATCAAATGGTTCTTTAAACAATAAAGAAAACCAGGCAAAACTTTTCTGCACATAAAACATTGCAAACATTTTCCTTTTTTTTTGTAAAAAAAACTAAAGCTACTAAAATTACATAAAAGTAGAGGTTTTATTAATTCTAACTTTTCAAAATTTCCGAAGTATCTGCATCTACTCCGTTTTGAATCAGGAACTGATAAAATTGTTCAACATCCATGACTTAATAATTTCAAGGAAAGAATCTGCGAATAAAATAGGACCATAATCTTTGCGTAAAAAAATCGTATTCTGCTTGAAGCCGGCCATGCACTATCCGCAATTCCTGTCCGGAAAAACTGATGAGGCCCGGCCTTCAGGTATTCCGGATCGTATATAACCTTTTCAGGCCGCCTGAAACGGTCATTGGCCTTTTAGACGGTCGATGGGTAAAATCGTTCCCGGTAGGTCTCCACCACACACGTTCCAGAATTTGTTTCCGGAAAAACTGATCAGGCCTGGCCTTTAGGAATTCTGAATCGTGAATGGCCGATTCAGGCGGCCTTGAGGCGGCCAGACAGACATTTCCGGCGGCCGGATTCGGAATTGAAAATCGATCTTATCGTCAGACATTCAAAGTGTCTTTCTATCTATTGAATTGAAATTGTACCGCATTTTACTTTCCATGGCCAAGTTTCGGATACACTTGATCATGGAAAGATACTTTGAATCTCTGGCGATAAGATCGATTTTTAATTGTGTACCCGGCCGCCTGAAAGGCTGCCTGAACCGGTCATACACGATGCGGAATTCCTCAAGGTCGGGCCTGATCAGTTTGTTCGGCAAGAATTCCGGATGGTGTATGGTGTATGCTATACAGGCAATCCGAAAGGTCAGGCCTCATCAGTTTTTCTGGACAGGAATTCCGGATGGTGTATGGCCGACTTAAGGGTCTTATGAACTTATCCATTTTCCTGCCAGTCTCCATGAAAACGAAATTAGAAAACATTTTTCTATGGAGACTGGTGAGACAACGTATTGGAAAATGTCACTAAACTATTCAAATCACAATTTTTAAATCAACATCACAAGCCTTACCGCAATTCTGCCGAAACAAACACTTGCTATGGAATTGCACTTCCAAAACACGGGCTAATTTACAAACACAAACAGTTCACTTTTCACTCCACGAGTTTCTTTCTCCAAATGCACAGCAAAAATGATGCCAGTTACCCAGTTTTCTGCATGCAATGCTTTTTTTTATCTAGAAACAGAGTGATGATCACTAGAAAAACAGTTCAATTGATAAGACGAACTGGACTTCTCGTTATTTTCACTAGATTTTTGGGCACGAACTGAACTTCTAGGTTTTTTCACTAGATTTATGTGCATCCGATATTTTTCACTAGATTATCCGAGTGGTGAGCACTAGAAAAACAGTCGAATTGACAAGACGAACCGTATATCTAGTAAGTTTCACTAGATTTTTATTCGCAAATTGCACTTCTAGTTATTTTCGCTAGATTTATGGTCATACGATATTTTTCACTAAATAATCAGTTGAAAATTTTCACTAGATTATCTCTAGTTGAACTTTACTAGAAAAAAAATTTGCTGTGTAGGTTTTCACACTTTTTCTTTTTCTTACACGTCCTGGTTTCATCCATCATCCTCGTACCGCAACAGCCCAGCGTCGGGCTCTGGCCGCCTGGATCATCGTCCGCCAATTATCTCGGTCAAGCGACCGCGTCCTCCTATTCTGGACGCCCAGCAGTTGTTCGGCGTCCTCAATTACGGAGTCTTTCCAACGAGCTCTCGGACTTCGGACTTCGCAGCCTTACTCCATCGATGCGTCGTCCATGGAATATTTTCTTAGGCACGCGTTTATCGTCCACTCGTTGCATATATTCTGCCCATTACAGACGTTGTAGTTTGACGATTCTCAAAACTTCGAGCTCATCGTATGGGTCGTACAGCTCATATGGTTGTACCGGATGCGACATCCACTTCGGTCGCAAACTGCTCCGAAAATTCGCCGAAGAACCTTACGTACAAATGTGTTTATCATATTTTCGGAGGCGTTTCCCAGCCATAGCATAGTGCATGTTGTATGATGGCTTTGTATTTCATGCTTCGATGTCGCTATTCGGAGGATCGAGAAGAAAGTTTTATTTGCTTGCAGTTTCATTGGCGTCCTTTGATAGGTTACCACCCAGGTATATGAAGTCGTCTACGAACTCGATGCTGAGGTCCGCGACGTTGATGTTCGGTTGTTCTGGTGTCCTTGTTCTTGATTGCATCATTACTTTTGTTTTATCCTGCTTAATGCGTAGTTTAACTTCTTTTGCAACTGTCTCAAGATGATTTGGAACTTCTTCTGCGTCGGGCAGGTTTCGGGACATGATGTTGATGTCGTCAGCATACGCTATCAACTACATCGACTTGGAGAACAGCGTGCCGCTGTGGTTCTCATTCATTTTCCGGATGGCATGTTCAAGTGCCAGGCTGAAGAGCATCGGAGCCAGTCTATCGCATTGCTTCAGTCCAGCACGTGTTTCAAAGTGATCAGTAAGCCTATTTTGGATCGTGACCTGTTGGACGGAATTGGTCATCGTCGTCTTTATTAATCGTACTAATCTTACTGGTATACCAAATTGCAGCATGCTGTTGTACAGTACACCACGATCTTGCTTAAAATCAACAAAGATTTGCTACACGTCAACATAGTATTCCCAGCACTTTTCTAGGATCTGCTTGTTGATCGGCCAGGTCTGAAACCGCCTTGATATTCGCCAATGATTCGTTCAACGTAGAGACTTTATTCTATTTTCCAGAATTTTCTTCAGTATTTTGTAGAGCCTACGGACTTATGAGATGTCGTTGTAATTCTTACACCGCAATTTATCTCCCTTTTTGTGAATGGGACAGATAATGCTCCTTCATCAATGTTCTGTGATCACCTCATCCTCATCATATCGTCAACGATTGGGGCTTCTTGTCTGGAGACGTAGGACGCGGGACTAAGAAGCTCTCCGAAATAGGATGCCCATAATTTGTTGATGCTAGCGGTATCGCTGATGATGTTTCCTTCCTTGTCCTTACAGAGGCTAGTTTTGGGTTGATAGCCATTCTTAATCATGTTTACTAGTCTGTACGCTTGTCTGGTGTTTCTATTAAAATAGCTAGGTTATCATTAATGTTCAGCAACTGCTCGCCAAAAAATTTTCGTTTCTTACTTCTAATTATACTCTTTGATATTCGCCGTAGCTCATCTTATTTCTCTCTCTTGGATCTGGTTGGACGCTGGATACATTGTCTGTAAGCTTCGTTCTTTGCATCAAGTGCTTTTGACATTGTTCGTCGAACCAGTCATTTCGCATCTGCCGGGTTTTATGCACCACGATCTTGTCTGCGGCCTCCTTGATAGAACTTTTTAGTTCTTCCCAAAACCCTTGGCAACATAGGTGGCCGATGTTGTGTAGCATAGGTGTCAGTTTTTCTTCAAGGGCGGCTGTATATGCATGCGCCGTAGCATTGTTGAAGAGTTTGTCAACCGCAAAGATTTTAGGAAAACTGATTATTGATTGGTGCACTGAAGAGATCCAACACCGACAGGTTGTCCTTACCAAGTGATGATCGGAATCGCAATTTGCTCCTCGGCATGATCAGAGATCCATCACACTTGATGCCTATGTTTTGCAAATGAGGACGTGGTCAATCTTGTTGACGGTGCGTGTATCCGGGAATTTCCAAGTTTCTTTATGAATGTGTCGATGCAGAAAGCATGTTGAGCTTACGACAATGCTCCTACTGTACGCAAAGTCGATTAGTCGTTGACCGTTGTCTTTGCATTCCTTGTGGAGGCTATGTGTTCTCCAGTGGCTCCCAGATGCCCACTCTTGTTCCGAACTTTTGCACTGAAATCTCCGCAGTATTTTACGTCTTTTGTTAGAAGTAAATCGAATAATGTCCTCAGGTCTTAAAACTTTTCAATCACTGCTTCTTCCTTCACTTCAGTGGGGGCGTGCACGTTGATGAGCCAGAAGTTGAAGTGAATAATGCGAGTCGCACACAACCTTACATTGATGGGTTTGAAGTCAATAACTTGTGGTTCGGGGTGATTGTTCAGGATGAATGCAACTCCAAACTCTTTATGTCCAGATGGTTTACCGCTTTTGAAAATTGTGTGCGATTTCTTGTTGTTGATTTAGCTGCCAAGCCAATTTTCTAGACTGCAGTGGTGCCCAGTTTGTATTTGTCAAGCTGTTGTAGGATGGTCTTCTCGACTCCTAGTTTGTTTAAGGAGAGTGTATTCCAGGATCCGAAAGAATTATCAGTTAAACGTTCGCGTGATTGTCGTTGTTGTTCCGTCTAAACCGAAGCGTTTTTTTCAGGTTTCAGTTTTTGCAAGGATGAGTTTTCGGCCCATCGATAAATCCTATTTAGGGGTGGCCCCGGTGATAGCTGCTTCAGGTGGCTCATAACGTGCCAGAGTTCACACAACTAGGTATGTTGCAGGTCTGACTACGTGATTCATTGTGGGCGACCGGTAGCTCAGTGCGTAGAGGCATCAGTCTCATATCTGACTAACGGCGTTTCAGATTCGAATTCCGTCCACGTCAACGTTCGTGGCCACGGATGTTTGTTGTCTTCCCCCTGTGGTGTGGCTAAATGGGGGAGCAGGTGGTGCATGCTGACAACTGCATTCTCCGAGATAAGGTTATGCCAACGAAACGTCTACTGGGCCACATGGAACAGCTGACGCGCTATGCCCCACAAGGGGTTAGGGCAATTGAGTAGCCAGTCAGGCTACAGCTATCATTCCCTCCTCCTTTCACAACCATGGCTAGGGACAGTATTCGGCGTTCCGTGGTTTCATCCACGCTGATACAAAGCTGCTATTCACTTAAATAACGCTAATATAAGTCCAAGGACTACATTCAGAAATTATATCACTTTTATCTGCCTACGCCACCATTCTTTATTGGCCTTGACCGTACTGTAAAAAAATCGAAAGTGTAATAGACTAGTACACGGCTTCCACATTTCATTGTCGGGCGATGAGTTTTCTAATTTGCGCAAAAACAGCACACAGATTACAATTTGACGCACTTTACTTTAATGATTTTATTTCCACCAAAAATCCGCATTGCCCTCATTATTCGTTGTTACAAAATCGACACCTTATTACTGGAGACGTTCAGCAGTTTATTTTTTTCCCATGTTTTCAATATACGAGTACATAGTACTAATATTCTTCGCTCTGCTCTCCTCATTCATCACACTGACTAGCATAATTGAAAAATGTACAATCAAAAAATTAATTGCCTGTAACTTGCAAAGAAGAGCACGAGGTCTGTTCGATTGCAATAGTCGCCTGCAGATTTTCTGACCATTGTAAATGGGTAAAAATCTTTCTCATCGTTGGTCATCATCATACACTGTTCATCATTATCGTCATCATGACGCGTTCATGCAACTATAGACGGTTGATAGAGGAATTTTCAGTTTGAATTGAAAATGAAAGTGAGCCTCCACGGCAGATGTACTTGTTCATCCATGTAGGTATACTGGGTGCTAGACCTAGTCTATGAATACACAGCAATGGTTGTTTAATCTTCTTGTGATTTGTAAAAATCTAAGGTACAATGGCACTTACGCTGAACAGATGAGTTGTTGTTAAAGATACATCTTCCACAGAAGAGGGTTGATCAAAATTAAATTATCTTTAAAAAGGCCAGGGTTATATTTCTGAAAACGAACTGAACGCAGATTTTTATTCAAAGTTCTAATTGCTACTTCTACTGATTCTCTCATTCTGATTAAGAGAATATGGGCTTGACGCATGAAGTAGGGGCACCTAATAAGGCGCTACATGTTGAAATTCAAAAATCGAAGCTGCTTTTATTAGATCTGTTGAACCAAGATGAGGATCAGCGCCATTCAACTATGAATTTAACGCCCACAAACAAAATTATAAAATTATACCAAAGAATGTCAAAGCGATACCTTCAAACGCTCGACCACTCCCTAACCTTCGGTGTTCGGTAACCCGCATACAATATGTGAAACCAATCTTCTTTACAAATCAACGATCCGCAAAGATACCAGTCGTGGTTCGCATGTGCACTTCGGTATCACAACCTTACATCAGGTGGATTTCATCAATGAATTCTTCTCCCATAAAAGTATGCAAGTTGAACTCCTGGGAAGTTATTATTGTTGTTTAACAGCAACAAGACGAACTAAGCATTTTGTTAAGGTTCAACATACTACCGTGTGGTGTGCTTACTATATGGATAAATAGTACGGCCATTGGAAAACATTCAAAAGTAAGCTGCAACCTGTTGGACAACACACATCAAATCTTGAATATTATATCGTTGTTGACTTCCCTGTTTGTTGTTTAGGCTGACTTATTGACGCGGTTATGTTATGCAATAAGAAAATGTTTGGAATGTACATAGTTTATTGTAATAGGCAGTTTCACGGAACACCTGAGACCTGAGAAAGATTAAAATGTTGCAGGTGTATGGTTTAATTGTAAGTAAGTTTGTGGTGTGTCTAAAGGGTGATCTAAGGTTTCCTAATAGCTTCGTCGACGATTGTGTGGTCCAAGTGCTTTGAGCATTGCTTTAGATCGCCAAAGGTGAGGCAACAGGCCTCACGGAGTCAAAGACACACACACACACGTACATACTAGCCGGAAAATTTTTTTTAACAGAATTTTCACTAATCTTTCTGTCCTAATATATATGTTAGTTTTCAGATCACTACTCATCAGGTGCTGCCTTTGATCTGCCGGTGGAAGCAGCACCGGCACCAGAATATGGTTTATTACAGGTGGTTCATTACAGAATGCATAGTGCACTTAGGACTCCCAAAACCTTATCAGAACTAGCAATGACAACATCGTCTGCATAGGCAGTGGCATGGCAACCAATCTCTTCCAGTTTCAAAAGCAGCTTATGAAAACTCCTCTACTCACAGACGACGTTACCAAAATCCGATAAGTTTACAGAGCGATTCGTCGACTAGCAGATCAATAGTGCCTCTATTATCGCAATAGGTTTAATGTTGTTGAAAGCACCCTCAATATCCAGGAACACACCCAACGTATAGTATATTCCTTGTATCCAAGGAACTTTTCAATACAACTGACCGGAGAGTGCAGAGCTGGATCAACTGACTCACCTTCCTTTCCAATAGGCGTGTTTTGAGGTGGAATGGATGGCGTGAATGGATGGTATTACGAAGATGAAGATCAATCAGTCTCTCTAGGAGTTTGAGCAAAGTTGAAGAGAGGTTGTTTGGCCTGAGATCACTTTGTCGGGCGTGTGAGCTTCTGCTCGTCTTAGGGATAAGAATAACCAACACTCCCGTCCAGCTTCATGAAACGTAGCCTAATGCTATTCATGTAAGATAACCTCTATCCACGGGTAAACAATATCTAGCGAATTCTGAAGGTCCGCTGGAATGATTCCATCGGCTCCACAAAATTTGAAAGACTCAAAACTATTCATCGCCAGCAGAATCTTTTCCCTTGACAGGATGGATTCATAATCGCAGGGTGCGGAGGAGTTGGATGAGTCCCTCAGAGATGTAGTCGCTTCGCTGTCCGAGAAATACGTATCCAGCAGAAGCTCAATAATTTTCCTGCTGGACGACGTCCATCTTGTATTGGGAGAAAGCTGGGTATGAATGGATCTTTACGGAGTCTAGAGACTTCACTTGCTTCCTCCACGCATTCGCAGAAGCTCCTCCATGAGTTCCGTATAGCTCTCCTCAACTGCTTTTTGTACTAATTCAGTTGTCATTTATATAGGAGCGCCAGTCCGATGATAATATAAACGCCTTTGCCTTATTGACGCCTTTTCTACACACAGCTCTGAGCTCAGAAATTTTATCGCTTCACAAAGCTGGTTTCTTCTTACCTGTATGCGAGCAAACAGGACACGATGTAGATTCAGCCGTATTAATAGCGACGGTGAACGTAACCATATTATCCAACTTATATATCTGTAGCAGGGATGACCTAGTAGAGGAGGTAGCACAGCCGAAAGAGTTTCACGATATCTAGGCCAGTTGGTTTTTCTGTAATTCAGAGTGTACGATTTGGCCGCAGGACGTTCGGCGAGACTGAATTCGAGATAGCGACGATCCGAGAAGGAATGTTCGGACGACACTCTCCAGTCACTTATCTGGTGTATAATATCCTCTGAGGCAAGGGTAATATTGAGAACCTCTTGCCTGTTAATAGTGATGAAGGTAGGCTCATTGCCCATATTACAAAGCAAAAGGTTGATTCCCAATAAGTACTCGAGCATTAATTCGCACCGCTGATTACTATAGAACTACTCCATATATCATGGTGTGCGTTTGAGTCCAAACTAGTTTTTAAAGCTTTAGCCGTTATGATAGCCTTCCTAAGGTTCGCCGAAGGTAAGGTGCCTACTTGATCATATGGTAGATATGCCGAGGCACTCCCCTCCCCGTTCTATCGAACGTAAGAATGGAACGAATCCCTGAGGAAATGTCAAAAAGCGGTGGGAGGAATCGTTCAAATGAGAGCGCTACGAACTATACCAAGAAAATGCCCCAACATTTTTGTATGGGATTGTAGTCTTATGACTTAGGACATATCGCCCCTAATTTGGGGCGATATTTCATAAGACTCCCCCGAAAATTCAAAATTGGTGTGGGGTGAAATTTCACTATGACACAAGATGCTATGTCCGTACTGCCTAAAGCGGAAATTCACTTCAATTCAATGTCCACTATAGGAATACAAACCTACCTACGTTACACTTTAATATAGTAAGTATATTTTCGATTTAGGTAATACGAACGAAGCATGTTGTATAATCATGGAATTTAATTTAGGGGCGACATTTCATAATTTTTTGGGGAAATAATTCATATGAAATATCGCGCCAAATTTGGGGGAATATGTCATCTTTTTTGTTTTGTCATTTATTATTGGGGTAATATGCCACGATGACATATCACTCCAAAAATGGGGTCTTCTGTTATCTTTTTTTTTTGGGGCGATAGTTCATTGGGGCGATAATCCATAGCGTCTCAAATGAGAATACAATATTCATCAAGTTGAGTGTGATAATTAATCAATGATTTTCCGTTTGATTTCAGGAGATAAAAGGACATCGTTTCTTTCGGGCTCGAACTTCAACGTTACATGGCACTTAGCCTACGCACATCGGGTAAGTGAGAATCCACAAAGTTTGTATTATTGATATCTCTATAAGCGTGTTTAAAACTATCGTTTTCTTGGTGTATTATTCGAACGACCTTGACTCGTATAAAAGCTTTTGAATGTGTGGAGCCTACAAGCACATTGGAAGTTGTTGGCTGCAAAAAAAGAAACAAAATCCTCCTGAACAGGATAGTTTTATTCATCTCCACAAACAAAATTGTCCAGCACAAATTTACATAAGATATATCATCTCACATTCCTATAAATAAAATCCTCGGACAAAAACAATATCAAATGTTTTAAATTAAACAGAGAAAATAATATTAAGCAAAATTGTATTCCTAAAAAAAACAAAAGTCTCTCTTAAAAACAAGTCAACGCAGTATCCTTACAGTCCCAGTTTTTGGCTCAAGAACATCAGAATGCTGCCAATCAGAATGGCTGAGGTCAATTGGATGGTGGCCGAACCGTTCTTCAAATCGAAGTTATTACAAGCCGACGTTGTGCAAGATGTGCATTTGTCTATGGTTCCGCATGGGAATTGTGCGCTGCATCCTCGATATGCTGTTCCGTTCAAAAGGTACCCGGTGCAAGTTTGGTTGGCTTCGAAAATTGGACAAATGGTGGTATTCATCGGGCTTGATACACAGTTTGCGTCATTGTTCGAGTTGCAGACATAGCATGAGAGACGTCCGGCAGGGAAGATCTGAAAAGTAGAATGGATTAGATTTAATAGAGGAGAAAAGTTATCCCTCTTCAAGCATCTTCACTCCATGGCAAGGCCAGGATGACAGATAATTTAGACAATAAAACGAATTCACTATATTACATTATCATTGCAGTTTGTCGTGTTGCAAGTGTCACAAGTCGAGTTCGTTCCCGAAGCACAATCCAAGAAGTCACCTTGAGCCAAGTCAGACAAGCAGCCACGTTGAGTGTGACCATCAGCTGTAAAAATTGACACAATTATTTCCATCCATGCTTTCCTAGTCCTTTCACTTACATGTAATCCTTGTTTCACATGATTTATTCAAATCGCTACACTCAACGGTGGAATTGATCATTGTTGGATTGGTGGCACAATATTCATTCTGGTCCGACGAGCAGCTGACGCAGCTAGTTGAGTTCACATTGACTTGAGGAACATTGGCCAGAGTGTTACAATTGACTCCATTACATTCCACTAAAATGCCCAAACCGATCATGTACTCAAGGGTGGCAGGAGCAAAGTTGCTGGAGCAGACCAAATATGAAAGGCTAGAATCGTTGTTCAACACATAGGCACACTTGTCGTCAGCCCGATAGCTGAGGCAAGTTTGCGAGAAAGTCTCGTTACATTCGGTGTTTGAGCAGAAGTTACAGGTGAGACGAGTTGAAGGTTCGTTGAATTCGTTGCACATTGTTGAGTTGCAGGTCCAGCAATCATTTGTTGCATTGCACGAATCAATTCCCAAGGCGGTGACTTCACTCTCGCAGCCTCTGTATGTCTCAAAAGTCATATTATCGCTGGAGCTCTTGGGCAAGAGGGCAACAATACAATTTGCATTGCAGTCCACGTGTGATACGCTAGTATCATTGGGATTCCAGACACATTCGCTATTGGAATAGGAATCGCATTGGTAGCAGCTCACGAAATCCGTGCGATTCACTGCAACGTTGCAAAGGGGCGAGACACAGGTGAAGCATAGTTGACCTGGAGCCGAGATACAAGTGGCATTGGCTGTGTTGCTCAATAGATTACTGCAACCGCGAGCCGTTACAGCACCGTTAACATCAAAAGTGGTCACACATTCGGCGCCGAATAAGTTGCAGTCTTGGACTGGTAACGTTGAGATTGCAGCAGTACAGTTAGTTCCTTCGCAGGTGTAGCACGAGACATTGCTGAAGACAACTTGACCGTTGGCTTGTTGAATACTGCTTGCGTCGATCACATCGCTGCTCACTGCAAAGAAAATGAAGAGATTGTAGGATCTAATTTCATGTGATTACTTGTTAGTATAGTAATGGTCTACGGGAACAGTCGGCAAAAATCGAGCCCATCTCTGCTTAATAGAGCTACAGAAAACATAAAAAGCCGCTTAGCTTATCTTGTAGAGAGGCAATTCCTTCACCTGATGGCTCTGTAGAACTTCACGGTTAAATGAGGAACTTATAGGCGCTGCGGCGATTTCCCACTACCCCTGCAACTACAAATATACTGACCTATATTCATTATTCATAGTGGCGGATTTTGAAATCGAATTCGGAGAGAATGTGTCCACATTTTTCAATTTTTTTTCATCAAGAGGCTTGCGTCTATTGAAAGTGCGATCGCATTCCACTTAAGAGAGAAGCACGCAAAGATAAACGTATAAAATCATGAATCAAAATAAGGTTAGGTATAAGGGCTGCTTTGCTTACCATGACCTTCATGAACGACAATGGGGTTCATTCTGTTGCCACCAGGAACTCATCACCTGGCAATCCTAATCATTAAATCGGACGGAACTTCCAATAAAACGATAGGTTTTGCCACGACCAACATTAGTTAAGTCATCAAGTTGAGGAAAAAGGTGGCATCCCAGAAATGTCTTCCTTATTCTGCTCGTAGAGCAGGACAAGTGCAGCAAACTTACAAAATACGCTCCTCCTTGTCTTCGTCGCCACAGCTTCTACAGCAGTCATTGCAGGGGATGTGAGCTTCATGGCAAGCTCCCCAACTACGCAGCACGGAGTGATGACTCAAACAAGGGCTTTGATTTGTTGCCTTTTCAGCAACAAATCTAATTTAGGCCACGGCTTTGTTGAAAGGTATATTTTACCATCTAGAGTTGGTCCTGCTAATCGCTTTAAATTTTAAAGCTAGTTTAGAAGCAACAATAGGTATAAATAGGTGTAGAAATATTCCGATGAATTAATGGTGCATCGCTTGTTGTATTCTGCCTGGCGAGCTCATCTGCTTTAGAGTTAGCAGCTAAACCGACTTAAAACAAGCTAGCCTTCGTTGTGTTTTGTGGTACATTTGCCACTTTGAAATTAGTAGTAAAACTTGTTCCGATTTCACGGTTCCTATAAGAGGTATATGAAATAGTGGGCCGATTTCAACTAAATTTGGGAACGTGGCTTAGCCATCAATACGATTCAATAATATGCAATTTTGTAAAGATATCTTCAGAAATGAAAAAGTTTTTCTGACAAAAACTTGCTTTTGGAACTGTCGTTCCTATGATAGCTATAAGATGGAGTAGTCCGATTTCAACCAAATTTGGGAATGTGATTTCACTAAAAATACTTTTGATTACTGTGAATTTTGAAAACAATATCTTTACAAATAAAAAAGTTTTTCTCACAAAGACGAATTTTTGGACCGGTCGTTCCTATGGCAGCTATATGACGTAGTGGTCCGATTGCGTTGGTTCCGACATATATACAGCGTGCAATAGAAAGAAGGCTTTGTACAAAATTTCAGCTCGATAGCTTTAAAACTGAGGGACTAGTTTACATAGAAACAGGCAGACAGACGGACAAAGCTTAATCGACTCGTCTCATCATACTGACCAAGAATATATATATAGTTTATATGGTCGGAGATGCTTCCTTCTGTGCGTTGCAAACTTCATGACAAAGTTAATATACCCTATCAGATCCGTGAAGGGCATAAAAAGCTGAAAAAAACGGACCCATCTACGTAAGTATTGAGCGACATTCCGCCACTGTCTTTGACGAAGTCAGACCCGGTTTGAGAGATTTAATTAAAGCTTGCCTTTCGGTGAAAATCACAATATCTCTAGCTCATTTCACGCGATAGCTCAGTCGGGTCAGGGCTTCCGTAATCTCCGTAACCCTGGCATGGAATGCATTGTCATATTCAGGGTGACTGAAAAATAGGTTTAGGTTAGGCCCAACTGAGAAACTTCGACCCTTAATTCTTGAAACAGTCTGCATAGATTTCTATTGAATCGGGCAACCGAACCGCGTTTTCTTCGCATTAACGTGACTACGTGATTTTATTGGCCCTACAAAATGCTTGTCAAGCACAAATTCGGTAGACGTTTAGTCAGTAGTTGCGTATCGAATCTAAAGTATACTAGGAGCGTTGGCGTGCAGTCGAGTGACTATATTTACAGCCACCTATTCACCAAAACATGTCAAAAAGTAGCAGGTTAAGCAGCATGTTGAAAGCGGCAGAGGAAGTACTGCTAAGATCACCACAAAAAACAACGTAGGGTAATTTTTGCACCTATAAATCATTTTCGTATATTTCTTCTTTATTTATAGATACTAAATATTTTGAAGGGGGCCCGGCCCCCATGACCCCCTCTGGATCCGCCACTGATTTATTCATATCCGCAGTCGTGGTCGTTGCCCTTAGGTTTTAAGTTAAATCAGTGAAATTGCCTTTGGTTGTGATTTCATGGATTTAGATAACTAATCGCCCATACCTTCAGGTAGTGATAGCAAATTCATGGGTCATGGTATCTTGCAAAAAGGATACACAATTAGTGTCACTTCCAGGTTGGCATATTTTATTGAATTTGAGATTCGATGTATCAAAATTTAGTGGGCCATCCAAAACCCCACCATTTTTAATGCACGGCATATGCATGTGAGTTGATTCAGTATGTATCCCGATTTGCAGATTACAAATTATATAATATTAACTAAATCCATAATAAAATAAATATATGCATACAATACAATGAATTGGTCATGACATAATCACGATGTTATCATGAATGATTGCCCATTCAAATGTTGCGTGATATATTTAAAGTATTCTACCAGTAATGTACGAAAAAATCAAGAAATATACCAAATCTCGCTTAAGATTAGTAGATTAGATTAGTCGTTGTAGTTCCACAAATCAACATATTCCCGTTTTCAGCAGAAACTTATCTTAAAATACGAGATCAATTGGATTAATAAAAGATATCGGTTACTATCTTTTTTACCACTCTCTTAGAAGTACAGAAGAAGAAAAAAGAAAGGAAATTATCGCGAATTGTTCTTGGATAATTTATATACATATTGCCACATGTTATATTGTATGTTGACGCAGAATAATAAAGTAGGCCCAAGCTTTACCTGGATTTCAATACAAATCCACGTTCAGTGCGATATGAATCACTCAGCTAGAGTTCGGTATTGAACTTGTACCCCTCTATAACTCTATTCATAATATTTTAAGTACATAACATTTACATATAGTACATATATTATATCTTCTACGAACATTGATTAGATACTTTTTTCAATTTGGCTTGTTTGGTCCCCTACTCCCTGCACGACTGACAGGCTAAGAATAGCAGCGATAAATTCATTGCAGATTACTGATTGCAGCGAAATAAAAAAGATTGCTATTATTTAACGGGTTTTACGAGTAGGTATTTTTTTAAGATTGTACCAATCTTTTCCCATTCAATAAAAACTTTTGATGAAATTTGATTTGTGTTGCGTGTTTTCTGTTTGAATACCTTTTTATGTTTTTGAGTGAAATTCCTATTTAGATACATTTCCATCTTATCTACCACGTATTTTCATAGCATTAATCCAGTTAATTATCCTGAGATTGACGTGAATCTACTAAAATTATATTCATGGGAGTACTCTCGTTAAGCGAAAACTATGTCGGGTATTTCGTTTTGATGCCTCCAGAACGGCAACATTATTGAAATGTTGTCATCGTCCTATCTGATATGACATAGGTACCACATCACATATCAGTACTACTTTGCCTTAATCCCTAGTAGGCCATAGCGCGTCAACGTCAACCACTCCTGCGCGCCATCGTACTCTGTTCTGGGCAATGGGGCGCAACTTCCCAAACGACTTACCCTCTTTTGTATTGTGAAACAATACAGTTATCATCCTTCCGCAATGTGTGACCTACCCATAGCTATTTTCGCCTTGGTTTCATTTTGCACACCAACTTAAGGCTGGGATCAGTGCTCGTGTCGTCGATTTCAGAAAACAACTAAAATTAAGAAAAAAATTAAATGAACTCCCAACTGATCGTGAACATTCCTATGGACACCATTTTCTTTTAGCGGAGACGAATGTAGTCGGAAGGACTTGATTCCATGTTAATTTTTGGTCCGTCCCATATATTCATCTGAGGAACGGGCGTATAGACCGAACCATGCTGTATGTTCGTTCGATTGTCTGGACGGAGCACTTCTCGTGGTCCAGTTAACCGTTTTGAAGCCAAGAATTTTTGAAAGCATTGGATCAACCATTTTGCATTTACCACTTTGAAATTAGCAATGAAACTTATTCCGATTCCACAGTTCCTATGAGAGGTATGTGAAATAGTGGACCGATTTCACCCAAATTTAGGAATGTAGCTTCGCGGTAACTATGATCGATTAATACAAAATTCGGTAAAAATATCTTTAGGGATAAGCAGTTTTTTAATAAAACTTACTTTTGGGCCGGTCGTTCCTTGTTCCTATGACAGCTATATGATATAGGAGTCCAATTTCGATCAATTTCGAGAATATATTTTAGTTCGGCAATAGATACCATTGAAAAATATGAAATTTGGTTGAGATATCTTTAAAGACACAGATTTTTGGACGGGTCTTTTCTATGGCAGCTATATGACGCAGTGGTCTGATTCCATTGGTTCTGACATACATATGTACAGCGTGCAATAGAAAGAAGGCTGTACAAGACTCCAAATCGATAGCTTTAAAACTGAGAGACTAGTTTGCATAGAAACAGACGGACAGACAGACAGACCGACGAACAAAGCTTAATCGACTGGTCTCATCATACTGACCAAGAATATACATATATAGTTTATATGCTCGCAGATGCTTCCTTCTGTGCGTTGTAAACTTCATAACTAATTTAATATACACTTTCACATTCGTGAAGGCTATAATAATTTCAATTTCGAAAAGAAAATGGTGTAAACATTTACCAGTATCTCGACGATCAGAAGCCAAAACCCGCAGAGGACACGCTGCCTGATAAGTAAATAATCTTCAAGCCCTTCCTAGTAATACAAAATAAATAAGGCAGTTGAGCAGTTTTAGCTTGACAACCAAAAACTGCTCAAGTAGAATTCAGAATTAACCAATTCTTGTAGTCCGAATGGCGCAACAGTTGGCACGTTCGCCTTCTATGCACTGGGCCCAGGTTCGATTCCTACTAAATGCAGTAATCTTTCACAAAAAAGTTGATTTATGTGTCGGACTATGAGTCCACTCAGCTGATTTATGAGCAAATAACTCGGTTGTGGGCCACGATCTAGTAAATGAGATAATGCTAACCCATCTCAAGGCCTTGGCCCACAATTGGACTGTTGCGCCAGTTATTTATTTTAACCAAGTCTAACCAAGGTTCATTTAAAATTTAAACCTTTTCTTTTTCCTAACGTCAGAAAAAAATTAGTGCCGACAGCCCATCCTCCCCTCGATGAAAAGCTATCTACGCCCCTGCTTCGCCTTATCAATGAGAACTAGGCTCGTCTCATGTAACACAGTAGGTTCGACTGAAAGACTCCTATACTTGTTAAGAGAATAAGAATAACCTTTTTTGTGAGAGAGCACTCTGCAATACCTCACTATGAACACGAGGACATTTACCACATATGGCGACACCAATGTCATCCGCATGAGCACAGACACACCTTAGATCAGATTCGAAAGCAGTGTATTGACAACAGAGTCCCAGAGAAAGGGAGCACTTTGCTGGGTGTCCCTTCTCATAAGTTTACGTTCAGATGGTGACTTTTTGTGTTCGCTTTTTGAAAATTATTTACAAGTATTTTAGCTCGAAATTTATACAACCGAGCTTTATTTACCAAATATGGCCCCATTCTGAATCCGCCACTGCCACTTTATCATTGTTGCATTCATAGAAACTTCGGGAAATATTAATTCGCAATATGTGTGCATACATTCACAAAACCCAAAAAAGGAACACAAATTTAATAAGGCAAGCCTATAATGTATGTATAGGTATATCAATTTCCTCGTGATCCATCCGCCGTGGAAAATACGCACCTTCGATATCTTTTGCCCGCAGTAGAAAAAATAACTCAACAACAAAAATCTGAGATAATACTCTGTCAAAAAGTTACCCCTCTTCCATCAAGTAAACCCATCCCATCGCTGCTACAAATAAAACGATGCAATCATTCCAAATAGCGATTTTATTTCGCCTCTCTACTAAGATACAAATATATTTTTTTTTTCTACTAAGAACGGTGACCAATTTTACCGAGAATACTTTCTGATAGCTTCAGGCTTCAGCACTGAAAGTGTTATCGTTGGATAAAAACAAGTATACCCATACACTTGAAAAATAGCATTAAATAGTTAAGCTGATATGTGTTACCAAAGTGCGTTTCGAAATAAAAAAACAACAGCAATCGCATTATCAATCATAGATGATCGATCGGGTTCTTAACGTGATAACAGAATAGAAAAAAAACACTTGTTATATCTGGAATTCGCATCAGCCTCGAGATATTTTTCACACTAGAGGGGTTTTACTAGGTGGTAGTGCGGCAAGGATTAAATTTTAATCTAGTTCAAGGTATCACGTGGTCGTTCGGAAAACTATGGTATGACTCAAACTTTAGTTGATTTTGCAAATTGCAGAATACTGTAGATAGGACATACTTGTATAGGAAAATTTGTAGAAAATCAGTATTGCTTTAGCTAGCCTGACTCTGTATTAAAAAAAATAAGGCAAACACTTATTAGTATTACAAAAAAAGAGACCGAAGAAAATGTGGTAAGACTAAAGTACCAAATATATATACACATATATATAGTGTAGCCATCGTATCCAGAAGCGTATTCTGATTTAGTTCGGAATACCAACCAACTGGCCTGGTCGAACTGCTTCCCCGATTGGATTAAGGCAGCTCCTGAAGAGTACAATCCATCGTGTGGACGAAACCAGGGACAGTGCGGTAGTGTTGGCTTAATGCTTATCATTTTTGTGGTAGTGAACAGCTAAACTAAGTCATTAAGACTTAGATTCCACTCCACTTCATTCTTAAAAAAGGTAGTTATGCGCTTATGCGTGACTGGTCAGAAATATTTTCATTGTAAAAATTAGTAAATGGTTTGAAGTGACTAAGAAAAAATATTCAAAAATAAGTATATCCACATTGATTTTAATATCATTTAGTTTTTTAGCACATTTGCACTTTGGGTATCTCCTATTCTTAATCTTAACTTTGTAGGTCCATATATTTCACCAAAAATACACTGAACTCACATAATTACACATAATATCCTTTTTCAAACACAACATACCTAATCCACTGAAAAGGATAATTCCAAAAACGGCCAAAATGATTTTAGATCCCATCTTTCGTCGCGAGTAATTTGAACGTTTATAACTACGAATCGAAACTAAAAATAAAATACTAAAACCGATCGCGCCGTCGGATTATTGCACTTAAAATTCTATTGGTTGCCACCTGTACACCTAAATGAGTCCCAAAAATTTATCAACACTTGCTTTTATAGACAGGAGATAAATTAAAACCGTAAGGCCTAACACATACACATACTGGCACGCATACTGCACAATTCTAGATATTCGTATCTAATAAATACATTTTTGCTACTAGCCCGAATTTTTATTCTCGGTAATAATTGATACTAGCCAATGATAGTACCATGATACGAGTAAGCTTTAGATAGCGCAAAGGATTGTAATATCAGAAACAAATATGTACACTCTTATTGATTTCACCAGTCATCTATCCATATGGCAAGAAGCATCGAACATTAGGTGCTTGTGATGATTTTATCCGTTTTATCAAAATATCTACGATATTGTTGGTATGATTTAATCGTCAGATTTATGTGTTGTGTTCATGCGACCAATGGAAAATAAAATAATATATGTATACTAAAATATAAAAGAGTAGACACAATACGAGTACAATAAAATACAATACGATCATTCATAATAATTCTGTCAGACAAGGTTGTATCTAGAATAGTCGTGTATTATATTCGGTGAAGGATTGCTCAATTGTACATACGACAACGAAATATCGAAATTAGTTGTGGTCACAAGACAAGTGATGGGAATCGGGGAAAATTTCGCGGTAAATCTTAGTTCATGAGAAGGATAAGGTAAAGCCATGATAGACTGGAAATTAACTTCCATGTTTATACCCTAGACTTTTAGTATAGGGTATATTGTTTTTGTCACGACGGAAATATGTAACACCTTAAAGGAGGCTCCGGAGGTATAGCAATGTATATATATAAATGATCAGGGTCACCTCCTGATTCGATTTAGCCATGTCTGTCTCTCTGTCTGTCTGTCTGTTTGTCCGTCTGTCCGTCTGTCCGTCTGTCTGTCCGTTCGCACGATAACTTTCGATAGAATGAAGCTAGAGCCTTGAAATTTTGGTCAGATGTTGAAAGTATAATCTAGTTGGTTGGTATTGAAAATGGGCATGATCAGGCCAAGAGAACGCCTACCTCCCCTACATATGTAAAATAATTCAATGTATTTATAACTCCCGATTAAATAAACATCAAAAGCTCTAGCTTTGGTAGATTGCTCGTGGGGGTAATCTTATACTCCCCTGGAAAAATAAAATCGATCAGTTGAAAACTAACGGTAATTTTCTTACAAAGAACCCCGTACTACCCTACTTTTCAGGTGTTTTGTCCATAACTCTTGAACAAATTGACGTAGATATCTGATTTTTGGTATGTTACCCTGAAGTGGGAGGCTGCTTGGGTTTCAGTAAGTTGGACATAATCAGATCAAAGGAACGCCTACCTCCCCTACAAAATTTAAAAAATTAAATATTAATTTAATTACGATAACTTTCGATAGAATAGCACTAGCGAGTTGAAAATTTGGCAAAACGTTAGAAGTAACATCTTGTTAGTTGGCTTTGAAAATGGGCAAGATCCGACCTAAGGAACTCCTACCTCCCCTACAAATGACACTTAAAATAAGCGATAACTTTTGATAGAGAGAAGCCAGCGACTTGAAATTTTGGTCGAATGTTTGAAGTGAGATTGAGTTAGTTAGCATTAAGGATGGTTTAGATAAGACCTAAGGAACCCCTACCTCCCCTACAAATGAAACTTCAAATAAGCGATGACTTTTGATAGAATGAAGCCAGCAACTTGAAATTTTGGTCGAATGATTGAAGTGAGATTAAGTTAGTTAGCATTAAGGATGGGTTAGATCCGACCTAAGGAACCCTTACCTCCCCTACAAATGAAACTTCAAATAAGCGATAACTTTTGATAGAGAGAAGCCAGCGACTTGAAATTTTGGTCGAATGTTTGAAGTGAGATTGAGTTAGTTAGCATTAAGGATGGTTTAGATAAGACCTAAGGAACCCCTACCTCCCCTACAAATGAAACTTCAAATAAGCGATGACTTTTGATAGAATGAAGCCAGCAACTTGAAATTTTGGTCGAATAATTGAAGTGAGATTAAGTTAGTTAGCATTAAGGATAGGTTAGATCAGACCTAAGGAACCCCTACCTCCCCTAGAAATGAAATTTTAAATAAGCGATATTTTACGACAAAATAAAGCTAGCGACTTGAAATTTTGGTCAAATATTTGTAGTAGGATCCAGTTGGCTAATACCGAAAATACGTAAAATCCGACCAATGAAACCCCTGCTTCCCCTTCAAATGAAACTTCAAATAAGCGATAACTTTCGATAGAGTGAAGCTAGACAACTGACATCTTTTTTTAATGTTTGTATAATGTTTGTATTGTGATCTAATTGGTTGGTGGCTATGATGGGCAAGATCCGATCCAAGGAACTTCTACCAACCCTACAAGTGAGACTTCAAATAAGCAATAACTTTCCATAGAATGAAGCTAGCAACTTGAAAAATTCGACAAATATTTGAAGAATTGGTTAGTTAATTGATTTTTAGAATGGCCAAGATCCTCATGAATGTGTGCCAACCTCCCCTATAAACTGGCCATATAGGAAACTCACTTTTAATGCATATGGTCGTTGCCAATTGGTACTTTTGGTATCACCACTAGGTCTGTCCAAGTCTAGGGTATATACGCTTCGGACGGAGCGAAGCTTCGACCTGGTTTTTTACTGCAACTGCGACATTGTGACTCCAATGCATACCACACAATATGAGTAGTTCTGATACAAATGAGTATTAATGTTCGAATTTCTATTGAGCTCAAATCTTTTAATTTGTAATGTACATTACTCTTATCAATAGAAAGGTTTTCATCTATTCCACCATGATATAAAAATGTTTTATTTAGATGACCAACGAGAGGTCGAATACAGAGGCGATCATTGCTCAGTAGTTTTGAATTGTCATTTATGTATATAAAAAGTTATTCAAAATCTTCTCGAATCTGTTGATCCGCATGCTATCGGCCAGTAATTTGGTGGTATTTTTTTTCCCAGACCAATATAGGTGTCGGTTCGGGTATATCCTGACAGCAAACCACCAAGAAATACTTTTACTTCTCCTAATGTCATCAAAAAAATCTGTTGGTATTTTGGCGAACAAGTTTGCATTTGGTAATGCGACGATTTTGCAATCGTATAAGTAGCTGGGATCTTTTTGCCGCCAGCGAGTTTGAATTGCCCGACGTGAATTTCGGACACTAGTTTTTCTATATTTGGCTAAGGGTTCATTGTCGCTCCCATTCCACTCTTCATCTTCACTCTCGTTATATCAATTGTTCCTCGAATGATGAATCTCGCACTCTGTTTGTAGCAACCCTCTCCCAAGATGGCTCAGGTTTGCTTCATGCTCGTCATCAGTAGCATCCGAATCTTTACCGGCATCATATCCGTCCAAGGGAGGGATCGCAAAAACATCAATATTATGCAAATCACCATCGATCGCTTCCAATTGTTCCAATATTTCGGCAACTGTAAATCTAACAAAAAATGGGTATGAACTGTCCGCCGAGCATACCGTCCCTTATAGGGGACAATAGGTTTTAGGTCTTATCGCACAAGTTCTAAACCAAATTTTACAATTTATTTCTTCTAGAAACTGTTGTTTTGATACATTTTAGTCAATATCCACCCAAAACATAAAAATAGTGAATCAGAATAAAAATTTCATTTCATTTTTCCGTACCCGCTCTGCATTTTTCGATTTTTATTGGAGCTGTTATCCATTGTTAGCACGAAATGAAACACACCACGCAAACAACTTCAACAGAATATGAGTTGATACGATGCAATAGATGTTACCAAGCGTTATGCGCAACTCATTTAGAATTTTCATGAAAAAAAATACACTGTTAGGCGGATAAAAGTGGACGTCCCTTTAAAGGGACTGTATGCACTAATGGGTTAAGCAGGACGGATCTTGGACAGCAACGAGTGAGGAAACTATTAAACTTTTGCTAGACACACATTTTCCTGATAGCTCGACTGATATATTGTTTGCGAATGCCCCGATGTGTTCAGCAACTTCCGGGGTCTCCTCACCTATTCTTACAGAGGAAAGATTTTATGGGTGATTTCCAGCTAGTTAGGTAGATAGGCCATGCCACACTGAACCTACGGGTTCTCATCCCGGTAGACTTACAACACACGTCGGATTTAGTGTACCCTTGGATTGCATCCATGTTTAAGGCATGATTGGATTTGGTAAACAGACCACGACTGTGGACAGAGGTTAGACTGGTATTTATTCCAAAATCATTAAAATGCTCGCATGTGCGTCCAACTGATCTTTGACCTATCAGCCGTTCATCGACCTTACTAGAGGTCCTAGAAAGATTGTTTGATATACACCTACGAACCAGCACTTCACAGCACACCTACTGGAAGAGAAGGTCTGTAGTTGGCTTACTTTCTCTGGTAGGGTACATCGAAAAATCATTTGCCTGCAAAAATTGCACAATGGTGGCATTTTTTGATATCGAGGGGGCTGTTAACAATGTTTAACCGATGGCAATCACCGATGCACTCGCAAGTCTGAAATTCGCTCCCCAGATTCATTAGGGTTATACACGCGAGTCTGGGTGTGTCGGCGGAACGAAGGCGTTTAAGAAGAGGCACTCCCCAAAAAGGGGTTCTCTCTCCTCTTCTTTGGAATCTGGTGGTAAACAAACTGCTTATGGACCTGGATGCATGGTGATTACCTATGCGGGCGACATTGCCATTTCGGACAAATTGCCAAATGTTCTCTGTGAAATTATAGGGAATGTACTCTCAATTCCAGCAGTTTGGGTTTGTTGCGCTGGTGTTAGGATAAATCTAGACAAAACGGAACTTGTTCTCTTTTCTAGGTGGAATATAAAGGGTTTTCCCATAAGTGCGGATTGATGTTGACGGCATGTTGTTTTGGTGGCATCTGCTAAATCTGTTGTTTATTATTCAGTCACTAATGCCAAATCAATATTGCAAGTTACACGATTAAGCAGCACGTGCAAATGATAAAACTGTATTATCAAAATGAATGTTCGATAGAGCAAACGTTGCGCGTGTTGCGCCCATTTTACGGTAGACGCGGTGGCTCTTCAATGTCGACTTTCCAACGTTTGGTGGCCAAATTCGAGACGACCGGTTCGGTTTACAATCAATCAATAACCGTACGACAAAGGAACGCCAGATCGGCCGAGAACATCACCGCTGACAGTGAAAGTATGCAGGAGAACCCGAGGCAGTCAATTCCTGGCCGTGCACATTGCACAAGAACACGGCCTTTCGCAGACTTCAACTTGGTGAATTCTGCGTCGACACTTTGGCCTGCACTCGTAGAAGATCCAAAGCCCAACAAACACCATCCGGAATTCCTGTCCGGAAAAACTGATGAGGCCCGGCCTTGAGGAATTCCGGATCGTGTATGGTTGTTACAGGCCGCCTTCAGGCGGCCGGAAAGAAAATCGTTCCCGCCAAGCCTCCACCACACACGTTCCGGAATTTTTCTTCGGAAAAACTGATCAGGCCTGGCCTTGAGGAATTCCGGATCGTCAACGGCATGTGCAGGCCGCTTTGAGTCGGATAGATAATTGGCAATCGATCTTATCATCATAGAATGAAAGTATCTTTCTGTTGGATTGAATTTTACATTCTATAGCCAAGCTTCAGATACATTCGTCTATTGAAATAAACTCCAGTGAAAATCCATTCTACTCATGCGGCCGGACAGGCCGCCTGACAGGCAGCGGATGGAATTACTTGAGGAATTCCGGACAGGCTGCCGGACAGGCCGCCGGACAGGCCGCCGGACAGGCCGCCTTGAGGTCAGCGGATGGATAATTGGGAATCGAACATATCGCCATAGAATTAATTGTACGGCATTTTTCTTTCCATAGCCAAGCTTCAGATACATTGACATTCGTCTATTGAAAAAAACTCCAGTGTAAATTCATTTTAGTCACGCGGCCGGACAGGCTGCCGGACAGGCCGCCTTGAGGCCGCCGGATGGATTTGCTAGAGGGATTCCGGACAGGCCGCCGGATGGATAATTGGGAATCGATCTTATGGCCATAGAATGAAAGTATCTATATATTGCATTGAATTCTACGGCATAGCACTCTCCATAGCCACGCTTCAGATACATTCGTCTATTGAAATAAACTCCAGTGAAAATTCATTCTACTCACGCGGCCGGACAGTTCGCCTTGAGGCGGCCTGTCCGGCGGCCTGAAGCAGCCATACACTATCCGGAATTCCTCAAGGCCGGGCCTGACCAGTTTTTCCGGAAGGAATTCCGGATGGTGTATGGTGTATTCTATATTCAGGCAAACCGGAAGGCCGGGCCTCATCAGTTTTTCCGGACAGGAATTCCGGATGGTGCATGTTGGGCTTTAGGAGCTCAAAGCTAATGACCATAGACAACGCCGTTTGTTCGCTGATTGGGCTTAGGAGCGTTTGGAAGAGGACCCAATTCATTTCATCTTTAGCGATGAGGCGCATTTTTGGATGAATGGATCTGTTAATAATCAAAATTGCCGTAGATGAGACGGCGCTAACCCACACGAGTTCATCGGATGGCATTCCATCCACAAAAAGTTACTGTTTGGTGCGGATTTTGTGCCGGCGGCGTCATTGGTCCGTAGTTCGACGTTGCTGAGGCCAGCACCGTCAACGGCAAGCGCTACAGATCTTTCTCTCTCTCAATTGCCCGTCAACTGGTCCATGTGGCCCAGTTGACGTTTCGACGGCATAAACTGGTTTCGGAGAATGCAGTTGCCAGCATGCAACTCCTGCACATCCATGGCCAATAACGCCGTCGTGGAGGGACTCGAACCCGAAACGCCGTTAGTCAAACATGGGACTGATGCCTCAACATACTGCGCTACCGCGCCCCAAGATGATAACCATGTTTTTTTACCGGAATTAAACGATATGAACGTGGACCCCGCTAGACTTATTCTTGTGGGGTTTTGTGAAATTGCAGGTCTATGCCAATAAGCCGCAATTGACCGATGTCCTTCAAGTCAACATAACCCAGGCCATCGCTCAAATCCAGCCGGATCTATGAGGCAGAGTCATTGAAAATTTGACCTCTTGGATTCGTGCCACCGTGCGAAGACAGAAAACCGGCTTAACAATATGTTGGGAAAGTTGCCGCCTCTCATTGCAATGACTGAAGTTCTTAGAACAACACCATCCGCTGTTCTGGATGTGCTGCTTGACATACTACCGATTGATATTTAAACTGAAGTAGGCAGTTGCGCCCCATTGTGGTGGTTGGCAGACGTGGATGACGCGCTATGCCCCACTTGGGGCTTAGGCAAAGTAGTAGTGGCTAGTACAACGACCGACTTCACGTCTCCTAAGTTTGCATTCGGAAAGAACTATACAAGGCTGATTTCATCACAGAGTAACTGGGTAGATACTGTCCCCTCAGAACATATTTATATTGATTTCTATGCAGATGGCTCTCTGGGGGAGGAGTGAGTGCGGGTGTATATTCCGAAAGCCTAGGAGTTAATATCTCCTTTCGTTTACCGGATCACTGCTGCAGCGTTTTTCAGGCGGTGGTCTCGGCGATTGCAGAGATTTTAGCATGGCTGAGACGTCACATTATACTCGTAGTCTCTAGAAAAATCACTATACACACGGTCACACGGATAGCCAGGCTGCGATAAGATCCATCGACTCCATTTCCATCTCATCTAAGTTGGTGGAAGAGTGCCACCCGACCTTCGTTGAGCTTGGAAAATTCTGGTATAGACAGGTATAGGTTCGATTCCTACTATGTGCAGTCATTTTCAATATAAAAGGGGATTTACATACGTGTAGGACCATAAGCCTCCTCCTCCTCTGTTAAATGATTACCCATTTATGGGGTAAATAACTCGGTAGAGCGTGTTGCTGATCACAAAACACACCGTCACGATCTAGAAAATGAAACGATTCTAACTGACCTCGTGGTTCCGATTGGACTGTTGCGCCAATTATTTATTTTTATTTATAGACAATTGGGGTATCGTGAGAAAGGTACATTCAATTTTTGGCATTTTCTTAAAATTTGAAGACAGGAGGAAAGAGTAAGAGGGCATAATATGAGATCATAATTTGCCCCACTTCCATGCATTTCGAGACCGTTACACTTAGAAATATGAAAATTTACGAGAAAGTGGTATTTCACTAGCATAGAAAATGAAAAATAATTGAATTTTAATATTCCATCAAAATAGGTTAAAAATAATGCACTTTTATAGTTGCGGTTAGCGCACGCCAGCATCCCTTCAACACATGCCAGGTCAAAAATATTGATGGCCTATAGTCAACATCATAAGCAATAATCCCATAAAATTTTGTAACAATAACATGATATGTTCCATTCCAAATAAAAGCACCTTTCCTTATAGTCGATGATATTTTTATATTTTTCCAGATATGTATTTCGGCAGCTACTTGCTGCCTTCTTCAGTGGAATGAACATACTCTCTTTGGTGTCCTTAATATATACTCGTTACATAGTTGTTTATTTTTTCAATTCCCAAACTCTTACTTTTATGACAAATCAATTAACTACATTTCAAACTAAACGCCAAACCTACGTAAAAAACATCGGAAAAAAAAACATATAAAAGCCATGGGTTATTAAACTAAATTGCCTCTTCTTGGTATTAGTGAGAAGAGGTCAGAGTGTGCGTTGCCCAAATCGGTGTTCCACCTATTTCGGTGTTTTCTTTTGCAATGAAAGAGCTTTCATATGGATCTAGTTTGTTGGCCTTGACTTCTTTGATGACTTCAACTTGTCCCATTTGGTACCTTCTTCAATTATATTTCGTGCTATCATGGATCTTATTTGATTTTGGTTCTTGCGTTTTGCTACCTCCGCCTCATTGAAAAGTTCCTTCGCTCGGGTGGCCACTAATCGTTTTGTTTGTCCAGTATATGTTTTGTCACAATCTTGACATGATATTCGGTAAATTTCGCTTTTTTCGTTGTCTTTTTTCTTATCCTTCCCTGGCTTTAGGAGCGACTTGTTGTTGTTTGTTCGAACCCACGACTTCAATCTCATGTTTTGCTAGAATGTTGCGTATAAGGTTGAACAATTCTTCTGATGTTTGAAAAAAACGAAACGCGTAAGGAGTAGTAATAAACACAGTAGTAAAGACAAAAATAATTATACTTCAAATATGAATTATTTTGAGTATTCCATGCTCATTCGTTTGATGTTTTTGTTGCATTTTGACTGTGCGAAGCGAGTTGAATGTTGATTGAGCATCTTCATTTCTATAAGGTCATGGATCATGCGTGCTGTGTACCCATTTTTGTTAGCTGTTTCAATAATGAACTTTCTTTCCTTATTAAACCGCTCTGCAGTGAGGAGTACAGTTAATAGTCTGTGGATCATAGAGTTTTAGGCCGAGACTTTGTGTGGTTACGTGTGGTAAGATGTGCTTATGATGGTTTTTTGCGTATTGATCGGTTTTCCGTACATGTCGTATTCAGTGGTATTACTCGTATGTTGTCGTATTATTTTTATGTCAGGAAATGGGAGTTCCCCATTTACCTCTTCCTCCATGGTGAACTGAATGTTTGGGTGTAGGGTGTTGATTATGGCTAACATTGCCTCCTTTTCCTGGATCTTATCACATCGTCTATATAGCGGATCCACAGTCTTGGATTGATACCTTCGATTAACATCTCCTTTTCGAAGCTAGCCATAAATTTCGCTTATAAGCGAGGATAGTGGATTTTCCATGGCTGTCGCTTTGGTAGTTTTGAAAAAAAAAAAATGTTCTCTAAAGGTGAAATAATTCACACCTGCATGAAGGTGTTTGCCAGTTTTGCAAGAAGTCTAGCGGTTTTTCTGCCTTCGGGTGTCAGGTCTTGTTCCACCAGCCATTCTTCTAATTTTTTGATTGCCTCTGTTACAAGAATGCTAGGAAAAAGTGCCTTGACATCGTATGACACTAGAATTTCGTCGTAGTCTAGTGAATGTTCTTCAACTTTTCGATGAGTGTGAAAGAGTTTTTCATTGATGTGTCACTGTAGATGTTGCCCTTCCGATTTATTTCTTCTATTACCCACTTCGCGATGTTATAGGTGGCGGAGTTGGTATCTGCGATGATCTCTCTTTCTCTTTTGTGTATTTTCGGTTGGCATCTGATTCGTGGTGGGGATGGATTGAGCAGTCGGAGTTTTGCGATGTTGGGTATGATTGGTTTACACTCCTGTGACATTTTTCAACGTGTTTGATCGAACCCGGAAGAGGGCCATTTTTAGGGTTTTGTAGAAAAATAAAACCCTTATAAAATCGGTCATGCGTCCGTCTGTCTGTCCGTCTGTCTGTCTGTCCGTCTGTCCATGAAATATCTCACGGACCGCTGAAGCTACATGCATGAAATTTGGTGAAAATATGTAGAAGTACTATAATTCTCTGGAGAAAGTGATGCGTCATAAAAGGTCAACTTTAAGGGGGGGGGGGGGTCCCCATAGAGAGGAAATGAAGGTCGAAATTTTTTTTTTCGTTTGGTTTAGGCAAGTGGGGTATCGCAAGAAAGGTACCGTCGAGTACATTCCATTTTTAGAATTTTCCTCAAATTTAAAGAAAGTTGAAAAGAGGGAGAGGGGAAAATATTAGATCCGAGTTTGTCCCCCCCTTGCATTTCGAGACAGTTATACTTGAAAATATGAAAATTTACAGAAAAGCGGCATTTTGCTAGTAGTAGTAGTAAACTAAAAATAATAGAATTTTGAAATCTCATCAGAAAAGGTTAATAATAGTAAATTTCTATAGTTGCAGTTAGCACACCCCTGTACCCCTTAAGCACACCCGAGATCAAAAATATTGATGGCCAATGACAACCAACATCATAGGCAGTCATATCTACAAGTTTCATTGGAATCTCTTAATATTTATTTTATTTTTACATTCACTTAAAGTTATGCATTTTTACGCTATTCATACAAAAAATACACCTACCGGCTTCGAAGGTGCGAGTACTACTTGCAAGTTGTTTTTCGTAGTGCGAATTGCAGTTATTGTTGCATATTATGGTTAATTACATTTATGAAAGGGTAAATATTGGTAAGTGGCGATGTGTCGTAATTGGCCAACTGTAACGGGCGAGGGAGGGAGAGTGGGGGCGAAATTCAAGTCAAATTTTGTTTATCGACTGGTATAGGCAAGTAGGGTGTTGTGAGAAGGTAATGTTGAGCACATTTTATTTTTGGCATTTACTTTAAATTTGAAGAAAGGGGAACAGTGAGAAAGGAGAAAATATTAGATCGTAATTTGTCCCCCCCCCCTTGCATTTCGAGACCGTTACACTTAAAAAATGAAAATTTTCAGGAAGGTGGGTTCCGAATAGCATTCAAAACGGGAAATAATGGAATTTGTAAATCTCCTCAAAATAGGTTAATAATAGTTTATTTCCATAGTTACAGTTAGCGCACCCCTGCATCCCTTAAACACGTCCGAGGTCAAAAGTACTGATGGCCAAGGATAACCAACACCATAGGCAATAATATGTTCTAAGTTTCATTACAATCACGTATGTAAGATACTATGATGGGTCAGACATTTTTGTTATCATTTTTTTGACATGGATATGTCTTATAGCTGGGGGTCATCCGAAAAATCTGTCCGTCACACGAAATGTCTGTTTTTCTACTCGGGGTTCAGAAGAGGAAACAAGCCCATTGAAAATTTTTCTATTCTGGCTGTGCATGTCGGTTGAGTGAAGTGGTCATTGTGCATGGCTGTTGCTTGTGGATCCGCGCGGGCGGCGCGCTTGCGGGGATCTTGTGTGTACATGTTGAGATGTTAATTTGATAGCGATAAAGGTTGACGTTGTGGACGGCAAGAATGAGTGTAGTGGCCGATTTAAAATAGCACCCATTGTACTATCTGAATCACTAGGATCCCAGAAAAAGTAGCAAGTAGTCAGTTCGACTAACACTTGAACATGCGCAGAGGCAATTTGAGAGAGTGTACATAGTTCCAGCCCCCCGAAGATGAGCGAGAGCGGATGAAGTTAATTCGAGCCAAATCGGGTGATCCAGCGACTGTTGTTGTGCATTTGCAATGGCGGCGATTTGAGGTCTGACTGGTTCACAATGTGGGCCCCCACCACACGTGCAATAAACGTATAGAACAAAATGGCGGATTTATACTACGTGCTATAAACATAGAACAAAATCTCCACATACGGTACGATGTATTAGCAGCATAAATGTTGACTTTCAATAGGGCGTGTCTATCTGTCTCATGTGGTTGGATGTTCAATCTCATTATAACGGGTGTATCCGGTTCATATGGGGACGTTAGCTTTCAATGGGGTATGTCTCTCTGTCTCTTGAAGGGGGTGTTAAGTTTGATTTGGGGCGGGTTTATAGGGAATCGGTTCTTGGAAGACAGGTTATTGGCTTTTGGTGGGAAATGATACAAAGTATCTACACTGCATGCAGATACATCGAAACATGGATATGTCTTTGGCTACCGACTGCGTGTAACCTGTTGTGTTGAAGATATCAAAGTAAGTTTTATAAAGATCCCAGTATAGTTATACTGGATGAAATCATCCGACAAAACACATCCCACGCTTTCGGTAGGCATAAGACATATCCATGTTTCGATGTATCTGCATGCAGTGTAGATATTTTGTATCATTTTTTATGCATTTAAGTGGTACCAAGAAGAGCAAGGAACCAATACTTACATAGTAAAATAAGTTCTTGCTACAAAACCCTCGGATTGCGGGCGTAGCCCTCTATATTCCGGTTTCATTTAGCTTGTAGTCATGTGCTTTCGGTCTTATCGCGTAATTCATTCCTTTGTTACGGACCTTCAGTTCGTCTAGTGTGAATTGGGTGGTTGACTTATTTATGACGAAGTTAGGGATGGTTTCGAATTGTTGATTGTCAAGTAGCTTACAATTCAGATGTTTTCTTGTTAAGAGGCCTGCTAATTTCTTGTCGAGGATGCGCCTTTTTCGATACTTCTCGCATTCCTGAGCTCTAGCTATTTTCATGATTGTTATTGTTCTCCTTCGCTGTTGTTCTGTTTTGTTAATTCTAAATGAGACGAATATGCTTGTAATGTTGTCATGTTGAGTTTGGTGTATAATTTTTTAATGTTCGTTTTTATTACGTCCAATTCCCATGTTTTCACTTTTGACCGTATTTCTGGTTTCTTCGTTAAAAACTTTATCTTGTAACTTTTGGGAACTACTTTCTGATGTATACACAACTTTAAAAAACGTATGTCTTTACTGATCCTAGCCATGCGTTGTTTGGCTTCATTCCACTTCATGGCTTCATTCCACTTCATGGCTCCATTCCACTAAAGAAGGCAGCAAGTAGCTGCTGAAATACGTATCTGGAAAATAAAAAATTATCATCGACTATATGGAAAAGTGTTTTTATTTGAAATGGAACATATCACAGTCGGTGCAAAGAAGCTGAATTTAATACAGTCGAGTCGCGCTAGCTTGAACACGCGCTTGTGTGAACCACGCAGTAGCGTGAACAAGGAAAATTGGATATTGACCACCTTATAGTATGACCAAGCGCAACCTTCAATATTGCGAACATCGTGGATCACTTGTTTATTCATGTTGATTTCGATATTCGTTCATGTTGTTAGCTAAAACTCGCACCTGTGACCACAGCGCGTTGTTATTTCATGTGCAAATACCGTTTGATTTTCCACGTGTTTATCTTTTCTTTGAAGTAGCAGTATATTTTCTGGTGTGTTGTGATTAGTGTTCTAACTTAAAATTCCTAAACAGAAAGGTAAATTCCTGCCACTACATGTAAAAGCGAAAATAATTGAGGAATCAGACAGGGGTATGGGTGTCACATCGCTTTCAAAAAAATATGGCGTTGCAAAGTCTACGATTTATTCCTTCAAAAATAAAAAAAAGATCAATTTGCGAACAGGTTGCAAGCAGCCTAATGCCAACAAATCATTCCACACTTAGGAAAGCTGAATATCCTGAAATGGAGAAGAACTTTACCAGTGGTTTCTTGCTCAAAGGCAAAACTATGTCCCCGTTTCAGGAGAAATTATTAAAGAAAAAGCATTAAGCTTGAAAACTTTGTTGGGCATTAGAAGCTTTAATGCCAGTGAAGGATGGTTGCAACGCTTTAAAACTAGACACGGGATACGTATTTTGAAGATAACCGGAGAAAAGTTATCCACACATCCACAGTTAGTTAATCCCTTCAGGGAAAAGCTGCGAAAGACGATTGAAGAATTAAATTTGAATGAACATCAAATTTACAATGCCGATGAGACCGGCTTATACTGGCAGCTTCTACCTGAAAAAACGCATATTGGTCTTTCTGAAAAATTTGCCCCTGGTATGAAAACCGCAAAGCAACGAATTACGTTCTTAGGGTGTACAAATGCATCTGGCTGTCATAAACTAAAACCTCTAGTAATCGGGAAAGCAAGGAACCCCAGATGTTTTAAAAATTTCGCTAATCCACTCATCTACAGGCACACTAAAAACACCTGGATGACTGCTGAAATTTTTAAGAACTGGTTTTTCCAGCAATTCGTTCCTGAGCTTAGTTACTAAAGTCGCAAATTTTATGCTGTTTCTTGTCAATTGTTTTTAATTATGCATACTATATAATGCATTTCAGGTTCGCGTTTTTTTGCAAGATCGAGGACTAGGGCAGAAAGCAATATTGGTGTTAGACAATGCACCTTGTCACCCACCAGCTGATGTGTTGAAAACTTCCGATGGAATGATTTTCACGCTTTTTATGCCACCACACGTCACACCTCTGATCCAACTGATGGATCAAAATGTCCTGAGGATTACAAAACTCTACTATCGAAAAAGTCTGCTCAGTTTTATTGTGGACAAAAATGAGCTCATTGGGAGTTCACTAACAAAAATAACACTAAGAGATGTTATGCTGAATTTAGAAGGAGCTTGGCGGAAATTGAGTCCAACGATCATAGCGAAATGTTGGAGGAATATTCTAGAAAAACCGCCGGAAGATGAAGACGGCTTACCCTTGTCTGTCTTGCAACAGAGATGGAGAGAGGACAATAACGTCTAAATGGACATAATAACTTTGCTGCAGGCGATAGCACCTGTAAATTGGTTACTGCTTTTAAATTAGTATTAGGTATTACAACATACACTTTTTTCTGATTTAGGTGGAATTGTTCTGTTCGGATATTGAAGCATGGAATGAAGACTTAGTGGATGTCCAAAATTCCCCAGAAGACGTTGATGAAGTAGTGATATCTGATACTGATACAGTGGATGATATCGTCCAATCCAATATAAGCCACGGCGAGGCGGTAAAGGCTTTGAACATTGCCATCGAATGGGCTAAATATATCATATCAATATCAATATATCATCATCAGCGACATACTAGCATTGAAGGCTGTTCAAGAGAAGGCGGTTATGTTGGACATTTCCACCAAAAAGGCTCAAACAAAGTTAACATCATTTTTCAAACCATGTTCGTAATATTTCATCGCAAATATAAACATAAAAAATGTACATACATAAATTTATGATATGTTTCTTCTTTATTAAAAGTATTCTAATAACCAATTTTTCGATATAAGTATCTATATATTTTGTTACAAATTATAACCTTCGCTTATGTGAACACATGCGTACGTTCGAACAACGCTGGTTTTATTCTGTTCACGTTATCGCGACTCGACTGTACATAATAATAAGATGATACTTAATAAAAATACATTCATTTAAAGTTGGGCATTTTGACAGTACGCATACCAACAATATACCTGCGGACCTCATGTACGAATTGTTTTTGGCTCGTCCCATTTAATAGACGGGCATTTAGTCGGATACATGCGATATATTAGTTAGTTCGCTTGTCCGGCCACTTCCCGTATTCTGATCATAACCAGATTCTGCATGTAGGCTCCTTGTGTGGCCCTGAGCACAAATCGGGGACCCCAATTTTAACCATCGACTGGATTAACAGTATATTCCGTTGTTTTCAAACCAGAGTTACCCGCCTAAGTCTTTTCCTTCAGGCATTTGCCGTTGTCTGATTTCAACTAAATTTGGTAGGTAGTATCCCTGAGTTATTATAAGTACCGCACGGTTATATTTTGGTCCTGCTGTAGGTGTGCGTCAGGACAAAAGGACTCTCATGATCATGAAATGAAACACACAACTGAACCTGTTAGATATGGGTATCTCTTGATTCGGGGTAATGGGACCAATGCACTGAAGGTCTTTCGAGTCCTTTGGTCCTTTGGCAATTTGAGTCCTTTAATGAGAGATAAAGGACATTCTTGACAATGGAGTGATATCTAGGCAAGATGGGTATCATATGACTGGGGATGTTGAGGCGAATCCGCTAGGCACTAGGAAAAATGGCATTCTTGGCGGTAGATAGATAAAGGAGGTGGGCCGTGGGTCGTATTCGAACCACAAGCACTGCGACCTTGAGGTCTATTGTGCTATTGCCCTTTCTATCGAGAAGCAGGCTAAATAAAAAGGTTCAGCCGACTCTTCTCGATAAATTGACTGATCTGGCAAGGTTTAATAGAAGAGATGTCCTCGGCCAAGGAAAATGTTATGCCGAAGCATTCGATACATCTTTGAGCAAGCCTTTCGCACTCGCAAAGGATGTCCTGTGAGGTTTCATCATCGGCCTCGCAAAAGCGGCAGCTAGCGTCAGATACAATATGCATGGTTTTAAGGTGACACCTCAGATGCGAGTGTCCCACAAATTATTCTAACCTTGTTCTTGCTCAACCGCAGTAATTCCAAGGTACAAACACGTGAGTGGCGGGAAATAAACAGTTTGACCTGCCTAAGGCCTGGGAGGGTCTCCCATTGGGATGAATCACGTGTGCTCTCCCAGTCTCCTATATGGTTTCTGCAGTAGCAGAGTGGTATTCCGAAAAACAGTTCTGGGCCATAGATAGGGACGGCGGAGGCTCGGTTTGCTAGCCTATCTGCAAGCTCATTGCCCTCGATGCCCGAATGACTAGGGACCCAGTAAAGTGTAAGTTAATTCGTTGAACCCACATTATGGAGGACTTCCTGACAAGCCAGTACCAGCTTAGAATTGGTAGTGAAATTAGTAAGCGCTTTGATAGCTGCCTGACTCTCGGCGAATATTGCTATGTTTCTATTAAAAGCCGGCGGTTTGGCATAGTCTAGCACAAACTTCGATGGCGTATATTTCCGCTAGGAACACGGACCGCATTTTGGAATGGAGGCTCTGTGCTCAGGACCGACAATGCCTGCGCCGGAACCCTCTTCCGTTTTGGAGCCGTCTGTGAACCATTTGATTGTGCTGGGGCGGAGAGAGTTGTAGCCATCCGCCCATCTTTCTCTGTTCTAAATGACTGATCTAAAGGAATGGTTGAAGCGAAGAGTTTTCACAAGGTAATCAGTACCTTGTCACTTTTCAGCCAGTTTTGTTGGCTTGGGGTCAACTTGATCCCTATGTCACAGGCCTTGAGTCTGACGATTGCCATTCTAGTTTCCGCTTAAATGTGTACATCCATAGGCGGGAGATCGAGTAAAACTTCTAAAGCAGCTGTTGGACAAGAGCGCATTGCCCCAGTGATGGCATTGCAGGGAAGCCTCTGAATCTCTCTTGAGGTAATGGCTCTTTTCCACCAGACCACCGCACCGTAATCTACTATAGGTCTGATGATCGCTTTGTAGATCCACAAAACTATGTGGAGCTTAGTCCCCCATGTCTTGCTAACATATTTTCTGCAGATCCACAGAGCTTTAATTGCCTTATCGGAAGTCACTTTAAGGTGTTCTACCCAGGATAACTTAGTGTCAAGGATAACACCGAAATTTGACATCAGTTTTATAGGAGAGTTGCATATGAGCGGACACCTGAGTGTCCTGAGTTTCTTTTTCTTAGTGAATGACACTATGGCAGCTTTCGAAGGATTTACACGTAGGCCGCTGTTATCGCACCATTCTTGAACTACACGTAGCGCACCTTGAATGATATCGGGCAGAACTTCCTCAAATTTGCCCCTGACCATAATCTCCAAGTCGTCCGCGTAACCTTGTGTGGAAGATTTCATGGAGGATAGTTTCCACATCAAACTGTCAACTACGATGCACCATAGGAAGGGAGATAATACTCCGCTCTGCGGGCATCCACACATCACGTTTGCTGAGAGGGTACAGTTTCCTATCGTAGTGATGACCTTTCTAGAGGACAGCATACATTTCACCCAGACTGTGGTGGTGAGATCGGCTCCTTTCGCCCGGAGGGCACTTTCAATGGATTCAAAGGAGGTATTGTCAAATGCCCTTTCGATATCAAGAAACGCACACAATGCCGTTTCGTTGGATGACATAGCCGCTTGAAATTTCGACAACGAGGTTGTGTATTTATTATGTTGGGATGAGTACTGATACTGAATAGTAATTGAAACTTCATTTTCATAATTATATTTTACTACTACTCAATTGCCCTAACCCCTTGTGGGGCATAGCGCGTCAGCTGTTCCATGTGGTGCAGTTGACGTTTCGTTGGCATAAATTGGTTTCAGAGAATGCAGTTGCCAGCATGCACCTCCTCCACATCCATGGCCACGTACTTCGTCGTGGACGGGATTCGAACCCGAAACGCCGGTAGTCAAACATGAGACTGATGCCTCAACACACTGCGCTACCGGTCGCCCCAATTATATAATTATATATTATTATAATTATAGAGAGATTTATATATATATATTTTTTTATTTTATTTAAACTGGAAAAATTTGCTAAAGAAATTTACTTTACTTCTGAGTTTTTGACGTCAAATCCAAATGAATTTTCTCCGATTTTTGTGGCGATTCTTCGTCGAATTAATGACCTCCCTAATCCATAATCGCATGTTGATGTTCAAATCCCAATGTACAAATATTATTACGGCATGGTATTATCGACAAGACTATGCAATATTAGCCAGTGTACTCGAATAGAATGCCAACAATCTTTCCGAAATACTTGAGAATCTTATCAACGGAAAAATTCATGTACGTTGGGATTAAGAATTATCAAGTAGTAGCAATAAATGTACTTGTATTGACCAAATCAGGTGAAAATAATAATATCGGCCAGATTGCGCCCAGTGTAATCAATCAATCACAACAACAAATCGTGCAAGGTACGAGTATGTATTGGGTTCGAGGAAATTAAATTTTGTTCTTGGTCGGACGTCAATTTATGCAAATATTTGAAATGAAAAAGTATACAATTTTGCTGTCATGCGACCAATAATAGATTAGAGTGCAGAGTACATTAGGTGTATTTTTTTGAACATCTCTCCGGGGCAGGTTAACTTAAACTTAAACCTGTACGGGTTTCTCTTTTTCTCCTTTTACAATTTTCTGCATTTTATACTTTATCCATATTTTTCATTTCCCGAATTAAAAATGGAAATTGGAAAATGGAAAATTAAAAATTTAATATGTAAAATTAAAAATTAAAAAGAAAAAATTATGATTAATGATAAAAAATGGAGAACGTCAAATTGAAAATTTAAAAAATAGAAAGTTGAAACGGAGAAAAGATATTGAAACCCTAGGGAATGGGAAACGGAGAATGGAAACTGGAAAACGGGTAAGTTGACTGGAGTGCATTCGAGTCATTAAGTGAATTAACATTTAATCCGATGTTCTTCCAACATTAAAGTCTAATTCAATCTTTATAAAAATGTCCCTGTGGTGTAGGGCACAAGAATAAATCACAGCCTTTCCCGGCTTGCCGCAGAATGCGGCTAAATGGGCAGAATCTGTATGCTACCAACATGCGTCGTCGGAAACCAGTAATATTCAAAAGAAACATCAAGCAGGCCTCCCGGGAGCACTTACTTTACGTGTTATATCCCACTAGTGGTTAGGGCAAATATTTAGTATTCACATGACACATATCCATGTCTTCTGTACAACAATCTTATCAATAGGCGATTGCAAGGAGCAGGTGCGTAGCCAGGGGGGTGTTTCGGGGGTTCAAACCCCGGCCCCCCAATATCTGCAAAATTGAAAATTGTACTTTTATACTATTCAAGTCCAATCCCCGACCTCAGTTATGTTGCGCCGTGTGACGAAAACCTATTACAAACTAAACTCATGCATCTGCCGATATAACTTCTCCCACGTTTCGCCACTTTGTGCAACGATTTTTTCCGCGGCGCGCGCGATGTCAGATGTCGTGCAGACCGCGTTTTTTTCCCGCATTGACCCCACGTATTCTTCTTCGCAAGTAATTATGTTGTTGTTTCTGTGGTTGTTGTATCGGGACTAACCGTTTCTTAGAACCTCGACAATTCTAGGTTTTCTTAAAAATATGAACCAATGAGAATTACAAAAATGCACAACAAACAGTGATTTCTTATTAGAGAAGGTGAAAAACAGCAATAATTTAATGACTGACGTTTTCCGAATTTGCATTTTTTCGCGCCAGGGTGCGAATTTTTCCGCGCCGGTGTGGGTAGTCAACAAATCGCCGAAGATTTTCTCCGCGAATTTTCATTGTGTGGATTTTTTAGATGGATGTGAAGCGGTGAAAGATCGAGTAGTGCCCCAAGAGCAATAGTAGGACAACTACAAGCATACTACATAGCCTTTAAATTTTTCTAACTTTATTATATGGTACATACATTCTTCCACCAAAAGACGGTTCAATAGTCAGTTATGAGACTGACGATCTCCTTTTAGATTCACAGAACTATTCGAGGACTTGCTCCCCAAGTCCTGCCCATGAGTTGTTTATAGATTCAGAGGGCATTGGTCGCCTTATCCGAAGTTGTCCTTAGTTGTTCCATCTAGAGAAGCTTTTTATCCAGAATAACACCCAGGTATTTTGCGGAATAGTAGTCGTAGTCCGGTTAGCATGTTTGCCTTCTACGCACTGGGCACCGGTTCGATTCCTACTGAATGCGGTAGTTTTCGATATAAAAGGGGATTTACGTGTCGGACTATGAGCAAACTCAGCTGCTAAATGAGTACCCATTTATAGGGTAAATAACACGGTTGAGTGTGTTGCTGATCACACATCTCTGCACATGGCATATCGTCACGATCTAGAAAATGAGATGATGCTAACTCATCTCGAGGCCATGGTTAAAAATTGGACTGTTGCGCCAGTTATTTATTTATTTTTATTATTTTGCGGAATCTGCCAGGAATACTCGCGAGTGGCACACGATAGGACACCTCATCAAACGTACACTCCTTTTCCTTGTGACGAGAACGACAACTGCCTTGGTCGGATTGAGTCATAGGCCGTTGTCATCAAGACCGGCTCATTCATAAGTGCGGACTGGGCATTTGAACAGTGTTTCATTATACAGGGGCGCGAAATCTTCTTCATAATTAAACAAAATGTTACATTTTGAAAATCATAAGCTAGCCTTACGTTTAAGTTTAAAAAGGTTTCGGTTTTGTCCCTTGCGACTAACTGTACCACGTGCTTATTCTGTAAATGTTCATTGATATGTGATCAAAAAATCTTTAGCGTAGTCTTAAGGTAACGACCTAAAAAATTTCGTTTTCTTTGTAAGGGTATTCGATGACTCATATCGGTTTCGTCAACGAGATATAATCACACTGGCCGCACATTGATCGCCAAATATTTTTGTTTTTTTTTTACCATTTTTCGACTAATTTCTAGTGTACTCACTGACGTAGGGGACAAGAGCTTTAAGGTTATTATTATTATATTTTCTGGGGGATAGCCGAAGCAGACCACTAACGTTTGGGTCCCTTTTCGCCCCCTCCCGGTCATCAGTAGCTTCCAGATGTCGACTGATAATTGTCGACCTCTTTCTTCATCACTGAGTCCCGTGTTACTGCTAGCATTTGTTTGAAGCTGAGTTCACTCATGGCTTCTACAATTATCGTGTGCCTGCCTGTGATCCTCAACCTCGTGCTAGCCAGTGCTGGACATTCGTACACAATGTGTGCTGCCGTCTCGGCCTCCTCCAGGCATAGCCTGCAAACGTCATCTTCCCCGATTTTCATCTTGGCCAGATGAGCCTTAAAATTACCATGGCCTGTGACCAAGGCAGTTATCCAGCTTAGGGTACTCCGTTTATAACTAAGTACCTTTCTCGCTTCCCTGCCTAAAGGGCTGGTCATTGCATTCCGAGCTTGTTTGCAAGTGACTAGCTCCTGCCATCTTTGTTGATGCCTGGAGTCCAGCTTTAAGGTTACCTTAGGGTAGTTTAAGATAGTTTTAGGGGAAGATTAGTAATGCCTTCAGATATCGTCTTGAGGTGCCGATTTAATTGCCCATTTTGGTTTCATTGACCGAATAAAATCCCACTGATCCCACAATGGGCGCCGAATGGACATTTTCTACTATTTCGGTGATTATTTTCTACTAAAAATTTTCATTTATGTTTGATAAAAAAATTAATGTATGGTCTAAAAAGGTTTCGGATTTGGCGTCTTGTGACGGTAATCGGCTGCTCATATCGGTTTCGTCGAAATCGGTCGCAAAATATGTTTGGGGTTTTTCAAAAATTTTCGACTCATTTCTACTATTTTCACTGACATAGGGTAAAAAAAGCCTTAAGGTAAGCTTAAAGAAGCTTAAGGCAGACTAACGAGTGGTTTCAGGTTGCCTTAAGATAGCCCTAATGTTCATATGTTAAAGTCTAACAAGGCTGCAAATTTCTTTAATTGGATAAGATCACTGCGCTGGATATAATCTATACCGGGTATATGTTTACTCTTTTTGGAGGTGCTTCCCACAAATAAAGAGCATAATGAACTTTGAGTCAACCTATGGTAGTACTATGTTAGACTGTTGCAGGCCAGTTTCTATTCTTCCTTGCCCTTTCATACCACTCTGCAGCTTCGCGTTGCTCTGCCTGTGATATTGGCACTTCGCCCATTCTGGCGGTATAATCTCTGCTTCCTTCTGTAGGCAACTCGGTCTTGGATCGTATCATCGCCGAGATTGATGCGTTGTTGTTGCTTCTTCATCTGATCGATCCATGTGTGTTTTCGTCTGCCTCGGGGTTTGGGTCCAGCAAATGGAACATTCATTGACAGTGCCTTCATGACTGGGTTCTCAGGCGGACGCCTTAGAACGTGGCAATACCAATCCATACGACGATCTTCGAGCTTTTCAGTAATCGGTTGTTCAACAAACGAGCTGCCTCGGATATAGGTACCTTTGATATGACCTTTTTTGGTCACACCAGCTGACATCCGTAGCATTTTCATCTCAGTCGCAGTCATTTTACTTTCGTATGTCTTATACATAGTGCAGCATTCAGACGCATAAATGAGTGCGGGACGTACGACCGTTTTATACAACTTGCCCTTAAGCTTTCGTGGCATCTTCTTGTGGCAAAAAACTCCAGAATTTTCTCGCCATTTGATCCAACCGACACTGATGCGATGTTTGATGTCATCATCGCACGTAGCTTCCTTGTTGACCATCGTGCCCAGGTACTTGAACCTTGTAAAGGACTTCAGCTGCTCTCCTTTAGTATAGATATCTGGTATCGGTCTCTCTGGATCTGAGAAAGGACAGCAAAGATACTCTGTCTTTGGTATGCTAATTCTCAGTCCATGATCCTCCAGGATCTTACACCACTTGGTCAGAGCCTGCAAAGCAACGATGTCTTTGCTACCCAGGACAATGTCATTGGCGAAGAGAAGGGATATTTTCAGGCCGTCAGAAATGAGTGTTAATAAATAGAGCATGATGATATTGAAGAGCAAGGGACTCAATACACTGCCTTGGTGAACTCTGACTTTCACCGGAATTTCTTCAGACTCACCAGCTATGCATCTAACACAAAGTGCAAGTCCGTGCGTGCATCACGATGCTTTTCCATCGTAACACGTATGCACTGAATAGCATCGACTGTGGACCGACCCTCCACAAAGCCGCATTGATTGTCACCCAGCTGTACAATCTCTTTCAATCGATTGCAGACAACTGGCTCGTAAGTCTTCAATGTGTGAGATGTCAACTTGATTGCCCTATAGTTGTTGAGCTTGCGTGAGTCACCTTGTTCTTATAAAACGGGAGAAAGAAGGTTTTTCTGAAAGCGTCAGGCATCGGTTGCCCTCTTTTATTTTGTTGAAATGAACAGTGAGCCATCTAAGCCCGACATGATCCATCCTCAACCAAGGGTATTTTGTCCGGTCCAACTGCCTTTCCGCGTTTCATCTGCATCATTGCCTTCATCACCTCCTCCACTGAAAAATCAGAGATATCTGTGGTGTTTGGCTCCAAGTTCGTCAAAGTACTCACGCATTCTGCTACAGATTGCTGCCCTTTTCTATTATTTGAAAAATGATTAAGGCCGGCACTGGTTGTTATTACATCATATTTACACCACATTCAGGGCTGACTGGCGGATTTCCGTTAGGATTTCTTCAAACTTTCACCTAACAGTTATCACGAAGTCATCAGCATATCCTTGTGTTGAATACCTAATAGCTGTGAATTTCCACTTCAAACTGTCTGCAATTGTGCACCGCAGGTTAGAAAATAGTTCACCTCCTCGAGTGACAGTTTCTAATCTCAGTGATGATCCGTCTGGATGATAAAATCCGCTTTTTACCCAGATTGTGGGGTGTCGGCTACGCCTTTTGCACGATGGAGAAGAAGGATGTGTTGTCAAAGGTTCCTTCGATAACAAGAGAGGCACATACGCTGGTGTCCTTAGCTGTTAGAGTTGACTCAATTTTCCCTACCAAAGAGTGGAGAGTAGTTTCAGTCGATTTGCCCGACTAGTATGCGAACTGTTTATGGTGCAGCGGGAATTTTACGAAGAGGGTGTTTCTGATATGCGTAACTAGGATTTTTTCATGTATTTATACCCAAATACAGGAGATCAGACTTATTGGCCTGTATGATTCCGATTTGGGGTCAACTTTTGGTCGATTACCCATTTTTAGGATGGAGACCAGTCTCCAGGAATCTGTTATGTATCCAAGAGCAAAGATGCCCCTAAATATACTGAGGAGGTATGGAACTAACATTTTCTTATCTCTCTGTAACACAGCGGGGATGAATCCATCACTCTAGTTGATTTATATGAGTCGAATCATTCGATGGATTTTCTCGGTTAGATCAAATACGAGCGAACGAAATGTAATTGTAACATTGTCTTGAAATTGTAACAGTGTCTTATAATTATAAAAACATAAAAATATACCGCCATATCAAATGTAGCCATTGTTTGAGATTTCATGAAAATATATAATGAATGAAGACAAATTTTTCCTTTTGAAAACACCCCCCGAAAAACGTTTCTAGCTACACCTGTACAAGAACGAATGAATCATTAAATTTTAATCGCATGAAAACACTTTCTTTTGATTTCCAATTAATCATATATGTATTCACTTTGAAATCCTTTCGTGTAAAAAAACACATTATTTCTTCATGAATCAGTTTATACTGTCATGCAAAAATTACTCATAGCCTGTACATGAAAATCCCCGCTAAAATATAAAAGAAATATTAAATGAAATAGACCTCTTTATCGGAAGCTTTTTTGTACAAATAAATAAGCAGACAATGTATTGTAAAGACATAAATAAAGGTGGGAGGATCAACTACTATCTTATCTATCGAAAGGAATAAGCAAAAAATGATCAAACCTGTCGGAAAAGGCCGCACTAATCTCGTTTATATCCGCACCATAGTCCGTGATTTCTTGACCATACACTACGTTTATGAGCATACATAGATAAACCAGAGAATACCAATAAATTCACTTTACTTCTTCATCAGAGAAATATTTGATAAAACTTAATCGATATTTTGATAAGAATTCGATTTCGATACGTTGCATTGGCTTAACGTATTATTGTAGGTCTCGTTTGTACATACAGTATACCTGGTACGAGTATAAGCAAGTAAACGAGTATGAATGATACTTGCCAACGCAAGCATTTAGACTGATCACTTAAATACAAAATAAAGGAAAACAGGGTACTTCACATTTTTATCTGAATGTAATGTGCATCTACCTCAACAGTAAATGGGGTGAACTATCTTGATCACTTGACTCACGCGTTCCATTCAGACTTTGTCAAAAAAAGCGTGGTAGGTAGGATTGTCAAAATTAAAAGTCGAATCCATGTCATGGCAACACAATCTTAAGTATACAGGGATTAAAAAAATGTCAAAGTTAGAAAGAATCCAATAATATACACACACTATTAGCCGCCGTATTTATCCTGGCAAAGTAGCCAACATAAAGTACTTACTAATCTTGACTACAAGCTTCATCATCGTCCTGGCGCGACAGCCGCCTAGATCATCATTATCATCGTGGCGCGACAGCCCGACGTCGGGGGTTGGCCGCCTGGATCATTGTCCTCCAATTATCTCGTTCACGTGATCGTTGTTGTACATACATGCCCTGCCCATTGAAGTAGTTGTAGCTTGATTTTCGAAACTTCCAGCTCATCATACAGTTCATACAACTCATGGTTGTATCGGATGCGTCAAACATCTTGATCGCAAACAGCCCCGAAAATCCGCCGCAGAACCTCGCGTTCGAATGTATCTAGCGTGTTTTCAGAGGCTTGAGTTAGGGTCCTGGGTGCATGTTTCGCAGACATAGCATAGCACTGGTCGTATGATGGTTTTTTACACGCGGAGCTTCGTGTTTCTGTGCACATGCTTCGATTTCATAAAGATCGCCACATTAGCGTCCAAAATCCAGTTTATCCCGCGTCCAATCCAAAATTGGTAGTGTGTGAGGTTCAAGCTGAGAACTCCGGAATACACCGCGGTCCAAGTTGGATATTCAACTTGCCCAAAATCCATCCGACTGCCGCGTCGTTTGTGTGCGAAACCCGAACTTAACAGAGTCAAATTTTGTTACGTTTTGTGTTGTTAGTGTTAAATAGCCACAACGAAAACGTTTTTACATGTTGGCGGCCGCCAGAGTGTGTAACGGACGGTTTGATGGGCATCCGAAGATGCACCTGGGGACACAGCCTAAGGTAACATAATGACCGTGAAGGTTAAGCTGTGCCATCTGGCTAAGAAAAAGGCCGCTCAACAAGCTAAACAGCGGCATATGCTTGCTGTACCTGGGTTCGGGAGACATGGACGGGGTTTTCGCCGTTCGTTGCCCATGCCCTTTACATATTAACAGAAATTCATAGGCCTGGGGAAGACACCACAAACAAGGAAGGTACAAATTTGGAATAAAAAAATGAGCAGATAAGGATGGAATGGTTGGCGGATAGCTTGCTTTGCCTTGCCCTCAAATTGAGTCCAGATGTAATGGGACCCTCGACACCACCACCGACAGATCCTTACTAATTAGGTGCTGCCATAGATCTACCGGTCGAACAGCAAAATCATTACAAGTGTTTATGCAAGACTTTTGCAATGCAATTGACGATGCGAGACATTAAATTAGATAAGGGAAAATTGAGTTCGTTGTCGAACTTGGCTTTGAAAATGCCATCTGGCTCGCGATGGATTGGATTGCAGTGTGTGTCCCCGAAATTTGAACGGAGGACACTTGCAGTGCGTACATTTTCTTCGGCGTCCAAATGGATGCCAGTGTAAGGCGACCTTTTTGGGGAGAACCGAGAAAAAATCTTATTAGCTAGAGGTATCCGACGCTTCATTTCGTCAGTTCTGTTGGCGTATTTTGACAAGTTGCCACCCAGGTATGTATATGAAGTCATTCACGAACTCCATGTTGAGGTGATCCACATTACTCGATTGTCCTGGCAACCTCGTCCTCCGTTGCATCAATATTTTAGTTTTACTTTTGTTGATGCGTAGTCCAACTTCTTTTGCAGCGATGTCGAGTGTATCCAGAAGTTCTTCTGCGTCGGACAATCTCCGGGACATGATGTTGATGTCGTCGGCGTACGCTGCTAATTGTGTCGAGTTGATCAGTAGCGTCTCATATTCATAGCCCGAATAGCGTATTACAGTGTTAGGTTGAAGAGTGTCGGTGCCAGTCCAACGCCTTGCTTCAGACCAGTGCGTGTTTCAAATAGATCAGTAAGTCTATCATGGTTCCTGACCTGTGACTCGGAGTTGGTCATCGTCATCTTTGTTAGTCGCACTAATTTTGCTGGTTTATCAAAGTGTAGCATGATGTTGAACAGTACACCACGATTGATACTGTCGTATACCTGCTTGAAGTCGACAAAGATTTGGTATTCGTTTACGCTGCATTACCAGCACTTCTGAAGTATCAGTCTGGCCATAAAGAGTTTGTTCAGCGACCAGGTCTGAAACCGTCTTGATAATTGCCAATGATTCGTTCTGCGTACGGTTTTATTCTATTTTCCAGAATTTTAGTCAAAATTTTATAAGACGTACAGGCTAGTGATATGCCTCTGTAATTCTCACACCGCAGTTTATCTCCCCTTTTGTAAATTGGACAGAGGATGCTTCTGTGTCAATCGTCTGGGATCACCTAGTCCCCCATATTCGCAGGAGTAATTCATCTAACTAGACCCGTTCCACCGAATTTTAGCAGTTCAGCTGGAATCATGTCAGCGTTCAGCGCATTGTTTCGTTTTAGTGCCCGCAACGCGAGATGAACTTCCTCTATTGTTGTATGGGCGGACCTCTCTCTGGTTCCTGTTAACCCCTTGGGGGCATAGTGCATTAACCACGCAGACTTTCCACCTCGCCTTGTTCGCCGCCATCGCCTCCAGTTCACTCCACGACTTGCCTATCGAGGCACCCTCTCTCTTAACTGATCTTCTTCATCTGTTACTAGGACGTCCAACACGACGAATTGGGTTGGTTCCCTGGGGGCTCCAATCGAGGGCCTGAGTCACTTTCGCTTTTTAATGGAAATGTCTATCCTGTCCTGACCAGTAATAGTAAAGAGATCGCCGTTAGAAATGACCTCCGGCCACCGTATGTGTAGTATGCGCCGTAGACACTGGTTCATAAAAGTTTGCAATCTAGTTGTTATCCTGTTGGTCACCTTCCAAGTTGAACAGCCATGTAGAAGCACAGATTTTACGTCGGTTTCGAAGGTCCTAAGCTTGGTGCGTTCAGGTGTTAAGTTATTTAAACTACTTCCATCTAATATCTTTGGTCTGATGCTCATGAAGCGCGCTGCATATAACGTCGTTAATGGCAGTCGAAAACTATATAGGTGATAAAATGCAGCCTTGTCTCACTCCGCTATACACCTCGTAACGATCTGATAGCTTACCCTTGTGTAAGACGTGACATTGGGCTCCTTCACAGGACTCCTTGATGATGAATACCATTTTATCTGGTATGCCTCTCCTACGTAAAGCCCTCCAGATGTATTTACTTTCAATTCTGTCAAACGCCTTCTCGAAATCGACGAAAATGAGATGTAATGGGGATCTCCACTCTGGGGATTGTTCAATAAATAATTCGGAAGGTATTGACATGGTGGCTACATGAGAAACCCTCGCGAAAGCCAGCCTGTTCATCGTTCAATGTGCGGTCAACTATGTTTGAGCCGGTTCAAAATTATTTTTGCCATCAGTTTTGAGATTGTTGGGAGAAGACAGTTATTACTTACTTACTGACTTACTGACTCTAATGAAGATGAGTTCGTAGGTCCAAAAGTGTTGCTGAGGACCTCTATGAAATGCTCTCTCCATTTTTGTAGTTTCTGTTCCTTGGGGCCCAGTAGAGACCCGTCTTTACCTTTCACGGGATGTTGAGTTGCAAATGATTTTCCAGTTAATGGGTTGATAAGTTTGTAAAGGGTTCCACTGTCATCACGGTAAGCCGCTTGACCTTCCCTTACTTCTTTGCACGCCTTTCTGAAGAAAATGGTATTCAGCTCTGAGCTGGTCTTTCACTGTAGCGTCAGTAGCTGAGTGAATTTATTCCAAGAGTTATTGTGTGCTGAGATAGAGAGACCATGTAGAGTTGCTAATGTATGGTTTTCTACCGTGCTCCAATATGCCCACAAATGTTTCGCCACGCGTAATATGAGTCCTTAGCGACATACCATCTATCTTCAATTGTAGGATACTCATAAGGTGGTGGTGCATTAAATCTCTCGTTCAAAGCGGTGGAATATGCACGTCTTCTAGATGGGTTAAGCTTTTGCACATTTAAACGTGGAAAGATTCTTGCATTTTGAGGGCGCTGCCGTTCGTAAGCTCACTTTTGCGACAACAAGTTAGTGGTCGCTGCCAATATCAGCACCCCGTTTCAACCTGACGTTTAAGAGACATTTCCTCCATGTCTTGGAAATGGCTATATGGTCAATCTGCTTCTCTGTTCTGCCATCCGGGGAAACCCAGGTGCAACGTATGTGCTTGAACAGGGTACCGCCGATGAAGAGTTGACGAGAGTTGCAAAACTCCATGAACATCTCGCCATTTGTGATTCTGTTGCCTTGACCATGATTGCCCATTAGGTGTTCCAAGCCAAAGTTGTCAGACCCGACTTTGACACTGAGATCACCCATAATAATTTTTTTGTCCCCTTTGGGAGCCTTGTCGAAGGTGTCGCCGAGTCGGTGATAAAAGGCATCCTTAGCTGATTGATCTGCGGATTCAGTCGGGGCGTAGCACTGAATTATGGTGATGTTTCTTACTCTGGTTTTGAATCTGGCTATAATGATACGGTCAGAAATGGGCTTCCAATCGATTTAAGATCGGCGTTCATCGTTAGTCGACAGGATTTTGACGCCTTCCATTCGAGGTGAGGTACCGTTTTCACTTCCAGAGTAGAGCATTACTGTTTGGGACATTGGCGATAAAGCCGATCCCGATCCAACTCATCTTGTTTCGCTCAGTCCTAATATCCATAGATATGCTATATGCGGTGTATTGGGGCACCAGTCTCATGTTTTACTACCGGCGTTTCGGGTTCAAATCCCGTTCACGACGACGTTCGTGGCCATGTATGTGCAGGAGCTGCATGCTGGTAACTGCATTCTCCGAAACCAGTTTATGCCGTCGAAACGTTAACCGAGCCACATGGAACAGTGGACGCGCTATGCCCCACAAGGGGTTAGGGCAAATTCGACTTCAGTGAGCCTTGCACTACTGCACTCGTCTCACATCGTTCGAACGTTCCAAAAACCGATCGTGGTCCATTTTTTGTAGCCGAAAGTCGTTGCCAGTGAATCAGTCAGTAGTATCCGAGGCTCTTTTAATGTTTCGAGTGTAAATTGATTTCAGGTACGCGGATTACAAGCCTCCATACCTACAGCCATTTTGTATCCTGCAAAAAAAGGATGTGTCCCGTCTCGGGGAAAAATCAACCTTAATTTGTATTTTACTTTATTCACATAGTAGAAAACACGAAAGGATCTTATGTTAAAATAGTTTTATTACAACCTGTATTATTTAGAACAGTTGTACAACAAAAAAGAAGGACAGCGTCAACCCCATCAAATGTATTGCAGAAGCCAAATGGTCAGCTCCATTTGATCCATTGCCAGTGCCGTTGTTATTGTTGTTGCCAGTGTCGGTACCATTGTTATTGTGGTTGCCAGTGTCAGTGCCATTGTTATTGTTGTTGCCAGTGTCGGTACCATTGTTATTATTGTTGCCAGAGTCAGTGCCATTGTTATTGTTGTTGCCACTACCATCGTCTGCCAAAGTGTTGCAAAGATTTGTATTGCATTTCGTGCAAGACGTTGGATTGTCGTTACAATACTGGGTTTGAGTTTGATTTAAATGTGCTAGGCATCCACGGACATTTCGTCCTGTGAAAGAAATATATTCATTATATGCTGCTACGACCTATATCTCAAAACGATTGCAACGATTATTGACGCCGCACAGTGGTAAAAAATCCTAAAAAGTTGGCCAAAAGTAGAAAACAATAAGGTATTAAGTTGAAAATCTGTACTCGGGGGTTTTTGGGGTCGCTGATTGCGAATATGAAGTTAAAATTGAGCGAGACGAAACAGGGGGTCTAGAATAGCAACACTATTTTCTATAAATACATTTAATCTTGTTAAAAATTGCAGTCTGGTGGTTTTTGGGGTCACTGATGACGAATCTGAAATCTAAATTGTAAAAAACAAAATAGCACATCCAGAATGGCAGCACTGTTTTCAAAAAATACATTCGATCTTCCTGAAATTTACTACTGGTGAGTTTTAGGGGTCGAAGATTGCGAATCTGAAACCAAAACTGTGATAAAAAATAAAACATCTGATCCAGAATGGCAGCACTACCCGATAAATACGTTTAATTTTGCTGAAAGTTACTAGTTAGTATTTTTTGGGCTCGGTAACAATCTGAATCTGAAATCAGAATTATGTAAAAAGCAAATAGCGAATCAACCATTTTCTTCGCTCAGAGTATATGAGTATGGTTTCAGGATTATGATGAAAGCTGAGAAAAAAATATATACCATAATTTTAATAACTTTTATTTACATTTTAGAAACAAAAATCTTGCTCTTCCTTTATTATAATTTTCCTTTGCAATTCGCAATAAGAGACCCGAAAAATTTCCAAATTGTAACTTTTAGTAAGATTGAACGTATTTTCATAAAAAACAGTGTTGCCATTCGGGATGTATAATTTCATGTTTTACAATTTTCACTTCAGATGCAGTCAGCGTCTCAACAAATCTATGTATAGTAACTTCCACCAAGATTGGACGTATTTATGAAAAAAAGTTTTGCCATTTTGGATCCCCCGTTTCGCTTTTTACAATTCTGTCTTCAGATTCGCAATCAGCCACCTTAAAAACCCCCGAATAATAGCTTCCAGCAAGATTGGACGTATTTATATAAAAGAGTGTTGCCATTTTTATTTTTTATAATTGTAACATCAGATGCGGAATTAGCGACCTTAAAATCCCCCGAGTAATGAGTTTCAACCTAACATGATATTAATAGGAGACTTTAATCAGTTTTTTGTGGTTTGGCTCTACCCGGCAAAGTTCACTTAAATCCTTTTAAAATTTGTTGGGGCAGTTGCGCGCAGCTAGATTTTTAATATGTCCAAGGTAAGGGTATACCCTAATGAACCCAGGTTGAATCAGAGCGGAACCTCGTGGAACTTTTTTTAAAAGCCTTTTTAAAATTGAGTTCACTTTAAACAACCTAATTTCTTAAGGGTACATGCATATATCAAGGCAAATACGTGAAACCATTACCTATTTTTTTTAAACATATAATACACACAACGAGGAAAATTTTACGTTTTGGAGGATGTAAATCGAACGATTTTTATAGATAATACACCAATTTGAAGTTACCCTAATTTTTCGACTCTTCTAAAGATTTTTTTTTCTGTGCGAACAAAGGTCAACTTTGAACTATTATACAAGCGATATGAAAACTTATATTGACTAACTGTTTTCAGAGCTGGTGCTCGGACAACAGCTGAATTCAACAACACCATTGAGGAAAAAAAAATAAAAAAGTTAATTTTTTGACTTTTGGCCAGCTTTTTGGGATTTTTTACCACTGTGCACCGGTCTTTTTTAATAAGTATTTGTCAAGTTAAACGTAAACAAAAAGAAAACTTGCCTGTCATTTGCAACGTCACACATTGATCATCCACTTTCGAACAATACTCTGCACTAGGATTTGAAGCCCCCTTCAAACACTGACGACGTCCTGCCGGAAATTCGATGCTATTACAAGCCATTCCACCCTCACTAGGTAAGCACAGAAGACAATTTGCATCGCCATAGCAAGAAGTTTGTTGTCGTAGGTTTGTCGTACACCCACGAACTGTATTTCTTCCATTGTATTGAACATAACAATAGGTGTTGGGTGTGGCGGTTACAGGACAACGATTCGCTGCCATCCGGGCCGGCCTATTGAGACAGTTGGAATCCTGAAAATATAGACAAGAGAGTTGACTTTACGAATCAGGCTTTGTTTATCTATTGTAGAGGTTACTGTCGAAGCATCGCACTCCAAACATCGGATGTCAGCTCGTGCATATCGGTTACACAATACACCTGCACATTGATCGCATTCCAAATTTCCTGGGCTTGAGCATTTGGAACGATAATCACTATTAATATCCAGGAAGCATCCTCTCACAACAACCATATCTGTTTGAAAGAATACACTATTAGTTTTAATGAAATAACTTTCTTAGTTTTAAATATAAAAACGAAACATGAGCTGATCAAAATTAATTCAGATTTTATAATCTAATTTTATCGTTTTTTAACACAAGACTCGCTTTATAATCTGGATCAAATAAATGATGAAAATAATCTTCCCGGGCGGCGCGGCGCACAGTGTCGGGGGCACACATCATCGTCTATGACTACGAGAGAGAAGCCTACATATGTAATATGTTTTGTTTCCGTCATTCTACGACCTTTACAACACAGTCGAAAAAATACTACTGGCTGAGTTACACCTCAGTGTCACCATACACTGTCGAACTCGAACTCGAGCACGAACCTGGTACAAATGTCTTCTGACACACACATACACTTCACATAGGTGTGAAGAAAACCGGTCACTTGTACTAGGTTCGTGTTCGAGTTCGACAGTGTATGGTAACACTAAGCGTCTCAGGTCGTTAGGGCGACATGATTCACGTTGTCAGACGTTGTGTTTACTCTGGCACATTATGAACCACCTGAAGCAGACATCGCAGAGTCCATCTTTGAATAGGGTTAAGTGATGGACCGACAACCCATCCTTGTAAAAACTACTCAATGTCAAGAAACATGGAAAAATAATGACACCGGAATATAGAGGGCTACGCCCGCAATCCGAGGGTTTTGTAGCAAGCGCTTTTTTTGGTATATAAATATCGGCTCCTTGCTTTTCTTGATACCACTCAGATGGATAAAAAACATAATTAAAATGTCTTCCTTGCTTACATTTTACATGCCAATTCATATTACGTGATTGTAACGATACTTAGAACATATTATTGCTGAAGGTATTGGTTATCGTTGGCCATCAGTACTTTTGACCTCAAATGTGTTTAAGTCATTCAGGGGTGTGCTAACTGTAACTATAGAAATAAACTATTATCGACCTATTCTGAGAAGATATACAGATTCCATTATATTCCATCTTTTCGGAACCCACCTTCCTGTAAGTTTTCATAATTCTAAAGATAACGGTCTCGAACTGCAAGGGGAAGGGAATAATTACCCCCCCCCCCCACCCCACTGTTCCCCTTTCTACAAATTTCAAGAAAATGCGAAAAAACATTACCTTTCTCACGACACCTCACTTGCCTATACCAGTCGATAAAAAAAATTTACCTTAATTTCGCCTCTATGTGGACACCGCTCCCCCCACCCACCCGCTAAAGTTGTTATTCCCCCCCCCCCCTCCCCACAAATCTTCACCCTTTCAAAAATGATAATTTAAATAACTGCAATTCGCACTACGAAAAACAACATGAAAGTAGTACTCACACCTATGAGGCCGGTAGGTGTATTTTTTGTGTGGATAGTGTCAAAACACCTAACTTTAAATGAATGTATTATTATTAAATATAACGTGATTGTAATGAAACTTCGAGATATTATTGCCTATAGTGTTGGTTATCATTGGCCATCAAAATTTTTGACCTGCGATGCGCTTAAGGAGTGCAGGGGTGTGCTAACTGAAACTATATAAATGTACTATTATTAACCTTTTTTGATGAGATATCAAAATTCTACGATTTTTGGTTTTCTATGCTAGTGAAATGCTGCATTCCTGCAATTTTTCATATTTCTGAGTGTAACGGTCTCGAAATGCAAGGGGGGGGGGCGAACTTGGATCACATATTTTCCCCTCTACCTCTTTTCCCCTTTTTTCAAATTTGATGAAAATTCCAAAAATTGAATGTACTCGTTGTTACCTTTCTCATGATACCCCACTTGCATATACCAGATGAAAAAAAATTGACCTTCATTTCCCCTCTATGGGGACCTCCCCTCAAAGTCAGCCTATTACAAGGAATCGCTTTCTCCGGCGAATTATAATAATTCTATATATTCCCACAAAATTTCATGTATGTAGCTTCAGCGGTTCATGAGATATTTCATGGACAGACGGACAGACAGACGGACAGACGGACGCATGACCGATTTCATAAGGGTTTTGTTTTTACTACAAAACCCTAAAAACGCTTCGGATTGGACGGATCAACAACGGCGACAAAGCAAACGTTTAACGGATTATTTTTTCGGATCCTGGAATGTGCGCTCCCTGAATAAACGGGGCCGAGAAGGCCCTCCTTCAACAGGTCGAGAAATGTTATACAAACTGAGCATCACTGCAGTCCAGGCAACAGATTTGCTTCGCAAGAAATCCCTCAAAATTTTCAAAAGCGGTAAACCATTTGGACACATGGAGTCTGCAGTTGCGTTTGTCGTGAGCAATCACCTCAAACCGCATGTTATTGACTTCAAACCCATGAATCGAAGGTTGCGTGCGATTCGCATTAGGACTCGACTGGCTCATCAACGTGCACGCGCCCACTGAAGTGAAGGAAGAAGCAGTGAGTGACGAGTTTTACAGCCGCCTAGAGACATAGTTCGACTCACTTCCAACAAACGACGTGCCAATACTGCTGGGTGATTTCAATGCGGTATTGGCGTCAGGGAACCACATGAGGACACATAGCCTCCACACGTAATGCAGGGACAACGGTCAACGACTAGGCGATTTCGCGTGCAAGTAGGAACCTTGTCGTAAGCTCAACATGCTTTCCGCACCGATGCATCCATAAAGAAACTTGGAAATCTCCGAATACACGCACCATCAATCAGATTGACCATGCCCTCATATGCAAGATATGGACTTCAAATGTCATGGATGTCCAATCATGCCGAGGAGCAAATTGCAATTCCGATCATCACTTGATAAAGACAACCTAACGGTGTAGGATCTGTTCAGTGCACCAATTAAGAATCAGCACCCCCAAAATCTTTGCGGTTGACAACCTATTGAACGATGCTGCAGCCGCCCTGAAGAAAAACTGACACCTATGCTACAAAACATCGGCAGTATAGGTGTACACGGGTTTTGGGAAGAACTAAAAAGCTCTATCAAGGAGGCCGCAGAGAAAGTCGTGGTACATAAAGCCTGGCGAACGCGAAATGAATGGTTCGACGAAGAATGTCAAAAATCACTTGACGCAAGGAATTAAGCTAAGAGACAATGTATCCAGCGTCTAACTAAAGCTAAGAGTGAAGAATATGAGGAGCTACGGCGAATATCACATAGAATAATTAAACGTATGAAACGAAAATTCTTTGACAGCATTTGCAGAACATTAATGATGAACTAGTTAATATAAATACCAGACAAGCGTACAGACAAGTAAACACGATTAAGAATGCAACCTAGGACAAGCCTCTGTAAGGACAAGGATGGAAAAATCATCGTATTTCATAGAGTTTCTTAGTTCTGCATCCCACATCCCTATACAAGAAGCCCCAATCGTTGACGATATGATCGATCATGGCCCCAATATACAACCCCCGACAGTAAAAAAAGTCGATCTCGCCTTGCAGTCACTCAAACCAAATAAAGCGCCGGGTGCCGACGAGATTCCAGCTGAACTGCTAAAATCTGGTGGAATGGGTCTATTAAATGCAATACATCAACTACTTCTGCGAATCTGGGAGGATGAGGTGATCCCAGAAGATTCGTGCAGGAGCACAAAAAGGGAGATAAATTGCGGTGTGAGAATTATAGAAGCATCTCATTAGTCTGTACATCCTACAAAATACTGACGAAAATGCTGGAAAATAGAACCGATGGAGTCCGATGCGTATATACCCTAGACTTGTATAGACCTAGTGGTGATACCAACGATACCACTTGGCAACGATCATATGCATTAAAAGTGAGTTCTCTATATGGCCAGTTTATAGAGGAGGTTGGTACTCATTCAGAAGGATATTTACCATTCTCAAAATCAATTAACTAACTCATTCTACAAATATTTGTCGAATTTTTCAAGTCTAGCTTCATTCTATCGAAAGCTACTGCTTATTTGAAGTCTCACTTGTAGGGGAGGTAGAGGTTTAGGGGAAGGAGGGGTTTCGTCGGTCGGATTTTATGTATTTTCAATTTCAGCCAGCTGAATCCTACCACAAACATTTGACCAAAATTTTAAGTTGATGGCTTTATTCTACAAAAAGCTATCGCTTATTTGAAATTTAATTTGTAGAGGAGGTAGGGGTTCCTTAGGTCGGATCTGGCCTATCTTTAATACCAACTAACTAAATCTTACTTTCAATATTTGGCCAAAATTTCAAGTCGCTGGCATCATTCTATCAAAAGTTATCGCTTATTTGAAATTTTATTTGTAAGGGAGGTTGGGGTTGCTTGGGTTACATCTTGCTCATTTTCAATAAAGACTAATTAGATTTTACTAGCAACATTCTACCAAATTTTTAACTCGCTAGTGTCATTCTATCGAAAGTTATCGTAATTAAAGGAATATTTAATTTTTTGAAATTTGTAGGGGAGGTAGGCGTTTCTTTGACCTGATTATGCCCAACCTATTAACACTCAAGCAGCTTCTCACCTCAGGGATACATGTCAAAAATCAGATGTCTACGTCAATTAGTTCAAAAGTTATAGACAAAAAACCTTAAAAGTACGGTAGTACGGGGCTCTTTGTAAAAAAATTACTGTTAGTTTTCAACTGATCCATTTTATTTTTCCAGGAGAGTATAAGATTACCCTCGTGAGCAATCTACCATAGCTAGAGCTTTTCATATTTATTTAATCAGGAGTTACAAATACATTTAATTATTTTGCATATGTAGGCGAGGCAGGCGTCTTCTTGACTTGATCATGCCCATTTTCAATACCAACCAACTAGATCATATTGCCAACATTTGAAATTAGCTTCATTCTATCGAAAGTTATCGTGCGAACGGACAGACAGACATGGCTAAATGGAATCAGGACGTGACCCTGATCATTTATTTATATACATCGATATACCTCCGGAGCCTCTTTTAAGGCGTTACATATTTTCATAGTGACAAAAACAATGTACACTATACTATATGTCTAGGGATAATAAAACGTACGCTGAACGAATCATCGACGAATATCAAGGCGGTTGCTGATCTTCAACCGATCAGCTTTTCACGGCCAAACAGATCCTACCAAAGTCTGGGAATACAACGTTGACAAGTACCAAATCTTGGTTGATTTTAAGCATGCATACGACAGTATCGATCGTGGTATACTTTACAACATCATGCTGCAATTTCGTGGACCAGTAAAATTAGTATAATTAATAAAGTTAACAAAGATGACGATGACCAACTGCATCTCGCAGATCAGGATCCAAAACAGGCAGACTGATCTCTTTGAATTACGTACTGGACTGAAGCAAGGCGGCGGACGGGCTCCGACGGTCTTCAACCTGGCACTTGAGCAGTCTTCAAGTCGACGCAGTTGATAGCGTACGCAGAGGACATCAACATCATGTCCCGAAACCTGTCCGACACAAAAGAACTTTTAAATAATCTTGACACGGCTGCAATAGAAGTTGGACTATGCATTAACCAGGACAAAACAAAAGTATTGATGCAATCAAGAACAAGGACGCCAGTACAACCGAAGATCAAGGTCGGGGACCTCAGCATCAAATTCGTAATAAATGGGTAATAATCTGTCAAAGGAAGCCAATGAAACTGACGAAATCAAGCGACAGATACAGCTAGCAAATAAAACTTTCTTTTCGGTGCTCCTAATTAGTAGTCCGGATGGCGCAACGGTTAGCACGTTCGCCTTCAACGCACTGGGCCCCGGTTCGATTCCGGGGATTTACGTGTCGGACTATGAGCCCACTCAGCTGTTAAATGAGTACCCATTACGGGGTAAATAACTCGGTTGAGCGTGTTGCTGATCACATACCTCTGCACAAAAACCGTCACGATCTAGAAAATGAGATGATGCTAACTCATCTCGAGGCCGTGGTTCAAATTGGAATGTTACTCCAGTTATTTATTTATTTAATAATGAAATTGAAGAATGTGAACAGAAACCCTAAGCTCCACATATACAAAATGATCGTACGACCTGTGCTGCGAAACGTGCACGTGCGAAAACATGGTAAACACATTTGAACGTAAGATCCTTCGGAAAATTTTTGGAGCAGTTTCCGACAAAATGAAGGGCACATCCGGTACAACCATGAGCTGTACGAACTGTACGATGAGCTGGAAGTTTCGACAGTCGTCATACTACAACGTCTAAAATAGGCAGGACATGTACAGCGAATGAACGATGAACGTATGCCTAAGGAAATATTCAATCTACGACGCGTCTATGGCGCAAGGCTGCTAGGAAGATCGAGAGCTCGTTGGACATGCTCACCAGATGAGAACTGCTGGGCGTCCAAAGGAGATTGCGGTCACTTGACCGTGATAATTGGAGGATGATCATCCAGGCGACCAGAGCCCAACATCGGGCTGTTGCGCCACGACGAAGATGATGGTGAAGTTGAATATTGCACTGATTCATCAGCTTACAACAAATCGAACCATGTTTCAAATCAATTCCAACTCACAATTTTGATAGACCGTCACACAGTTATCCAAAGGATCGGAACAAGTTTCCGTCTGATTGATCAGCGATGTTCGCGAACATTCAATTCCTGTACACTTGAAACACGTTTTTACACTTCTAGACTCGATTCCTCCTACTTCATCTGCTAGTATTGTTTTTACACTAACTGATAAAAGAAGGATCAAACAGGGCGCTAGTTTTGTCATGCTTGTAACGAAGTGGTAGTTGTATTTTACACTTAATTAACACTAAGAATAACCGTAGGACAATGGACGCTAAGTTTCCATGCATGTACTATTTATATGTAGTGGATAGGTTAGTGATAAGCAATAAATGCAAATAATGCACTTCAGTGCAGCGGAATGAGATCAAAACCTTACGTTGCATTGATTACGTGGTAAGATTATGTTGGATGGAATAATACAAGTCAAGTTGAAGACGCGACAATGCACTTAAAATGAACGAATAGGCGATTGCCAAGAGATTGTGGCAGATTTTTTAGTGAAAAGGCCTTTCTGATAAAAGGCTATCGTTGATGCCTTCGGTGCAACAGTATTGTCTATCTTATAAGATTATCTCAAGAGCACTAATACACAGCTACCATGTCTACTACTACAAATGTCTCCCACATCGACTACACATCGAATTTGGAAAGTGACATCAGGATTATAAAGTTCCATATAGCGATAAACCGATTAGTATTTTTCTTACATTAATATCAGCCCTACATAATCTTATAGGGCCAATTGAGAAATCCCCTAATGAAATGGAAATCACACTATGTATATTCCTTGACATTGAGGGAGCTTTTCATAATATCGGTTATGACTGCATATTCCGAGCCCTCGAGTTTAAGGGTATTCCAGCAGCTACTATCACTTGGATAGAGGCTGTGCTACGAGAAAGGGAAATCTTTCCTTCATTGGGCAGCACTACCATAAACGTCGAAGCTATTAAAGGCTGTCCACAAAGAGGAGTCCTCTCATCGTTATGGTGGTCTTTTGTTGTAGACGAACTGCTTTCCAAGCTATGTACATGTGCGTGGTTACTATGCAATCGGATGCGCAGATGACATAACTCTTGTTCTCAAGGGCAAATCCAAATCCACCGTCGCTGAGGTGATGGGCGCTGGTCTTGACGTGGTCTTGGACTCATGCGCCGAAGTGGGGTTAATTGTAAGCCCACAAAAAAAACCATCATTGCGCATTTTACACTTAAAAGAAACCTATCCTCTAGGGCAGTTTCACTAGGCAGAATGGTCCTGGAGTATTCCACGGAGGTTAAATGCCTCCGCGTCACACTTGGTTGGCGACTGAACTGGAATATTCAAATTCATGGTGTAATTAACAAGGCCACACGTGTAATGTGGACTTCTAAAAATTTCTTTGGGCGAACATGGGGTCTGACACCAAAGATGGTGCGGCCCACGGTCACATACGCTGCGTTGGTATGGTGGCCCAAGGTACAACAGAGCTCAAAGAAATTGTGTAACAAATTACAACGCCTTGCATGTCTCGGTATAATTGGGGCTATGCGTACATGCTCAACGCCTGCTCTGGAGGCGATCGTTGGATAGACCCTGCTGTATATTTTCATCAGAGAACAAGCAAATCTCAATATTCTTAGGATACATCTAACCTCTGATGTATGCGGTAATGACAGTGGTCACATGAGCATTCTGAAACAAATACCTGGCATGCAGATCTACCTAAGAACAAATTATATGACCACGGAGTTATGCTTCGGCCCTCATCCCAGACCGCTCGGAATGGGAGAATGGCAATTCCTGCCCAGACTCAAGGTGTATAATATGGTACACCGATGGGTCTAAAACTGAACAGGTAGTTGGTGTGGGCATCTTCGGACCCGACACCAGGGTTTCCATCGCTATGGGTTCATGGCCCAGCGTTTTTTAAGCTGAGATTCATGCCATTGTGGTCTGCACCAGTATAATTGTGGAAAACAAACTCCGCGGCATACACATTTCTATTTGTGCAGATAATCAGGCACCCATTAAATCTCTCTCTTCACATAGGATTTCTTCAAAGCAGGTGAAAGAGTGTCGTGAACTTCTCCAATGTCTGGCAACCGACAACCTTGTCCTTTGTATTGGGTCCCAGGTCATCAAAGCATTGAGGGAAACGAGCGGCTTGCTAAGCAAGGCTCATCATCTTATTTTCTCGGGCCAGAACCCTATTATAGTCTGGGCTTGGCTTCAGCTAGAACAATCATAGCGAATTGGTCTAAAAAGATAGGCCAGCACTACTGGAACAACCTTTCAGGACTGCTGCAATCGAAAGAGTCAATGAGACCATTTACCTACAAAGATACCACCCACATGAGTAGAGCCGACCTTAGTCTGCTTATAGGCTACCTATCGGACCATCACTGGGTGAGATTTCATCTGATCAAGATGGGTTTGTCTAACGAGACGGAGTGGCGTCTTCGCTTGGAGAACGTTAAGTCCACATGTCACATTTTATGTGTATGCCCGGCGTTCGCACGGGTGAGGTATACGTTCTTCGGATGGTTGTACCACGTGCCCTGCCCGCTGATTGCTACCACAAATTAGTGGAGGTCACCGAGCACTGCAAAATGACATATTGCTGCATGGCGTCAAAGAGACTGTGCGCAGGTCTAATTTGGTGAGGGAAGTCAGAAGTTCTTTGAGTATAATACCAATAGCCGACAGTATTACAAACAATATTCGCATACTGCGAAGATATCAATGATAATTTCTCCAGCCAGTGCACTATAGTTTGCCCTTTTCTCTGCATGCTTTCTGTCGATGTTGCTATTATGAGGGATAGCAACATCGATTATGTATGCAGAGCGACTCGCCTTGTCGACTTGGAGTACATCGAGTTTGTTATGGGCGACCGGGTGATCAGTGATTACCTGGCAATCCCAGTACATCGTAAAGCGATTGCTATCAAGCACTGCTTGTGGAGTCGTCATTCACCCGTTGCTTCCATATATGCTTAAGTATGCACGGGTGAGGACCACACCCCCGCGCCGTTCTGAAACATAAACCGTCTATCCTTCTGTTTCGGCAAAGAGGTACCGTGCACGAAGCCACCTGTTCGACAGGTGAAGATCGACAAATGGCTGCCAAAGGCAACTCGCATATTTACCATGCATTGCCTTTGTTTTCCATTTGTCGATCTTTTCTTGGACTGACTTCACCAGACTCAAGGGAGCAAATGATTGGTCTTTTAATTTGAGTGGAGTCAAACTATCATCTGCCTTCCAGACAGCATCATGCAGAGGACTCGATGATGGTTTGTCTCTGAAATAAGCGCGAAGTGAGTTGACTTGCTGATGATGTAAGTTAGCAATGACAACTAAACTTCTACCTCTAGGTAGACATTCGCTCCACTGACGATTTGGGATCTAGCGTTCGGAATTTGGGCATCATAACACGTACCTCCCGTTCAATATCCGCCAATGATGTGACAGGCCACGGAACTGTTCCGAATGAATAGGTCAGTGAAAAAATGGTATATTTATTGTTTGCACTTATTTAGTTTCTTCCCGATAAGTTGGATTTTAGCACCAATTTCAACCTGCGGCAGAACTTAACCAGCAGTCCTTTTCTCAAGTTATAAATGTTGGTGTGTTCACCTTGCTGAATTCTCAGGTATGTATTTGTAAAAGTATGCCTCCGACATTGCACCTCTATGGATATCATCCAAGATGAAGCCAGGGTGCGGTGCGTGAACGTCACGGCTGAAATTTTCGGTGATCGCCAGTAGACTTTTAAGATATGCGTCGCTAACCGAGTATAGTTTCATGTCATCTAACTACATCAGGTGAGTTAGCTCGAATTCGAAACATTCCAAGAAAACCATGCTTGATCGCATAGCCACACTCTCTAGCCGAATTCAAAAGTGATGAAATGGGGTTCAGCGTTATGCTGAACCTCTGCCTCTTCGTATATGTACCGGCTGACAGAGCACATTACCTTCAGTTGAAGGCACTGATAGTGTTGTGCGCCATCCTTCCATCACTTTTGTTAGGAAACGGATCTACGCGGTACATGTAGAGGACCTCGATTAGCCAGCTATGGGGGATGACGTTGTCCTGGGTAGCAAAAACATCGTTGCTTTGCAGGCTGCACTGACCCAGTTGTGTTAAAGACTGGAGGATCATGGACTGAGGATTAGCATCCCAAAGACTGATACAGAGAAGCCGATACCAGATTTCTACATTAAAGGAGAGCAGCTGAACTCCTGTACAAGGTTCAACTACCTGGGCTCGATGGTCAACAAGGAAGCTACCTGCAAAGACGACATCAAACATCGCATCAGTGTCGGTTGGATTAAGTGGCGAGAAAACTCGAAGAAGATGCCACGAAAGCCTAAGGGCAAGTTGTACAAAATGGCCGTACGTCCCGCACTCATGTATGCGACCGGTAGCGCATTATGTTGAGGCATCAGTCTCATGTTTGACTACCGGCATTTCGGGTTGGAATCCCGTCTATGACGACGTTCGTGGCCATGGATGTGCAGGAGGTGCATGCTGGCAACTGCATTCTCCGAAACCAGTAAACCAGTTTATGCCAACGAAACGCCAACTGGGCCACATGGAATAGTTGACGCGCTATACCCCACAAGGGGTTAAGGCAATTGACGTTTGTTTGGCATAAACTAATTTCAGAGAATGCAGCTGCCAGCATGAATCTCTTGCTCCCCCATTTAGCATGTTGCTTATTATTACCCCCCGCACCACAGGGGAAAGACAACACAAACATCCACGGCCACGAACGTCGTCGTGGACGGGGTTTGAACCCGAAACGTCAGTAGTCTGACATTAGTGCCTCTACATACTGAGCTACCGGTCACCGGAACCCTGAAAGGCTTGGTCGGATATAACCATCAATTTGAAATCAGAAAGTTTCTATGATGAAAATGTTGAAATCGTGGGTCACTTTTCTTTAAATTGATCCAATACTGTCCGTTTATCTTTTCATGTTGAGCACTAACTACGGAAAATCACCCTTATCAATGTACTGATTTATACGGTGTACATACCCGTATTTTGATATCAATATTCGATGACATTGAGAATCGCATTATCAAAACTTGAGGCTCTTTGCTATACTTGATGCTTATCACTCGTTGACAACATAAGAAGTACTTTACATACGAAAAACAAACAAATATCTCTGCCATTGTGCCAAGAAATTAAAAATTCAGATACTGAAGAATGGATCCTTCACTGCATATATATGTATATAACACTACACGGTCGCGCTTGGTGGCCATGGCCGTTCGGTCACCGCTCTCCGATACTAATCTAGAGCTCCGAGTTTAAATCTCGGTGCGACAAAAAAAACTGCTTGTGAGTACTAATAGAACTCTCACAGTGCTCCGAGCTTGTCAGTATAAAAGACGGCGCGGATAGGAGGTATCAGCTGCACTTCCGTTAAGTAGATATGCTATCGAAACGTCAAAAACTCATAGAAATGCTAGAGATGTTGACGCGCCCATGCCCCTGGAGGGATCACGGCCATTAACACACGGTATATGGATTCTAATGGCAATACTAAAAACAGTTCCTGGGGTTCACTTCACCTGGAGCGTGTTTTCTGTCAGTTTACTAAACTGAAAATCAATACAAAGGAGTGGGAAGTAAAAGAGAGAAAATCCTATTCATGTTCCAAGATCCATAAGAAAGTTAATAGTAACCTAACCTTCAACTCTGATACACTTCTCTCCTAATGGAGTTTTTGAATTCAGTCGGCATTATAACTCAATTTTTCTTCAATTGATTATAAACTAATGTATCAACATTATCCCACAGTCAATTATAGTCATTTGGAAAAAATTCCCAATAAATTATCATTCGGTATTTCCCACAATGCACTTACTTCATTCATTTCCTAATTGTATCAACAATAGACTTTCGCTTATCACACTCACAGAATGGATCATGTATGAATAGTCCAGTGCATCTACTGCGATTTTTTTTTTACAAACCACCTGAGGCCCATTGACAATCTTGGAAAAAAATTGTGGCGTGTACACCGTATAAGTACCGCATAGAAAAGATACATTAATTTTTACGAGATTTTGCCTTCCTCATACTTAGGTTCATTGAATGATGAGAAAAACCTTAAGGGCCTCAATTAGGATTCGTTACATAAAATGAAACTTCGCTGGAACAATTATAGAGGTTCTTTGGAAAGTGGTCCCATTGAAACTCTCAGTTTGACCACAAGTTAGATTAGGTTAGAGAGAGTGAGTCCGAAAGGCCCACAAGCACCGCAACTAGGATCAGTCTATTGTGATTTTAGGGTTAGCGATCAAGTTTGATCCTGCCAACAAAGATGCTCAACTGTCTAAATTGAAGTGAGGCGATTTCATTCACATCAGGGAAGAGATCTCCGAGGCATTCGAGGCGACGATGAGAAAGGGCCTCACATTCGGATAGGATGTGCTGTGGTGTCTCATCATCGGCTTCACAAAAGCAACTGCTGTCGTAAGTGACAATGCCCCTTTTGTGTAGTTAGTTGTTCCTCAGGGTCGAGTGCCCCATGAGAAAGAAGCAAATGATTCTCACCCTCTTCCTGCTTAGATTTAGCAGTTCTAGTGTGCGTTTGCATGAGTGGCCTGGAATGAACAGTTTGGCCTGTCTCAGGCCAGGGAGTCTCCCAGTACGCGACGGCATCTACACGCTCCTGTTGCCTAACATGAATTTTAACCCTGCATAGGGGTCGACCGGTAGCGCAGTGTGTTGAGGCATCAGTCTCATGTTTGACTAGCGGCGTTTCGGGTTCGAATCCCGTCCACGACGACGTTCGTGGCCATGGATGTGCAGGAGGTGCATGCTGGCAACTGCAGTCTCCGAAACCAGTTTATGCCAACGAAACGTCAACTGGGCCACATGGAACAGTTGACGCGCTATGCCCCACAAGGGGTTAGGGCAATTGAGTATAAGGGTATACCACAAAAGGTTGGCAGATGCTTTATTAGCCAACTCGTCGGCAACACTAGTCAGTACTAGATTATTGAGCATTTCGACAGCAGCCTGGGTATCAGTGAAGATTGCCATGTTTATTCCACAGTTGCAGGCATCCATACATGCACTACCACAGGTCGGAATTGCATGGATTTCAGCTTAGAAGACTGTCAGGTGCTTCCCAATGGGGATTGGTAGCCTAATAGAGGGGCCTAAAATTAATATTCCGGCACCCTCATCAGTCTTGTAGTCATCAGTACACCAGTTGATAGTATACGGGGGGAGTGACGAGTGATTCAATTCTTTTCTATTCCAAATTACGGTAGAGAAGAGTCGGTTGAAGCGTAGCTCCCCATTAAGTGATCACATGGCATACAGTGAGTTTCCTGTATATCCAGTTTATAGGGGAGGTTGGCGCTCATTCAGATGGATTTTGACCATTCTAAAAATGAACTGCAATAACTAACCCACACTACAAATATTTGTCAAATTTATCAAGTCGCTAGCTTCATTCTATCGAAAGTTATCGCTTATTTGAAGTCTCACTTGTGGAGGAGGTAAAGTTTTTTTTTGTCAGATCTTGCGCATTTTTAATAGCAACTAGATCTTAGTACAAATATTTCACCAAAATCTCAAGTCACTAGCTTCATTTTATCAAAATTTATCGCTTATTTTATTTTAAGTTTCAGTTGCAGAGGAGGTAAGGGTTCCTTGGGTCGGATCTGGCCCATCTTTATTATAAACGAACTAAATACTTCAAATATTTGACCAAAATTTCATGTTGCTAACATCATTCTATCAAAAGTCATCGTTTATTTAAAGTTTCTGTTAAGATTATCACTTTCGAAGTTTTATTGCTATCTGGCAACATTGTAACTTTGTAAATTTGTACCCTTATGGCTTTCATGTTTGCAATCTAAATTTCTTCTCATTTTAACTTTCGTTCCGATCAGACGTGTTTTTTCTGAACTTGATAACTTTTGCTCTGTATATTTCTTTTGGCTGTAACAAACTTTTGCTAAGTCATTTTGCACTATTAATTAATTAAACAGTTTTGTTACTAATCTCAAATCGTATAAATAAAACTCGACATTTACGAATCAAAACTCAACAGTTTCATTTGTAGGGGAGGTAGAGGTTCCTTAGGTCGAAACTTGCCAATTTTCCAAACTAATTTTATTTTTCCAGGAGAGTATAAAATTACCCTCACGAGTAATCTACCAAAGCTAGAGCTTTTCATGTTTATTTAATCGGGAGTTATAGTTATTATTCATTTTGCATATGTAGGGGAGGTAGGCGTTCTTTTGACCTGATCATGCCCATTTTCAATACCAACCAATTAGATCATGCTACAAACATTTGACCATAATTTCAAGTCTCTAGCTTCATTCTGTCGAAAGTTATAGTGCGAACGGACAGACAGTATCTAAATCGAGTCAGGTGGTGACCCTGATCATTTATACTATATACACACATTGCTATACCTCCGGAGCCTCCTTTAAAGTGTTACATATTTTCGTCGTGACAATGACAAATGAAATCGAAGCATGTGCACAGAAACACGAAGCTCCGCGTGTACAAAACCATTATACGACCAGTGCTATTCTATGGCTGCGAAACATGGACCCTGACTCAACCCTCCGGAAACATGCTAGACACATTTGAACGTAAGGTTCTGCAGCGAATTTTCGGGGCTGTTTGCGATCGAAATGGACGACGCATCCGGTACAACCATGAGTTGTAAGAACTGTACGATGAGGTGCAAGTTTCGAATATCGTCAAACTACAACGACTTCAATGGGCAGGGCATGTACAAAGAATGGACGATGATCGCATGCCAAAGGGAGTAGTGAACGCAGAGCGAGATTGTGAAGACGACCGAGAGCTCGTTGGGAGAGCTCAGTATATGTATGCGGACGCCGAGCAGCTACTGGGCTTCCAAAATTGGAGGACGCGGTCACGTGACCGAGATATTTGGAGGACAACGATCCAGGCGGCCAAGGCCCGACCGACGTCTGGCTGTCGCGCCACGATGATGATGATGATGATGATGAAATGCCCATAGCGATTGAGATCGTGGTGCTCGGTCCAAAGATCCCAGCACCAACTCGCTGTCCCGTTGTTGACCAATCGGTAAGCCACATGATACACCTGGGATCAGAACAAAGATTGCCAATGTCCCATTCCGAGCAGATTGGGAGGGAGACTGCAAATTTCCTACCAAAGCAGGGTTCCGTAGTCATGTAGTCTGATCTCGAGCAGTTCGGCATGCCAGGGACCCGCTCCGGAATGCTCATGTGGCCCTGACTGTACACATGAGCATCATAAGTTAGATGCACTCGAAGAGCGTTTTGAGCCGCAGATTCCCGAATAAAAATATGCAGCAGAGTAAGTCCATTAACCGCCTCTATGGCCCATGCCGGACATGAACGAAATGATACTGTCATACCAAGGCATGCCAGACATTGTAATTTGGTACCAAACTGTATGGTGCAACGCTGCTGCGTTTTGGGTCACCATACTAGCGCAGCAAATGTCACAACTGGTCGTACCAGCATCAAGTACTGACTGGTAACAACTCAGTCATTTTAGGGGTGAGACCCCAGGTTTTTCCAATCGGGAGCTGCAAGCCCACATGATCTGAGTGGCCTTACATATAACTGTCTCGATATGTTTGCTGCAGTTGAGCCTCCAGTCCAGCGTGAGGCCTAGACACTTGACTTCAGTGGAGAACGCCGAAGTACCGTCCTGCCTAAGCTGACCGAGCTTAAACTAAGATTTCTCCTCTTCAAGTGAATGGAACTAAGACGGTTTTTTGAGGATTAACGCTCAGGTCAATTTCAGTGTACCAGTGAAGGACTAGGTCGAGTGCGGCACCCACTACCTCCGTGACGGTGGTCTTAAACTTGCCCCTTATTGTTATGGTTATATCATCAGCGTATCCGATAGCACAATAACCACAATCGGAGAGCCTAGCGAGTAACTCATCTACGACAAGGGACCAGAGAAATGGGGAAAGAACCGCACCCTGAGCCCTTAACAGTGTTAACACAAATTGAGGTGTGACCCACCGATGAGTAGATTTCACGCCCCCGATGCATGACGTCGATCCACATGATTGGACACATTGTCCGTAGGTATATTCCTGAGCCCGATTGCTCTGAATATACTGCTGTAGCCAGTATTGTCGAAAGCACCCTCAATGTCAAGCAACGCACATAGAGCGATTAAGGGCTTTTTCAATCGTTTCCACGAGATTGTGTAAGGCAACCACAGTCGACTTACCTTTTACATAAGCGAACTGAGTACGATGCAAAGGTCGACGTGCATTCCACTTTTTTTCCTGATTTGCAGATCCAATCACCTCTCAATAGTTTTTAGGAGAAACGATGAGAGCCTAATCGACCTGTAAAATTTCAGTAGCTCCTCCGGTTTGTTCCCGTTTTTAGGAATGAATACCACACCACGTTCACTCCATAAACTTGGTATATAGCTTAAGGAGTAGCTGGCTCTAAACAGGACAATAAAGGGGGTTATAATGAAATCAAGGCTGTGTTGCAATAGACCAGGAAAGATACCATCGACATCAGGTGCCTTAGAGGGCTCAAAGGACTCCACGGCCCATTTGACCTTCTCTCTTTTGAAGATGACCCCAGAGAGGCTACTTAACCGGTTAAACGAAACGCGATGGTATACCGATGAAGTAAGAAGACACATAGGGTTCAGCTTGGAATGAACCCGGAAAGTGTGTGTGTAGGAGAAGCTCCAGAGTTTCCTCTGGACCCTCAGTGAAGGATCCGTCCTGCTTCTTAAGCTGACCGATGCCATTAGAATGCTCCTTAGATAGAGTTTTGTGGATGCGAGCCGCCTCAGGTAGCAAATGGATTCTCTCACAGTGTTTCCTCCAGCTCTCCCGTTTGTTATATTCGGTAAGCGAATTTCTATATTCGCCCCATTCATTGTTTCTCTTGTCCCTATTGAACTTCATCCTAACCTGGGTCATTTTGCGCGCCCGTTTTTCATTCCACCACGGAACCCTACTTGCAGTACTAAAGCCACGTGCTATAGTACTATCTTGGTAGGGGGTTAATAAGATATCATTTAGTTTTTCAGCAGCTAATTCCAACTCAACAGTCGTGCTGATTGAATTTAGAAGTTTATCAGCTTTGGAACCCACTAATTCCTGAAAATATTTTCAATTTGTCTTGCTAGGACAAAAGAATGCAGGGCGGAGTTCAGAATTACCTGGAATGTCAAAACGGATGTGCATGTGGCCATGGCATACTTAGCTCATTGACTTCAAGGAGCCATTTATTTCCCACTGAATTCAGTTTATGCCAGATTTCACTGGCTCAAAGTCTCGCTTTAGCTAATTTAACCCCCACTTTTGGATGAATGTGTAGTTGAGGGTAGATGCTAATGGCATCCGTTATAGTGGGGCAGGCCTGCCATTGGATTTTTCCTAGTGTGGCTTTGCCCTCCTGGGTACTCGATTTCGTCCACCAGATGACAGCTCCATAGTCATTTATGGGTCTGATAATCGCCTTGTAGATCCAGAGAACTATTCGAGGGCTTGTTTCCCATGTCTTCCCTACGAATTGTCTGCAGATCCAGAGGGCTCTGGTGGCCTTATCCAAAATAGTATTCAGGTGTTCCGTCCATAGAGTAGTTTTCTATCGAGAGTAACACGCAGGTATTTTGCGGAATCGACCGGGAGTACTTGAGAGTTGTAGATGGTGGCACATCTCATCAATCGCAAATTTGGGTTTCTTGTGAAGGATACAACAGCTGCCATGGAGAGATTAACTCGAAGGCCGTTTTCATCACACCATATTTGTACTACATTTAGAGCTCTGTTTGAGATTATCTGTTAAAATTTCCTCGAATTTTCCTTAACAGTGATCACTAGATCGTCAGCATATCCTTGTGTTGAATAACCTATGGCGGTGAGTTTTCACATCAAACTGTCTACTACGGTGCACCATAGAATAGGAGAAAGTACGCCTCTTTGTGAGGAGCCTCGAATGACGTTTGCTGTTAGAGTTCCCAATCTGGGTGATGACCCATCTGGATGACAACATCCTTTTGACCAGGTTGTGGTGATCACGTCTCTTCGCTCTTAGCGCAGAGTCAATGGAAGAGTAGGATGTGTTTTCAAAGGCTTCTTCGATGTCGATAAAAACACATACGGAAGTCTCCTTGTCTGGCATAGCTGATTCGATTTCAGCCACCAGCGAATGGAGAGCTAATTCAATTGATCTGCCGGATTGGTATGCAAACTGCTTATGATGCGGCGGATATTTGATTAGGAACAAGTTTCTAATGTGCACATCGAGGATTTTTTCCATGGATTTGAGCATGACGGACGTCAGACTTAGTGGCCTGTATGACTTAGGGTCATCATTGGGTCGATTGCCCATTTTAGGGATAAAGACTACTTTAATTGGTCTTCAGGAATTCGGAATGTATCCCAGAGCAAAGCTGCTCTTGAATATACTAATGAAGAACGGGATTAATATTTCTTTTCCATCCAAGAAAAAGTTAAATCATTGAATCATTCGAATTTTGGAATGATTCAATAGCCCATTTAACTTTTTCGTGTGTTAATATGTTTGCTGCGCTTTTCCAATCTGAACGATCGGCTTGGTAACTCACCTCCCGATCAGCAGAATTTTTAGTGTCGCCTGCGAGGCCGCGTTTATCTAATCTGCGGGAGCCGTCGCGGTAGTTGCCCAGGGAGCCGCCGAGGTTCACAAATTTACATTGAATTTAAATGCAATCTCGCCACTCATCAAACCGCGGCGGCTGCCTGTCTTCTTATGAATGAAATGATGGGTTACTCTCAATACTTTTGTTAACCCGTCTTAGAGATCTAAATGCTACCTTAACGCTCCACGGGTAAAAAATGCCCAACAAGAGTCCACATTACTGTAAGATTATTCACATATGTTTCATTAAAAATAAAACTGCTTACACCACCAGCGAATCTGTTTTCGCAACATGAAAGCATAATAAAATCTTTGTTTAGATTTTTGCCAGCTGTTTACTGCACCTTCGAGTACGAGTGTGCATACTTCGCCAATTGCATTCCAAACAATACAAAATTGCAGTTACAACAAGTGCTCATAACAATGCTAGTGGCCATAATGTTTATGTAACAACAGCCGCCGTAGTTTTATGCGAGCAATTAGCGTTAAGATTGAAGCTGATATTCATGGTACAGAGATTGCCATTAATGGCAGACACGCATATTGTGGAAGCTGTTCAGAGTTTTGTTTAATATTATCATATTTTAATAATATTCATGTTTCCGAAACAAGTTTCTTCGAGAATAGTGCATGACTAACAGTTTTTGGTATTCCTTCTTCACAGGGAGGATTTCGGCTACAAATTCTCGATCCGTTGGATAGACCCGTGTTGGATTTGACCCCATCGTTTAATGGATCCGAGTTTGTTCGCACTGATGTAACGTAAGTAATAATTTTCATACTTTATTTATGAGTCGCATGAAGCTCGCATTGGGTGTTCGAATGAATATCAAAAATTGTTCCCCCTCTCTCCTATTCCAGAGCACAATCGTACGGAGTTCACATACCAAACGACTTCACCTGCGACAATTGTACCCTTCGACTTCTACGACAGGCCGACGAATGGTCCAATGGCTACCGATTTTGGTCATGTGCCGATATTGATATCAAAGAGCGCAAACAATTTCACGAAACATGTTCAGGAAATGGTAAACACTTTTCCCGGTGCAAGTGCAACAAAAACTACTATGGCAATCGTTGTCAGTTCCATGATGAATGCACGGTGAATCAAGATTGCGGCATCCAAGGACAATGTATTGATCTGAAGGGGACATCGCTGCCACGGAAACAATGCTTCTGTAATTTTGGATTCTTCGGACCCGGCTGCAATAAAAGTAAACTTTTTGTCCACACTTACCCAAGATAGATTCTCATTAATTCCATCTCTCCCATTTACTTTATAGGAACACCATACAAAACGTTAAAACTCGACTTCTCGGCACACACGAAAAAAGAACTTTCACCGGACTACACACTCTACTGGCGCATTCTCGAGGAATCGAGTGAAATTGAAATGGCTATGGTGGTGAATGGGACTTCTTGGGTTGGCTTGGGCTGGAGACCGCGAAATCTCACGGCGACTTGCAAAAATTTTCCTTTGATTCAAGATTCGTCGGCAACGGCTGGAGGTGCTGAACCTCTGCCGGAACCAGAACCAAAATCGGAGCCTGAACCCAAATCCGAACCGGAACCCAAGTCCGAACCGGAACCCAAGTCTGAACCAGAACCCAAGTCCGAACCGGAACCCAAATCGGAACCTGAGCCCAAATCTGAGCCTGAACCAGTCTCTGAGCCGGAACCTACAAGCGAGCCGGAACCTGCATCTGAACCGAAAGCCGAACGTTTCACGACCGGCGAACCTGCTCCATCCGACGGAACAAGTCGATCTCTATCATCGTCGCCGAAATCAAAACGAGGTTCTTCCGGTGTCCGTGCAACAAGATCCCCCGATGTTACAGTCGCCACTAGTGTTTCATATCGCGTGAGTGCAGTAGCAGGACGAAAACGTCGAGACACATCAACGACCAGTAAGTTTAAATACGCTTCTTCTTCCAATTAACATTTTAGGAATAACCACTCGCTGCACAGGCTTTTTATTAAAACTTTATGCACACATGCACTACTTCTACTTCTAATTTTTAGGTATCCCTGCACCAGAACCATCAAGCAATGAACAATCCTCTAAACCTGTACCCACTTCCGAGCCGGAACCTTCCTCAGAACCCGAACCCACCTCTGAACCAGAACCTTCTTCCGAGCCGGAACCAACATCCGAGCCGGAGCCACAATCTGAGCCTGAACCTAAATCTGCACCCGAACCTAAATCCGAACCCGAACCAAAATCTGAGCCTGAACCCAAGTCGGAACCTGAACCTCAATCGGTGTCAGAACCTAAATCTGAGCCTGAACCAAAATCAGAACCTGAACCACAATCCCAACTAGCAGGAGAGCTCAAATCAGAACCAGAGCCTAAGTCCGAGCCTGAACCTAAATCAGAACCAGAACCTAAATCTGAGCCTGAACCTACATCCGAGCCTGAACCTAAATCTGAGCCTGAACCAAAATCGGAACCTGAACCAAAATCTGAACCTGAACCTAAATCCGAACCTGAACCCAAATCCGAACCTGAACCAAAATCTGAACCAGAACCATCATCCGAACCTGAACCAAAAGGTAAAAATGATTCTGCGCCTAAGAAAATAACTAAAACTACAGGTAAAAATATCTAACAATTTTCCGCGAAGGTAAACTCGAGGCATGTCCCAGAAAGTGTGCTAACATTTAACCTAGGGGAACCATGCTTTCTGGAACAGTACCTAATTGAGCAGGACATTCCTCGATTCTATTTTTAACACACCGTCCTATTTTTCAAGGAACCCAACCAAAGAACTTGAACCCATACACGCCACGACACGACTTCAACCCAATGGACTGTACTGACATCATCATTGGAAGCGCTCGCGGTAAAACCAGCCGCATTGGAGACTTTTACACTCGCGACAGATCAACACCGCGCGCCGACGAATTCTGGGGCGGCAAATCGCACCTCACCGCGGCCTCCGGTTTCGAAGAGAACGGAGTCACTACGATTATTTTCAGAAGAAAGCTGGAGGCCAATGAACCCACAGATCACAGTTTCATCGACGATTTAACCCATGTGATTTGGGCGAAGGGTCAAGAGCCGGGCAAATATGTTCACGTGCCACCGTCAGGCCTGGAAAAGGATAAGGCTAGCATTGCGGAGTTCTATCAACCGGACGAGTTGAAATATCATGGACATAAAATGCAGCGTGGAGTAACACAAATCAATTTCTTAGGTAAGTACCCTGGATGTTAGTCTCCCGGAAGCCATTTCAGTCCATTTCATAATCGACAGCCAAAGAGGAAAAGACACCCGAGGATGCTGTCTCCGGAAACCTTCTCAGCGACCCTTGTATAGGTCACTGGAGACTTCCGCACGGATGTTCAGTGGAAACGCACGCCTGCGAATATTACGCGAAATGGCAAACGGTGGGACGTGGTGATGAAATGCGATGGTATATTGAGACAAAGAATACCCAAACGTGGACTGGAGTGGGTTTCAGCGAAAACGAGAAAATGTCACAAACGGATGCTATTATTGGATGGGTTGACCAGCGGACAGGACGACCATTCTTAATGGACACATGGATTAATGGATATTCTGGCTCGAAGTTGGACGCACGCCAGGACATCTATAATATGTCAGGTCGCATTGAGAAGGGCGTTACGATTCTGGAGTTCACGAGAAAGCGACGAAGCAATGATGAGCAGGTGAGATTTGTTAGAAAACCCAATGAATTAGATACCTTATTTGGCTCAGTACTGGAGCTTGTAACAACAACTTTTATCTTCAACATCGACTATCTGTACGAATTCTTTTATCTTTTAAGGATTTATCTTTTACGGATGATCACTGCCTATTCCTCTTCTTCCCTGTTTTGGGTGGAGCATTCAATGCCGTAAACAAGAAAATTCGCAAGCATGAACAAATTCCTGTTGTAACTCCTTCAAGAGTCTGCATCAAATCGTGCGGATTGGGTAAGTTTCAACATTCCATTCTGAAATGCAATGAATGCGGATATACCTGCTTACAGCCGAGCTAACATCAATCGTTGGTGGTCCGACAACTCCTGCTCCGGATCGCATTGTCTACAATGTTGGGGTCAAATTGACCAACTTGGCGGAATCATTCGATGCACCCGTGGACAACAGTGTGGATTTTAACAATCTGGCGACCACTATCTCGGACTCATTCAATGGAGTATTGAACGACATACCGGGCTATTATAAAGTGGATATTCTTAAATTTGTGAAGTATGGACTCATAGCTCCTTCCTCTAGTGTGATTTAAAACAAAACTACCTTTTATTTTTTGTTCGTTCTAGGGATGGCACCACGATGATTGCCAATATGAATGTTCTTCTCGATAAAGCTACATTCGAGAAGAGTCCTCAAGGAAAAAAGACACTGCAGGCCGGATTTGCAGACTCATCCGACGAGGAGGTCTATAAGGATAATGTAGTGAAAGCGGTTATTTCAAAAAGTCTGTCCAGTGGTAGAGTAGGATCGTTAAATGTTGATCCTATGTACTTGGAGTTTTACGCTTTAGATTGTGAGTATTTTCTTTTTTTTTTTTGTAAAATGTATTATGGTCATTAGAATCAGAAATGGCACATTGACACAGAAAATCAACACTTCAAAGTTAAGCCTTCTTCTGGAGGGCCAAAGTAAGAAATCTTTTTGTTTGTCAAAGGTAATGTAAGAATCTTCAAAAGATACCAATACTTCCGCATCATCGATATGTGGTATGCAACTGTCGAGCCTCCTACATAGTTTGCAATTCGCGTACACGAAGGGCAAGCGAACAGTAATCGCCTTGCATAACCTTGCCAGAATAATCGAAAAGTCTCTCAGTGACAAGGAAATCGCGTTGTGTGCTTTTCTTCTTTTCTTTCGATAATACCGGCACTGGAACTCAGGGGCATCCCGCCCGCTACCATTGCATGGATAAATGCCATGCTCTGTGGACGCGATATTCACTCAACTCTACACAGTGCATCCATATGCGTGAATGCCGTGAAGGGTTGTCCACAAGATGAAGTTCTGTCGCCCCTTATGTGGTCCCTTGTCATAGACGAGCTGATTTCCATGCTTAATGAGCGCGGTTATCTTACTATTGGGAACGCGGATGATTTAACTGTCATAGTCAGAGGCAAATTCGAATCTACCATCACAGAGGTGATGCGGTCGGACATAGTTGTAGACTGGCGTGTTGCTGTAGGCTTACATGTTAACCCACACAAAACTGTCGTACTTTTCACGCGAAAACGAAATATATGATTGGATCCAATTTCGTTAGGCGGCACGACCTTAAGCCTCGTATACATATGAGCAATCGTGCGCACACGAACGCTATGCGCGCACGAATGTTGTGCGCGCACGAATGATCATATGTGTACGAGATATTTCCCCGCACGAACGCTGTGCGAAGCTTTAAAGCTTCGTATACATATGAGCCATATGAGAATCTCGTCCAGACCAAATTGCACGCACAAAGTTGTGCGCGCACGGAGATCCACTAGCGATAGATCGTGTTCGTGCGTATAAAATTGTGCGCGCACGCATGCTCCTACCGTACATATTTGAGTATTCGTGCGCGCACAGCGTTCGTTCGCGCACAGATGCTCATATGTATTTTATACGAAGCTTTAGATTATTCCACTGAAGTCAAATGTCTCGGGGTAACACTAGACACATAGATAACGTACTTAGCAAAGCCACACGCACAATGTGGGCTTGCAGAAGTCTCTTCGGACGGACATGGGGGCTTACCCCAAAGATAATTGAATGGTTAAATATCATTCTGGTGCGGCTCATGGTGACCTATGCAGCGCTTGTGTGGTGGCCGAAAACTCAGCAATCTTCTGCCTTACTGATAATAAGCTTCAACGCCTTGCCTGTCTTGGCATGTGCTATGCGCACTTATCCTATGCCAGCCCTGGAGGCGATTATTGGACTTACTCCGTTGCATATATTAATTCAGGAGTCAACAGCTTTAAATGCTCTTAGACTTAAACTTAATTTTCGACGTACATACGTAGTGAAGAAGGCGTTCACATGAGCATTCTGAATCAAATTTGGCTTGAGATCAGATTACATGATCACGAAGGTTTAGGTAGGTAGGTAAAAGAGGCTGTCATGACAATTGACAGCACACTTAGACCATAGAACTGGAACTGGTCCATTGTGATACCCCAGAGATCCAACAACCTTAACCAGGGCTAGTGCTTCAACCAGGCTGAGCTAATAATAAAGTAAAATAGACGGCCAATACTGGCAGTCCTCAGCCCCTCAAGTTCCTGGAAAAGATAGGAGCTAAGAATAGATCTCCTAGTAGCCGCCAAGGCCGGAAAAGCGCAGAGAAGGTGGTAGCAACTTTCTTCCTCGTCAATATCTCCACAGCTTCTGCCGAAGTCATTCAAAAGGAAGACGTAGTCTCCTGGCGTGCTCAACAATAAGGCAGTGACTAGGGATCACCCCACGACAGAGCTGGTGTGCTGTCTTCTCAGAAATAAATGATGGGGGGAGCGAATAGGGTCCATTACAAGCCACAAGGACCTGATTGCGAGACACGTATTACTGCTTAACCACCTGTCCTTCGCCCTACTAATAGCCTCAGATTTTAAAAGGACTTGTATGCCCTGATGAGCATAAAACTACTATTATGCAGTTGCAGAGCCTCGCTCAAAATTCCCTGCCTAGCAAGCTCATACACGTGGCAGTTAGCACCAAAACCACTATGGCCTGGGATCCAGCATCCCCCAATGTTTTAAAGACTGAACGACAGTATACTACAATCTTGAATGTAAGCAGGACGGATTCCAGGGATTTAATCGGCGCTTGACTATCCGTGTAGATTGCAATGTTCCTAAAGAGAAGAGCCTGCAGAATTGAAGCAACTTCCGCCTGGAGTACACTGCAATGATGCGGAAGACGGAAAGACAGGCTTAATTTTATTGTGTCAGAGTAAATGCCTGCTCCCACCCCATCTTCAGTCTTGGAGGCATCCGAATATACCAATAGAGTCAGATTCCACTCCACTGATTCCGTGTAGGGATAAAGCTCACAAAGTTCTTTTCGAACTCAATTTTAGGGTAAGAGTAATCTGTAAAACCCGGAATATTCCGGTGATAGTAGCTTTCCTCACATGGTCCTGAATATTAGCCTTCCAGCTTAACTTTTTGTCAAAAATTACACCAAGGAATATTGCTTTATCTGCAAAAACCAATTATGTATCTCCCAGCACTGGGGATACGATAGGAGGCATCTTATACTTCCTAGTAAACGAAACGAGTTCGGTTTTTCTCAGGTTGCCCTTTAAACCAATGGAACTGGCCCAGCGAGAAAGTGTAGAAAAAGCATCATGTAGCACCTCGCTGAAAACATTAGGGAACTTCCCCGTTATGGCAATAGCGACATCATTCGCATAATCAGTAACAATGCACCCCAGTCCTTCCAGGTCTAAAAGCAGTCTGTTGACCATAAGGTTCCAAAGAAGTGGGGATAGAACACCGCCTTGCGGAGTACCCCTCTTGACACATCTGCGCTCCGCAGATGAACCCAGGGAGGTGTGAATCATCCTCGATATAACCAGCATATTTATTAGGTTGCCAAGTCGAGTCGTCCACATTACAACTCGCCAAAGTACCGGCAATAGATTTCGGCAGGACGTAGTTAGAAAAACGCCCTCAATGTCCAGAAAGATGACCGGTGCAAATTCCTTGTAACTAACCGGGTTTTTCAATACACCTTACCAAGGAGTGCAGAGCTGTATCCACCGATCTGCCCTTGCAGTAAGCACTAAGGTTTGCTTCGGCTGAAAATTTTCGGCCCGCATCCCTAGACCTTAGATGTATTAAGTGATTCTAAAACAGAACAGGGTGTTGGTAGTGCTGATCCGATACCCCCAGGGCATCGATACCAAGTACTTGCAAGTACTTCGGGCGAAAGGTATCGATACCTACTTGGTATTGAATCAAAAGCATCGATACCTACTCGAATCGAATGAGTACTGTTTTAAAAGTTACTACAGATGAAACTGGTAGAGTTCAATATTCTTGTTTTTGTGTTTCTGAACACTAAAAGAAAGGCCGAAAAAGGATAAATGAAATGATGTGCGAACAAAAACCAGTCGTAACATAACCCGGCAAAAAGTGTAGCTAACTAAGTAGGATAGGTACCTGGTTAACCAAAACATGAAAATCGTAGCTCCCGTATGGGTGGTACGAAACGCTATGGACAGGGTAATAAAAAAATGCATCGAATCAGCCCTAAGTGTTGGTGCAGTTGTCTTTGGACCCAACACCAGGATTTCGATCGCAATGGGAGTCTCGCCCAGCGTTTTTCAAGCTGAAATCCACGCCATTGAAGACCTCAATGGCAGAGTAATATTGAAAACTGGACTTCGCAACGCTCATATTGCTATCTACTCAGACAGCCAAGCAGCTATAAAAGCGCCCTCCTAACATAAAGTCTCTTAAAAACTGGTGAAGGAGTATTACGAACTCTTTCAACTGTTGGCAACCAAAAACCGAGGCTTCTTGTGTTGGGTGCTAGGCCACCAGGCATTGAGGGGAACGAGGATGCGGATGAACTTGCTAGGCAAGGATCATCCAGTCGTTTTCATGAACCTGAGCCTTACTGTGGCTTTGGGCTGACCCCAGCCAAACTGCGGATCATAGTTGGTCTGCACTATCGCGTCATCAGTACTCGAATAACCTTCCAGGACTACGTTGATCAAAGAAGCTGATAATGCTCTTCATGCATAAGGGTACTACTCAAATACATAAGTAGAACCCATCCAAGACTTCTAGTGGAGTACTTATGTGGCCATCACCTAGTCAAATATCGCCTGCACCAGATGGGTCTCTCCAACGAGATTGAATTCCGTCTCTGTCTGGAGGACGTGGAACCCCTCCCCCCTCTCGGTATTACTTCGCAGGACTGGTTATGGCTAATCAGCCGTCACTGTGCCTAGTCGACTTACGCTTTTTTCCCTCCTTCTGGAGTTTCTAGTATAAAACACATACGGTTCGACTCATTGAATTCCAGTTTGGTACAGATTTGAACATGTGTTCCACCAAATTCTTAGGACTAATGCCACTACACAATTCCGCAATTCCGTCTGTGCTCTGAATCCTTCGGTTCTCCCGAACATCTTGGACAGTTTTGGGAATCAGTTTCGACCGGTGTAGATATTTTCGACATCCACCGTGCGCTGTTAGGAACTGGGTGAGGTAGTGATTTACCTCACCGTGCTTTCGGTTCATCCACATGTCAATTTGTGGGATATGTGTATGCGTCCAACGTCCTTTCGATGCTTCTTCCCAAAGTTGTTGCCATTTCATCAGAGATTCACTCCTTTCTCTGTTCCTCCATACTTCCGGTACTTCCGATGGATCGAAACTTCTACTTCTAAAAACTCATTTCATCTGCCAGAATATCTATTGGGATCATTCCAGCAACCACGTAGGCCGCTGCACCTGAAGCTGTTCGGTATTCACAGATGCACAGCATACTCCTACGATATTCCAAGTTGATCTTTCGGATATTGCAAGTGTGACGAAAAGCGCCGCTCCATACTGGTGACACGTACAGCAGGATAGGGGTAATAAATCTAGATAATAAAAAGCTCCTGATCTGAGTGGGACCTCCTATACCATCATAATCAGCGTCATCCTTGTCAAAGCCACTGTAGCACTTGTCGCTTTCCCACATACATAGCTGAGATGCTCTCCGAATGGCAACTTCGCGTTGATCATCACCCCCAAGTACCTATAGCGGGCTTTGAAGTAATAATGCTATTTCCGACTCTGACATTCAGAGAGTTCTTTTTTCCGCGGGTACTAATGAGGACGTCTTCGGTTTTCTGCTCAGCCACTCCAGTCCAACCTTTTCCAACCGCAGCTTGATAGTTGTGATTGTTTCACTGGCGTACATTTCCGCATAGTCAGGCTGTTAAGCGACCTCAGCGACTGCTATATCATAACTGCAATCTCTATTATTCACCTCCTTAGGGACGGGCAAATTCAAAGCCCCATGAATGTAGCTCCAATTCGCCGAGTTGAAAACATGTTTAACGTCCAGTGTCAACACAGCGCAGCATTTTTCATCTCGCAACGCCTGCTTTCCCAGATTTATTACCATCATATCTCTCAAAAACAACCCTGTTGTAAAAAAATCCCCGCCAAGAAAAACTCCTCAGCCGTAAAAAGGATTGATATGAACACAATACCGCCAAAGTACTCGTAGCTTCGCGCCTCGCTCTAGGGTTGGCATATTGAACGCTGATTGCATTAGTTCATTTCTTTCAAAGCTGATTGGCGGGGAGCTTCGTAGCCTAAAGACTCACCGCCTAACGGATTTAATGACAAAATGACAGTGATAATGACAACGATGTCGCTCTGACAAAATTATGGATAAGTAGTTGCGTGCGGATCATGGTGTAAGCTCTTATGCCAAGTATTATTGGCTTTTCGCCCGGATCTCGTTATAAAACCCCCGCTTTTCAAAAGACTAAAAATGCACTTCAGGCCAGAAGTGATTAATAGACTATTTTCTACTGCGTTCTTCTTCAGATTGTTTAACTTGTTTTGTTTAATGGAAGCTCCCCGCCAATCCGCGTTGAAAGAAATGAACTAATGCAATCAGCGTTCAATATGCCAACCCTATAGCGAGGCGCGAAGCTACGAGTACTTTGGCGGTATTGTGTTCATATCAATCCTTTTTACGGCTGAGGAGTTTTTCTTGGCGGGGATTTTTTTACAACAGGGTTGTTTTTGAGAGATATCACATCTTTTTGCATAGTAGTAGTAGTAATCCAGATGGCGCAACGGTAACCACGTTCGCCTTCTATACATTGGGCTCCGGTTTGATTCCTACTGAATGCGGTAGTCTTCGATAAAAAAGGGGATTTACGTGCCGGACTATGAGTCCACTCAGGTTACCCATTTGTGGTAAATAGTTTTCTTGCCAAGAATATCATTTTTCTAGTTCAAAGGACTCAAAGTGCCTTTAACAGTAGTTTACCTCATTCGCCTCATCACCCCCGATAATATAATACTCCTCTTGCCTAGATATCGCTTCCTTGCCAAGAACATCTTTTTTCCTGCCCAAAGGACTCAAAATACCTTTAACAGTCTACTGCATTCGCCACATCACCTCCAGTCATACCCATCTTGCCTAGACATCGCTTCCCATCTTCCACACATTGGAAAAAATCATCTTACATCATAATTCATATCTCATATGCCATAAATGAAACTACCTAAATCATATACCACACAGCATGTTTTTTTTCTTTCCCGGCATCCCAAGCTGTGTTTTGCTAGACAGCGACTGGGCGATTTGCGACTGCGACTCGAGAGCAATTGATTCATTTGGGGGTTTTGTATGAAAATAGTACTACATATATATTGTAGTATGTTGGGCAGGTTGTCTATGCAATCAAGGATTTTTATATGTACGTGAGGAGAATGGATCGAAAGAGACGAATGTACTGTAGATGTGGAGTCCTTCGGTGGCAGCAAGGACATTCGGAAAAGGATATTTTTGGCAGTGAAGCGAAATACGGTCAATATGGGTGTCATATCCTTTTTCGAATGTCCTTATCGGCACCGAAGGACTCAAAATGCCATCCATAGTACTCCTAGGCATTCGCCTCTTCACCGCAATTCATATGACACCCATATTGCCCATTTTTCACTTGACTTCCAAGAATGTTCTTTTCGCTCCAAAGGACTCGAAATGCCATCTACACTACTCCTGGATATTCGAGTGTCCATCCCGATTCATAATACACCCATATTGATCGTATTTCGCTTCACTATCAAAAATATCCTTTTTCGAATGTCCTTGTTGCCACCGAAAAACTCGAAATGCCATCCATAGTACTCCTAGGCATTCGCCTCTTCACCCCGGTTCATATGACAGCCATATTGCCCATATTTCAATTGACTTTCATGAATGTCCTTTTCGCCACCAAAGAACTCGAAATGCCATCCCCACTACTCCTGGATTTTCGGGTGTCCACCCCGATTCATATGACACCCATATTGACCGTATTTCGCTTCACTGTCAAAAATATCCTTTTTCGAATATCCTTGTCGCCACCGAAAAACTCGAAATGCCATCCATAGTACTCCTGGACATTCGCCTCTTCACCCCGGTTCGCATGACACCCATATTGCCTATTTTTCACTTGACTTTCGTGAATGTCCTTTTCACTACCGAAGGACTCGAAATGCCATCTACACTAATCCTGGACATTCGCCTCTTCATCCCGGTTCATATGAGACCCATATTTCGCTTCACTGCCAAAAATATCCTTTTTCAAGTGTCCTTGCTGCCACCGAAGGACTCTACATCTACAGTACATTCGTCTCTTTCCATCCATTCTCCTCACGTACATATAAAAATCCCTGATTGCATAGACAACCTGCCCAACATACTACATAGTACTATTTTCATACAAAACCCCGACATTGAATAATGAATCAATTGCTCCGGGTCGCAGTCGCAAATCGCCCAGTCGCTGTCTAGCAAAACACAGCTTAAGATGCAGCCATAAGCATTCAGTGTCAATTTTTTCATGACACACTACACTTTTCATTCATGCACTTGCCACAAACCACGCCAACACACAAAGAACTCGTATGGTTCTCCTCCCCCGACGAGCGCACGGACTTTTGCATCCGTCGTCGTCTCTACTCACATAATCAAGTGTTTGCGTCTCTCCCCGTCGGCATGCGATCTCTGCGAGTGGTTTTCTGTGTCGCATTCAAATTATCAAAAAGACTTAAGCCAGAAACTCTACTATATAATTTCACATTTTTGGATATATCTTTGTATCTACTGCACGGATCAGAGCAAATGATAGCCTATGCACACCCTTGGGACACAGGCAATCCGTGAGAAAAGAAAGCAGACCTGGATACGCTCCCTACGAGGCTGTAGTCCTGTCAAAGAACAACGAGAACAACAAGAACAAGAAAAATTGGAAAAATAGTCATTTTCAAATTATCATATCTCGGGTGTTTTTCTTTGTATCGGAATCAAATTTGCAGCACTTCGTAAGATGACCGGAGACAATGACCATACCAAATTTGAGCCCGAACAAGCATCCGGGGCCGGAGCTACAGAGGTCCGAAAACCCGTACTTGTTGTGTCGCGTGAACATATGTAGTCTTGGTCGCTTTTCAATTTTTTTTTTTTTTCGATTTTTTCGTTTTTCTTTGATCATCATCATGGCAGTGGAGCGCGCCCTTCTAAAACCAAACCGGCGGTCCGACAGGCCTCTCTTTTCCTACACGACGACGGTCAGCCTGGTGAAAATTAATCGCTCAAGCAGTTTCCCACAGTGTCCAAAAGCAAATTGGCGATAAGAATTTGGTTCAGCCGCGGCTTGTTTGGTTTCGGTAAAACAATCAGTCTCTGCCTTTTCCATATAGACGGAAATACTCGTTCATCTAAACAGGCTTCAGATGTTTCAATAAACTGCTCGGGTACTGTGCGAACTGCTGTTCTCAGTGCTTTGTGGGAACGCCATACAAACTTAGTGCTTTATTTTCAACTAGTCTGGCGACGATCTTCTAAAGGTTTTCTTCATTTACGGCTGGTATATCCCCATCGTCGACCGTGCCCAGGTTTTCTACTCTTTCAATCTCCTGCTAAAGAGAATAGAGTTGCAACTACTTTACCCAAAAGGACAGGACACTTCAATTGGAGAAGTTGGTGACTACTTCTTCATTCCTACTATATAGGCAAAACCCCAAGGATTAATGTCTGCATCCTCGCAAAGTTGTTTGAAGTAGTTCTGTTTACTCTTCTTGATAGCCTGCTTCAAGAGTCCACGTGCAGTCTTATAAGATTGAGCTTACTCATCTCTCTCTGGAGACTGCCTTGCTCGCTGAAATAGCCGTCCCACACACCTATGCCCCAACCTTGCAATTTCCACGTTCCACCAATAGTTTGGTTTCCGGTTTGTAGAGAACCTTGCTCTTGGCAGGGAGGCGTCGCATGCTTCTGCTATTTGCCGCATAATTTGTTCCGTTTTCTGCTCAGTACATCCATCGACAGCCGTCTTCTGGATTAGGCTCTGGGGGAATGTTTCCTCGTCGAAGGTCTTAGTGGACTATCTTTAGACTATTGAGAAGTTCCTTGCCTGGGCCATTCTGTCTACCGTCGAGAATATAATTACTTGGTGGTCACTATGAGTGTAGACTTCGCTAACGCAACACTCCGTAGTCGGTGTCAAGGAACTGCTGAGGACGGTGAGGTTAATAATAAAACCAACGCTTCCTCTTATGAATGTATTTGTGTATTCTGAATTCATAAGGACAACGTATATCACTGGAAAACAGCTTCAAGAAGTACGTGTTCCCTAGTATTTGTTTCTCGGCTTCTTCATTCTGTCGCCCATGCGTTGAAGCCTCCTGCTAATATTTTTGGGAAGTGCATTCTAGCGTCGCACACCAGCATATCTAGCATTCTTTCGAATTCGTCAGTATCAAGTTTCGGTGGAGCGTAGCAGCTACGTATGTACTCGTATATTGATGCCGTTTATTTTAGATCTTACGAACCAATTCGCTGGTTCTGATATGCCTTGTTCGAATGCATGGCTCCCGCAGGACCATATGGCCGCCTGCTTACTTTGATCGGTTATCCAAATAAAACCGTTAAGATTCTTATACTGGTCGCATATTATTGCAACGTCGATGCCTTCTTCTCTGATTGTCTGCGAGAGTATAGATCCTGTTCCGCCTGACAGTGGTTGAGGTTGTAATAGATCTAGAGAATCCCTTGTTGAAAGACTGCGATTACTATCCTACACAACTGATGATCTAGTGAAAAATGAATATTGCCGCCTTTACAATTACAATACAATTTCAATTCAATTTTCTTTTTTTATATATTTTCAGATAATGCAATGAATACCAAAGAAAATTCGTCAGCGGAATCATTTTTCAATTTGTCAGAAACACGACTCTACATAGTTTTAGGATGTATAATTGCTTTAGTTTTTATCGCCCTCATTCAAGCAGCATGTACCATTTATAAGACAACACACAAGAGCAGAAACCAAAAGGTAATTTCATTTTTTTTTAATGTTTATTGAAAGAATTTATGTACATAAACAAGGGGATTATGTGTTAATAGTATTAAATCGATAAATTGCTCATTTAGGTCAGCCATTGGGTGATTTGGAGAAACAAATTCTGGTGGAGAATTTTCTTCTTTCATTTTCTATGGTTTTTAGGGCGCTGAACACGAACCCGGAGCTTCCCACCAACATTTTTTTGCGGAACATGGTCAAAATTAATTTCAGTACTTTTTTTTTTTTTTTGATTATAACTTGAAAACCGGCTAGAAAAAGTCTTCAGATAAATTGAAGAGCATAAAATTCTGTGTCGAGTTAGCTACCTAAACGTCAAATTCGGTTTAGTGGTGTAGCCGCAATCGACAGTCGAAAAACGTCGATTTTTGTCAACTTTGCGAAAAACCCTGTTATGGTCACATTTGAACGTCTGTAACTTGAAAACGACTAATACGTAAATGCAACAAGTGTGAGTTGTAGAGCATGAAATTCTCCGTTTAGAAAGTACCCAATCTTTTTAATTTGATCAAAAGAAAGTTCAGAAATTCGAAATAGCCAAAATCACGTTTTTGAACGAGTATTCTCTTATAACATACATATGTTTTCCTACTTTTTCCTAGTAGGTGCTGGTAAGTCCTCAACAATTTCAATATTGAAGGTTGTATTTACATGTATATATTACAAGAAGTTGAATAAAAAATACACTACAGGTTAACAGCCTTAGTTTTTTGGAAGGACCGGTTTGTGGGAATGGTGGTCTGGTCCCATCCACCGGAAGGGATTCGTCGACTTACTCCTCCAACATCTCTTCGAGGTCCTCGTCGTCTTCCATGGCTGCAGCACAAAGCGGGAGCATTGTATACCTGCCTTTTTACAGCCACAGTGTCCTGCACATGCCTTCTTGCGTTTTCAAGAAATGATGCGCAGTAGGGCATCTGGTGCGGCATTCCTCGCGACTGCTACAGGCAGGAGTCCACTTTTGGTGATTTTCTACCCCGATTCTTCGGGACTTTATCAAAGCAAAGCCACTTCTGCACTTGGTGGTATACCCTCATTGAATGCTGCTGAGCTGCATCCTCAGTTGATGGAATTGAGGCTATGTTGAATCGCGGCTTGAAGGAGGATGTCACATAGCTTTTGTTTCTCAGCAGATTCAATAGGGTGGCGTCTTTTTGGCCGTACAGCAACTTCAAGAAGGCCTCTCCTGCCGTAGCTATACTTGAACGAGCTTCCTGGGAATCTTGAAAAACTTTTATGACGGCTGGCAAATGTGAATTCCTCTGCAGCACGTTGAGAAATTTCTTCTTTCTCTGGCTGAACAGCGCATGTAAAAAAAGTATGTTTTGAGGTATTATTTTCTCAATTGCGAGATGAGGAGCGTATAGGCTTTGCGGCACATTCCCTTTTGATGGTTTGAGGAATAAAATGTTTTGTATGCTTTGCACACAAAGACCAATCAGAATGATTAAAAGATCAACGTTTTTCCCCACCACTGTGACGGATTCATTTGTTGGGACCAAGTAGAGAGCTGTCGTGATTATGAGGGTATCTGCGTCTTCCCTGGCTTGCTCACACTTCATCTGGAACTCTGTGTATTTCTCCATGTGCATTGGGATCAGGCTCTTTTTGTTATAAGAGTTGGTCAAGAAAGTGTGTTAGGCTACTGTGGCCACCATCAGGTCAGTGAACTCCTACAGATTGCTTCTTGGTTGATCTTCTCACAAGTAGGTTTCACAGATTGACAGTACGGAGACAGTTCGTATGTCAGGAGCTCTTTCAACTCAATATTTGATTGTTTTGCAATGGCGATTCGATGGGATAGCGTGTCAGGACTTACAACACAGTCTTTTCTTGGATTTGGATAGCACTGTTTATCAATGGCCGCTTGGAACTAAAAGGAGTATTAACTAGATCATATTAGATTTAGTTCTAATTCGTGGAGTGTTTATACCGACCGGTACTAAATATGGCAAATATCGAATGTTGGCTTATCACTTGGGTTTAACAAAAAATTTAGAAATGTATAGACCCCAGTACTTTCCTGTGGAAAGCGCTTTTATACCCCCGACTACAACAAAACATAAACATCGACAAAAACAATCGTCAACAACGGAAACACAAACCTAATCCAAATTTGTTGGTTCAGCACCGCATCGTAAGTGAAGCTAAGAGCTAGTCCAACCAACTAATCCGATATGTTTACATCGTGGTGAGTTTGCTGGGATTAGTTAATACTGAAACATAGTTCCACGGCATAAAAGTGGTCAATGCAAGAGGCTTCACTCGATAAGCTCTTTTGAATTTAACTGCCCGAAAATCGTCTCCAACTATGCGGTTTATTCCTTGCACGCCCACCTCTTTAGCCCAGTGGCAGTCTATCCTTTCATCTCCGAAAATGCCAGTACTTATTAATGTGAGGTCTGATGTTGCTGGGGAAGGGGGATGTTCATGAAACCAATCCATAAGCTTTCCTTGATTGTCTCGCTTGAGTCTCAAAAATAAAAGTTGTTCACATGCCAGAATTTAGAACCGAAATGTTGGTAATCTGACCTTCAGGTAGGGACCAGGTGGCTAGGTTCTGTGTTAGAAGGATGGAGATGGAAGGGAGGGGGCCCGAACAAAACAATAAATGGGTAGAAATATGGGGAATCTGTAGAAGCTCTATACCTGACCACAAATTGCACTTACAAAACTTTTTTCGAGTTGTTACTCGTGGAACTGCTACCGAGAACGTTCCAGGGAACTTCTGAATGGAACAGTGACTGCGATAACTTGAAACGCAATGTTTCTGGTGGTTAGAACGGTGACGAGAATGGTGACCTATTAAAAAAATGCCCAAAAAGGTGTTGTATGGGAACACTCGCTAAAGAAGTGATTTTAGCTAGTTCGAGTTTCTGAATTTTCTTTTGACCGAATTAAAAAGATTGGGTACTTACTGGACAAGATTTCATGCTCTACAACTTTTGCTTCTTGCATTTTTACGTATAGAATTAGTAGCCGTTTTCAAGTTACAGACGTTCAAATGTGACCATAACAGTTTTTATTCGCAAAATTGAGAAAAATCGACGTTTTTCGACTATCGAGGTAGCTCATTCGACGCAGAATTTTATGCTCTCAATTCTTAAATTAATAGCATTCTCATCTATTAATCATATCGGATGAATGCTAGCTATTTATTCCTAATCTTTTTTTAGCTATGATCCACAGTTTTCAAGTTATAAACGAAAAATCAAACAAAAAGTACCGAAATTTCATGGTTTTTTGAGATTTTGACCATGTTCCGCAAAAAAATTTTGGTGGGAAGCTCCGTTCAGCACCCCAAAAAACATAAAAAAATCAAGAAAAAAATTCTCCACCACGATTTGTTTCCCCGAAGCCCTTTTGAGCTCCTAATGACTGGATTAATTCTCTTTTTCAATCTTAAAGTAGACTGTACGTATAGAAACACGTATGCAAAATAATACAGTCAGATTAGACTTCGAACGACACATCAAAACACGTATTTTCACTTTTTTGTTATGTTGTTTAGGATGCAAATGGAATGCTAAATCCAACTTTTCAACCTCGGCAAACGACCGTCATTGTCAAAAATCAAGAAAACCTCGAAATGTTCGACCTTTTGTCAGTTTTTGTCGATTTTGACCCGAGAGGACTGGTTTTTTGGCCAGACCGTTCGCTTTTGAAGTAGATTAAATTTGCAACAATTTGAGATAAGAATCGTTCCTGTGAAACCAGTAGTTTAGGAGAAGTGAAGGAATGCCTGCTTGAAGTCGACAAAAATTTTGTATACGTCTACGTTGTATTCCCAGCACTTCTGGAGTATCAGTTTGACCGTAAAGAGCTGATCGGTTGTGAAGCGACCAGGTCTGAAACCGCCTTGGTATTCGCCAATGATTCGATCTGCGTACGGTTTTATTCTATTTTCCAGAATTATCGTCAAAATTTTATAGGGCGTACAGACTAGTGATTGCCCCTGTAATACTCACACCGCAGTTTTTCTACCTTTTTGTGAATTGGACAGATGATGCTTCTGCGCCAATCGTCTGGGATCACTTAATCCTCCCACACTCGCAGGAGTAATTGATGTATGGCATTAACTAGACCCGTTCCACTGAATTTTAGCAGTTCAGCTGGAATCTCGTCCGCGCCCTGCGCTTTATTTCGTTTTAGTTACCGCAACGCGAGATCAACTTCCTCTACTGTGGGCGGTTGTATGGGTGGGCCTCGATCAACAACAACAACAGAGCTTCTTGTGTGGGGATGTTAGATGGTAGGTTCAGAAGCTCTTCAAAATAAGAGGCCCATCGTTTGTTAATGCCATCGGTTTCGCTGATGGTGTTTCCATCCTTGTCCTTACAGAGGCTAGTCCTGGGTTGATAGCAGTTCTTAATTGTTTTTACTAGTTTGTACGCTTGTCTGGTATTCCTATTAGCCAAGTTTTCGTTAATATTCAGCAATTACTGATCAAAACATTAACGTTTCTTACGTTTAATTATTCTATTCGATATTTGCCGTAGCTCGTCATATTTTTCTCTTTTGGCTCTAGTTGCTTGTTGAATCTATTGTCTATAGGCCTCATTTTTCGCGTCAATTGAGTTTTTGCATTCTTCTTCGAACCAGTAATTTCGCGCTCGCCAAGCTTTATAGCCCTCTTTAATGGCACCCTTGAGTTCTTCCCAGAACCCATGAACGCCTGTGTTGCTGATGTTGTGTAGCATAGGTGTGATAGTCTTTTCTCAAGGACGGTAGTATACGCCCCCGCCGTGGCATCGCTCAGAAGCTTATTAACCGCAAAGATTTTGGGAGGGCTGATTCTCGATTGTCGTTACATTTTTCTTGGAGACTCTAGCCTCCAGTGGCCCCCGGTGCCAATTTTCACTTTCTCGATAAAGTGTCCCAGCAGCAGTCTCACGTCGTTTGTTGGGAGTGAGTCGAAGAGAGTCTACAGGCGGGCGTAGAACTCGTCTTTTACTGTGTCTTCTTTAACTTTAGTGGGCGCGTACACATTGATGAACTAGAGATTGAAGAATCGAGTCTTAATGCGAATCGCACACAGCCGTTCATTTATGGGTTTGAGGTCACTAATGTGCGGCTTGATTTGTTTGTTCACTATAAATGCTTCTCCAGGTCGGCGTGGAGTGGTTTTTACAAGGACGAGTTGTCAGCACATCGCTTAACCCCATTCAGGGGATGGCCTAGGAAATAGCTATTTCAGATGGTTTAATAAACGTGCTGGAGTTCACAAAACTATGTTGCAGGTCCATTGGTCCATTATTGGTGATCACTCTATTACCTCTCGCATTGATACCCTCGAGCACAGGCGTAACGTTGGTTGCTTAACCTTATTTTATCGCTACTACAACCGTTGTTGCTCTAATGAAATTAGTGATTTACTCCCTGGTCTTGCTGTTCTTACGCGTAGCACCCGGCTTGGCAGTCGTGCTCACCCTCATACTCTTGTCCTGTCGCACAGTTAAATTCTTTGACTCCTTTTTAACTCGTTCAATAAGAATGTGGAACAGCCTTCCATCTACTGTATTCCCTAATAATTATGACATGCAAGCGTTTAAGCGGAATGTGCATCGGTACCTCCTATCCACTCAACCGCCCCCAATCCCTTACCTTAATTTCCTTCCCGCCAAGGCTATGCTTGCATGAAAGGGTAATCCCCTAAAGTCTTGGCAATCACTTAAAAAAAACTACATAAATCATTCCATCCTGCTAAACCTGAGACACTTAGGTGTTGGTCAGCAATTCATGCTGCAGCTATCTGCCTTTTTCCAAAATGTCTTATCGCTAAGACTTTGCCGTCAGCGGTTTGACACACTGCCGTTACCAAGGGACGCCCACGAGGAGGACTATGGAAAAGGTGTTTTACCTCCCTTGCCTATACCAGACGATAAGAAAAAACTTTGACCTTTATTTCGCCACTATGGGACCCCCCCCCCCCCCCCCCTCCTAAAGTTGGCCAGTTACAACACATCGCTTTCTGCAGCGAATTCTATTTCTACACATTTCCACCACCTGCCATGTGTCTAGCTTCAGCTGTTCGTGAGATATTCTGTGGACAGACTGACAGATTTTGTAAGGGTTTTATATTTACTACAAATTCCTATAAAGAGAAATTTTATGAATAATTATAATTAGAATCATCGCGCCAACCAATCTTTATCCCCTCAAAAATGGTTAATTAAATAACTGCAATTTGCACTACGAAAAACAACATGCAAGTAGTACTCGCACCTATGCATGAAGCTTTTAGGCGTACTTTTTGTAGAAAAGTGTCAAAATGTCTAAATTTTAATGAATGTACTATTATTATTTTAAATATTGCGTGATTGCTACAAAGCTTGGAGATATTATCGCCTATGGTGTTCATTATCGTTGGCCATCAGTAGTTTCGACCTCGGATGTGTTTGATGGATGCAGGGGTGTGCTAACTGCAATTATGGAAATATACTTTTATTAACCTATTTTGAGAAAATATCAAAATTCCATTATTTTTCATTTTCTATGCTAGGTTAGGTTAGGTTAGGTAATCTGGCTGCCATGACAAGCACAGCACACTTAGACCATAAGCTGGTCCATTGTGATACCACAGGGTCCTATATTGACCCCCATCACCCCAACTAATTTTTGAACCAACCTGAGCTGGTGATAAAACGGAGGAGGCGGTCTATATTGACATCCACCAGATCCTCCAGTTCTGAGAAAAAAAAAGGAGCCAAGAGTTGATTTCCTGTTACTTGCCAGGGCCTGACAAGAACAGAGGAGATGGAAACAACTCTCCTCCTCATCGACGTCTCCACAGCTTCTGCAGAAATCATTAAAAGGAAGTAAGGCCAGTAATTACTCCCACAACAGAACTGATATTCTGTCATTTTAACGCTATGAGTTGGGATGAGCGAACAGGGTTTAGACGAGGCCACATCGATCTGGTTGCATGACATGTAATACCACTCAACCACCTAGCATTCGCCTTATTAATAGCCTCAGACTTAAAGTATAGCCTACATGAATTAATAGGCATACAAATGTTCGCATGTTGCTGCTGAATCACGCACATTGTCCCTTGCTTAGCGAGCTCATCAGCGTGGAAGTTTTCACCAAAGCCACTATGCCCTGGAATCCAGCACAAGACAATATTAAAAAAAAAACCCTGCCTCAACGAGAGTCGAGCGGCATTCAGCTATTATCTTAGATGTTAACAGTGTAGATTCCAGCGATCTTATTGCAGCTTGGCTATCTGTGTAGATTGTGATATCTATGCTAGTCGGGAGCCACCTTCAGTTCCCCTCTATGGGGACCTTCCCTTAAAGTTAGCCTGTTACAACGCATCGTTTTCTCTAGCGAAACATAATATTTCTACACATTTCCACAAACTTTCATTTATGTACAATAGCTTTAGCCGTTCGTGAGATATTCTATGGACAGACGGACAGAGAGACATTTGGCCGATTTTATAAGGTTTTTGTTTTTACTACAAAGCCCTAAAAAGCAGAAATGCCTGATTTGATTCATCGTTCACCCCCTTTCATGTCTAATTTGACTGTACGAATTAGGTACAATTTAATATTTTGATCAATTTAATCTCATTAATGTATGTATGTCTATATTTACTATTTTCCCACTGATTCAAGGTAACCTAATTGTTTTAAATATTAATCCTTTAAGCTAATATATATAATCCCAGAGGAATGGAGGATGTATCAGCAGCAGTACTATCCATCTAGTGTTCTATAATTAAAGAAAAAAATAGTTCGGATACACGTACCATAAAGCAAAAACAAAATGTCAATTGACGCGTTAAAAATTTTCAATTAATTAAATATAGTACGTATAGTACGTAAGTGGCAATGTAAAAAACTTGAAGTCAAAAATATTTTTTTTTTCATTAACTCGTTGAACGTTACTTGATCTCTTGATAAGTTGACTATGTATATTTAATTGCCAAAGATGTTATAAAATAAGTAAAAGAAGAACCTGATAATACTCCATGAATGACGATTGTGAACGATTCTCTGTTGTCTACTGTACCGCTACTACCCTTGCATAAAAAAAGAATCGGTAATTTTTTCGTTTACTATTTTTGTGACCCTTCAGTAAAGATAACCAGTCAGCATTTTACATTGGTTCATTTATTTTAGTTCTTTTCCTTATTAGTTGCTCAGACCCGGAACACATTGACAAGTACAGGGCGATTAAGTGAAACCTAATGATATCACGAATGCGTTGCTATCAAATAGCCATGCTACTACCACAACACACGCTGTTAAGGGAACCGTTCTGCTGTTTTGTTTCACTCAAAGGGAACACTATGACACTTCGCCAATATTCAAAATTATTGGCATTCCGAGAACTATTCGATCAATAAACATCATCAGGTTTCACTTACTCACCCTATACATCATTTTATCATCTATAGTAGTCATGAAATTTACTAAATCACTTACGTTTAACTGTTCACCAAGCACGTACTAACCTAATCTAACTAAGTCGGCGTAACAAAAAAAAAATCATATTGTTTGCACCTATCAGCTCGGATCGATCCATAAACACAAAGATAGAGGTAGAGGATAGAGATAAGCACCTTTTCGATCAAATATGAAGGTTATTATAATCAGTGTCTCACGTTGGGCGCCATATTTTTCACATCAAAAAGGCACGTGCATATACAGGAACTATAAACAAAGCTTGGGAACTATTTGTCGGAAAAACTCGAAAGCCTTGGAACCCGATGGAATCTCAATGACAATGCTCAAACACTGGAAGAAAAGAAGAGTGATCCCAATCTTGAAACATGCGAAAAAAGCGACACTCGGCGAGTCCTATCGTCCCATCACACTTCTATCACCAGTTGCCAAAACGCTCGAAGCACTAATCCACCCTGTTCTTGTGGCCCACGTTCAGTTAGAAAACCACCGGCACGGCTTCCGCAGGATGCACAGTACGACGACGGCCCTGGATGCCATTACATCTCGAATCCACAATGGCCTCAGTCAACTTCGTCCATGTCACAGAACAATTCTGGTGGCAATTAACCTGTCGAAAGCCGTGGACACAGTCAGCCACTCAGCACTTCTGTCTGACTTAAATTATGCATCGCTTCCGACGCAAATAACTAAATGAATTGCCAATTATCTTGCGGGCAGTAGTCCTTCACAGAATTTAAGAGCAAGAAATCGAAGGTAAGAAAGATCAAACCGACCGGTAGCGCAGTGTGTTGAGTCATCAGTCTCATGTTTGACTACCAGCGTTTCGGGTTCGAGTCCCATCCACGACGACGTTCGTAGCCATGGATGTGCAGGAGGTGCATGCTGGCAACTGCATTCTGCCGTCGAAACGTCAACTGGGCCACATGGAACAGTTGACTCATTATGCCCCACAAGGAGTTAGGACAATTGAGAGAGAGAGAGACAAGGAGGAGTTCAATCTCCCTCCTTATTCAATCTTTATCTATCTGGAATCCCGAAACCACCCCCAGGGACCGAAATTATCTCCTATGCCGATAACTGCTCCATTCTGGTAACAGGAAACAACATCACGGAAATGAGCGACCATATAAACAGTTATCTTGGAGAACTTAACACATTCTTCACAGGCAAGAATTTAACCGTTTCAGCGCCTAAATCCTCGGGAACCTGGACGTCAAGATGCAACTTCGGATCTCAATTGGCAGTCAACCTATTCCTACTGTGAACCATCCTAAAAACCTTGAAAGGACTCTGGAGAGCACGGTTACGTCATCCCCCTGGATCTCAACCGTGTGCAACAGGATGCCCGGTAGGAATAAAATCCTCAAAGATTTGGCCGGTAGTATCTGGGACATAGACAAAAAAACTCTACTGGCCACATACAAACCAGTCGGAAGATCAATTGCAAACTATGCGGCGCCTGTGTGGTAACAGAATCTCTGTGACATATTGTACACTGGAAAAATATTCAGGCCTGTCAAAATGCCGCTCTCCATACTGTAACTGGGTATCTTCTGATGTCATTCCTGTGCCATCTGCATCAGAAAACCAAGATGATGTCTCTTAGTGTCACCATACACTGTCGAACTCCAACTCGAACACGAGCCTGGTACAAATGTCCTCTAAATAGCCCAAGACGCACAAACACACTTCACATAAACCTGGAGAAATCCGGTCTACTTGTACCATGTTCAAGTTCAAGTTTGAGCTGGAGTTCGACAGTGTATGGTGACACTTTCAGACCACAACAAGCTTCTTGCCAAACAATATCTGGTGGGTTATTACCGGAGGGAACACCCCAACACTATAACCTCATGAACAAGACGCCGTCACCAAGACATGTTAGGTGTGATTTGAGGGACTTCGAAAGAGATGTCCAGAGGTACAAAAGGGTTCCCTCTTGCCATTGACGCATACAGATCAACCATTGCAGTTATACATTACGGGGAGGTATAATCATGAATTGCAGGTCTAGGTCCAATTGTAGTTTTCTCGGCAACCCCACCATTTCATCATTTCTCCTGAAGAGAGAAGGCTTCCGATAGTAGCGAGAACGACACTTGCTCCACTTCGGTCATGCTGGTGTTCGCGTCTTAGTTCGTACCTGTCTCACATCGACTAGGACGTCACGAACACATGTCTCGCCTGCAATGGTAGGCCTCATTATGTGGGCCACGTCTTCAATTGTCCAGCTGCACCCACACACCTGACTCCCAGGTCGCTGAGGGAGAACCCCGTTGAAGCATTAATTTTCCTATCCCTTAACACGAAGGCGACGAACCATAGCATTTAACAAACTCACACACCGAACTTAGGACCATTGCTATCACAACAACAACTATTTGTCGGATCAAGAAAAAAGGAAGTATTCCTTCCGATCCTCAAAATGGTATTCAAAATACATTTTAAGCTATCAAAATCAGCAGTATAGCATGGAAAACAATGTTTATACCCTTCATGAATGTGATAGGGTATATTAATTTTGTCGCGAAGCGTATAGGGTATCATACCTTCGGCAAGCTTGCTTTAATTTCTTTCCAACTCACTAAAGAGAAGTCCCGTCTGTCCCGTCTTTTTAAAACCGTTTAAAAATATTAATAAATTCACTTTCACGTAGTATCCATCGTCTACTAACAATTACCCATTACCATAACAGAATATTGTCCCTAAATATATTAACATAACCCGCACATTCCTCGTGAAGAAAATGTAAAATAAACCAATGTCATTGCAAATCCAAGTGGCGCGGAGAATCGTCCTACAATGGTACACAATCATCTGCTACAAACAAATGATCAACGCCTCCATTTCTACTTCCCCTCTTAAAAGGACAATCATCCTCTAATAATATATATATAAACAAAACAAACAATGTGTGAATTGTGCACTTCCGAATTTTTATGTAAATATAAAATCCCTAAATTAAATTATTCCATTGATTTCGCAACAACTCCAATGCTGACTGGTTGCCGAACGCAAAAATCACTAATGATCATCTCCCTACTATTCTCTTCTTCCAGGATCAACTCATACCAAATTCAGCATGGAAAGATTACTCAGCCAACACTAACTATGCTTTTGATGCATATGGCGAAACGGAGGAGAAACCTACAACCACCAGCACCACCCCTAGCAAGTCACAGGGACGAAGCGATCGCGGCGATCGAGGCGATCGTGGTCGCAATTCCAGCAGTCAACAAACTTTGCCAATGTCTCATTCGCCAACTCATAAGACGGCGGCACAATATTACGAAACAGGTGCAGGTCGACCGGCCGGTCGTTATGAAACCAACGGTGCGGCATATTCAAATGGTGATCATCACTATGGATATAATCATCGCTATCAGAACGGACATCATCGGAATGATCCGAGCGGCGGTCACGATGGTATGGGACGATCGGCATATGCCGATCGATCGTATTCTTTGCCACGTACCGTAGTACAACAGCAAGCAGCCATGCAACCGCCCGGCTACTATACGCAAGATCGTCGCAATAATCGACAACCGATGCGTGATCCGAGTCGGGATCGGAGTCGCGATCGAACAGACGGTGGTGGTCGATCGTCCCATTCGCAGGGCACCGATACACCCGATTTCTATTTTATGCCTTCACAACGTAAATACTCAGGCGAAGTGGTGCGAGTGTATGTGGATTATAATAAGGATCCGAAAAATTAAGGAAACCCTATTTGTGAGGTTTTTTGTTTTTGTTTCATAAATTTACATAATATTTTGTTTTTATGGTAAAATAGTCCAAAAAGGGGGAAGTTAAGCGGAAAGTTGGGAATATCTACTTTGGGTCCAATGATCCTCTATAATTCTTTTTATTTGAATTAAAATGTAAAAAAATATTCCAGAATTAAAACAAGTTTCCAATTTTTATAGCTTACTTCCCCTATTGTTAAACCAATTCACAAAAACAGCAATATTAAAATGAATATAGTCATCACCTTTTTTATTTTTTTTAGCAATTTTAATTCCAGTTCATTTTTATTTTTTGTTTCATTCGATATTGGTAGTTTTTCAGTCATCATTTTTTTTTTATTCTTAAACTTTTAGCTATTATTTTTTCTTCTTTTCTACTTTTTTTCTTTAAATTTCACCATGTTTCTTATACTATGGTCGTTAATTTAAACTTTAAAGTTTTTCTACGTATTTCTTTCTTATCTTCTATTCCATTTGTATACATGTTTTTCTTCGTGTTACTTTATTATTATTTTCGAAGTATGTTTATTTTCTTTAAATATTGTACAATATTAATTTAATTGTATTTGTTTTATTAGAAGGAAATGAAAAAGAAAAAACCTAATCTAGTTTCAAATACTGAAACTTGTAACGACACGATCACAATACCAATCATTACCGAACATATTTAAAGGATATTAACGAAAAAAAAAACATAAAATATTTGTTAAAATATATTAAATAAATCAATAGGGAATTTATTTTATTATCTTCGTAAAGAGATTAGCCAAAATGTTATTTTGAGACAATCTTTCAATAACTGATTGTACGTATGGATAGATAATTTAAGGCATGATGCAGTTTTTGTAAATATTCGTTTATATTATACAAATAAATATACAAAAAAAACAGCAACAACACAAAATATAGTGTAGTAAGTTAAGAGTGCGAATATAAAGAATAAAATATCGAAGAAAACCGAATGAGTTTAGTGTTATTGTTTTGATTACTGTCATGATCTAAGGGATTTTCAAATCGGCATTTAGTTAAGGGGGGAGACCACATTTTCACTGATTTTTTAGGATTTTTTTCGGGTGGAAAGAATTAACTAGAATTCAATTGACTTCATTTTATTCATATTTCGAACAACTTCTGTGAATTTTTATACCCTAGACTTATAGTATAGGGTATATTGTTTTTGTCACGACGGAAATATGTAACACCTTAAAGGAGGCTCCGGAGGTATAGCAATGAATATATATAAATGATCAGGGTCACCTCCTGATTCGATTTAGCTATGTCTGTCTGTCTGTCTGTCTGTCCGTCTGTCTGTCTGTCTGTCTGTCTGTCCGTTCGCACGATAACTTTCGATAAAATAAAGCTAGAGCCTTGAAATTTTGGTCAAATGTTGGAAGTGTGATCTAGTTGGATGGTATTGAAAATGGACATGATCAGGCCAAGAGAACGCCTACCTCCCCTACATATGTAAAATACATAAATGTATCTATAACTCCCGATTAAAGAAACATGAAAAGCTCTAGCTTTGGTAGATTACTCATGAGGGTAATGTCATACTCTCCTGGGAAAATAAAACTGATAAGTTGAAAACTAATGGTAATTTTCTTACAAAGAACCCCGTACTACCCTACTTTTCAGGTTTTTTGTCTATAACTCCTGAACCAATTGACGTAGACACCTGATTTTTGGCGTGTAACCTTGAAGTGAGAAGCTGCTTAAGATTATGTAAGTTGGGCATAATCAGATCAAAGGATCGCCTACCTCCCCTACAAATTTCCAAAAATTAAATATGCCTTTAATTACGATAACTTTCGAAAAAATGATACTAGCAAGTTGAAAATTTGAAAGAATGTTGCTAATAAGACGTACTTTGTTGGTATTGAAAATGGGTAACTGAATATAATCTTTAAAAACCGATCAATTGAATAACCAACTCCGTATCGCGCCCGTATGGATCACACAGTAGAATGAACCACTAGTTCAAACCGATAATCTTCCTTCACGCTAAACACACACACAATCATCCATACTCCATCTAATCCACCATCTCTTATCTCAAGATCATAAGAAATTCTAACTCTTGCATGTTAGTTATTTAATATCCTCATATCGTACGCACTTGAAAATATGATTCGTTGCATGCATTACTCTATGCTATATTTAGCACTCCAGACGGTCAACCGCTCATACACTGCCTGAACCACGATACGGAGAAGATAAGAGTTTTCCCTACATCATCTCAAGCGGGTCTTTCTTGAGGCGCGCGAGTTGTATTATTCCTTCATTGGAAAATGAAAATACTTTTTTCTTATTTTAAAACAAACAGTTCGTTTATTTCCTCTGTAACAAATCGTCAACCGCTCTTCGCGGTCACGGGTGGACTGTCCTAAAAAAAAAGAGTCACAACTATCTATCTCAACTATATATATACAAAAAAGGATCTTATTATAGGCATGTGGCCACTTACAGGATGTGTGGTCCGCACATGATAATGTATCTTTAAAAATGGGCAGAGATGCATTATTAGAAACACTTCAATAAATGTAAATATCTCAAGTGTGCCACATTTTTGCTTAAACTATTGCATAGAGATCCCTGTGGGGTATCTTCTAATGCGTGTGGTCATGCGATTCTAGGAGGGTATTATATCGGAAATTGGAATCCGATACATAACTTCCCCCTCTTTTAAAACAGAATTCTCCTGAATTCTAGGAGTATATATATATATTTTCTCTTTTTTTTTTGTATTGCCAAATGACATTTAGAGCTTTAGTGGACGTTCACACTGCGTGCGATGCCGAGCCGAGCCGGGTCGAGCGATGCGATGTGGTGGGTGTTCACATTGCACGCCGTACGATGCCGAGCCGAACGATGGCTTGCGATGCAAAGATGATCCGAGCGATGGCTTGCGATGCAAAGATGATCCGGGATGCACTGCACGCAATGATGGAGAGTAGAGACCAATTTAGTTCAAGGAATTGAATCTGTTCGACATCATGTCGTTTGTGCATCACCCAGTAAATTTATTTCTGTTTCAAAACAGTGCTCTAAAAATGGAAGGGCGTCGCCATTGGGTGCATCCCATTAATGAAGAAAGGCCCAGTGTTGCTGAATTTCATCATCTCTTCCGCGACCTCAGACGAGAGGTTTCACAAGCGGATCGAGCAGCGGCGCACCGCTGTGTATAAACGCAAAAATCGGCAGCCGCGGCGGCTTTAGGACGATGAATGTATAAACCGCTTGACTCGCCGTTGCGGCCACCGCCGCGGTTTGTGGAGCGGCGAGATTGCATTTGAATTCAGTGTAAGAGCCGGTACACATGGACGTTCAAATGACACCGGACGCCTCGTCACTTAAGCTCCTCCCTCTTTGATACCTATCTGCATTTCAATTCACATGATGCGATAGGACACAGCGCCACTTTGTATTATATAAGCCGGGCCACATAATAGCGAACCTGAATTTACAATTTATGTTATTTTTAGTTTTAAATAAACTGTTTTTTGGCCATAACTTCTAAAATATAAGGAATATCGCATTTTTAACACCATTTTCACCCCCCTTGCAAACCCCCGTCCGAGCTGAGAGCTCCCTCCCCACCATTTTTTTTCTCAAAATTAATTGTCAATTGTAGTAGTCACGATCAACGATTAACAATTAATTAATTGGCACTTAAAAGTGATCCTCAAGCGAATGGTTTAAGAAACATCATACAAATCAAACATTGTGACCGTGTCCGTGTTCCGGGTTTGAATTTATGTGGGCCGGCTTATTAAAAATTGATATGCGGACGCGTGAAATGACGCAGATAGGAGCAGAAACCAGCGTCATCCCAGATAGCTATCGCGGCGGCAAAATGCCACCGATGCGCCGATAGTTATCGGATAGCTATCTGCGGCCATGTGCATCGCTTCATTGCCGGTAATGTATTTCTTCCTATCCGATTGAAAGTGACGCAGCGTCAGACGGCATTTCGACGTCCATGTGCACCGGCACTAAATATGTAAACCGCCGCTTCTGCTCTATGCCTTTATACGCAGCGGTGTCCGCTGCTCAAACTGCTTGTGAAACCACGCGACCTTATTACGGTGGTAATAACCTTTCATTTGAGCCATACTGAATCAAAACCGGAGTCCAAAGCGTATACACCCTAGACTTGTACAGACCTAGTTGTGATACCAAAACTTCCAACTGACAACGGCCATTGCATTAAAAGTGAATTTCCCATATGGTCAGTTTGAGCTGTGGGCGTGGATCCAATGAAAAGTTTCATCGTTCATCCATTCGAATTTTGGATATTTACATTTGAACTAACGTTTATAGGGAAGGTTGCCGTTCATTCAATAGGATCTTGCCCATTCTCAAAATCAACTAACAACCTACACTCCAAATATTTGTCGCATTTTGCAAGTCGCTAGCATTATTGTATCGAAAGTTATCGCTCATTTGAAGTCTCGTTTGCAGGGGACGTAGAGGTTGCTTGGGACGGAGCTTGGCCATTTCCAATACCAACCAACTAAATCTAAATCCAAATATTTGAACCAAATTTCAAGTCGCTAGCTTCATTCTATCGAAAGTTATCGCTCATTTGAAATTTCATCTGTAGGGGTTCCTTCGGTCGGATATTGCCCATTTTCAATACCAACCAACTAGATCATGCTACAAACATTTGACCAAAATTTCAAGGTTTTAACTTCATTCTATCGAAAGTTATCGTGCAAACGAACAGACAGACAGACAAATATGGCTAAATCGAATCAGGAGATGACCCTCATAATTTCCATGTATACACTGCCACACCGCCGCGCCTAAAAGTCTAGGGTATAAAAGGAGACATACATGCATTTTTTGCAGTCTGATCTTACATCAAATATTACTTTACAGCTCGTACTTGCACCATACTGGCTCCAAAAAGCTTCACATCGCAAAGCATCGCAAAGCCCATAAACTCCATCGCAAAGCCCATTAAATTCCATCGCAAAAAATCAGCAGCCGGTACTCGCACGAAAAAGCAAAGAAGTTTGTGAAAACATCGGGCCATCGCTCGGCTCATCTTTGCATCGCGCGCAGTGTGTACACTCAAAGCGTGATTCCATTTAAAATTGAAGACTTTCCATTTTCTTGCTTTAAAAGCTTGTAATCGCATTGCATCGCTCGACCCGGCTCGGCTCGGCATCGCACGCAGTGTGAACATCCACTGATTGTTGTTGCTATATTAAACAATTTAATAATATTGATTACATTTAAAGGTTTTTATCCATTAGCTTTTTGATTACATCATTACGTTATAATATTCTTACATTTTATTGTTCATTTTTGAATTTTTGACCGCACCTACAAGTTTTTATTCGTATATGGCTAGTAATTAGTTTTACAGTCGGTATTAGGGTAGTCGTTTGTGTCAAAACTTTCAAATTAGTAGCAAATTCGTTGACAATTCCTAGTTAAAAAAACTAAAGATCTACTTGGCTTATTAATTTCCCTTGAACTATTTCTAATACCATTCTCTTTCTAAAATTAGCGATTTCATTTTGTGAAAAATGTACAATCTCTCCCCTAGCTATACATTCTGCAAATAAGCAAATAAAAACCCCGCAATCATTACTATTATCTTGCTGTGGAGCATTGAGTATGTTTTCCGTTGTAAAAGGAATTGCAAGAGGAACATTACGTTTATCAACTGATTCCTTTCTTAAATAAGTGCTTACGACGTCTAAAACTTCTTGATTTTGTTCACCCATAGAATCATAATATTTGATACTTTTATCTTTGATGTTAATTACTGCTAAACTCCAATGTGATTGGTTTACGTGCACAGGTATTCTTTATCCGTTGTCGAATATTTACTTTCATGGATGTTTAGGGTTCTTGACGCATAACAAACAGGATGTCCTTCTTGCGCTAACACCGCTCCAATCGCATATGCCGAAGCATCTGTTGTAAGTTGGAATGGTTTTTGAAAATCCGGGAAACGGAGAATCGGGTGAGAAGTTACAAGCGTTTTTAATTTCTCGAAAGCTTCAACATAAGTGGGATCTTTGATATTTACTTTGGCTCCCTTTTTGAGGTATTTTGTTATTGGTTGGGCTACCTTTGCGTAATCGCGAATAAACTTCCTATAAAATCCCGTTAAACCTAAGAACTTTTGAATTTGTTTTTCATTCTTTGGAAGTTCAACTTCCTCAACAGCTTTAATTTTGTCTGGGTTTGGCTTTAACCCTTCTTTTGTTATGACATGCCCCAAAAAATGGGTTTCCTTTTGCAGGAAGTTGCATTTGTCTATTTGAATTTTTAGATTGTTGGCTTCTAGTGCACGAAATATATCTTTGAGGGACTGAATGTGCTCTTGTAGTGAAGTACTAAATATGAGTACATCGTCCAAATATACTACACACGTTTTATTAATAAAATCGCGTAACACCTCATTTATTAGACGCTGAAAGGTTGCTGGGGCATTTTTCAGCCCGAATGGCATCCTTTTAAATTCGTATAGCCCATGAGGTGTAACGAAAGCCGTTTTATGTCGGTCTTCGGGTTTTACTAATATTTGATGATACCCTTTAGCCAGGTCTATTACTGAAAAATATTGTGCCCTTCCTAGTTTATCCAACAGGGAATCCATATTGGGTAATGGGAATTTGTCATCTACTGTTATCTCATTGAGACGACGGTAATCTACGACCAGCCTAAATTTTTGAATTCCAGAATTATCCGATTTTTTCGGAACAACTATCAAAGGACTTGCATATTTGGAACAGCTCTTCTGAATTATTCCTTGTGCTTCCATTTCACTAATTTGCCTGCGTACTTCCGCTTCATGTTTCGGCGGATATCTATACAATTTGGAATTTATTTGGTGGTCCGTAATAGTTTTTATTTCATGCTGCATCGCATGTGTACTTGTTAACATATCCCCTTCTTTGAAAAAATAAATGTTCGTAACTTTTCATCAGACTTTCGATTTTTGAGTATTCTTCTTTATTCAAGTGCCCTAAGTTAAGATGTTGGAAGTAATTACCATTGATTAGTTCCAACTGAAATATTTGGTTATTTGGAAAAGGATTATTTAAAAATTGAGTAGCTTTTCCGTTTATAGTAATAGATTTGGTTTCAAAATCAATGACTGCATCAAGAGCAGTTAAAATATCAGAACCAATCAAGAAATCGTATTTTCTTTTTGATAACGATTTTACTTTCCACCTTATTTTTGCTCCAGGCGGTGAATTGAACTACGCCGGTACTGGTGTATGTGCTTCGAACTCAATTGTGCCTTTACCTGTGATTGTGGTAAAGTGAATCGGATCTATTTTAAGTTTTTGAAAGTCCCTAATTGTGTCATCCATTAAACTAAATGATGACCCCGTATCAATAAGTGCTGTATATTTAATAGTATTTAACGTAATTTCGATAAGTGGTAAATTTTCCGAGGCTAGTTGGTAAAAAACTGGGAGTTCACTTCGGTCTGGCAGTTGTCACCGTTGTAAGAACTATTGCTATTTTTGTATCTAATTTGTCGTTGGTCCCCTTGATTATTTCTTTCAATATTTGCTATTTCCATAGGCTCTAGTTGGTTTTGTCTGTACCTATTTGACTGTGTTGTCCCAGAGAATTGTCTATGTTGTGACGAATTAGTACTATTTTGCTGCCTTGCTTGAAAACTATTATTATTCCATCTACCAGAATTGATCCTGATTTGATTGGAATTATGAGGCCTAAATTCTAAATTTTCTGTTGGGTTCTGATTTGAGTAGTTTCTCGGTCTGTCTCTGTCATTGTCCTCTTGTCTGTACTGCCTTGAATGTGCGTCAGTATTTGTATTTTGATGTAATCGATTGTCATGCCAATTTCTGTTTTGATGCTGATCATGTTTTTTTCTATAGTATCGTCTTATACACTCATCTTCAAATCGTCTAGATCTTAGGATATGTACAATTTCGTCTATATCCGTTAGGTAAAAAATTTTGTCCAATAAAACCCCTTGACACATATCTTTGATTGTGTTAACTAGTAATGAATTTACATTTCCTAAATCTATCCCTGATGTTTCATCGTGGTAAATTATTAATTCATCTGTTTTGTATTTTATGTCCTGGACCTTATCTGCTAATTCTGCTACGGTACTCACTCTTAAGTGGGCGATTCGCCTGTAAATTTGTGCTGGTTCTGTGTCAGGTCGGTATCTTAGCTTCAAATGTTTCTTTATAACACTCCAATTGTCTTTTTCAACGACGTTTATTATTGTGCTCTTCGCCTCGCCTTGTATTTTTTCGTGATAGATGGCTAGCACTGCAGTCTTATGCACTTCATCGTCTGTGATTCTGCTAAGATAAAACTCAATATTACTGATAAAACTATTAATGGTTACCTCTCCCTTTCCAGTGAAACTACACATATGTCGTATTTCACGTAGAACCTTTTCCTTTTGATCTGAAGCTTGTTGTTGGACATTCAGGTAGTGAAGCACTGACGTCAATTGCTGCAACTGCTGATCTCTTTCCTGAACTCTTCTTTGAAGCTCGCGAATAGCGGCCTCCATCTCCATACTTTCGCTGACGAATCTCCTCGTTAAGTTGAAACTCTTTCGTCTGCGAATCCTCCTTTGATCCACTTTGATGCACCTTATCGTCACAAGTCTTCTTCTCGAAAACTTATTTTTGCACACTCACAATTGTTAATGTGTGTTTAAACCAGATACTCTTGCCAGCCTCAGCAAAGAAATTAAGACCTATTAGGCTTATCCTTGTTCAGGACTCGGTCACTCTGGTATGTTTGATTTTTTAATATTTGATTTTATTTATGCCTTTTCGGCTTTAATTAGTTTAAGTTAGTGTCGCGATTTCCCGATTATTCATTTGGAATTTAGAAGAAATAATTAAATATCCTAACAATCACAACACTGTTTAACTATTCACTAATTACTTCGCTTCTTCAGCGTTTACCGACTGCGCCAGTTGTATTATTCCTTCATTGGAAAATGAAAATACTTTTTTCTTATATTAAAACAAACAGTTCGTTTATTTCCTCTGTAACAAATCGTCAACCGCTCTTCGCGGTCACGGGTGGACTGTCCTCAAAAAAAAGAGTCACAACTATCTATCTAAACTATAATAAAAAATAAATAACTGGCGCAACAGTCCAATTTGAACCACGGCCTCGAGATGAGTTAGCATCATCTCATTTTCTAGATCGTGACGGTTTTTGTGCAGAGGTATGTGATCAGCAACACGCTCAACCGAGTTATTTACCCCATAATGGGTACTCATTTAACAGCTGAGTGGGCTCATAGTCCGACACGTAAATCCCCGGAATCGAACCGAGGCCCAGTGCGTTGAAGGCGAACGTGCTAACCGTTGCGCCATCCGGACTACTAAACTATACTTATACAAAAAAGGATCTTATTATAGGCATGTGGCCACTTACAGGATGTGTGGTCCGCACATGATAATGTATCTTTAAAAATGGGCAGAAATGCATTATTAGAAACACTTCAATAATGTATCTCAAGTGTGCCACATTTTTGCTTAAACTATTGCATAGAGATCCCTGTGGGGTATCTTCTAATGCGTGTGGTCATGCGATTCTAGGAGGGTGTTATATCGGAAATTGGAATCCGATACATAACTTTACAAAAATTAATTTAAAATTAAACACCTTAAATTTGGGTCCGCATAATTATTATGCGGACTCAAATTAAAGGTGTTTAATTTTAAATTAATTTCCTTTAAAATAATAAATAGTGTGGAGTTCGCGCATATCATTTCGGTTTAACCATTAATAACAAAATCAGCTAGTTCTGTAAGAATATTAATTTTAAGTAACCAGTTGAATCTAACCATCGTGTTCGCCGGTTGCATTTCGCTGTTAAGGAAAATCATGTCTTCAAATATCTTATTTTAAACGTGAGTTTTTCATTTCTGAAATTCGGAAATTGTTAGTTATGAACGGAGGACACAAAGTCCACCACCATCACTTGATCACCAACCATACATAAGTAGTTACGTCACCAACTCAAGCCAGTGACGCATACCATGTGCACTCATCAATACCGGTCAAATGGGTAAACAAACATAATTAGTATTTTTAGTTGAAACAAACATGTTTATATGAGTCGCCCATTTCATTAAGATAAGAAATAGTGCTAGGATGTCTAATGAGCCTTTAATGGCATAACAATAAGAAATGATAGAAGGATATACAATAAGAACCAATATGTAATAAGAAGAACGTAATGATGTAACAAATAAGTAAGATAAGATATTAATAATAACAAATAGTTAAGAAGCATAATGATAAGAAATTCAAATATAAATACATGTCTCAATTTTGTAAGATTCAGTTCAAAAATAGAGCTCAGGTCGAGCACTCAATAATATATATTTTATTATCAGAAACTCGGTCTTTAATTAAATAAGATTTTGAAGACTCAGATTTTGAGTAAATTCTAATCTTAAAACTGGCGCAGTCGGGACACGGACAAACTTTGGACCAAATCTTAAAAATATTTGATGAATTGAAGCTCGAAGATCCAGCGAAAATGGATTTCAAACAGCTCTCCAGCTACATTCGTGGAATACCAAGTTTTGATGGTACTCAAATAGATTTATTTCCCTTCGTAGATGCAGTTGATGTCGTGGCACAGTTTATTGAGGAATGCCCATTGAAACCAATTCTTCATCAACAAATATTAACAAAAATCACGGGAAAAGCTAGAGAGGTGCTACAAACACACATGACAACGGATTGGAGGACGGTGAAAGCGTTAATGATCAATCATTTTGACACACCGGAAAACGAAACACAACTCATGGAAAAGCTATTAGCGGCGCAATTTACAACGGCTGGACAACTATACGGCTACATATGTAAGTGTCTTTTTAAACTAAACCAAAAAATAAATTATAATGTAAATTATAGTGTAAGTCAAAAAACAGAGTACATTAGGACTAAAAACGAAATTGCGAAATCCACTTTTATAAATAAGTGCCCTGAGCCTATACGAGGGGTATTACACGCATATAAGCCTGAGACACTAGAAGACGCATATAAAGTCTTGGTGAATACTGGCTACCTTAATGAACATTTTAATAGGCAACCAATGAGCTCCGGGTCAGCATTAGGTAACGGAAAAAGTCAGGGATCTTTTAGTAACAGAGGTGCTCAATCTAACGTTAGATATAATTGTGAACAAAATCAAAATCGCTATGTAAACGACTTGACATTAACCTCTGATGTGTCTATGAATACTGCAGTGTCAAGGGATACATCATTGCATATTCAGTCAGATGTACCAAATTTTTCGGTTCCAAGCCACGGATCCAGATATCAATTACCTATTATTCAATTAACGTTAGATGACGTAAAAGTTAGATGTCTGATTGATACAGGTTGCTCTACATCAATCATGAATCTCAACCGAGTTGCCGAGCATAGAAGGCATACACTTGAAAATGAATTAATAATTTCAAGTGTAAATGGTGAATCCCTTGCCACAGAAGGGTTGTTGACCAGCTTTCCACAAGAATTTAATATAGATGGAAAAGTTGAGTGGAAACTCGTACAATTAGAAAATAGGGAGTTCGATGCTATAATAGGGCAAAATATTCTTGTGCCAACAAAAGCAATTATCAATTTTCAAGATAATAGCTTAACAATAAATTCAATTAAAATTCCCTTGAGCTTAAATCAAGAGGAAATATATTGTACTATTGCGACCCAAAATAATTCTGAAAAAGAGTACGAGGTAGACAAAAAAGAAACTGAATACTCAAACGAAGAAAAAATTGTTGTTGATAGGATAAAAAATGAATTCAGTGATTCAGAGTATAATAAAAATGAAATCTTGACTTTTACAAGTGAGATAAAACATGAATTGAAACTAAACACTGATAAACCTATCTATCAAAAAAAATTATCGATATCCGTATGCTTTAAGAGACTTTGTCAACAAACAAATTGAAGAAGATTTAAAGCAGGGTATCATTCAACCATCAAGTTCTCCGTATAATTCACCCATTTGGGTAGTCCCAAAAAAGACACCCGGTGAACACAGACTCGTTATTGATTTTAGGAAAATTAACAACTTAACGGTCGAAGATAAATTTCCCATACCACAGATAGATGATATCTTAGGTAAATTAGGAAATGCAAACTATTTCACATCAATCGATCTGGCAAAGGGTTTCCACCAGATCGAAATCAAACCTGAGGATAGACACAAAACTGCATTTTCCACAGATAGTGGACATTACGAATTCACAAGAATGCCGTTTGGACTCAAAAATGCCCCGGCAACATTTCAAACATTAATGAACCACATCTTAAGGGAGCACATAAATAAAATATGCATTGTATATATGGATGATATTCTTGTGTTTTCTACTTCCTTAGAAGAGCATGAAATCGCACTAAGGAAAGTCCTTGAAACGCTTAGAAAAGCAAATCTAAAGATCCAATTATCCAAAACTCACTTCCTTCAACGAAATACTGAATTTTTAGGACATATTATTACACCACAAGGTGTAAAGCCGAATCCAAATAAACTAAAAGCCATTGAGAAATTTCCTCTTCCGGAAACAACCAAACAAATAAAATCGTTTCTTAGATTGACTGGGTTTTACAGGAAATTCATTAAAGACTATGCGAAAATAGCGAAACCAATGACAAGATTCCTACATAAAGGTCAGAATATCAATATTAATGATCCGGAATACAATGAGTCGTTCCAGTCTCTAAAAAAATATATTCTCAACGAGCCAATTTTGGCTCATCCAGATCTAAATAAACAATTTACTTTGACTACAGATGCGAGTAATTTTGCTTTAGGTGCAGTATTAAGTCAAAATAATAAACCCGTCTTTTTCGCATCTAGAACATTAAACATACATGAAACAATATATTCAACTATCGAAAAAGAATTGTTGTCAATTGTATGGGCTACGAAATATTTTAGACCCTATTTATATGGGAGAAAATTTATTTTGCAAACTGACCATAAACCTCTAATATTTCTTGAAAATCTTAAGGAAGAAAATTCAAAACTCCAACGATGGAAACTTAAATTAATGGAATATGATTATGAGATTAAACACATAAAGGGGAAGGAAAATTATGTTGCGGATGCATTATCCAGAGTTGAAATTCATGCACTAAACGGGCAAGAAAACAAATCAACACTAGCTACAGTCCACTCAGTAAATGAGGACAATGTTAATCATATTTTAATTTCAGAAAAACAATTAAATTGTTATAAAAATCAAATTATTTTGAAACTAGGAAAGACTAATAACGTAAAAAGGAAACATTTTGAAAATCGCAAATTAATTATATTCACTTATAAGGAATATGATGATAAAATTGTAGAATACATATTTAAAAATCATTTAGCTCATGTAGGTACCACAGGAATAAAATTTCCTAATAGAAAAACATTATTACTTTTCCAAGACTACTATACCAAATGGAAAATTAACAATCCGAGACGCTCAATAGTCCAAGCCAATAAATATCTTTGGAATTGCTCTAAAGAAGAGATAGAAGAATTAATTGCCAAAGAACATAAAAATAGTAACCATCAAGGGATTGATAAAACCTATCAAATTTTGTCAAACAAATATTTTCACCCAAATTTAAAGCAGAGAATTGCCAATTATATAAACAAATGTTTAATATGCACCCAAACCAAATATGAAAGAAATCCCGGAAAGTTATAGCACAAGAAAAAATAGATCAAACTTTCGAGGTCTTTTTGAATAATAAAGGACATCTGCTTCATAGAAACATTTTTTCAGATTTAGATATAATTGATTATAAAATAGATGCAATTAAATTAAACACATTAAATTGGACGTTCTGATTGAGAAGAATAAGTTAACAATATTTATAGAGATACCCCTGGAGCTAGAACCAATTTCAGTTAACCGTCTTATTCCGTTACCTAACGCTAACATCGACAAGTTTTATGTATCAAAAGGTGTAGCAAGAGATGTTGGAAGTAAAAATTTAGTAAACAATGCATGCATAACTAGTCTTATCCAACAAATATCAACGAATTGTACTTTAATCGAAGAAACTGAACCTAGATATATGAAAATAAAAGAAAATACATTTATATTTACGAATATTCAGGATAAACATTTGGTATACTCATGTAATAATTCAGAAAACCACACTATATTAATAGACTATAAGAATTTTCACCTAACATTTGAATCATGTACCATATATATACAATCATGGAAATTTATAAAACATCAGGAGATTACATTCCCTAAATATTGCCTCAAAGTAATCCTATTAAAAACTATACCATATTGAAACCAGTCACTTTCAAGCATTATTGAAACTTGACAACTCACACAACTTTCTTGTGGACACATTGCCTACACTTGGCCTTACAGTAATAATAATTTTCGTATTAATTGTTTTTGTTATATAAAATACATAAAAACTAGATTATGTTTCAAAAAAATTAATATTAATATAAAACAACCTGAGGACAGGTTTGAGTTAAGGATGGGAGGAGTTACGTCACCAACTCAAGCCAGTGACGCATACCATGTGCACTCATCAATACCGGTCAAATGGGTAAACAAACATAATTAGTATTTTTAGTTGAAACAAACATGTTTATATGAGTCGCCCATTTCATTAAGATAAGAAATAGTGTTAGGATGTCTAATGAGCCTTTAATGGCATAACAATAAGAAATGATAGAAGGATATACAATAAGAACCAATATGTAATAAGAAGAACGTAATGATGTAACAAATAAGTAAGATAAGATATTAATAATAACAAATAGTTAAGAAGCATAATGATAAGAAATTCAAATATAAATACATGTCTCAATTTTGTAAGATTCAGTTCAAAAATAGAGCTCAGGTCGAGCACTCAATAATATATATTTTATTATCAGAAACTCGGTCTTTAATTAAATAAGATTTTGAAGACTCAGATTTTGAGTAAATTCTAATCTTAAAACTAAGTACCGTGACACACGCAGAAGCAGTCGGCCGACAACTCACCACCAGTTCCAGGCTTGCCAGATGCCGCGATTTTTCGCAAATTGGGCTACTTTCTTTTCCATTCTGCGACAAAAAATCTAATTTTGCGGTGGGCGCCTTGAGTGGGCTACTTCCGAAGCCGGAATTGCGATTATTGCGATTTTCAAAAATGATAATAAGTATTGCAATTTGTATGCATTAACGTGTTTGTCTTTGCCTTCCAGCAACGCTACGGTAGAACGTGCGTTTTCTGTTATGAATGCTGTAAAATCTAAATGTCGCAGTAAAATGCAATCCAAAATGCTAAACGCCATACTAAGAATCAGGATTAATTTTTATTCAAATGACATATTTTGTACCAATTTTGAACCTTCCAAAACTATGTTTGAAAAATTTAATTCTAAGGAAGTTTACGCCCAAGACAATGAGGGAGACGAACTCCTGGAAATTTGTGATGAATTTGTTTTGCTGCAATAAGTTGTACTTAGTCAAAAGATACATAAATACGTTTCCTTACATATATTATATTATTATAATATAATATTATATATATAATATATAATATTATATATATATAATATATACTCTTATATTATTATAATATTATAACTTATAATATTTTTTTTTAAATACGTATTTCGGCAATTACTTGCTATCTTCTTCAGTGGACTGCATACATATATAGAACAGGAGCGTTTCTTTGTACTTAGCAGATCTAGCGTAACAATCGCACGGGAAACACTATTACGGTTACTCTAGATAGAGTACATTGTTAGTGCAATGCGTGTGATTGCTAATTTATTCTTGACCTGCTCTGTTCAAAGAAACAATGTCTACAGGATTGCTTAATTTATACTTATAACCTTATAGTGCTGATAACGGAATTGAATAGCTTACCTACCCTACCTAACATAAAATAGTCCTTACTCGTACCTGAAATAAATCTGAAAAGATGCGAATGGGAATCGCCTAGGTCTGTAATACACGTGTATGATTAATTCAGGTGAGAGGTAATAAAGAGTAAATACTATTTAATGTTACAGAGCGCATAAGTTACCTGTCTTTTTTTATACTATCAGCAATATTAGGTAAAAAGTATAAATTTAGCAATCCTAAAAACATTATGTACACTTCACCGAGGCAGTAAGTAGCTTTCGAAATATGTACACTTTTCGAAAATAAATATTATCATTGTCTGAAAGGAAACATTTTTTATTTCGTTAATATGGAAAATACTTTATTTACAAGAAAATAGTTAAGCTAAAACAAGTTCCTATGTTATCGTCCGAAAAACTGCTAATTTTTAAGTTTCTGCTACTGTAGATATTTTCTTTCGACGCAAAACAGGCCCTTCTTCAGTGTAAAAATTATAAATTTTTTAAAAATATAATAAATAAAAGGATGACTTAATCGACTCTTTCCGTTTTTATTTCAATTCACTTCAATATCATGCATTTTCGTCAATTGTTGAATGGAACATGAACAATGTTCAAGTCTAATATTACGTTTACACTATCCCCAGATTACTTCATCTGCGCCGGCTGATTTAATCTGCAACTGTCGAATACATACAAATTTAAACTCACCACACCCAGATTAAGCAGCAGATGAAGTAATCTGGGGATAGTGTAAATGTAATATTATGCTTGTGTTCTTTTGCTTATTGGAATTTATATATGAACATATCCAGTTCCACACTTGCGAATTGTTTTTTCCCGCATTTACAATATTTGCATCTTGTGCGATTTTGGGCTACTTTTGTAGCTCAAATCTGCGATTTTATTTTCTCGAAATCTGGCAAGCCTGACCAGTTCTTTTATTTTTCAGAATAATTAATGACCCAGCTTTCGCCGGGCACGGCAAAAATTAGTTTAGACTCATTAGAGTGCTCCTCTCCACGGAAATCTTTAGTAAAAGGCGAAAGATTTATTCGACATTGAAGAGAAGCCAGAGTGTTGCTTTTAGTCGGTCTCCGGTGTGTATATATAGGCCTGTGAACACGACATGGGTGAGAATCATATACGAACTGAAAATCTTCAGTGTACCATGTACATATTTAGAGCTGATTTCTTCATTTTCCATTTTCGAAATATGTTTGTTAAAACACGTTTATATAAATAGCACACTATACATATAAAATATATATGTGTACATATATCACGCGTAGTGTCTTCTGTTTCTAGAAGATTTTGCGTACATGAGGAAATTTTGATTGGTTAACCTCATCTATTACTAGCGGTTTGTTAATCATCCAGGAAAGAAAATGTTAAGTGAAATGTACAAAAAAGTTCCGAATTTCAACGATAATCAACGAGTCAAAATTAAAAAATTTGCCAGTATAATTCCAAAATCAAAACTAGACTGCCGAGAAAATGAGAAAAGCTGGAACGAAAAAAAAAATGAATCTTCCGTCGAGCCGGATTTGAACCAGCGACCTATGGATTTCCGTGACTCGAATACCTCTACAGTCCACCGCTCTACCAACTGAGCTATCGACGGCCATGCCAGTCGAGTGCAAAAGACAGTACTAGAACGGCCAAGTAAAATGAAAGAAATAGAAACTGAGAATATGTGGCAGATGATGAAAGAGAAAGCATGGCGGCAACGTCAAGACGGGAGGCAAAAATCGTTCGCAAGATTTTCATAGCTTTAAAAATTGAACAGCTTATTAGCCGATCGATTTTACTCGTAAAAGTTTATAAGCAATCTACGTTTCTTCGAATGTCTTCTTCTCTTTTGGCAAACCCGTAAAGTCATGGCATGGCCAAAAATGTAAAAAAAAAGAACAGGACTGTAATATTACGTTTACACTATCCGCAGATTACTTCATCTGCGCCGGCTGATTTAATCTGGAACTGTCAAATACATACAATTTTAAACTCACCACACCCAGATTACGCTGCAGATGAAGTAATCTGGGGATAGTGTAAACGTTATATAACATTAGGCCAGTCAAATTAAGCCAATTTTGGGGCTTTTTAATAATAATGAGGGAAATATCTGGAAATAATTTCAATCCCTTCTATAGATACTGAGTACATAAAAACTGAGTTTGCACGGTCGTAGAAGATGAGCTTAACTTTTGGAGGGCGAAAATCCGAGAAATTTGCACCCTTTTTTTAATATTATCGTTATAAATTCTAAACGGTGCCTCGGGTCGAAAAACCTTGCAGGAGTAAATTAAAGACCGTTGAATTCTGCATTCAATGCACTGCTCAAAGTTGAAATTCGGTTCAGTAGCGTAGTCAAAATCGATAGTCAAAAAATGACAATTTTCGAGGCTCCCGAGAAAAATCACACTTTTTCACTTTTCAAGCTCACAGATCTTTGCAACGGATCCTCCAAATGGAAAAGCTTGTCAGTAAAAGTTGGGGACAATTTGATTGTGAGCCTAACGTGGCCAATATTTTTCAATTCGGGCCATTTTTAGAGTAGCTATGAGCAAAAATTCAAAAATTAATGCTCATCGATTTATGCCTTAAAAGCTCTATCTCGGTAAGTATAAAACCTAGAAGTTTTATTTTAGTCTCAAATTCTAGGTAAATTACTCCAGTTAAATAAAATTTTACAAGATTTCTTGCGAGACCAGTTTAGGTGATACTGAAAAGAAACAGGACAAGCCAAACAATTAGGCACATTTTCAACATGGTGGCGGGGTCCGTGGTGTTAGGGGGGAAATAGAAAACTCGAATTTTTAAGCAATGTACCAACTCAAACAATATACCGAAAATCGAAACTACCCTAATTAAAGCAACCAGTGTTATAACGATTTGACTGACCAAAGTAATTTAACCTTTGCAAAATCACCGACTTTTTTAAAAATAAAAACGCAATTACTCAAAAACTACACCCGCTAGCATATTCTAGTAAAGAGTGAATCGCAGGTAATATCTTACCCTAAAAGCAGAAAATAGCCTGTAGAAATCAGATAAACTGTTAATTAGATATGACCTTGGAAAATAAAATGGAAAAAGTGTGAACAAATAATTTTTTTAAATTTAAGGGCTGTAAATGACTCGAAATTTAAAAATTAGTATTATGTAATGTTAAAACAAATTGTTTACAACAAAACAAAAATTTTTTATTTTTGATAAAATTAGTATAATATATAGGTGAAAACTCGAGAAAAATAAGATAAAAAAGCAAAATGTTGATAGTGGGCTACATATCCTTCTTAATTTTTCAAGCTATATCTAATAAACCTACTGTGAAAACATGTCAGCTAATGTGTCAAAAGAATTGGCAAATTAATAAAAAACATTTTCATGTTTAGCGTTACGGGCCTCGCTCCGAAAATTTTTACATCTTTGGGCATGACTGACTCCAATATATTTTATTAACAACAACGTTGACCTGAAATCATAGACATTCTAGAAATGGATCGTGCTCTAGACTTTTTGATAGGGAATATTTGGTTAAACTTTATTGGTCTACCTATATGCTGCGCGACAGCATTCTATTTGGCATGCACAAGTAGAAGTATGTAGAATACAACGAATAAAAAATCGAGCTTCACATCGAAGAAGAGACTCGTTACGGATAATTCGCCCAGCTCGTTTTCTCCCCGTCACCCGTTCATTAAGTTTGTAAAGACTGGCGCCACAAATTGAGAATGAAATGTCAGAAATGGCAGCTGGTAAATTCGACTACTAGTTAGCAACTGAACGTTCCCAAGTTACAATTTTCCTCGGAACATTCCTGTTTCGTAAAAATTAGGGGAATTTTCTCTATTCGATTAGAGAGAACTTTCACAAAACTCGAGAAATTCCCGCTTCAGGACCTGCAAATCCCACCGCATGGGTTCTAGGTTCTTACCACCTAAAGTGGAAAAGAGCTACCTAAAGCGAAAATCCCGCAATTAAGGAATTTTAAAAATTCTCCCTAAATGCAATAGAGAGAATTCTCCTATTATTCGCGAAACAGGAATGTTCCTTTTCCTCTTATAAAATTCTTCGAGAGTCTTACAAGAGCCTGAATGAAGAGATAAACTCTTGTAAATGAACTCTGGTAGAACACTATAAGAGCCTTCTGATAGCTTTAAGAGAATTAAATGGCGCACTTTCTGAGTCATGTTATCTTATAGCAAGAGTTCACTTTCCTAATGAGAGTTAACATGTCTCATAAGGAGACTTTTAGGCTTATTATGAGAGTTTCTTATAAGTGTAGCTAGAAAGAGTGAATATGATACAAACATTACACGGTCTCTGTTTGACAAATACATGTAGTAGCGTAAGCGAACTTCTATTTATCGTCATTCTATGTCATTTTCGATGACAAATGAAAATAAGTTTTCGGACACATAATTGTATATTGACTTTGTAAAACGTTATTTTTCCACAAATATGAGTCAAAATGTTTATACCATTAAAATTTTATCGGTGATAATAGGCATTTTGCTTCGAAAAATTGCAAAGCCCACAAAAAATAATAAACTTTTCGATTTACTGGTAAAATGTGGAGGAAATATAATAGCTTGCTCAAAATTTTATTGAAACAAAATTGATGATCGTTATAAACCATAATCACTTCCATTTTGCATATGTAATGGCACTAATCACTCATAAACTCAAATTTTTATTTTCCTACAAAACCCAATCTTGTCGGAAAAGATGGCAGCCATTGAATAAGTCTTATTATTAAGCGTTGTTGTATTAAGCGTTGCGCACGGAAGCGTTTCAAATTAACATTCGTATTTTTCTTGTAGATAATAGTCCTGGGTGTATCCCTTTTCAAATTAATGTAAATTTTATTAACTTTTCTGCGGAAACTTGCAGATCGTTTGCACTTTTTTCAATCAAACTTGTCCATATTGTATTACCGCGAACTACATGTTTGACAGATTGCTAACTTCAAAGTGAAATCTTAATTTTGCACTCATAACGCTCTTCTTATCAGTATTTGAGTATATCAACTCCCATAAAAGTATTATTACAAGATATTTTAGACTTAAAATCTTATAAGGCTCTCATTATAAGAATCATAAGAGCTAATGTCTTGTAAGAATCTTTTTAAAAGAGTTTAACTCTCTAAGAGTAGAACTCTCATAAAAAAGGCTTTATGAGCATACATTATGACAAGATATGATCTCATAGCAAGAGTAAAACTCTACTAGAGCTATGCTCTCATAATAATGGTGCTATGAGAGCTAATTTAAATCTTGTTACAAGAGTCACCTTATGAGAGTGGGGAGAGTCTTACTAGAGTCTTATGAGAGCTTTGTTGAGTATACAAGAGTTAAATCTCAAGAGTTTGTTAGTTGGGTTAACCCCCCAACCTTGCGAAATACATATTTTTAAGTTTAGATCGTTTGTCGGTGATTGCCGGGTCACTTTAAAACGTTTGTCGGTCCCTAGTTAATGACTTATTCTGACCGCATCTTGGACGTAGGCAGGGCAGCTCGCGCAGCGCGTACATGGCATTGTTGTTGTAAAATCAGATTTTAACAATTGTTACAACAAAAATGCCATGTGCGCGCTGCGCGAGCTGCCCTGCCTACGTCCAAGATGCTGCCGGCCTTATAGACGTATTAAATATTTGCGTGAGGTTAGCCCCTCCCGAATTTCATAACTGCCGTTAGCGAAAAGAACTTGTTGGACTCCGATATAAAATCGTTTATCGGAAACGTTTTTCGTTTGTCGGATCCGAGAAAAGAGTATTTGTGTGATAAATTAGCGTCCAAAGTTTTGCTTACAAGATTTCAGATTTCCTCATGGTTTGGATCTATGCTATGGAGACTTTAATATGCTAAACTTTGATAACCAATTTATCCACAGAGACATATACAAGGAGATGAAACCCCCATTCACTGTACACAAAATTCTGGACGCAATTTCACCACATACGAACTAGTAAAAATTAAACAGAGAGACACACGTCCCCCACTGCGCAACACCCGCGCAGTCTGTATAGAAGCACAGGAAGCACAGAAGATGTCATCCCCTCTCCTATTTCTTCTTTATGAACGAACAATAATATTACGTTTATATTACGTTTACACTATCCCCAGATTATATTACGTTTACACTATCCTCAGATTACTTCATCTGCGCCGGCTGACTTCATCTGCAACTGTCATATACATACAATTTTAAACTCACCACACCCAGATTACGCTGCAGATGAAGTAATCTGGGGATAGTGTAAACGTAATATAACTTCATCTGCTGCTTAATCTGGGTGTGGTGAGTTTAAAATTGTATGTATTTGACAGTTCCAGATTAAATCAGCCGGCGCAGATGAAGTAATCTGGGGATAGTGTAAACGTAATATTACACTAGCCCCAGATTACTTCATTTGCGCCGGCTGATCTAATCTGCAACTGTCAAATACATACAATTTTAAACTCACCACACCCAGATTAAGCAGCAGATGAAGTAATCAGGGGATAGTGTAATATTACGTTTACACTATCCCCAGATTACTTCATCTGCGCCAGGTGAGATAATCTACGACGTAATATTATATTACGTTTACACTATCCCCAAATTACTTCATCTGCAGCGTAATCTGGGTGTGGTGAGTTCAAAATTGTATGTATTTGACAGTCGCAGATTATCTCAGCCGGCGCAGATGAAGTAATCTGCGGATAGTGTAAACGTAATATAAACGTAATATAACATTCCATTTTGTTTCTACTTCCTCACTTGTGCCGAATTACTTCGTTTCTCTCGCTCTTTTTCATTTCCTCTGATTCTCTCTTCAAAGAATTTATCACATCACATAACTTCCTGTCGCTCTACTTGTTAATTTTTGGATTTTTGGTCGAAAACTGACAGAAAGTCTAATCACATGTTCCGGCCACTTTTCAATGGATAAAATTACGTTTACACTATCCCCAGATTACTTCATCTGCGCCAGCTGAGATAATCTGCGACTGTCAAATACATACAATTTTAAACTCACCACACCCAGATTAAGCAGCAGATGAAGTAATCTGGGGATAGTGTAAACGTAATATAATTTAGGACAATCGCAGTCCAAGTAAAGCTCGACATACACGACAAGTATTTTGGTCATGAGCATGCATCGAACCACGTCAAACTTAATAGAAAAAAAATTTCCTCATTTCCACCGTTCTATGATATTTAAGGCCGGCCGCATCTTGGACGTAGGCAGGGCAGCGCAGCGCGAACATGGCACTGTTGTTGTAAAATCAGCTTTGACAATTGTTACAACAACAATGCCACGTGAGCGCTGCGCTGCGCTGCCCTGCCTACGTCCAAGATGCGGCCGGCCTGATGGTTCGATTGAAGTTCGGTCGTGGTTCTGCGCGATCATGTGTGGCAAGCTTATATTACGTTTACACTATCCCCAGATTACTTCATCTGCGCCGGCTGATTTAATCTGCAACTGTCAAATACATACAATTTTAAACTCACCACACCCAGATTAAGCAGCAGATGAAATAATCTGGGGATAGTGTAAACGTAATATTAAAATCTTTGCCTGAAATTCAAAATTGTGGAACTCAAACGCATCCCATTGAACGCACCCACTCGTCATTCACTCCAAACTTCGTCAGTAATCAAACCAGTTGTCTGGAAACGCACACATCCTCATCAACACACACACTCAAATTACGCTGGCATCATCGCCGTACCGGGCACGTTCAAAATCAGTCATTTGGCACAAAAGTCTTCAGTGTCCGTGTGACGACGTCAAGTGAAAATTTCAAATTTTCGAATTCCAACTGTTGAGTGTGCGCTCGTGTTTAGAACCTCGCGGTCGTCAATGTGCTTTCTTCCATTTGTCAGCAGTTTCATTAACCGTCAACAGTCCAACACACCGAACGGCGCGTACCAGTTTTACCGTATTTACCAACCGAAGTAATCGCCCCGTGTAAGTGGTTAGTCATAGAAATTTGCGACGTTTTGTGAAATTTTCCCTGTTGCGACAGATTAAACCCGAGAATTATGTCGAAATCCGCTTCAACGGCCGCCGACGATTTGGAAGGACTCAGCAATACTGACCTGCGGGCCAAATGCGTGGAGTACGGGCTGCCAAACGTTCCGATCACCGACACTAGTCGCAAATTGTTGATCAGACGATTGCGTGCGGCCATGGAGGGTGGCGGCGGTGGCGACAGCAAGGTCACGGCCGCGAAAGCCAAGTCGTCGCGCCGAGAAACCATTCACGTTGTCACCAAAACTGTGGAACCTGAACGCGAGACTTCGCCGAAGAAGTCCCGCGCCACACGACGAACAATTGCCGCGCCCAGTGAGCCGGAGGAGGAGCCCACTGTCGAGGTGTCCATTCGACAGATCGCCACGAATCGCCGGAGATCTAGGACTACGCCAACACCTGCGTCCGAGCCAACTCCGGTCCCAGTTGTGGCCGCGAAACGCAAAGCGGCTGCAATAGTGGAAGATGATGAGGACGAGAGCGATAGTGACATTCAAATTGTGGAGGACAAGCGCTCGTCGCGATCGCCGTCACTGTCCAAGTCGAAGACCGTCACCACATCCTACAAGCATGTCATCGCCGAAGAACCGATTGTGGAGGAGCCGGCCTACAAGCCACGCGAGACCTATATCCCCGTGCGTCGGGAGCCGGCATACGAGCCGCCCCGCGTCGCTGAGTCATATCTAAGCCGACCCACAACACAGCAATTGAGTCGCCCCTCACTGGGCACCACCAGTTCCAGCTACACCACACAATCGTCGAGTGCCACGCGACGCTACACTACGAGCGGAGGCTACAAACCCCAATCCCAGTTCACCACGTCCAACGTGAGCACGCACAGCTACAAGCCCCAGTCGTCGTTGACCGCTTACCGCCACAACGTTGCCGAGAACAGTGAGGACTACGAAGAAGAAGAAGAGGAAGAGGACCTGAATGCTCCCTTCTTGAGCGATTTCGCGCGCCGTCTGTCTCGGCTCAAGCCCGAACCGCTGGTGTCAAACAAACTGGACAGGGAGGCTGTATCGCGCGACACACAGCGCTACTACACGACCTCCACTTCCATAGGGGGCCGACGTGGCATCAACAACAGGGACTCGCTAGGTGAATCCTTCAAAAAGCTGTGGTTTGCACTCGACCGCCAGTATGGCTTGCGCAAATATCTGGCGGTGATTGCAATCACTCTCGTCGCTCTCTTCGTTTTTATTGTATTCGTGCAAAATTAATCGGACATCGAATCGTTTTTGTTTTTCTTTTGTCTCAATATTGCAGTCTAGTCCCCATAGCGCAGACTGTCGCTGCCGCCTACCGTTGATGTTGAACGACCCACTACCCAAAACAAAAAAAAACAAACCCCCTTAAAATGCACCAAACCTTATCATCCTGTTCGGCGTCCTTCGCGGGCCACTCTACACTTTATGTCCGAACCACAGGTTTGCAATGCTTTTGAAAAAAGAAAAGAAATAATGAAAATGCCATAATTTAATCAAAATTCGTACGCTTAATCCTTAACTGGTGCCTTCGGTCCGACATGGTCGTCCTCTTTGCTTTTAATTTTCCCGTTAACACGCACTCAGTTCTGTTTTTCGCTTTCTAAATGTTTACGATTCTTTTTTCATATGTACCACAACCGCTTTCTTGCGCCTGACATGACTGAAAAACTGAAACGCCTCTTGTCCTCCCGTTAGTTGCACTTAACGTTTTATTCATTTTTTCTAAGAATATGTTTTCGCCCTCATTTTTTTCAGTTTATGTCTAGCGTCAAATTTATAAAACGTTCATCGTTTCGCTTAAAATCCGCCCCCGGTGTTCCTTGTTCCCAAATGGCCTAACGATCAACATTCACGATATTCCCATTGCGCTCCTTTTCCTCGTCCTTAATTATTGAATCTCCTCTCCGTCTCTTTTCTTTTAACGCATGTCTTACCAACTGAGTGTGAGAAAAGTACAAGTTCCGCGGAGATTTTCATGTTTAGGTTTTGCTACTCGTACACCATGTAAAGCTCAGAAAAGATTTTCTCTTTTTTTAAGCATATTTTTTTATTTTACTTTTAAGTGTGATTTGTAAGAGGAAGAAAGGAACCTTGATGTCGATGTAAATATCCTAATTTAGAGAAAGTTTTATAGAAATAGAGATTTGTAATAAAAAAGAAATATTTTTGTAGAGTAAAATCGAATAACGACGATTTGTACTTTTCATTGTCACCCTCTTTACACCACTTGACTATTATTTTGCGGCAACTTTCCAAATTTCGCAGGTGGAGAATCATTTTTGTGTTATTAATTTTTTATTTGTCTGTGACTAACAAAGCACAAGAACTTTTCACAAAATGCGTCGAATGCAGGTGGGAAAGTTTGTTCTTCGTTTGTGCAAGCTTTTAGGCAGCATTTAGATGGCGGGATTTCACAAGCGATTTGTTGAGAAGCAGCGGTTTGCCGCTGCTCTGACAGCCCATTCTAAATGGTGTCTTAATGTTTTGATCAGCAGTGGCCTTTAGGTCGTCGCGGGGCTTGCCTGCATTTTGCACTAGAAACAAAACACCGCACATCAACGCTTGGATTTTCTTTACATGCCATCCAGCACGCTTGGAGCTGTTTGGCAAATTGCGTAAATTTGGTGATGGGAAGCTTTTGTTTAATGTATCGTTCCGCTTTCCGCTGTTGTTGTTGTAGTAAATTGAGAAGTTCGATTTTGAGCGTGTGTCAAATATTTAGAGTTTGTTTTCTATGCCCTCCGTACCGAGTCCAAGGAATATGGCCACCTCAATGGGGTCTTGCCAGAGCACTATTAGTGTTAGTTGCGTTGGTGCTGCTGGGCAATTAAAACTACCCAGTCGGACAAGAATCGATACTTGATCGGTCCTGGATCGATGACTGTCTACTAAGGAATCGATGACTTTATCGGAGACATTTGTATGGGCATGGCCGCTTTTGCGATACCGAAAATGAGGACAGGAATCGATCCGGAATCGATGACATTAGTCGATGGAGAATCGATGACTGGAGTCAACGTAGAATCGATACTGGGGTCGAATTGGGATCGATGACTGTAGCCAATGTGGAATCGAATCCGGATCGATGACTGGAATCGATTCCGGACCGATGACTGTAGCCAACGAGGAATCGACACTGAGATCGAATTCGGATCGATGACTGTATAAATGGGTTGAATCTATTTAAGCCAGATAAATGCAATTCGTCCAGAAACTAAAAGTGTCGTGAAATCTTTTTGTATTGATTTCACGGCACTTTTAATTTAACAGCGGATTGTATTCAAGGCTTACAGAAAAAAAATATTCCGTATTCCATATTTCATATATGACAGCACACGTCGCCAAATGCCAGATACTTTCAAATGAATTCAAATTCCAGGCTAACTCGATACGTCATTGAAAACATTTGAATTTTTCCAGCTTCGGAGACAAACCGATGAATGGAACCGGTAAGGAATCGAAGACTTTGCGATTCCACTGGGATCGGAGACAAATGTCCGACTGGGAAGCGGAGTGAAGCAAGTATCGTCCTTAGATAGCACGGCGTCATCCCCTGTGCGTTCCTGAAAATCAAATTCAATGGGTGGTATGCATAAAGTGAGTCGAGTGGAGTAAAGCTGAGTTGACAGAATTCCACTCAATTTTCACTATGGAGCGGAGAGTAGTTTTATGCATACAACTTTTTCACTCGATTCACCGAACATAGCAGACTCAGGAATGTCCTCAATAGACTTCACTCTTGAGTATATCCTCATTATTATGCATACCACCCAATATCTATAAGAGCGATGAGAAAAAGGCTTAACAGAGCTCCTGTATCGACTCCAATGGAGGAGGATAAGTTCTCTGAAGACGGGGGTGACTCCGCAGAAATCCCAATGCCTGGCGCACAGATGGCTGAAGACGACTGCCTGTCGCTCGAGTGCGACTTTACAAACTTGGGAGGACACCTCGATGTCCCCACTTTGTCAGGGCCTGTTTGAATTTGGCACGGACGTGTCTGTATCCGACGTGGAGGGGGAGGACAACGTTACTGTGGTGGAGTCGGTGAAATTGCCGGTGTTATGGTCGGATTTGTACAGGTCAATCTTCACTACTGTAAGGCAGCTTCGGCTGCACTTCTCCATCTTGCGCAAGAGGGAGAAGATATTGCTTTAGTACTGGAGCCCTGAATTTTTAATGATGTGGTTAGGGGACTGAGGTCTTCTGGCTATAACATTTTCTATCAGGTGTACAACTTCCGCCGTTTTCCGACAGACGGCTGCATTGGTGAGGGCTGATCAAAATACGTAGTTCAAAAGTCTCACAAAGTGAGTTTGGACGTCTGTGAACGTATCGACATCCCCGCATTAGTAAAAGTTGTTCGCATTTTTAATAAAATTCGCGATTCAAAATGTCTGTTTTCGAGCCAAGTTCTCGTCATTTGCGGGAAGTTTTGATCTTCTGCTTCCATTTGAAAAAAAAAAAAAACTGCAGCTGAGGCTCATCGAATGCTCTCAGATACTTACGGTGAGGTTGCTCTGAGTGACAGAACATGTCGTGAGTGGTTTCAACGTTTTTAAATTGACGATTTCAATGTCGAGGACAAGCATGGTGGTGGGAGAGAAAAAAAATGTCAAAGACGACGAATTGGAAGCACTGCTCGATGAAGATTCGTGCCAAACGCAAGAAGAATTAGCTGAATCACTGGGAGTGACTCAGCAAGCCATCTCGAAACGCCTCAAGGCCATGGGCATGATTCAGAAACAAGGAAATTTGGTTCCGTACTAGTTAAAATCAAGAGATATTGAACGGCGATTATTTGCATGCGAACAACTGCTTCAAAGGCAGAATCGGAAGGGATTTCTACATCGCGTCGTAACCGGCGATGAAAAATGGGTCCGTTACGATATTCCCAAGCTCAGAATACACACGGCGCCAAGATTATGCTTTGCATTTGGTGGGACCAGCTCGGTGTGATAAACTACGAGCTACAGAAACCGAATGAAACTATCAGAGGAGATCGGTACCGAACGCAATTGAAGTCGCGCATTAACGGAAAAACGACCACAGTGCCAAGAGAGACACGACAAAGTCATCCTCCAGCATGAAATGCTCGGCCACACGTCGCAAAAGTGGCCAAGACATACTTGGAAACCCTGAGATGGGAAATCTTGCCCCACCCGCCGTACTCCCCAGACATCGCTCCTTCCGACTAACATCTGTTTGGTTCCATGGCGCACGGCCTGGCTGATCAGAATATTCGTTCGTACGAGGAAGTCGAAAAATGGATCCAATCATGGATCGCGTCTAAAGGCGCCTCCTTTTTCCGAGATGGAATCCCAAAATTGCCGGAGAGATGGGCGAAAGTTGTCACTAGCGATGGACAGTACTTTGAATAATACATTTGTAAGTACAATTTGACAATTAAGCTTTTAGGCGGCGAGTACAGCTTTTCCCCCTTGCGAAATCGGTCATTGAGCCGCATCAACCATAGGTCACTCGGCTGTATTGATCAACCTTGATATTCCCGAAGTGACGGACTATACCTCCCCGAAATACTTGTTCGGATGGGGTTTTACAAGCCTGATACCCTCAAGGAGTGATTGGCCAGTAAACGCTATTCAGGAATCAGATGCTATTAGCATTTTTACTATTGGCTGCAGGGCAGTCGAAGATGTGCTCAACGTCGCCACAGTGGTTCAAAATTACATTCTAGCTGGACAAAATTAAAAATTCGAAGTAACAGATTTTTGCAATTCATGTTGTTATATGCCTTCACAAACGTCTAAGCAAATAAAAAATAACTTCCATATATTATTTTTCCATTGGCGTACCTATCAAAACAAACCGAAATGTAGGGGTATTATCATCCGATGATTAAATCGTTTGACATCGTTCAGCAAATTTATTCATTTTTACTGACGTGGATATTTTCATCCCAGTTTTTGATGATAATTCGTAAAATAGGAGGTTAGTAGAAGCTATTGACAATATTGTGGATTAGAAAAACTTTCTGGGGTGTATTATATTACTAGTTACATTATTAGATTTTTGAACGCAAATTTGTACGTTTCGTGGACTGCAACTTTTGTTGAACTCAAATGAACTTGAAAAAGGCACCATACATCAAAAACCTTATTAGTTGGCATTGTTATCCAGGCTGAATCATCGCCACATCCCGCCACCCAGCAGTCTAAAATGGAATTTCGCGATAGTAATAACTCAGTCAGAACGGATTTTTAAAGATATTTAAAAAACGGTCAACCCTAGCCAAAAACCTTCTGAGCGAAAATGAAAGGCCATAAAAAAATCCATAAAAAATATTTTTACCACTTTTCTCGTATCATAAACCGTTTTCGAGATATTCTCGCTTGAAAAAGGCTGTGCGATTATTCTGCTTTCTGTGCAAACAAAATGCAAATATTTTTGTTTTGTTATGTACAATAGCTGGAGAAAAATTCAAGCATCGGCTAAAAAAATGCTAAGCTACCTCCTAATTGTTTCTTTTTTTATTGGTTTACCTATCAAAACAAGGCTTAGTAGTACCCGGTTGTTTAATCGTGTTTTATTTTGAAAATTCGTCTTTTTTATAAAGTGAATATTGTTTTCGATAATGATTCGTATAACAGGAGGTTAGTAATAACATTGGTCTAACAAATTCGTTTTAGTACGCAGTCTATTGATAGCGAATTTGTTGGGGTTTTAAACGCAAATCGTTATCTAAAAAACTTTCCTTGAACTGAAGCGAACTCGAACAGGGGGTTATATGTTAAAAACCCTGTTTATCGATGATATCATCCAGACTGAATCATCGCTACTTTCCGTTATCTCACGGTGTAAAATTTAATTTCCTTTTGATTTCCTTCGCTTATAGGTATTGGATATAATATTCGGTGAAGGGAGCTTTATTTACATTTGAAAGAAGGTGGGAAATTTCCGGTAAAAACAGAAGCTATGAAATTATTAAAAATTTACATAAAACAAAAAGTGCAGTGTGCTTGTTTTTCGAGCATTGAAGAAAGTTCCGTTACGGCCAAAATGTATAACTTTCTGACCGTGCTATTTCGGAAGTTGAAAGAAAGCCACAATATTCACCAAAAATTTGAGAAAAGTAGTAGGGAGGTTGGCACTCATTCAGGAGGATCTTGACCATTATCAAAATCAATTAACTAACCCATTCTACAAATATTTGTCGAATTTTTAAGTCGCTAGCTTCATTGTATCGAAAGTTATTGCTTATTTGAAGTTTCACTTGTAGGGGAGGTAGAGGTTTCGTTTGTCGAATCTTGCGCATTTTTAATAACAACCAACTAGATCTCAGTACAAATATTTGATCAAAATTTCAAGTCTCTTGCTTTATTTTATCGAAAGTTATTGCTTATTTGAAGTTTCATTTGTAGGGGAAGTAGGGGTTTCGTTGGTCGGATTTTATGTATTTTCAATATCAGCCAACTGGATCCTACTACAAACATTTGACCAAAATTTCAAGTCGCTAGCATTATTTTGTCGTAAGTTATCGCTTATTTGAAGTTTCATTTGTGGGGGAGGTAGCGGTTCCTTGGGTCGGATCTTGGCCATTTTAAATGCCAACTAATTAAATTTTATTAAGAACATTCTACCAAATTTTCAACTCGCTAGCTTTATTCTATCGAAAGTTATAGTAATTAAAAGAATATTAAATTGTATCGAAAGTTATTGCTTATTTGAAGTTTCACTTGTAGGGGAGGTAGAGGTTTCGTTTGTCGAATCTTGCGCATTTTTAATAACAACCAACTAGATCTCAGTACAAATATTTGATCAAAATTTCAAGTCTCTTGCTTTATTTTATCGAAAGTTATTGCTTATTTGAAGTTTCATTTGTAGGGGAAGTAGGGGTTTCGTTGGTCGGATTTTATGTATTTTCAATATCAGCCAACTGGATCCTACTACAAACATTTGACCAAAATTTCAAGTCGCTAGCATTATTTTGTCGTAAGTTATCGCTTATTTGAAGTTTCATTTGTGGGGGAGGTAGCGGTTCCTTGGGTCGGATCTTGGCCATTTTAAATGCCAACTAATTAAATTTTATTAACAACATTCTACCAAATTTTCAACTTGCTAGCTTCATTCTATCGAAAGTTATAGTAATTAAAAGAATATTAAATTTTTTGAAATTTTTAGGGGAGGTAGGCGTTCCTTTGATCTGATTATACCCAACTTACTAGAGCTCAAGCAGCTTCTCATCTCAGGGTTACATGCCAAAAATCAGGTGTCTACGTCAATTGGTTCAAGAGTTATAAACAAAAAACCTGAAAAGTAAAGTAGTACGGGGCTCTTTGTAAGAAAATTACCGTTAGTTTGTAACTGATCGATTTTATTTTTCCAGGAGAGTAAAAGATTATCCTTACGAGCAATCTGTCAAAGCTAGAGCTTTTCATGTTTATTTAATCGGGAGTTATAGATACATTTAATTATTTTACATATATAGGGGAGGTAGGCGTTCTCTTGGCGTGATCATGCCCATTTTCAATACCAACCAACTATATCGTACTACAAACATTTGAACAAAATTTTAAGCTTCTAGCTTCATTCTATCGAAAGTTATCATGCGAATGGACAGACGGGAAAACAGACCGACATACATGGCCATTTCGAATGAGGAGATAACCCTGATCATTTATATATATGTATATTGCTATACCTCCAGCTCTAGTCTCCTTTAAAGCGTTATATTTTCGTCGTAAGGGGGGCAAAGACCTTTTCCATAGTCCTCCACGTGGGCGCCCCCTGGTAACGGCAGTGTATCAATTCGCTGACGGCCAATGTCTTAGCGATAAGACAGTTTGGAAAAGGCAGATAGCTGTAGCCTGAATGGCTGACAAACACCTAAGCGTCTCAGGTCTAGTAGGATGGAATGACTTGCGTAGTTGGACCTGCTACATAGTTGTGTGGGCTCCAGCACGTTTATTAAACCATCTGAAGCAGCTATCTCCGAGGCCATCCCCCGAATGGGGTTAAGCGACGTGCTGACAACTCGTCCTTGTAAAAACCACTCCATGTCAAGAAACCTGGAACAAAAGCCTCGGATTGGACGGATCAACAACGACGACCACGCAAACGAATAAAGGATTATTCTTTCGGATCCTGGAATGTACGCTCCCTGAACAAACCGGGGGCCGAGAAGGCTCTCCTTCAACAGGTCGAAAAGTACAAACTGAGCATTACTGCAGTCCAGGAAACAAATTGGCTTGGCAGCGAGATTAATGACAAGAAATCGCACACAATTTTTACAAGTGGCAAACCATCGGGCCGCAAGGAGTTTGGAGTAGCATTTATAGTGGACAATCACCTCAAACCGCATATTACTGACTTCAAACCCATAAATGAACGGCTGTGTGCGATTCGCATCAAGACTCGATTCTTCAATCTCTGGCTCATCAATGTGCATGCCCCCACTGAAGTTAAAGAAGACGCAGTAAAAGACGAGTTCTATGCCCGCCTTGAAACTCTCTTCGACTCACTTCCAACAAATGACGTCAAATTGCTGCAGGGAGACTTTAACGCGAAAGTCGGGAATGAAAGTTGGCATCGGGGGACCTCTGGAGGCCACAGCCTCCATGAAGAATGTAACGATAACGGCCAGCGACTTATCGACTTCGCCTGCAGCAGGAATCTAGTCGTAAGCTCTACGTGTTTCCCGCATCGACGCATTCACAAGCAGACCTGGAAGTCTCCAGACGCACATACCGTCAACCAAATTGACCACGTCCTCATTTGCAGGAGATGGGCGTCTAGTGTCATGGATGTCCGCTCCTATCGAGGAGCAAACTGCGACTCAGATCATCACTTGGTGAAGACGACCTACAGATGTAGAATTTCCTCAGTGCACCAGTCAAGAATCAGCCCTCCCAAAATCTTTGCGGTTGATAAGCTCTTGAGTGATGCTACAGCGGTGGCGTATACTACCGCCCTTGAGGAAAAACTATCACCTATGCTACACAACATCAGCAACACAGGCGTCCATGGGTTCTGGGAAGAACTCAAGGGTACCATCAAGGATGTCGCAGAGAAGGTCGTGGGATATAAAGCCCGGCGAGCGCGAAATGACTGGTTCGACGAAGAATGCAAAAATTCACTTGACGCGAAAAACGAGGCCTACAGACAATGGATTCAACGAGGAACCAGAGCCAGAAGAGAAAAATATGACGAGCTACGGCGAATATCGAATAGAATAATTAGACGTAAGAAACGTAAATACTTTGACGAGCAGTTGCTGAACATAAACGAAAACTTAGCTAATAGGAACACCAGACAAGCGTACAAACTAGTAAATACAATTAAGAACGGCTACCAACCCAGGACTAGCCTTTGTAAGGACAAGGATGGAAACATCATCAGCGACACCGATGGTATTAACAAACGATGGGCCTCTTATTTTGAAGAGCTTCTAAACCGACCATCTAACATCCCCACACAGGAAGCTCTCGATGATATTGTTGATCTAGGCCCACCCATTCAACCCCCGACAGTAGAGGAAGTTGATCTCGCGTTGCGGTCACTAAAACGAAATAAAGCGCCGGGCGCTGACGAGATCCCAGCAAAACTGCTAAGATTCGGTGGAACGAGTCTAGTTGATGCCATACATCAATTACTCCTGCGAGTATGGGAGAACGAGGAGATCCCAGACGATTGGCGCAGAAGCATCATCTGTCCAATCCATAAAAAGGGAGATAAATTGCGATGTGAGAATTACAGGGGCATCTCACTAGTTTGTACGTCCTATAAAATTTTGACGAAAATTCTGGAAAATAGAATAAAACCGTACGCAGAACGAGTCATTGGCGAATATCAAAGCGGTTTCAGACCTGGTCGCTCCACAACCGATCAGCTCTTCTCAGTCAAACTGATACTCCAGAGGTGCTGGGAATACAACGTAAACGTATACCAAATCTTTGTCGACTTCAAGCAGGCATACGACAGTATCGATCCCGATCGTGGAGTACTGTACAACATCATGCTGCAATTTGGTATACCAGCAAAATTAGTGCGACTGACAAAGATGACGATGACCAACTCCGTCTCACAAGTCAGGATCCAGAATAGACTTACTGATCTATTTGAAACACGCACTGGTTTGAAACAGGGCGATGGACTGGCACCGACGCTCTTCAACCTAGCACTGGAATACGTTATTCGGGCCATGAATATGGACAACAGCAAGACGCTGCTCATCAAGTCGACACAATTAGCAGCGTACGCTGACGACATCAACATCATGTCCCGAAGATTGGCTGACGCAGAAGAACTTCTGCATACGCTCGATACCGCTGCAAAGGAAGTTGGATTACGTATTAACGAGGGTAAAACTAAAATAATGATGCAATCGGTGACAAGGACACCTGCACAACCGAGCATCAACGTGGGGGACCTCAACATCGAGTTCGTGAACAACTTCATCTACCTGGGTTGCAACCTGTCAAGGGACGCCAACGAAACTGACGAAATCAAGCGACGGATACAGTTAGCTAATAAGACTTTTTTCTCGGTTCTCCCCATAATGAAATCGAAGCATGTGCACAGAAACACGAAGCTCCGCGTGTACAAAACCATTATACGACCAGTGCTATGCTATGGCTGCGAAGCATGGACCCTAACTCAAGCCTCCGAAAACATGCTAGACACTTTCGAACGTAAGGTTCTACGGCGAATTTTCGGGGCTGTTTGCGATCGAGATGGATGGCGCATCCGGTACAACCATGAGTTGTATGAAATGTACGATGAGCTGCAAGTCTCGAAAATCGTCAAACTACAACGACTTCAATGGGCAGGGCATGTACAAAGAATGGACGATGATCGTATGCCTAAGAGAGTAATGAATGCAGAACGAGTCGACGGAGCGAGACTGCGAGGACGACCGAGATCTCGTTGGGAGAGCTCAGTAGGTGACGCCGCGCAGCTGCTGGGCTCCCAAAATTGGAGGACGCGGTCACGTGACCGAGATAATTGGAGGACAATGATCCAGGCGGCCAAGGCCCGACGTCGGGCTGTCGCGCCACGATGATGATGATGATTTTCGTCGTAGAAAAAACAATACATACAGGGTGTCCCAAACCCCAACGTCAACCCGGAAACCGGTGATAGGCAGTGGTGGTGGTGGCAGTTATCAGAAAAGTATTAAAAAAATCTCCGTCAATTATTTTTTGACTTATAGACATTCAAAAAAGAATTGGAAAAATTCATACCCTGTGATGATTTTTTGAGTACTGTTATTACAAATTTTTTTTTTTTTTTAATTTTTTTTTTTATGAAGCAACCCTGACTAACTGTTCTATAAATCACAATCTAAAAGCAAAAAATTACTGTATTGGTTTTAAATAAAATATGACTTTTTTCCCCAATTTTGTACTCAAAATTAACACTTATCCCAACTTCAACTGACTGCACTGTAAAAAAAATATACCACGCGGTTTTGGCAAGTAACTGTAAAAGATGGCGCATTTTGTCCAGATTCCAAAATGGTACGACACTTCCTATATTATCTCTTAATTATTGGACCATTCGAGCTTTCGGAGAACTTAAGTGTCTCGGCACATAAGTTCTCCGAAAGCTCGAATGATAGATTTTTTAATGAATCATTTACCCAATTTATTGGAAGACGTGCCCACTCAGTACTTTTGCAAATATGTGGTATCAGCACGATGGCTGCCCAGCGCGTTATGCCCGTACAGTAAGAGAGTTCCTCGATCGAGAATATCCCGAGAGGTGGATAGGGCGGTCTGGTACAATTTCGTGGCCGGCACGTTCACCTGACCTAAATCCCCTCGATTTTTTTTACTGGGGAGCGGTAAAAGAAAAGGTTTACACGAAAGAAATAGAAAATTTGGAGGAACTCCGCCGAAAAATTGCGGAAGCCGCTGAAGCCATTAGTTCCGGAAGATTCGCCCGGCTTATAACTCGATCCTTTTTAAGAAGATGTCGTGCTTGCATTACAGCTGAAGGCAAACATTTTGAACATTTGTTGTAAATTGAAGTTCTAACGTTTAATTGTAAATTGATTTTTTTGTTCAATAAATTACACTTTTGCCTAAATGAGATGATTACTTCTTTTCACCTCAATTAATAGATAATATAGGAAGTGTCGTACCATTTTGGAATCTGGACAAAATGCGCCATCTTCTACAGTTACTTACCAAAGCCGCGTGGTATATTTTTTTTACAGTGCAGTCAGTTGAAGTTGGGATAAGTGATATTTTTGAGTACAAAATTGGGGAAAAAAGTCATATTTTATTTAAAACCAATACAGTAATTTTTTCTTTTAGATTGTGATTTATAGAACAGTTACTCAGGGTTGCTTCATAAAAAAAAATAAAAAAAAAAATGAAAATTTGTAATAACAGTACTTAAAAAATTATCACAGGGTATGAATTTTTCCAATTCTTTTTTGAATGTCTATAAGTCAAAAAATAATTGACGAAGACTTTTTTTAATACTTTTCTGATAACTGCCACCACTTGGCCTATCACCGGTTTCCGGGTTGACGTTGGGGTTTGGGACACCCTGTATAAGATCTAGGGTATTCAAATATGAGCGCTTTGGTACTTTACACCCATTAAATTGTCATATTGCCCTGATTCAAACTTAATTATGTACTTCACTCGTACGAAAATTATCGGGAAATTCACAGTAAAATAATCAATCTTCATATGGAAGGTACATGTTTTTAAGGCGAATCATATCTATTTTCAAAATCCGCTAACTTAATCCTACTCAAATACTTACCTATTATTTGACCTGAATTTCAAGTCGCTACTTTTATGATATTCTATTAAAAATTAAAGATCGGGACGACAAAGAGACTTTTACCCCATATATTTTTAGGTCTAGGGTACACAACATATTTTTAACATCATTTTCGTGATATACGGCCCCTAACACAAATCCCCAAAATTTGGTTATTTTCTGGGGACTATTGCAAAATTTATTATTATTGTCCAGATAGTTTTCGATTCTGAACCACTGTGGCGTCGTAGGGAGAACTGTTGCATGCCGGACAAGTGTTTTGGATGCTGTGGTCGATTCGGGACAAGTATGAGTTGAGGCGCGAACATTAGCCTGAACGGAGCTGTGCAAGCGTGGTCCTAGTCGCTCTAGCCAGGCATCGTTCATCCGGTGAGATGTCTGGTGGTTGAGCGTCAAGTACTTTGTTGTTATTTAGGTCCACAATCGACGTATGTACTTCTTCCCTGTGCAGCACAGCTATGGCGGACTTATAGCTAGCGCTTTCGAAGGGGACCCTCTTAAATCTCTTAGATTTCGCCTGATATGTCGTGTATGTCGTGGCGGTAGGGTTCTGTCCATACGGTCAAAATTCGAGTGATCATTTCAGTAGCAACGAACTAGATACTGCTTTGATAGTAGAATGTGTTTCCTAATGGGCATAATTTTGGTCTCTTGGTGGAGGTGGTCTTGATGAGACAACAACAGACAGCCTATAATAGTGCGTAGGGCTGCATTTTGACAGGTCTGAATGTGTTTCCAATTTGTGTCACTTAGATTTAGTGTCCACACTGGTGCCGCATAATTTGCTACAGATCTCCCGATCGCTTTATAGGTGGTTAGAAGTGTCTCTTTGTCTTTACCCCAGGAACTACCAGCGAGAGCCTTGAGGACATTGTCCCTGCTCCTCATCTTGTTAGTTACAGTAGATGCGTGGGCTGATAATGTTGCATTGCTGTCCAGAGTAACGCCAAAGATTTTTGGGCGGTTAGTGGTGGGTATTATGAGACCGTCTACTGAGATGTTCGGCTGCATCTTTACTTCTTTGGTCCAGGATGTGAATAGTGTTGCGGTGGATTTTTGAACTTATAGCTTCAAATTCTTGCTGACGAAGAAGGTGTTAAGTTCGTTTAGGTAGTCATTTATCCCAGCACACATTTGGGTAATGTCGTTTCCTGTTGCTAGTATAGTGCAGTCGTCGGCATAGCTCACAATCTGGATTTCTGTTAGAGGTGAGGGAATTCCAGCGAGGTAGAGATTAAACAAGGTCGGTGACAGGACTCCTCCTTGGGGGACGCCTTGTTTAACCTTTCTGAGCTTTGATTTGCTACCTCTGAATTCGGTGTAAGATTGCCGACCAGCAAGGTAATTTTTGATCCATTTCACTATTGGTATCGACAGCGACGTGTTGTTAATGTCAGACAGAAGTAGGGAGTGGTTGACCGTATCGAAAGCCTTCGATAGGTCAAGTGCTACCATAATGGTTCTGTGACATGGACGAGCCTCGTTGAGACCCTTGTTGATGCTTGAAGTTACGACATCCAAGGCCGTAGTTGTATTGCGAATTTTTCGGAAACCATGGTGGTCAGCCAGCTGAATATGGGTCGCAAATGTGGGAAGTATGACAGCTTCAAGAGTTTTTATAATTGGAGACAAAAGCGTGATGGGACGGTAGGAGTCGCCTTGCGTATGCTTTTTCCCGGCTTTTAGTATCGGAATCACCCTACCTTTCTTCCATAATTCGGGAACAACAGACGATGACACAGAGAGGTTGAAGGCTTCCGTAATGTAGTCAATTGCAGGCATGTCGAGGTGCTTCAGCATGATCAACGTTATGCCATCTGGCTCTAGGGCTTTGGAGTTCTTGGCGTTTTTTTATGGCTGAAGCAACTTCATTCGATGAGATCTGAAGTGTCTATGATACGGTTTCGAATGGTTCTGCAAAGTTTACGCTTTAGCCTGTCGGGTAGCGGATGTTCAATGAATTGTCTATTAAATAGGCTAGCGCACTGTGCAGAATTGTTAGTTGTATTGCCACCAAATTCTATGGCAGCCAGTCCTCTCTGACTTGTTGGGTTGGTGAGGGCTCTTTCCGCTTGCCAACTCCGGTTGTTAGATTGCAATTGTTCAGATGCCCATTCCACTTTTGTCGTCTACGTTCCGCAACATGGTGTTGAATTTGTAGGTTCAGATCTTTGATCCTGGGTTTGTGCTGCGAATTCTGTCGCGTTCATCCGCCAATCTTGCTGCTGAGGTGGGAAAATTAGGTCGTATGGTTGGAATACGACCAGCCGGGATGAATCTAGCTGCCGCCTTCACAATAATACGCCTTAGGTTGGCCTCAGCTACTCGAACATCAGAGGGTGTTGGTAAGACTAAAAAAGCGAGTTCGTGAATTCTTTGAAGCCATCCCAGTTTGCTTTGTTATGATTGATGAAGGTGCGGTGGTCGGTATGGATCACATCGTGAGGTTTGTCTAGCTTGATAGCTACTGGCAAGTGGTCGGATGACAGCGTGAGAGTCGGTTCCCATTGGGCGATGTCGATGAGGCCCGCACTTGCAATTGAAATATCAGGGGAACTGGAACAAGTTTCTGTCAAGCGAGTGGGAATATTATCGTCCAGGGGACAGAAATCTGATGCATCCACTTGTTCCGCTATGGCAATTCCCCTGGTGTCATTTTCGAGGTTGTGCCATAACTCGCGATGAGCATTAAAGTCTCCCAGCAGGAGGCGGTATTGGCCAGATAGGAAAGGGGTTATGTTTACGCTGAAACCCGAGGGACAACTCGATACTGGTGGTATGTAGAAATTAAACATTTCTATGTCAACATTTCCGGATTTGATTGCGATGGCCTGTACTTCCATTGTGTTGCCGACGGCTGGGACGACAATCTCACGATCGATGAACGAGGATAGCAAGCCCCCTCCAGCATTGGTTAGCCTGTCCTTTCTTACGATGTTAAAATTGCCATAGACGTTTAGGGACGAGTTACGATTTAATTTTGTCTCCTGTATAGCGCCAATTAGGCTGCGATGTCTATCCATGAACGCAGTGAGTTCTGTTTTACGCTGCAGCCCATTGATATTCAGCTGGATAATGGATAGGCTGTTGAAGTTAGCGAAGGGTGGGGCGGAAGTCAGATTGTGTTGACCCGGGATAGGTCGTGCGGGATTGTTCGCAGGTGTGACCGGAGACAGATGGGAGCTAGGCTGTGTATTCGCCGCAACTGAGGGTGAATCATTTGAGGTGGATGTTTGTTGTCCTCTGTTCCTACAGAGGCTGGCTGTAAATGTTGCATTCCATTGTCTATGGTGACTTAAAGCGAAGCATCCCGTAAGGTGGCACCACTCGTCGCAAGAGTTGCATCTAACTGAGGTTGCATTTGCGTGCAGCGTTCTATTGCAGACGCAGCAGATCCATGGACCAGGAATGAGTTCGATGACGGCGCGGTGGAGGAGTAGTGAGAGCAGCTGCGTCGAGATGTCCCAGGTTCCATAAAAAACGGACATGTTGAAAATATGACACACATACGTTTCCTTCTGCATTGAAGGTGTTTGGCAGCTCTTGGCCGTTGAAAAACGGGTCGCTCCGGTGCGTAGAACCGGTTGCCATAGGAACGAGAGTTTCTTTGTCCTTAACCTAGGTGCTATCGGCAAAGGTTTTGAGGATTTTATCCCTATTACGCATCTTGTCGCATACGATGGAAGCATGGGGTGATGATGTGGCCATGCTGTCCAGAGTGACTCCAAGAATTTTAGAATGGTTTATGGTAGAAATTGGATGATTGCCAATCCTAAGTTGCATCCTGACTTCCTTCGTCCAGGTGATAAATAGGGTTGCCGAGGATTTGGACGACAAGACGGCTAGGTTAGGTTTCTTACGAGAACGAGTTGAGTTTTTCAAGATAACCATTCATGTGTTCGTATATTTCCGTGATGTTGTTCCCTGTTGGAATGGAAGGAGTCGTCAGCATAGGAGATGATATCGATTCTTTCAGGTGGTATTGGGAGTCCTGACAAATAGATATTGAACCTGGTGGGAGATAGGTTAGGTTAGGTTAAACGGGCTGCCGTGATACACACAGCACACATAGACCACCACTGGGTCCTTTGTGATTCCACCATCGACTCCACAACCCGAGTCCTACCTATTCATTAAACCAGCCTGAGCTGTTGATAAAGCGCTGGAGCTGGCTGATGCTAATATCCTTAAGGTCGTCCAGTCGCCAAAATAGAAAGACCCCAAGGTAATCCTTCTTCTTCTAGCCAGGGCATGACAACCACATAGCAGCTGAAAGGTACTCTCCTCCTCATCCTTATCCCCCTAACTCCTACAGAGGTCATTGTGTGGAAGCCCCAATCTCCTAGCATGTTCGCCGATCGGGCAGTGCCCTGTAATCACTCCCACAAGAGTCCGTAGGTTACGTCTATTCAGCAGCTCCGCAGAGCATTTGGGATCGATCCTAGGCCAAAGTTGCCTAGTAACCATACAAGTGCTGCCATTACTCCACCTCGTGTTGGCAGTACTCAACGCGTCATCGTTTATCAACAATTTACAGGCTGTAACCAGACCACCCGAGATGGCGATGACTAAACCCGGTCCCCCCAATAGAGCCTCTTCATCCGCTTTGCAATTTCCGTCAAAGCCACTATGGGCGGGAATACGACAAAGGGAGATGTTAAAATAAAATTCCCATCTCCAGGAGACAGGTGCGGCTTGCGGGGACAATCTTTGAGTTTGTAATCACAGATTCAAGGGATTTAATCGCCGGCTGACTATCCCTAAAATGATAATGTCCTTAGCAGCTATGACATTACACCCGAGCCATATGAGAACCTCCCAAATAGCCGCAATCTCCGCCTGAAGAACGCTGCAAAAGTCAGGGAGATGTAGTGACAAGTTTATATTCAACTTGTCCGAGTACACTCCCACTCCTTTATCCGTCTTAGAGCCATCGGTGTATAAACTTATAGCATTTGACTCCTGGAAAGTGTTAGCCTCCCACTCGTCTCGTGAGGGGATTTGGCTTACAAAATTCTTACCGAACAGATACTTGGGAAGAGTGTAATCCGTCACCACAGGAAAATCCAATCTGCTAAGAACAGACGAGTGACCCGTGGCTGCCACAGTTAACTGTCCAGTTTCTCGAAGACGAATGGCCACGTTCGAGGCCACCTGCTTAGCAAAAATATCTAGGGGAAGCAAATTGAGCAGGACATCAAGAGTAGCTGTTGGCGCAGTTCTAAAAACCCCGGTGATGGTGATGCTCACCATTCTTTGGAATTTCTCTAGCATACTTCGGTAAACCGCAAAATTGAGGGCAGTCCACCAGACAATAATACCATGCAGAAGTATAGGTCGCAGGACTGAGACATAGAGCCTGAAAACAATCTTCGGTTTCAGGCCCACTTCCTACCTATGGCCTTCTTACACGAGTATAGCGCAACAGTCACCTTAGCTCCTCGCTCCTGGATATTGGGTTTCCACCCGTTTCCTGTCCAGAATGACGCCCAGAAACTTGGCTTTTTCAGAGAGAACAAGTCTCATTCCGTTCAGCAATGGTAGATCGAATATTGGTGGCCTGGGTTTCCTTGTAAAGAGAACAAATTCTGTTTCCTCCGGATTAACACCAACCCCAGCTTGCCTAGCCCACTTCGTCAGAATTGAGAGTGCATTCTGCATAATATCACTGAGGACAGAGGGAAACTTCCCAGAGATTGCGATGGCAATATCGTCCGCATACGCGATAACTTTGCATCCCACACCCTCCAGGTCCAAAAGCAGTTTGTTAACCGCCAGATTCCAAAGAAGGGGGGATAGTACGCCACCCTGTTGCCCTATTAACACTCCTGCGCTCAGATGCTGCACCCAAGCGAGTACAAATTACCCTAGATGCTAGTAGTTGGTCTATAAGCCTACAGAGCGATCCATCTACAATACATTCAGACCGATGAGAGAATTGGTTATAGCCGCAGGTGCGACATGATTGAAAGCGCCCTTGATGTCCAGGAAGGCAACCAAGGTAAATTCTCTACAGTCGAGAGACCTCTCAATGTAACCTACCAGAGAGTGTAAGGCCGTGTCCATCGACCTTCCCTTCCAGTAGGCATGCTGTGATGAAGACAGAAGTCGTGTTGGAATAGTAGCACGTAGGTGTACATCAATCAAGCGCTCCAAAACCTTTAGCAGAGTGGAAGATAGGCTTATTGGTCTGAGGTCATTCGGACGCGCGTGTGAGCTTTTCCCCGCCTTAGGTCACCTCGGTCACTGACCATTCACGCTGACCATTCACGAGGAATGTAGACCAGTTCCAGACAAGCCCTTAGGATGGTTTCCAACCATGAGTAAGCAATATCCAACACGTGTTGCAAATCTGCCGGAATGATACCGTCAGGTCCAGCTGACTTGAAAGACTCGAAGCTAGATATAGCCCACCGAATTTTTTCCTCTGAGAGAATAGATTCAAAGTCACAAGAAACAACCAGTCCCTCGCCCACAGGAGAGCGGGGCATTGTTGCTGTCGGGCTGCATAGGAAATGCGTGTCAAGCAGCAACTTAATGGTATCCTTACACGAAGTCGTCCAGGACCCGTCTTGTTTCATTAGAAAGCTGGGTAAGGGTGGGTCAGTAGACAGAATCCTACGAAGTCTGGAGGTTTCTCCCGAGCCCTCGATGCGCTCGCAAAAATTACACCATGAGCGGCGCTTCGCTTGCCTGAGTTCTCTCTTAAAAACTCTCAAATGTCCCTTATAGGAAAACCAGTCTAGCTCCAGACCAGTGGACCTAGCCTTGTTGAAAGACCTCCTGCACAAAACTCTAAGCTCTGAGATTTGTGCACTCCACCAGGCTTTTCTCTTACCTCTTTACCTGCTGATGGGGCACGATTAGACACAGCAAAATAAAAGGTCCCCGTTCGGGCCTTTACTATATCATCCAACTCCTGATGGTAGGTGGGAGATAGAACTCCTCCTTGTGGCACACCTTGTTTAATCTTCCTAAGCTTCGATTTACTGTTCCTGAATTCGGTATTGCCTACCAGCGAGATAATTGGCAATCCATTTAACTACTTGTGTCGGAAGCGATGAACAGTTTATGTCAGACAGAAGTACTGAATGGCTGACAGTGTTGAAGGCTTTCGACAAGTTGATTGCCACCAGAATTGTTCTGTGACATGGACGAGCTTGGTTAAGGCCATTGTAATGGCATCCCAGGCCGTAGTTGTACTGTGCGTACTTCGGAAGCCGTGCTGGTGATCCGCTAGCTGAATGTGGGCCGCAAGAACAGGCTGGATTAGTTCTTCAAGCGTGGCAACTGGTGACAAGAGAGTGATAGACGATAGGATTCGCCGAGTGTCGCAAAATCGGGATCACTTTCCCTTTCTTCCAGATTTCAGGAATGACCAGCGAGGAGATGGATAGATTGAAAGTAGCCGTGATATAATCGATAGCTGGAAAATTTAGGTGTTTGTGCATTGCCATCGAGATGCTATCAGGTCTCAAGGCTTTCGAGTTGTTTGCTTACCTTACAGCTGCAACTACTTCGTCGGCGATACGAGTAGGTGTGACGTCATTCAGAGTACAGAAATCTGAGGCGTCGAACTATTCCGCTATTTGATACCTCTGGCGTTGTTGTTGTTGTTGTAGCAATGGTCAGAAGTTCGTTGTGTGAGTGTGTTACATGTTGTGTTGTTCTTCGTCTTCCTCGGTGTTGAGTGATAGGAAGGTAGCTGCCTCTACGGGGTTCTCCCACAGCGATCTGGGGGTCAGGTGTGTGGTGCAGCTGGGCATCTGAAAATGTGGTCTACATCGTGAGGTGTACCATTACAGGCGGGGCATGTGTTCGTGACATCCCGATCAATGCGAGACAGGTAGGAGTTTAGACGCAAGCACCAACCCGACCTAAGTTGGGCAAGTGTCGTCCTCGTTGCTCTCGGAAGCGTTCTCTCGTCTGGAGAGATGGCTGGTGGTTGTGTCGAGAGGACTTTGTTTGGACCTAGTCTCGCAATTGATGCCTGTACTTCCTCGTGGTGTATTGCTGCGATGGCTGTTCTGTATGCGCTGTTGTGGAAGGGGTCCCTTTTGTACCTCTGGACGTCTCTTTCGAGGTCCCTCAAATCACGTCGACAGCCAGTTACAGTACGGAGGGCGGCATTTTGGCAGGCCTGGATGTTATTCCATTGTGTGTCACAGAGACTCTGTGACCACACTGGAGCCGCATAGTTGGCTACAGACCTTCCGACTGCTTTGTATGTGACCACTAGGGTCTCTTTATCCTTACCCCAGGTGCTACCGGCCAAGGCTTTAAGGATCTTGTTCCTTCCGCGCATCCTGTTACACACTGTTAAAGCATGGGGGGATGACGTGGCCATACTGTCCAGGGTTACTCCTAGGATTTTAGGATGGTTCACGGTCGGAATAAGTTGGTTGCCAATCGAGATCTCAAGTTGCATCTTGACTTCCTTCGTCCAGGTGGTGAATAATGTTGCCGAAGATTTAGGCGCGGATACGATTAAATTCTTGCCTGTGAAGAAAGAGTTAAGCTGTTCCAGGTAAGCATTTATTCGCTCGCACATTTCCGTGATGTCGCTCCCTGTTGCCAGGATGGAGCAGTCGTCTGCATAGGAGATAATTTCGATTCCTTGAGGTGGGGTTGGAATTCCAGATAGGTAAAGGTTGAACAAGGAGGGAGACAAGACTCCTCCTTGTGGCACACCTTGTTTGATCTTCCTTAGCTTTTTGCTCCTGAATTCGGTATAGGACTGCCTGCCCGCGAGGTAGTTGGCAATCCATTTTGTGATATGCGTTGGAAGAGATGCATTGTAAAGGTCAGACAGAAGTGCTGAGTGGCTGACTGTGTCGAAAGCTTTCGACAGGTCAAGTGCCACCAGAATTGTTCTGTGACATGGACGAGGTTGGTTGAGGCCATTGTGGATTCGAGTTGTAATGGCATCCAGGGCCGTCGTCGTACTATGCATCTTTCTGAAGCCGTGCTGGTGGTTTGCAAGCCTGATGCGGGCCGCAAGAACAGGGTGAATCAATGCTTCGAGCGTTTTGGCAACTGGTGATAGAAGTGTGATGGGACGATAGGACTCGCCGAGTGTCGCTTTTTTCCCAGGTTTCAAGATTGGGATTATTCTCCCTTTCTTCCAGAGTTCCGGAACGATCAGTGATGTGATGGATAGATTGAATGTGGCCGTGAGGTATTCGATAGCTGGTGTGTCGAGATGTTTAAGCATTGTCATTGAGATTCCATCAGGTCCCAAGGCTTTGGAGTTGTTCGCTTTCCTGATTGCTGCAGCCACTTCGTCCGTGGTGAAGACAGGTATGTTGTCGGTAGTTCGGTTGTGAATTCTCCTTCGGATTATGCGCTTTTGTCTGTCTGGTGGAGGATGTTCAATAAACTGTCTATTGAAGCGACTTGCACAATGGGCAGGGTCGGAGATTGAGTTTTCTCCGAACTGTATGGCGACATTTCCCTTCTGTTTCGGTGGATTAGAGAGGGCACGGACTGTCGACCATAGTTTGTTAATACCTGTTGTTAGGTTGCATTCATTCAGATGCGAACTCCATTTTGACCTCTTATGTTCGGCCACTTGTCTTTGGATTTCACAGTTCAGTTCATGAATTCTGGGATCGTCTGGGTTAGTGCTCCTGATATTATCTCTCTCGTCTGCCAATCTGGCGGCTGTGGTAGGAAAGTTTGGCCTAATTTTAGGAATGCGTCCTGCATAATAAATTTCGCAGCCGCTTTATTGAGGACTTTCCTGATATTGGACTCGGCCTTACGTACGTCGGTGGGCGTTGGCAGGGCGAGGAATTTAGCACTTGTATAATCAGTAAACCCATTCTAGTCAGCTTTGTTGTGGTTGACAAAGGTGCGGTGTTCGACAGATATAACATCTCTCGGTTTGTCAAGCCTTATCACGATCGGTAGGTGGTCCGATGATAGTGTAAGGACCGGCTCCCATTGTGTATTGTTTATGAGGCTAGCACTGGCAATCGTGATGTCTGGTGAACTAGAACAGGTACCGGCAATACGGGTGGGCGTATCATCATTCAGTGTACAGAAGTCTGAGGCATCAAGTTGTTCAGCAATGGCTATACCTCTGGCGTCGTTGTTAAGATGTGAGTGCCAGAGTTCATGGTGAGCGTTAAAATCACCAAGCAGGAGATGGTGTTGACCATTGAGGAAAGTGTTGATATTTACATGGTAGCCAGGGGGACAACTGGATACCGGTGGAATGTAAATGTTGTAAATTTCAATCTCAACATTGCCTGATTTTAAGGCGATGGCTTGCACTTCCGTGGTGGTGTCGTTGTTAGTGACATCTATTTCCCGGTATTGTACGGAGTGGTGAATGATGAAGGCAAGTCCTCCTCCAGCGTTGGTCAGCCTATCTTTCCTTATGATGATATAATTCCCATGAGCGTTACGGGACGAATTGGGATGTAGTTTCGTCTCCTGGATGGCTCCAACTTGAATGCGGTGTCTGTCCATGAATGAAGCGAGTTCGGCAATTTTGTTTTGCAGCCCGTTGCAATTTAGTTGGACGAGTGAGAGCGTATCGAAAATTGCGATCGGTGGTGCGGGCGTGAGGTTGTTTTGTTGGGGAATCCTACTGGGCCTATTCGCAGGAGTCGTTGGCGTTGACTGAAAGCTCGCGTGGGTGCTCACTGGTGTAGGAAGGTGAGGCGTGTTTGATGAGCTCGCTGCTTGTGGACCTCGGTTTCTACACTGACTGGCGGTAAACGAAGGATTCCAGTGCCTGTGATGGTTTAGACCGGAGCAGTTTCTCAGGTGGCACCACTCGTCGCAACAGTTGCATCTCACTGACGTTGCATTGGGATGCAGCTCTCTATTGCATACGCAGCAGATCCAGAGACCTGGGTTGTATTCGATGCCGGCGCGGAGAAATAGTATTGAGAGCAGTTGCGCCGAGATGTGTTGCTCCCAATAAACACAAAAAACAGATACTGCATGTAACACACGAACACATGTCCTTCTTGCATTGAAGGGGTTTGGCAGCTCTTGGCCGTTGTAAAAACGGGTCGCTCCGGTGCGTAGAACCGGCTGCCGCAGGAACGCTATTGAGTGCTCGATAGTGTTCGATGATGAGGCGTGTTAGACGAGGTTGTTGCTTGTAGTCCTCTATTCCTACACTGATTGACAGTAAAGAAGTAATTCCAGTGCCTGTGATGGTTGAGTCCAGAGCAGTATCTTAGGTGGCACCACTGATTGCAGCAATTGCATCTTACCGTAGTCGCATTTGGGTGCAGCACACTGTCCCATACGCAGCAGATCCATGGACCAGGGTATCTTTCAATGCCGGCGCGGAGAAGTAACTCTGAAAGCAGTTGCGCCGAGATGTATTACTCCCAGTGAACATAAAAAACGATACGACGCATGTAAAATACAAACACACTTGCATTGCATTGCATTGAATGCGTTTGGCAGCTCTTGGCCGTTGTGAAACGGGTCGCTCCGGTGTGAAGAATTGGAGAACTGCCGCAGAAACGAGCATATTAAAGTCAGTCGGTACGTTGTCCACGACTTACGTAAATTCCCTTGGAACGAAATACTTACGGAAGTCACCGAGTGACTGTATTCCTATTTCCCCGAGCGACGCATACTGATTCGCGTCTTGGCTAATAGTGGTTTTACCACTGTAGTGTATAGAGTGAGCGAAGCGAGCGTTCTATGGCGGCACACTGCTGCGGGCTGCAATCCCTTAAGCCGCGCAGCTCGCGTAGCGAGCGTAGCCCACGCAAGACTTGTGTGAAATCATCTCAATTAAAAACTGACTATTGGTCAAGGGCCCGAACCACTGTGCATCGCCCGGTCAACTACGAATGTTTCCCACCATTTCCTCCATTTACCGATATCAGCATATAAAGTGCAAAAAAATCGTCATTAGTATTATCAAGCAAAGCACGTACATAAGTTGGGGATTCTCGGTGAATCGCTCAAATCGTTTACTCCTCAATCGATTGCGTTCGTGATTGCGTCCTTCTCCTGATTATTTTGATTTTCGTCCAACGAATTATCAGCACAATTTCGTTTCTCTCAACCCCTTCCCGTGAGTCTACATTAGGAATCAGTATACCAAAAGTAGCAAAAGACTCAGCATTTTATTTTGCAGTAATGGAAAAAAACCGATTTAGGCCTTTCTGAGAAGAGATTATATTTCGATTGTTTTAAACAATTTTTTTTTATAATATAATATTGCATATAACGTTAAATATATGTATGTATTGTATAATATCTAGGTGTATGGTTATCATCGCTTTATAGGTATATGTGAAATGTTATTTGTTTTGTATAATATACTATATAATGTTTTATGTATAGCAATTTCAAGAGAAATTCATTTTGCAATAAGAAATTTTAAATTTTCATTCATCTTTTTGTTTGTTTATTTTTACTTAATTCTATCGATTGAAATGCGACTAATTATACATACGCTACGCATTAGTACTAGAGTTGTTAAGTACTTACAACGTGATCGAGATATGTCCTATGTATACATACTCGTAATATAATACTTTCGTTTTTATATGTATATTCTTTTCAAGAAATCAAATTAACATGAACATTAACACAATGATACGCACACGGGTCCAAGTTCGAATTACAATGAAACTAAGCTTAGCTTATGCATTGGATTTACACATACACACAATACTTGTTTGTTTTGTTGATAAATCTAATGTACATAAATGCCGCCTATTAAGGACACTTTTTTCCGTTTTTTTCTTTCATTTCTTTGAAAATATTTTGCTATCGAAAAAAACAGCTTCTTAACAGAACAATACTCGTATGCTATACAAAACAGAATAAAATAAACGACATCCTGAAGAGGACTTTGGAGAAGGAAGACTGTGTAAAAATGCCTATTAAACAGGAGGAGTCATGGAAAAGTCATAAATCACATAAAAAATATAATAATCACAAGGAAAAAAAATACTAACAAATCTTGTCTTAGTTTAACATAACATAATAAGAATAAAGTGTAATATTAAAACAACAATGTGCTTGGGAGGGCATTGCCGCTAGTAATATTTGTCGTGGACTATTGCAACTTTTATATTTCATGTTCTAACAATGGGAATAAAAATGATTAGTAGTCTACAGAAAAAAAAAACATCAACAAGGGAATCCTCTGCACTGCACTATCACAGAAAATTCTACAAATTTCCTTCGCATCTCGGTAAGTTTGTCGACTATATTTCTTGTTTAATTTTTATTTCATTGGTGTCAGTTGAATCAGAGGTGGAGAAATACGACATATAGACGCGTTTTCTGTCAGAGATTGCATTAAGGCTTTAAAAGTTCCAGATATTTAGGCTGTTCGCGCATATTGGACCGCGTTCGCATGTCAGAGGGTTGCGCCTTTGCTTTGTTCAGCAGAGACGCAACTCTATCAGCTTGACAAATAATTGGCTGTAATTGGGTACGTTTTGGCGAGCCTCTGTTAAAATTTCATGGATCTGACTTTTCTCGATTTCTTCTCCATATGCTTTCCTCTCCGGGAAAATATGTACGGTGAACTGTCAATTTTTGGATCTGAAAATGTTCCCCTCCGGATCTGAATACTTTCCAGATCCGGAAGGGAATATTTTCGGGTCCGTACATAGTTTACCGGAGGGTAAAGCATATGGAGGGGAAGTCTGTTCCAGTTCCACTCGTAGAAACGCAGCCATTGGTCGCGGATCAGGATTTCTCCTCCATATGCTTTCCCCTCCGGTAAAATATGTGGGGACAACTGTCAATTTAAATCCGGATCAGAATACTTTTCAGATCCGAAAATTTACAGTTGTCTGTATAAATTTTACCGGAAGGGAAAGCATATGGAGGAGAAATCCTGATCCGCGACCAATGGCTGCGTTTCTACGAGTGGAACTGGAACAGACTTCCCCTCCATATGCTTTTCCCTCCGGTAAACTATGTACGGACCCGAAAATATTCCCTTCCAGATCTGGAAAATATTCATTTATTTATATTATTACTAGCTGCGAGAGCTCGCTTCGCTCACAACTTGACACTAACGTTGACTATTTTTTCATACATAATTAATTTGTTCTCCGCTTGCTCAACGTCACGACGATAAGGCTAAACTTAAGCTAAATTAAAAGTAACTTCACTTTCAGTCGGGTACCTTTGCATAGTTTCGGCGGCTCAAATTTTTAAGCAGAATTACAGGGACGCCGACTTTTCATATTAATTTGTGAGATTTGGAAGCCCAGGTGGGCTTAGGGAATTTAAAATTTCAACGGGATAATGGGTAGCATCTTCTTGATCCATTACTCGGTTGATTGAGCTATATTCAACACATTTCCCAGGAACGCATTTTAATATTTCTGCGTTTATCGCAGATGCCTGGTCGTTTTTGAAATACACAACATCAATTATTTTGGAGAATAATCTTCCCTTCTTCTTCCGGATACGTACCGTCACCAATTTTCAGTAACAAATCTGAAAACTTTTGGGCATTTTGATTACCCCCAATTCGCGCCCGCATATTGGTTGGCAAATACATGGGTATGACAATGCGCCATAGATGTGAGCTTTTTAGACATGTCTAATTTCATCAGCGCTCATTCCTCGGGGTTTTACTGGTAAAGTTTACCTAAAGTCGCCACAGAAAAGTACTGTAATACCGCCCATAGGCCGGTCATTTTGTTTGATGTCACGTAAGGTTCTATCTACTGATTCAATCGCTTTCCAATTTGCCATAGTGCACTCGTCCCATATTATTAAGAAACAATCGCGCAGAACCCTGGCTTTGTTACAGTTCCTGGAAACGCTATACACCGGGATATCCGTATGGTCCAAGTAAATCGGGATCTCGAATATAGTGTGTGCAGTTTTGCCTACTGGTAACAATGTAGCGGCTATTCCTAATGAGGCGACAGCAATTGCTATTTAGTTTTGAATACGTTTGCGCTAAGATAACTTTAGTGAGCAATTTTTTCCCCGTCCCACCGAGTGCATCTAAAAATAGGATTTCCCCCAAATCACCGTCTACGTTATGACATACATGATCGAATATCAAACGTTGTTCTGCTCCATAAACCATTTCGCAATATTTCAGCCAACTGCGCTGAACTATAGTTGATTTCTGCTGCATACTCACTATTAATTTGTTCCCCGCCTGAAGTTGGTGTGGGCATACTGTATTAAGAGAGAGAATTACCCCCTGTTACTGTTTCTTGGATAGCCAGCAAGCATCGATTGAGATTACTCTCGCGTAATCTGTCAGTCCCCCGTGTTTGTTGCGGCATGCATCCCCGAAAAAGTCTTCAGCAAATTTACTTTGATACTTATGCCACAACTCCCTTGCATCCGAAAGACCACAAAATACTACTAATATAGTATAGTAATATAGTAATACAAACGACGCAAGCGATGTGAACTTTCGCTGACACATGCTTCAGCCAATGCGTCATCCCAATGCTGATTACCATCTAGCAAGTGACGTGCCCGGCAAGCAGCCTGATAAGTATCGTTTGTGGCGGGCTTTCAATTTGCTCTGTCACATTTTCAGAGTTAAAGTACACCCGCTCCCCAACATCAAGATGCATAACTGGTGGAAATCTTTCATGAATAGGAAAGCTCAAAACGCTTCAAACCGCCTCAGAAGAACTTATATAGCGGCCAGATTGGAACCTACTGACTTCGCCGTATTTATTATTTCTTAACTCAAATGTTGCTTGATCACTACCTTTGTTGACGTATTTTTTTGTGAGATGGAAGTCCAGGTGCGCTTAGGGAATTTAAAAATTCAACAAGATAAATGTTTAGCATCTTCTCGATCCATTACTTGGTTGATTGAGCGATATTCAACACATTCCCCAGAAACGCATTTTAATATTTCAGCGTTTGTCGCAGATGCCTGGTCGTTCCGGGGAGTCGAAATAGCTCTCCTGCAAGGCCTAGAGTTTTCATGATCGGTTAATTTTGCAGGGTCGCCTCTTCTTCTTCCGGACACGTACCGTCACCAGTTCGCCGGTTAAATGTATGCGCAAAAAATTGTATTCGCTAAATTAAAATAATGAATACTGAAATGTCAAATCTATATACACTGAACGAAATCAGACTTAAAATACACATTTTCATGAATATCTCGACTCCAGCGCCACCTACCAGGTCCAAATTTTGTCAACAGATTTATTATTATTTAATTAATATATATTGTGAATTTGAGCCAAATTGGACCATAAATAAGAATTTTGTAAAAAAAACTCCACTCCAGTGCCACCTACCGAGTCCAAAAAAAAGTTATGCAAATCGGAGGACCAAACGAACATATGGTGTGATTATGAGTTGGATAGCTTTAGTGGTTTAAGAGTTATGGCGGTAGCAACATATGCACGAACGTTTTTATATATATTAAGATTATACTGAAATACAACGCGACAACCACGAAACAAATACCAAATCGTTTTATTTCCGGGACTCTCGCACTTTTCGCTCCGGAGGTGTAGTAGCTGCTCAGCAATATGACTGAGCCCAATGGTGAAAACAAAGAGGATTAATATTGTACAAGAGCGATCACTCCATAGAACTTTCCCCTCTGCCAGTAGATTTGTATGTATTGACAAATAGTATAGACAAAGAGGATTGATAATTCTACAAGAGTTATCACTCCATATAACTTTCCCCTCTGCGAAGAGATTTGTATGTATTGACAAATTGTATATAGACTTCACAATAAAGCTTCCTCCATACAACTTTAGCCTCCGGCGGTAGATTTGTATGTATTGATTCTCTTGTGTATCTATACTGTGTTTATACAATTTGTCAATACATACAAATCTCCTGGCAGAGGCGAATTCTAAGTGATAAGTCTTGTGGAATCTATACTATTTGGTATAGACTACACAGTATATGTAGATACACAAGAGAATCAATACATACAAATCTACCGGCCGGCGGTGGCTAAAGTTGTATGGAGGAAGCTTTCTTGTGTAGTCTATACAATTTGTCAATATATACAAATCTGAAATCAAAAACGGATACTTTGTCTAATCACTTTTTTATTATTGTTTCCTGACGCGTTTCGCTCTTTCGAGCATCTTCAGAGGGATGCTCGAAAGAGCGAAACACGTCAGGGAACAAATAATAAAAAAGTGATTAGACAAAGTATCCGTTTTTGATTTCAAATTTAATATGGACTATAGTATTTCCCAGTTGAGTTAATCCGTATCCCAAATGAAAAAATCCCTATCCCAAATGAAAACACTCCTTCCCAAATGAATTAAACTATTTCCCAATATAATTAAACTATTTCCCGATTGAATTCAAACAGAGTGAATTAATTTGTAGCTTTCGATATAATTATATAAAACTAACTTACCGATGAAATAACTTGCAGGATCACTGCAAATCTATAATTCAAAGGGCCTAACCAGATTGAACGCAGAAAGCAGCAGCAGCGGCGACCAAATGCCCATGCGTTTCCCTTAAGCCACCTAGATTAGACGCAGCGGCAGCGACAGCGGCGAAAGCAGATCTTCCTTTTGTTGCTGTTGCAATTTGCGTCAAAATTGGCAATCCAAAATAAATTTTGCACGGAATTAGGATTGATACTAGATCCAGTAAAACAGAGCAAGGGTACATCAAATGATGAAAATTCTGCCCCCAGATTTTTTTCAAACTCCAAAATGTCATCCGAAATCACTGGAATCGACGAATGTTTGTTTTATAGATTTGCAGTGATCCTTCAAGTGATTTTATCGGTAAGTTAGTTTTATATAATTATATCGGAAACTACAAATAAATTCACTCTATTTGAATTCAATCGGGAAATAGTTTAATTATATTGGGAAAAAGTGTAATTCATTTGGGATAGGGATTTTTTCATTTGGGATAGGGATTTTTTCATTTGGGATACGGATTAACTCAACTGGGAAATACTATATCACAAAGTGCAAATATCGTCAATCGAGTTTACATACAAATCTTCTGGCATAGGCGAAAGTTCTATGGAGTGATCGCTCTTGTAGAATATCAATCCTCTTTGGTGAAAATGACAGACGTACATATGTTTAGCTTGCGACTGGCGAGATCTGGCCCGCGAATGAAAACAATTGTTTTATTAAGAACACAAGTGTACTATATTCATTCCAACGCCATAGCACGGTTCCGCACATCTTAAAGGACGAGTTCAACACTTTTATGTGTGTAATGAGGTTCTCATTTTCCGGAAATTCTACTTGTTTCGGCGAACTTTTACGACGCGCGCTATATTTGTAAAATTTGGGTGTTTCGCACTATATTTTACATTTACAAGCCCACAAATGGAATGTAAGATTCAAATCTCGCAAGATTACTACAAAATTTCCCGAAATAAATTTGATTTTCTTAGATAAAACCGCACTTGAAAATTCTGCCGCGCAAGTTCAATTGTTCAAATCAATCGAAAGAAATGTCACCCAAGCTAGACTAACAAAACAGCTGTTCAAGTTTGGTTCCCTACACACATACATAGTGTATATGTGAGTTAGACGTCATCCCTATAGATCGTTGTATTTAGATGTTTCGGCATGAGTCCTATACTTTGATTGTGTGAATGTGTGAGTCGAATGCGTTTCTCTTTCACTTACGGTTTCAGATATCTTTGCCATATCTGTTGCTCACTGACATTCAGTCAACCAGTGATAAAATATCAGGGTCGCGAAAACCCGACCATTATTATGGTATACCGTTATAGTGCGGATAGCGCAACGGTTAGGATGTTCGTCTTCTATGCACTGAGCATCGGTTCGGCGGCCCGGATGGCGCAACGGTTAGCACGTTCGCCTTCAACGCACTGGGCCCCGGTTCGATTCCGGGGATTTACGTGTCGGACTATGAACCCACTCAGCTGTTAAATAAGTACCCATTATGGGGTAAATAACTCGGTTGAGCGTGTTGCTGATCACATACCTCTGCACAAAAACCGTCGCGATCTAGAAAATGAGATGGTGCTAACTCATCTCGAGGCCGTGGTTCAAATTGGACTGTTGCGCCAGTTATTTATTATTATCGGTTCGATTCCTACTGAATGCAGTTCGATAAAAAAGAAGATTAACGCACTATATGAGATGTTAAATGAGTACCCATTTAGGATCAATAACTCGGTTGAGCGACAGTGGCGTAGATACATTTTCATTGAGACTGGTGGCCGTGGCCGTTCGGTCATCGCTTTACGATACTAATCTAGAGCTCGGAGTTCAAATCTCGGCGCAATCAAAAAACTGCCTGTGAGTACTAATAGAACTCTCACAGTGCTCCGAGCTTGTCAGTATAAAGACGGCGCGGATAGGAGGTGCATGCTAGCAACGGCACTTCCGAAAAGGAGATATGCTATCGAAACGTCAACAAAGCATTGAAATGCTGGAGATGTTGACGCGCCCATGCCCATGGAGGGGTCAAGACAATTAACAACATTAACAAGGCAAACGAGATTTACAAACAAATACATTGGATAAATTTTTGTTTGACTTGGTTCATTCTGAATATAAACCCTGATGGAAGACCGAAGCAGTTCTGACGAGCAAATTGATTGTCAGAATTGGGTATAGGGGCGGACGGCCAATCGAACCATCTAGTAGCTGGTTCCCTCCGAATAGCTGGTGCAATGAAATATTATATATAATCTTACCTGGTGAAGTGAATGCATGAGGCATTAGAGTCGAAACGACCTTAACTTATTCTCAAACTTTAAATGGATAAAACCTTTATCTTACTTGATGTGAAGATAAAGGATATGATATGGTATATTGTGCCCAGTGGGCCACTTTTGGTAAGCAGCATTGGCGCTGTGGGATGAACCAAACGTAATGTTATGGTGCCTAAATTAACAACTCATACCGATACCATGAAAGGCGTTGCTTGCTTAAAACAGCAGGACGGAGGACATGGAAGTCGTAATGCTCTAAGGAGTGTGTAACACAGGTGAGTTGTTACACACTCCTTAGAGCATTACGAAGCAATTAGCTCTTAAAATGGATGGCGCTCAAGTTGAATACCTATACATTACCGTTAAAACATATCATTAATTAATTTTTTTTTAATAAATTTTGAAGTTTTAGTGAGTAGGAGGCTTAGAACATAGAGGCATGGAATGAGCTTGTCCTGTATGTCTCCATAGAAACAGTGGCTCCGAAATCTGGATACTAAGTCGACATGTGGTCGACCGTCAGCTAAGTCAGTAAACCGTTTAGTAATTATGCAACTTAAATATTGACAAGAATTGACGTTTGTTTATGCACAATTCGACAGTGCAGTCAACATTATGTTAATACCGAAACGCCAACTAAGTAGGCTGACTGTCGATAATCTGACAAGAATTTACCTTTATTCCTGCACAATTCGACAGAACAGTCAACATATGTCAATATCAAACAACGACCGAGTAGGCTGGCTGTCGACTTATTCGCCAAATATTAGAGCCAGAGACATACAAGACAAGCTCATTCCATGCCTCTATGTTCTAAGGTAGGAGGGTGCAATGGCAGAGATCTTGATGGTAGTAGCAAATAATCGAATGAGATCTTGGAGGACTGAAGTGGAGAAGGGTTCGTGTGAACAGTGGTTGATCACGAATTAGTCGGTCCTAAGTTCAAGGCGAAAGCCGAAAAATGTTAGTCATAAAGAATGTTTTTATACATTTTATTGAACGAAAGGGAATACGGTTCCAATTCCGTAACCTGTTGATTATATGCTGCTCACCCTGGCAACAGAAACAACCATAAAGAAGCCATCGAGAGATAATGAAAGAGTTTTCTTTTCTGTTTTAGAGAGATATGGTAGATGAACTAGACGAGCATGGCATTTACTGCTGTGACGATATTTTCTCCCCGGAAAATTTATGGTGGGGTCACGCAAATTTCTCAACAAGGCTGCATCGATATCCGCAGATGGTCTCCAAGGTGAAGAGCCTCTAATCGATAGAATAATTTAGGTAAGGGAAGTCGGCAAATTAGATCCGTAACTTCGGGATAAGGATTGGCTCTGAAGATTGAGATAGTCGGGCTTGATTGGGAAGTAATTATACCTAGTCTAGCCATAAATACTGTTACAAACTTTTTGAAGCACTGTTCAATAAAAGAGGTGTTATATGTTAAGAAATCGTTGTTTATTTATTAAATGCATTGTCAACAACGGAAATTGCAACAAGCTATTCGAAGTGATTGCCTTTTGCCTTTACACAAGCCTTTAATCGAGCTGGCCACTTATCTATGGAAGCACGCACGACTTCAATCGGAAAGTTGGCGACTGCATGTGTAAGAGACTTCTTTAAGGATTCGATATTAGAATGTCTTTTAGAGCACGTCATTTGCTCTAAGACAGACCATAATTCGTAATCCAGCGGATTCAGGTCTGGGCTAGAGGAAGGCCAATCTTCAGCTTTAATAAAATCTGGAACATTTTCTTCAAGCCATTTTTGGGTTGACTTCGCCTTATGACCTGATGCAGAATCTTGCTGGAAACTCCAAGGCTGATTTTTGAATAACGACGTGTTGAGAGGTTTCACTACACTTTCAAGGACACTTTCTTGATAAATTTTGGCAGACGTTTTGACGCCCTTCTCACAAAAATGCAACTTTGTCACCCCGTTGTAGCTAACACCCCACCAAACCATTACTGAGGCTGGATGATGACCTCTTTGAACCTTTTGGGCAACTTGAGAAGCTTCTCTGGCACTGCGAGCATAAACCCTATCGTTTTGTTTATTAAATGTTTCTTCGACAGTAAAAATTTTTTCGTCCGTAAACAAAATTTTACGGTGTTCTTGGTTTGCGTACCGACAAAGTAATCGTTTTGATTTTTCCACTCTATTTTTTTTTAACGAATCTGTTAGTAAATGCCCGGTAGATCTACGATAAGCACCCAACCCCAAGTCACTTTCGATGATACGTGAAATTGTTCTTTGGGGTATTTTCATCTCACGCGATAAAATTTTTTGTTTCCGAAGAGGATTACGGCGAATTCTCTCGCGCACGGCTTTAACCGCTTGAGGTGTTCGAGTAGTTCGCGGACGGCCACTTCTTTCACGGTCACTTACTCCAGACGTATCATTAAATCTTTCAATAGCCCGATATACAAACATTCGGCTTATACCAAGGGTATGCAGAGTCTTAAAAATATCACTTGGTCGCATTCCTACTTTATGAAGTGCAATCACAGCAATTCTATTTTCTTTGTCACCCCAATCCATGTTCACTACACTAAAAATTAAACTCAAATGATGACAAATGCATCAAGCACAAGCGTACTATAGCGATTAGCTAAATTTTTAAGAAATGCAATATAACGGTTCCTTTCTGCAGGGTTGCCAAACCTTGTAACAATATTTATGGCTAGACTAGGTAATGGCCTATGTACTCGTTCTGGAGATATTAAGATATAAGCAATTGTATCTATTCCCCGGATAGTAGTTTACATGGCCAATTACAGAACTTTCTTGCTAATAATTTATATTGGACTTTGCGGTTCATTATAAATTTCTAACGACTATCAATTAACAATTCAGAACTGGCACGGACTTGGGGAACCCGACTGTCTAATTATAATAAAACAAGGCATTGTGATGGCCCTAACGGGTGTTGACACAATGTGATTTTTGCCCAGTACTCTGAATGTAATTGTGAAGAAATTCAAATAAGCGCGGGTAAACGGCGGGAGTACCTATGACTTAAATGCCAAATGCCTCGTCATCTAATTAGTGAGGCGCATGAATGGATTAACGACATTCCCACTGTCCCTATCTATCTATCTATCTAGTGAAACCACAGCCAAGGGAACGGGCTTGGAATAATTAGCGGGGAAAGAAGACCCTGTTGAGCTTGACACTAGTCTGGCATTATAAGGAGGCATAAGAGATGTAGCATAAGTGGGAGATATTAAAATTTTTTGTTTTTGTTTTTTTTTATCGACAATGAACACCACGACACTACTCTTATTGTTTCCTTACTTACTTGATTAAATGGAACGTGTATCATACTTAGCTGTTATTATATTATTATAATATTTAATGGTATTTTGTATAGATACGAGATTCTGGAAAGTATCACGAGTTTGTTATTTACTCCAAACAAATTGGATGAAATTGATCTTATATCATGTTTGTGATAGAGTAATTCAATTTGGTATAAGCGCTATACTCAGATATGATCCAATTCAAGGACATTGCCAGGTGGGGTGTTCGACTGGGGCGGTACATCTCTCCAATTATAACGGAGGTGTCCCAAGACTAGCTCAGTGCAGACGGAAGCCACACATGGAGCTACAAATAACTCGGTTGAGTGCCAGTGGCGTAGATCGATTTTCATCGAGAGGGGGGGGGGGCAATCCATAACTATTTTTTTCTAACGTAAGGCAGAATAAGGTTTAAATTTGAAATGAACATAAACATTGGAAACATTTTTGTTCGACTTGGTTAATTGTGAATATAAACTTGGTATGGCTCCGAGTATAAAAAGTTGCCATGGTAATTTTGAGATAGGCAAAAATCCTCAGATTCTTCAGTTACGATGGTTTGAAATATCTTATAAGCGTAAACGCCTATGGGTCGTTTTCATAATGTTTAGTTAAAGTTTATATTGTTCTTATCTTCGCTGACCTTTCTGGCCACATATTCATATTGCATTCGTCAAGATTTTATCTAACTCTACTCGATACGAACTTAAAATGATTAATTCAAGTTTCGAATCTTCGCAAATTTCGAATTCAGTCAAAGTGTTAGAAACAAATAGGTCGTTGATATGGATATCCCCACCACGATTTCTCTTAATCTTTAGGATACTTGTGATTCGAAGTTTTTTTTGTTAGATTCTAAAATTTGCTGCACGGAAATATTGTAATTGGTTCCGCTCATCTTCCGGTATTAACCAAAACGGTACTCAAGAGGATCTGTTTGGAATTTTCCAAGGAGAACGTATGGACACTTTAAATATTCTAATAAATATTTTATTAGAAATAAGAAAGCACCAGTAGTGTGAATTAGTGCGGTATGTGTTGGTGAAGTTAATCTTTGATCAGTCGACTCACTATTTTGCCAGGTAGTTAGCCACTGTTTGAATTCCAAAAGGATTTGGAAAGAACCTGAATTGCGGCCCTTGTAAAGATTTTAACGAACTAAATTTTGTAGCGTGACGCGTACGTTTAATTTGAAATATTTTTCACAAAAGTATTTGTTCTGGTTTTTCCAAAATAAATGTATTTGTGAAAAATTTCCTTTAAATTCTAAATTTAGCGGTCGTGCGCACCTTAAGTTGCAGTCTCCACAATCCTCTGTTTCACACACACACAGGTTGATTGTGGACAGTTGGATTTATGACAGGACTGGCGTTTTGAAACGGGAGTTTTGGCAGGTGACCCAAAGAGTTAATATTACGTTTACACTAACATTCCTGCGACAGCCTGTTCTACGTACCGGAGCGACCCGTTCATCAGAACGGCCAAGAGCTGCTAAACTCCCTTCAATGCAAGCAGGAAGTGTGTATGTGTACTACATGTTCAACTCCGTTTTTTACGAATATTGGGAGCAATACATCTCGGCGCAGCTGCTCTCAACCCTTTTGGCCTTGACACCGAGTAGCTCGAAATGGAGATAAACAACACACACAAACACACTGCAACTCTGACCATCGCTACAACAACAACGTTTACACTAAATCCATATTACTTCATCTGCGTCAGCTGATTTAATCTGCAACTGTCAAATACATACAATATTACAATACGTTTTTACTATAGCCATATTACTTTATCTGCGGCTTAATCTGGGTGTGGTAAGTTCAAAATTGTATGTATTTGACAGTCTCAGATTAAATCAACTGGCGCAGATCAAGTTATCTATCTATAGTGTAAACGTAATATTATATTACGTTTACACTATCCCCAGATTACTTCATATGCTGCTTAATCTGGATGTGGCGAGTTTAAAATTGTATGTATTTGACAGTTCCAGATTAAATCAGCCGGCGCAGATGAAGTAATCTGGGGATAGTGTAAACGTAATATTAAACTCACCACATCTAGATTAAGCAGCTTGACAACGCGTCATTCATTTTGTATTATTCGAAAACGCTTGAAGATCGCGCCTCTGATCGGGACAAATTTTCTTAATAATTATAAAATGAATTTGAGAAAAACCTAGTTGGCTAACATTTTTTTCTCTAGGAGTTTAGAAGACTCCATTTGGTTGTATAGTTGTTGTTGTTGTAGCAATGGTCAGAATTCGATGTGTTTGTCTGTTACATGTCGATAGTATCGCCTTCATCCCCGGTGTTGAGGGAAAGAAAATTAGCTGCCTCTATTGGGTTCTCCCACAACGATCTTGGGGTCAGGTGAGTGGGTGCAGCTGGGCAGTGAAAGATATGGTTTACGTCGTGAGGAGTTTCATTACATGCAGGACAGGTGTTTGAGACGAGACGTCCTGGTCAATGCGAGATAGGTAGGAGTTCAGTCGCGAACACCAGCCTGACCGAAGTTGGGCGAGTGTTGTTCTCGTGGCTCTCGGAAGTCTTTCCTCTTCCTGAGATATCGTTGGTGGTATGGACGAGAGCACTGGATTCGGACCTAAGCTTGCTATTGACTTGTTGACCTCTTCTCGATGTATTGCTGCGATGGCCGACCTATGTGCGTTACTATCAAATGGTTCCCTTTTGTATCTCTGGACGTCTCTTTCAAGGTCCCTCAGGTCGCGCCTGACATGTCTGGGCGGCGGCGTCTTGTCCATGAGATTGACGTTAGGGTGATCACTACGATAGCAACCCACCAGGTATTGCTTGGCAAGAAGCTGGTTGTGATCTCCTAAAGGCATCATCCTGGTTTCCTGATATAGATGGTCCTGGGGTGACATCTGGAGACAGCCTGTAACAGTGCGGAGAGCGGCGTTTTGGCACGTTTGCATCTTTTTCCATTGCGTGTCACAGAGATTCTGCGACCACACAGGAGCCGCATAGTTGGCCACTGATCTTCCGACTGCTTTCTACGTTACCAGTAGAGTTTCTTTGTCCTTGCTCCAGGTGCTACCGGCCAGGGCTTTGAGGATCTTATTCCTACTGCGCATCCTATCGCATACAGTTGAGGCATGGGGTGATGATGTGGCCATGCTATCTAGCGTAACTCCTAGGATTTTAGGATGGTTTATAGTAGGAATAGGATGATTCCCGATCGAGATATCAAGCTGCATCTTGACCTCCTTCGTCCAGGTGGTGAATAGTGTGGCCGAGGATTTGGGCGCTGAGACGGTCAAGTTCTTGTTTATGAAGAACGAGTTTAGTCGTTCGCTATGTCATTCCCTGTTGCTAGAATGGAACAGTCGTCAGCGTAGGAGATAATATCGATCCCTTCAGGTGGTGCTGGGAGTCCTGAGAGGTATAAATTGAACAAGGTAGGAGATAGAACTCCTCCTTGAGGTACACCTTGTTTGATCTTCCTAAGCTTAGATTTGTTCCTGAATTCTGTGTAGGATTGCCTGCCAGCGAGATAATTGGCAATCCATTTCACTATTTGCGTCGGAAGCGGTGAACAGTTGATATCAGACAGAAGCGCTGAATGGCTGACAGTGTCGAAGGCCTTCGACAGGTCAAGCGCCACCAATATTGTTCTGTCACACGGACGAGCCTGGTTGAGGCCATTATGGATGCGGGATGTAATGGCATCCAAGGCCGTGGTCGTACTGTGCATGCTTCGGAAGCCATGTTGATGATCAGCGAGCTGGATGTGGGCTGTAAGAACAGGGTGGATTAGTGCTTCCAGCGTTTTGGCAACTGGTGACAGTAAAGTTATTGAACGATAGGATTCGCCGAGTGTCGCTTTCTTCCCAGGTTTTAGTATCGGGTTGACTCTCCCTTTTTTCCAGATTTCCGGAACGATCAACGAGGAGATGGATAGATTGTACGTAGCCGTGAGGTAGTTGATGGCTGGAAGATCGAGGTGTTTGAGCATGGTCATTGAAATGCCATCTGGTCCCAATGTTTTCGAGTTGTTTGCCTTCCCTATAGCTGCAACTACTTCGTCCGTGGTGAAAACAGGTATGCTATCTGTGGTTCGGTTGTGAATCTGTCTACGGATTTTACGCTTAAGTCTGTCTGGTGCGGGGTGTTCAATAAATTGTTTATTGAAACGACTTGCGCAGTGGGTAGGGTCACTTGTTGAATATTCACCGAACTGTATGGCGACGTTCCCTCTCTGATTTGGTGGATTGGAGAGGGCACGGACTGTCGACCATAACTTGCTCAACCCTGTGGTTAGGTTGCAGTTATTCAGATGGGTGCTCCATTTTGATCTTCTGTGTTCGGCTACCTGTCTCTGGATCTCGCAGTTCATCTCGTGAATTCTGGGGTCGTCTGGGTTTACGCTCCTAATGCCGTCTCTTTCGTCTGCCAATCTAGCGGCGGTGGTTGGGAAGTTGGGCCGAATTTTCGGAATCCGTCCTGCAGGAATGAACTTCGCAGCCGCTTTGTTCAGGACTTTCCTTATGCTTGATTCGGCCGTGCGAACGTCGGTTGGCGTTGGCAGTGCGAGGAATTTGGCGTTGGTATAGGAGGTAAAACCGTTCCAGTCACCCTTATTGTGGTTGACAAACGTGCGGTGTTCGGATGATATGATGTTTGATGGTTTGTCAAGCCTTATCACGATTGGTAGGTGGTCTGAGGATAGTGTTAAGACCGGCTCCCATTGCGTTCCATTTATGAGGCCAGCACTATCAATCGTGATGTCTGGAGAACTGGAACATGTACCGGCGATGCGAGTGGGGATGTCATCATTTAGGGTACAGAAATCTGAGGCATCAATCTGTTCGGCTATTGAGATACCTCTGGTGTCGTTGTTGAGGTTGGAGTGCCAGAGTTCGTGGTGAGCATTAAAGTCACCGAGCAGGAGGCGATGTTGACCAGTGAGGAGATGGTTGATATTTACGTGATATCCAGGGGGATAGCTGGACACTGGTGGAATGTATATATTGTAGATTTCAATATCAACATTACCCGATTTTAAGGCGATGGCTTGCACTTCCATGGTGTTGTCACTGCTGGTGATATCAATTACCCGGTATTGCATGGAATGGTGAATAATGAAGGCAAGCCTTCCTCCCGCGTTGGTCTACCTGTCTTTCCTGACAATAGCGAAGTTGCCATATGAGTTTAGGGACGAGTTGGAGTGCAGTTTCGTCTCCTGTATGGCTCCAACTTGGATGCGATGTCTGTCCATAAATGATGTGAGTTCGGCGATCTTGTTCTGCAACCCATTGCAGTTGAGTTGGACGAGTGAGAGCGTATTGAAAATGGCAATCGGTGGTGCTGGCGTGAGATTGTGTTGGGAAATCCTTTGAGAACTGTTAGTAGGAGTCATAGGGCATGACTGTGAACTTGTCTGGACGGTCGAAGGTGTTGATTGTTGAGGCGTGTTAGACGTGGCTGCTACTCGTTGTCCTCTGTTTCTACACTGACTGGCAGTATAGGAAGGATTCCAGTGCCTATGATGGTTAAGTCCTGAACAGTGTCTTAGGTGGCACCATTGATTGCAGCAATTGCATCTCACCGTCGTCGCGTTTGGGTGCAGCACTCTATCACATACGCAGCATATCCATGGTCCTGGATTACTTTCAATGCCGGCGCGGAGAAGTAACACTGCGCCGAGATATTTTGCTCCCAGTGAACATAAAAAAAGACGATACGGGCATGTAACACACAAACACACTTTCCTTCTTGTATTGAAGGGTTTTGGCAGCTCTTGGCCGTTTTGAAACGGGTCGCTCCGGTGCGTAGAACCGGCTGCCGCAGGAACGGTTGTATAGTAGCCATCACCACGAGCTATTTTCCACCATTAGCGCCACCGATTCCCATTGGTGTACATACCATCCGCAAAGATATTTTTTCCTGGAATACCCTACATATTTAGAAAGCGGCAGCCATCATTTTTTTATGTTTATGCTAAAGCTTAGGGAATACCCTTTGATGCGAAAGCACAGCCTTGGCGAGAAGGAAATTAGAGTAGTGGGGCTGGGATGGGTTGGGTTTGAATGAAGTACCGGTGTACGTCTCGTTTGAATTTTTGCAGATCATAACTGCGGGGCAAGACAAAAGATGGTAGGCTATTCCACATTCGTGTTGTTCTGAATACAAATGAATCATAGAATTTAACGGTGCGACTACTACTGAGCTCAAGAAAATGAGAGTGGACATGGCAGGCTAGCCGGGTGTTACGCAAAAAAAGAGCAAGCTCAGGAATAAGACTGGATATTTCGTCAGAGCAATGCCCTCTCATATACATTAATAAGATGAAACAGCGGCAAGGTGTAAGCGTCCTGGTTAAGCTGTCAAGTCACACTAAAGTGAGCTATATGAAAAGGTGGAAACCCAGTAAACAAACTGTGGTGACAGCTGTATCCACATTAAGGAGAACACGATGTCTTAAGAATAAAAGTGGAGCATATTATTGCTAAACAGTCAACAAGACCATTTAGCAATGATTCCCACTCAAAAATCGTTATCTAGCCAAAAACACAAAGTGCTTGAGCTGGTTTCGTCACCTGATAGACTGTACTCTTCAGGAGCTACCTTAATGGGCTGGTTACACAGTACGAGTTGCTGACCTGACAGTGGACAGCTACTGCACCTGTGTACTCGCATGAGAGTAGCTCGCCCGGTCACACAAGTGCGAGCTGTCGGCAGAGTAGAGAGCCATTGCACGTATGTAGTTGCATCTCAGTAGCATGTCATGTCTCGTATAATGTTGTCGCGAAGTGAACGAGTGAACACTGCTTTTATCGTGATGAGAGCGGTTACAAAAATACTTTGCGCTTTTAGCGTACTTCGGGCTGAAAGAGTTATACAAAAAAAGAAGAAAACAAGAAGGATCTGGGTCAGGAATTGGATGCAAAGGAAAGGGGCAACACATAAAATATTTAAATCACTTATGTCTTTTAATGTCATTTCTACACGAATAAATTCCAGAGATGCTTTACGCAAATCTCGGTTTTTATAGCTCGGATCCAAACAATTCCTCAGGTTTGTTTGGTCATTGTATAAATCGACAAATTTCAAATTCTGCTCCGAAGTCCATCTATCCATTGTTGCACAATAAGCTCACACTGTAAACGACAAAATTAACAGACGAATGCACCCGGCGGTTAATTTCGAGCAATTGTTATTTCACAATCGGTGCAATTTCGAATATCCGAATCGTAGTATGCGATACCAGCTGACGCTGACTGGGGGCGAGTGGCCGAGTCAAAACAAAAAATGTTGTAGTAACTCGGATGCGAGCTACTGACCGAATCGCACATGACAGTAACTCGTATGATGCGGTCACATGGTGCAAGTAGCTGCTCTGCAGTAGCTGTCTAGGCCAACTCGCACGATAGCTCGCACTGTGTAACCAAGGCATTAGTGTGAGATAAATACACATAATGCTACCTTAAGTCTTTTGGGGAGGTAGCTCGACCAAGCCCAAAAATGCGTATTGCAACGGAATATGTCACTTCGGATAATGCTGACGGTATAAATATTGTGCATTAAAAGGGGGGGTGTTCCCTTTAATCCTTCCTCTATCTACGCCACTATGAACGCAGTCCAATATGCGGGCAGCGTAAATGTCGCTCGGTCACAACTCTACAATACACAAAAAAAATAGAAATCACGAAGTTCAACTCCCCGGCGCACCAGGAAAGAAGTTCTATAGGGTTGCCAGTTCATGGATCTGCAATATTTCCACAGATGAAGTGCTGGGAGTTTAACAGACTCGGCGATTTGAATGAATCTGAAGACATATATATAAATATTAATAAATGAGAGTGATCAAATTTCAAAGACCGTATAGAAAAAATAGGAAACGAAAAGCATTTTTGGAAATCAAATGAAAGAGTTATTAGGCAGGTGGTTAACAAATCCGTAGCGATGACCATACCTCATACTTTCTTCGTACCTTTTTTTCTGTTGTTTAATGCTTCTGTAAGTCATCAGATCCAAACTATTTTGATTGGATTGCCTTTAAGTAAAACAAAAAATTGGACTCATGAAATTCTGCCTTGTGGAGTTGGGACCGAGCTTCGCAGACACAGACCACGGCTTCCTTCATTTAAATAGGCAATCGATTTTTGACACTCATCGAAAATAAAGACAATCGTCTTATTTCCTATAATATTTTGGGAACAACAAAAAAATTCTAGACGTCATTTCTCCACCATCTCTGTTCCACCGACAAACGACACGATTTACCCATTTAAATGCTTTCTGATTCTAATTTTGTCTTTTTACCTTGCAGATCAACATTTATATAGACAACAAAGAACACAACCAAATTCAAGCATACACTCTACATTATAACGAATGGTCCCCGTTGTTCGCTCTTTAGCAAATATAGATTAGTCCGAGAATAATACGTATCGGGCCATTCATGGAAATACCGAAGCATTTTTATTGCACCTTGAATCAAATGGAAATTGTATGATATTTCAAATTTGTTCGAATTGTTTGTTGTTCACCTTTTTTCTATCTTTTTGTTTTAACTTGAAAACTTAAAAATACTCCTTAAAATGTAACTGGAATTATGATGATTTTCGAATAAACTTGTTTGTAACTGCATTATTTGTATAATATATGTTATTATATTGTAAATGCATTAAATATTGTTTTTATTTGCTGCGTTCACGTTCTTAAACGTTGCAATTATTTAGCAATTCAGATGCATGTCAACAGAAAATGTCTGATTACATGCCTTTGAATTGCTGAATACTTGCAACGTTTAAGAACGTGAACGCAGCAATAGTATATAGAGACCAATTGTAGTGCTATGGGAGATACGAATTCAGCCGGCTTCGTCATTGGCTGCGTTCCTGCAAACGAATCAGAATTCGAGAAATGTCAAAACCTGATTCGTTCGCAGGAACGCAGCCATTAAGACTTAGTCCTTATGCCTAGTACTAAGGTTGTTTTGCTAAGTTTTCACACGAAAAGACACTCCGTTCGAATGAAAGAGAGTTGTGTCCCGTCAAAATCTCTCATACCTCAGTATAGTTTTTTCTTAGCGAATTAAATATTTCTAATTCCTCGTAAAAATCTGTCCTTAGTACAAAAAAAGAGATTTCTATCACTACGATTATTCCGCGCGACTATATTTCAGTTTTACCTAGCCCCAGCTAACTGAACATGATGTAAACATGTCAGATTAGTTGATTGGACAACACTTAGCCCCACTTGCGATGCGGTACTAGACTATCAATTTGCGTTTCCGTTGTTGACGGTTGTTTTTGTCGGTGCTTATGTTTTGTTGGAGTCGGCGGTATAAAAGCTAGAAGCTACTACACTGCGCTACCGGTCGCCCGACTTTTGGCTACAAACAACGGACCACGATCGGTTTTTGGAACGTTCGAACGATGTGGGGCGAGTGCAGTAGTGCAAAGCTCAATGAAGTCGAACGGGAAATGACCGCATATGACATCTCTATATTAGGACTGAGCGAAACAAGTTGGGTTGGATCGGGATCGACTTTATCGCCAAGCTCCCAAACAGTGCTGCTCTACTCTAAGTTAAAACGGTACCTCACCTAGATTGGCAGGCGTCGGAATTTTGTTGACTAAGCATGCACGCCGAACTCTAATTGATTGGAAGCCCATTTCCGACCGTATCATTATAGCCAGATTCAAATCCATGGTAATAATAATAATAACAATGGCAGGCTAAGATACCCAAGGGTGGGCACTGCGACCATGAGATCTATTGTGCCATAGCCTGAATTAATTAGGCTGGTTGAGGGCCTAATGAAGGCTAGTAGATCCTTTGTAGGGGTGCTTCTTACGACCGCTGAGCTCACGAAGGAGTCTCCAAGAAACAAGAACCTGGAACGGGCTACCGCCGGACATTCGCAGAGAAGATGTTTAGTTGACTCTGTGTCCTCCAGGCAAAGCCTGCACTCCGTATCAGTGGATAGACCCATTTTGTTGAGGTGATATCTCACCCAGTGGTGCCCCGTGAGGTAACCCACGATTAGTCTCAGGTCCGCTCTACCCAGGCGGCTGGTTTCTTTGAGACCGTAGGGTTTTATAAGATCTTTGGACTGCCGTAGTCCTGGAAGACAATCCCAGTGACGCAGTCTTTCATTGGCAGACCACTCCCTCACTAGTGATCTTGTTTTAGCCCAACTCAGACCACAGTAAGGATTAGGCCCGAAAAATATATCCGAAGAACCTTGTCTAGCAAGTTCATCGGCAGCTTCGTTACCAGGGATGCCCTGATGGCCAGGTACCCAACATAAAGTAACCCGATTGGTGTTTGTGAGACACTGAAGGGTACAAAAAACACTCTTTCACTAATTTCGATGAGAAACTATGTGAAGAAAGAGCCTTAATGGCTGCCTGACTATCAGTGCAGATAGCGATGTTAGCGCCTTTGAGTTTCTTGTCCAGAATGTCTCTGGCGCAGGCCTCAATGGCATGGATTTCAGCTTGAAAAACGCTAGGCCAGACGCCCATAGCAATGGAGATCCTGGTATCCGGTCCATAGACTCCAGCACCAACACCCAGCTCCGTTTTAGATCCGTCGGTAAACCACATGGTGTACCGAGAGACAGAGCCAAGAATGCCACTGTCCCATTCCCCGCGAGTGGGGATGGAGACCGAGAATTTCCTACCAAAACATATTTCCCGAGTCATATAATCAGATCTCGAGCAGATCTGTATGCCAGGGATCCGCTCTAGAATGCTCATGTGTCCCTGATTGGACACATCGCCATCGTATGTTAGACGCATTCTAAGAGCGCTCAGAGCCGCAGACTCTTGTATGAAAATATGCAGCGGAGTAAGTCCAACAATCGCCTCAATAGCCGATGTCGGACAAGTATGGATGGATCCTGCCATACCAAGGCATGCAAGGCGCTGTAACTTACTACAAAGCTACAATGGTTAGAAATATCACCTAAATCCAGTGCTACGCTCGGACTGAACCAGCAGAACAATCAGCTAAGGACTTGGCGACACCTCCAACAAAGCTCCAAAAGGTGACATAAAAATTATCATGGGGCAATGCCAAAGTTAGGTCTGACAACATAGGCTTGGAACACCTAATGGGCAATCATGGTTTAGGCAACAGGAACAAAAATGGCGAGATGTTCGTGGAGTTTTGCAACTCTCGTCAACTCGTCATCGGTGGTAGGTACCCTTTTCAAGCACAAACGTTGCCATTTAACTAACTGGGTTTCTCCGGATGGCAGAACAGAGAACCAGATTGACCATATAGCCATTTCCAAGACATGGAGGAACTGTCTCTTAGACGTCGGGTCAAAGCGGGGTGCTGATAATGGCAGCGATTTCCAACATGTTGTCGCAGAAGTGCGCTTACGAACGGCAGCGATCCATCGCCCTCAAAATGCAAAAATCTTGCCACGTTTAGATGAGAGCAGAATACCGATCTCTTCAAAAAGGCGTACAAAGAAGTGTAAGACGGGACAAACGCAATAACATCAACGCATTAGCGGAGAAGGCAGGAGAAGCGGCTTACCGTGGTGACAGTGGAATCCTCTACAAACTTATCAAAGCATTAACTGGAAAATCTTTTGCAGCTCAACATCCCGTGATAGATAAAGACGGGAACACCAACTACGGAGATGGAGAGAGCACTTCATGGAGGTCCTCAAAAACACCTTTGGACTTAAGAACTCATCTTCAATAGAGTCACTAAATATCCCGCAAACAGCCAGAGTGGATACCAGATCACCATCTAAGCTGGAAGTAACAGTGGCTAGTAAATCGATGGAAGCGGGTAAAGCCCCGGGGTAGATGCAATTCCTGTGGAACTATTTAAGGCGGATATCAATGCTACTGCGGATATTCTTCTCCCGCTTATCCAAGAATGTTGGGAAACAAAAACTCTCCTTAAAGAGTGGAAGAAGGGCGTCATTATTAAGATCCCGAAGAAAGGCGACCTGAAGGACTGTAATAACTAGCGAAGAATTGGTCTTCTTCCAGCAGTCTCCAAACTGATGGCAAAAATAATCTTGAACCGGATCCAACAAATAGTTGACCGCACATTGAACGTTGAACAGGCTGACTTTCGCGAGCGCTTTTCATATAGCGACCACATTAACACCCTCCGAATTATGATTGAACAATCCGCAGAGTGGAGATCCCCATTACACCTCATGTTCGTTGATTTCGAGTAGGCGTTTGACAGCGTTGATCGCGAATACATCTGGAGGGCTTTACGTAGGAGAGGCGTACCAGATAAAATAATTTCCATCATCAAGGAGTCCTACCAGGGAGCTCAAATGTCACGTCTTACACAATGGTAAGCTATTAGATCCTTTCGAGGTGCATAGCGGAGTGAGACAAGGCTGTATTGTGTCACCTTCACTGTTTTTAATTGCCATTAATGATGTACTGGGCGGCGCGCTTGAAGAACATCAGAACAAAGGTATAAGATGGAAGTTGTTTGAATACCTTCAACACCTGGACTGTGTTGACGATATTTGTCTTCTTTCAAATAAATCGAACCATGTAGCTCAAATGACTGATCCTACGGCGTAAGTTGTAATGCGGGGGTAAAAATCAATGCTGCCAAAACTAAGTACTTGAGCTTCGGCCCAAGACGACAGAGCGAGATCTGTGCGCAGGGCAGGCGGTCGAAAAAGTTGACAGTTTTTGCTACTTCGGAAGCCTAGTTACAGCAGATGGTGGAACAGATGCTGATGTATAGTCCTGCATCAATAAGGCTGGGGCAGCTTTTTTTTCAGTTTGACTCCTTTCTGGCAATACAACAATATTTCCAGAAGCACCAAACTCAGGATCTTCGAAATCAACGTATAATGCACTTCTACATGGCTGTTCAACTTCGAAGGTGACCAACAAGATAACAACTAGATTGCAAACTTTTGTGAGCCAGGTCATTTCTAACGACGACTTCCTTACAATTACTGGTCAGGACAGGATAGATACTTCGCTTAAAAGACGAAAGTGGCAATGGATAGGTCACACTCTTCGAAAAGGGCTGAACAACATTGCTCAACAGGCCCTCGATTGGAACCTGCGGGGAGCCAATGCAAGTCGCCGTGTTGGACAACCTAGTAACACCTGGAGAAGATCAGTTGAGAGAGGGGCGATTCAATAGACAAGTCGTGGAGTGAGATGAAAGCGATGGCGGCGAACAGGACGAGGTGGAAAGTCGGCGTGGTTTATGCACTATGCCCCACAAGGGGTTAACAGGAACCATAGAGAGAGTGAGAGAGAATACAAATGGTACTGCACAAATGGTACCGGGTTTCCTTGAGCCACGCGTTCGGTGTTGTTGCTGGTTTTGACACTATTGTCTGGGATTTTCGCCTGACAACCCCACGGCCCCAGTCGCTTGGCTTACTAGTACCGAAACAGGCGCCGGCCTCCGGTGGGAAAAGAAGCACTATTGCCATCTGAGGAGGGTGCTTACTAGTACGAGACGAACGGAAGCACTGGCCCCATTTATACCGTGGAACTAAAAGGAGTATTAACTAGATCATATTAGATTTAGTTCTAGTTCGTGGAGTGTTTATACCGACCGGTACTAAATATGGCAAATGTCAGATGTTGGCTTATCACCTGGATTTAAAGATAATTTTAGAAATATAAAGAGCCCAAAAGCGCTTTTATACCATCGACTCCAACACAACATAAACATCGACAAAAACAAGCGTCAACAACGAAAACACAAACCTAATCCAAATTTTTTAGTTCAATACCGTATCGCAAGTAGAGCTAAGAGGTAGTCCAATCAACTAATCCGACATGTTTACATCGTGGTGAGTTTGATGTAATTAGTTAATACTGAAACATAGTTCCACGGCATGAACGTATCCACTGTCAACTCTTTTGGATATAGTGGGCCTATTTGAGCCTGGGAATGCACTCCATTAATCAACAAGATATTCCGTAAGGATATTGAACGGTGAGATCATTCCGGCTTTTGAGAAGTCAGTAGCAAATAATGAACCACGGGAATGGGTGTGCCCACAGTACCAATGTATCCATCAAGGTGTTGGACTCGTGGAGGCTGTGGTTATTGTTAAGTCGGCTAAGCTAGGTCGCAGCCTATAATGGTAAGGTTCTGAGAAAAGTGCGAATGTAGACGAAAAGTGGGTATTTCTGTCCCTATCTACTATCTAAGAGTGTATGTGTTAGTGAGATTGCATTGCTCACTTATTTGCTTCGCCAAACAAAATTACACACCAATAAATCCGAATTCAACCAACCACCAATTAAAACAAACCATTGTTGAAAAAAGATGAATTCTAATAATAGGCGCGTTCTTTTGCATATCTATCGAGTGTAGAGTAGGGTAACGAGCACGCATTACACAAACAACAAGTCGGACTCTCATCGGAACAGATACAGATTTTTCCCTCAACTGATAATGATAACAGCGAAAATAACGCATGGACGAATTATGTAGTATATGTATGTTGTGCAAATCAAACTGCTACCCGAAGAGTCTTTGAAACAAGTTGCGAGTGGTATTGGAATTATTGACTCCCGACTTTCTTTTTCACGCGACACTCCTATATCATATGATATCCCATAGCACTAGAAACAGTCAAAAAGTAAAGATTGCACCCCGATTTTCATGTATATAAATTGTCCTAGCCTAAAACTACTACTCACACTACTCTATTTCATAGAGTACATCGTGTCTACTTATCACTAAAAATCTACTGATTCGAACTTAGTCGCCTCATCTAACATCTCGGCGAGAGACAGAGAGATTCACTTAGTAATCCTTATCCTAACTACTCTGGAACACGTGTATTGCAATTGCCATGATATACCTTCACCTTACCTTCGCAATGAAAGTACGTGTCGAACACATCACTGTAGCCGTGATCCTTCCACCACGTACACAACTGCCTATTCCACACGCAATCCAATCGATAGATTAGCCCCGGAAATTCGTAGCCCAGCAAGGTGAAATAGTCCTGATCGCCCAAGTGGCCCTTGAACGAATATTTTTGCGTAATTTTACGCACGTAGCCCTCCTTTAAGTTCTCCAGATACAGACGGGACTCGCGAATTCGCTGAAAGTCGAACATCACGACGCCGGAATTCATTCCAGGATATCCATGCTTGATGTGCTTATGTTTGTGTTTGCTACGCATCACCGAACTCGGATAGTATGAACTGCCGAAATTCGTGTTCGGATAGTTGGCACGATAGCGATAGAGAATGTGACGATAGACGGGCGTCAGTTCGGGCGCCAGGCCGAATAGATTATCTACGGAGAATTTGTGAAATTCGTTGAATAGAAGACGAACATCGGTGCGGAAGACAACATCACAGTCGATTAAGATTGCACGACGCATTTGTGGATCGGCGATACGATGCAGTCCAAGCGATAGGTAGAAGAGAGCGTCGCTGTAGTATGAACCTGGAATGGAAAACAGCACTTGTTTGTGTATAACTCGAATACCTAGAATAGCCAACCAAATCACCTGGATTTGAGCTAAAATACGGCATCATGGCATGCACAATATCGCTGATTTTCTCGGCACACTCCTCCACATTGTAGAAGGTGTACAGTATGGACTTCTTATAGTGTTGGATCTGCTCCCGCAACAACTCCTCCGCCGACAGTTCACTCTTCTCGTCCGTGATGATATGCAAATGGACCTTTATGGACGTGTACTTGACCAGGCTCTTGGCGAACAGCTCGAACTTCTTCTGCAGCTGATAGTTCTGCTTGGCATAGATCACAAAGATATTGTACTCGGTGTCGTTGTGTCGCGGCTGGTACTTGACCCGCTTGATCTCGGCCGCCGTAAAATTGTGTTGCGCCCGGACATGGTCGTGTTCTGGATTCTCCGCATCCGTCTGAAAGATGCCCCACAACGACTTGCGCGAGAAGAAGTCACTGTTGGCGTAGAAGATGACAAGGAAGCCGCTCACGATGATGAGGCACAACAGCACTTTGTTCATTTTCCTAACATTCGAGAGTCCGCGAGCCAGATGCAGTCTACGTAAGCGGCGACTGCATAGCACAATTCTCCGGCCGTCCGATGACGCGGATTTCGTCGTCCGTCCCGTGCAACTCGACCGTCGTCGATCAATTGTTGACGGTGTGTTTCTGCGGTGATTGGGCCAGCAACCAGATGTTTTGTTTGTTCACTGTGCAATGGAATTTATCGATTGATTTCGCGGTTCGTTGTCCCACCACGGCACAGAGCAAACATCTTCGGAGGGACGAGTGTTCCACTTTGGAGCGGTCGAGTGTGAACCAGTTGCAGGCAGTAGGCGCCGACGACGACGGTGAACAATTTACATAATAGCCCTGGGCCGTGACTTCACACGAAGGACCTGCTGAATTGATACTCTTTGACAGCTGGCTTGACTTCGATGGCATCAAGAAACTAGAAGATGGAATGGTGGTTTTCCGATGGCATTTGACATTTAAATGCGGTTATTTCGATTGAAGCGGCATCTGACGGGATGTGTAAACTTCTGTAAAGAATAGGACAAAGTGAATTTTATGAAGGAAATGCCATGTGGGGATATAGCTCAGTGGTAGAGCATTCGACTGCAGATCGAGAGGTCCCCGGTTCAAACCCGGGTGTCCCCTGTCCGAAAGGATTCCTTTTCTTTACTTTTTTTTTGGTATGATGGAGTTTTTTGTTCTACTTAGAATGCCAGGATCCTTGAACTGTTCTGCCGTTGTGTATTTCTGCGTATGAGACAATCTACGAATTCTGCGTTGAATATGAAAAGTTTTGAGATCCCGAATTATGTCAACCATATACAATGTACATATTATAAAAACTTTGGCACAAATAGCGGAATGTTGCTCACTGTTTAGATAGCGACGTCTCGCAAGGGTTGGAGAGCGTTGCTGCGGGAGCCGGTTCTTCGTACCGGAACGACCCGTTTTTCAACGGCCAAGAGCTGCCTAGTTGGGACGCTAAGCGATTTCACCTTGCAAAATATGATAGAGAAATGCCATTTGGTATGATTGTTCGTGGTCTCTATACATTCATTTTAAGAGATGTAGCCATCTTGGACCCCGCGGCAGAGCGGCTGTGCGGGCGAAAAACCGCGAAATTTGAGCCCTTTTTTTAATATTGTCCTAATAATTTGTAAACGGTGCCTCGGATCAAAAAACTTAATAGGATGTAAATTAAAGAGCGTCAAATTCTACATCCAATGCATTGCTCAAAGTTGAAATTTGGTTTAGTAGTATAATCGAAATCGATAGTCGAAAAACGTCACTTTTTGAGGCTTTTGAGAAAAATCACACTATATTGCTTCTCAAGCTCACATATCTCTGTAATGGATACTCCAAATGAAAAACCGTTTAAGTAAAAGTTGAAGATATTTTGATTTCCGGTTTAACGTGCCCAATATTTTTAAAATCGGCCCGTTTTTAGTGCAGTTGTGAGCGAAGATGCAAAAATGTTTTTTTTTTAGCGATTTGAGCCTTAATAGCTGTATCTCGATAAATATAACAGCTAAAAGTTTTGGTTTAGCCTCAATTCGTAGATACATTAACCTTGTTTATAAAAGTTTTGCTAAGTTTTTTGCCTGACTAATTTAATTAATTAAATAATTAGTTAATTAAATGATTCAATTTCTTCCATAATTTCGAAGTTCAAGCATCTTATATGGGGGGCAAAGACCTTTTCCATAGTCCTCCGCGTGGGCGCCCCCTGGTAACGTCAGTGTATCAATTCGCTGACGGCCAATGTCTTAGCGATAAGACAGTTTGGAAAAGGCAGATAGCTGTAGCCTGAATGGCTGACAAACACCTAAGCGTCTCAGGTCTAGTAGGATGGAATGACTTGCGTAGTTGGACCTGCTACATAGTTGTGTGGGCTCCAGCACGTTTATTAAACCATCCGAAGCAGCTATCTCCGAGGCCATCCCCTGAATGGGGTTAAGCGACGTGCTGACAACTCGTCCTTGTAAAAACCACTCCATGTCAAGAAACCTGGAACAAAAGCCTCGGATTGGACGGATCAACAACGACGACCACGCAAACGAATAAAGGATTATTCTTTCGGATCCTGGAATGTACGCTCCCTGAACAAACCGGGGGCCGAGAAGGCCCTCCTTCAACAGGTCGAAAAGTACAAACTGAACATTACTGCAGTCCAGGAAACAAATTGGCTTGGCAGCGAGATTAATGACAAGAAATCGCACACAATTTTTACAAGTGGCAAACCATCGGGCCGCAAGGAGTTTGGAGTAGCATTTATAGTGGACAATCACCTCAAACCGCATATTACTGACTTCAAACCCATAAATGAATGGCTGTGTGCGATTCGCATCAAGACTCGATTCTTCAATCTCTGGCTCATCAATGTGCATGCCCCCACTGAAGTTAAAGAAGACGCAGTAAAAGACGAGTTCTACGCCCGCCTTGAAACTCTCTTCGACTCACTTCCAACAAACGACGTCAAATTGCTGCTGGGAGACTTTAACGCGAAAGTCGGGAATGAAAGTTGGCATCGGGGGACCTCTGGAGGCCACAGCCTCCATGAAGAATGTAACGATAACGGCCAGCGACTTACCGACTTCGCCTGCAGCAGGAATCTAGTCGTAAGCTCTACGTGTTTCCCGCATCGACGCATTCACAAGCAGACCTGGAAGTCTCCAGACGCACATACCGTCAACCAAATTGACCACGTCCTCATTTGCAGGAGATGGGCGTCTAGTGTCATGGATGTCCGCTCCTATCGAGGAGCAAACTGCGACTCAGATCATCACTTGGTGAAGACGACCTACAGATGTAGAATTTCCTCAGTGCACCAGTCAAGAATCAGCCCTCCCAAAATCTTTGCGGTTGATAAGCTCTTGAGTGATGCTACAGCGGTGGCGTATACTACCGCCCTTGAGGAAGAACTATCACCTATGCTACACAACATCAGCAACACAGGCGTCCATGGGTTCTGGGAAGAACTCAAGGGTACCATCAAGGATGTCGCAGAGAAGGTCGTGGGATATAAAGCCCGGCGAGCGCGAAATGACTGGTTCGACGAAGAATGCAAAAACTCACTTGACGCGAAAAACGAGGCCTACAGACAATGGATTCAACGAGGAACCAGAGCCAGAAGAGAAAAATATGACGAGCTACGGCGAATATCGAATAGAATAATTAGACGTAAGAAACGTAAATACTTTGACGAGCAGTTGCTGAACATAAACGAAAACTTAGCTAATAGGAACACCAGACAAGCGTACAAACTAGTAAATACAATTAAGAACGGCTACCAACCCAGGACCAGCCTTTGTAAGGACAAGGATGGAAACATCATCAGCGACACCGATGGTATTAACAAACGATGGGCCTCTTATTTTGTAGAGCTTCTAAACCGACCATCTAACATCCCCACACAGGAAGCTCTCGATGATATTGTTGATCTAGGCCCACCCATTCAACCCCCGACAGTAGAGGAAGTTGATCTCGCGTTGCGGTCACTAAAACGAAATAAAGCGCCGGGCGCTGACGAGATCCCAGCTGAACTGCTAAGATTCGGTGGAACGAGTCTAGTTGATGCCATGCATCAATTACTCCTGCGAGTATGGGAGAACGAGGAGATCCCAGACGATTGGCGCAGAAGCATCATCTGTCCTATTCATAAAAAGGGAGATAAATTGCGGTGTGAGAATTACAGGGGCATCTCACTAGTTTGTACGTCCTATAAAATTTTGACGAAAATTCTGGAAAATAGAATAAAACCGTACGCAGAACGAGTCATTGGCGAATATCAAAGCGGTTTCAGACCTGGTCGCTCCACAACCGATCAGCTCTTCTCAGTCAAACTGATACTCCAGAGGTGTTGGGAATACAACGTAAACGTATACCAAATCTTTGTCGACTTCAAGCAGGCATACGACAGTATCGATCGTGGAGTACTGTACAACATCATGCTGCAATTTGGTATACCAGCAAAATTAGTGCGACCGACAAAGATGACGATGACCAACTCCGTCTCACAAGTCAGGATCCAGAATAGACTTACTGATCTATTTGAAACACGCACTGGTTTGAAACAGGGCGATGGACTGGCACCGACGCTCTTCAACCTAGCACTGGAATACGTTATTCGGGCCATGAATATGGACAACAGCAAGACGCTACTCATCAAGTCGACACAATTAGCAGCGTACGCCGACGACATCAATATCATGTCCCGAAGATTGGCTGACGCAGAAGAACTTCTGCATACGCTTGATACCGCTGCAAAGGAAGTTGGATTACGTATTAACGAGGGTAAAACTAAAATAATGATGCAATCGGTGACAAGAACACCTGCACAACCAAGCATCAATGTGGGGGACCTCAACATCGAGTTCGTGAACAAAACTGACGAAATCAAGCGACGGATACAGTTAGCTAATAAGACTTTTTTCTCGGTTCTCCCCATAATGAAATCGAAACATGTGCACAGAAACACGAAGCTCCGCGTGTACAAAACCATTATACGACCAGTGCTATGCTATGGCTGCGAAGCATGGACCCTAGCTCAAGCCTCCGAAAACATGCTAGACACTTTTGAACGTAAGGTTCTACGGCGAATTTTCGGGGCTGTTTGCGATCGAGATGGATGGCGCATCCGGTACAACCATGAGTTGTATGAAATGTACGATGAGCTGCAAGTCTCGAAAATCGTCAAACTACAACGACTTCAATGGGCAGGGCATGTACAAAGAATGGACGATGATCGCATGCCTAAGAGAGTAATGAATGCAGAACGAGTCGACGGAGCGAGACTGCGAGGACGACCGAGATCTCGTTGGGAGAGCTCAGTAGGTGTGGACGCCGCGCAGCTGCTGGGCTCCCAAAATTGGAGGACGCGGTCACGTGACCGAGATAATTGGAGGACAATGATCCAGGCGGCCAAGGCCCGCCGTCGGGCTGTCGCGCCACGATGATGATGAATTTAATTAATTAAATAATTAGTTAATTAAATGATTCAATTTCTTCCATAATTTCGAAGTTCAAGCATCTTATATGACACTTTAGGTTGGTTCTTAACGTATTTGGTCATTCTGAGTCAAATGAGATCAACCGCTATTCCATACGGCTATTAGTTCAAAAGATATTCACTTTTTTCCAGATTTTGTTATTAATTAAATAGGCCTTTTTATTAAATACGTTGAAAATAAAAAGCTTTTGTGCCAGTTATAGGAGAGTTCCCATTGAATTTAGTCATCTTGAGTCGAATGAAACCAATCGCAATTCCTTGCGACCATTAGTTCAAAAGATATTCACATTTTTCCAGATTGTTTTATTAGTTAAATGAGCTTTTTCGTTAAGTAAATTGAAAATAAAAGGTTTTTATGCCAGTTTTAGGTTGGTTCTTAATGTATTTAGTCACTCTGAGTAGAATAAAATTAACCGTGGTTCCATACGACCATTAGTTCAAAAGATATTCACATTTTTTCACATTTTTTGATTAGTTAAGGAAGCTTTTTTATTAAATAATTTGAAAATAAAAAGCTTTCATGCCAACTTTAGGCTGTTTCCTAATGTATCTGGTCATTTTGAGTCGAATGAAACTAAAGGGAATTCCATACAACAGTTAATTCAAAAGTTATTCACATTTTTCCAGATTTTTTTTTTTTGTTAAATATTTTTTCATTAAATAAGTTGAAAATAAAAGGCTTTTATTCCACTTTTAGGTAGATTCCTAATACATTTGGTCATTCTCAGTCGAATGAAATCAACCGCTATTCCATACGATCATTAGTTCAAAAGATATTCTCATTTAAACAAAAAAAGATATTAGTTTGGTAAGCCGCTTTATTAAATAAGTTAAAAATAAAAAGCTTTTCTGCCCATTTTAGGTTGATTCATAATGTATTTGGTCATTCTGAGTCGAATGAAACTAACCGCAATTCCATACGATCATCAAATCAAAAGATATTCACATTTTTCCAGATTTTGTGATTAATTAAATAAGCTTTCGTATTAAATAAGTTAAAAATAAAAAGCTTTTATGCCGCTTTTAACTTAGCTCTTAATGTATTTGGTCATTTTGAGTAGAATGAAACTAACCGCAATTCCATACGACCATTAGTTCAAAAGATATGATGAATTATGACTATGTACATGTAAATTGTGTCTATAACGGATTGGCATTATTACTTCTAAGGTCACTTACGGGGTATGCAGAGAGTAGCAAATCAAATTATCGAAATATACTATTATTAAACTTTTTCCTAAGGATATCAACATCCTGGATATTTAACGTCGCTATCCCAATCATATACCGCCATCCTAAAAATTTTCATATATGTGCTTTAAGCGGCGAATAACTCTCTCCCCCCCCCTCCCCCCCCTTGCAATTTTGCCACTAATGAAAGCCTTATGACACAAATTGTAGTAATCCTTCGTATTTCTACCAAATTCCATACCTGCAGCTTCAGCTGTTTTCGAGATATTCTTTGAACAGGCTGACATCTGACTGATTTCATAAAGGTTTTGTTTTTTCTACAAAACCCTAAAAAGCGTAACTATGACCTAAGCTATCAAGCCAAGCTATCAAGCAAAAACTTTTTGAACAAGATTTAATTACCTGTAAATTGAGACTAAAAAAAAAACTTCAGCTTCTATACTTACCGCTATAGAGCTATTAAGGCTGGAATCGCTAAGAAAGCATTCCAGCATTTTCACTCACAACTACACTAAAAATGAACCGATTTGAAAAGTATTGAACACGTTAAACCGGAAATCAAAATATCTTCAACTTTTACTTAAACGGTTTTTCATTTGGAGTATCCGTTACAGAGATATGTGAGCTTGAAAAGCGATATAGTGTGATTTTTCTCAAAAGCCTCAAAAAGTGACGTTTTTCTACTATCGATTTTAATTAAACTACTAAATCAAATTTCAACTTTGAGCAATGCATTGGATGTAGAATTTGACGTTCTTTAATTTATATCCTATTAAGTTTTTGGTTCCGAGGCACCGTTTACAAATTATTAGGACAATATTAAAAAAAGAGCTCAAATTTCGCGGTTTTTCGCCCGCACAGCCGCTCTGCCGCGGGGTCCAAGGTGGCTCCATCTCTTAAATTGAAAGTATGGGCCCCACCAACATTCGTACCAAACGGCATTTCTCTATCATATTTTGCAAGGTGGCGTCGATTTATGTCGCTTAGCATCCCAACTAGCCAAGCCCCCTCGATGCAAGATCTCATCATCATCGTGGCGCGACAGCCCGACGTCGGGCCTTGGCCGCCTGGATCATTGTCCTCCAATTATCTCGGTTACGTGACCGCGTCCTCCAATTTTGGGAGCCCAGCAGCTGCGCGGCGTCCACACCTACTGAGCTCTCCCAACGAGATCTCGGTCGTCCTCGCAGTCTCGCTCCGTCGACTCGTTCTGCATTCATTACTCTCTTAGGCATGCGATCATCGTCCATTCATTGTACATGCCCTGCCCATTGAAGTCGTTGTAGTTTGACGATTTTCGAGACTTGCAGCTCATCGTACATTTCATACAACTCATGGTCGTACCGGATGCGCCATCCATCTCGATCGCAAACAGCCCCGAAAATTCGCCGTAGAATCTTACGTTCAAAAGTGTCTAGCATGTTTTCGGAGGCTTGAGTTAGGGTCCATGCTTCGCAGCCATAGCATAGCACTGGTCGTATAATGGTTTTGTACACGCGGAGCTTCGTGTTTCTGTGCACATGTTTCGATTTCATTATGGGGAGAACCGAGAAAAAAGTCTTATTAGCTAACTGTATCCGTCGCTTGATTTCGTCAGTTTCGTTGGCGTCCCTTGACAAGTTGCAACCCAGGTAAATGAAGTTGTTCACGAACTCGATGTTGAGGTCCTCCACATTGATGCTTGGTTGTGCAGGTGTCCTTGTCACCGATTGCATCATTATTTTAGTTTTACCCTCGTTAATACGTAATCCAACATGATCTGCAGCTGCAGTATTCGAAGCATCGCTACCACAACAACAACAAGGGTTGGAGAGGTTAGTCTCTGAAGAAGGACCTCCAGGGGGGGAGGGAGGCGTTGTTGGACCGGACAATGTTGCGCCGGATGGCGAGGAGAGGTCAGTTCAGATAACGTGTACTCCGAATAAACACCAAAATGCCGACTCCGAATCGATGCGGATCACAACAAAAACTGAGAAGCAGAGAAGGAAGAGGAGGTCAAAGTGAAAGGCAGACCATCGGGAAGAGCTCGAGTCAACTCGGTGAGTTAGGGAATGAGGAGTCGAGTCCGGAAATGGGAAGACCGGTGAAGAGATTCAAGGGCGGTAGCCCTAGAAACTCAAAATCGTACCAACCAGGGGGGAGAAGAGTCTTCGCGGAAAGACTGTTTCCAGGGCCGGTCAAAGGCTAAGACGAAACAGTCGGTTGCCTAGGGTGCCGTCCCTGAAAGGGCGCTGAAGAGGGCGCTAAAGAGGGCGCTAAGGGGAAAGCCAAGTTTGAGAGTGAATTTCGTCACTTTAGAGCTGAATGTAATATAATTCCATTTAGTTATAAATATTTCACAATTTATTCGATCGAAAGTGATTCTCACTTTTTGAATCTTGGGTTTCATTCTCCTGTGAGAGTGACTTAAGCTCGACACACACGTAGCAACGTCGTTGAATTGGATATGTGTGTGTATGTCAACAGCGAGTTCCTCTCTTATGCCTGCTACAGACAATGGCCCATCGCGATGGTGATTTTGATGGCCGCCATCACACACCAAATGTCAATTCAAATATTTTCAAATATTGCCCGTCCACACAATGGTCTTCGATGGGCCATCAGGAAATTGCGTATAGTGAAAGCTGTCACTCTGTGCGTCACAGTAGGTATAATAAAACGGATCGCGTACGACAGACGGTCGATGATAGTAGCATTCTTCTAGTTCTTTGGTAGCATTGCGGTAATTGTGTAGTGGCCTGTCAACTTAAATCAGCTGTCCAAAGTTGTGTACGCGATGGGCCATCGCGTGGAGGAAAATGGCTATCGAAGCCATTTGTGCCCATCCGATGGCCCATCGCTGTTGACAGAAATGACGGTTACGCGGTATTGGCCACTGAACGCCATCCGCCCATCCACACAATGGCGATGGCCCTGAATGGCAGGGGCTGGGCCATTGTCTGTAGCAGGCATTAAGTCGGCACCCATGGACGAGCACAACCAAACTTCCATCGAACCATCAAATATCGTAGAACGGTGGAAACGAGGAGATTTTTTTTCTATAGAGTTTGACGTGGTTCGATGCTTGCTCGCGACTAAAATGCTTGCCGTGGGTGGCGAACTTTAGGCCGGCCGCATCTTGGACGTAGGCAGGGCAGGGCAGCGCGCACATGGCATTGTCGCAACAATTGTCAAAATCTGATCTTACAACAACAATGCCATGTGCACGCTGCGCTGCGCTGCCCTGCCTACGTCCAAGATACGGCCGGCCTTCGGGGTGGAGGCCAAGGGAAATTATGGCTTCGATCGGAGCCGGTTTTGTACTACATGGGCTGAAAAGTCTCGGGATTTTTAATGAAAACAAGCTTAAGGCTGCGCCCACGTTGGGACACGTTCGTTCACGTGTCGCGTTCACGTGTTTTATGTCAAACGGTTTGAGTCTATGGTTTGCAGCCAAGGATGCGATTCTGTCAAATTGACAAATGCTCGGCTGTTGTCGTATCACCAAATTAAGTTGATTATTGTGTGTTGCAGCCAATAATTTAGGATGAAATGTGTGTTTATGCACATCCTACTACTCATCAGTCGTTTGTTTTGCCACTCAATTCGTACCTAATTATCCATTTTAAAGCAAAATAATGAACTCAATTTGTTGATACGACAATAGCCGAGCATTAGTCATATTGACAGATTCGCGTCTTTGGTTGGAAACCATAGACTCAAACCGTTTGACATAAAACACGTGAACGCGAACGTGAGCCAACGTGCGCGCAGCCTTAGGTTAGGTTGGGCCTTACAGCCCCACATAGACCGCTTGGGACCATAGCGATGCCACGAATTGACAACGGGGCAAAGCAACTACGTATTGGAATTAGTTAATATCGTTGAGTTCGAAGGTTTTCGGCGCGTTTGCGAATTCCAAAAGACTTTATACTGAGGTCCGCGACCGCCTTCAAGCTGCGGAAGAAGTAGGTACCAAGACATTTTTGTCTTGTTCTTGCGAGTGCTGGGCATTCACACAAGAGGTGTTTCAGAGTTTCTTTAATGCTAGGCAGCTGACAGTTTCTGCAGCCATTGGAAGTGATCAATCCTAGCCTATACGCACGGTCCCCTATCAGGCAATGGCCAGTAACTAATCCGACTATCATCGCAGACTTACGTATGGATATTCCTAGGAGTATGTTAGTTTTCCTTGGATTGTAAGAATTCCAGACTTCCCTCGTTATTCTGGAATTAATAGCTTTGTTCCAATCACTATTGGCCAGTTGCATCATCTTAGTATCACCATACACTGTCGAACTCAAACTCGGACACGAACCTGGTACAAATATCCTCTGACACACACACTTTACATATATGTGAAGAAAACCGGTCCACTTGTACTAGGTTCGTGTTCGAGTTCGACAGTGTATGGTGAACTTACAGTCCATTTCTGATCTTATTGCCTGCATTGGTATAGGAATTGCTATTGCCATTGCGCCATCAAGAGCAGCACCCTGTTTTGCAAGCCCGTCCGCGATGTCGTTGACAAGTATGCCGCTGTGGCCTGGTACCCATCGGAGCTCTACTCTCCTTGAAGTACCTAGTACCTGAAGAGCCGAAAGACATATGAACACTGGCTTTGATCTTATGGTGTCGGATTGTAGCACTTTTAAAGCAGCTTGACTGTCCGAGTGAATAAAATTTTTTCCCTTCCAGCGAGTTGTTGAAGTTAGCTCTGCTGCCTTTTGAATCGCTAGCACTTCCGCCTGGAAGATACTGCATTCGATCGGCAGTCGGAGGGATAGATTGTACAGGAGTTCTGGAGAGTGAACTGCCGCTCCAACACCCCCTTCCATCTTTGAGCCGCCAGTGGAGAGATTTATTGATCTCTTTGGCACATTCTCGCCGGTAGTATAATAAACTTTACTGAGCAGTTTTTGTTGCAGTCCATCACTGCTCTAGTGAAGTCGGTGGTTGCGACTGGCAGTTTGATGTTTTGATGACCATACGGCTTTATTCTGAATTGCCCTGTTTCCCTGAGTCTTAGGGCACATTTAGACGCTGTGTTCATTGGGAACATATCGATTGGGAGGAGGTTCAGGAGAGTGTTTAAGGAATTCGTTGACGTAGTTCTCATTGCCCCATTGATTCCCAGGCAACTCAGTCTTTGGATCCTTTCCACTTTCCGTTTATGGGCTTTAATTTTAAGTGCAGTTCACCAGACCACAAGTCCGTGTAGTAAAATTGGCCTGACAACGGCCGTGTACATCCAGTGCATAATGCGAAGTTTCAGCCCCCATACCTTACCAAGCAAGCTTTTACTGGTGCGTTGAGCGATAGTTGCTTTCTTGGTGCGTTCTTCGATGTTGAGCTTCCAAGTAAGCTTGCTGTCTAGAATCATCCCTAAATACTTTGCATGAGTTGTCAAAGTTAACTCGGTGACACCAATCCTTGGGAGGTTTAAGCCCTGAATTTTCGTTGTCCATGTGAAGAGAACCATTTCAGTCTTTTGCGGGTTCACATTTAGACACACCTTGCTTGCCCATTTTAGCAGCTTACTTAGAGCCATTGTTGTGAGGTCCGATAGGACACCAGTGTCCTTTCTGGATACAAGAATTACTACATCATCTGCGTAGGCCGCCACACGTATTCCTACCGCTTCAAAACTTTTTAATAAAGTGTTAACGGCTAGCATACATAGAAGTGGTGATAGCACACCTCCTTGTGGCGTACCCCTTTTGGCTGTTTTAGTAGCCCTCGCGTTGCCCCATGCAGACGATATAAGTCTGTTGGAAAGCAGTGATTTGACCCAGATCCTTTCGTTGACTCCTGCCTTATGGAGAGAGTCCAAGATCGCTTGGGTTGTGACATTGTTGAAGGCCCCGGCTGTGTCCAAGAACGTGCCGAGCGTGTATTCCTTGTATTGAAGAGAATTCTCAATGGTGGAAACTACTTCATGCAGAGCTGTTTCTACCGATTTCCCTTTTAAGTATGCGTGCTGTGCGTTAGAGAGGAAGCCAGGTTCGACCGAATCTAATGTGCCTATCAAGTATTTTCTCCATGGTTTTCAGCAAGAAAGATGTGAGGCTGATAGGTCTGTAGTCTTTTGCGTTATCATGACTGCTTTTGCCAGCTTTGGGTATGAACACAACACTTGCCTCTTGCCAGGTGTTTGATAGATAGCCCATTCTGATGCAGCCTTTGTAGATGGCCACAATCCAGACAGCTATAGAGTCGATAACTCTATGCAGCATAGCAGGAAGGATCTCATCGGGTCCGGTTGACTTGTATGGGTCTAATGAATTAATGGCCCATTTTCCCTTCCTGACCGTGAAGAGCCCTGGAATATTGCAGTGGCGTGAGTTAGTCATCACAGCTGTTGTCTGCTGTAGGGTAGGTTGTTTTTCACAGTCCGGGAAGTGCGTTGCAAGAGTAATTCCAGTGTTTCCACACTTCCTTCTGTCCAACCATTTCCCTTGTTGAGTGAAGGGGTGCAAAAACTCCTCTTCCATAGTCCTCCGCGTGGGCGCCCCCTGGAACAGCAGTGGTCACTGACCATTGCTAACCAACGTCAAGCCGCCAGTGATGGCGGTGCGAATATTTGGTTGAGGTCCCCCTGTGGTGTGGGGTGTAAAAATAATACCACGGCCTTTCCCTTGGAGGGCCTGTCGTTAAAACCGACAATCAAAGGACAGGATGTGTATGCCAGCAACTTGCACTATCCGAAATCTTTATATGCTAACGAAACGTCAACTATGCCTCGGATAAGGACTGACTCAACGGTTACGACTTTTGGCTATAGTACAATGACAAAGATTGGCTTCGGAATGTGCGTACTCTCCTGGACAATGGATCAGAAGGTCCCCAGAACGCATGATTTCTTCAATTAGAGAGTGAATTTCTGAGGTACAAATTAAATATATTAGGAGTTAGTGAGATAAGATGGTGGAACAGCGGAGAATTTATCTCTCCAACGGGCAGCACCGCAATGTTGTACTCCGGTAAAGCTACCGGTAGTCGTCGTGAGTCAGGTGTGGGGCTCCTTTTAACCAGAGCCGCGCGAACCTGTCTCTTATCCTGGGAGTCGGTCTCTGACAGAATCTTGACCGCCAGGTTCCGGACCAAAATGAGGAACATCTCAATAATACTATGTTATGCCCCTACTGAACCCGACAATGTCTTGGGAAAAGACTCCTTCTACGAAGAACTAAACGCCGTTCAGAGCAGAACACCTAAAAGTGACATTATAATGGTTATGGGTGATTTGAAAGCGAAAGTTGGCGCTGATAACTATGGGCTCAGACAAGTGATGGGGAGACACGGTCTTGGTGATCGTAAAGACAACGGTGAAAGATTTGTAGAGCTCTGCAACTTGCACAGACTCTTCATCGGTGGTACTATGTTTGCGCATAAGGACCATCACAAAATCAGTTGATCGGCGCAGAACACAAAATCAGATCGACAATTTTGCCATTAGTAAAAGATTCAGGAGTTGCCTCCTGGACGTGCGAAACAAGAAGGGTGCCGATATTGGGATGGGACGAGACCATTATCTTATGATTGCTAATGTTCGATTGCGTATTGCAGCCGTGCGCCGCCCCAGCGACGAAAGATCCAGGCGCCGCAAATTCAACACCGCTCGATTAAAAAATCCAGCTGTCTTACAACAATATAATAACCATCTTGCGCAAAAAGCAGCTGAGATAACTAGTCACCCAGATAGTCACATAAACGAAAACTGGGATGCCATAAAAAATGCGTACATTGATAGCGCAGATACCACCCTTGGCACAAACCCGGATTGCCGGAATAAACCCTGGATGTCCGACGCTTCATGGCAACGGATTGTTGAAAGAAAGGAGATGAAAGCTCGTTTGGCTGCATAATCAGACAACAATCGAAGCAGCATCGAACTCCTTTACAGTCAGAAAGCTCGAGAAGTTTAGCGTAGTGTGCGACGCGATAAAAGAGTTTATCCGAATTCTCTTTTAGCCTCAGCAGAAGAAGCTGCAAGAAGTAAAAACTTAAACGACGTATACGGTGTCATCAAGGAGTTTACAGGTGGTCGTAACTCCTGCCAACATCCAGTGAAGGATAGTGATGGAAAGCTACTTATCTTGGAAGAAGATCAAATGAGGCGGTGGAAAGAACACTTCACCGCGGTCTTGAACCGTGTAACATCTGGTAAAGTTCACCCTCGTATAGATAATTTAGCTAACCATCAAAATGTGCGTATACGGTCCACTGCCCCGACTAAAGAGGAAATAGTCACAGCAATTATTGAACTAAAACGAGGAAAGGCCGCCGGACTCGACGGTGTCCCTGCCGAACTTTATCAAGCAGCGCCAAGCGTAACTGCCGATTTGCTGCACCCAGTGGAATACAGAGACCTTTCCCACTGAGTGGAAGGAAGGTTTGATCATCAAACTTCCAAAGAAGGGTAGCGTCACAGACTGTAATAATTGGAGAGGCATTTGTGTGCTTCCTGCCGTTGCCAAGATAATAGCTAAAATCGTCCTGGAGAGACTAAAGGCCCACTTAGAAAGCACAATTGATGAAGAGCAGGCTGGCTTTCGATCCGGATTCTCCTGTGTCGATCACATTAACACCTTGCGATTCATCATCGAGCAATGCGCCTAATACGATTCTCCGCTTCACTTGCTTTTCATCGAGCTCGAAAAGGCTTTCGATAGTGTGAACCGGGAATCTATATGGGCGGCCTTGCGCAGGAGAGGCATCCCTGAGAAGCTTGTGGCTATTATTAAGGCAACCTATGACGGCGCGAAAGGTCGCGTTCTGCATAAAGGTAAGGTGTCGGGGGACTTTGAGATTCGCAGTGGAGTTCGGCAGAGGTGCATCCTCTCACCGAAATGGTGGCAGAGCAGTTGTCTTAGCATCAAGACCAAGCTGGGCCTGTTTCACTCCCTGGTACTCTCAGTGCTTTTGTATGGGAGCAGTACATGGAAAGTTTCCGTAGGAGTTACCAGAAAGCTGCAAGTTTTCGTCAACTCATGTCTTCGTCGAATTTTAAGAATTTTCTGGCCCGAAATAATATCAAATGAAGAGCTAAGTCGGCGTACGGGTCAGATGCCAATCGACGAATTGATACGCAGGCGAAAATGGCAGTGGATAGGTCACACATTGCGGAAGAGTGATAACTGCATTGCTTTGCATGCCATGAAATGGAACCCCATTTCCAACCAAGGCCGACCAAGAGGGGGTCCTCGAATCACATGGCGTTGATCTGTGGCAAAGGAGTGTCAGGCACTGGGTAAGTCTTTTGGAGAGTTGCGCCCCATTGCCCAGAACAGAGTACGATGGCGCGCAGGAGTAGTTGACGCGCTATGTCCCGCTCGGGGTTAAGGCAAAGTAGTACCTTGCGTCGAGACACCCCAATGTCTTTATTCCACCATTTTGGCTGGGCCTTTTTAGGAGGTTTGCTGCACGGACATGATGCCATGAATGCATTGATGAGTGTGTTCGTGAGAAACTTATTTATACGTTCGATGTCTTTAACATTTCGTGCATAATCTGGACGTCTATGGGTGAGTTTGTCGCGTATGATTCTCGCATATAACTCCCAATACGTTTTCTTCGTATTTCTGTGTAATTTGACCATAACAAGCTTTTTTGGGCAAAGTTTTATTTATTCCTTAACATACGTAGTTGCTTTCGAGGGCGATACACTTGGTATAGCGATTTTTCAACATTTCAATGCTCTTTCTGTAGTACGAAACGGCCAAGCCTTCTAAATACGCCTAGATTTCCGCGATGACTTCCTCATTCGATCTGAATCTCAAGCGCTTGAGGTTTGGGAACAGATAATAGTCGCCGGGGGCCTAGTCTCGAGAATACGGTGGGTGAGTAACCAATTCGAATCCTAATTGGTCTAATGTGGCCATCACTTTCAAGGACGTGTGTGACGGTGCGTTATCCTAATGGTACAGAACTTTTTTCTTCGCCATATGGGGCCGTTTTTTCATTAATTCGTCGCTCATTTTGCCCAATAACGCTGCATCCCAAAAAATCGGAGGCCATGACCTTCCCGGCCGAGCGTTGGTATTTTGGCCACTTTGGTCGGCTTTCGTGGTTTTCCAGCTACTCTGCGGGCTGCCCTGTAATGAACCACCTATAATGAACCATATTATGGTCTGGTAGTGCTGCTCCCACCAGCAGATCGAAGCAGCACCTGATGAGTAGTGATCTGTTGGTGGTACGAAACCAGAGGCCGAGGGTCCCATTACACCCGGACCCAGGTGCGACCGTGTGGGCGTCTGATCCGTCCGTCAACCATTCCATCCTTATCGACAATTTTTTTTATTCCCCATTTTTACCTCCCCTGTTTGTGTTGTCTTCCCCAGGCCTATGAATTTTTGTTAATACGTAAAAGACAGGGGCAACGAGCGGCGAAAACCCCGCCCATATCTTCCGAACTGAGCTACAGCAAGCATAGACCGCTGCTTAGCGCGTTGAGGGGCCTCTTTCTTCGCCAGATGGCATAGCCCGACCTACACGGTCATATGCTACCTTAGGCTCCGTCCCCACGGGCATCTTCGGATGCCCAGCAAACCGTCCGTTACAGCCCATTGGACTCAAGCGTATGGTAATGGAACCATGTTTCATCTATCGTCACAAAACGGCGAAAAAAGTCCGCTCGATTACGCTGCAACAACCCAAAACCAGCCGTTGAATCATCAACGTGCTGCTGTTTTTGGTCGACGGTCAGTAAATGCGGCACCCATCGCGCCGATTGCTTTTTCATCTTCAAAAGATCGCGTAAAATGTACATATCTCGCCCGTTCTTTAGAGATGCCCACGGCGTCAGCTAACTCGCGCAACTTCATTTTACGATCATTCAAAATGATTCGATGTACTTGCTTTACGATTTGAAAATTCCAAACTCGTTTTCGACGCCCCCTGCTAATGGCGCCCGGGCGGCCGCCTCCTTCGCCCCTCCCTTCGCACGGCGCTGCGCAGTACCAACTGGGGAGTTTCGACAAAGTACCCGTGACTTGTACTCAGGCGAGAATGTGAACGCGCACCTCACCCAGGCTGCTTTCCTTGGTCATCCTTGCCGAATATGGTCGGCTCGTTCACTAGGCGAGACTGTAAATCGACCTAGGCCTGTTCGATTATTCAAAATAATCGATTATTTTCGATTAATCGATTATTTTGTTAAATGCGTGAAGAACACAAAAAAAAAATCGAGCAATTTCATAAATCGAGAAATTTTTCCAAACAAAGCTGGATTTTCAACATTTTGTGTTTTGTTGCAGTACCAGAAATTATTGTGTCATAATAATACCGAACCGGAAAGCAGAAGGCTTCGCCTGCAATCCGAGGGGTTTGTAGTGTACGATGCCAATAGGAGACGAGGTGTCTTACACCAAGACCCCGCCTTTTCCCAACCAATCTTGTTAAATGAGTACTATAATGTTGCAATTCAATTTTAAAACGCCGAAAGTCTTTAGTGAATAATATTTTATTCACGCGTATCTTTTCCTTACGTACTAACAATAAATTTTCAAATAAAAATTGTCGAAAAACGAAAAATAGAAAAGAGAAAGAAAGATAGATGGAAATTGGCGCTGTCTGGAATGAGAAAAAATTAGATAAAAATTACTAAATTACCTCGGACGACCTTTACAGGTTTAAATGCGACTGGGCGAAACCTGTCTACGCATATTGCAATGCGACTAACTGCAGCCTATCTACTAGGTGACGAGCTAACAGTTTGTCTACACTACAATATGTGCGACTGATTTCGTCCTATCTGCACATATTACCTTGTCTGTCCGCACTGTTCCGATGATCAAACGAAAGTGCAACAACTTGCAACTTTCGTTATCACCAGTCATCAGTTTATAATAAAAGCTTTTCATCTCATTAAAGAGTTTTTCTCTTTCCAGACAGAGCCATACATTGTAATGTCTCTTTACAATTCAAATTAAGAGAGCAGCAAAACTAATAATCGAATAACAATAACTAAAATGTAATTTTAACTTTACGGTATGAATTTATGATTTATAAAATGAATTTATGATGATAGTGATGATCTGCTACAGTCTCCCCCTTTGATGCACAATCTCGTCCCGATAGTGCGTCAATTCAAGTAGTGGTCTTCTTCTTTGGTCTTCCCCGTCTCCGTATTGGATGAATCGCTGCAGGTACTCCTTCGGTATTAGTACCCTTGTACAGAGCCAATGCAGATGCATGATATGTACCCAAAGATATATTCAAGTTCTCTGGCGAAGCGACTTCGTACGATGTAGAGCCAACCTTCTTGATGATAACATATGGTCCATCTCGTTTAGGAACAAATTTTGAAGTAGTGCCCGTGTTGCTCAAAACATGTGTTGTGACAAGGACCTTTGTTCCAACGTCCCAATCCGGTTGCCCACGGCGACTTCTATCTGCGTAGCGTTTATTCCTGTCTTGACACTTCTATTCAACCTCTTGCGCCTCCTTGAAGACGTCTGCCATTCTTCTAAGGTATGGAGAAATCTGTGGAATAAAATTTTCGCTTTCGACAATAGATTTAATATCATGTTGTATATCATCTAAAGTACGTAGCTCTCTACCAAATGTGAGATAAGCAGCACTAAATCCGGTGCTTTGACATTTCGAAGTATTCATTGCAAAGCGAATCGATGCCATGTCAACATGCCAGGCAGTGTGGTTATTTTGAACGAGTATTGATAGTTGAGCCTTCATATCGCGATTCTTGCGTTCAACGGGATTGGCTTCCGGGTGATAAACAGGCGTGAATTGTTGTTGGATATCTAGACAAAATGTAATTTTCTGCATTATTGCTGACACAAACTGAACTCCGTTGTCCGATTTTATTCGACGCGGCATTCCATAGCGAAGAAATATTTCGTCAATGAGGATTTTTGCACATACTTCTGCTGTAGCCTCTTTCAAAGGGAATATCTCTATCCATCGGGTAGCAACATCTTCAATTATGAAAATATGTTGATATCCTTCATCAGTTCGAGGTAATGGTCCAAACAAGTCAATGGCAATTACTTCGAATCGCTGCTTACTGCTAGTAGTTTGCATAAGTCCTATTGGTCGCATATTTGTCGATTTAAAGCGTTGACAATCGATACACGACTTGATGTATCTTGCGATTTGTCCTCGCATTCCGGGCCAAAAATATCTCATTGTTATACGTGCCGTAGTTTTTTCGACACCATAGTGTCCAGCCTCTCGATCGTCGTGGTATGCTCGGAGAATCTCGTCACGCTTATGTTCCGGTACTACTAGTTGAGCGTCATCTACATCATCGTTACTATAACAGAAAAGAACACCATCGTTCAGCAAATATCCCCTGTTGATCCAACGAGCCATGTTTTCATCTTGTTTCTCGAGTGATTCGATGACTTCCTTCAAGTAAATATCCTGCAGTTGCTCCTCGCGCAACTCCTTCGAAGTTTTCCTGGGGATGTCTACGAAGAATGCACATATACAATTTTCTGAGTTGTGTACGATATCCTCGCAAGGCGGTCTCGATAGCATATCGGCTAGAGCATTCGTTTTTCCGGGAGTGAGCTCGATTTGAAAATTATATTGTTGTATCAGTAAGGCCCACCGTGCCAACCTTCCAGTTGGTGACTTAACAGTCAACAACCACTTTAAAGGCCTATGGTCTGTCAAAAGAAGAATCTCTTCGCCTTCGATGTATCCTCGAAATTTGGTGCATGCCCATACAACGGCCAGTGCTTCGCGCTCCGTTGTTGAATAGTTTCTCTCTGGAGAAGTGAGTAAACGACTTGCATATTCGATTGGGTGCTCATTTGGAACCTCCCCCTGGAGTAAAACTGCTCCGATAGCATAGCCGCTAGCATCCGCTTTAATTACATATCGCAAATTATCCTGAGCCTGCTTCAGAATTGGTGAAGTAATCAAAAGCGTCTTAAGTTTTGCAAACGCTTCACGTTGTGGGGTTTCCCATTTCCAAATAGCGTTTTTCTTGGTCAGATCCGTGAGTGGTTTGGCAATTTCAGCATATCGTTCAATAAAACGTCGATACCATGAGCAAGTTTGAACGAATGATATTACTTCCTTGACATTTTTTGGTTCTATGCGTTCACTAATTGCTGCAGTTTTGTCAGGATCCACAGAAATTCCATCTTCTGTCAGGATATGTCCCAAATACTTCACATGCGGACAACAAAAATTACATTTCGCTGCATTGACTTTCAGGCTGAATGAGATTAGTCGTTCCAAAATTAGGTTTATGTCCGCCAAATGTTGTTCAAATGTCGGTGAACACACAATTATATCATCGAGATATGCAAAGAGTAGTACATTCGGCATTGTACTTTTAAAACGATCGATGAGACGCTGAAATGTGGCTGGCGCATTTCGCAAGCCAAACGGCATTCTTTTGAAACAGTACGTCCCGAAAGGTGTAATCATACATGTTTTCATAACATCGTTCGAAGCAATCTTTACCTGGTAATACCCGCTTTGCAAATCCAGAGTGGACATATATTTAGTGCCTTTTGCTGCGTGCAAAAGGTCATCAATACGTGGCAAAGGGTATCTATCTGGTATGGTGATTGAATTGAGTTTTCTGTAGTCGACACATACTCGTGTTCCCCCTTCGCGTTTAGGTACCATGACTACGGGAGAAGCCCATGATGATTCGCATTCTTCAATTATTCCATTTTCGAGCATCTTGTCAATTTCACTTTTCAACTCTCGCGTTCTGGCAAAAGAAAGGCGGTATGGCGGTGAAAATATTGGTCCATGACTTCCAGTGTTAATGTGATGCTTTGCATATGGTGTCGGTTCATCGATTGGTCCAAAAACTACTTCATGTTTTAAAAGAACAAGCTCCAGTGCTTCTTTCTGGGATAAATTAAGCTGCATGCCATCACTTTCCTTTAAGATTTTGTAATCCATGGCAAACAGTTCAGTGATTACTGGGTCAGTTGTTTTACCGTTGAAATATACCCCACCAAAAAGATTTGGAAGACTATCCCGTGCAGGCGTGACTGCACCTGGCGGCAAAGCATCCTTAAAAATTGCTTGAATATCATGCGGCGACCAATCGTCTTTTCTGAAATCTTGTTTTACTAACGACTCGTCTCTTCTTCTGAGATGTGCTTCCAACTTTTATCGTCTCCAGTAAATTTATTTCTAATGGGATAGGATCTTCGAAATCAAAACGTTGTTTCGGTAAATCTTCAAAATACCAATATTTTTGTGCCATGTTGATGACCATGCCTATTTGTTCCATAAAATCTGCACCAATCAACGTTCGATTTCCATTTGCATTCGGCAGAATTATGAATTGGATGTTCAAACATCTTCCACCAATAACGATCTTGCAAATTGTCGACAAGCATTCCTGCTTCGTTATGCTCCCGTCAGCTAACGTAATTTCACATTTAACTGATTCATATTTACAGCCTTTGAAATCCATTATGCGCTTCAGATTAGAACTAGCTACACTTGTACGTGCGCCTGTATCTAAATAGGCTTGACCCCGAACACCAAAAAGTTCTACGTCCACAATTGGAACATTCCGACCTATGGCATCTGCTTTCAGAAGATTAAAATTAACAGAGAGAGCATTTGCGCTCTGTGACGACTTCTGCTTACAGGTGGGACAGTTTGCACGCGTTACCCCGGGAGTATTACAACCGTAACATGCAAACTTCGGTTTAGCATTTGTTGTCGACTCCGGTACGGCTTCCCTTGTCTCCCCATTGGCGTTGTATTTGTTTCGACAATCTTTTACGTGGTGACCTCTCCTGTTGCAATATGAGCAACGAACACTGCCCCCGTTTTTAGTGTTGTTCTCCGGTGTAGCTTCCTTGTTGCGTTCTCTGATATATAGCTCGGCTTCTCTTGCTTCATTTAAAAGCTCGTCAAATGATGTTACTTTGTTTCTAGAAACACGATCGCGTATTTGGCCATGAAGTAACCCGAATAGCAAATCGATCTGCACACTTTCACCAGGATCCGTCGTTAGCTGCGCAAATAGTGCACGCTTTTTACAGACAAATGCATCCGTGGGCTCCGTTTTTTGTTGCTTTGTATCAAAAATCTCCATGTAAATACGCCATGCCGGTTTAGGAGGTGAAAATGAATCGCGTATCATTTTCACAACATTGCTGAAATTACCGGCATTTTGTCTCACACCACTCCACCATTCGGATGCATGACCTTCCAGAAGCATAGGCATGCCGTTCACTGCATCAGTATCGGATATCTTTTCGACATCTTTAAATGTGGTTATTGCCGAAATAAATTCCTCCACTTTTTGGGGACTACGTTCTCCAGAAAAACGGGCAGTGCAAGTGCTGAACGATCCTGAACGCACATTTGCATTAACCACGGCTTGCATAAGTCGTTCGAACTGTTCATTCGAAAATGTCGCCATTTGGACTTTCGCTGATATGCGCTCACTTCTACGGACCTCCGACTTTTTGCCAATTTTCATCAGTTTCGGCCCCACGTTGGGCGCCAGTTATAATGTTGCAATTCAATTTTAAAACGCCGAAAGTCTTTAGTGAATAATATTTTATTCACGCGTATCTTTTCCTTACGTACTAACAATAAATTTGCAATAAAAATTGTCGAAAAACGAAAAATAGAAAAGAGAAAGAAAGATAGATGGAAATTGGCGCTGTCTGGAATGAGAAAAAATTAGATAAAAATTACTAAATTACCTCGGACGACCTTTACAGGTTTAAATGCGACTGGGCGAAACCTGTCTACGCATATTGCAATGCGACTAACTGCAGCCTATCTACTAGGTGACGAGCTAACAGTTTGTCTACACTACAATATGTGCGACTGATTTCGTCCTATCTGCACATATTACCTTGTCTGTCCGCAATGTTCCGATGATCAAACGAAAGTGCAACAACTTGCAACTTTCGTTATCACCAGTCATCAGTTTATAATAAAAGCTTTTCATCTCATTAAAGAGTTTTTCTCTTTCCAGACAGAGCCATACATTGTAATGTCTCTTTACAATTCAAATTAAGAGAGCAGCAAAACTAATAATCGAATAACAATAACTAAAATGTAATTTTAACTTTACGGTATGAATTTATGATTTATAAAATGAATTTATGATGATAGTGATGATCTGCTACAGTACCCATTTAGTGCGGTAAACAGCTCGGTCGAGTGTGCTGCTGATCATTTAACACACCCCTGTATAAAACACCGCCAAGATCTAGTGAAAGAGATAATGTTAACTTTGGCTTTAGTGCAAAACTGAACTGTAGCGCCAGATATTTATTTTATATTTTTAAGCTAAATATATCTTATTATCGCAGGCATTATTTTGCATTGAAAGTGTGACTACAAGTTCTATTGGTGTTGCAACAAAATTGAAACATTTTGCAATTTCGACTTCACATTCCCAATCAACGAACCAAACTACCTCCTATTAGGTTTTTTTTCCAGCAAGATACGCCGTGTTTACGAAAAAAGGGTCACGGCTCAAAATATTTTTTTCTTTTTGATTTTTGGCAGTTTGAACTTCAGACTGACAGTCAGCGCTCCTCCTTCAACCTTGTGTTGGCGATGTCAACGTTTTGTCTCCATTTCACATACATATTTCTTGACTTTATTCTACTCCATTGAGAAGAATGTCCTTTAATCTTCCCCAAAGAACTCGAGATAGCATTTATAGTATTCGAGAGCATTCGCCTATACTCCCCGATTCCTATGACACACATCTTGTCTATATTCCAATCCATGGCTCGAAAGGTTAAATGGTTGGTATAAGTGGTGGCTGAAGCACAACACAATACAACAACAATACTGTAATGACCGCCGTGAGCCTGGCGACATCTCCACGGGTCAATATGATACGGCGCAGGTGGGCAGATTCCGTCATTTGGAATCCGTAACATTGAGAAAGTGAGAGGAGATCTTGCTCTTATCAGTCCTCAGCGAAATACAAACAGATTAAGCATGAGAACTTTCTAGGACGCCCTGGCCCTGGCCCCCCTCCTGAACAGCTCGCCAGTTTCCCTCAATGTCTCTATGACCAGGCACCCAGAGCAGGGTCATATTGAGCCATCTGCCAAGGCGAGTTAACTCTTCCCCACACCGCTCGACCAGTTTGGAGGAACCAAGTTCAGTGTCTTGATAGCGGCCTGGCTGTCTGAGCAAATGGCGATGTTCTGGTTATCTGGTATATCTCTGAGAGTAAGACACGCCTTCATAATTGCGAGAGTTTCCGCCTGGAAAATGCTGGCAATGTCCGGGAGGCGATAACTCTCTGAGATATTCAGTGCTTCAGAAAAGATCCCTGCACCGACGCCGCAGTCCATTTTCGACCCTTCGGTGAAAATCGTGATGTCAAAGCCCTTCACCACCTCGTCCCCCCTCCATTCAGCCCTGGTGGGGAATTTGGCAGAGAAGCTTCTGTCAAACCGCAGTTTGGGCACAGTGAAGTCTGTTTTTACGTTGACCACATCTCGTGGCAACCGGTTGAGGATGTTGCTATAGCCGTACGGCTTGGCAGTCCAGGCTTCCGAGTCTCTGAGCCTGATTGCACTGCCCTGCCCGCCGCCAGCTGTTTGGTAAAGAGGTCTATTGGTGGAAGATGCAGGATCAGGTTTAGCGCTTCCCTCGGCAAGTTCGCATGGCACCTGTAGTGCCAAGACATGCGGTCCTTTGCCAAGTTTTGTTATGTATGATACTTTAGCAAGTACTACCAAACTAACGATCCATATGGGAGAATCGAACGGACTACTGTTGTGTACATCCAAAGGACCATATTAGGCTTAAAACCCCATCTTTTTCTTACAGGCGTAGAAGGCGATGCAGGCTTTCTTCACCCGCTCTTCAATATTTAACTTCCAGCTGAGCTTCGTATCTAAAGTGACACCTAGATACTTTTCGCTGGGTGATAGTTGGAGTAACTGACCGTTTAGTTTAGGGAGGGTAAAATGCGGTACTTTGACTTTAGTTCAGTCTTGCCTGGATTAACGCCCATTTCACAGCTTGTGGCCCAGGCGCTCACCGTATCCAGAGCCCTTTCCATGATTTGACTTATCACGGAGAAGATGGTTGAAGATGAATCATGTCAGGTTTAGACTGCTCACTGTTCCTTTCAACAAAATTAAAAGAGGGCAACCGATGCCTGACGCTTTCAGGAAAAGCTTCCTTCTCCCGTTTTATAAGAAGAAGGGCACAGAGACATATAGAAGGAGATGAAACCACTATTTACTGTACACTAAATTCTGGACGTAATTCCACCACATACGAACTAGTAAAAAGTAAACAGAGACATATGCCCTTCACTGCGCAACACCCGCGCAGTCTGTATAAAAGCACAGGAAGCTCATGAGATGTCATCCCTTCTCCTACTTCTCCTATTGGAACAGTAACATTCCAGTCTGTCTCTCTGCCGGGGAACACCCGCCCGGTTCATATATGTAGAAGCAAAAGAGATGTCAAATTTCAATCCCTCTTCCTACTTCCTCACTTGCGCCGAATTACTTCGTTTCTCTCATCATCATCATCATCGTGGCGCGACAGCCCGACGTCGGGCCTTGGCCGCCTGGATCATTGTCCTCCAATTATCTCGGTCACGTGACCGCGTCCTCCAATTTTGGGAGCCCAGCAGCTGCGCAGCGTCCACACCTACTGTGCTCTCCCAACGAGATCTCGGTCGTCCTCGCAGTCTCGCTCCGTCGACTCGTTCTGCATTCATTACTCTCTTAGGCATGCGATCATCGGACATTCTTTGTACATGCCCTGCCCATTGAAGTCGTTGTAGTTTGACGATTTTCGAGACTTGCAGCTCATCGTACATTTCATACAACTCATGGTTGTACCGGATGCGCCATCCATCTCGATCGCAAACAGCCCCGAAAATTCGCCGTAGAACCTTACGTTCAAAAGTGTCTAGCATGTTTTCGGAGGCTTGAGTTAGGGTCCATGCTTCGCAGCCATAGCATAGCACTGGTCGTATAATGGTTTTGTACACGCGGAGCTTCGTGTTTCTGTGCACATGCTTCGATTTCATTATGGGGAGAACCGAGAAAAAAGTCTTATTAGCTAACTGTATCCGCCGCTTGATTTCGTCAGTTTCGTTGGAGTCCCTTGACAAGTTGCAACCCAGGTAAATGAAGTTGTTCACGAACTCGATGTTGAGGTCCCCCACATTGATGCTTGGTTGTGCAGGTGTCCTTGTCACCGATTGCATCATTATTTTAGTTTTATCCTCGTTAATACTTCCTTTGCAGCGGTATCGTGCGTATGCAGAAGTTCTTCTGCGTCCGCCAATCTTCGGGACATGATGTCGATGTCGTCGGCGTACGCTGCTAATTGTGTCGACTTGATGAGTAGTAGTAGGCATGAATATGGACAACAGCAAGAGTCCATATTCATGCCCTGAATAACGTACTCCAGTGCTAGGTTGAAGAGTGTTGGTGCCAGTCCATCGCCCTGTTTCAAACCAGTGCGTGTTTCAAATAGATCAGTAAGTCTATTCTGGATCCTGACTTGTGAGACGGAGTTGGTCATCGTCATCTTTGTCAGTCGCACTAATTTGGCCGGTATACCAAATTGCGGCATGATGCTGTACAGTACTCCACGATCGATACTGTCGTATGCCTGCTTGAAGTCGACAAAGATTTGGTATACGTTTACGTTGTATTCCCAGCACCTCTGGAGTATCAGTTTGACTGAGGAGAGCTGATCGGTTGTGGAGCGACCAGGTCTGAAACCGCTTTGATATTCGCCAATGACTCGTTCTGTGTACGGTTTTATTCTATTTTCCAGAATTTTCGTCAAAATTTTATAGGACGTACAAACTAGTGAGATGCCCCTGTAATTCTCACACCGCAATTTATCTCCCTTTTTGTGAATTGGACAGATGATGCTTCTGCGCAATCGTCTGGGATCTCCTCGTCCTCCCAAACTCGCAGGAGTAATTGATGTATGGCATCAACTAGACTCATTCCACCGAATTTTAGCAGTTCAGCTGGAATCTCGTCAGCGCCCGGCGCTTTATTTCGTTTTAGTGACCGCAAGGCGAGATCAACTTCCTCTACTGACCTCGATCAACAATATCGTCGAGAGCTTCTTGTGTGGGGATGTCAGATGGTAGGTTCAGAAGCTCTTCAAAATAAGAGGCCCATCGTTTGTTAATGCCATCGGTGTCGCTGATGATGTTTCCCTCCTTGTCCGTACAAAGGCTGGTCCTGGGTTGATAGCCGTTCTTAATTGTGTTTACTAGTTTGTACGCTTGTCTGGTGTTCCTATTAGCTAAGTTTTCATTTATATTCAGCAACTGCTGCAACCATGTAAAAAAGTATAAATTAAAGATCCCAAAGAAATTATATTCATTCTACTGAAGAAGGCAGCAAGTAGCTGCCGAAATACGTATATAGGAAAATAAATATAAACATCATCGACTATAAGGAAAATTGTTTTTCTTCAAAATGGAACATATCTCAGTCGGTGCAAATAAGCTGAATTTAATACATAATGTTTCTTACGTCTAATTATTCTATTCGATATTCGCCGTAGCTCGTCATATTTTTCTATTCTGGCTCTGGTTCCTCGTTGAATCCATTGTCTGTAGGCCTCGTTTTTCGCGTCAAGTGAATTTTTGTATTCTTCGTCGAACCAGTCATTTCGCGCTCGTCGGGCTTTATATCCCACGACCTTCTCTGCGACATCCTTGATGGTACCCTTGAGTTCTTCCCAGAACCCTTGGTCGCCTGTGTTGCTGATGTTGTGTAGCATAGGTGATAGTCTTTCCTCAAGGGCGGTAGTATACGCCACCGCTGTAGCATCACTCAGAAGATTATCAACCGCAAAGATTTTGGGAGGGCTGATTCTCGATTGGTGCACTGACGAAATTCTACATCTGTAGGCCGTCTTCACCAAGTGATGATCTGAGTCGCAATTTGCTCCTCGATAGGAGCGGACATCCACCACATTAGACGCCCATCTCCTGCAAATGAGGACGTGGTCAATTTGGTTGACGGTATGTGCGTCTGGAAACTTCCAGGTCTGCTTGTGAATGTGTCGATGCGGGAAACACGTAGAGCTTACGACTAGATTCCTGCTGCAGGCGAAGTCGATAAGTCGCTGGCCGTTGTCGTTACATTCTTCATGAAGACTGTGGCCTCCAGTGGTCTCCCGGTGCCAACTTTCATTTCCGACTTTCGCGTTAAAGTCTCCCAGCAGCAATTTGACGTCGTTTGTTGGAAGTGAGTCGAAGAGAGTTTCAAGGCGGGCGTAGAACTCGTCTTTTACCGCGTCTTCTTTAACTTCAGTGGGGGCGTGCACATTGATGAGCCAGAGATTGAAGAATCGAGTCTTGATGCGAATCGCACACAGCCGTTCATTTATGGGTTTGAAGTCAGTAATATGCGGTTTGAGGTGATTGTTCACTATAAATGCTACCCCAAACTCCTTGCGGCCCGATGGTTTGCCACTTGTGACAATTGTGTGCGATTTCTTGTCATTAATCTCGCTGCCAAGACAATTTGTTTCCTGGACTGCAGTAATGCTCAGTTTGTACTTTTCGCCCTGTTGAAGGAGGGCCTTCTCGGCTCCTGGAAAAGACCTTTGCCCCCCGTTTCTCTCGCTCTTTTTCATTTCTTCTGATTCTCTCTTCAAAGAAGAGGGGTGACTCACGCAAGCTCAACAACTACAGGTCAATCAAAGTTAACATCTCACATATTGAAGATTTACGAGCGACTTGTCTGTAATCGATTGAAAGAGATTGTACGGTTGGATGACAATAAATTTGGCTTTGTTGAGGGTCGATCCACAGTCGATGCTATTTAGTGCTTGCGTGTTATGATCGAAAAACATCGTGATGCAAGGGCGGACGTGCACTTTCCGTTCATCGATTTGGAAAAAGCCTTTGACAGAGTTCCTCGTGATCTGATATGGGCGGCCCTAAGAGCAGTTAAGGTCCCCGAGGCATATGTTAAGATATTACAAGACATGTATGAGGAAGCAACTACTAAAGTTAGATGCACAGCTGGTCTCTCAATTGCTCTAACCCCTTGTGGGGCATAGCACGTCAATTGTTCCATGTGGCCCAGTTGACGTTTCGACGGCATAAACTGGTTTCGGAGAATGCAGTTGCCAGCATCCACAGCTGGTGAGTCTGAAGAATTTCCGGTTAAAGTCGGAGCTCACCAAGGCAGTGTATTGAGTCCCTTGCTCTTCGACATCATCATGCTCTATTTATTAACACTCATCTTTGACGACCTGGAAATATCTCTTCTCTTCGCCGATAACGTTGTCCTGGGTAGTAATAAAGACATCGTTGCATTGCAAGCTGTACTGATCAAGTGGTGTAAGATACTGGAGGATCATGGACTGAGGATTAGCATACCAAAGACTAAGTATCTTTGTTGTCCTTCTCAGATCCAGAGAGACCGATACCAGATATCTTCATTAAAGAAGAGCAGCTGAAATCCTGTAAAAGGTTCAACTACCTGGGTTCGATGGTCAACAAGGAAGCTACCTGCGATGACGACATCAAACATCGCATCAGTGTCTGTTGGATGAATTGGCGAGAAAGCTCTGGCGTTTTCTGCGACAAGAAGCTGCCATGAAAGCTTAAGGGCAAGTTCTACAAAACGGTCGTACGTCCCGCACTCATGTATGCGTCTGAGTGCTACTACTACTTTGCCTTAACCCCTAGCGGGCATAGCGCGTCAATTACTCCTGCGCGCCATCGTACTCTCTGTTCTGGGCAATGGGTCGCAACTTTCTAAAAGACTTATCCAGTGCCTGACACACTTTTGTCACAGATCGACGCCATGTGATCCGAGGACCCCTCTTGGTCGGCCTTGGTTGGAAATGGGGTTCCATTTTATGGCATGCAAAGTAATGCAGTTATCACTCTTCCGCAATGTGTGACCTATAAACTGCCATTTTCGCCTGCATATCATCGATTGGCATCTGACCCGTACGCCGACCTAGCTCTTCATTTGATATTGGTTCGGGCCAGAAAATTCTAAAAATTCGACGAAGACATGAGTTGACGAAAACTTGCAGCTTTCTGGTAACTCCTACGGAAATTTTCCATGTACTGCTCCCATACAAAAGCACTGATAGTACCAGGGAGCGAAACAGGCCCAGCTTGGTCTTGATGCTGAGATAACTATGCGCATTTAGCCTGGTTGATACGACGAGCGATGTCCTGCTCCGTACCACCATTTTCGGCAACAATGCTACCCAGATAGACGAAGTTGCCCACCTTCTCCACAGGCTGCCCATTAATATTGATGGCAATAGGTGTCGGATTTCTTTTTCGCAACGGCGGGCTAAGAACCTTGGTCTTGTTGGTATTAATCTTTACCCCAACCTTGCTTGCCTCACTCTCGAGATCTAACGAGAGAGAGTAGGCATATGTCGTCGGCGTAGTCAAGATGTTGTAGATAAGATGTCAAAGTCCATTGAATTCCTCTGTCGAGTCCGGATAGGGCTGCATGCAACACATCGCCGATCACAATGAGGAATAGGATCGGTGAGAGGATGCACCTCTGCCGAACTCCACTGCGAATCTCAAAGTCCCCCGACACCTTACCTTTATGCAGAACGAGAGATTTCGCGCCGTCATAAGTTGCCTTAATAATAGCCACAAGCTTCTCAGGGATGCCTCTCCTGCGCAAGGCCGCCTATATAGAATCCCGGTTCACACTATCGAAAGCCTTTTCGAAATCGATGAAAAGCAAGTGAAGCGGAGAATTTTATTCAGCGATTGCTCGATGATGATCCGCAAGGTCTTAATGTGGTCGACACAGGAGAATCCGGATCGAAAACCAGCCTGCTCTTCATCAGTTGTGCTTTCTAAGTGGGCCTTAGGCCAGGACGGTTTTAGCTATTATCTTGGCAACGGCAGGAAGCACACAAATACCTTTCCAATTATTACAGTCTGTGAGGCTACCCTTCTTTGGAAGTTTGATGATCAAACCTTCCTTCCACTCAGTGGGAAAGGTCTCTGCATTCCACACTTTATCAACAAGTGGTTGCAGCAAATCGGGAGATACGCTCGGCGCTGCGTGATAAAGTTCGGCAGGGACACCGTCGAGTCCGGCGGCCTTTCCTCGTTTTAGTTCAATAATTGCAGTGACTATTTACTCTTTACTCGGAGCAGTGGACCGTATACGCACATTTTGATGGTTAGCTAAATTATGCGTATAAGGGGGAACTTCACCAGAGGTTACACGGCTCAAGACCGCGGCGAAGTGTTCTTTCCACCGCCTCGTTTGATCTTCTTCCAGGATAAGTAGCTTTCCATCACTATCCTTCACCGGATGTTGGCAGGAGTTACGACCACCTGTAAACTCCTTGATGACACTGTATACGGCGTTTAAGTTTTTGCTTCTTGCGGCTTCTTCTGCTGAGGTTAAAAGAGAATTCGCATAAACTCTTTTATCGCGTCGCACACTACGCTGAACTTCTCGAGCTTTCTGATGGTAAAGGAGTTCGATGCTGCTTCGATTGTCTCATGTCTGATGATGCAGCCAAACGAGCTTTTATCTCCTTTCTTTCAACAATCCGCGGCCATGAAGCGTCGGACATCCAGGGTTTATTCCGGCAATCCGGGCTCGTGCCAAGGATAGTATCTGCGCTATCAATGTACGCATTTTTTATGGCATCCCAGTTTTCGATTATGTCACTATCTGGGTGACTAGTTATCTCAGCTGCTTTTTGTGCAAGATGGTCATTATATTGTTGTAAGACAGCTGAATTTTTTAATCGAGCGGTGTTGAATTTGCGGCGCCTGGATCTTTCGTCGCTAGGGCGGCGCACGGCTGCAATACGCAATCGAACATTAGCAATCATAAGATAATGGTCTCTTCCCATCCCAATATCGGCACCCTTCTTGTTTCGCACGTCCAGGAGGCAACTCTTGAATCTTTTACTAATGGCAAAATGGTCGATCTGATTTTGTGTTCTGCGCCGATCAACGGAGGACCAACTGATTTTGTGATGGTCCTTATGCTCAAACATAGTACCACCGATGAAGAGACTGTGCAAGTTGCAGAGCTCTACAAATCTTTCACCGTTGTCTTTACGATCACCAAGACCGTGTTTCCCCCTCACATGTCTGAGCATATAGTTATCAGCGCCAACTTTACCATTCAAATCACCTATAACCATTATAATGTCACTTTTAGGTGTTCTGCTCTGAACGGCGTTTAGTTCTTCGTAGAAGGAGTCTTTTGCCAAGACATTGTCGGGTTCAGTAGGAGCATAACATTGTATTATTGAGATGTTCCTCATTTTGGTCGGGAACCTGGTGGTCAAGATTCTGTCAGAGACCGACTCCCAGGATAAGAGACAGTTTCGCGCGGCTTTGGTTAAAAGGAGCCCCACACCTGACTCACGACGACTACCGGTAGCTTCACCGGAGTACAATATTACAGTGCTGCCCGTTGGAGAGATAAATTCTCCACTGTTCCACCATCTTATCTCACTAACTCCTAAGATATTTTTAATTGGTACCTCAGAAATTCACTCTCTAATTGAAGAAATCGTGCGTTCTGGGGACCTTCTGATCCATTTTCAAGGAGAGTACGCACATTCCAGAGTCCAATCTGTGTCATTGTACGATAGCCAAAAGTCGTAACCGTTGAGTCAGTCCTTATCCGAGGCATAGTTGACGTTTCGTTAGCATATAAAGATTTCGGATAGTACAAGTTGCTGGCATTCCTAGGTCTTATACACAGCAATGTTTAAGACCTAGGAAAGTAAAATCACTGCAACCGAGATGAAAATGCTACGGATATCAGCCGATGTGACCAAAAAGGGTCGCTTCAAAAGTACCTACATCCGAGGCAGCTTGTTTATTGACCAACCGATCATTGAAAAGCTCGACGATCGACGTATGGATTGGTATTGCCATGTTCTAAGGCATCCACCTGAGAGCCCAGTCAAGAAGGCTCTATCAATGAATGTTCCATTTGCAGGACCTAAGCCCCGAGGCAGACGGAAACACACATGGATCGATCAGATGAAGAAGCAACAACAACGCATTAATCTCTGCGATGATACGATCCAAGACCGAGCTGCCTGCAGAAGGAAGCTAAGATTATACCGCCAAAATGGGCGGAGTGCCAACACAACAGGCAGAGCAACGCGAAGCCTCAGAGTGGTATGAAAGGGCAAGGAAGAAGAAGACTTACCACGGAGAGGCACATTTCTGACACTACTATTGCCACATCATCCGCGTACGCGACCACTTTAATCCCTTCCCTGTCAAGCCTTGTTAGGATTTATGACCACTAGCCATAGTAGTGGAGAGATGACGACTCCCTGAGGTGTCCCTTTGCATACAAATCTGGTTAAGTGGCTGTCTCCCAAGTCCGCATAAATATTTCTAGATCTTAGTAGAGTCACTATCCATCTGCCGATCTCTGCCCCTACTCTCAAATCGGATAGGGCGTCGTGAAGAGATGCTGACGTTGTTGAAAGAACACTCTATGTCGAGGAAAGCTGATAATGTATTTTGCTTATACTGAAGACTCTGCTCAGTGGCACCCACCACCTTTTGGAAAGCCGTTTCTGTGGATCTACCTCTGATGTAGGCGTGCTGTGACTTCGAGAGCCGTGAGCTTTCCAGGAATTGTCGGATGTGGAAATCTAGTATACGCTCTAGCGTTTTGAGTACGAAGGAGGATCGGCTTAAAGTCCTTCGCACTTTCATGTCCTCTCTTCCCTACCTTTGGTATGAATACGACTCGAACTCGTCGCCACGACTGGGGGACGTGGTTGAGTCGGAGACAGCTTCTAAAAAACTCCAGCAGCCTTGGAACTATTAAATTTTGTAATTTTTGCAGTATAATGGGCAGTATGCCGTCTGGCCCGGGATATTTGAAGGGGGAGAAGCTGTTGATTGCCCAGGATATTGTTTCCTCTGTGATAACGGATTGCACAAATTCACTCTGCGCGAATTCCGCATCACTCGGTTTTGGACTCCACAAAATGAAATTTACACTACTCCAGAGCATTCGGCTCTTAACCCCGATTCCTATGACGCCCATCTTGGCTATATTCCACGCCATTGCCATAAATATCCTTTTCTCCCACAAAGGACTCGAAATGCCATTTACACTACTCCAGAGTATTCGCCTCTTCACCCTGATTCCTGTGACACCCATCTTATCTATTTTCCACCCCACTGCCAAGAATATCCTTTTATCTCCACCAAAGGACTCGAGATGGCATTTACACTACTCCGGAGCATTCGGCTCTTTACCACTATTCCTATGACACCCATCTTGCTTACATTCCACTACATTGCGAAGAATGCCCTTTTCCTTATCAAATGACTTAAAAGGCCATCAACAGTGGTCTAGTACATTCCCATGAACACGTACATATATTCGTTTCACGTACATTCAAAAATCCTTCATTGCATAGCCACAACCTGCGCGTCATACATCATTTTTAAGCAAATGTTCTACATTTCAAAGCCCCTCAAATCGCAAACGCAAAAAAGATACATTACCCAAAAAGTTAAATTGCCAATAAAAGATACATTTTCTTCACAATTGGCTGCCTTGCTCAATAATCCTCTCGCCAAAATACTCTATACCTTTATTCGGAAAAATACGATTAATCGTATTTGCATATGATCATAATCGATTAATCGAAAAAACACGATTAATCGTATTTTTTTCGATTAATCGTATTCTTTCGATTAATCATATTTTTTTCGATTATTCGAAGTAATCGATTATCATACGATTCATCGATTAATTGCACAGGACTAAATCGACCACGCTGCTCCACGAATCCACTTGAACTATATCAACCCAAAACCGTCAATAGTTCATCCACTTCACCTCCCCAATCTCATCCAACATTCTCCACAATACCAGTATCAAAAGTGATTTTTTTTTCAATCATTGTAACTTATCTTTTCGATTCGACAAAAGTATCCGCAGCATTATTGAAACGGTGCGTTATTGAAATCCGAAACTATATATATAATTCCACCCACAAAACGGAAAAGGGTCAAAAGAAGCCATCTCTGATCCCAGCATTGAAAGAACACATTTCGCAACAATCATCTAAAGGGACGAATACTATGTACGAGTGTAAGGCGTAGTTTACACGAAGACCTTATGATCTTAACGCTTATCCTTATCCGTGCCAAAATAAATCCTCATCAATTTTGCAGAGACCCCTTCACCAGAGAATTGCAAGAGAAAACACTTTACAGTACGCTCCGGAAAATGTTATCACCTTCAAAAAGGGAGAGGAAGACAAGAAGTGAAAAGCAACCGTTAAAAGCTTTTTGATTCCATTCCGAGTCCCTTTGTAGTGCCAGCGTTGGAAATAGCAGCAGCAAGAACGGTAGGCACAAGTATATGTATATATATACGAGTGTATCTCGAGCCAAAGAAGAAACATTCTAAATAACGACGAGTCGTGTCCCAGCCTACGAAACCATATCCTTTATGAGGCAGCTATCTTAAGTCGTCAGCAATGAAAATACGGTACAAAATCCGTTGGATGGAAGAGCGTATCTCACGTAACTAAACATAAACATGTACTAGGAGTCGTTCGCAGATATAAAATACCCTTATTTCCATGTTTTCTCAGAGATTTATGGATATTAGGTCCTTCGGCATATGTAGGTGCGGTATTGAAAAAATTACGCTGCTTGTTGACGAGCTCAAATACTGCTTCTTCGAATAACGGCTAATAACAATCAAATTGAAAGTCTTCAGTTTGTAACACGGTTGCCTAATTATATATGAAAGCGACGGAACATCTAAGATACGCACAGCATTAAAGAATACAGACAGACACTCAGTGGTATGGGCAGCCCACTCAACCTCTTCGTTGTATTTTATGAATTATTATTGTAAGAAGCTCCATGCAATGTTTGCTATTCCTTCGAAAAGAACAACATAAAAGAGCCGACAATCCGGCTTGAGTCAGCCAGCTATGTCAGAGAACCTCATACATTTTACGCTGAAAATGAAAAGGTAAATTGCCTCATTTAAAATTATAATCATACGATGAATTGGTAATAATGCAGTCGAAGACAAATGAAAATAAAGACTATCATGCTGATAAGTTCCATGAATTAGTCTCTCATCAGGCATTATAATTTATTGGATATGGAAACAAAAAACATGTTTTGGGTGATTTTTTAAGACACAGATTGATCCGAAAAGTTGGGCTGAAAGCAATTCCAAAAGTAATTTCCTTTAACTATTGACACCCATACGTTTTCTGGTTGATCGTTGAGGTGGAACATCATCGTGGCGCGACAGCCCGAGGTCGGGCCTGTAATGAACCACCTGTAATGAACCATATTATGGTCTGGTAGTGCTGCTCCCATCAGCAGATCGAAGCAGCACCTGATGAGTAGTGATCTGTTGGTGGTACGAAACCAGAGGCCGAGGGTCTCATTACACCCGGACCCAGGTGCGACCGTGTGGGCGTCTTATCCGTCCGTCAACCATTCCATCCTTATCGACTATTTTTTTTATTCCCCATTTTTACCTCCCCTGTTTGTGTTGTTTTCCCCAGGCCTATGAATTTTTGTTAATACGTAAAGGACAGGGGCAACGAGCGGAGAAAACCCCGCCCACATCTCCCGAACTGAGCTACAGCAAGCATAGGCCGCTGCTTAGCTCGTTGAGGGGCCTATTTCTTCGCCACATGGCACTACCCGACCTTTACGGTCATAATGCAACCTTAGGCTCCGTCCCCACGGGCATCTCCGGATGTCCACCAGACCGTCCGTTACATATTTGGCGCCCAACGTGGGACCCATTCCTGGTGAAGAACAGGAGTAAGAAGGACCTCATCGAGTTCCTTTTTGGTCCTTCCACCGATTTGTATCCCCACAAGCACATTCAGGCTACTTGCTCTAAGTCTTAGGACTTAGCCACTTTACTTCACGTATTTTCCCTTCAAGTAGCTGTGCTTTCCTCTGTAGCACCCATCCTTCCTATAGAGTAGTTTTTCCTTTTAGATTCAGTTTAACAAGGCAGTCCTGGCTTTGTGTTTGTCTTTTGTGGTTAAGTCACATATTTAAGGCCTCCATAAATGCTTTGAATTGCCGGCATTTGGAGCATCTTCGATGATCGGACGAAGCGCAGAGGAGCCCTGGATACCTTTTTGTTTGCCAGGATTGTCCTTCTAAGTAACTTAAAAAAATTACTTTACACAGTATTGCATTTTTCTATTGTTCATGTGCTCAGCAGCTTACAGCGTTTATGAGTGAATTACGGCAAGGAATGCAGTGTTGCGCATCTGCTGGCCTCAGAATTCTTTATAATCTGTTAATCATTTGAATAATTGAGAAAAGTAGGAATTTTTTTTTTGGTTTGCTAATTTTTCCCCTCTACAATGGTTGTCAGCTGACTCCGGTACCCAGCTCGATTTTGTATTTTTTCTATTTTATTTCTAGCAGCGCACTTTGCCCTCCGCTTCTTCTTCTTCTTGACAAGCCTCGAAGTAGAAGCTGCCCTGTTATGAACCACCTGTAATGAACCATATTATGGTTTGGTAATGCTGCTCCCACCGGCAGATCGAAGCAGCACCTGATGAGTAGTGATCTGTTGGTGGTACGAAACCAGAGGCCGAGGGTCCCATTACACCCGGACCCAGGTGCGACCGTGTGGGCGTCTGATCCGTCCGTCAACCATTCCATCCTTATCGACTATTTTTTTTATTCCCCATTTTTACCTCCCCTGTTTGTGTTGTTTTCCCCAGGCCTATGCATTTTGGTTATTACGTAAAGGACAGGGGCAACGAGCGGAGAAAACCCCGCCCACATCTCCCGAACTGAGCTACAGCAAGCATAGGCCGTTGCTTAGCTCGTTGAGGGGCTTTTTTCTTCGCCAGATGGCACGGCCTGACCTTCACGGTCATTATGCTACCTAAGGCTCCATCCCCACAAGCATCTCCGGATGTCCACCAGACCAGGTCACATGACCGCGTCCTCCAATCTTGGAAGCCCAGTAGCTGTTCGGCGTCCACATATACTGAGCTCTCCCAACGAGATCTCGGTCGTCTAGTCAGTCCCGCTCCGTCGACTCGTCTTGCATTCATTACTCTCTTTGGCATGCGATCATCGTCCATTCGTTGTACATGCCCCGCCCATTGAAGTCGTTGTAGTTTGACGATTTTCGAAACTTCCAGCTCATCGTACAGTTCATACAACTCATGGTTGTACCGAATGCACCATCCATCTCGATTGCAAACAGCCCCGAAAACTGGCCGTAGAACCTTACGATCAAATGTGTCTAGCATGTTTCCGGAGGCTTGAGTTAGGGTCCATGCTTCGCAGTCATAGCATAGCACTGGTCGTATAATGGTTTTGTACACGCGGAGCTTCGTGTTTCTGTGCACATGCTTCGATATCATTATGGGGAGAACCGAGAAAAAAGTATTATTAGCTAACTGTCAAAATTTTATAGGACGTACAAACTAGTGATATGCCCCTGTAATTCTCACACCGCAGTCTATCTCCCTTTTCGTGAATTGGACAGATGATGCTTCTACGCCCATCGTCTGGGATCTCCTCGTCCTCCCATACTCGCAGGAGTAATTGATGTATGGCATTAGCTAGACCCGTTCCACCGAATTTTAGCAGTTCAGCTGGAATCTCGTCAGCGTCCGGCGCTTTATTTCGTTTTACTGACCGCAACGCGAGATCAAATTTCTTCTACTGTCGGGGGTTGTATGAGTGGGCCTAGATCAACAATATCGTCGAGAGCTTCCTGTGTGGGGATGTTAGATGGTAGGTTTAGAAGCATTTTGCATTTGCATTCTTCGTCGAACCAGTCATTTCGCGCTCGCCGGGCTTTATATCCCACGACACTGCAGTACATTCATACTGAATTTACTGAAATTTTAATTTCTGGTCCCAATGCTTTCCTAATGGCTTTTCAGCTAAAATTATACCAAATGACCTAAGCTTAACCCTTTTGTTACAAAAAAAAATTTATAGGATTAAATAAGTTCTCTCCATCCCACATTGGGCGCCATTTAAAATTTCGGTCTATTACTTATACATCGTTAATGAGATTGAATCATATTCTGCTTCGTATCTCAATGAAATCCGATGTCATGGGCCTATTCACTAACTACAAGCATCCGTAATATCGGGTAATCAAGTCATCATCATCTGTAATTGAATTTTCAAAACGGATTTTCTCTATAAAAAAGATGAAGTAAAAGCCCAGATTATGCAAATCTTACGGAGTATCCTTTTTAGTATAAAAGTATCCAAATATCCAAAGTACGCAAATGACATAAAAATTGACCTTAGTCCTGCCCATATTTTTGGGTTCAGGGGATATGTACGAGTACATTGTACACGTCTTTCGATTTTACGCCGGAGAAGACACCCACGCGAACAGCTTTTCCATTTTTAATGCTCTTGAAAAAATCATCGTGAGTTGCTTTCTCCTGGACCTTTTTTTTGTATTTGAACAAAAGACAAGTTGTTGTCCTTTGATTATAATAATAACAACATTTATATTCCGGTTAAAATATCGTTAACGATGAATTTTACAAGCGAAAATGCGAAATTGCAAAATTAATTTTGAAGAGCAATGAATCTTCATGCCTTATTCCGATGAAAAT